>CM044305.1:34764242-36069242 GCA_024291935.2 Okapia johnstoni | reverse complement strand
GAATCAGTTCAACAGAATTCTCAGGCAACTTTCCCAACTGCATTACCTAAATTAAAAAGCTCCTATGGCCACTGGCATTGAAGGGCCTGCAAAGCAAAGACTGGGTTCTGCCACTCAGTATTCAGTCATGTACAGAGGATTCATGGTCTGCAAACCAAGGGCTCTTTCACTAAAATTATGTGTTTGTTTTTTTTTAACCACCAAAAACAACTCTGTATTGGAGTACAGCCGATTAACAACGTTGTGGTAGTTTCAGGTGAACAGCAAAGGGGGGCGCCATACATATACATGTATCCATTCTCCCTCAAACCTCCCCGCCCATCCAGGCTGGCACATAACATTGAGCAGAGTTCCCTGTGCTATACAGTAGGTCTTTGTAAAGATAGCAAATTTCCAAAGTAGGGTGAAGGGAGTTATTTACTTAAAATCTCAGCAACTAAGGAAGCCAGGGAATTAGATGCAATAAAGAATAATAATAGAATCATTAAGTTACAATCATAACAAAGGTTCTTATTTATTAACTATAAATTATACCTTAGCACTATAGGAATCCTAACAAAAATCTCATGTTATACTTTCAACAATCCTTTAATGTTTAAAGACACTGAACCTTCAAAATCCCATCCTCTCACCTACCCAAAAAATTCTCTCGTTTTTCTCCAGTGTTAATTTCCTCACATTACTGACTCAACCTGTAACCCACTGATTGATTCACACTTTGACCACAGTCCCTTCCTTGAAAGACTTGGCTTTAAGGCATCACTCATATTCTCCTTTATCTCCTACTATCGTCACAAGTCACTCCTCTTCTAGTTTTCTTTGTTCGTTTTCCAATTTTCTGACCGATTATATTGGAATGCCCCAAGGCTCAGTTTTGAGTTCTCTTTTTTCCCCTATCCTCACCCCTTGGTGATTTCACCCAGTTTCCTTCATCTTCCCTAGTTTATCAGGCTAGCTTAGGCTCCCGTTTTTTCATACCCACTCTATTACCTAATCCTGTTGGTTCTACGCCCAAATGTACCCAAAAGTTGACCATTTCTACTGCTGCCACTCTGGGTTGAGCCGCCACCATCTCTTAACAGTACTTTTGCCTCCTTTAGCCTATCCACAGTGTACCAGAGATGATCTAGTCAGACTACCTCACTCCATTCAAACTTCCCTATAGTTTCCCATTTAACTCAGAATAAAATCCAAAATCTTTATACAATGGCCTACAAGGCTGAACACGATTTAGCTAGCCTGTGTCCAAACTGGAACACATCTACCTCTCATCCTGCTCAGCCATGCTTTTGCCACCCTGATAATCCCTAAATAGGCAAAACATGCTCCAGCCTTAGGGCCTATTGCTCTTGTTGCTCCTAAACCTGAAACACTCTTATCACAAATATCTTCAAGTGTGTGTGTGCGTGCTCAGTTCCTAAGTCATGTTCAACTCTTTGTGACCCCATGGACTTTAGCCCACCAGGCTTCTCTCTCCATGGGATTTTTCAGGCAAGAATACTGGAGTGGATTGCCATTTCCTCCTCCAGGAAATATCTTCAAGGCTCACTTCTATAACTCTTTCAGGTTTTTATTCAACTACCCCTTCCAGTGAAACCTTCCCTGACATTCCTATTTATTACTGCAACTCCTCTACCACCAATCTCTAGTACTCCCCAGCTCCATTTTCTAGTATATTATTTCAGAGAAATAATGGTAAAATTACCTTATATTTCATATGTAATGCCTATTTTTATTGTCTGTTTATGTACATGAACTAAGACATTTTTAAAAGCTCTTAGAAAAAGAACTTATTTTAGTTTAACCAATAGTAAGTCAAATATTTCCTTGTAGTAGACTAACAAAAGTATAAGCAATTTGGCAATACATATTTGCAACATTTCTTTTAAAAGTTCTTTGACCCTTCAGTTCTGCTTTGGTGCATCTGCTCCATGGAAACAATCCAAAACATAGGGAAAACTATGAGGATAAATATTCAGAAGTAAAAACTTTTCCTCCCACCAGAGTAAATACTTACCACTTAGAACAGCACTTGATCTAGGTAGGCAATATTTATAGAAATGAACTAAGAAACATTACTATAAATGCTTAAGATGCCATTGTAAATTAGCAGTGAGTTTTGGGGAATTGCATGATTTATTTTCTTTTTCTTTTAGAAATTTCTAACATTGCCTATGTGTGTAAATTTTATATGAGAAACAAAACTCTACACACAATACTGAGTCACAATGTAGTAATCACACTGTAGTACTATAAATGCTTATAAAAAGTTTCCCAAACTTTTATTTCTCCTCTCAACAAGCATAAAATCAAATAAAGACAACTATTATGTGAGAAGCCAACAAGGCAATTAGTCCTTCTACTACCTGAGTGGAGTTAGATAGTTGGTTTTTCCACGGCTCCTCTGCGCTGCTGGTCAGGTTTGTGCGGTTATGAGGTAGAGTGAGTGCGTTTCGCTGCAGGTAAGGCACGTTTCCATTACTTCCACTTCCTGTTATGTGATTATTGCCTATCAAAATAGTGTCTGTACTTCCCAGCGTTCTTGATGTGCTACAGGGAACATGGCCTGCAGAAAAGGGTCCATTGGCCAAAGGCTGCCCAGGGCAGGCAGGGCGGACTCCTGGCTGAGACACGCTAGGCACTCTGGTCAGAGCAAGCTGTGGCTGCTGGCCAGAGACTGAGTTTGTAGGCAGTGATGAGTCAGCTGATGGCCCATTAGGAATTCCAGTAGATCGTACCTGTGCAACTCCTGTTTGTCTCATCTGTCAAAAAAAACCAAATAAAAATAAATGCTGCCTGTGTGGCCCATAAGGGACAGAATCAGAATATGAAGATACATAACAAGATAATGTCTGATTTTACCCTAACATTTAATTTCTATAGGTTAAAAAATACCTTTTTAAGACAAGCAATTGTGTTTCTTCACATTTAGATTAGCTTCCTCAGAAAAGCAGGAATCTACTTAATCTTAAGAAATATCCTTTTACAAAATGACAAAAGAAAGCAGTTGAAAATTATGGAAAAGCAATCAAATTTACAGGTCTCTTCCTCATCACAAAATAGGGGATCTTAAAACTCCATTTTATCACATTTATATGCAAGATTCTCTGAGTTGAACAAACTTGAAAGAACCCTGCCTGAGTTTAGGATGTAGTTTGTTAAGTATTAAATAATATAAATAAAACTCATGCAAAATAACATGTAAATCAATAAAATACTAAGTCATGTTAAAAATCAAATTTATAGTTGTTGTTTTCCCTAAAAATCTCTGTCCATTATCAGTATTTTAAGAAGCACAGATAATTAAATCCCACCAAACACTAGTACAAACTAGAGGTGGGCATAAACATACTGTCCAAAATGATATTTCAGTCAACAAAAATATTCAAATGCTAACAAATTTTAGGGGGAAAACAATGCTGTACACACTTGGTGTTGCTGCATTAAGACAAACTGACTTTCCAGCTGTTCCAGCATCAGTTTCTGTGCTGGATTTAAATTATTTCTATTTGCACGGAGCTGTTCCAAGTGCTAGAAGAAAAAGAAGAATACAGTCAAAGACATATCTAAGAAACAAGCTCATTATTTTAAGTAACCTTTCTATAAAACTCTGAACGCTGTCTAGTCAAAGATACTGATTTCTGACCAATGGCAATCAATCCCAAGATGAAGTCCTTTAAGAAGTTTGAGAAAGTTAAGGAATAAACATTTATCTCAGAAGGTTTACTGTAATGGGATCTTTGAGATAAATGGGCATGAGATTTTACTCATCAATAATTATCAGGATTTACACAGAAAGTTCTTTAAGCTTAAAAATGCTTTATGAAAAGTACTCTCTAAGAAGCACTGTATGGAATAGGAAAGTCTGAAGACAATCTGACTATCCAAAACTAGGAATTTGCCTAAGTAAAACTATGACACCTATATAAAGAAACACGATATAGTCATAAAAGAATTAGGAAGCTCTTAGTATATTCACATGGAAAGGTCTGCATAATACACTATTTAACAGTATATACAGCATTTTATCATTTGTATAAAAAAAGAAGAAAAATAACATGAGAGAAAGGAGATGAGTATTTGCTTGGACATGCATGACATCTCTTGAAAGATAGATAAGCAACAAGTAATACTGGTTTTCGGTTAGGAGGGGAACTGAGTGGGTAGGGATAGAAGTAGGAGAATTTATTCTATATACTCTAAACTCATACTTAGGTGGTTTGAACCATGAGAATATATTGGGGGGTGGGGTGGAGGTAAGTGGAAAAAAAAAAAAAAGAATGAATTATCTCTATTACTCTGGTAAATGTGGGCTCATTTTACTTATGTGCCTATTAACTGAGTTTACTGCCATTCGGTTTTAAGAATACTTAAAAAAACTTAGAACTTTAGTACCTCTACTTTTCTTTAATAGGAAAAACAATCTGTCAAAAGCATGTTTTACATACCTGTAATTTCTGTGGTGTCAAACACCATGAATGACCTTGTTGCTGTACTGGAGGATGTGACACTGCATGGCCACTACTCCAATTATCAGAAGTATTCTGAGGAAAATTGATTAAAAAAAAATTAAAGAATGTTTGGTTAAATCCACAGAGTTAACATAATGATTAATGGAGGTCAAATGACTATGAACTGGAATATTTACATATAAAAAAGATGTTATGACATTTAGTTCTTTTAAAAGTAATTTTACATGCATAGTAAATTTGGGAACTTAAAACTTAAGAAAATATTGATTCTTTAATTAGCCACCCAAAAAGGCCCACCCCTAAACTATGGCCCAAATGACTAACCTAAATACCACACTGTCCACTAGGTTCAATGTTAAGTTTATTTTAATGTCAGTAGAAAGTGATGATGAAAAGTTGTGTTGAGATCTTAACGGCAGGGAGATGAATAAAATGATTTGATGAATGCAAATTTATCCCTACTTTCCGTATTTAATATGATACTAAGAATTTGGAATGAAAAAACTCAAACCTTTCACTCATTGATGTCCACAGATTTAAAATAAAGGACAGGAGATGTTCAAACTGCACAAGTTCAGGGCAGTTAGGAATTTCTTTCTTGACTGGGATTTTCTATTTCTCTAAAACATATACCTTTGTTGGACTAGATGTTCTTTTCCTCTTGGCAGGACTGGACAGGTCATCTACTTGGCTAGAAGGAATCATGTGTAGTGGCAAGGATTGCTGTGAAATTGGTGTTTGACTGAGGCCTAATACAGGTTCAGTATTTGGATGATGAGGTTTACATGCCTAAGAATCACAGAAGGAAGACAAAAATAGGGTTCTATATATTCTTAATTCATTCCTTCAAATTATACAACTTTACAAGCTGCATCCTTTTCAAATCTATGTGGACATCGCTGAATGATTGAAAATCAAACGAATCATCAGTGGAGGAATGTGTACCTTCCTTTGAAAAACTTGTTTCAAAAATTGAATAAACAACTGCAGCATTATGTTAAGAAATTTCCTTCAAAACCATGAAAATGCACAAAGGTTCTAAATTGGCACCCCAGAATTTCTTCCCATATCAGAGGGAGTTTTAATTTGATCTAAATTCCCTTCACAATTAAATCAAGAGTCTTTTCATTAATAAAAGCCTCCTGTGCTTAGTAAAATACGCTTGACTACTACAGATTGAAAAGAACCCTTAAAGCTGGGTACCTGCAGAACATAACCCAACTTCTCACCTGCTGTGCTGTGTTCATGGCACCCTGCCTGGAGGTAAGCTCTGCGGGGATTGGTAGGCTCCACGCCTCCTCAATACTAGGAAGTAATTTAGTTTTATTCTGTAGACTACCTTGTGGAAGGTTACACAACTGAGCCTAGGAAAAATTATGTAAAAAGCAAATTTAACACAAGCCTACTTGAGTAAGAGCAAGTCCACTAAATCTTCCTAAATGCTATAACTGTTTTTAAAAGAAAATAGATCCTTAATTTGGGGTTTTAGAAAGATACTAAGTATAATGAGGGAAACGGGAATATAAACCTTTGTGAGAATTAAAATAAAGCTGAGCTCTGTTTTCAGAGTTCTTATAGCTGTCTTCTCATGAAACTCCAAGCAAGAGTGAAAGACAGTGTTCGTGTTCTTTTCTCTAAAATGCTATGACAACTTAAAAATGTAGACAGTACATAGAAAAAAATTATGTAAATTAATATGCATTAACAGGGGAAATGCACAAAAGAGCATCTTTTAAAATACTGTTTATCTTACTTAAAATGAAAAGTAAAGTAAAATAATATTACAAGCTATGGTATGTTTACAAAATATGGAAACAAGTTATAGACATCAAAACACAACTAGACAAACTTCCCAGCCACCCTCCTCCTGCCTGAGTGTCATGGGGAAACATGTGCCTTTAAAAAACTGCTATTTAAACATTTTACCTGTAAATACTTAATTCGTGCTGCAAGTGCAGAGGTATTACTACAACTTTTGCTTCTGGTTGCATTTAAGTAGCATTTAATGGCATCCTGAGGCTGGTTGCAGGATTCGTAGAGTGTGCCTAGGTCCATCCAGGCTGCAGCATGGCCATGGTCCAATTGTACAGCACAAATATAGGCCTGTAAAGCATCCATAGGCTGATTTTGCTGTTGATATAGCACACTGGAAAGAAAAATTAAAAAATAAGTCGACTAAAAAGAATGGCTTAGCTTCATAACATGATGTAAAGCATGAAGTACATTATATGTGACACAACTATCTTTGTGTATGAATTATACCATTATTTCTACACAAAGTCTTACCCTATTGAACACCATGTATCTGCACTTGCTTCTGACTTATCAATAGACTGCCTGTAAGATATAAAGGCATCCTGAACTTTCCCAATACTTGAATAGCACCTAAGAGGGGAAGGGAAAAAAAATAAGAAAATATGATTAATACGCATTGATTAATGTGCTGAAAGACTATGTCAAAGCAAATAAAAATCTAATAAGCGAACAGATTTACGTGAAGTGTGAATATACATGACAATAATAATGTACACTATAATTAACCCTTCAATAAGCTATATTATAGACTATCTGATAGTGTTTATCAGTGCAGCATACTTTAGCACCTATTAAAATAGATAAATGCCATATCACTTCAATATAATAATACTGAGAGGTACACACACACCTCTCTATGTATACAACTTGATCTCTGGTTTTCCGACGAGTTAGAATATAGTTAAAAGCCAAGAAAAACATTCTATGTTGGTAAGACTTGCTGAATCAGATTTTAGTTTTCCTTTCTTCAATAATAAAAATAAAGGCAACAATTCTTTAATACATACAAGACACAAACATAAGAAATAATATCAAGCCGACTATCAAAAATAGTATACAACAGGATTAAGTACAGTATTTAATGACTAGTAAGGGTAGCAAGTTATGATTAGGGAACTGCCATTTTTCTTAATGTAGATGTACCTGATGGATATATAAAACAGTAGCTAAAATTATAAAAATACAGAAATTATATTTTTAATGTTTGGCACTAAGGGAAAAGGAAAAAGTAAAACCCAGTCCATCGTCAAGGAGTTTACAGTTTAGATGAGAACTGAAGACACATTATAAAGAGCATGATGCCGTATCAAATGGCTACCAAATATAATAACTGGTCTGAGAATTTAGGGTAGGGTAGACGAGATCACACTACACACTACTGGGTTTAGGAAAGATAAGAAAGGAAAGGGTAAGAGTAAAGGATCTGAATGTGTGTAGTAGATGCAAACTGTTTAGATCAGTGATTTGCAATTACCAGCTAGTTTACATCAATTTGGCCAAGCAAACAAAATGGGAAAAACAGACACATACAAACATACATACATACATTTTCCATTAAACCAATATTTGTACTGTAATTGACTTACTCTGAAATACTATTGACTGAGTAAATAGCAAAAACAAAAACAAAAAACAAAGCAAATGTCAAGTAATCTAAAAGTCTGAGAACCACTGATTCAAGCAGAGAATCTGAGAAAAGGCATTTTGAAATGTTGCTTGAATAGCATGAGCAAAACTTATATAAGTTATACCTTATATCTTATATATATAAGATTGCACAGATATAAACAGTAGAGAATTTTAAATCCAACCCAAGAATATCCCGAAGTTTGTTCTTTTAACAAGGGGAATGGCATGATGAAAGTATTTTATGGGAATATTTATCTGCTAACAATGTGTAGCAATAAACCAAAAGTGAAAAAAATCATAGATAGTAAAAAAGAAGGCAGCTATATTTACTGGCTTGGAATAGGCCCAAATTAGGGTGAAAGTAATGGATTTGACAACAAAGAAAAAGGAGAAACAATAAACTAAAACACAGATAAAAACTTTGTGACAGACTGATTAGATATTCATGGGGATAGGATTATAATTTAGTTTTGAGGTCTGATAAATGGGGGGGGGGGGTGATATCACTGGCAAAAATAAAGGAGAAGGAGCTGGTTCAGAGAAGAAAACGATGAATGTGGTTTCAAATATGCTGATTTTGACATGAGATGTAGACATTAAAATCGGTAATGTTAGGTAAAGAATAGGAGATGTTGTCCTGGTGTTTAATACTTTGAAGTGTCAAAATCGAGATTTGGAATTCACCCATCTGGAAGAAAGGGTCTAAGAACACAGGATACCTACCTACAAAGGAGAGGCAAAAATAAGCCTAAAAAGTGAAGTGAAGTGAAAGCTGCTCAGTCATGTCTGACTCTTTGTGACCCTATGGACTATACAGTCCATGGAGTTCTCCAGGCCAGAATACTACAGTGGGTAGCCTTTCCCTTCTCAAGGGCATCTTCCCAACCCAGGGATCAAACCCAGGTTCGATCCAGGTCTCCTGCATTGCAGGTGGACTCTTTATCAGCTAAGCCACAAAGAAAGATCATGAAATCACTAATCTTGGGGTTGGGGCAATATTAAGAAACTCCTAGAGGAAACCATAGGCAAAACACTCTCCAACATAAATCACAGTAGGATCCTCTATGACCCACCTCCCAGAATATTGGAAATAAAAGCAAAAATAAACAAATGGGACCTAATCAAAATTAAAAGCTTTTGCACAACAAAGGAAACGATAAGCAAGGTGAAAAGACAGCCTTCGGAATGGGAGAAAATAAGAGCAAACGAAGCAACAGACAAACAATTAATCTCAATAATATACAAGCAACTCCTGCAGCTCAATTCCAGAAAAATAAACGACCCAATCAGAAAATGGGCCAAAGAACTAAACAGATATTTCTCCAAAGAAGACATACAGATGGCTAACAAACACATGAAAAGATGCTCAACATCACTCATTATTAGAGAAATGCAAATCAAAACCACAATGAGGTACCATCTCACGCAGTCAGAATGACTGCAATCCAAAAGTGTACAAGCAATAAATGCTGGAAAAGGTGTGGCGAAAAGGAAACCAACCCTCTTACACTGTTGGTGGGAATGCAAACTAGTACAGCCACTATGGAGAACAGTGTGGAGATTCCTTAAAAAATTGGAAATAGAACTGCCATATGACCCAGCAATCCCACTGCTGGGCATACACACTGAGGAAACCAGAATTGAAAGAGGCACATGTACCCCAATGTTCATCACAGCGCTATTTGTAATAACCAGGACATGGAAGCAACCTACATGTCCATCAGCAGACAAATGGATAAGGAAGCTGTGGTACATATACGGAATATTCAGTTCAGTTCAGTTCAGTCGCTCAGCCGTGTCCGACTCTTTGCGACCCCATGAATCACAGCACACCAGGCCTCCCTGTCCATCTCCAACTCCCGGAGTTTACCCAAACCATGTCCATCGAGTCAGTGATGCCATCCAACCATCTCATCCTCTGTCGCCCCCTTCTCCTCCTGCCCCCAATCCTTCCCAGCATTAGGGTCTTTTCCAATGAGTCAACTCTTCACATGAGGTGGCCAAAGTACTGGAGTTTCAGCTTCAACATCAGTCCTTCCAATGAACACCCAGGACTGATCTCCTTTAGGAGGGACTGGTTGGATCTCCTTGCAGGCAAAGGGACTCTCAAGAGTCTTTTCCAACACCACAGTTCAAAAGCATCAATTCTTCGGTGCTCAGCTTTCTTCACCATCCAACTCTCACCTCCATACATGACTACTGGAAAAACCATAGCCTCGAACAGATGGACCTTTGTTGGCAAAGTAATGTCTCTGCTTTTAAATATGCTATCTAGGTTGGTTATAACCTTCCTTCCAAGGAGTAAGTGTCTTTTAATTTCATGGCTGCAATCACCATCTGCAGTGATTTTGGACCCCAAAAAATAAAGTCTGACACTTTCCACTGTTTCCCCGTCTATTTCCCATGAAGTGATGGGACCAGATGCCATGATCTTAGTTTTCTGAATGCTGAGCTTTAAGCCAACTTTTTCACTCTCCTCTTTCATTTTCATCAAGAGGCTCTTTAGTTCTGCTTTGCTTTCTGCCATAAGGGTGGTGTCATCTGCATATCTGAGGTTATTGATATTTCTCCCGGCAATCTTGATTCCAGCTTGTGTTTCTTCCAGCCCAGCGTTTCTCATGATGTACTCTGCATATAAGTTAAATAAGCAGGGTGACAATATACAGCCTTGACATACTCCTTTTCCTATTTGGAACCAGTCTGTTGTTCCATGTCCAGCTGGATGAAACTGGAGCCTATTATACAACGTGAAGGAAGTCAGAAAGAAAAACACCAATACAGTATACTAATGCATATATATGGAATTTAGAAAGATGATAACAATAACTCTGTATGCAAGACAGCAAAAGAGACACAGATGTATAGAACAGTCTTTTGGACTCTATGGGAGAGGGCGAGGGTGGGATGGTTTGGGAGAATGGCATTGTAACATGTATATTATCATATGTGAAACGAATCGCCAGTCCAGGTTCGATGCATGATACAGGGTGCTTGGGGCTGGTGCACTGGGATGACCCAGAGGGATGGGATGGGGAGGGAGGTTCAGGATGGGGAACACAGTACACCCATGGCAGATTCATGTCAATGTATAGCAAAACCAATACAATATTGTAAAGTAATTAGCCTCCAATTAAAATAAATAAGTTTATATTAAAAAAAAAAAAAGGTGAGTGACAGAAACAGAGGCAGTGTCAGAGAGCATCTGTAAACTGTTTTATGAGGAGAGAATTCAGGACAAGAGGGCATTAACAATGACAAACAGGGACAGAGACCACAAAGAAATGTTTACCCAATAGTAGAAAACATGCTCTGTTTGTTGTTACTAATTAAATCAAAGCCAATCTCAGATTTATAGAGCAAATTCAACTAACTGCTGGGAGGAATAAGCAGTAAATACCACAACCTATGTTTTCATACTTGATTCCTACAAAGTGAAAGTAGGGAACCAATGTGCCCAAATACAGATTCCTCAATCTAACTATCAAACACTTTTCCTCTAATAAAACTTAACAGGCTCCCGTGAGACAGTACTGTGTAACTGAAAAAGCTCTGGGTGTTGAACCAAGGATCTAGTCCCTGCTCTGCTACTAATTACCTGCATGACTGTGACCTTGGACAAAACACTTGACTCCTCTAAGCTTCCTTTCTAAAACGTGCAAAATGACAAGGTTTACAGGGTGAACTAGGTGACCTCCTGGTCCCTCCTAGCTCTAACATTCTATAATTATGTGATAACACAGTCAATAAAAAAGTGCTAGTTTAACAGCATTACCACATAACACTTTCATTATGATATACACATGCCAAACGACAAACAAATGCAATCTTCGACACAGACCTGATGCAGAGATAAGTAACAAAGTGCCTCAAAAATATTAGGGCCATCAAATCCCAATGACATCTGAGATCTTCCTTCAGAGCTGTAATAACTTCTAAAATCTAATTTATTTATAAATATTTTCTCATGACAAAACAGACTTGAAGCAACACATTAGAAGTCAGTAAAAAAGGTAAGAAATGTAAACATCAAAGAAAAAAAGTCTAAAACAGTCCTCAAATTATATTACAGATAAAAAATACTGAACACCAACATGATAATCTTGAACCCCCAAACAAGTTAAATTGGAAGAAGTATCCTTTATCTGAGAAGTCAGAAGAGTATATTTGGAAAATTCTATCCAGAAAGGTTCAAATAAAAAAGCATCTCAACAATTTCAAATGTAAAACCACTTGTGGGGTGGGAGGACGACACACCCACTATGGAACAGTGCTCAGTGAGTTGAAAATTACAGAATTACTACAGTAGTAATTTGGGGGAATTCCTTGGAGGCCCAGTGGCTAGGACTCTGGTCTTTCACTGTGGGGGCCCAGGGTTTGATCCCCGATCCGGGAACTATGAACCCACAAGTGGTGTGGCCAAAAAAAAACGAATTCTTGATATTTCAAAATTATATATTAATTTTATATGCATAGAATTAAGAAAAAGTATATTAAAAAGACATCCACACGATTGTGCTGTATTAAACTACTAATCTTTATCTTAGATCAAAAGAAAAATACTTTCTGGTACACATTCCTTTTAATCTATATTAACATAAATTTTCATATATAAACACTAACACTAGAGGCAATGACTAAGCAAGACCCTACTTTGCAGTACTAGAGCTCCTTTTTGGTCACTATATGAAGCCTCTCACTGCACGATACTAACAATAGTAACAGAGCGAGCTCCAAAGGCAAATGGTGTTCAATTCGATCATTTATTCCATTTACTAAATAGTCATTTGCTAGGTAAAAAGATACAAAGATGGTTAAGATTCAGTTTCTGCTCCAAAAGATCTTTAATGAAAGAGAAAGACAAAGTTTGGACTCTCAAGCTTTATTAATGAGCAACTGAATTTAGATGACTTTACAAGCCTGGCAAGGAATTAGAAAATTCCTACTAAAAATACCTACTTTTCCACTCAACTATTATAGGATATTATTAATGAATAATAAAAAAAATTGAAACATCTAATATCATTCCCTCTCATACAAATATATTTTGCTAATTTAAAGGAAAAAATGAAATACTAAAATATAAAATACTAGAATACTAAAATTAATATGACTATACAAAATACTAAAATTTAATGTGACTATATGGCTAACTCACTCAAAGCAAAATACTCCTATAGAAAAAAGAATGGGAAAAAATTTAAAATTAAAACAAAACAGGGTAATTTCCAAAGAAAACATAAAATTAAAACCTTTAGCATGGGAAGGTTACCTAAGAGATCTAACCCAGGGCTTCTCAACCTCAGCACCATTGACATTTTGTGCCAGGTAATTTTTTACTGTAGAGAACTGTTCTAATAGCATTCTCCATAGTTGTAATAACCTAAATCTCTCTACAGACATTATGAAATGTCTCCTATGGGGCAAAACAGCACCTTCCCATCCACCCTATCACCATTGAGAACCACGGATCTAATTCTCTTATCAACAGAAAACTGAAGCCTGAAAATGTTTAATTGTTCAATCCAAGATTCCACAAATAGTAACCAAGATTTGAATCCAAGTATCTCAGATAACTCCTAGTAGATTGATCTTTCCACCATACTGCAAAAGCTAAAACCAATTAAGAACTAAAATACAATCAGATAATGGTCCAAAAATATATTCTATCAGATACATATACATGAGATATATTTCAGATAATCAGTAAGCAAAATTCAGACATTCAAAGTACAAGAAAAGTTTATAGACTTGCAAAAAAAATTTTTTCACTAATGTCACTTCTCCTTTCCAACAAATTGAAAAATAATGTATCTATTTTCTCATTGTAAAATTTCAAATAGAACTATGATTTGAGATCTACTATTAATGTCCATTCTAAGGTAAATACCACTAATCAAAAGGATAATGGGTAAAGTTCCACTAACTACTGGTAGTCACCAGGCAGAATGAAACATTAATTCTCTGTTCTACTTAAATAGACATATGATGACCACTAGAAATCAAAAGGAAAGGCATTTAAATACCTGAATGAATAATTATTACCTGCCAAGAGTTTTTGAAAAACAGCAATAATTTAAGTCAAATGAAAATCCAATAAGCAAAATAAGAAATATCCTGATGGACCAGATGATGGTATAACAAAACCACCACATTCAGAAATTCTCTTCTTTTTTTATCTAGAAATCTTTGTTATAAAATATTTAAAAGGGAAAATATACTGATCAGATTATTAGTAAACGGATATTTCAGATCATAATTCAAAACTCTTAGCTGCAATAAACAAAAGCAAAACCTAAGTTTCTGATAAATCAGTCTTACCTTCCAAGGAAATACCAAGACTGGCCAGAATTAGGATCTGCTTCCAAGGACTTTTGGAGATACTGAATAGCATAGCTTTCCTTGGTGGCTTTATCTCCCAGGAGATCCACCGTATGATGCATCCAACCTATAGAAAATGATTAAAAATATTTACATAAATGACTTAATTACTCTACTACTTAAAAGAATACAGAGCAGAAACAAATGCATAAAAGTACTCTTTTCAGTCAATTTATTCTTTGTAGCTTGGCATACACACTCCCAAAATTTAGAACCGTCAATTCTGTCCTAAAAGTTTGTCTTTAAGGTACAGTCAATGCAATGAAGAACTTTCATTCCAGAGAAATTAAAACAATTTTAAGTACTGACTTGTCACTTAGTAGATTACAAACTACAGTTCTATTCTTCTCTAATTTTTGTATTTGAAAAAATTTCAAGATACGAAACAAAGAATATAAGATGATAAATCTTATTTACTGTTTCATGTAAAACTTAATCTGCATTTAAAAATCTCTGTTAACACAATGTTTACTTCCAAGGAGTAAATATAAAGCTATATCATCAATGATAGTTCAGAGTAGAACACACAACATACAATCCTACCTTATTGGCACTGGCTACATATATTCACAACTCACGTAAAATAAAAATTACAATCATTTGACAATTTTTTTTAAGCTCCAAGACTATAGGAAAAAGTCCATCCAAATGCTACAATAAAAATGGTACAAAATGGGTAACACAAATCTTTACTAAACAAATTTAGATGGTATACATAATCTCACTTATCTGTGGAACCCAAAAAACTCAAATACGCAGAAGCAGGGAGTTGAATGGTGGTTACCAGGAGTGGTAAGATGGAAGAAATGGGGAGATGTTGGTTGAAAGAAACAAAGTTGAAGTTATGTAGGATAAGTAAATCTAGAGAACTAATATACAGCATTACGACTGGATGAGAGAACAGATTTGAGGTGCCTCACCACAGGGGAAAAAAAGGTAACTATGTGAGGAGAGGGATATGTTGGACAGCATGACTGTAGCAATCATTTCACTATGTATAGGTATATCAAAACATCATCTTGTACACCTTAAATAAAACTGTTATGACAAAACAAACAAACAAGCTGACTATGTAAGTAATCAAAACACTAGATCATGGAATGCTAGCACATGGAATAATCTGACTTAATTTGTCAGGGAATAGTATTTCAGTTGTGGATCAATTCAAGTTCACAAAATCAGCTGTTTTTTATGTAGAGTTCACAGTACACAAAACAAACAAGGACCCTTGTTTTCTGATATCTATTATAGTTGCTGTGCTCCAAAAGAAAGAGGGCTGAGTTATCATGTTTTATGGAAATATAAGTCAATCACACACTTATTCATCTGTTCCTCCCTTACCTCTTCTACTATTACTACTAAGAACAGGACCTAGAGTAACAGACTCTAAAAGGAGTTGCTTAAGCAGCAGTGACAAGCAAGTAGGGAGGACTGATGTGCAGGCATAAACTACACTCAATAAGGGGAAGTATTTTCCCTTTCAAAACCATAAAAAGTTTACTTATACACTTAGCCAAAGAGGACAGGTTTGTGTGCATTTTTGCTACTGACACATTCTTCAATGCAGCTAAAATGCATAAAAACTTATTTATAAAAAAAAGTTTGTATTCACATTATTAGTTGAAATGAGTAAGCTATCTCAAGGCATCACTTTGTTCTTTTTACCTAAGAACGCAAAACCTTTTTTGCTGTAGTAATAAACTTATTTTAACTTAAACATACAAATTCACATTATTTAAACTCTGCATGTAATCATTAAAAACAAATACTTGACTATAATTTTTAAAAGTATGGATAACTCATGGAAATTCTAACCAGAGATTGACGACAAAATTAAAAAATGAAAGTTTTATATGAAAGCAATGTTTTTATTTTGTATAACTGATCACACAGTATGCATTAGTATCATGAAGTGACAGAATTTAAGCTTAAATAATTTTAAAATTACATTAAAAAGTCATGCTAACGACTATATTCCTTCATCTTCAACAATACAACAGAACTGCATGTGTAGAGAATCTATACTTTAGATGTTCCACATTTCTTACATAAAGATGTTTTAGTTAGTATTACAGACAGAACTATGAAAGCAAGCTCACCAATCACTAAGAGACTTTAGGTAAATCCCTTAACTTCATTGAGTACTAATGGCATCTGGCACAAAGAAAGCATTCAATCCCCCTCACTCATGGGTAAGTACCAGTGTATAATTTTGAGCATTTAAAAGAAAAGTTACACTAAAGAACTGTAATAAGATTGACTGTGAGATAGACAATACTCAGCAGAAGGTGGAAATACGATGAGTTCAGATAAATTCTATCAACTTTGGAAAAGGAAGAAAAAGAAATAGGATACGTAAACCAAGTATTTACCATCAGTGACATGTAAAAAAACATAAAGCAACGTACTTATAAGGGATTTCCTGGTGGCTCAGACGGTAAAGTGTCTGCCTACAGTGCAGGAGACGTGGGTTCGATCCCCAGGTCGGGAAGATCCCCTGGAGAAGGAAATGGCAACCCACTCCAGTACTCTTGCCTAGAAAATTCCATGGATGGAGGAGCCTGGTGGGCTATAGTACATGGGGTCGCAAAGAGTCGGACACGACTAAGCAACTTCACTTTCAATGTACTTATAACACACTAAGTGAATATTATTACATACCCAACTGTTGTAAGACAGTTGCTTTTACTTGTGCAGAAAGGTTTTCTGTCTGCAAAAGTTGTTCATAAGCTTCCTTTGCAGAATGATACTTCCTCTAAAAAGCAGGGAAAAAAGATTTAAAGAAAATAAATTAACATCTTTAAAGAATTAGCTCATGTTAAGTCTTATACAATACTGATATTTCAGCATATTTTAAAAAATCAACTGAAAGATGAAAAGTGCATTACTGAATGTTCCTCTAACTCTAGACAGTTATGGTTAACAGGTCATGTTTCAGAGTATCTAACACCAGTAAAACATTCAATACAACGAAGTATCATTAAAATATGACCTTTGAGTCCTTCTCAGGGCTTCGCAGGTGGCTCAGATGGTAAAGTGTTTGCCCGCAATGTGGGAGACCTGGGTCCGATCCTTGGGTTGGGAAGATCCCCTGGAGAAGGAAATGGCAACCCACTCCAGTACTCTTGCCTGGAAAATTCTATGGACGGAGGAACCTGGTAGGCTACAGTCCATGGGGCCACAAAGAGTCGGACACAACTGAGTGACTTCACTTTCTTTTCTTTCTTTGAGTACTTCAAGTTGAAACCAAAGGATGTGAGACAGCATCATTATGTGATCAATAGAAACCTTATTTCAAATTTTGATCTTTCCCTAGGCTAGTGATATGTGATATGATACTCTCTTGTAATGCTGGGCAGCAGTATTGAGCCACAGCTCCCAGTCAGTTACAAGATCATGAGGGTAAACAATCAATATACCCTTCCAACCATTCTGTACCCATACAACCATTTTGCTTTTCACCTCAGTTTAGTATTTAATAAGTTACATGAGATACTCAACAATAAAAAAAAAGAACCTTTAAGAATTTGCCAAATCTTAATAGTTAAAAAGAAAATCATCTGAACCTATTTAATAACATAAACGATGTCAACTTTATTTAATAACACAAATGAACCTAGCAACATATTCTACTTCAAAGTGCATCACCTGTTTGCCTAGAAACACCAAGCTCCAAAGCAACTTAATATGAACAAATAGAGCACATGTCAAAACTGTTGTTATAAAACTAAGTACAAAAAGCCAATGAAATCTAAGTTTAAAAGATACAATCACTGGTATATAACATATCCTATGAAAAAACTGTAATACATACATGATTTTAAAGACATACTCCTCATAACTATTGTCTAATGATGTTTATAATATTTAAGATTCCATAGGCAAAACTCTAAATGAAACCATTTACTCACAGTTCTCACCCCAAAAGTACTAATATGACTGAAACCCATTATTGCTACAGTCCAAAAGCTGAAGACAATTCCTCCCAAGCCTTCCAAAAGGGGGAAAGTCAACAAAAGAAAACTTTATAAATATTATTTTTAGAAAACACTTGGCAGAACAATGGATTGAAATGGCTTTCATTCATATCACTGATAGGACATAGCTGGTTGAGCAAACAAACTTTTCTCCCCAAAAAAGTAGAGACATAAAACTAGCTGTGTGAGCCTCAGGCAAATGATTTGAAGTATGATTCAACATCCATACAGCAGATGTAATGCTTGATCTTTCTATCTAGAGTTCTTTTTAGGATTAAATGAGACAAAGAACTATGGAAATAAGGAGCTCTATGAATACAGTATGTCAACATGGGGAAAAATTGCAAGAACGTCCATTGAGATTAAAAGTTATTAAACTTTTATTCATCATAATAAAACTTTTACTTTATGATAATAAACCTTTTAAATATTTTATGAATAAAACATAAACTTTTATTCATCAGGTATATGACTTCCCTTTAAACATTAATCTCATCTGAAAAAGTAAATTAGACAGTTAGTGAAGGATAAGAATCAAGTTATTCAACTCAGTTCCTTCAACTGCTTAAGTATTTATTGAACACCTAACACATAACAGAAACTGCTGGGACTACAGGCAAGAATACAGATATGAAAATAAAACATACTGTACTGTGTACAGTAACAATATTGTACAGTTATTTCCCAGAAGCAGATAAGCTTAGAGTACTAGCAGATTGGGCAGAAAATGCAGAGACAAGCAGACAACTTCACAAAGACCTTCCTAAACCATGTTAAAAGACTGTAGACTATATCCTAAGACAATGGGCTACCACTGAAATGAGTTCAAGCAATATAATCAAATTTATATTTTAGGAAGACCACCTTCTGGAATTACCTCAACAAATGCTAAAACATACTTCCAAACACTAGTAATAATGATAATATTAATAATAATAAACCATCATAGTTGAAAAACTTTATGGACCATACTGAGAAACCAAGTTTGATTTCTACCTCATACTATATACAAAACTAGCACCACATTAAAGACCTAAATATGAAATGCAGAAGTTTATAACTAAAAGAAGACAATGGATAATATTTCCTTGAGATGGGAAAAAATTTATTCGACTTGGCACAAAACACACAAATCAGGAGGAAGGATCTGACTTGAAACACATAAGGAGAAAAATAGGCAATGGACATAAAAACCAACATGTAAAAGGTGAAAAACATGTAAAGTATAAACCATGAGAAATCAGAAAATGCAAATTTAAATGAAATATTAGCTTCTATCAATTAGACTGGCAAACATAAAGTTGGGTAGTTCTTAGCATTGTGGGGATATAAAGGGAAATACTCATACCTTGCTGAAGGGGATTTACTTATGGAACTAGGTGTGTAAATATGCTACAATCTCAACATCTCATTCTTGGGATATATCTATACACCAAAGGAACCTTCTCATAGGTAATACTGTAAACGGTACTATTTGTGGTATCAAGGAGATGGACAACTAGCTCTATGTCACTAGGTGAGTGGAAATGTAAAATATGATGGATGTTTACAGCAGAACACTAAGTAGTGATTGTAAGTAGTATACAAAAGCAATATGAGTTTATGTGTAAAGGTATTTAGTAAAGTTTTGCCTCTGGTAATGCTGCGGTAACATTTCACAGACAGCATTAAATTCTGGATAAAATGTAAAAGTCAACTATCTATCAGAAAGCACTGAAAAGAAACCAAAATCAGGCAAAAGCAGAGAAGTTAAGACTTAGAGGAATGGAATGGCACTGGTTCAGTAACCCTATTTTTCCAGGATGTTGACCTGAAGGCAGGCCCCAACGGGTGTCTGGTTGGCTAGACCTCAAACAGAAATCGGCAATCTTACTAGCTTGAAAAATAAGAGGAAAGACTTTGAAGCTATCACAAGAGCTAAAAGTGAGTGAAGAAGAAACAATCCCAGAAAAGAGAGAGAAAGAATACCAACTTCTGCAATTAAACTGTTCAAATTCCTGGTTGACCACTGAACTACACAGGAACACAACAGAGGTCCAGCAGCCTAAAAGAACTAAAGAGAGATTTAGCTGCTGTCCACCACAGGGATGACAAAGTTTAGTGTGTGACTTGAGCAAAGTTGAAACTGCCTAATAAAACAAAAAATCAACTTCAGAAAAATATAACGAAGTCACTGTTCACACCACATTATTCATGATACCCAGGATAAAATTACCAGGCTTGTAAGAATCAGGAAATTTTTACTCATGTTCAAAAGAAAAAGAAATCAATGAAAATCAGCCATGAAATGACTTAGATGTTGTAATTTGCAAATAATTTTAAAGGAGCTATTTTAATGAAGTTCACAAATGAAAAAGAAAACAATCTAATAAGGAATGGACAAAAAGAAATATCAAAGTACAGAAAAAGAAATTAAAAGAGAAACAAAAGCAAATTCTCGAACTGAAAAATACAAACTTGAAATTTTTAAAAAAGAAAAAAATCGCTGAAGGACTGACTAGCAGATTAAAGACTTTAGAAAAACCAACAAATTGAAAAGAGGTTGGCAGAAAGTTATCTGCTGCTGCTGCTGCTGCTGCTAAGTCGCTTCAGTCGTGTCCGACTCTGTGCGACCCCATCGACGGCAGCCCACCATGCTCCACCGTCCCTGGGATTCTCCAGGCAAGAATACTGGAGTGGGTTGCCATTTCCTTCTCCAGTGCATGAAAGGGAAAAGTGAAAGCGAAGCCGCTCAGTCATGTCCGACTCTTAGCAACCCCATGGGCTGCAGCCTACCAGGCTCCTCCGTCCATGGGATTTTCCAGGCAAGAGTACTGGAGTGGGGTGCCATTGCCTTCTCCGAAAGTTATCTAGACTAAAGCAAAACAGACAAAAGAGAAGGAAAAAAAAATGCCATCCAAGATGTACAAGACAATAACAAACTATCTACCATACCCACAAGAGAAATCCAAGAAGGACAGAAAGAATGGGGCAGAGAAAATATGGACAATATAATGGCTGAGAACTTTTCAGAACTGACGACATTAAATCCCATATCCAATAGACCAGGAAAAACACTGATAAAAATATAAAGGAAAACCCAATACCAAAGTACATCATAGTCAGATACTTAAGAACCAAATGTAAAAAGAACCTTGAAAACAGCCAGAGAAAAACCACAAAATACAAAGGATACAACAAGAATGACAGCCAACTTTATGCAATCATATCAGTAATAAAATTAAATATAAATGGAATAGCTATTCAAACAAAGAACAATAGAGACTGCCAGAACAGATTACAAAAGTGAAAGAAAGCCATAAATATAAGAATTGTAAGATATGCAATTTTTCCTATAAGGACTCAAACAGACTGAAATAAAAGGATGGAAAACATACGATGTAAACTCTGAATACTAGAAAGCTGAAGTGATTAGATTCAGATCACATTAAAAAGGCTTCAAGACAGAGCACTGCCAGAGATAAAGAGGAATATTTCATAATGATAAAGGACATATCAGGATGACGTAACAATAAAAAGCTTTTAAAAAAATGAGAAGACTGACAGATTTAATGCTGATAAAATACTATCTGTCTATAAAATTTATTCCAATTTCACCAGTTGTCCCACTTTTCTGGTCCAGGATCTAATTCAAGATCCCACACTGTGTTCAGTTAGCATGTGTCTTTACCATCCTCTAACCCGAGACAGACATTCAGTCTCTGACTTTTCATTACCTTGATATTTAAAGTACTAGCTGATTATTTTGAAGAACGTACCTCTCAAACTAGTAAGTACCTTGTGGAAAGATATTCATCATTCCTCATACATTAATTAAAATTCCACAGGAAGAAACAGGTGTCCCCTTACTGCATTTATTCAATTATTCATTTATAGCAATATGAGCTAATATATTTTATTCTGTACTGTACACCATTATTATAATTATTTGTTCCTAAACTTGTGTCCGATTCGGTGATTAGAAACCCTATTCCCCTCAAGCTGGCTCCTGAATCTTTTAACGTGCCTCATCATTTTTTGAGCGATCCCTTACTTTTTGGCACCACGAAATATTCCAGGGATCATCTTGTAGGTTCCCTCCCTAAGCTCTGGAATCACACACTTCTCCCCAAGAATTCTTGATTTCTTTTACTGAAGAATCAAATTTAGAAACAAAGATCTGGATGCTAGAACATTCACTGCTGTGGAGGGAGGCCTTGCTTCTAGGCACTCACAGTAAACAGAGCTTGGAAATATATTCATGTATACACAATACACACACATATACATACTCTTCCATCTGTATCTATTTCTATTCAACTCTCAATTTCCGTAAATAACTGTATATTTAGTTTTTACTCCAATTCCAATCCAATAACACAGAATTCAGTCTAGCCTTTCTTCTTTTCTTACCTGTAAGTTCTCTGACAGTGAAAATCTAGTCCTTATTATTCACAATACATTTACTTAGGGATAAGCAAATATCCTCATTGCCAAATCCAGACTTAAATTGAAGAAAGTAGGGAAAACCACTAGACCATTCAGGTATGACCTAAATCAAATCCCTTACGACTATACAGTGGAAGTGACAAATAGATTCAAGAGA
Source organism: Okapia johnstoni (assembly GCA_024291935.2). NCBI lineage: Eukaryota > Metazoa > Chordata > Mammalia > Artiodactyla > Giraffidae > Okapia > Okapia johnstoni. The sequence continues at coordinate 36,046,386 of CM044305.1, read as the reverse complement.
TTGTATCTGGTAGACAGAGTGCCTGAAGAACTATGGACTGAGGTTCAAGACATTGTACAAGAGGTAGTGATCAAGACCACTCCCAAGAAAGAGAAATGCAAAAAGGCCAAATGGTTGTCTATGGAGGCCTTACAAATAGCTGAGAAAAGCAGAGAAGCAAAAGGGAAAGCAGAAAAGGAAAGATATACCCATTTGAATGCAGAGTTCCAAAGAATAGCAAGGAGAGATAAGAAAGCCTTCTTCAGTGATCAATGCAAAGAAATAGAGAAAAATCATAGAATGGGAAAGACTAGAAATCTCTTAAAGGAAATCAGAGATATCAAGGGAACATTTCATGCAAAGATGGGCACAATAAAGGACAGAAATGGTATGAACCTAACAGAAGCAGAAGACATTAAGAAGAAGTGGCAAGAATACACAGAAAAACTATACAAAAAAGATCTTCATGACCCACATGACCCAGATAACGACAATGGTGTGATCACTCACCTAGAGCCAGACATCCTGGAATGAGAAGTTAAGTGGGCCTTAGGAAGCAACAATATGAACAAAGCTAGTGGAGTGATGGAATTCCAGTTGAGCTATTTCAAATCCTAAAAGATGATGCTGTGAAAGTGCTGCACTCAATATGCCAGCAAATTTGGAAAACTCAGCAGTGGCCACAGGACTGGAAAAGGTCAGTTTTCATTCCAATCTCAAAGAAAGGTAATGCCAAAGAATGTTCAAGCTACCGCACAATTGCACTCATCTCACATGCTAGCAAAGTGATGCTCAAAACTCTCCAAGCCAGGCTTCAACAGTACATGAACCGTGAACTTCCAGATGTTCAAGCTGGATTTACAAAAGGCAGAGGAAACAGAGATCAAATTGCCAGCATCCGCTGGATCATCGAAAAAGCAAGAGAGTTCCAGAAAAACATCTACTTCTGCTTTATTGACCATGCCAAAGCCTTTGACTGTGTGGATCACAACAAACTAGAAAATTCTTCAAGAGATGGGAATACCAGACCACTTGACTTGCCTCTTGAGAAATCTGTATGCAGGTCAAGAAGCAACAGTTAGAACTGGACATGGAACAACAGACTGGTTACAAATAGGGAAAGGAGTACACATCAAGGCTGTATATTGTTACCCTGCTTATTTAACTTATATGCAGAGTACATCATGCGAAATGCTGGGCTGGATGAAGCACAAGCTGGAATCAAGATTGTAGTGAGAAATATCAATAACCTCAGATATGCAGATGACACCACCCTTACGGGAGAAAGCAAAGAACTAAAGAGCCTTTTGATGAAGTGAAAGAGGAGAGTGAAGAAGTTGGCTTAAAGCTCAACATTCAGAAAACTAAGATCATGGCATCCAGTCCCATCGCTTCATGGCAAATAGATGGGAAAACAGTGGATGGAAACAGTGAGAGACTTTATTTTTGGGGCTCCAAAATCCCTGCAGATGGTGACTGCAGCCATGAAATTAAAGACGCTTGCTCCTTGGAAGAAAAGCTATGACCAACCTAGACAGCATATTAAAAAGCAGAGACATTACTTTGCCAACAAAGGTCTGTCTAGTCAAAGCTATGGTTTTTCCAGTAGTCAGGTGTGGATGTGAGAGTTGGACTATAAAGAAAGCTGAGAGCCAAAGAATTGATGCTTTTGAACTGTGGTGTTCTCAAGAGAAGACTCCTGAGAGTCCCTTGGACAGAAAGGAGATCCAATCAGTCAATCCTAAGGGAAATCAGTCCTGATGCTGAAACTCTAATATTTTGGTCACCTGATGTGAAGAACTGACTCATTTGAAAAGACCCTGATGTTGGGCAAGATTGAAGGCGGGAGGAGAAGGGGACGAGAGAGGATGAGATGGTTGGATGGTATCACCGACTTGATGGACATGAGTTTGAGTAAGTTCTGGGAGTTGGTGATGGAGAGGGAAGGCTGGCATGCCGCAGTCCATGGGGTCGCAAAGAGTCGGACACGACTGAGCAACTGAACTGAACTGAATATTTACATAAAAGTCACAGAATTTCTATCCATATCCCTGTGAGAAAGTAACTGGAAGATAGTGAAAGTAGTGGAAGATTTGTGTACATTTCTTTTGTCTCTAGCATCTATGATGATGATTTGCTTTTACCTTTAGCTCTATTATTACAAGGCATGATATTAACATATTTCCTAATATTCAATCAACTTTGTATTCTCTGAATGAATACCTCTTGCTCATAGTGTATTTGTTTAATGAGGTAATAGATTGTTTGCCAATATTTTATTTAGTATTTTTATACCAACATTCATCAGTGGTAACAGTGTGTACATTCATTCTTTTTTGTACTGTATCAGGTTTCAGTATCAATGTTATATATACTTTCTTCAAAAAGGAATGAGGGAAAATAGTGTGAAAGTTCTTCAAAAATTTAACAGAACTACCAAATGACCCAGTAATTCTACTTCGGAGTATATATCAAAAGAAAAGAAAGAAAAAATGAAAGCTGAAACAAAAACAGATATTTGCACACTCATGTTCATAGCAGCAATATTCATAACAGCCAAAGCTGGAAATCAACTGACAGATGAATGGATACTCAGCCTTAAAAAGGAATGGAATTCTGGCACATGCTGTAGTATACACAAACCTTAAAGACATTATGCTAAGCGAAATAAGCCAGACACAAAAAGACAAATACTGTACCATTCCACTTACATGAGGTACCTAGAATAGTCAAACTCATAGAGACAAAAAGTGGAATAGTGGGTGCTAGGGGCTATAAGGAGGGAGGAATAAGGAATTATTCTTTATTGGGTACAGAGGTTCAGCTTGGGAAGATGATGCAGTTATCAAGATGGACAGTGGTGATAGCTGCACAATAAAGTGAATGTACTTAATGCCATTGAACAAATGGTTTAACAAATGGCTAAAATGGTAAAATTTATGTCATGTATATTTCACAATAAAATAAAAAAGACATCAAAGAACTATGGTCCATAACTGGTTTTTAGAATCAGACTTTTGTTTCTATTATAACTCAAAAATACACAATAGAATCACTAAGTGCAGAAAGGACTTTATGATCAAACCTATGTCTCTCAAGGTCAGACAGAAAGCTATTTATAAGCCCCCGACTATCCTGTTCAAAAAAAGGAGAAAGAAATTAGAAAGCTTTTCTCCTTGTCTAATGCTCTGGAACAACCTTTAGAGTACTAGAATTATCTGGTCTTTGAAGGTATGGTAGAATTCCCCTGTAAAACCAACCGGGCATGGTACTTTCTGCATGGCATTACTTTTCTCTTTTTATGAAAAATGGCTTTTTATAACTTTTCAATTCTAATGTGGTCAATTTTGCTAGTCTGTACTTCCCTGGGAAATAGTCTACTTCATTTAAGTTTTGAAATCCATTCACATAGAGGTCTGCTAAGTAGTCTCATATGATTATTCTAATTTCTTCTGTATCTCATATGATTAGTCTAATTTCTTCTGTATCCATGGTCATCTTATTTTGTGTATCTGTGCTTTATCTCATTTGTCCACTTAATCAAGATAGTCTGTGATTTATCTATTTTGTTAATTTTTTCTAGAATAAAAAGATTTTGACTTCATTTAATTAGATCTACCATTTTTCTCTTTTAATACTATTAATTTATTTTTAAAAAATCTTTCTTCCTCACAATATTTTTTCCTTACATTGATTTTTGTTTTGTTAACATATTTCCCTACACTAAACTAACCTTGAATTCATGGAATAAACCTTAGGTAATAAGGACATACTTACTGCATCCTTAAATGTGAGCTTAAATTTTTGTTCTGTTAGAATTTTTGGACTTCTATAATATGCATAAATGAAACCAGTCTATAGTGTTTCAGTAATAACTATGGCTGGATAGTTAGAAGGCAAGGTTAACAATGAAACTAGTAATTCTTACCAACAGTGTTATTCATAATAACATTATTTGTAACTCTCTCTCATGGGAGAATAGTTAAATTAGTTACAATACATCTCTGCAAAGGGATGTAATACAGATCAACATGTATTAATAAGGAATGATTTCCAAAACAAAATACTAAGTTTAAAAAATAAACCAATTTAAACAAGATCAAGAGAGAACATACATAATGGGCTATTATTTCAATAAAATAAAATATGTGCAAACATACATACAGATTTGCTTATATATAAAACAAGTTTCTCTGTAAAGATGTAAAAACACTGATAGCAGTAGTTGGTAGCTTTTGACAGGGGACTAGATGGCCAGGGAAAAAGAGTGAGTAGGATACTTCACTGTGTATTCTTTCAGGCACTTTCATTTTGGATTATCTATTCAAAAATAAGTAACACTAATAACAAAATTAAAACAGAGAAATCCTTTACCTTTAATCTTTAAGTTTATTTAGAATTTAGATGGTGACCTAGTCAAGTCATTTCATAAATAATCAAGAAAAAGAAATGAAAGCTATTAATACTATTATTACTATTAGGAAAAAATGGTTCTGAGCTAATAAAAAAAAATGGTCTCAGCTAATAAAATGAGAAAGATAAATTAAATAAATGATATAAATATCTAAGAGTAAATCATAATAATTAAAAGATGTTTGTTCCTTGGAAGGAAAGCTATGACAAACGTAGACAGTGTAATTAAAAGCAGAGACCTCACTTTCCCAACAAAGGTCTGTACAGTCAAAGCTACGGTTTTTCCAGTAGTCACGTACAGATGTGTGCGAGTTGGACCATAATGAACTCTGGCACTAAAAAATTGACGCTTTCAAATTGTGGTGCTTGAGAGTCCCTTGGACTGCAAGGAGACCAAAACAGTCCATCCTAAAGGAAATCAACCCTGAATATTCATCGGAAGGACTGATGCTGAAGCTGAAGCTCCAATACTTGGACCACCTGATGCGAAGAGCTGACTCGCTGGAAAAGATTGAAGGAAAGAGGAGAAGGGGGCGACAGAGGATGAGATGGTTGGACGGCATCATCAACTCAATGGACATGAGTTTGTGCAAACTCCAGGAGATGGTGAAGGACAGGGAAGCCTGGAGTGCTGCAGTCCTTGGTGTCACAAAGAGTCCAATACAACTGAGTGACTGAACAATGACAAGGATGGAAACAACTTAAAAGTGTCTGTCTACAGATGGGATCAAGAAAATGTGGTATATAAATACAGTGGAATGGTATTTCACCCTTAAAAATAGAAGGAAATCTTGTCATTTGTGACAGCATGGATAAATCTGGAGGGAATTATGTTAAGTGAAAAAAACCAGATAATGAAAGATAAATGCTATACAGTATCACTTATGTGTGGATTCTTTTTAAAAAGGGATGAGGTGGGGGCTTGATCTTATAGAAGAGGGGATTTGCAAAGGTCGCCAGGAGGTGAGATGGAAGAAACAGGGAGAGGTTGGTAAAAGGGTACAAACTTTTATTTATAAGATAAATAAGGTCTGAGGATCTAACATATAATATGATGACTATTGCCGATAACAATGTATTGTACAACTGAAGTTTGTGAAGGCAACTAAATGTTCTCAATGCTCCACTTTGAAGATGTGAGGTGATGGGTGTGTTAATAACTCAGTGGGGGGAAATCATACATATATCAAATCATCACATTGTACAATTCAGATAAGTAGGTAAGTCTTTTTGTTTTCCTTAATTTTTTACCTGAAAATAAAAATCCTTGTTATAAGCACTGAAGTAGCGATTTTTCAATCCTTTCATATGCTTATAGTGTCAGCTTCCTATCATCTAATAATTACATACTCTGCCTAGCACGAATTTTTTTGGTTTTGTTTTAATCTTAATGGGCACTAAAATTTATCAAATGAAAGAATCAGTGGGAGAAGGGCCCTGTCCCCACATTACTTTCATAAGATTCAAAACAATTAACACCAACAGACAACTCACCAGAAACAATGAAAACCAGAGGACAATGGAATGTAAATTTTAAAGTGGTCATATAAAATAATAAAACAGAATTCCATCTCAGGCCAAAAAACACTCATTAAAAAGAATGGTTAGATAACATCTGTTTTACCTAATGACAGATGAGGGAAATCTCACTAACAGCTATGAAAGCTGGGGAAGAAAATCAGAGATCATCCTTTAGAAGGCAGCAGAGATCTCTTGAGGCAATGAAAACAGGAGCTAAGACTCCAGAGAAAGAACTTTGGAGAAGCAGCTTACTTCTATAGCTGCTTTCACCCTGGGGCCTTTACTGATTCAGCAGTTGACAAGGAGGCAGTGATTAGCACTGGCAGGTAAAGACTCTGCTCCACAACATGCACATGATTCTCAAATGCACCCTCTCAAGCTGGATAAAATCCCTAGATTTAGTAGAGTATCCAAACCTGAGTGTGCATCAATTCTGACTCAGTAGACATACACACACCTGTATGCGTGTGCTCAAGGAGAATGGGGGGAGAAACCACAGCAGATGGAGGTGTCCAGCTATCAGATGTTAATTTTTTTTTAGACCACCTCATGGTGGCTCTGAAACAAAACAGACCTTAGAAATTAACTAGAAATGTAACAGCATTTTATTTTCCTAAAGAGCTGTTATAAAAATTATATTCTGGGTAAACTATGATTACAGCAGGAAATGGCAGCCCACTCTTAATATTTTTGTCTGGAAAATCTCATGGACAGAGGAGCCTGGTGGGCTACAGTCCATGGGGTTACAAAGAATCGGACATGACTCAGCACAGCACAACAGCAGCAAACTATGATTACCTAATATTTAGCCTCATACCACTGCCTGTGCTGTGCTTAGTCGCTCAGTCACGTACGACTCTTTGCAGTCCCATGGACTGTAGCTTATCAGGCTCCTCTGTCCACAGAATTTTCCAGGCAAGAATACTGGAGTGGGTAGCCTATCCCTTCCTTCAGGGGATCTTCCCAACTCAGGAATCGAACCCAGGTCTCCTGCATTGCAGGCCGATTCTTTACCAACTGAGCCACCAGAGAAGTCCAAGAATACTGGAGTGGGTAGCCTATTCCTTCTCCGGGGGATCTTCCCACCCAGGAATTGAACCTGGGTCTCCTGCATTGCAGGTGGATTCTTTACCAGCTGAGCTACTAGGGAAGCCCATACCACTGCTCACCTAGACTAAATGTTTATGTGTTATACCCTTTATCATATAACTTAGCAATTTCTGCCATATATAAAAATATGTTCTAAAATAGCTTTTTAAATATAGCAGCCAGGGCTTCCCTGGTGGTCCAGTGATTAAGACTCTGCACTTCCACTACGGGGGGCACAGGTTCCATCCCTGGTCAGGGAACTAAGATCCGACATGCCTTGCAGCACAGCCAAAAAAAATTAAATATAGCTGCCATAAAAGTAATGGTAATGACATCAAGAGGTTACTAATATGCTTTTCAAATGGTGATATATGAAAGGGATATTTCAATCTTAAGAAAAAGTGAAACTAAGAACAATGCATTATAACAACCATCTATAACATTCTGAAAAGAAACCTAAGCATTTCACATCAAGAATATGAGAAAGCTTCTCAAATACAGCCATTTAAGGCTGCAGATAGTTTGAGTTTAATGGGTTCTTTGTACACAACAAGAACTCTGTATAATAACTGTAACATGAATGCAAAATATTGACCACATTTAAAGAGTATTATATAAGAAGTAATGCCCAGAACTCCATTAAATTGTCTGTGTATCTGATTCCACTTAATATGATATGAGTGTTTTAAAGTAAGCTAAGTTAAAAACACTTACCTGGGTTTCATATAAATGGGCAATGTGAAATTGAACTGCAAAGATGAGAATATAAGTCAACAACTGTATTACAGTAGTGTTTGGATAAATTTAAGAATATAAAACGTAAAATATAAACACTATCTCTGCTGCATAGATTTAAGTAATTTCAGAACATAACTTATTCTTAATAAAATATACAAGCATACAAGAACATGATAAGAAACTACATGGCTCCATTGTTTGTCATTACTAAATTTTGTCAATGTAATCATTAAAATCAACATTAAAATCTGTAGCAAGTGAGTATACTGAACAAAGTTCAAATGGCAACATTAAACAGATATAAAATATAACTTTTATAATCTATATATTTCACAACATGGTATTTAAAACCTGAGTTAAAACTCAAAAAAGAAAGTCAGTATTTGATTAAAACAACAATGAAAAATACTCTTTTTAGTTATATATTTCATTATATATTTCATACTAATGTTTACAAAGATGTCATAGACAATAAGTTGCATCTCTCTATCAGTTCTTCAAAAATTTTTTTTAAAAGGTCAAACCACTTGGAAAGCAAGAATAATAAAAAATACCAACATTAACAAGTACCTCTTGAAAATAAAAAATCTACATATTCCAGCTTTTATTTTCAGCTCTTCCTGATACTATACCACCAGAATATGAATGATTCAATGAAAGCAACAGTGAATCAGGAATCAAAACTGGATTCTAGCTTACTTAAATAATGATTTTGATCCTCCAATGACAAATCGTTTTTTTAAAATGTTCGATCTACCTGGATTTCATAGTTGGATTTCAAGGAGTCTGGGAGCCTTTCAAAATTATATGCATAATATGTATCTGGATCTTTAAAAATAAGATCTATAGCTATCATCAAGTTCTCACTGGTATCATAAACTTAATTCTCACCCTGATTCCCATAACTGTAAGATTCACCTGAGATGCTCGTTAAAAATAAAGAGATCCCTGAGGTTATATTCAGTGAGCCTGGGGCAAGGCCCAGAAAGGTACCTTTTTATTTAGTTCTGGGATTAACAAAGGATTTTGACACCTGCTCCCTAGAGCAGCACCTGAGAATAGCTGAAGTAAATATGCATAAAGCCCAAAAGAAAATATATAATGAAATTTAAAATCAAACATTTTTGGATCAAAAGTACTGCCCTCTTCATACATAATCATTAAATATCATAAGCAGAGATGAGACCAAAAAAAATATCATTTTTAAAAGATGAAAATCAACTTTTGGTGAAAAGTACATAATAAAAGTTCTACAGATATAAATATCCTCTCCCTTTACCTATATCTGTTGAGTGGTTTTCTTATTTCCTAGTCCCCTTTTTCAACACAGCTCTCTTTGAGAGTTCTAGTCCAAATCTCACCTGACTACATCGTTAGAGCGAGACAGGTATACAAGTTAAGAGAATGAGGAAGAGATGGAAAATATATGTTCATCTTCCCCCCCGCCCTGCTCCCATCTTCTTACTCCTCTAAGAAAGGTGACATGGAAGAAAAGATTAGCAGCAGTAAGACAGCATTCTATTTCCATCCCAAAGTTCCTCCAGGCTCAACAAGGGCTTTCCTATCTCAGAAGTTACTAAATCCAGTATCATCTTTTGTGGTGTGAAAACCAATTTATATTTAAATTCTTAAAAGTCCTCTTCAAAGTGGAACATAACCATACAGAGAAGAAAAAGCTCCACTTGGCAAGTCTCAATAAGAGGTAGAAATTTAACAAATATTGCCATAAAAGGTGCTGAAATTAAACTTTATTCAGAAATTAAGACATTATTTTTAGAATTAATTAAATCTAGAAGAAACAATTTTATCCCAAGGGGCAATTGTGTAAGTCTCTCATCACCATGATTCTACTTTTCAAAACAAAGTGCAATTAACCCCTCTTAAAGGCTCTAGAAGCAGCAAGTATTTTTTTTTAATGCATAAATGAACTGTGCAATAAAACAGAAATCTCTTACAGACATTACAAGCTCACTTAACTTTCTAAAATCTTCTGACCTTTGTAGTATGACAAAGTAACATGGAAGATTTCAAAAAATAGTCAAGTCTGTGGCTTACCTAAATAGGTGATGATATTAAAAAATCCAAAGAGAAGTAAGTTTTACAAAGATGATAAAGAGTCTGGTGTTTATATAGTAATAATGTGTACCCAAAGTGAGTAGTCTATATTTGAGAGTGCTCTGTGAGACACCAGCCTTTATTATCATGGTTATCAAGTAGTTATGAAGTTATATAGTTAAAAATAAACTACCCACATCAACTGAACTATAATGGCGTAATGTCTCTAAATAAAGAACACGCCTTCCATTAGAGTGACAAACCTTTTAGCCTTCATAGTTCTGAGTCTGGGGAAATTCCTCAGTCCTGTGCAAAGCAGGACACTGGTCACTCTCCCTCTTATTTCCTTTCTCAGCAATCAAGAGAAAGAGAGCTGTGGTAAGCTCGAAAATGTATTCATGGTTGTTAGAACTGTCCTCTTCAAATTCCACAAGAAAGTATCTGCCCTCTGGTACTCATTCTACATAGGTTGTTTCCCTCTCAGGCGCAATGATCTACAAGTAAGATTTCACCTCAATAGAGTAGAATAAAATAAGGATTTACAAAAATATTTAGTTTGAAAGTTATGAAACGTCCCTCAAAAGTTATTCAAATTGACAAGTACAAATGAAAGTTAGTTTCTAGGCACTAGATACAATCAATTAAATGAAAATCAGATTTTTTTTTCTTATTCCCATAAAATAATTTTAAAAGGATTTTAGGGGTTTATATTTTAGGTGGTTTATATAACCTGGATATAAAATTAAGGATACATAGATAAATATAAAAAAATGAACACTTCATAAATTAATATACCAATGAGTTAAATCCTTTTTCTCATTTAACCTCATCTTAGAAATGAAACTAGTGCTCCATTTGTTACCTTTCCACCATTTTTCCTAGAAATACACTCATCAGTACTAAATTCTAAGTTTCATTTAAAGAAAACAGAATTCTTTTAAGTTTTCTCAGAAAGCTGCATTTAGCAGAATTATGAGATAATTAGTCTGGTCTAGATAATGATTTAATCAACACTATATCTTATTTCATCTTATATGCAAGTTATATTCAAATTTCTACAGTTTTTTCACTGAGTCAATCATTTGGAGGCATTTTTACCATTGCGACTACTAACTCTTCACTAAACTCCTTTCTATATGCTTAAAAAAATGAAGACGCTTAGAGCAAACTACTGACTTTGTAAAATATACAATCTTTTGATTTAGCTGAAATTTTCATGAAGAATTATTCAATTTTTATACACTCTAATTAATTGAAAAATCTCACCACAATCTTTATGTATGATGTTTAAAACTATAATAGAAAGTCAAAGTATATCCTCGTCATTACGAAGTATGAATCAGTGAACTAACACATGAATCTTTGTACACTAAGTTTTCTGAAAAGACTGGCAATCCTGTTTTTAACCTCCCCAAGTCATCTACAATGTAATTAATATACAAATAATCAATCCTGTTCACTAGTACAGATAATTTTAATTCAACAACCCAGTTCACTAGCATATCTATTTCAGACACACATTGTTCACAATAACTGGTCTCACATGTTCCATTTGTACAAATAGTTACAGCAACAAATATAATTAGATTCAACAATTCCAGGGGATAAAATTACACAGGATTCATGATTATTATTATTATCTGCCATGAAGTGATCTGAATACATGCAGAGAACCATGGTACTTAATACTTACTTTCAGCATTGGACAAAGTGCAGGGATTACAGTCAACCAAAGCTAACTGAAAATGCTGCAAGAAGAGAGAAAATTAATGCACTAAAAATCAGTCACATAAGATAATTTTCAGGCATATAAGGTTTAATATAATCATGAAACTATGCTATGCAAATAAAACATACTAGACAACCAACTAGCATTACTTTGAACATTTATTGCTGAGAACAGACTGCTGCATTATTTTCTTTGAACAGTTGAGAATAGAGATTTGGCATAAGAATTAACTTGATATCAAGTTATCCTATGTAAATTTGTTTATATGGAAAAAAGAATCCGGTTTTTAAGTCTTCTAGTAAATAGGAAGTGTTAGTTACTGAACACTTCAAATAGAACACATCATTATTTTAAAAACTGAAAGTAAAAGTACAATGGTGTTAATGGATTAAATACCACTACTTATCTCAAAATGATACATACATACATTTTTTAAATGACTGAGAATTATCATAAAGGGTAAAACTATTTGCCCTTAGTGATTTTTCAATAATTATTGTATTTAGAGTCTGTTAAAAGTATTTGAAGTATCACAAAGAATGCACCAAATAGCCACACAAAACCATCCCATGTAAAGAAAACCACTGGTTTTCTAAAAATAAAGGGGGATGAGGGACTAGGGTGGGGATGGCATGACTTCACAGTTTCATTTCTAGTTATCTAAACCAGATGCAAAACAGATGTACCTACTAAGATATTAAGATATAAACTATGAATAATGATCACCAACCCCTAAACCTGAAGCTGCATTAGAAAATATCTAGCACACATCTTTGCAACCAATAGAAAAGAAATGCAATTACCCTTTTAGGATATATACCCTATTATATGTGTAGACAATATTAAACCACTAATAATTTACAGCATCCACTTGTAGTAATATTGCATAAGCCTGTCCCTTCCGACAAAAAAAAAACAGAACCAAAAACAAAATACACGTCAAACTCAAGGTATAACGCTAATCTTTAAGAATACAAATCATCATCAAGAACAGTGGGTGCCAGGGACTTCCCTGGTGCTCCAGTGGTTAAGACTATGCTTCCAATGTAGGGGGCTCAGGTTTGATCCGTGGTCTGAGAACTCAGATCCCACATGCTGTGCAATATAGTCAAAAAAACCAACGGGGTGCGATCTGACATCAGGTTTATCAACATCGAACTGGCTATATAAATATAATTAGGAAAAGACAAACCAGTACTATAGTTAGTATGGAATATTTTTTAAAAAATATCCTTGATAGCTCAGCAGGTAAAGAATCCACCTGCAATGCAGAAAACACAGGTTTGATCCCTGAGTCAGTAAGATCCCCTAGAGAACTACTGAGGGTCCATGTGCAGCAACTACTGAAACCTGTGAGCCCTACAGCCTGTGCTCTGCAACAAGAGAAGCCCTCACACTGCAATTAGAGTAGCCCCAGCTCACTGCAACTAGAGAAAAGCTGGTGCAACAGTGAAGACCCAGCACAGTGAGAAACAAATAAACAAATAATAATAAATAAAAAAGGTTAAGTCTCTGAATTCTTCTAAGAGATATTTCCAGAAATACATATCAAAATTTCCAAGCCTCCACAAATTTTTACCCTTAAAAGTAATCAAAAGCCAAACGTACAAAACAATCTTCTAAAATTCACCATTTCTATCCACAAGCCAGATATCTAAAAACTTTTCTTTTTTCAACTGCTGGAAAAACTGAAAACTGATACATATAATGACAACTTCTAGATGTAAGCCCAAAAGGAACTGAAAACTTTCTATATCAAGGGAGAAGGTCATCAGCAAGCTTTTAGTACTGTATTTCAACACAGAATCAACAAAACTGCACTTGCTCAACCAGACCCCTTAGTTAACAAAAATAAACTAATGTCAGTTACCTAGTATTACAATAAAAGAAAGATTAGAAGGCATAATTTCATATGAACTAGTAGTTATTCACAAATGTCTGTTATATGAATGCATAATTACTGTAGCCTACATTTGCAATATTCAGAATTTAGAGGTTGTAATATCCGGAATGAGCAAGCTACTAACGAAATAACTATGACCCTTAAATATTAAATATTTAATCCATTCAATGACTACTTCAAGACCCTATAATGTCCTTAGGACAATGAAGATACTAGAGACACAATGCTAAACACAAGTGAAAAAATATTTGCCATCGTTTACAGAATGGAAAAAAAAAAAATCCAACATCTGAACACTTTGAGAACGGCTTTTATTCTCCCCTGGCCTACAAAGCAGATTGTATGTCCTCAAACATCCTTTCAGTGTGCTACCATAGCAATAGAAAACAGACTATTTTAAAAAGTGAGTACTATGAAAGCAAAGCACATTTTATAACCAGTTGCTTTCCTCTAGATAAAAAGAGGCACAGCAGCCACACATTCAAATTGTACTACATTTCTAAGTCCAATTTATCCTGCCAGCATAAATTAATACTTAGATAAGACAGGGGCTTCTCTGGTGGCTCAGTGGTAAAGAATCCGCCTGCCAATGCAGGAGATGCAGGTTCGATCCCCAGATTGGGAAAGAAGGAAATGGCAACCCACCCCAATATTCTTGCCTGGAAAATCCCATAGACAGAGGAGCCTTGCGGGCTACAGTCCATGGGGTCACAAAAGAAGTCAGCCAGCAACAAAACAACAACAACAAAAGACAGAACTTTCCTGAGTCAAAGGATGCAAACTGACTGGCCAAGAAAACACCATTTAAGATGGCAATATTTTAGTTTCACTATTTCACTGAAATCTCACAAAGAGCAGCTGCTGCTGCTGCTAAGTCACTTCAGTCCTGTCCGACTCTTCGCGACCCCATGGACTGCAGCCTACCAGGCTCCTCCATCCATGGGATTTTCCAGGCAAGAGTACTGGAGTGGGTTGCCATTGCCTTCTCCAACAAAAAGCAGAGAGATCCATAATTCAAATCGCCCAATCTATATTTCATCTATCAATATTGAAGGTCCTGTAATGAAATCTGGCAGAAGTAGTTCTGGACTACATAATTATTAATCAATCTTAAAATCAGCAATGAAGTCACTGATGCACCATTTCAAACCCAAAACATCATGAAATATCAAACATTTCCAAACCACAATGATACGTAAAAATTAACTCTGCAAGAGTGTACATATTCAAAAACAGGCGTGAGAATGAAAAAACTTACAGGATAATTAAGTTTAACAAACTAAGAACAACCACATAAAACCACCCCACATAACAAAAATCACTGATAGACCTTTTAGTAAACTGAAGGGAGATGAGAGACTGGGGGTGGGGGGAATGGTATGACTTCATAGTTTCATTTCTAGTATCTAAACTGGATGCAAAATAGATGTATTTTTAACATATAAATCAGCAAATAACTATCAACTATGATAATCAGCCCCAAACCTGAAGATAACCATGGTAAAATATCTAGCACCGATCATTGCAACCAACAGAAAGAGCTAGGAAATATGCCTCATACTGAAATATTGCAGTACTGAAACTGACAACTGCTGTGTGAAATAGTTACCACCCAATGAAGGCTTCTGCAGTTCAAAGCCTATTGCAAACCTCAAGGCAGAAAGCATTCTATAGAAAACTAATTTCAAAGCAAGAAGATTTACCTACAACATTTTTTCCTAATGTTACAGTAATTTCCTTTTAATAGAGCATTTCTGGTCCAATTTAATACAAGGTTCAATTCATTCATGTGGGCTTCCCTGGTGGCTCAGAGGCTGAAGTGTCTGCCTGCAATGCAGGAGACCTGGGTTTGATTCCTGGGTTAGGAAGATCCCCTGGAGAAGGAAATGGCAACCCACTCCAGTATTATTGCCTGGAGAATCCCATGGACAGAGGAGCCTGGTGGGCTACAGTTCACGGGGTTGCCAAGAGGCGGACACGACTGAGCGACTTCACTTTCTTTCTTTCAATTCATTACAATTTCTGTTGACATCGTTATCACCAAAGTAACTTTTTCTTTAAAAGGTTTTGACTTGTTCAATATTTCAAAATAACTTTTCAGTACTTTGCTTTCTATAGACTTAGGAACTAGATCTTCCCCTCCAGATAGAAATGAAAGTTGATGTAATTAACACATAAAACTCCAATTTCAAGACTTAATTTCCCTTTTAAAATGTTTTACTTCTAGTTGTGTAGTCTGTGATTATCTCACCATCTTTTCAGTTGTAGAACCCTTCAACTATTTCAAAACCTGAAGATAAGCAGTGAGATAACTTTTCATTACTGACAACTTATGGTTGTATGTATAAAATTATTAATTTGGAGCAATGTGTGGATTCCAGATTCAATCTCAGATGTTCTGATTCAGTGGGTTGAGAACAATACCCTATGAACCAGATGAAACCCTCTACGACTTATTCCAATGCACAGTCAGGGTTAAATGCCAATATTTAAAACTTGCAAATTGTGTGCTGACCCCCAAAAGCCTTACTTCAGTCTATATAGACAAGGTACATGTAGTCAATACTGCTGTCTATATTCAATTAAAGCAAATGCTGCTTTTTATTTTTTTTTAATAAATTTATTTATTTTAGTTGGGGGCTAATTACTTTACAATATTGTAGTAGTTTTTGCCATACATTGACACGAATCAGCCATGGGTTTACATGTGTTCCCCATCCTGAACCTCCCTCCCACCTCCTTCCCCATCCCATCCCTCTGGATCATCCCATTGCCCCAGCCCTGAGCATCTGTCTCATGCATCGAACATGGAATGGTGTTCTGTTTCACATATGATAATGTACATCTTTCAATGCTATTGTCCCAGAACGTCCCACCCTCACCTTCTCCCTCAGAGTCCATAAGACTGTTCTATGCATCTGTGTCTCTTATTCTGTCTCGCATATAGGGTCATCGTTACCATCTTTCAAATTCCATATATATGCATTAGTATACTGTATTGGTGTTTTTCTTTCTGGCTTACTTCACTCTGTATAATGGGCTCCAGTTTCATCTATCTCAATAGCACCGATTCAAATGTATTTTTTTTAATGGCTGAGTAATATTCCATTGTGTATATGTACCACAGCTTCCTTATCCATTCGTCTGCTGATGGACATCTAGGTTGCTTCCATGGCCTAGCTATTGTAAACAGTGCTGCGATGAACATTGGGGTACACGTGTCTCTTTCAATTCTGGTTTCCTCGGTGTGTATGCCCAGCAGTGGGATTGCTGGGTCATATGGCAGTTCTATTTCCAGTTTTTTAAGGAATCTCCACACTGTTCTCCATAGTGGCTGTACTAGTTTGCATTCCCACCAACAGTGTAAGAGGGTTCCCTTTTCTCCACACCCTCTCCAGCATTTATTGCTTGTAGACTTTTGGACAGCAGCCATTCTGACTGGTGTGAAATGGTACCTCATTGTGGTTTTGATTTGCATTTCTCTAATAATGAGTGATGTTGAGAAATGCTGCTTTTTAGTAGTAAAATGTTTGCAACCCGTTTTAACTCTACGCCAAGCACTCCGTTATGGCTATGCCTGCGTGTGTGCTCAGCTACATCTGATTCTTTGGGACCTCATGGACTGTAGGCTGCCAGGCTCCTCTGTCCATGGAATTATACCTGTTAAGAACATTGGGGTGGGTTGCCATTTCCTCCTCCAGGGGATCTTCCCAACACAGGGGTCAAACCCGCATCTCCTGCAGCTCCTGCATTGTTAGACATTCTTTAGCACTGAGTCAGCATCTATGCAACCGAATAAAAGGCCCACTGAAATTAATGTTCTAATAAAAGTTTAAAGACAATCAATCCCATAGCAGAGTCCAAAAGATACAGATGAGGGAAGAAAAGAGATCCTTCAAGCTGAGGAAACAATGTTTGTTTACACAGCCTTTATGAAACAGGGTTTTATGAACCATTTAAATGGGAGAATGGAAGGCTTGTCAAGTATTCTTGCAGGTCAAAGGCAAATTATTTTTTCTTTTTTTACAGATTGCCAGAATTCTGAAAGTATGAATTAAAAAACCAACAAATTTCATTCCTGAAACTAGGGTTTTTAGGTATGTGTTCATATCAAAATAAGACTAACACACACACAAATAACAAAGTTAACATAATATATATTTTATAAAGGGGATAATGTTACAATTTGCATTGTAAAATGTTGTTTAGAAACATAAGCTTAAAAAAATTGTGACACTGGATATACTGAACGTTTCATAAAGCTGTATTTGAAGACCTAACATTTATAACCACAAATTTAAGCAGTCATATGCAAACACCAAAAAGTGCTTTTTGATTAGAAATGATTAGAAATGACTTCTTGCAGTTAAAATATATTTAAGGAGAGAAACCTGACACAGGAAACCTGGGCTTCTCCCAACTGCTCAGTATCAAGAAAGGATGGTTACTGAACATCTATGAGCAGTCATGTCCTTTTCAAAAATGTATTTGAGGAACTGAAGTTCTTCTGCTATTTATACTACTTTGTACTAACAGAACTCAGGGCAGAAATAAATATCAAAAGGAAAAATAAAACTGGGCAGGCAGATTGAAGTGGAGAAAGCATTAGTGGATAGATAAACCAATGAGCAGATCACCTCATACCAGATAATACACAAAAAGTGCTAAAGTGTTAAGTCACTTTCAGTTGTGTCTGACTCTGCAACCCCATGGACTGTAGCCCACCAGGCTCCTCTGTCCATGGGATTCTCTAGCCAAGAACACTGGAGTGGGTAGCCATTCCCTTCTCCAGGGGGTCTTCCTGACCCAGGGTAGAACCCATTGTCTCTTATGTCTCCTGCACTGGCAGGCGGGTTCTTTATTACTAGCCCCAGCTGCGAAGCCCCAGATAATACATAGAAAAGATTAAAAGGTAAAGTATAAGTTGATGATCACAATAAACTGTGGAAAATTCTGAAAGAGATGGGAATACCAGACCATCTGACCTGTCTCTTGAGAAACCTGTATGCAGGTCAGGAAGCAACAGTTAGAACTGGACATGGAACAACAGACTGGTTCCAAATAGGAAAAGGAGTACGTCAAGGCTGTATATCATCACCCTGCTTATTTAATTTATATGCAGAGTACATCATGAGAAACGCTGGGCTGGAAGAAACACAAGCTGGAATCAAGATTGCCGGGAGAAATATCAATAACCTCAGATATGCAGATGACACCATCCTTTTGGCAGAAAGTGAAGAAGAACTAAAGAGCCTCTTGATGAAGGTGAAAGAGGAGAGTGAAAAAGTTGGCTTAAAGCTCAGCGTTCAGAAAACTAAGATCATGGCATCTGGTCCCATCACTTCATGGGAAATAGATGGGGAAACAGTGTCCGACTTTAGTTTTTTGGGCTCCAAAATCACTGCTGATGGTGAGTGCAGCCATGAAATTAAAAGACGTTTACTCCTTGGAAGGAAGGTTATGACCAACCTAGATAGCATATTTAAAAGCAGAGACATTACTTTGCCAACAAAGGTCTGTCTAGTCAAGGCTATGGTTTTTCCAGTGGTCATGTATGGAGGTGAGAGTTGGATGGTGAAGAAAGCTGAGCACCGAAGAATTGATGCTTTTGAACTGTGGTGTTGGAGAAGACTCTTGAGAGTCCCTTGGACTACAAGAAGATTCAACCAGTCCATCCTAAAGGAGATCAGTCCTGGGTGTTCATTGGAAGGACTGATGTTGAAGCTGAAACTCCAATACTTTGGCCACCTCATGCAAAGAGTTGACTCATTGGAAAGGACCCTGATGCTGGGAAGGATTGGGGGCAGGAGGAGAAGGGGACGACAGAGGATGAGATGGTTGGATGGCATCACCGACTTGATGGACATGGGTTTGGGTAAACTCCGGGAGTTGGTGATGGACAGGGAGGCCTGGCATGCTGCGATTCATGGGGTCGCAAAGAGTCGGACACGACTGAGCGACTGAACTGAACTGATAAGTTGATGAACAGTAGAAAAACAACAGAGCAAGGAAAAGATTTCTGTCCACAAATGAAGAAAAATGGACAGAAAAGACAAAGAGCAGTGACCATTCTCTGCCAAGACAAACAGTGACATTATACTCAGGAGAAACCAAATTCCACTGCCAAAGTGAGAATTGGGTGGCTGAAAGGTACAAATGTGAAACTAGCAGATAATTAGATTACAGTATAGAGATTACTGTATCAATGATACTGTACTATAAACTTTGAAGCTGCTAAGAGACTAGATCTTAATTGTTCTCACATACAAAAAAAAGATAATTATCTGGCATGACAGAGACGTTATCAGGAAATGCTATGGTGATGATGATTTTGCAATATATAAATGTACCAAATCAACACATTGTACAAATTACTCAAAATTGTATGTCAATTCTATCTCAATAAAAAACTAAAAAATTTTAAAAGCCTTAAATTTTCAAACTGCGAATTAGAAGAGTTAAGTTGTTGAGCAACTGAAGGAAGCAGGGCAGGAGTGGGTTATAGAGAAATAATAGCAACTTTTATTATCTTTAGACTACTGAATGAATAAAAATATGCAGTTAAAGCTTCAATAAAAAATACTACAGATATATCTTAGAAACTTAAGGCCTGATTAAAATTAGTAGCTGGTATTCAAATTCTCAGCAAATATTTTTATAATACATAGTTCACAGTATCTCAATTAAATGAAGAAAATGATTTACACAGTCTACATTAATGAATAAAATAGTAAAATACAGGATGTATTTCCAAAAGTGATTTCTAAAAGGAAATACACATCATCATGCCTTTACTTATTCTTTCTGCCTTAATTTCTTGGAATAAGAAAATATAACAGTAAAATTCCTGAGTCTAAAGTATGATATCAAATCATATACCTGGAAATGAAGCAGTTTCTGGAGAAGAGTGTTTTAAAAAAAAAAAAAGAGTAAAATGCTATTTCACTCAGAAGTTTCATGTGAGATATAATAATAGAAGGGAGACAGCAGAATGAACTGGCGAACAGGGGGCATCTAGAGAAAACTGCACTGTCAGTTTGTGCAGAAGAAGATGACAAATACAGTCAGCGTCATCTTTTCTTCCCAATGTTTCCAGCCAATCTTATGAAAGGCATTTTGTCATTTTATCACCTCTTTCATTTCGTTAAGCTATCCATTCAAGAAACACTAAGCACCTGGTATAATGCCAAGCTAACACACAAGTCTCATTTGAGTTCAACCCATTTCCTTTGAATCATCTTTTGTAATTCTCATCTTCTTAATCCCTTCATATTATTCCCTTCAATTAGCACTTATCATCTTCAAATATCAAATTATAAGGGGACTTACACTGGTATCCCAGTCAACTATCCACAAGTTACCATAGAAAAAGCCACTTTCTTTATCTACCTTTAAAAAAACTGAATGCCCCCATTATTTCAGGGGAACTTAAATATCTAAATATCAGGGAGAACTTTTATATGATCTTCATTAAATTAAAATAGATGCATTAACTGACCAAAGAATATGGGTAATATTACATCCTATTTTGCATTTATTAGCTCCATTTGAAGGAAATAATTTTAGTAGTCTGCCAAGATGTAAAAATTAGAGGCATCATATAAAAATACTTGTCAAAACTGGCGTGCTTTTCTGAAGCAACAATAGCACACTGCCTCAAATACATAACAAATGTAAGCAATTATCATTAAAAAGTAATGAAATAAAATTCTGAATTAATTATATGGAGTTAAATAGGCAACTAATCCCAACTGAGGGTGTATTACATAAAGAAAACCCACACAGTATCACACAAAAATGTCACCCTGAAATGGACTCTGGTTCAGATAATACTAAACTAGTTAATAAACTAAGAATAGGTACCTCCATCACTCAGCTAAACATGTGAGATCTTTACTGGCCAATTTAATGGAAAAATAACACCACTAGTTGAAAAGTAAGTTGGGCATTAACTTCATATTTCTGAGGGTGGGCAGTATGACAAAAATACAAGTATTAAATTCTAGGAGAGGAAAATGGATTTTATACAAACAATATCTAATACTGGCCCCAAATCAGAGTTTTAGATATGGTAAATGTTAGAACTAAAAAAGAAGGGCTGAAAAAACTTATTTGTCAGAGACTTTGATATATATATATATTGTTTAATCTTTGTAACAATCTTGTGGAGTAGGTAGTTATTCCAGTTCTACAGACAGAAAGAGGATCAGAAAAGTTAGGCATCTTGCCCAAAGTCACACAATTAGTTTAGTGGCTCGGTCAAATTTTAAAACCAAATTTGCTTGCTCTGAGAGCTATTTACACAGTACTAAAACAGAATGAATCTGTTTCAGTAGTACATTTTGGGAGAAAAGTTATTACCAGAGATAGAAATAAAACAGGAGGCCCTGGAATGCATTTCATGTGTGGGTGAAAAGCAGGAATCTATTATGAAAATAAACTGCATTTTATTTAAATATTTTACCATCTAAAACATACTGTATATGTTGTATCTCTATCCCTGAGAGGGAAAGAAAATGAGGCAGAGAAGACTGGGATCTGTAATGGACAGATTGTATGCACTACCCCCATATCAAAACACTCTTTTTACCCACCCCTCACTCTTCTATTCGATAGGAAAAGCATACTTAGGAAATTGAGCTCTGCTCAAAAATGGGACATAACTGATCCAAAGAATAGAACAGAATAACCAAATCTTTGATAACGAATCACTGAGAATGGCCATGTGGTCTAATTCTGGCCAATGAGATGCAAAGTGTTCTTGAAATGATCAACAAGAAGTAAGGATCTTTGTCCTCTACAACACGATAAATCAGGTATTTACTGAGTACTTACTATATGCCAGCACTATACTAAGCACCTATACCGTTACTATATAATGCTTTTCTTTATGGAACATGAAAAAGAAATCATTTCACTTTGATCACACCTGGAAACCAATCTGGAGCCAACATAAAACAAAGAAAATAAACCTTTAATCAAACACTGGATCAGCTGTATCAACCAATCCTAAAGGCTGGACTTTACATTACTGAGCTACTTTTTTTGTTGTTATTTTAACCAGCTTCAGTTGGGAGTTTTCTGAGGTTGCAGCCCAAAGCATCTATACCAACACACTGTGCTAGGAAACAACTTCATGGAGTGGAAAAGTCACCAGAGGCTCCAAAACCATCCATATGAAGGTAAAGTACTAGACAGTCCACTGGAGGAAACTTGGAGGCTACCTGCGGGGAATGGGGCATATCATTCCTTCTGATTCCTACCTCTATTTACACTAAATGCTAAGCACTTAAGAGTAATAAACTGAAATACGACATCTTCAGCTACAAATGTTGCCTAAAATTCTCTTGCAAATAGACAAGGAATACTGGAGAGAGAAGTCTTAAAAAGCCAATGTCAAGATGAGATAAAAATTAAATGAAACCTCATTTAACTGAAGAAAAATATCAAGGACTCCTGAAATTCTTTTCTATGTTCATAAAAATGAAACAAACATCAGAATGGTATATCAAGTATTTTAAATAAATGGAAGAAAGGCCCCAAACAAGAAGACTGCACTTATTAAGGCAATCTTGCAAAAATTGCTATGACTTGAAAGTTTGTTAGCCTTTAAACACACTCGAACAAATGAAAAGTTGTATACAGGAAGGTTTCTGTTCAACATGAGTAAGCAAGAACACTTTGAATTAGTCATGAAACACTGCCCAACAGTTTCCCCTGATTAAAGGGGATTTTAAATATTGCCACCTTCATGGAAAGAGAGCTTTGCATCCATAAAATTAAGTTACCACTGTACTGATATTCAGAGACAGCCACATACCATAATTTGGGACAAAGCTGATTACTTTTTTCCACTCAAATATATTTCCTAAGCAACATTTATCAAACTGCTACCAAAAATACTTCTCCAACACACAATATGCATACTGTGACAGTTCTGTAAAACGCTAAAGTAAGTTGATTTTGTATTATAAGTCATTTTAATAATCTAGTTTGCTAGTATACACTGCAACTGTCCAACAGGAGGTCAAAATATGCAAGATGGAATATCTGAACTTGTTTTCCATTTCAAGTCCACTCACATGCCAAAATACAGTTTGAGACAGGCTGCTCTAAGCGTGAGGAAAACTGATTAACTTCTCCACATTACTTACATTTGCCCTAGGGCCTATTCCTCAAACTGTACTCACCTTTGACAACTGTGTGATCTGAATACTTGCACAATCTACTTATTTTAGTGTTTTGTGGTGTATACCTCTCTTTCATACCAACAGCACTGTTCTATATAAACTCATGAAAGACAGAAACAGTATCTGTGAAAGTGCCTACAACTCTTGAGCAATTAGGCATTCCTAAATAATTTTTTTAAAATTTCAGTAGTTCCTTATTAGTGAATTCAAATTACAACCTACTGTAAAGCATTATCTTTCTTTATCTACCTCCTGACCCTTCAGAATGAAGACAGCATACAATGGAGATATTTAGAACATGGCAACCATCATAGTCATAAACTCACAAAAAATTAAGCTTTTCCTAGAACTTCTAATCCTTTCAAACATCAATACTTTTGTCAAGCAGGGAAGCACTATTTTCATGGAAAGCCCAGTAATACCTAAAGTTATGGCATAAATAGCACAGGAAACTCAATGAAAAACTTGAGAAATGTTAAAACCTATAGAAAGTAAAATATTTAAGCAACGATGTGCTATTTTGCCCAACAATGTTTATACTCACAAACTAGCAGTTGAAATGACTAGCAAAGAACACACTTTTTTTAATAATTTAAGATATGAGACATGCTCTGCTGGTAGAGGTGGAACGACACCTAGTGAGACCCATACAAGTAAATGGTCAAAGATGGGGTCACAGATACAGAATCACTGAGCAGCTGGTTCTGACCCATCACTAACAGCGGAGTGATTCAGATGTTCAAATCGAGGTTGAAACCTTCACCCTTTTCTGATGACGGACCACAATTCAAACTTTAAAAAGAAAAAAAAGTTTACTGATATAATTACTTGCTTATGTCTTAGCATCATAACTACTTTGTACTCTGAAACCCAAACATATACATCTTTCAGTTCACAGCTGATAAAAGTTCTTTCATCTAAATTTTCAAATTTTCTTTTGAAGTACCAATACAAATTCCAACATTTCTCAATGTTCTAATATTTGACAACCCCCCTCAAAAGCACAAAAAATGAAACACTGTATCTTTGATAAAACCCAACAACCTACCTTTAAACTAGACTCATAGTCTGTGTTCACTTTGAACATAAGCCCAAGCCGTAAATGAATTTCCTTGGCTCGACAAAAGCTGGGATCAACATAAAGCACCTCCTGAAATGCTTTAATTGCCCTGAAAGAACATAGACAAAAGATATCTTTACTTTTTAACAATTACATGAATGTTTGCATGGTAGCACAGTAAAAATTTCTGTTTTATGCAATTCTGTTTTAAAGGAAATGCCAGTTTTATAAAAATGATGTCAATGGATAGCTTAAAAAAAAAGACTGGGAAGCGGTTCTTGGGTTTTTTATGTAATAAAGCATATAATATAAAAAGAGAAAAGGAAGATGAGTTGAATTAATTCTTAATTATTCAAATAATATTTTGTGGCTTAATAAAATTCTCAGTGTTAATAACTAATTTCACTGTTTCTGGAATTTCCTAAGGGAGAGAGGATAGAGCAGGTGGATAGTTTTGTTTTTAAGGAAGATTAATCTTGTTTCTAGTCTATTCCATAAAATGAAGTCTTCTTTTTAAAAATTTTTTATTTCTTTCATATTTAGGTTTGCAATCCATCTGTACCTTATTTTTTATATAATGTTTTCATCTTTTTCTATACAGATATTTGATAGCCCCTACATCAGACATAGAAAAGACCATCCTTACCACAGCTCTACAGAGCCACATTGTTCTAAATCAAATGTCCATATCAAATATCTTGGTCTGTTTCTGGGCTCTCTATTCTGTCACTTGATGTGTTTTTACCCCAAATTCATATTTTATCTTTCATAAAAAGTCTTAATAACCAGTAGAATTTATACAAGGATGAAGAAGGAACACTTTTCACTGAATACATTTTTATATCATTTAATTTGATCACATGAATGTTACTATGTACTTAAAAATGAAATTAAAATTTTGACAAAGAAAAACGTCTAATTTGAATTTTGAAAATTATAGTATCAGATATATACAGTATTTTAGGCATCATTTTATATCTCTCTACATGATTTAAGGCTTATTTCAAGTTCAGGCTAATAAATTCTTTGCAAAGCTTTTTATCAACTATTCATTGCTTTCATTTAATCTTAAAGGAGGCTACCTGGAATCTTAGATAATTTCAAAATAAAAGTCAATCTTTTATATAAAACTTCAAAATATAATACCATAAAATAGAGCAAAACAATATGCCCTATGTCTTTAAGCAACTTTATTTTGACTTGTGTACTATCTATTCCACCTCCAGAAAAACTGTGTATTTATTATAATATTAAGGGTTCTAAACAGTAATATTTATTGTGAGGCGTGGGGACAATAGGTCTGGTATCAGATACTTTTACATCTGGTTAAATAATTTCTTCCTGAAAAGGAGTTCAGCATTTCTGTTACACAGCATTTCAAGTGGGTTGGGTTATTTATGTATTTTGCTATCTAGTGTGTATAGACAGAAGAGGGGAGTCAAAGACATGGTATGAAAGAATTCATGTAAAAATTCGAAGAAAATTACCTTTCTTATTCAAAGGTGGCTTCCTGCTCCTCTCAATCAGACTTCAAGATACTCATCTGCATACTGCTAAAAAGGTCTCTGTACTTTTCTCAAACCTTTCTAATAAGAGGTGCAGCTTCAGCCTTTATATTCTCTTGGTCATGTCTAGAGGCACCATTTTCTAATAGAACGGATTGTGTGCTCAAGCAAGTGCATGTGTGTGTATGTGTGTGCCTGTGAGAAAGAGTGTGTGTATGTTGGGGGCAACACAACTCACATGTTGCACGTGTTGGGGGAGGGGCATAAAAAGGTTAGGAAGAGAATAACTGCACCAGTAAATGATACCAATTGAAAGGTAAGATGTGATTGGGAACAGGAATTCAGGGGCTTTTGGAAGCTTCTAGGGCGATAGTAGAAGCTTCTGGGTCAGGAAGATCCACTGGAGAAGGGATAGGCTACCCACTCCAGTATTCTTGGGCCTCCCTTGTGGCTTAGCTGGTAAAGAATTCACCTGCAATGCAGGAGAGACCTGGGTTCGATCCCTGGGTTGGGAAGATCCCCTGGAGAAGGGAAAGGCTACCCACTCCAGTATTCTGGCCTGGAGAATTCCATGGAGATCACAAAGAATCAGATACTACTGAGCAACTTTCATTTTCACTTCAGGGCAATACTAATTTTTTATTTCTCAACCCAAGTGACAGTTCTGTTTATTTTATAAATAACATGTAAAGATGTATAGTTAAATGTGTGCAATTTTAAGAAATTTTATAATAATACTAATACTAATACTAAATGCTTCATAAAGTCCTAATTAACCTTACCTAATGATATGGGTCAGAGAACTCCTATGGAATGGGTCAGAACTAAGCAATGTGCACACATGCTAATTAAAAATCCAGGCAGGAAAGAATGGATATATGTGTATACACACACTGTACAGCTGAAACTGACACAACCTTATAAACTATATTACAATAAAAATTGAAAAAAACAAAACAAACAAAAACACCCCACCCCCAAAAACATCGAGGCAGGCCTGAGACATATACCTGAAAGAAAGAGAATGGAAGTGGAAGGCAGCAAAGGATAGAAGGATTAAAGGAGAAAAAGAAGATAGGAAGAAAAACAGTCCAAGAAAGAATGTATGCGAAAGGGAAGAATGAAAACACAAAGCATCAATAGCAACCCTTCAGGAAAAATATTTCCTATTCTGTCTCAGTTTCTATTTCCACCCTTTGCCCAACCTTTGATATATGTGTTTTATTTCATAGGTGCCTTTAGTTCTTAGTTTGAAATGTTACACAACTACAAAGAAACACGGGTTTATTTTAACAAGTTCTCTATACAGGTTAACATATTGGGAATTTTTAAAAAAAATTTAACCTATCAGCAAAAACACATGTTCCAACACACTAGTCGGGGCTACGGCTTACTGCTCTTTAAGGACCATTACAAGTGCCTATGACAAGAAGGTTGGACAATATATATATCTGTTTGTCAAGTTCTCCAGGTTGTTTCAAAGTTTCCCTTGAATTCAATACTTGCAGACTCAATCTTCAATATCTCATTAGTAGATAACTGAAACAGACTCCTTAAAGCCTTCCTTTGCTCTGCTCTGGCTTGTCTGTGCTTCCTCAAATATGGGCCTCCTATGACTGCCTATTAATAACCATGATACTCAAGTCAAATCTCCATGTAGCATTTAAGGTCTGTGAGCAGTTACACCCATTCCCAGTCATGCCCTAACAGTGCTCCTCTTCAACTGTGAGCTGGCACATCTCAGGAACTCCATGCAAATATTATCCCTCTTGCTTTTACTGCTTCTCCTGAGGATAGTCTCCTGACCTGAAATATTTTCATTCTTTTGCTTCACTCTAAATCCAATATTACCTTTAAGACTCACCACTCAAACTCAATATCATTTTTTTTTTTGCTTAGTGTTGTTAACCAGCAGTTAGGGCCACTCCATAATCAAATCATTTTATTCTCTACTTACCAGTGTGCTATCTCCAGTTTTTCCAAGTGGTCTATTCCTTGAGGTTACATTCCTCTTTTATTTTCAAATACTCTACACATTACAGGAAAATGTCTAGTATCTGTTTACTGGTGTCATCACTTTCATAGTTAGCAAACTGGACTTCCTGTTGAGGGGGTGGGAAGGGACGCTCCATAGTCTCTTTAGTGATCAGAGTTTCCCTGAGCTAACAAAATAGATCTAAGTTCATTTTCATTTCCTTTTCTGAACTTTTCCCATCTTTCTCTCCTATGTGTTGCTTCCACCCCTTGGGGGTGAGAGAAGAAACAGAAAAAAGAATGTGTTTGTGTGTTAGGAGGGGGAGAGCGCTGTGTGGAGAAAACAGGTACAACTCAGACTATTCTAATTTTGGTCATCATTTTAATACACTCATATCTCACCAAACCATATGCAGCCGGAACATGGTCTCTGTGGTGCAAGTAAGACTAAACCACCAACATATACAAATTCTGCTGACATCAGTATTCTGATCAACAGACAATTTCAGAACATGAGAAACGGCTACTTAAAACCATAAAATACTGTTAATGATATAATGCTTAGAAAGGCTTACAATTTTCAAATATTAAAGCATAATCTCTACTGAAATAAAAGTGCATATTGCTATGCATAACTATCCATGCATTTTCTTCTTAAATCTAAAAATAGTTTTTTTATCACCATAATTATATCTATAGATTTTCAGTTTAAAATTTCTACATTTAATGTTAAGACTCTGCTAACAATTTTTAAAAGGAAATTATAAAAAACTAAAACCTTAACAGTACTACCTACAAAAAAACACACACGTTGACTATATTTTAAAGCAATGCTCATGTTTAATAAGGTTTCTAGAAAGTCATTTTTTAAAAAGCCTCCTTTAGAACTTTACCAAACTATAGAAAAGTAATGATATTAAGTAAACATCCTGGCACAGTCTGAGCACATTTAAAGAGACAAAATAAAAGTTTTAAGTTCTCTGGAGCTAATAAAAGTGAGTCCAGAGACTTCCCTCAGGCATATCTGACGGGATAAAGGAACTAATTTTATAAGTTTTCATACTAATAAAAGAGAGAATACTTTAGCTCTAAATCAGTAATAACACATACACAAAACAAATAAATACTTCCACACATCCACACTTAGGAAATTTAGATGTTCCTTCTAAATGAGACAAATAGTAAGATTTGATGAACAACTCAGAGACAGGTAAGATATTTAAAGGTGGAGATGGAAAGAGAAGGCAGACCAAACAAAGTAAATGGCATAAAACAAGTTACATGGGTAAAAAATGCTCAAAACATTTTCAGCGAAATGTTAATACAGTAGTGACTCACACAAAGAATACATTTAGGGGAACAATAAGGGTAGAAAGCTCATTTGAGGTTCAAACAGAGAGGATCTTAAATGGGAGGCTAAGTTAGAAGTGTCATACACTGGTTTATTCACATTGACATTTGCTGATGTATTACCTCTTGGGTCTTTTGCCCTCCTCAGCCAACTTCATTTCATCACTGAGGACAATGGGATTTTTTTCTCCTCTCCATTGTAAAGTTTATGTTTTTATTCATAATTTCCCTGAGGCTTAATCAGTCCAAACCCTTCCAAATTCTCTCTGGCAATCTATGTGTCACTGGTAAGCATCATTTTACCAAAACTACCTTATTTATCTGCTAGCTTTTTACAAAACAGAAGCAAACAGAATAAATTCAACATACATTAACATCAACTGCTTTATTTTAATAAAAATATACTTAAACCCTGGTCTAAGAGGATTAGTTTGCATAATGATAGCTCAGAAAACATATATTAAGTTTTTGCCAGACTCCATGTTAAACAAGACTCAAGGTCAATGGTGGTTATCTCGAATACATTAGGTTTATGTTTATGTTTGAACCCAAAGCAGTGACTTTACAAGGCAAGCAGAGATTACTATACCCTTAAGAACACTTGGTAACTGGTACAAATAATTGGTATACCTGTAATTGGAAATGAGTCCTGGAGAAAACTCACTTGTAACGTGTTAACATCTCTGTCTTTTTGAACTCACCTCCATCTCATTACCCTACTCCTTGCTGATGTCAACATAATAATAATCACTACATTTCTTTACCAGGCCTTATCAATCAGATTTGGGAAGCTAATTTCCAAAATCTTCTGCCTCTGGCAAAGAATTATGTAGCTGTTAGATTTGCTACCATAAGATCATTCTGATATTGGTCAGTGGGGATACAAAAGGTTACAAGCTCAAGAGAGAGGAATGGTACGATTTTCAAGGGGGTATATTCAGAAATATGGCTACAAGTTATAATAATTTACTACTGTACATGGTTCAATTTTTTTCACTCAAAGATGTAAGTTTCTTACTATAAAGGCAAGGAAAAGCTCAGTTCAAGTACTCTTAGCAATTCGCCACCCTCATGAAGTGAAGGCATGGGCATGAACATGGAAAGGAATGGCTTTATAGATGTTGGTTCTAGCTCTCTGCTGCATGTATTTTACTTTGGGCTTCTATGTCTTCCTTTTTTCTTCTGGATATATAATTTTTAAGTCTGGTCACAAGTTACTGTGTATGATAATAGTAAAATTAAATAATTATGATACATCTACTGAGAATTTAACAGTTGCTCTGTTTCTGACACTGGGCTCCTCAAATTGAAAGTAGAAAAACTGACCAAGTTACTGAATTGACTCAAGAGGCTAACGTCAACTCAAAAAAAAACAAAAGGGGGGGGGGTGGCAGCGGCGGCAGCAGCGGTGTGTGTGCAACATAATAGGGCAAGAAACAAGACAGATTAACAAGAAAAAGCCCATAGTTGATAAAATTATTCTTAGTAATTTATGAGGTCACTATCACCAACTCCAACACACATGTTTCATGCTTTCTTCTCAAATACTTAATCTAATTAAAAACCAACAGACACCATTTCCAAATATTAAACTCTACTTAAATTATAAATGCTCCAGAGCTAGGACATTCTGAGCTAACAATACAAAAAAAGGAATGCCATATCTTTCTCTGCAAATATTTTTTCAACAAATCCAAAGAACTTAAGTGTGTGTGGGGGGGGGGGGGGGCTGCTCCCAGAAGTTAATAGCTACCTATAAATAAAACAAAAAATCCCCACACAAATTTAGTCTTAACCTAGGAAAAGACCCTGATGCTGGGAAAGATTGAGGGCAGGAGGAGAAGGGGACGACAGAGGATGAGATGGCTGGATGGCATCACCGACTCGATGGACATGGGTTTGGGTGGGCTCCAGGAGTTGGTGATGGACAGGGAGGCCTGGCGTGCTGCGGTTCATGGGGTCACAAAGAGTCGGACACAACTGAGTGATTGAAATGAAATGAACTGAACTGAACTGAGGAAGTTCCTATCCATTAAGGCTATACTTAAAACTCTCACCAAGCACCTACTACAAGCTTTCTAATTTTGTGGCTGTTCAAGTAATAATGAGGTAAGTGAAAGCAAAATTGGGGACAGTTTGTGAAAGAACATCTGGTCAGGAAAATAGAAAATATACATCCATGATGGATCAAGAGAGAGTGTGAATGACTTCCCCAGGGGTCTAGTGGTTAAGAATTCACCTTGTAACAAAGGGGATGCACGTCTGATCCCTGGTCCAGAAACAAAGATCCCACATCCCCTGGAGCAGCTAAGCCCTCACATCACAACTACTGAGCGCATGTGCAACAAGTAGAGAGCCTGTGTGCTGCAACTAAGAATTAAAAAGACAAAATAAATAAATAAATAAATAAATAAATAAATATTTTTAAAAAGACAGAGAACGTGTGAAATATATCATTTTAGGGAGCAGCTAGAGCTGAAACTTAAGACATGAGACAATGGTAACCAGGACAGGATCAACAAAACAGAAGGCACACAGTAATTCAGAGATTGTATCATTCTTATATCATTTCATTAAGGCAACTGAAGGACACAGAAATCGTATGTAGATAAAGAATCAAAAGATACAGTTTTCCACATTACAGGCCCCATTAACTTGACATGGTAACACACTTTTTAGTTCAGTTCAGTAGTTCAGTCGTGTCCAACTCTTTGTGACCTCATGAATTGCAGCACGCCAGGCTTCCCTGTCCATCACCAACTCCCAGAGTCTACCCAAACCCATGCCCATCGAGTCAGTGATGGCATCCAGCCATTTCATCCTCTGTCATCCCCTTCTCCTCCTGCCCCCAATCCTTCTCAGCATTAAGGTCTTTTCCAATGAGTCAACTCTTCGTATCAGGTGGCCAAAGTATTGGAGTTTCAGCTTCAACATCAGTCCTTCCAATGAACAACCAGGACTGATCTTCAGGATGGACTGGTTGGATCTCCTTGCAATCCAAGGGACTCTCAAGAGTCTTCTCCAACACCACAGTTCAAAAGCATCAATTCTTCAGCGCTCAGCTTTCTTCACTGTCCAACTCTCATGCCCATACATGACCACTAGAAAAACCATAGCTTTGACTAGACAGACCTTTGTTGGCCAAGTAATGTCTCTGCTTTTAAATATGCTATCTAGGTCATAACTTTCCTTCCAAGGTGTAAGTGTCTTTTAATTTCATGGCAGCAAGCAACATCTGCAGTGATTTTGGATCCCAAAAAAATAAAGTCTGACACTGTTTCCCCATCTATTTCCCATGAAGTGATGGGACCAGATGCCATGATCTTAGTTTTCTGAATGTTGAGCTTTAAGCCAACTTTTCCACTCTCCTCTCTCACTTTCATCAAGAGGCTTTTTAGTTCTTCTTCGCTTTCTGCCAAAAGGGTGGTGTCATCAGCCTATCTGAGGTTACTGATATTTCTCCCGGCAATCTTGATTCCAGCTTGTGCTTCTTCCAGCCCAGCATTTCTGATGATGTACTCTGCATGTAAATTAAATAAGCAGGGTGACATTACACAGCCTTGATGTACTCCTTTTCCTATTTGGAACCAGTCTGTTGTTCCATGTCCAGTTCTAACTGTTGCTTCCTGACCTGCAAATAGGTTTCTCAAGAGACAGGTCAGATGTTCTGGTATTCCCTCTTTCAGAATTTTCCACAGTTTATTGTGATCCACACAGTCAAAGGCTTTGGCATAGTCAAAGCAGGAATCCAATTTTGAACTGATAATGGCTTCACCTCACTACTGATTTTATGCTTTTTTATCTGTGATCTACAGAGAGTTCACACGTTATCACAGGTAGGTGAAAACTAACTCGTGTGAGGTATACCTGTCCATTTCTAAAAGTGTAGAGTTCCTTGCCTTGAGTTTCATCTAAATTATTTCTGACTGGCCATAAAGATTGTACAAATGCGCCCAGAAGAACAATTATAAATACTGATTAAAAACAATGACCTATCAATCTTCAAACTTGCGGACAGACTACAATAGACAAAATAATTAGAGTGGGAAATCTGAGCATAAGCTTGCTTCTGCAACCAATTACATAATAATGATTCCACACATACACATATTTCTTGTTTTCTTCATCTATAAAATTAAGGGAGAAAACTAATTAATCTCTAAGGCTACTTCTGGTTCTAAAAGTTTACAACTGAATTCTATAAATAAGATCTTCAAGAACCTAAGAGATTTTAAAACACTCCTAATCTACTCTTGATGATACATGATACACTGCATACAGAGTTAGGAGGCTTAAATTTTGGTTGTTCTACAACAATGTATAATTTAAAAGAAAAATATTACAAAACTTCTTTATAAAGACCAATTATAGCTTTGTAAAGTTTACCATGAAAAAGCATGATTTGAATGATTATAATACTCTATCCACACAGGTCTTCTCAAACAATGCAGTGCTTCCATTGATGATCAAAAACCAACAGGACCAAAAAGCAAAGAGGAAAGAAAAGGCATCTGGGAAAAGTCATTCATGTCTGAAGTCTCCTCTTTAGAGCAATCATATCACATCATTGCCAATGCACATTTAAAAGCTCTGTAATAAATATCCACGGTGCCCACCAGGTATATGACAGGGTTATATATAACCTTTGGTAGAAACCTTCCTCTGGACTTTCTCAGCACTCACTCAAGCTTAAAATTATGGAGACTAGAAAGGACTCTGACAAAGTTGAATATATTTCCAAAAAAAATCTACATAGGGCTTTACAGTTTACAAAACGTACATTATCTCATTTGATCATCAAAACTCTATTAGAGTAGAAATGACAATTAACTGCAATGTACCTAAAACACACACACACGAGCAAACAGATCAAACTAGAAGTGCTGAGAACAGAATATCAATCTGTCAACTATGTTCTTTACACTAGAGAATGCTACTGTCTTGTCTGGTAAACAGAAAAGCAAGGGGGCAAAGGCCATAGTAACAGGGTCCTATATACTTTACCATTTATAAAATCTTACATATTTCTATCATATTTAATGTCTGACTCTGAAGGTGGTACATTATTACTATTTTACAGAAGAGAGAATTGAGAGCTTAAAATATAGTCCCTAGCTACTAGAAATTGGAAAGTACTAGTGTGTGTGCATGTGCATGTGTGTTTTGGTTAAGGAAGAAGGGAAGGAGCAGGCAATACGTCTAAAAGTCTGAAAAGCAAATACTGGTCATCATACATCACTTACCCAAAAACCTTGAGAACAGAGAACACAGTCATTCCCCGGTTCAAACAACCTGGGGACCATCAGGTATAATAAGTAACAGAAATTCCAAAAGCTTTCTAATCTAAGTCTTCTTTATACCAAATTCTTTTAGGAACATATACATTTCTAATAATTTAAGGTGGGTCAATATCTCTAAAGGAACAAACTAATAATTTCAAGAGATAATTGGAAAGCATGGGCTTATTGATATTAAAATATTTTGTATTTATTATACATACATACACACACAAACAGAAAAATGCAAACAAAAGCTATATACTGGAAACAACTGGAGTTACTAGTTTTACATCAACTTACCACTGAAATGCATTGTAATGGAAGTAGACCAAACCAAGACCATATAAAAAGGCAGCATTCTGAAAAGAAAGGGAAAAGAGAGACTTTTAGGAAAAGCATTTATGTCTAATACATATGTTATTATTATAAAATATAGTATCCACGATGTATTAACACTCTATCCTGCATTACAATATATTTATAACATATCTTTAAAACACCAAAATAGCTTAAGAGTCAACACATGGCACAGAATCCAATCAACTTGGACAGATCCTGTGGTTTCTTTTCAATCAAACTTGTCCTGAAGTAAAAAATCTGTCAGCAACATACAGATGGCCAATAGACATATGAAAAGATGCTCAACACCACTAATTATTAAAGAAACGCAAATCAAAACTACAATTAGGTATCACCTCACACCAGTCAGAATGCTGCTGCTAAGTTGCTTTAGTCATGTCCGACTCTTGCAACCCCATAGACGGCAGCCCACCGGGTCCTCTGTCCCTGGGATTCTCCAGGCAAGAACACTGGAGTGGGCTGCCATGTCCTTCTCCAATGTATGAAAGTGAAAAGTGAAAGTGAAGCCGCTCAGTCATCTCCGACTCTTCCAGATCCCATAGAATGTAGCCTACCAGGCTCCTCCATCCATGGGATTTTCCAGGCAAGAGTACTGGAGTGGGCCAGTCAGAATGGCCATCATTAAAAAGTCTATAAATAACAAATGCTGGAGAAGGGGTGGAGAGAGGGGAACGCTCCTACACTTCTGGTGGGAATGCAAGTTGTTGCAGCCACTATGAAAAACAGTTTGGACACCCTCAGGAAACTAAAAGTAGAATTACAGGAGGCAGGGCTAAGATGGCGGAGGAATAGGACAGGGAGACCACTCTCTCCCCCACAAATTTATCAAAAGAACATCTGAATGATGAGCAAACTTCACAAAACAACTTCTGAACGCTGGCAGAGGACATCAGGCGTCCAGAAATACAGCCCATTATCTTCGAAAGGAGGTAGGACAAAATATAAAAGATAAAAAGAGAGACAAAAGAGTTAGGCACGGAGACCCGTCCCGGGGAGGGAGTCGTAAAAGAGGAGAAGTTTCCAAATACCAGGAAACTCTCTCACCGGCGGGTTTGGGGGAAGATTTCGAATCTCGGAGGGCAACATAACTGGGAGAAAAAATAAATAAAACCCAGAGATGACGTGCCTAAAGGCAACTCCCAGCAAACAACCCCAGACGCTCGCATCCGCCACCAGCAAGTGGGGGCTGAACGGAGAGGAGCGGGCGGCACTGCTTAGGGTAAGGACCGGGCCGAATGCCCTGAGGGCAATCTGAGGGAGCTAACATGAGATAGCAACCTAAGCTGTGGGACAGCCAGAGGGAGAAAATTATCCCACGAAAAGCCCAAACCTAAGGCACTGCCGGCCCGCTCACAGAACAAAGGACTGAGCAATACCAGAGGAGAGCTAGCTGGCTGCGGACCACCCCATCCCCTGCCAGACACAGCAGGCAGGCAGGGCCAGCCAGAGCCAGAAAGGGGCAAACTCGACCCCAGAGAGAGCACCCCCTACCAAACTGCAAACAGGCTCCCAGTTTCTAAGCAAAGACTGCCTGAGATCCCGGAGGGTCAACAGCCGCCGGGAGGGTTGCAGCCAGAGACCAGCTCCCCAGAACCGACACAAAGCACACCGGAGCCGGGCGCGCCCGTAAACCGAGGCTGGGACCAGGGAGGTGATAAGCCGCACCGCCCCAACAGGGGAGAGTGCGCTCGCCAAACTCCTGGCTGCCTGAGCTGCTCCGACCGGGGATAGGCACAAACCACGGGCCCAACCGAGTCTGCGCCTTTGTGGAGTACCCGGGAACCTGAACCTGAGCGGCTTAGACCTGGGAAGTGCACGCATTTCAGGGCCCACTCCCCGGCGGAGTAACCTGAAGCCTGAGCAGGTAGACTGGGAAAGCACACACGCCGTGAGCGGGGGGCAAACCCAGTGTGGCCAAGACACTATGAGCTCTCCACACACAAG
This sequence comes from Okapia johnstoni, assembly GCA_024291935.2. Taxonomy (NCBI): domain Eukaryota; kingdom Metazoa; phylum Chordata; class Mammalia; order Artiodactyla; family Giraffidae; genus Okapia; species Okapia johnstoni. The sequence goes on along the minus strand of CM044305.1, from coordinate 36,009,297 downwards.
CCAGTGATACTGGTTTGCAGTGTTCCTCCCTCCCCATAGCACGACTGAACAAGCGAACCTAAAGAGACCACCTCCACCCCTTTGTGGCAGGGCGGAAATTAGACACTGAAGAGACCTGCAAACAGAAGCCAAATAAACAGAGGGAAGTGCGTTGGAAGTGACAGGACAACAGATTAAAATCCCTGTAGTTAACACTGACTATATTGAAAGGGGCCTAAAGATCTTGAAAAGTATAAGCAGGAACAAGGATCTATCTGAGACTGAACAGACCCCACACTGCTCACAACAGCTCCAGAGAAAGTCCTGGATATATTTTTACTATTATCTTTTTTTTTTTTTAATTTTTAATTTTTTTTTCTTTTTTAAGTCCTCTATTACACCTTTAATTTTCATTTTTATAACCCACTATTACCTTGCAAAAAAAAACCCAAAAACCCTATTTTTAAAGCAAACTGCATACATATATCTTATACTTTTTGTGATTTTGTTTTCTTTTTTTTCTTTTTTTTATATTGTATTTTTTTAAGAGTCTAACCTCTACTCTAGATTTTTAATCTTTGTTTTACATATTTGATATCAATTTTGTACATTTAAGAACCCAATCTTTAGTACCCATTTTTACTCAGCAGTGTGATTCTTGGCTGGATTACTCTCTCCCCCTATTGTCGCTCTTTCTTCTCCCCCAGGGAACCTCTATCTCCCACCCCTCTCCTTCTCTTCTCAACCCAATTCTGTGAATCTCTGAGGGTGTTCTGGGCACCGGAGAACACTTCGGGAACAGAATACTGCACAGATCTCTCTCTCCCCTCGATTCCTCCCTTTCTACTCATGCTCACCTCTATTACCTTCCTCCCCCCTCTCTATGTATCTCTGTGAACCTCTCTGAGGGTTCCAGACTGTGGAGGGCACAGAGGGAAATGCTTACTGGCTAGACTGCTCTCTCCACGTTTGAGTCCCCCCTCTTCTCCTCCTGGTCACCTCAACAATCCCCCACCCTCACCTCTCCATGTAACTCAGTGAACCTCTCTGGGTATCCCTCACTGTGGAGAATCTTTTCACTATTAACCTAAAAGTTTTATTATCGATGCTGTATGGATGGAGAAGTCTTGAGGCTACTGCAAGAATAAGACTGAAAGCCAGAGGAAACATTAATTAATAAGAGATCATCCAAAAGCCTCCACATATACACAGAAACCAAGCTCCACCCAACAGCCAATAAGTTCCAGAGCAAGACATACCACGCAAGTTGTCCAGCAACGCAGGAACATACCCCTAAGCATCAATATACAGGCTGCCCAGAGGCACACAAAATCCATAGACATCTCAAAACTCAATACTGGACACTCCATTGCACTCTAGAGAGAAGAGATCCAGCCCCACCCACCAGAACACCGACACAAGCTCCCCCAACCAGGAAACCTTGACAAGCCACCCATCCAACCCCACCCACAGTGAGGAACCTCCACAATAAAGAGGAACTTCAAACTACCAGAATACAGAAAGGCCACGCCTAACACAGCAATCTAAACAAGATGAAAAGGCAGAGAAATACTCAACAAGTAAAGGAAAATGAGAAATGCCCACCAAACCAAACAAAAGAGGAGGAGATAGGGAATCTATCTGAAAAAGAATTTAGAATAATGATAGTAAAAATGATCCAAAATATTGAAAATAAAATGGAGTTACAGATAAATAGCCTGGAGACAAGGATTGAGAAGATGCAAGAAATGTTTACCAAGGACCTAGAAGAAATAAAAAAGGAGTCAATATATAGTGAATAATGAAATAAAGGAGATAAAAGACACTCTGGAGGGAACCAACAGTAGAATAACGGAGGCAGAAGATAGGATAAGTGAGATAGAAGATAGAATGCTGGAAATAAACGAAGCAAAGAGGAAAAAAGAAAAAAGAATCAAAAGAAATGAGGAAAACCTTAGGGACCTCTGGGACAATATGAAACGCCCCAACATTCGAATCATCAAGTCCCAGGAGAAGAACATAAAAGGAAAGGCCATGAAAAAATACTCGAGGAGATAATAGCTGAAAATTTCCCTAAAATGGGGAAGGAAATAGTCACAGAAGTCCAAGAAACCCAGAGAGTCCCAAACAGGATAAACCCAAGGCGAAACACCCCAAGACACATATTAATCAAATTAACAAAGATCAAACACAAAGAACAAATATTAAAAGCAGCAAGGGAAAAACAACAAATAACACACAAGGGGATCCCCATAAGGATAACAGCTGATCTTTCAATAGAAACTCTTCAGGCTAGAAGAGAATGGCAGAACATACTTAAAGTAATGAAAGAGAAAAATCTACAACCCAGATTACTGTACCCAGCAAGGATCTCACTCAGATATGAAGGAGAATTCAAAAGCTTTACAGACAAGCAAAAGCTGAGGGAATTCAGCACCACCAAACCATCTCTAACAAATGCTAAAGGATCTTCTCTAAACAGGAAACACAGAAAGGATGTTTAAACAGGAACTCAAAACAACAAAGTAAATGGCAACGGGACCATACTTATCAATAATTACCTTAAATGTAAATGGGTTGAATGCCCCAACCAAAAGACAAAGACTGGTGAATGGATACAAAAACAAGACCCCTATATATGCTGTCTACAAGAGACCCACCTCAAAGCAAGGGACACATACAGACTGAAAGTGAAGGGCTGGAAAAACATATTTCATGCAAATGGAGACCAAAAGAAAGCAGGAGTTGCAATACTCATTTCAGATAAAATAGACTTTAAAATAAAGGCTGTGAAAAGAGACAAAAAAGGACACTACATAATGATCAAAGGATCGATCCAAGAAGAAGATATAACAATTATAAATATATATGCACCCAACATAGGAGCACCACAATATATAAGGCAAATACTAACAAGTATGAAAGGGGAAATTAACAATAACACAATAATAGTGGGAGACTTTAATACTCCACTCACACATACGGATAGGTCAACTAAACAGAAAATTAACAAGGAAACACAAACTTTAAATGATACAATAGACAAGTTAGATTTCACTGATATTCACAGGACTTTCCACCCCAAAACAATCAGTTTCACCTTTTTCTCAAGTGTACACGGAACTTTCTCTGGGATAGATCACATCCTGGGCCATAAATCTAGCCTTGGTAAATTCAAAAAAATTGAAATCATCCCAGTCATCTTCTCTGACCACAATGCAGTAAGATTAGACCTCAATTACAGGAAAAAAACCATTAAAAATTCCAACTTATGGAGGCTAAACAACACGCTTCTGAATAACCAACAAATCACAGAAGAAATAAAAAAAAAAATCAAAATATGCACAGAAATGAATGAAAATGAAAACACAAAAACCCAAAACCTATGGGACACTGTAAAAGCAATGCTAAGGGGAAGGTTCATAGCAATACAGGCTCACCTCAAAAAACAAGAAAAAAATCAAATAAATAACCTAACTCTACACCTAAAGCAACTAGAGAAGGAAAAAATGAAGAACCCCAGGGTTAGCAGAAGGAAAGAAATCTTAAAAATTAGGGCAGAAATAAATGCAAAAGAAACAAAAGAGACCATAGCAAAAATTAACAAAACTAAAAGCTAGTTTTTCGAGAAGATAAACAAAATTGAGAAACCATTAGCCAGACTCATCAAGAAACAAAGGGAGAAGAATCAGATCAACAAAATTAGAAATGAAAATGGAGAGATCACAACAGACTACACAGAAATACAAAGGATCATAAGAGACTACTACCAGCAGCTATATGCCAATAAAATGGACAACTTGGAAGAAATGGACAAGTTCTTAGAAAAGTATAACTTTACGAAACTGAACCAGGAAGAAATAGAAGATCTTAACAGACCCATCACAAGCACGGAAATCGAAACTGTAATCAGAAATCTTCCAGCAAACAAAAGCCCAGGACCAGACGGCTTCACAGCTGAATTCTACCAAAAATTTAGAGAAGAGCTAACACCCATCCTACTCAAACTCTTCCAGAAAATTGCAGAAGATGGAATCCAACATCATATTAAAAAGATCATACATCATGACCAAGTGGGCTTTATCCCAGGAATGCAAGGTTTCTTTAACATCTGCAAATCAATCCATGTAATACACCACATCAACAAATTGAAAGATAAAAACCATATGATTATCTCAATAGATGCAGAGAAAGCCTTGACAAAATTCAACATCCATTTATGATAAAAACCCTCCAGAAAGCAGAAATAGAAGGAACATACCTCAACATAATAAAAGCTATATATGACAAACCCACAGCAAACATTATCCTCAATGGTGAAAAATTGAAAGCATTTCCCCTAAAGTCAGGAACAAGGCAAGGGTGCCCACTTTCACCACTACTATTCAACATAGTTTTGGAAGTTTTGGCCACAGCAATCAGAGCTGAAAAAGAAATAAAAGGAATACAGATAGGAAAAGAAGAAGTAAAACTCTCACTGTTTGCAGATGACATGATCCTCTACATAGAAAACCCTAAAGACTCCACCAGAAAATTACTAGAGCTAATCAATGAATATAGTAAAGTTGCAGGATATAAAATTAACACACAGAAACCCCCTGCATTCCTATACACCAATAATGAGAAAACAGAAAGAGAAATTAAGGAAACAATACCATTCACCACTGCAACAAAAAGAATAAAATACTTGGGAATATATCTACCTAAAGAAACAAAAGACTTATATAGAGAAAACTATAAAACACTGATGAAAGAAATCAAAGAGGACACAAACAGATGGAGAAATATACCGTGTTCATGGATTGGAAGAATTAATATAGTGAAAATGAGTATACTACCCAAGACAATCCATAGATTCAATGCAATCCCTATCAAGCTAACAACGGTATTTTTCACAGAACTAGAACAAATCATTTCACAATTTGTATGGAAATATAAGAAACCTCGAATAGCCAAAGCAATCTTGAGAAAGAAGAATGGAACTGGAGGAATCAACCTGCCTGACTTCAGGCTCTACTACAAAGCCACAGTCATCAAGACAGTATGGTACTGGCACAAAAATAGAAATATAGATCAATGGAACAAAATAGAAAGCCCAGAGATAAACCCACGCACCTATGGACACCTTATCTTCGACAAAGGTGGCAAGAATAGACAATGCAGAAAAGACAATCTCTTTAACAAGTGGTGCTGGGAAAACTGGTCAACCACTTGTAATAGAATGAAACTAGAACACTTCCTAACACCATACACAAAAATAAACTCAAAATGGATTAAAGATCTAAACTTAAGACCAGAAACTATAAAACTCCTAGAGGAAAACATAGGCAAAACACTCTCCAACATAAATCACAGTAGGATCCTCCATGACCCACCTCCCAGAATATTGGGAATAAAAGCAAAAATAAACAAATGGGACCTAATTAAAATTACAAGCTTTTGCACAACAAAGGAAACTATAAGCAAGGTGAAAAGACAGCCTTCAGAATGGGAGAAAATAATAGCAAACGAAGCAACAGACAAACAATTAATCTCAAAAATATACAAGCAACTCCTGCAGCTCAATTCCAGAAAAATAAACGACCCAATCAAAAAATGGGTCAAAGAACTAAACAGACATTTCTCCAAAGAAGACATACAGATGGCTAAGAAACCCATGAAAAGATGCTCAACATCACTCATTATTAGAGAAATGCAAATCAAAACCACAATGAGGTACCATTTCACACCAGTCAGAATGGCTGCTATCCAAAAGTCTACAAGCAATAAATGCTGGAGAGGGTGTGGAGAAAAGGGAACCCTCTTATACTGTTGGTGGGAATGCAAACTAGTACAGCCACTAATGGAGAACAGTGCGGAGATTCCTTAAAAAACTGGGAATAGAACTGCCATATGACCCAGCAATCCCACTGCTGGGCACACACACTGAGGAAATCAGAATTGAAAGAGACGCGTGTACCCCAATGTTCATCGCAGCACTGTTTACAATAGCCAGGACACGGAAGCAACCTAGATGTCCATCAGCAGAGGAATGGATAAGGAAGCAGTGGTACATATACACAATGGAATATTACCCAGCCATTAAAAAGAATACATTTGAATCAGTTCTATTGAGATGGATGAAACTGAAGCCCATTATACAGAGTGAAGTGAGCCAGAAAGAAAAACACCAATACAGTATACTAATGCATATATATGGAATTTGAAAGATGGTAACGATAACCCTATATGCGAGACAGAATAAGAGACACAGATGCATAGAACAGTCTTATGGACTCTGAGGGAGAAGGTGAGAGTGGAAAGTTCTGAAAGAATAGCATTGAAAGATGTATATTATCATATGTGAAACAGAACACCATTCCAGGTTTGATGCATGAGACAAATGATCAGGGCTGGGGCAATGGGATGACCCAGAAGGATGGGATGGGGAGGGAGGTGGGAGGGGGGTTCAGGATGGGGAACACATGTAAACCCATGGCTGATTCGTGTCAATGTATGGCAAAAACCACTACAATATTGTAAAGTAATTACCCCAACTAAAATAAATAAATTTATTAAAAAGAAAAAAAAAAAAAAAGAATTACCATATGATCCTGCAACCCCACTCCTGGGCATATGTATCTGGACAAAACTGTAATTGAAAAAGATACGTGCTCCCCTATGTTCACAGGAGCACTACTCACAACAGCCAAGAGAGGGAAACAACCTAAATGCTCATGGACAGATGAGTGGATAAAGAAGATGCAGTACATATATACAATGGAATACTACTTAACCATAAAAATAAGTTCATTTGCAGCAATATGAATGCAACTAGAGATTATCATCCTAAGTGAAGTCAAGTCAGAAAGACAAAGACCATTAAGTCGCTTATAATGTGGAACCTAAAACATGACACAAATGAACCTATGATACAGAAACAGACTCACAGAAACAGAGAACACACTTGTGATCGCCAACAGTGGGGGCAGATAGACTGAAGTGCGGGGTTAGTAGATACAAATGATTACATCCAGAATGGATGGACAATAAGATCCTACTGTATAGCAAAGGAACTATATCCAACCATATTCAAAGTCCTCGGATAAACCATAATAGGAGATATTAAAAAGAATGTGTATATATATGTACAACTGAGTCACTTTGCTATATAGGAAAAAGTAACTGTAATTCAACTATACTTCAATTAAAAAAAAAATCTGTCAGCAGAACTCCACAGGTAAGTCTAAAAGAAAAACCCATTTTTCAGGAATAAGAAAATGCTTGAAATATGCTATCTTAATCTCTCTTGCTTTTACCTCTGTACTCTTTCTCTGGTTCTTTCCGACTGGATTTAATTTTATGTTCAGTGTTGCCAGGAAAGTAGTTAGAATTCAAAGTAAATGCACGATATAAACCTATAACCTATAATTTTAGTATTAACAAAAAACCAACATGCTAAAATGACACCTAGTCACTTACATTTGGGGCTGTAAGCATCAGTGATTCCTTTTGCATGCACTACAAAACACAGATGCTTATCCAGACTCAATACAACCTCCCACCCCCATATATGAAACTAGCCAGCTACTTTTTTTTTTTTCAAAAAGGGCAAACTGCTGAGTACCTACTATATGTTATCCAAATTCTATAGTCCAAAACTTAAAAACTCTCAAATTCTTACTAAAATATATCTTACTGCATTATTTTAGGTTATATTTCCTCAGAAGTACACCCTGAGACAAAAGTTTTCAGTATAAGTATTTTATTTGGGAAGTTACCCTAGAAAACACCAGTAATGGATTTGGAGAAGTAAGGCAGGGAAGGGAAGGAAGCTAATAAAGGGTGTAGTATGGATAACTATGGGCTTCCTAGCTGGTTCAGTGGTAAAGAATCCGCCTGCCAATGCAGGAGACATGGGTTTGATCCCTGAGTCAGGGAAGTCCCCTGGAGAAGAAAATGGCAACCCACTCTAGTATTCTTGCCTAGAGAATCCCACGGGCAGAGGAGGCTGGCATGCTACAGTCCATGATATCACAAAAGAGATGGACACCACTTGGTGACTAAACAACAACCACAACATGAATGGCTATGCAGTTGTGGGCAACAGGGACTCAACTTGACAGGGAATTTCTAGGAGACAGTAAAGACCATTACTCAGAGTCATTTTGTACTAGGTGTGAGGCAACTATAGTCCTTATCCCAAAACTGCTGTCATTCAATGACTGCAGAAAAGAATCAGTGATATTTGAAGTCCAAAGTATAATAAAACACCTGGGGGACTTATTGGTATGCAATTATTCTTATTAATACTAAAATCTGTTCTAGGGTCATATCATGTATTTCCTTCGCATTCTATGTACCCTTCTGGAAGCACTGAAAAAGTTTTCTTAAGTGTATCTTAAAATGCAATAAATATGGAAATTTAATTTCACTAGATCCTCATTACCCTCAATTCTCTGAATGAGAAAACTACATGCTACAGGGGTATTCACAAAGATCTCAGAAAACATCGGATTCAAAAGTTCACATTCAAATTTTTAAAATTTAGTTGAAAATGGCTTCAATCAGGATCATTCCTTTACCACCTCGCCCTACTGCTGAAATAAAGTGAACTTTTACTAGGTGTCAAGGACAATACTCAAGGGTTGAACAACCCAAACTGATTAAAATGTACTCTCTTCCACACTCTACTGTGTGTGTAGAGTGGGGAGGTATGATATTCAGAATACAAGAGTAGTTAATTCAAAATGTTCTACCCAAGAAAGTCTAGATTTGAAACACAACTGTCTCCCTAGGTGGGGGAGATGGAGGGGAAGAGACCACGGTTGAATAACAATAGATAGCATCTTTCACCAAATTAGGTAACTGCCCAGAGAAGGTATGCGGTGGAAATATGAGTTTATTGAGGAATCTTTCTGCTTTCAGTACATATCCTGCATTCTCTCAACTTTCTCTGTTCATAGTTCATCCTTCCCCCCTCTAGGAAAGCTTATTGTCACCACCCGTGCCACTGTATAAATTTTATCAATCCATCTAGATCTATTTAAGATGCCATTTTCCTTATGGAGCTTTGTTGCTTCTCCCACCTCAAGCCAGAGGTAATCTTTCCAACCTCTAAATTTTGCCTTAGTACAATGTCCCTAGCATGCGACATGGTACAACAGTAAGAAATTAATTTTATGCAAATGCTAACATCATTTCTTTTAAAAGGTTCTAACATGCTGGACAGGGCATTAATAAGTAGAGACATCACTTTGCCGACAAAGGTGCGTATCATCAAAGCTATGGTTTTTCCAGTAGTCATGTATGGATGTGAGAGTTGGACCATCAAGAAGTCTGGGCACCAAAAAACTGATGCTTTCGAATTCTGGTGCTTGAGAGTCCCTTGGATTACAAGTAGATCAAATCGGTCAATACTAAAGGAAATCAACTCTGAATATTCATTGGAGGGACTGATGCTGAAGCTCCAACACTTTGGCCACCTGATGTGAAGAGCTGACTCACTGGAAAAGACCCTGATGTTGGGAAAGACTGAAGGCAAAAGGAGAAGTGGGCAGCAGAGGATGAGATGGTTAGATACCATCACCGACATGAATTTGAGTGAACTCTGGGAGATAGCTGAGGACAAGGAAGCCTGGAGAGCTACAGTCCATGGGGTCTCAAAGAGTCAGACACGGGTTAGCAACTGAACAACAGCTCTTTGAGGTGGCAGAAATTTAAAGAATCAAGAGAGATTAAGCAACTTGCTCAAAGAGACAGTGGCAGACACAGGAACTGAATCTATGTCTGCCTCCAGAGTGGACTCTTTTAACTACTGTATTTTTGTTATTTGTGTATTGACTAATCTCCATCCCATCAGACAAAAATGCAATCATCTCTGTATACCCTGTTATCACCTAGCCTGCACCATGCTCTCCACCTAGCAGATGCCCAAAGGTTTAGCAAACTGCATCACCCAGTTCGTTATCAAGTTCAGTTCCCTGGGTGACACGGAATTAGTATAAGCAATAGTCCCTATTAGTCAGGAGCTTATAAATCTCAGCAAGAAGGCAAGTCTATTTTTCCATAATAGAAGACAATGTAATTTGAACATTTATTGAGCACCTATTATGAGTCATAACAGAGTTACTGGCATTGGGAATACAGAAGTGAACAAAAAAGACAAAAATTCCTACCTTCAATGAATTTATAATCTAAAGACAAATGATTATGAAGTTACATGAACAATGTATTCCAAGCTGTAACCATTTAAGAGTTAATTAAGGATTATATAATAAGGACTAGGAAAAGAGATAGAACCTGGGTACTGTATCTTAAGGATGGCTAGGAAAGGAGAAGGAAAAACAAGCCACCTCAGCCAGTGGTTCTAATCCACACACTTTTGGAAATAGTGATTTGGGGCTGTGAATGGCTATGTGCCCTGATAAAGATGTATTCCCTCCTAATGTATACTCTCATCAAAAATGCCAATAGCAGCCCCACTGAGAAACATGGGTCTAGGCAGAAGGATGACCTGAGCAAAGGCACTGATAGGAAAATGAGTTTAAATGTGATGAAGTCATTCTTCAATCTACTGTGAGAAGTTAAGGGAGAAGCTTTCTGAGAAATGTATTATTTATAAAACAAACTCCTGCTTCACTCCAAATCCTTAGAGGTTATTAGAGCATCTCTATCAGATATCAGCAAACTATGGCACATGGGCCAATCCAGCCAGCCATCGATTTCTGTAAATAAAGTAGTACTGAAACATAGCTGCACCCACTCATTTATTACTTACTGTCTATAGCTGCTTCCACATCCAACAATAGAGCCGAACAGTTACAACACACAGACTATCTGGCTTATGAAGTCTAAAACAGTTACTCTGCTGCCCTTTACAAAAGAAGTTTATCAGCTTCTGACCTAGACTGTATTACAGTACTCATCACAACCCCAAATTAAGAAATTATAACAGTAAGATTACAATCCATTTATGTTGAAGGCTTTTATACTATGTCTAAAGTTATTCTCAAGGATGTGTGGTTCATTAAGTCAGCAGTTGGCAACCTCATATTAGACTCTCTTACTGCCAAATTTTCTTAAATCTGTCTATGAAATCCCATAGAAGCCACTGTCATCAACCTCCTTTTTCCTGGCTACTTCCACTGTGAAAAAGTTGGTGACATAAGAACTCTTGCCAGTGAGATTTCTACCACGGGGTTTCTGAGAAAGCTTTTGCTTTCTTTGCATAAAGAACAGAAAGTTTTCGCTTTCTTCCCCTTCCACCTCCTGTTAATATGTCATGGTCACCAGAATGAGGAAGGTATTAACCGTCAATCAAACTGGGTACTCTCCACCTGTTGAATGTACTACAAATACCTGAAACTCTATGAATCTTACATTGTATGGGAGACTCTGATGCTACAATGATAGCAATCTCACCAGTTAACCAAGCCAAGAAGTAATCCTACTTTTCCTCTCTTACCTCCTCCCTACCAATAAGCCAAATTCATCCTTTTCACAAAGTTCATTTTACAATCTCAAAGCTTTTGAATCTATCCCCTTCTCCATTTTTACTGCCTTTCTCTAGGTAATTTAGGACTTTGCCTTTGTCTACTTGGCCTGTTTCAACAGTTTCCTAACTCAGCTCCCAAACCTTAGCCTCCCCTTCCATATCCCCACCCCCCATCCTTTTCAACATACTTTCCACACCACTGCCAGAGATCTTGCAAAAACTCAAAACATTTCTAACTCTTATTTTAAACTCCTCTGAAGATTCCCTACAACCTAGCCTGACTATAAAGGTCTTCATTTTACGACTCTTGCTCAACTTTCCCAATCTCAGAGCCACCACTCCAACTAGGACAAATGACATGCAGACCTATGAATAAAATATGCTCTTACACATTTCCATGATTTTAAACACATATGCTTCCTTTGCTGAACAAGCCAATGCCATCGTTCCTTCAACTATTTCTCAATTTGGCAAATTCCTATCCATCACACTCATCATTCATCTCTTATTTCCACAAGTATCATTATTATCTGACACATTCCCAAGTGCAAACCGAGTTAAGCTTTTTGAAACAAATTTCCAAATGAATACTCATGTCTATTACAGATAGGCCCTTTATCTCCTCCATTACAAATGAGCTCGTAAAAAGGTAGAGACAGAATTCAAGTCATCTTTTGATCCCTATGGTAAAGTAACAAGCATATAGAAGCTATTGGGGAAAGGTGTACTGCTGAATAAATCAGTATCTTACAGCCTTAAATAACCTGTTACACATTTTCATCAAAGAATTTAATACTTTGCTCAATTTATACAGAATCATTTCCTTAATACAGTCCAAACTACCTTTTGGACACAAAAGTTCCTAGTTACAATAATATATAGCAAAAGACGTTGTTAAAGCTCATTACATCAATCAGATCCAAAGTTATAGCAACAGAGCAGAAGTTCTGCTTCCATGAAACTAATACAACATTGTAAATCAACTATACTCCAAAAAATAAACAATAAAAAGCTCTGCTTCCAAAATCTAGGCATAGTATTGTATAGTGATCATGAAATCAGGCTAGAGTGGCCATCACTCTAGCCACTTGTCACATCACTCTAGCCGCTTGGCTTGTCACTACTGACTCACAAAACAAGTTAACTGAGTCATAATTTCATAGGGTTATTTATTAAGATCATACATGTAAAATACTTAAAATAACAACCTGACACTTGGGATATTTGTGAGACGTAAAGGAGGTAATGTATATATCACCAACAACAAAACATATCTAGTACATGGTAATTGCTCAATGGATAGAATATGATACATAAAATTCTCAGTAAGTCTCACATGCTGTTAAAAAAAAAATTACACATTAAAGATAAGAAGATTCAAAAACAAGAGTTGTGGACAAGACTACTCAAATCCCATGCAACATAAGCAGAGGATTTCAGTAGCAGTAACCAGAACCTGAAGACAGCCTGAATCACTCAAGCAAGAAGCTCAGCATGGTGATAGGCTGTCATGGTCGATATTAAAAATGAACAATGAAGTTGCAATGCTGGCAATCGTTTAATTAGAGCAGAGGTGGCAGGTGCTGAGATGATGAAAATAGCTATGGATGTGCCTTTCTGAGGAAGAGCCCTGGATAAAGATACTTTTGTTTAATTTTCTTAAAATCTAGACTACAGCACTCCTGCTACCAGTGCAGCAGTCAAGCTGAGAGTTTTTCCCTTTCCTACTTAAGTTCATACTTACACTCCCCATTATCCAGGAAAAAAATTTAAGTGAAACAACAAGGCTTTCACAGCATATAGACATATTTCCCTTATTCACCAATAATACGAATTTCTATTAATAATATAGTCTATTTTGTAACAACATTGTTTGCAGTCCTATTATCATGATCAGACAAAATAAGACATTTCTCAGCCTCTCTTGCAGCTGAAAGTTTTCAAATTACTACATTCTCATAAGCGAGATGCATATGAAGGGATGTGTAAAATCTCATGATTCCTTTCCAAGAAAGGGCTGTTGCACTCTGCTTTCTCTTCCTCTGACCAGGTCCTTGGAATATAGAACCAGCTCCTAGGCATTAGATAAAGATAACTCAAGAAAGAAAAAATATAGACCAATTTCAATTATGAACAAAGATGCAAAGATGTTACATATTAGCAATCTCAATCCAGATATAACTAACAACAATAAAAACTTACTGCTAATTTGAATTTACTTCAGAAATGCAAGACTGATTTAAGGAGAAAAAACATAAAATTATCTCAAAGGATACCGGAAAAGTATTTTTATACAAAAGAAAAATGCTGACTTTAAACTGAAAATTTTTGAAGTTAGCTGTCATTAGAGTAAGGATGTTCATTTGCATCCTTAGATTGTTATTTACCAAATAAAAGAACTTAAAGTAATCATACTTCGAACATTTAAAGTAATGTAAATTACACCTGAAAAAAGCTGGAAAGAAAAATCAGCTATTTTTTTGGAGTTAATTAGTTTATGTGGAAAAACAAGCAACAAAGAAAGGACAGTCATGGAAACCCTAAAAACAACAATGGGGAAAGGATGTTGTAGCAGTACCATATACATACTGTATATGTAGTATAAACATGGGCTTCCCTGGTGGCTCAGAGGTAAAGAATCCGCCTGCAATGTGGGAGACCTGGATTCAGTTCCTGGGTTGGAAGATCCCGTGGAGGAGGACACGGCAACTCACTCCAGTATTCTTGCTTGGAGAATCCCCATGGACAGGGGAGCCTGGTGGGCTCCATTGGGTGGGGTCCATTGGGTTGCAAAGAGTCAGACACAACTGAGCAACTAAGCACAGTATAAACATATTGCAAAACTTCTATAAGTAAAATAGTATAGTATTAATTCATGCACAGACTAATAGACCAGAGAAACCATAAATAGACAAATCTGCATATGAAAATTTACCATACAACTAAGGCAACATCTCAAATTAGTAGGGAAAAGCTGAATTTTTTTAAACAATACATTGTATTGAGATAATTAACCACAGGAAAATAAACTTAGATGTTCCTCACACTACAAATTAGGGATAAATCCCAAATGGATCAAGACTTAAATTAAAAACCTAAAACCATTCAAGTACTAAAAGAAAATGTAGGTGAATCTGTCTAACATCTGGAAGTAAGGAAAAAACTATCTTATGATTCAAGATGCGGATGCAATTTAGGAAATACTGAAAATTTTGACTAGACAGAAATAACCTCTGCATGGGCAAAAACAAACACAAAAGCAAATTAAAACAAGTGGAAAACTGCAACTTTTATCACACATAAAGGATAAATATGCATCATACATAAAATATAGCTATATAAAACAGAGAAAGAAAACAACAGTCCAACTGAAAAACTGGGAAGAGAGATGAACAAATATTTTAAAGAAAATACAAATAAACTTCAATTAGAAATTCAATTAAGAAAATGCAAGTTAAAACGACTAGAGACATGATTTCTCATTCATCAGATTTCACAAAAAGTCTGACAGATTTTCTTAGTTAAGACCAAGGAAAAACAAGAGATCTGAAATGAGTGGTTCACACAGTGTGTACCACTCAGTAAGTTCATAGCAATTCCACTTATACCAAAGAACCACTAACAAAAATACAAAAAGAAATTTGTACTATTTATTGCAGTACTATCTGTACCGAAGCAACTGACTGAATAAACAATGGAAGAAATCACCATGACATGGGATTAGGCAAAGGTTTCTTAGCTACAAAACCAAAAGCACAAGCAATGAAAGAAACAGTTGAAAAATTAGATGTCATCACAATTTAAAATTTTTGCACTTCAAACTATACTCTTGAGACAGCGAAAAAATAAGCCACAGACTTCGAGAAGATATTTGCAAATTATATCCAATAAAAGCTTGTATCCAGAATATACAAACAACTCTTACAACACACTAATTTTAAAATAAAAAAGTAAAAATCAGCAAAGGGTTTAAATAGGCATTTCATCAAACAATATATACAAACAGCTAATGTGGTCGTTAAACAATGCTCAACATCAGTCATTAGGAAAATGCAAATATAAACTATAATAAGATACTATTCCCTATCCACTACTAGGGCTACAATCAAAAGCTGGACAATTTCCAGTGTTGATGAGGATATGGAGAAACCAAAACCCTCAAACACTGTCGGTGAGAATGTTAAATGTTACAGCTACTCTAGAAAACAATTCTGGCAGTTTCTCAAAATGTTAAACATAGATTTACTTTATAACCTCACAATTCTACTCCTGATTATTTACCAAAGAGAATTGAAACTATATGTCCACACAAAAACTCATATATAGATATTCACAGGAGCATTATTCACAACAGTCAAAAAATGGAGACAACTAAAATGCTCATCAACTGATGAATGAATAAAAAATATGTGGTATAGTCACACAATGGAGTATTAATAGATAATAAAAAGGAATGAAGTATTAATACATGCTACACAAGGATCAATCTTAAAAATATACGCTTAGTAAAAGCAGTCAGTCACAAAAGACTGCATATTGTGATTCCATTCATATGAAAACACCCAGAAAATACAAATACATACAAAGAGAAAGTAGATTAGTGCTTGCCAGGGATTGGGCATGAGGTTTTGTTATGGTGAGATGGACAAGTCCTAAAATAACTTTGGTTACGGCTGTACAACTCTGGAAATTTACTAAAAGTCACTGAATCGCAAAATTAAAGCAGGTGAATTTTACAGTATTTAATTATACTTTAATAAGCTTTAAAAAGACTAGAAAAGATATCTTCAATACATTTTTTTTAAATTATCAAAATATACTGTTAAAACCTCTACACATCAAAAACAAAGATAAATTAGGCAACATAAAAAAAATAAAATCCACCTTAAAAATCTGAAATGGCAATTCAGATGAAGAAACCCCACTGATCAGTAAACTTATACTTAAAGGTAAATATGATATGCAAGATTAATCTGTCCAGGCACTGCTTAAACTAAGAAAATAGATTTTCATTGCTGTGCGCAGTTCTTCATTTAGGTAACAGGGGTTCGGGATGGGGGACACATGTACATCCGTGGCTGATTCCTGTTAATGTATGGCAAAACCCACTACAATAGTATAAAGTAATTAGCCTCCAGATAAAATAAATAAATTAATTTTTTTAAATGGTTAGCTTCAGTTGTTCTCAGAGCTCCAATTACAGACAGACTACATCAATAAAGATTGTCATTTACCTTCCCTTTTCAACCTGATACACCCATCTTCAAACTTCTTTTACACCTAAGTACCAACTTAAGAAAACCGAAGAATCATTTTGTTGCCATTTGGTTTTGCTGGCTTTAACTCTCACACTTTGGATCATCTTTGGCCAATAAATTAACTCAGAATAAACTAATTCTTTTAATACAAGGTAATCAAAATCACTGCAGATGGTGACTGCAGCCATGAAATTACAAGACACTTGCTCCTTAGAAGAAAAGCTATGACCAACTTAGACAGCATATTAAAAAGCAGAGACATTATTTGCTGACAAAGGTCCGTCTAGTCAGCTATGGTTTTTCCAGTAGTCATGTATGGATGTGAGAGTTGGACTATAAAGAAAGCTGAGCACTGAAGAATTGATGCTTTTGAACTGTAGTGTTGGAGAAGACTCTTGAGAGTCCCTTGGACTGAAAGGAAATCAAACAAGTCCGTCCTAAAAGAAATCAGTCCTGAATATTCATTGGAAGGACTGATGGTGAAGCTGAAGCTCCAATACTTTGGCCACTTGATGAGAAGAACTGACTCCTTGGAAAAGACCCTGATGTTGGGAAAGACTGAGAGTGGGAGGAGAAGGGGACGACAGAGGATGAGATGGTTGGATGGCATCACCGACTCGATGGACATGAGTTTGAGCAAGCTCGAGGAGTTGGTGAAGGACAGAGAAGCCTGGCATGCTGCAGTCCATGGGGTTGCAGAGTCGGACACGGCTGAGCAACTGAACTGAATCATACAAGACGGAGCAAATCAAGAACACTCATTTTTCTTTTTCCAATCCCTTTTCCCTAGAATAGTTTCAGTTAACAAAACAAACAAAAAAGCAAGAGCACAATTCGTTTTGAGTATAACCAGCAGTGATCTGCCAGAGAAGAGAAGGGGAGGGAAGAGAAGGTAGGGACATACAAATGTGCACTAACCTTCCAGTAGTCAGATTGTAAACTGTAGTACCTCTGGTATGCAGATAATGCTGAAAGAGAGAAAATAAGCATGAGTCACAATTCTGTCCCATTTCAAAATCAATTAATACAAGTTTCAAGAAACATTACAACAAAACTCCCACAATACCCACCTCCAAGCAGACATTTATATTTAAAATCAAACAATTTAGAACTCTGAGGCATCCCTACTCATAGTCAGACAAGGTAACAAATGTCAAATATATAGGAGTTTAAGGAAGTAAAACCATGGTCACGTTTCTTGAACAGAATCCAGGCAACCTCTTGAATCAACCTGACCTTCCTCAGAGACCAAATCTGATAAATGGATTAATATTCTAGAATATGATGTCATTTGTTCTAACAAGTGATCTCACTTCCAAAAGTGACTTAAGAGCTCAACCACCTCAAAGAGCAAAGGAACTACAGTTGACTACTGAACAACACAGAGGATAAGGGGCACTGACCTCTGCACAGTAGAAAAGCTTCGTATAGCTTGTAGTCGACCCTCTGTATTCACAGCTCTGTATCCTTCAATTTAACCAACCACAGATCATGTAGTACCTGTAGTATTTACTACTGAAAAAATTTCATGTGTTAAGTGGACCTGTGAAGTGCAAACCCCTGTTGTTCAAGGGTCGATTGTATTCCTTTTGGGCTGCTTCCTTTCATATTATCAACAAAAAACCCAGTCCACAATTACCTTACTCCAAACTCTAACTCAATTCCAAAATAGGGCATCTCATACACCTAAATCCATTTCAAGGTGTAACGGGCTCTGGAAACAATTATAGTACAGTGGTCCCTTGGTAACTGCAGTGAATTAGTACCAGGACTACCAAAGATACCAAAATCCACTGTGATCAAATCCCATAGTCAGCCTTGCATGTGCAGACTCCACATCCACAGATCATAAACACAGCAGTACATACATGTACTGAAAAAACCTCTCAGGTAAGTGGACTTGCACAGCTCAAACTCGTGCTGTTGAATGGTTAACTGTAGCTCTTATCAATGCAGAAACTCAGTGTGAAGTGAAAGTTGCTCAGTTGTGTCTGACTCTTTGTGACCCCCATGCTACACAGTCCATGGAATTCTCCAGGCTAGAATACTGGAGTGGGTAGCCGTTCCCTTCTCCAGGGGACCTTCTCAACCCCAGGGATCGAACCCAGGTCTCCCGCATTGCAGGCAGATTTTTTACCAGCTGAGCCACCAGGGAAGCCCAGGGAGGAGGAGGTAAAGTTACACATGCACATTAGAATTGGGAGAGAGACCTTTTTTATAAAAAACTCATGAGCAGTAAGTCATGGGGATGTAGTGTACAGCAAGATGACTATACTATAATTAATAATACTATATTGCATATTTGTAGCTACTCAGAGTGAATCTTATAAGCTTTCATCACAAGGGGAGAAAATTGTAACTGTATATGGTGACAACTGTTAACAAGACTTCCTATGATCATTCCACAGTATATGCAAATATTAAATCATCATGTTATACACATGAAACTCAGTTATACCTCAATTTTCAAAAAGAATTAACATATTTTCAGATAAAACTTTTCAACAAGTGTAATAATTTTGTGTGTGTGTGTGTGTGTGTGTGTGTGTGTGTGTGTGTGTTGGGGCGGGGGGGCCTGTGGGGAGGAGGAGGAGTTTGGAACAGAGAAAGGTTTATTGCAGGGCCAGGTAAGGAGAACAGGGCAGTTCATGCTCAAAAGACCCGAACTCCCTGCCTTTTGTTGTTGTTGTATTTTCTTTTTTAATTGGAGGATAATTGCTTTACAATAGTTTCTGCTATATAACAATATGAACCAGCTGTAAGTAAACATATATCACTCCCTACCGTCTGGAGCCTCCCTCCTACCCACTCCCTGCATCCCTCTTAGGTCACCAGAAAGTAAATAAGATTTTCAACAAGTGTAATAAAATTCTATACTGATAAAAATGGGGTGGGTGGAAATTAATATTATCTAAAATCCCAGATATGTTTTCATACTGTTTATCAATAAGCTGCCAAAATGAATACCATGTAGAGAACTTTCTGAATACGTTCCAATTAGAGAAGCATCACCCCAAATCATCATCGAATATTTGACCGAGTAACTTATTTGAATAATGTTCATCTTTTTTGCACAAAGATGATGCCAACCAACCACTGAAAGGACATTTAGATTGTAATTTTTCCAGCTTTGAGGAAGAGTTGATTTCAAGCCATCTTCTGTTTTCTAGTTCTTCATATAGGAGTGTAGGTAGCTCATAAAGATCAATGATTAACTGCTTTCTAAAAAGAAAAGCAAACCAACTTATCAGGCTAGACAGAGGAGTCAAACAAGGTTTGACTCATTTTACAGAGGACAGTCATGGAAAAGGTGTTTTCTCTACTAGATGTGAACAAGGAAGCATGTGTCACCAACTGCCACCACAAGGGAAACTGGTCTTAAGGTGAAGCCCATAGAGGATAGCAGTAAGATGGAAAGTACCTGGATGCTTCTAGATGTTGAACTATGTCCAGTGCACAACTTGCCTATGAACTTTCAACTATGTGAGGAAATAAATCTCCCTATTGTTTAAGCTAGAATCAAGTCTTCGATATTTTTGCCTAAAAAAGTTCTAACCAGGAGAAGTCAAGGTCCCTGATGATTTTGTGCAATCACTATACCAAACCTGGACTGCCCCTTTAATGGGAATTTCAACAAACTTGGAGAATATGTTTCCAATAATCTGAGTAACAATGTATATTACATGATTTCATAAAATACCCATTTTTTAGAATTTGAAGAGCCCTTACAGAAACAGTACGATGTCCTCCAAAGTAACTAAAAGTGAAGTATAAGAAGCCCCTGTGATTACCAGTTGGGAGATGATGAACTGAAAAATAAATACAAGCCCTCAAGTTCAAAGTAACAAAAGTAAATGCTGCAAACTACAAGTACAGATTTATAAATGAGACACTTCTTCAAAGCACATCTGTTATCTTTCCACTCACTTACACAGTTTCAACAATCAGGGTGTGTGGGTGTGTGTGTGGTGTGTATAAGCATTATGTTCAGTCGCTCAGTCGCGACCCCATAGACGGTAGCCTTCCAGGCTCCTCCAGACAAGAATACTGTAGTGGGTTACCATTTCCTACTCCAGAGTATCTTGGCAGGTGGATTCTTTACTACTAGTGCTACCTGGGAAGCCCCCTCAACAATTATACATCACTCCAGTAGGCCTAAGATCCTATTTTAAGAAAGACTTTAACATGTTTCCTAATCCAAACAAATCATTAAGACTTTACAAGCACCCATCACCAGAGTCTCTCTAGTGAAATTCTTTTAACCAAAGCACAATCCTTATTTCTAATCTTTAAGTCAGCTACCTATCATGAAAATAAATCCCTACTATACTATAACTAGATTTTCCTGAACTCCTTAATAGAAAATGAGGGAAATTATTTATTTGGACATCCTTATATTGCTTAAAAACCAGTTTCAGGATTGTAGCATATGTCAAACAGCTTTTCCTTCCCTAAACCACCTAATCTTCACTTTGTGATTCTAAGTTATTTATTGGCTTAAGAAGTCCTTGTTCATGCCACTAGGAAATCTTTTTAACAGTACTTTAGGCAAGACTGCCGTTTTCTTCTGCCACTTAACCAAGAATGGTGTCCTCAAACATCTTAATTTCAACTCTCTATCAACTGATTTCCAAAGCTCAGATCTTTTTAATCCTTGAAATCAAGTTCATTTATAGACTTAAAATTACTTTTTATAATTTTGAATTTTATTTTTAAATAAATCCATTTAGTCTCTGTAGATTATTTAAAAGGGGAAAAATATAATGAACTTAAATTATTATAGAAAACTGGCAAAATTTAACAAAGGAACCGGGTCTTAAAAAAGTAAATGCAAAAGAAAACAAAAAGAAAAAAAAGAAGTGCAAATGAGAAGTTAAATTTAACTCTATTATAACAACTTAACGGTTCTGTAATCTTTCTCGTTCTCTTTTATTTTGTCCTTTACTTCATAAAAAGAGGAGGAAGAGTGGACTCAAACAAGGAAATTGTCAAGGATAAAAGAATCACCTACACAGTTGGGAGAGGTGCTACACAGTCACCTGCCCTTTAACTTCATAATTCTGCTGTACCATTTTTATGTATGAAAATGATGAAATTAAACAGTAACAGTAATACTCCGTAGTGTTAAGAAAAATACTCAACAGTGGCAAGAATTCAAGAAAATAAGCAGTTTTATTATTCTACTGGTACTATAAGTATAAACTGGCAAAAATTTTTGTAGCATAATCTAGCACTATCCATCAAAACTGTGTGTATATGTGTGTATATATATATACACACACACACACACTTTCACTCAGTAAAACTTAGCACTTCAAGCTATCCTTCTAAGAATATAAACACAGATCTGTGCAAAAAGTTAGTTACAAGGACAGATAATACATATAGTCTACATGTTTAACACTGAACTGTTCTACCTATATGATAGAATACTATGCAGGGAACTGAAACGTAAACTACAAAGCATGTTTTGGAGACAGAGATTAACCTGATACACTATGCTAAAGTTGCAGCATTTAGTTCAACTTTAAATATTGAAAACTTACTGTTAACAGAAAAACTTCTAAAGATTTATATCAAAAATGTTTTTTAGGACTTCCCTGGTGGTCCAGTGGTTGGGAGTCTAGCTGCCAACGCAAAAGACAGGAATTTTATTTCTGGTCCAGGAGGATTCCACATGCTGCAGAGCAACTAACCCTGTGCCTCACAACTATTGAGCCTGTGCTCTCGAGTCTGGGAGCCACAACTACTGAGCCCATGCTCTGCAACAAGAGAAGCCACCACAATGAGAAGCCTGTGCACTGCAACTAGAGAAAGCCCGTGTGCAGCAACGACGAGTGCAACCAAAAAAAAAAAAAAAATTTAATTTCCTTTTCAAAAAGATTTGCCTTGGCAGTTCTCTGGCAACCCAATGCTGAGGACTCCATGCTTTCATTGCAAGGGGCACAGGTTCGACTCCTGGTTGGGGAACTAAGATCCCACACGCAACAGGGCGTGGCCAAAAAAAAAAAACACTGCCTATAGTGGTGTGGCTGGAAAAAACAAAAAAGATTTGCCTCTAAATGGTAAAATATAAATGAGCCATTAAGGCATTCCTATAATATTTCTTAAGTATTCTTAAGTAGCTTGCACCAAGCTAGATGCAGTGAAATACATGTGAACAAAACAGATGGTTCCTGCTCTCAAGCTGTTAACTTTTTATGGTTATATGTATTCTAATGCTTTTGTGTAAACAATGAACATATTATTTGCATAAATGTTAAAAAAAAAAGTGTACTTGTGTTAAACTTAGAAGATGGTCAAGATTATCAAATGAGGGTCACCAGAAAGGCCAACAGGATATGGTAGGGGAAAAAAGCCATTTTAGGTAAACTTGGGTTCTAATCCTGATCTCACTGCTTCCTATAAGACTGACATCAAGGAATCTAATTCAAGCTATTTCCTTACAGTTCACAGGCAGCCCTAAGGTTTGTCAGTAAAAGAGAAAGATGTAACAAAGAACAGAAAGAGAAGTTCAAAGCCATATTGTAACTCATTTGGAATTAAAGGAAGATCCAGAGAAATAGAGCTGGAGAGTAAAGAGGGTCAAGATAAAAATGTAGTAGGTGACAGAGACTTTCTCATGCTTGGAAATATTATGGCTCTGAGTTAAGACTGTCAAAACAAGAAAAAGAGGGTGTACCTGATGACAAATTCACACAGTACTGGGATGAAAAGAAACAACAATGTAGGTTAAGAGTGATACTTTGCCTGAAAAAACAAGAGTCTTCTTCAGAGTAAGATGCAAAAGAAATGCAAGAAGATCTAAAATTCAATCTATACTCTTATATTAGACTATGCACTAATTGCAGGCAGAACTCAGCATTTCTCTTTTCATCCCTAAGCTAATGTGTAACACTATAAGGAGGAGGTTAGCTGCTCGTGGGTGAGTCTATGGGTATGGAAGGGAAGGGAAAGGAAAGAAGTACAAACAAATCTCTCAGTTGAACTGACTGTCATCTTTAGGCCTAAATAAGCTGCGATTGCCTGAGATTATTATTATTAGGTCAACAGATCTTTGATTTACTTTTTATATCTGAGGCTGAACTAAAAAGATGTATTTATACCTTGGGATAAAAAGAGACCTCAAAAGTTCATACTATTTCCCTGTATAAAAGTGACTGATGCACCGAGCTCTCTAGCACCTTTCTGCCTTCTTAAATCTATGACTGCCTTAAACACATCTTCTCCTATATGTAGCATTAATACACATTAACACTTAAAAACCATTTGGATAGCATCCAACACAACAGACCTTTGTCCCTAAGATTAAAGACAAGGAAACAGGAGGCTGGAAAAGCAAAAAAACAAATCTGCAATCCTTTTACTCCCCTATCAACATCTTTACTGAGGTTTGCAAGTCAAATTAATACATCTAGTGAAATCTCAGATTTACTACTTCTTCATTATTAAAGTAATATACTCTTCGAGGTCTTTAATATCGCACGCTTGGTTTACTACAAGAAACATCAAGTAGCTGTCTTTTTTTGTAGTCCTTGTATCTAGTCCTTTAAGTCCTCTCTAGTTCTTGAAATCACTACAACTTTTGCTTGTTGCCTAGATACAGTGTTCTGATAACCTGGCTTATGGTCACTAATTTTCTTCCTTGGGTTATTTCTCAATTGTATTTTCTAATTCTAAGCCATAAATGTGTGTGCGTGTGTGTGTGAAGTCGTTTCAGCCATGTCTGACTCTTTGCAACCCCACAGACTGTAGCCTGCCAGGCTCCTCTTTCCATAGGATTCTCCGGGCAAGAATACTGGAGTTGGGTTACCATGTCCTCCTCCAGGGGATCTGAACAAACGTCTCTCATGTCTCCTGCACTGGCAGGCGGGTTCTTGACCACTAGCACCACCTGGGAAGCCACAAACAGACTGAACAAAATCAATGATTCTCAAATGGTGATGAGAGGGAGTGGAACACTAGTGATTTTTTTAATATATTCATAAATACATTTAAATAAAGTTATACAGAGAAATATATACAATAACCTCATATACACAGATGACATCACCCTTACGGCAGAAAGTGAAGAGGAACTAAAGAGCCTCTTGATGAAAGTGAAAGAGAAGAGTGAAAAACTGGCTTAAAACTCAACATTCAAAAAATGAAGATCATGGCATCCAGTCCCATCACTCCATGGCAAATAGATGGGGAAACAATGGAAACACTGACAGACTTTATTTTCCTGGGCTCCAAAATCACTGCAGATGGTGATTGCAGCCATGAAATTAAAAGACACTTGCTCCTTGGAAGAAAAACTATGACTAACCTAGACAGCATATTAAAAAGCAGAAACGTTACTTTGCTGACAAACTAGTCAAGGCTATGGTTTTTCCAGTAGTCATGTATGGATGTGAGAGTTGGACTATAAAGAAAGCTGAGCACCAAAGAATTGATGCTTTTGAACTGTGGTGTTGGAGAAGACTCTTGAGAGTCCCTTGGACTGCAAGGAGATCAAACCAGTCCATCCTAAAAGAAATCAGTCCTGAATATTCATTGGAAGGACTGATGCTGACGCTGAAGCTCCAATACTTTGGCCACCTGATGAGAAGAACTGACTCCTTGGAAAAGACCCTGATGCTGGGAAAGATTGAAAGTGGGAGGAGAAGGGGATGGCAGAGGATGAGATGGTTGTATGGCATCACCAACTCGATGGACATGAGTTTGAGCAGGCTCCGGGAGTTGGTAATGGACAGGGAAGCCTGACATGCTGCAGTCCATGGGGTCACAAAGAGTCGGACACGACTGAGTGACTGAACTGAACTGATAGAAAGAGGATATAAAGACTGAATGCAGTGAAAACATATGAATGATCACCTTAACTATATCAGCTTTCAGAAAGATGCATCATACTCATTCTATGTATAGTACATACCAGTTTATGTCAGCATTCTGTATTTTCATTTTATTTTACTATTTCAACACAAAGTAAATTTGCATCACATATACTATGCAAACTATCTCAATGACTATCTGAAAAAAGTGTTAAAGAGCAGATTCTTAAAAGAATCATAACCTTTAGTTCCAATAACCACAATAAAGGGGTGAATCATGCAAGGATTAAAAAGGGGGGGCAATTTTTTGAGAAGTCAAACTCAATTATCTATTATTGGAAAACAGGTACTTTATGTGCTTATATGTATCTATATATACACTAGAATGGAGTGTTGTCATTCCACCCAAGAAAAACAGAAAGATAGGGGAATAAAAAAGCTTGCCACCTCTAACTTACCACATAAGCAATTCCTGGCATGTAACTTGCCCTAGTTATTTATAATTGGGCTTCCCAGGTGGCGCTAGTGGTCAGGAACTCACCTGCCAATGCAGCAGACATAAGAGACACGGGTTCAATCCCTGGGTCAGGAAGATTTTCAGGAAGCTATTTATAATTACTGAGGAACTAAAACAACCAAAACCTATTTTGCCCAAAAGTGATAGACACTGCAACAAATGACCAATTAGTTGAAGGAAGGAAGAAAGGGAGAAAAATCTATCATCCGCTGCGATTTCAAGGAAACTTCAGCTCACCACAAACCGTGAAGAAACTATTTGTAAAAAGTTTCAAGGTTTTTATACTAATAACAGGAATGATTATTATATCTCCTTCAATAAACTTTTTTACTTCTGAAATTTTTACTATCTATACACCAAGTCTCTTAACTCATAATTTCTATGTTTTCATAATTTTGCTGTGTAAACAATCAACAATGACTATTCTCTCTTATAATTTGCCATACATATTCACAAATATTTACATATAATAATTAAACTGCTCCTATAATCCATCACATATATTCACAAGAATATATACACCTGTCCTTCAGCCCTGGTCTCTCAGGGGTTCTCCAACCCAAAGAAGAGACATCACAGTACCATCTACATGGCTTAAGTCTGTCTGACAGCCCCATGAGCTGTTTAGTTCAGCTGAGGTTGATGGTTTAGCTATGGGTGTAGGAGTGGAAAGGAAGTATGGTAGACACTGAAGAACCATTAGAATCCCATTTCAAGGAAAACCTGTTGGCAGTCATGCCTACAAAAGAGAGCTTCTAGCAGTGACTGCTCTAAGCTGCAGAGAGCAACCCTGCCTGAGGTCGCACTCCTTTCCAAGTCCAATATGGAATTGGATGGAGTAAAAAGGCATGAAGGGACTTCCCTGCTGGTCCAGTGGTTAAGAATCTGCCTTCCAATGCAGGGAATGCAGGTTCAATCCCTGGTTGGGAAACGAAGATCCCACATGCCTTGGGGCAACTAAGTCCAAGAGCCACATCAAAAGATCCTACATGCTGCAACTAAAGTAAGACCCCCAATGCAACCTAGATAGACAGACAGACCAACCAGAAAGATAGATAGATGAAAAAGGCCTGGTCATCATGGTCCAACTTGTGATAGCTTTCTGAAAGACCATTCTAGCTCCAGAACTCTCCATGGAGTTGGCCAAGGTTGTCACAGTTTAACTTCTCCCTCTGTCCAATTCTGGTTTCATTTCCCACCTTCCACATAAGTGTTGATCCTAAAGGCACTCCTTTCTAAACATCTTGTATGCAATGGAATATTACTCAGCCATTAAAAAAAATACATTTGAATTGGTTCTATTGAGATGGATGAAACTGGAGCCCATTATACAGAGTGAAGTGAGCCAGAAAGAAAAGCACCAATACAGTATACTAATGCATGTATATGGAATTTGAAAGATGGTAATGGTAACCCTATATGCGAGACAGAATAAAAGACACAGATGCATAGAACAGTCCTGTGGACTCTGAGGGAGAAGGTGAGGGTGGGACGTTCTGGGACAATAACATTGAAACATGTATATTGTCATATGTGAAGCGGAACACCATTCCATGTTCTATGCATGGGACGGACGCTCAGGGATTGAGCGTTGGGATAACCCAGAGGGATGGGATGGGGAGGGAGGTGGGAGGAGGGCTCGGGAGGGGGAGCACATGTGAACCCATGGCTGATTCATGTCAATGTATGGCAAAAACTACTACAATATTGTAAAGTAATTAGCCCCCAACTAAAATAAATAAATTAAAAAATTAAAATTAAAATTAAAAAATAATAATAATTAAAAAAATAAATAAATAAATAAAAATAAACATCTTGTATGCTAAACTCACTTCAGAGGAATCCAACCAACATGAGGCTAAGTGCAACGAGCCTCCAACCTCCATTTTCTCACAACTCTCTAACCAATTACTTTTTTAGGATAAATTCCTAGAAACCAAATGACCAAATCAAGTGAAAAAAATTTTTTAATTCTTCATAAATACTACCAACCACAAGGGTTAAAAAAAAGGCCTGTTTTTCCATCTACTCCAAATTCCTCTGAAATGACAGAAAAGATAATTTTTAATGAATAAATTCATAACCGAAATGATAACCAAAGTAGACTACATACAGATCAGAAATTTTTAGAAATTCATCCTCTCTTATATGAAGCAGATGAGATCAAAATAAGAAATAAGGGCAGGAAAACCACACTACAAAATATTTACAAAACAGGTTCTACCATTTTCTACTCCAAAAGTAGAAGCAGTTTTTCATAAGGAACCCCAAACTCAGAAAACTTCACATACAAGAGGACTCAGAACAATATATAAAGAACTGTCCCTCAGAATAAACAGGGCTAGTGAACCTCCTACATAAATACATCTGAGCAGTTTACTCACATGTTCACTGAGTGGTTTATGTTTATTCCCCAATAAGTTATGGTTTATAATCTGTTCTCTAAAAATAAACATTTAGCTGCAGCTGGGGAGGTTCTCATCTTGCAATGCTTTCAATGAGAAAAGGAGGAAGTAGCCTTTAGGTAACAAATGACTCCATAAATTTGCAGTGACGGTGACGGTGTGTCTAAGTGGTTACTAGAGGCTGGCTCTAGTTTGGGACTTACAGGAAGTCAGTGAAGAGAATGGATAGAAAGAATGCAGTAATTAAGTATTTTTAAAGGATTTTTTTTTTAAGTGGGAATGTGGTCAATAAAGCCTCAAGGATGAATTCAAACAACAACTCATATCTCATTTCCTAAGAAGCTGTCAGTTTGAAATCTGAAATACAAATGTATGCCTCTGCATCCATTCTCTCCTTCCTCTTCTTCCTATTACAAATAATCAACCTACTGCCTACCTATCAATGGCCAGTTCATCTACACAGTCTTAAGTAAATGGGTCACGGAGTAGATCTTTTCAAAGGCTTAAATCCTTAGGTTATCCTTCTCCTCTCCCATATATTTAGATTATTCCTACCAGCTAGATTGTCAGCACTGTCTAGTTGCAACATACCCCCATCCCACCTTCCAAACAAATATCCCTCGATTTCTCATTACCTTCACAGCCAAACATTTTATAAAAGGAAAATGCAGCTAAATCTATAGATGAATAAAGTTTTAAAGGCTAATATAAATAGTTTTTAAATGATCACTAAGCAATAAGGACATACAGCCTCATATGCAAACCTAAGTCTGGGTCTCTGTCTATATGCTCTAAAAGCTAGTGCAGTCTCCAAGCACAAAGTGCAGCACTGAAAAATCAAACTGCACAGAATACTGTATTATTTCTTTTGTATAATGGTTTCCTTTAAGTAACTGTTTTAATTAAAATTAAAACATCCAATAGATTAACTAATTGTTAATACCTATTATCCTGAAGTCATTTTGCTAAGCACTAACCAGTTTCACAGAGGAATCCCAAAACACCTGAGCAGCTAGTACTTCCTTCCCTCCTTTTACAGATTACAGACAGAAGCTTAGGGATATTTATATAATCTGTTAAAAGTAATGCAACTGAACCATAGAGCTGAGCTGGGAAATAAATAAGCCTAACTTCAAACTCCATGGTATACCTGTCTCAAAGTAAAATCACATTTTCATTAGGAAATCATTTGACCTATTATAAAAGAAGCATAATTAAACATCAACAATCCTTTGCTCTAGCCCTGAAACAACCTTCTAGTTTTTCAGCCTACTGAATGCATTTGTGGAAAACAAGCATAAGTCCATCCACTCCCATTAAAATGTTTACTATCATCAAAGTGTTAAAATGTTACTGGTTATAAAATGTTACTGGTTTGCTATGGACTTTTGCTTTTGGTATTGAGGTGTATGGTATTTCTGGGTGCTTTTAACTTTCCAAGTGGATAGTGGCCTGTGTCAGCAGCTTGGTAGCATAAAAAGGACGTATCTTGGGGACTACCTTCAGTTATTTAACTCACTTATTTCCAACAGAAAAAAAAAACCCTGAAATGAATAAAAAAATGTTTTATCCACTGCTCAAGCTCATGTGTGATCATGTCTGTTACTTACCTTTATAATAACATGGCTACAGATCAGACTTTCATTCGAATATTTTCAAGCTAAAATGGAAGTTAAAATATAAAGAAGAGAAATGCAGGGTTTGGGTTACTTTTCCAAACTTGTCCATCAATGGCTCGCTTTCTATTATGGTCAAGCCTTTAAAACGCAGGCACTTTTCACATGGCAAAATAAAACAGTAGTACACATGTAGGTGGTTATCAGTTTAGCTGAATGGTCGACTTGCTGATTTACATGGAGTTGTGTGAACTTTTCCCATTTCCATCTATTCTACCTTTTTTTCCTCATTGTTTAGAGATGTTCATAAGCTTGTAATTTCTTAGAAGTAGAAACAGTAATACTTCTGATAGACTACAATTACAATTATTTTGAATACATATATAAATCAAACAATAATTAACAAGGGGAAAAATTACCTTTTGGATAATCTTCCAATAAGAGGTTGAAGTGACCTAATTGACAAAAGAAATCAGACTCCACTTTTCCTTCAGCTTTTAAGATTAGAGATTCGTAGCAGCGAACAGCCTAGGAAAAAAAACACAAACATTTAAGAAAAAGACAAAACTCTAAAAAATGCATTTCCTTCCTGAGATTATGCATATAATCCTCCATTCAATCACCCAAGAAATCAATATATTTTATTTCTACCTCACATACAGCTAATGCATCAATCTTCTAAAATACCTACATGTTTATTAAAAGAGCCAGTAATTATGGCATAAGTCC
This sequence comes from Okapia johnstoni, assembly GCA_024291935.2. NCBI lineage: Eukaryota > Metazoa > Chordata > Mammalia > Artiodactyla > Giraffidae > Okapia > Okapia johnstoni. The sequence continues at coordinate 35,978,501 of CM044305.1, read as the reverse complement.
TTTTTCTATCTGTAAGATGGAAATATTTGCCAAAGAAGATAATGAAGGAGCACTTTTGATAGCTTTATTCATTAGCTGTAAATCTAAATTTTTACTGTTGATTTGGTCCATGTTGATATAAACAAATATATCCAAAGATGGGAAGAACTTTATTGATTTATGTGAGAATTCACAGAATCTCCAGAGTAATAATAACTACCATTTATACTGAGGAGCTACTTTTTACCATAACCTTTACCCATTTAAACTACCATAAACTGTCTTTCAATTATCTTCTTAATGATACACTTCAAACCCACCAACTCTTAACTCTATACCAAATTTTACCCCCACTCCAATACATGCATATGCACTCACTCTCACAGCTTCTTCCCTGAAGAAAATCTTATTTTAAGGATATCATACTTTTTTTGTAATCCAAGAAAAAATGAATGAATCCAGGGAAAAAATGAATGATGGGAAGAAGAGAATTTTGGAGTTTGACAAATTCCAGTTGTCATTAGCCACAGGAGATCCTAGGGAACTTATTATCCTCTCTGATTTTCAGTTTTAATAACACTCAAAGGGCTGCTTAAAGAATTAAAATTAGAAGACTTCTCTTAAGGGTTCATCACAGTGCTTAGCACTTAATAATTGTTTCTCTACCTTCTACTTAGGTTAAGATAAAAAAAACTAACTCTTCCAAGATTGTTTTAAGCATCCCAATAATCTTATCAAAATTTCCCTCCTAACAGTCTACTCTATAATGCCGTTACATGTTAGTTTTCTGGAGTCATTAAAAGAAGAAACGTGCGTGGCTTCTCAAATGTATGAGTACATTCTCAGGTTTGGTATACCAAAAAAAATAGTTTCCATAATCAAAAATTCCTTTCCCAACTGTTTCAAGAGCTTTTGATGGGATAAGAAAATGTGATGTGGGGTAGAGTACCCACTTAAAATGCCTTGATTTTTCCTCTCTCCTGTAAAATATAGAGCCTTTGGTGAAGAGTTTCAGAATTTACATCCTAAAATTTACCCATCCAAAGCACATACACAAGTATTTATCAAGTTTAGAGAAGTCTTCCTAAACAAAGCAAATTTGGGAATAATTCTACCATCCTTAAAGTCTAACACTTATTAAAAGGACTGTCGTCCGTTCTTATTCTACTCTTACCTATCTACATGTGTATATGTACCAAATCACTATCACTGAAAACTTATCATTCTGTTTCCCTATAAGAGAGTCTGAATGCTACAATGACATCTCAGAAATTACTATAATTTGGAGGAACGAAATTTCAAGATACTCTTTAAAAGTCATATATAATCTGATCTAGCAGATGGTTAAAGTACAAAAATATAATTTACTTCTGTGCTGTTAGTAATTTACTTTTGTGTTTTTAGTATCAATGAAATTCACAAAATTATTGGACTATAATATGACAAATCTTAATTTTACATTAAATGACTTTTTAAAGCTAAAAATGGCATTATAAAGCTAGTTACAGTCTTTGTTTTTTAAACTTAGTAAGATATTCAGAAATTTTTGCTACTCCTCTCTGATAATTTCTTATGGATGATTAGCATCAACTTTACAAGCAAATAAAGTTTCATGGTGAAAAAGGATTCAAGACGTACACATGAAGTTTTAATAATCTAAGCAGAAAGATGGCAACGTTCTATACGGCCTCTTATCACCAAACATTGAAGCCACTACCATGATACTTTTTTCTATTTTCCACTTCCCAAAAAACAAAGGAACACATCTACAGTGAGTACTATACACAACTCTGATCATCACAAAACACAACACCAGGTAAAAATGAGGATGAACAATTCACATACCAATACACTTGGACTTGATGAAGAGATTCACAATAATTTCCAACAAAGCCAGCAAGTACCTAAACCTACCAAATAAATGTTGGTGGTTGAAAATGATGCTGACAGAGCCAAATATCAAACAAAATGAAGATGAGCAAAAAGGCAGAATAAAGGTTCCAAGCACCTGTGTCACCATTTCACAGTGAAACCTCATGAATTTATTTGAAGTGTTTGAGGTAAACACTGACATTAGATACAGGCAAACAATTTTTTAAAAGCATTTAAAGGAAAGTAAATAAATGGAGCAAGTTTCCAATACTACTAACTCATAAAATAATTTAGAATGAAACAGTATTTTTATAATAAAAGTTTCAACAAAGGGCTAATTTTAAACATAGAAGATATGCAGTTAGTTTAGATTTAGAACAAAGTTCAGGCAAACTTAAGTAACAATATTTGTTAAAAGGGTTACTTTTATATTCTCGCCTTTAAAAAAAAATATTTTTAATGTGCACAAGTAAAATCATCCCCTTTCCTCTAGGATTCATAGTACTTTCAGTGTAAGGATACTCAGAAATTTGAATGAAAACCATTTTTCCCCAGATCAGCATCATTCAGTAGAGCATGTTCTGCAATGACAAAAATGTTCCATAATTTGCGCTGCCCTATATGGTAGCCATTAGACATATGTTGCTATCGAGCACTTGAAACATGACCAGTGCAAGACAAGCAAACTTTTTAATTATTCCACTTTAATTTGTATAAATCAGACACATGGCTACATACAGACGCATGGCTAATGGACAATGTAGACTAGATAACTTTTAAAGCTTAAAAACAATGAATTTTCAACTCATACGCTAAACACTAAGAGAGCAAAAATTTCTTATTTTTATAAGTGAAAAACCTATTAAAAAATAAGGTATATCTTGCACTAAGGGATGAGCAAAACCCTCCACAAAAATCACTTTTAAATCCTATAGTTGTTTATATGTTTATAGTTAGGGGCTTACATACCTGTAATCTTTACTACTTACTAGGAGAAAAAAAAAAAACACTGAGAAGGAAAACAAAGTTAATCATTAAATACTAGACTCAAAGGAGAGTCAAGATTCTCCCAGGCTTCCCAGGTGGCTCAGTGGTAAAGAATCTGCCTGCCAATGCAGAGACGTGGGTTCAAATCCCTGGGAGGAGGAAGTGGAAACCCCCTCCAGTATTCTTGCCTGGAGAATCTCACAGAAAGAGGAACTTGGTGAGCTACAGTCCATAGGGTTGCAAAAGAGTCAGACATGACTTAGCCACTAAAAAACAACAAAGATTCTCCCAGCTAAGCAGAGACTGGATGTCTTCCTCTCACTACAGTGCTATTATCCACAATGTTCAATTTAGTTTGTGCTTGGTAGCTTCTCTGTTTTTATTATTTGAAAAAAAAAAATCTCAGAATACTAATATTATCATTACCCTCTATTTCTAAACTTTGAAAGATTAGAGATCATAAAAAAAAGATGTAAATAATTTGCCTTTTTATGTTATGCATTAAAGTACTTTATGATAAGCTTGGTAAGTGCCTAGCTAAAATGAGTTGTTACTATTTTAGGACTGTTAAGTATAGGCAACATCTAAACAAACAATTTTCTTCCAATCTGAAAGATTAGCTAAGTACCTGAACATACAAATGGTAGAGAAAACTAACGTATATTTAAATACCTCAATGGTTTCCTTTTTTTCTTTCTTTTTCATTCTTTCTTCTAGCATTCTTTGCGTGCTCAGTCATGTCTGACTCTTTGCGGCCCCATGACTGCAGTCTGCCAGGCTCCTCTGTCCATTGGATTCTCCAGGCAAGAATATTGGAGTGGGTTGCCATTTCCTTCTCCAGCGGATCTCCTCCACACGTCTCCTGCATTGGCAGGAAGATTCTTTACTACTGCGCCACCTATCTTAACACAGTCCTAGTTAAGTGGTTCCCCTTCTAAAGCCTTTCCTCTTCTATCAGGTTCCCAGATGCTTACTGCCTCCGCCACCTGTAAGCTCTGTCAGGAGAAGGGCCATATCCCAACCCATGATCACATGACAGGAACTTAATAAATATTTCTTGAATTAATCAAGCAATGTCATGTTATTATTTTAGGTTCTCAAGTGACCGTCTCTTCGTCTTACACTTCCACTCCTTAAGAGCTGCAAGTCAGGATGCTAAGAATTAATCTTAGTAGTTAAACTCATTCCCATTAAGATATAAATCGACTGATATGTTAAATGAACCAATGGTTGTTAAATGAACCAAACTTTTAGGTTGAATATAATAAAAGCAAGCATACAGTCCTGCCCACAATTCCTAAAAGCAGCCACAGATGTAAAAGACAACTTAGCAGCTGACTACTTACAAAAGATTAAGGAACTGAAGCCAACTACAGGTCAACATGTCACCCATGAAATAGGGCTACTAAAAATGTATTCATGGTCCAAAATAATGAAGCACGTTATACAGATCGACAATAACCAGCTCACCAAAGTCTGCTCTGACCAGATCTCTAAAATTATCTCTAAGTCCTGTGTGCCACACTTTAACAGGTGGTAACATAAAGAAGGTTATAAGTGTGGTGAAAGATGGACAAACTATCATATGAAAATTATTTTAACTGAGTTGAGCTGAGGAGAATCATCAGGGATGCTTTAACTTTACTTAAATATTTTAAAAGCTGTCACTTAGGAGAGAAGATTAACTGCACTCTGGATAGCTCCAGACATCAGACCAATGAATGGGTATAACTTACAAGCAAGTTTAATTCAGTTAAATCAGAAAGGAGTTAACACTTAATGTACCAAAAATTAAATGGGCCACCTTTTGGGGGTTTTTTTCTGGCCACACCATGTGGCTGCAGGATCCTAGTTCCCTGATCAGGGATCGAACCAGCACCTTCAGCAGTCAAAGCTTTGAGCCCTAAACACTGGACTGCCAGGGAATCCCCTAAATGGGTCATCTTTCTTTGGCTCATATTGATGCAAAGATTTAAAGAATAAATTACTAAGATTATCTTTGTAGGGGTAAAAAGGAGACTTCTTACTTTGGATATAATTCTGCATTTTTTAAAGATTCCTTGGGCTTCTCGAATATAAGCACACAATGTGTAATATTATATATAATATATACCAACAGACAAACACACATGTGTATATGTGAATGCATCTCTCAACTTAAAATCCATGATTGCAGTTTATTCACTTTGAATTTCCAGAATTTCTAAATAAATACACTATCTTGAACTTCTCCCCCCAAACCATAAAAATGTCTGCTTCATTAACGATTCTCAGACAGCCTTCTCAGAAATATATCTCATAAATCAGAAGTCTTCCCCTTCCCAGACACTCAGTGATGCCTTTACCCATTTTTAAAATATCTTAGGAATCCGAAAAGGTTGAAAATACCTGAGTCTAAACCATTTTTTGAAATTTCAACACACCATATATAAACGAAGTTACACAATTAAAATAATCTTAAGTATTATTGATTCTTAATGACATCTATTCTTGAACTTATATATCAAACTTTCACACTTCTCTTTTTAATTTCATTTACTATTTAAGTTAAAATTAACACATTACTAATTCTAAAGGGTGTGTAGTAAAGTCTCCCAATCCTGATCCAAGCCACCCAGTCCCCTTTCCCAGAAGCAACAAATGTGAAAACTTACTATATTCAAGATTATTTTGTGCAAGTGCAAGCACATATATTTTTCCCACTTTAGTGTTAATATTTAGATATTTATATGAACAGTGTTTATATCAACTTGCTTCAGATTCTAGGTGCCCTTGATATCCTTTCTCTTCTCCTCTGTTAACAGAACCTCTAAATTTAATTAGACATATGCTGATACAGAATACTGGGATCCTCAGTCATCGTTGTGGGTGTGGGCTGATGATTAAGTTCTGGCCATGGGATCCCTAGCTGGAAATCACCCAAGTGGTAGAAGCTACAAGCTGAGGATAGAGAGTAGGAAAACAGGAGCCCAAGTTCCTGGAACAGTAGAGTTCCTGAGCAGCCCAAAACTGATTGCCTCTGAGAATTCTTTTATACAAGAAATAAATGAGTATGCAGCCCTCTTTTCTCATTTAAAACAAACAACAACAAAAAAGCAGTCTAAAGAAATAATCATTAACACATACCAACAGGATAAATGAAAATTAAAAGAAATCTAGTTAACTGTCAGCTATATCTAACATTTTAGAGAAGATAAATGAACTTACACATTTGTTACTCTACACTATCTCCCTCACTCCAACTTTCAATTAATACCCATCTTTTGCAGTAAAACAAAGTCAGTTAACCAATTTAAGCATATCAACCTCGATTCTGAATTTCTCAGCCTCTCTGGACTCTGCATTCAGTAAGAAAGCATCATTCAAGAAAATATCATAGCACCTTAAGTACCATTCTTTACAAATAAACTACTGAAAATGCTTTCCTATTGCAAAACATTTTCACAGAACTACACTACTGAAATCAAACTAATTTCGTACCTCAAGTGCTAATAACTAATATCTGAGCTCTTGATACGTATCATGCACTATTCTAAGCACTTTACACATATTCATTTAATCCTCATAATTACTCTGTAAGATAGGGAGACCCTACTTCACAGATAGGGAAACCGAGGCATAAAGTAAACCCTGTGCTCAAGGTCACAGAGCTAATAACTAGGAGAAGTTGGGATCCAAACAGTAGAGTTCCAGAGCTTGGAGTAAGGTGTTAAATTGGTCCTAGGCCATGCCTAGGACCTAAAGTCATTTGCAACAAAGAGAACCTGCATAAGCAGCTCTTCCTCTTAACGCTCCAACACCCAGTTCCTTCTACAACTCTACCTTCACACCAAACACAAAAGCAACACACAAGACCACTACTTCCTGCTCCCACTATCCCACAAAGAAGATTTAGCCTCAGTTCTTTACTATACTTTCTTACCTTGCCTTATTTTAAATCACATAAAAAGCAATCATATCCCCTCTTCCCCAAAAGATACACATACACACACAAAAAAAACCAAAACAAAACAAAACAAAAAAATCAAGTTCCCATATTCAAAAGCCACCCGTGAGAGAAAAACACTACTGCTCATATGCACAAATGATTATGTATGTATGTGTGTTTGTGTACTAAGTCACGTCTGACTCTTTGTGACCCCATGGACTGTAGCCCGCAGGCTCCTCTTTCCATGGGATACTCCAGGCAAGAACACTGGAGTGGGTTGCCATGCCTTCCTTAAGGGGATCGTCCTCATCCAAGGATCAAACCCGTGTCTTCTGCAATGGCAGGCAGATATTCTTTACCACCGAGTCACCTGGGAAGCCATTTGCCTTATACACATTGCTAAAATAATAAATGCACACAAAAAGGAAGCAGTTATACTTCATTGTGGGGGTGGGGGCATATATTACATTTATGATCATGAGCTCCACTGAAAATAGTCAACCTTGAATTTTTAAACTTTTAATATGTAATAAGCACCTAGAATTTATTAAACAAAATCTCAAAACTAGAAAAACTACAACACAGTAAAGGACCCTCCCCAAAGATAGTGTTTTAAAGAAAAAAAACTTCTAATTTATCTCAATATACTCTTTCAGACTTTTTTCTATGTATACAGTCGTGAATGCAGAACTTGCTGATATGAGGGCCAACTGTATTATGCCACTTTATCTAAGGGAATTGAGTATTCTATGGATTCTGGTATCTGTGGGGTCTTGAAACCAATCCCCCTCAGATATGGAGGAATGACTGTATATGCAAACAGTACAAATCTTCGTATGCAGTTTATAAACTATTTCTTTCATTCTATATATCACTGTTTATTGTGTCAAAGTGTATCAATTTACACCAAAATTAACATCTTCACATCATTTTAATAATGGTTAAACCATAATTTGTTTCTACTGAAGAGTATCTGGCTGTTAACCAAGTTTTTACTATTATCATTAACCAATGAATGTAATTTGGCCTATTTATATTTTTTCAAAGTAAGTTCCTCACAGTTGAAAGGCAAGCACAATTGAAACTTCTGATAGTCCCACGAACAAAACTAAACCAAAATAATGTTCCACAAGTACTGCTCATTTTCAGTTCTCTAATTATTTTTCCAAATATTTATTGACTAAAGTTATTACTTCTTTCCTGAAGTATAAATCTGTTTACTGATTATACACACACACATCTACTGGATTATGAACAGCTTTTTCCTAAATGATGTCAGGTGCTATTCATATATTAAAGATTCTTATATAATGCTATTATAGAATACCTCTTCCCAGTTTGCACTTACCAATAAACTTTTTACAGTTTTCAAGGTAAAAGGTTCCCTATTTTCTCAAAACCAACCACCACTTCCTTTACAGTATGTTATGTTCAGAATCGGAAATCTCAGCCCCTGGCCTAATAAACATTCACCAATATTTTCTTCTCATGAAAAGAATGAACCAAATTACATTTTTTTTCCTGTATAATTTTGTACTGACACAGCAGGATTCAAGATCTATAATTCCCCCATTTCTCATGAACTAAAAAACTTAATATATACATAACAGCTCTGTATCTATGGTTTATATTCTACATCGAAAGAGCCTGAATCTCTCAGAGAGCCCTTCTTTATGTACCATCGCCAATCCTGAAAGTGAAAGTCACTCAGTCGTGTAGGACTCTTTGTGACCCCAAGGACTGTAGCCTGCCAGGCTCCTTTGTCCATAGAATTCTCCAGGCAAAAACACTGGAGTGCGTAGCGATTCCCTTCTCCAGGGGATTTTCCCAATCCAGGGATCGAACCCAGGTCTCCTGCGCTGCAGGCAGATTCTTTCCTGACTAAGCCACCAGGGAAGCCCATAACCAATCTTAAGTGCCTTCAAGAGTTTCTCCTGGTTGTCAGTACAAACTATCATTTAAAAAATACTGGGAGAAACTTGATATGACTCTGTGATCCACAAAATGAAAGAATGAGCAATAATGCAAAATACAACCAAATTATGTGCTGATTAAAAAAGATCAAGGGGCAAATAGTTGCATTACCCATTCCTTAGAAGGGCTGATGTCAACTAAACCACTAGAAGATAACCCCACTCTATCCTACCATACTATAAATTATTTCAATGACTCAAAAGGGTTTTGACTCAGGAACTTAAAGGAACTGAAATAAAGGATCAAGCAAATTCAAGTATTTTCCCTAACTAGTGGCTCTTTTAATCATCTGTTCCACTAAAAAGTTCATGTGAAAAACCAGTCCTGAAAGAATATTTTCTCAAAAATCTGAATTTAAAAGAAAACCGGCTTAACACTAAACAATCACATAAAATAATATATAAACTATGAAAACTGACCTTCCAAAATACTATTTCAAATTAGCTTAAGTTTCTAATAAGCTCATATTCAAATTTCTATTTTAAATCAGTGAAATAAACATCAGCCCACTTGTCTACAAGAAATCTAATGTCTAGCTTCCTCACACAATACACACACATAAATTACTGGAATGACATACTTCTAGACATCTCAATCTTCCATTCTATATGGAATTTTGAGATTTAATTTCTTAAGTCTTTGAACTTCTGCTTCTTTCCAAAATGCAGTGAAACAAACCAAATTTATTTCTGAATGAAATAACTAAAAAACTAGAGTAACTAAATGAAAAACAAAGGTTTTCACACATTGAATACCAGAAGACACTTGACAACAGTCCTTGAGAAGGGAAAACAAATGTGAGCCTAAAATTATCCCAAAGCTTACTGCTTTTTCAGGCTGCAGCACAGCTATGAGAAGTTTTCTTGCCCAAATCAATGCATTCTAGAATAAAGTGGAACAACATCTTTACTAACTTTACAGTTACTGAAAAGAAAGTAAATTTGTCAACCTACAATTCTATACTCAGTAAAAATACCTTTCAACCTACAATTCTATACTCAGTAAAAATACCTTTCTTATTCACATATACAAAAAAAAAAAAACGATGAAAGAATTCAACACCAGCAAATATACAGTCTAAGAAATGTTTTTTCTTAATTCTCAGGTTGAAGCAAAATTATAAATTATACCAGGAATAAAACTTTATATACAATGCGGAATGAAGACCAAAAGAAACAACAGCTGCACAACTAACTATGAAAGACACTTTTCTTATATTTTAATGTCTCAAAACAAAACTGACCCTAAAAGTCTACCTGGGGGGGATAAAAACACTCCTAGAAGTAATAAGCAAGTTCAGCAAGGTCACAGGACACAAGATGAACATACAAAAAATAAATCAGCTCAGCTGGTAAAGAACCCACCTGCAATGCAGGAAATCCCGGTTCGATTCCTGGATGGGGAAGATCCCCTGGAGAAGGGATAGACTAAGCACTACAGTATTCTTGGGCTTCCCTGGTGGCTCAGTTGGCAAAGAATGAGCCTGCAATGCGGGAGACCTGGGTTCGATCTCTGGATAGAGAAGATCCCCTGGAAAAGGAAATGGCAACCCACTCCAGTATTCCTGCCTGGACAATCCCATGGACAGAGGAGCCTAGCAGGCTACAGTCCATGGGGTCGCAAAGAGTCCGATACAACTGAGCAACTAAACCACCACCATCACCACAAATCACTCAGAATAGGGTGGGTGTGTGGGGGTGTGTGTGAGACAGAGAGAGATTCAATACATAATATTGCTCTCCTGCATGCCATTATGTTTTTCTAAGTGAAAGAGATGTCTTTCCAGGACTGTGCAGTCCCAGAAAAGTCCAGATAAGTATTATACATACTGTAATGCAGGGGAAAATGGTCAAGAACCACTTGCCTATACAGTAATAATGGAAAACACAAGGCCTTCCATTACACAGTGCTACAGAGCATCGTTACCAAATCCTTGCTCCCTCTCCCACTCCCCAACAGAATGTGAGGGGAGGGGGGAGGGAATGACACAGAAACAGTTACAAGTGTATGCTTTAGAAATATGGAAGTAAATAAGAATAGTAACAGCTAAGAATTATTAAAGGTGGCATCTTGTAAGAACAGTGGGGTACTGCTGTTTTCTACTACACACCTTATAGAACCAATTGAGAGGTGCAACTCTTCCTTTCACGTGAACACTTAACACGCTACTGCTAGATTATTAACTGACGTAATTTCAATATTGCTGTGTCTCAGGTTATGGGGAGGCCCAAGGAGAGGGAGAGAGATGGGGCAGTCAGAACATACACAACATTTTTAACTCCACTGTCTTATCTGGGCATGGTTTGTGGCACCCCCAAACAACAGTAACATCACAGACAGAGGAACCTGGTGGGCTACGGTCCAAAGGGTCACAAAGAGTTGGACATGACTAAAGCGACTTAGCACGCAACAAAGACTACTCATCTCCAAACACCATAACAAATATAATGATGAAAAGGTTTGCAATATTGAGATAATTAAGAAAACGTAACAGACACAAATGAGCCTATGCTGTTGGAAAAATGGCACTGATACACTTGTTCAAGAGGGATGGGATGGGGAGGGGGGTGGGGGGGTTCAGGATGGGGAGCACGTGTGGACCCATGGCTGATTCATGTCAATGTATGGCAAAAACTACTACACTATTGTAAAGTAATTAGCCCCCAACTAAAATAAATAAATTAAAAAAAAACAAAAGCAAGGTTGCCACAAACCTTCAACTGGTGAACACAGTAACTGCAAGGTACAATTAAGCAAAGTGCAATAAAACGACATGTGCCTATGTGTGCAAACTGTGTGTATATGTTCATGCCCTTTTAATTAAGCAAGTCTAAGAGCTATTCCCACATATAAACATATAAATCGTATAAAGTAACACATAATACAAGATTGTGTGTACTAGCAGAAAATTAAGAACAAGCTAAATATCCATCAAAAGCAATCAACAGACTTACTAAAAACATAAATTTTTGAATCTACTCAGGTACGTACCCCCAAGATACTTACATATATCGTTTTTAGACATTACTAAAACATCCATGAACATTTAATTAATGACACATCTCTAACAATTTTCAAAAGAGGGTCACTAAAGTACAGTGATTGACACACTGGTTCACTGGACATGCACAGCATTCTTTAGCACATTACTGGTTTTTGAGAAGTGCTAAAACAGAGACAAACTTTACACTAAAATTTCCTAAACCCACTTGGTCCACAGAACCCATTTGTTGTGAAAAACTAATTAAAATTTAGTGGGATAACAGTGTTCTATGGAATGAAAGCAGAAAGCCCTGAATTAAAGCATGCATTAACCATAAATTAAATGCATGGCCTCAAAACTAGAAATATTTATGTTTGCATTAAGGACACTGATTCTATGTGACACTTGATCTAAATTATTTCACTCTTACACCATTCCTTACTCCCTTTCATGGCACATTACTCTATACTTCACATATTAGCCAACTGAAGCAAAAAGGCATTCCTGGGTTAAAGATAAATGAAGACTTGTCCTTTATCAAGTATTCTACATAAGCAAATTTAAAACACAAAATCAAATCTACGAATTTGTGAAGGATTTCTTCTAATGGCAAAAACAGAATGAAGGGGATCATATTTACTCTGCTACTTTAATAAACCAAGCAAAATATGTGAAACAATGTCTTTGGACACTGGACAACAAGCAATGCATCGCAGTGATCCCTTAGAGAGGAGAGGGACTTCCCTGGTGGTCCAGTGGCTAAGACTCCACACTTCCAGTGCAGTGGACCTGGGTTCGATCCCTGGTCAGGAAACTAAGATCCTACATACCACAAAACATGGCCAAAAAAAAAAAAGCCTCCTTTACCTTAAAGAGGAGAAACAAATAAGGTAACTCCGATAATTGCCTCCAGTTTACTCTTTGGACTGAGTTACCATGTAAAGGCAAAAAGATAGAGAAATGCAGGCAAATTGCAATCTCCCAGAGTTCAAGATGGAGAAGGCAATGGCACCCAACTCCAGTACTCTTGCCTGGAAAATCCCATGGATGGAGGAGCCTGGTAGGCTGCAGTCCATGGGGTCGCTAAGAGTCGGACATGACTGAGCAACTTCACTTTCACTTTTCCCATTCATGTACTGGAAAAGGAAATGACAACCCACTCCAGTATTCTTGCCTGGAGAATCCCAGGGATGGCGGAGCCTGGTGGGCTGCCATCTATGGGGTCGCACAGATTCAGACACGACTGAAGCGACTCAGCAGCAGCGGCAGAGTTAAAGAGGAGGAGCTTGGAGTTTGGGTAGGTCAAGGCAGCAAGTATACACAAGGTAAGAAATGAGAGAGAAGAGAGCCCTCCAGAGATCTGTACAGGTTCCCCCTTGGGTCCTCAGATGAGTAGCACTGAGCACAGAAAGATGAAGAAATTGCCCTAGAATCATCTGAAACAAGTAAGTGGAAAAATCTACCTGACTCAAACAGTGCCAAAAATAGTTACTGTTTCCACAAGTCAGAGTGAAAAAACTTCATAAAACAAGGAGCATTTGGAAGAGTCCTTAGAAGAATATCACCTCAATAGTTGAACAAAATTGGCCCAAGACTAAAGGCTGCTCTGTTTCCAGCTAGCAAGCCTCAAAATGATCAAACTAGTTCCAACTAGTTTAACTACATACCAAAACAAAGTTCAAAACTAATAATAATATCCAGACACAATGCAATCAAGAAATTATAACCCATAAAGAGAAAAACCGATCAAATAAAAATTAATCAGTCACACCAGTCAGAATAGTCATCATTTAAAAAGTCTACAGATAACAAATGCTGGAAAGGGTGTGGAGAAATGGGAACCCTCCTACATTGTTGGTGGGAATGTAAGTTGGTGCAGCCACTATGGAGAACAATATGGAAATCTAGATCTACATAAAGGAAGATGAATGGAAATAGTAAATATGTGACTAAATGTAACATTTTCATGTTTAATTAAATCTCCTTAAATGATACTGTTTATGAGCAAAAATAATAGCAATGTACAGTGGCTGTTAACAAATACAGAAGTAAAGTGAACGACAACAATAACACAAAGTTCATGAAAAGTGAAATGGAAGTGTACCTTACTACGTTTCTTATAGTACCAATGAAAAAGTATATGACTACTTGAACGTAGGCTGTGTTTACTTGAAGCAAACGTGTATGCTTTAAATCCAAAACTACTTAAAAAACAGACCAATTAGCTAAAATAAGCTACTTGCCCCCCCAAAAAAGAATCATAAAAACTATTCATCCCATCCATTAATCCAATAAAAGGCAGAAACACAGGAAGAAAAAGAGAACAGAAAACAGAACCAACAGAAAACAAAGGGCAAGATTATATATTCAAACCTAGCCATATCAGTAATCTCATTAAATGCAAATAGTCAAAACATCTGAACTATAGCTTCTGGTTGCAAGACCAAATGGCACACACTAATTTTTCCCTGCTACTCCCTTATAAACCCAAACACCTAGAAAATTATTCAATAAACAACACTAAAAGAACTCCAAAAGCTTTAAAAAAGGTGGCAGGCTGTCTATGGACCTTAGGACTTGAGGAAAGAGAACACAAACTCCCTGGGTTTTCTTTTTCTCCCATGTATCCTGCTAGAGACATGCAACCAAGAACCAACAGGCATGGAAGAAAAGGAAGAAAATCATAACTGGTGCACAAGGAGGCAGGCCAATTCTCCCTCAGGACCAACTACAAAGCCCCAGACTATCCCAGGCCCATCCTTACTCCCCAACCCCTCTTGCCACCCACAACCACATACTGGTTGGGGGGCCTCATCTATCTCCAGAGGCAACAAAACCCAAGGCCAATCCAACTTCTGCTCCACGACCAGGAAACCAACAGATAATCTGATCCACTTGCAGCAGTAGATCCATATCAAGACTAAAGAATTTCCAAAACTCAACACTCAAAAAATAATCAAAGAAGAAAATGGGCAAAAGATGTAAACAGACATTTTTACCAAAGGGATATACAGATGGCAAATAAGCACATGAAAAAACACTCAACTTTTTTGACTACGAGAGAATGCAAACTAAAATCCCAATGAGTTATCACTATACATCTACCAAAATAACTTCTTTAAAAAACAGTGATGACACCAAATGCTGGTAAAACTGGACTGCTCGTACATTACTGATAGTGATGTAAAGTGGCATAGACACTCTGGAAAAGAGTTTGGCAGTTCCTTTAAAATCTAAAAATGGATTTACCACTCAACTAGTGATTACACTCTTAAATATTTATCCCAGAGAAATGAAAATTTATTTCCACACAGAAATGTAAATGCAAATGCTCAGAGCAGTTTATTTGTAACAGCCAAAAAATGGAAACTAAACAATGTCCTTCAATGGAGGAATGGTTAAACAAATTATGGTACATCCATACTATGGAACACTACTCAAGAAAGAAAAAATAAAAGGAAGATTACTCATATACAAAATTATTTGAATGAACAACAAATTACACATCTCAAAAGGATGCATGCTACCTGATTCTATTTATAAAATAGTCATGAATAATGATTTCCAGGAGTTAGGGATAGGGGGGTGGGGGGGTGGTATAGCTACAAAGAGGTGGCACAATGGAGTCTTGTGATGGAGTAAAAATCTTGGCTATATACACATGATTAGACTGCACAGGTACACACACACACACCTGGTGAAATCCGAATAAACTCTATAGTCAATTTCCTGGTCTTAGTAGTCACACAAGATTTATTAACACTGGGGGAGATTAGGTGATAGGTACACAGGACTTCCCCTGTCTTTACTTTCCTACAAAGTCGTAATTATTTCAAAATAAAGTTTTAGAAAAAAATTCTAAAAGTAAAGATCATTAGTTGGATGTAAAAGTAAGACCCAACTACATGCTACCCATAAACAAAGTTTTCTTTAAAGACACAAATAGGTTAAAAGTAAAAAGATGAAAAAAGACATACCATGCTGACATAAACAAAGAAAACTACAGAAACAACATTAAAACCAAAGTGGACTTCACAGAAAAATCTGAGACCAGGAATCAAGAGAGGGTCATTTCATAAAGATAAAAAGATCAGTCCACCAGGAGGCTGTAACAGTCTCAAACATTTACCCACCTAACAATAGAGCTTTGAACTATATTAACCAAAAGTGACAGAACTGAAAGGAAAAAAGGACAAAACTACAATTATAGTCAGTGAACTCAATCCTTTTTCAAAGACTGATAGAAGACTAACAATTATAAGCTTATCTCAGAGACATTGCTGGTTCCATTCCAGAACACCACAATTAATCAAGTCACACGAATTTTTTGGTTTCCCAAGTGCATGTGAAAGTTATGTTTATATTATACATACTGTAGTCTATTAAGTGTGCACCAGCATTATGACAAAAAAACGTACATACCTTATTTTAAAATACAAAACAAAGACAATTACAGTAGTAACATGAAAGATCAATGACTACAGAACACCACAACAAATATAATAATGAAAAGGTTTGAAATACTGCAAGAATTACCAAACTCTGACAGAGACACAAAGTGAGCAAATGTTGCTAGAAAAATGGGGCTGATGGACTTGCTTGATGCACGGTTGCCACAAACGTCAATTTGCAAAACACATAATACCTGCAGAGCTGACAACAAAACAAGATATCCCTGTAATAGGGTAGAGAAGACTTGAGAAATGCAATCAACCAAATTGACCTAACTGACATTTTCTCCACAGAATACATTCAAGGGCACAGAGACCATTCAGCAATGTAGATCATATTCTAGACTGTAAAACAACTTTCAAAATTTTTGAAAGCAGTAAAATCATACAAAGCATATTCTCTGGCCAAACTAGATTTAAATCAGTAATATTTGGGAAATGCCCAAATATCCAGATACTAATACCCTAGGCACACTTCTTTAAAAATCCTTGAGTCAAGGCGGAAATCAAAAAGCAAATTTGAAAATATTTTTAAGAAAATATAAATGAAAACACCACACACCAAAATTTGTGGAATGGAGCTAAAGCAGCACATTAAAAAATGGAGAAGAGACAAATCTCCTTGCATAAGATTCCCAAATAATTTATGTAGATCCTCTACCCTCAAAGGGAGGGAGGAGTAAAACTTTTGATATGATATGATAAAAATGTTACTTTACTTCTGTATCTTCCTCTGAAAACCCCATAAATCCAGTCTAATCATGAGAAAAACATCAGACATATGCCAATAGAGGTGCATCCTACAACATACCTGACTGACCACTGCTCCTCAAAACTAAGGTCAATAAAAAACAAGAAACGTCTGGAAATTCTCTGGTTGTCCAGTGGTTAGGATCTGGTTAGGATCTGGCACTGTCACTGCCAGGAGCCCAGGTTCGATCCCAGTCAGGGAACTAAGATCCTGCAAGCCACACACTGTGACCAAAGAAAAAACGGAAGAGGGGAGAGTCTAAGAAAATGTCACAGCCAAGAGAAGCCTACAGACTTGACAACTAAATACAATATGGTATCCTGGATGGAATTCTGGAACCAGAAAAGGACATCGCTAAGTTGTATCTGACTCTTTGCAACCCCAAGGACTGTAGCCTGCCAGGCTCCTCCGTTCATGGCATCTCCCAGGCAAGAATACTGGAGTAGGTTGCCATTTCCTTCTCCAGGGAACCTTCCCAATCCAGGGATCGAACCCAAGTCTCCTGAATTGCAGGCAGATTCTTTACCACTGAGCCACCAGGGAAGCCTGAAGAAATTATGTACTTTAAGTAATAACAATGTATCAGCATACGTTTATTAATACACTATTAAGAGAAACAATGCAAAAATTCATTGTACTATCAATTTGCCTGTAAATCTAAAACTGTTCTATAAAAATGAACTCTACTAAGGAAAAATTACCTTGCACCTAAGAAGACTTCAATTCTCCCTGCCCAGAGTAGTTTCTCCTTTTTATTATCTGTCAGAGTACTGTTCAAGACATACCTTTCTGAGTTACATGTATTATAACAAAGATCATGAATTACACATTTTTGTGAACTGTCACCTCCCCCCTTTCCCTCCACCTAAATATACTGCCTTTCTTCTAATATGTAAATAAAATTTTAATGGTTAACTTAGAATTTTGAGATACTTTACAACTGTGATTTCTTTAAAATCATTCTAGCTTATTAAATGCATATTGATAATTCTTATGGTACATAAAAACTGTACAAACACAAAATGAGATTTTACCTATATACTATTATATAAATCAGTGTTTTTCAAACTGGGATATATGCATTCTCTGGGATCCTAAAAGTCCTTATGGAAATTTTCAATTGCTTTTTAAAATTTCTATGATAATTCAGAAGTGACCGACAAAACATTCTCAACCATATTGATGACCCAAATCCAAACACTGACATCAATGCTCTCTCTCACATTTACCTTCACAACTATACTGATGCCAAGAAAGCAACTTTTAGGAGCAAATTATTTATTCCCCCAAAGTGAAAACCAAATGAGACAAGGTACAAAATATAACAAGGTTTCAGTCAAGTTCTAATAGAGAAAAACTGTAAGAGAATGAAATCCCACAGCACATAGCAGTACAGGTATGCTAAATGAATTTGTGATATCATAACCCCCAACTCAGTCAAGTGATCCATTTTGACAAAATAATGTCATCCACTGTATTAGTGTCAATTTCTTAATTGGCTTTAGTTCAGTTATTTATAAATGTAATTTTTAGCTGTAATCTGCTTTTCAGTTATGGCAAAGATATGCATAAGGAATTTACTTGGAGATGTCTGAACATTAAGTAACAGTGACTGACACTATAAACCCATAAATGAAAAACTACATTTACTGAAGAACTCTAATACAGACACTACTTCACACTTTAAGAGCTCTACTATTTAAGCATAACTTTAAAGGCAAACTTCAATTTTACGAGAACGTAAAATTTTGATTTATCTAGGTATTATTAACTGAACTTTTAAAGCACAAATTAAAAATAAAAATCAAGTACTAAAGCCTGTGTTTAAGCCCCAGCTTCATATTTGATAACTGTAGGAACTTAGTGAAGCCACTTAAAACCCTGGGCCTCAGTTTTCACCTATGTAAAAATCAGAATACTATCTATTCTACCTATCTCACATAAGCAAGTGTAGAATGAATAAAACTGATCCACATTACTAATATGCTTTCTTTTCCTTCTGGACAGAAAGGGTCAATCAATAGAAACAGTTCACTTCAGAAATACATAAAAATATAACAATCATGTCATCATTTTTCAATGAAAAGGTTTTAGCCTACTTTTGAACATTGACTACATGGCTACAATACAGACATTATTGGGAGAAGGCGAGGGTGGGATGATTTGAGACAATAGCATTTGAACATATATATTATCATATGTGAAACAGAACACCATTCCAGGTTCGATGCATGAGACAAATGCTCAGGGCTGGGACAATGGGATGACCCTGAGGGATGGGATGGGGAGGGAGGTGAGAGGGGGGTTCAGGATGAGGAACACATGTACACCCATGGCTGATTCATGTCAATGTATGGCAAAAAACACCACAATATTGTAAAGTAATTAGCCTCCAATTAAAATAAATACAGACATTATGATACACTGAGAAAATACAAAAGGAATAAAAGACCATGCTCTCAAGGTATGGCGGGGGAGGGGTGGAGAGTAAAGGCACTTTAAAAAACAATTCTGATGTGTTGTCATAAATACAATCAAGAAACACAGTACTGTGGAAACTATAAACTTCTGGGCAACTGGGGAGTCAAACTGCTTTAAAGATTTAAAATGTTATTCAAATACAAGTTAGAAGTAATACAGTAATTCCCTACTGGGTACCTATTATGTGGCAAGCACTGTGCTAGGTAGGTGCGTGCGTGTTCAGTCGCTCAGTCATGTCCAACTCTTCCTGACCCCATGGACTGGAGTCCACCAGGCTCCTCTGTCCCTGGGATTTCCCAGGCAAGAACACTGGAGTGGGTTGCCATTCCCTTCTTCAGGGAATCTTCCAGACACAGGGACTAAACTCTCCTGCACTGCAGGTGGATACTTTACTGTCTGAGCCACCAGGGAAGCACTGGTGCAATCTAAGGGAACATATAATAACAATGGGAAGAAATGCATTTTTCCTTTATATTTTTAATCTTTTTCAAAAACAGACAGCCAAAAAACTGGAGAGAATTTTTTAATTCAAACAGAAAGTTCAGGGTTTCCCTGGTGGCTCAGTAGTAAAGAATCTGCCTGCCAATGCTGGAGACACAGGTTCCATCCCTTGTCTGGGAAGATCCCATATACAACGGAGCAACTAAGCCCATGCACCACCAAGTACTGAACCCTGTGCTGCAACTACTGAAGCCTGTGCGCCCTAGAGCCCATGCTTGGCAACAAGAGAAGCCACTGCAACGTGAAGCCTGTGCACAGCAACCAAGAGAACCAACCCCCGCCCGCTGTCATTAGAAAAAAGCCGTTGCAGCAACGAAGACCCAGTGCTGCCAGAAATAAGTAATCTTTCAATTAAAAAAAATAAAGTTCAGGGTTGATAAGTGAATTGAAACGTGATAAATTGAAATTTATCTCTTACTTCCTCCCCTCAAACATTACTACAGAAACCCATATTCAACTTACAGTACTGTATTACAGCACTCATCATGGTACAATCAACAAGGGCAGAAGTATTTACTCCCCACAGAGAACAGGGAACTTACTATTTCTAGCCCGCATGGTCCAAAATGAACATTAAATATGTTCATGAGAAATTCTCCACCCCTTTTGGGGGTGAAGTATAAAAAGCATTATAAAACAGGTCAGCTGTACCTCTCTGCTACTCTGCTAAGGGAAAATGACAGCAAACATTTCTGATTCCCAGCAAAAGGGTAGAATACCAGAGAGTAACGAACAGAGACAGTGAAACTGGGCTTGATTTCAGAATGAGAGAAAAACCACTTTTTCCTCGTAGTGGAACAAAGGCCTATCATTTTTAGCCAGTGCTAACATTTTCCAAAACTACCCTTTCCTCTAAATTGTTTATTTAAAGAGAAACAGCACATGTGAAGAAGGGATGGGTTGGGAGTTTGGGATTAACAGATGTAATCTATTACATATAAGATGGGAAAACAGCAGAGTCCTACTGTATAGCACAGAGAACTATACTCAATATCCCATAATAAGTCATAATGGAAAAGAATATGAGGAAGATATATATAACTGAATCATTTTGCTGCACAACAGAAGTTAACACAACATGGTAAATCAACACACTTTAATAAAATTAAAAAGTGAACAGGCAACATAAATTCATGACCAGCAATAGAAAAGGTTAAAGTAAATAATCATTTTTCTACAGACCTACCACATCACCATCATACACAGAATTTTTATACTGAGCAGATGACTCCTGACAAGGAAAGAACTCAGAGCTAAGTTCAATGCCTAGGAAGCACACACAAAGTGGAACTGACCAAAGAACTGTCAAGTTTCTGGAAAAGCCTAGTAAGCTGCAGAATGTTCCTCTCAAGAAAGTATGCAGTAGAACAAAGAGACATATTAATTAGGTTTACTATTATGGGTTAAAATTTAACCCAAGAAGAGAGTGTAAGACAGCAGCTTTAGGACTTTTCTTAGCTACAGAAAATTATTACTTCATATTCACATGATTAGCTTTGCTAATGCCACTTTTTCCAATTACTTAAAACAGCATATAAAATTCAAACTCTTAAGAAGTGATGTTACTAGTAGAAAATAAAAATCACAAACTTTAGTACTTTCGTTAGTAGTTAAGTAATCTATCTGGGGTATCACAGCTAATGAGTGGCAAGATATGGAGGCTGAGACAGGGAAAGATCTGAAAAAGAAACACTTCAAAGTATACCTAGAACTCACAATCTTCAGAAATGTGTGTGCTTAAGTCGCTCAGTCATGTTTGACTCTTTGTGACCCTATGGACTGTAGCCTGCCAGGCTCCTCTGTCCATGGGGATTCTCCAGGCAAGAATACTGGAGTGGGCTGCCATACCATCCTCCAGGGGATCTTCCTAACCCAGGGATCAAACCCAGGTCTCCTGCATTGCAGGCAGATCCTTTACCACCTGAGTCACCAGGGAAGCCCACGAATACTGGAGTGGGTAGCCTATCCCTTCTCCAGGGGATCTTGCTGACCCAGGAATCGAACTGGGGTCTCCTGCATTGCAGGTGGATTCTTTACCAGCTGAGCTACCAATACTACCATTCCTTTCAGTCTATTCCTCCAAATCAAATAACACCCTTCTCATATTTCACTGGACACAGTGCTCTTCCTGAAATCTCTTCCATTATCTGCCTAAATCTGGGACATAAACTTCTGCATTAACCAGACATCATTCTAACATACCCTATTCTTGATCACCAAGATTAACAGAAACACTACTTATTAAGAACACTAACTTCTAAACACTGTGCACTTTACATGCATTACCTCATTCAATTTATACAAACTTATGTGTTAAGTACTAGCATCCCTATTTTACAGATGAAAAAACCCTAAGGCTTAGATGTGTTAAAAGACACAGGGGGAGGGGGAGGAAAGAGAGAGTGGGATATATGGAGAGAGTAACGTGGAAACATATATTACCATATATAAAATAGACAGCCAACGGGAACTTGCGGTATGACTCACACTCAGGGAACTCAAATAGGGAAAATAAACTCTAATTATTTTGTAACTTATTTCTACCATAACCCTGATCTGGAAGGGCATTTTGCACCGATAGTATAGAGGTGAACAATAGACAAAAGAACTCCTTTAAGAAAATCCTTTCTTGACAAAGTCTTCCTCAACTCTGTTTCAGTAGCTCATTAGTTTAGACCCCACTGATACACAATTCTAGATTAATTCCAACTGAACAGAGATTTACCTTAGCATTCTGAAGCACTTTTTCCAAAGTTTTATGAAAAAGAAACTTTCCATTTATAAAAAATGTATGTTGCACAATGGATCACAATGTAAAATACATTTATTCCCATTGTCATAATGGAAAAAAAAAAATTCTGATAAACACTGCTCTGAAAATTTCCCAAAGAAGTTACCTTCATTCCTATGTTATATTAAGAGAATGAGACATTCCACTTAGATTTAAAAACAGCTGCATGCTTCCACTATGCTACTTTTTAAAACTATGACGAATATCATCTCTTCAAGATCTCATCTCCCTAAAACAGAAAACACAATTCAATTTCTTTGCCTAAATAATTTAACCAATCATTAATGGAAAAAATGATTATACTGTGCTATATTAATAAAACAAGGTCATTATGAATTCATCCTAAACAGCCTTAAATTGCTATGCTTTTATCTCCTCTGTTCTTTTCACACAGTCACCTGATTCTGACTACTACACTATCTGACATCAGTATGAAAGTTCTCTAATTCATATCTTCTAACCTTTGTAGGATAGGAAAGCAAATTAGTAGCCATGTTTATGAGACTAGCACCTGAAATAAAAATGAATAAATTCATAGTACATGCACTGAGAGACATATTCTGGTTTAGAGCCCTTTCCTTTTGACTTACTTCCTGACTTCATAAAGTCAAGAATGGTAAAGGTCCTCCAGACAGTGGAGATTATATAATAAAAATATAAACACAGGGAGAGGAAGAGAATTAAAACCACAAAGGCAAAGAAAAGCTATTAACCGAAACCTAGTAAAGAGACAACTACACAAGTAAACAAAAATGAGAATGAAGATCCAGAGAGTTTTAATCATTATAGAAGACATCAGTAACAAAATGTATCAGTTCAGTTCAGGTGCTCAGTCATGTCCGACTTTTTGTGACCCCATGGACCGCAGCACACCAGGCCTCCCTGTCCATCACCAACTCCAGGATCTTATTCACACTCATGTCCATCGAGTTGGTGATGCCATCCAATCATCTCATCCTCTGTCGTCCCCTTCTCCTTGTGCCTTCAATCTTTCCCAGCATCAGGGTATTTTCCAATGAGTCAGTTCTTCGCATCAGGCAGCCAAAGTATTGGAGTTTCAGCTGCAGCATCAGTCCTTGCAATGAATATTCAGGACTGATTTCCCTTAGGATTGACTGGTTGTATCTCCTTGCAGTCCAAGGGATTTTCAAGAGTCTTCTCCAACACCACAGTTCAAAAGCATTAATTCTTTGACGCGCAGCTTTCTCTATGGTCCAACTCTCACATCCACACACGACTACTGGAAAAACCATAGTTTTGACTACATGGACCTTTGTTGGCAAAGTAAAATCTCTGCTTTTTAATATGCTGTCTAGGTTGGTCATAGCTTTTCTTCCAAGGAGTAAGCGTCTTTTCATTTCATGGCTGCAGTCACCATCTGCAGTGATTTTCGAGGCCAAAAAAATTAAGTCACTGTTTCCACTGTTTCCCCTTCTACTTGCCATGAAGTGATGGGATCGGATGCCATGATCTTAGTTTTCTGAATGTTGAGCTTTAAGCCAACTTTTTCACTCTCCTCTCACTTTCATCAAGAGGCTTTTTAGTTCCTCTTCACTTTCTGCCATAAGGGTGGTGTCATCTGCATATCTGAGGTTATTGGTATTTCTCCCGGCAATCTTGATTCCAGCTTGTGTTTCTTCCGGCCCAGCGTTTCTCATGATGTACTATGCATAGAAGTTAAATAAGCAGGGTGACAATATACAGCCTTGATGTACTCCTTTTCCTATTTGGAACCAGTCTGTTGTTCCATGTCCAGTTCTAACTATTACTTCCTGACCTGCATACAGGTTTCTCAAGAGGCAGGTCAGGTGGTCTAATATTCCCACCTCTTTCAGAATTTTCCATTTTATTGTGATCCACAAAGTCAAAGCCTTTGGCATAGTCAATAAAGCAGAAATAGATGTTTTTCTGGAACTCTCTTGCTTTTTCAATGATCCAGCGGATGCTGGCAATTTGATCTCTGGTTCCTCTGCCTTTTCTAAAACCAGCTTGAACATCTGGAAGTTCACGGTTCACATATTGCTGAAGCCTGGCTTGGAGAATTTTGAGCATTACTTTACTAGCGTGTGAGATGAGTGCAACTGTGCAGTAGTTTGAGCATTCTTTGGCATTGCCTTTCTTTGGGATTGGGATGAAAACTGACCTTTTCCAGTTCTGTGGCCACTGTTGAGTTTTCCAAATTTGCTGACAATAACTCAAACACACAAGAAAAAGAGCACCATAAAACGTTAACTACCTAAGTAAACAAATACATTTTTGGTTGTTAAATTGATTTTCTTCTATGTGAAGTAAAAACATCCAAGTAAGGGACTTCCCCAGTAGTTCAGTGGGTAAAGATTCCACACTCCAAATGCAGGGGGAGCCCAGGTTCGATTCAATGTCTAGTCAGGGAACGAGATCCTGCATGCATACAGCAACTAAGAGTCTGCAGGCCACAACTAAAGAGCCCACATGCTGCATGCAAGTAAGACCCAATGCAGCCAAAATAAGTATTTTTTAATGTTAAAAAAATGTTTAAACCTGGTTGCTCACTGGTAAAAAAAATTCGATACCACCTCTCTTCTACTAAAAACTTCTCAATCATGTTGTCTATTTTAAGTGTTTTCAAATTTGGAAAAGATTTTGTTGTTCTGCTGGCCTTAAAATGGCAAACAAAGTAGAATGTTCTATTTGTATATTTGTCTTGGGAATCTAAAGAGTTAATTACTGTTTGATGGCAAACCAAAAAAGTAACATTCTGCCATAATCCAGCTTATCTTTCCATTTCTTGCTCTACATCTAAATATATGCTTCCTTTAAAGAGTGTTACAGGAACCATTTGGGTCAAAAGCAAGCACTGTAGTTACTTAAACCTTGTCCCCAAAATAGTAACAGCTATAGGTCAAGCCCTAATACAAGGAAACAACTTCGTAATGCAAATATGTTATGATCACTGATGGATATTGTCAAATTAAAGATTTACATATAAATTAGATTTTTTTAAACATTTACTTCATATAATAGAGTATCTTGAGGTAAAAATTTTCACAATCCAAACTTGAATTACCATAAAAGTCAATGGAGGACTTGAAACACCACCAAAATGGAGTAACTTCTGTCCTCTCAGGTACACCCTCTTAGAACTAAAAAAATCCTGGATGTAAACGGCCAAAGATAGGACGTATCTGAAAGATGAGGAAAAGGCAGTGGACTTCTTAGAGACATCAAAACTTGAGGAATGACAAGGCAGTTAAGTTCCCTGGGTTTTACTGTCTCCCTTATTTCCAGGACAGGATGCTGCTTCACCATCACAAGTCACAGGCAAAAAAGCCCCAAGAAAAGGCTTTTTCCTCCTAACCCAAAGAAATGTTTTCAGCAACACCCACCAGACTCCAGTCAAACACCAATGGAAAACCCTCTGTGCAAACCCTTCAGTTTCAGTGACAACAAGCATGCAGCTAATCTTCCACACTCTCTTCCTCTCAGCCAGACTGGGGAGCAGGTGGTGTCAATCCAAGTTCCCTACTAGGATAGTGTTGGCAGAACAAACAGGCAGTTGGTCTTCTATCCCTCACATAGGGGTAGCTCCAGTTCCCCTTCCAGGATGGTAAGGATGAGGAAAGAAGAAGCAGATCTTCCAGGCCCTGCAGAACCAGAGGGGTGGCTCCAATACTCCTGTGCTGGCTTACGGCAAAACTGAAAGAGAGCTTATCTTTTTTCACACCCAATGGTGCTCAGATTCACCCAAAGGTAGTGTCAGTGGGGTCAATGGCAAGGTGGGCCGCCGACATCACCACCCAAAAGCAAGGAGACTTAACAAAGCTGTGTAAGGCAGGATTAGTCACCATTACACTGGAACACACACACACACCTGGTATCAGCAAGAACCAGATAAGAGCTGAACCAGCACTCTATCTGGCATCAACGAGACTGAACAAAGTGTTGTGCGTTGGAGCCAGTCAGCAGCCCACTTTCTCCCCATCCCTGGTGTCAGCAGGGACTAGTGGAAAGGTGAACCTCCACACCCAACCAGCAGGGAGATTGAATGCAGAAGCCAAACGAGATGACACAGCCAATAATCCACTTCACCCATTTTCTAGGTGCCAGAGGTGCCCAGAGAGAAATGAGCTCCCACCACCCACCACTTGGCATCAACTCAGGGGAAGTGGTACCAAGTGGGGAGCTTATGCTCCATCCTGCAGCATCAGAGTGCTGCGAGTTAGCCCTCCACTACTTCTCTCTTGCTGAGAAGCATGACTCATCAGGAAGCTGATCTTATACCCACCCCTCCCCCCTCGACTCAGAAGCAACGAAGTGGTGTAAACTGGTGCCCAACTTTTGCCAGGAAGATTATCAGTGAAGGCAGCTGTTGAACTTGCATCCCATCAATCTATACCAAGACAGGATAATTCACTGCTTTACCTTTCCCAGGGTGGTTGTCAGTAGGGCCCAGTCAGACGCTGAATCTACACAGCCACCCAAGTCCTGGCACTGCAGCTCAACAAGGATTTTTACCTATTATAAAAATAGAATGCAATCTAGAATTCTCATAAAGTGACATCAGATATGTCCAGGATACAACTGAAAATCACTCACCATACCCAAAGCCAGAAAACCATAAAGTGAATGAGAGAAAACAATCAACAGATTCAACACTGAGATGAACCAAGTTTTTGATAAACTATCTGACAAAGATCTTGTTTAACCAATCCATTTTTTAATTTTTAAATTCTTGACATTAACAGAACTACACTGAAGTTTACCAACATTTCACTCTTAAATTTCTTATCAACAGGGATAAAATTCCCAAGCCTAAACCCCCAAACAAAACTAAAAATAGGGAAAAGCTTATAAAACTAAATATGGATTCCAGCATTAACAGCTGAACAGAAAATATGATTTTTAAATTACTAGCAGATGATAAAGTTGTGCAGAAATTGAACACTTACAACTTCTAAAACTTGGAATCACTGACCAGATATTACACAGCTGGATCATGGGAAAACAGCAGAAAGAGTTACAAGTAAACCTACACTGTTCCAGCTGCACCCCATGCCGTTCTCAGAAGAAAGCCTGGCACTGACTAGATATTGGGCCAGACTAATACTGGCAACAGAACCTGCCTACTAGAAGAGCCTTCCACTGGGTTGGCAATTTTGATGTGGCAGAGCTCACTAATGTTGGCGCCTTGGTGCCCGACTATGCAGAAATGTTAAGTTATTTGGAATGGTGAGTTTATGGGTGGTTTGAGTAGATACAACCAAATTTGCCCGATAGCTTTTCACCTTTGAGGAGCTGGAGTCAATTCTGGTGAATCCAGTCCTGCCTTGCATCTTAAGTCTGACCAAGGTTTTAGTCAACATAAATGCTTCAACAAGCTACTTTAACTGCTCTTGAACCAAATTAGAAAATGCTAAGTCTAAGGAAAGTTGTTTTAAAAGAACCAAATGGAAACTACAAAACTAAAAAACCTAATACTCAAAAATTCTCTGGACAGGCTGAGCAGTAGAATGGAAGTGTCAGACAACAGAGACAGCAAACAGATCATAGAATTTAGCCAACCTAAAAGAGAAAATGGACTGGGGGACTGGGGGTGGAGGACAGAGTTTCAGGGACCCAAAAACAGAAGCACTAAGATTCTTATCAGAGTCCCAGAAGAAGAGAAGATGGGATTTTAAAAGCATTATAAAATATAATGTCTAAAAACTTCCAAGCTGTAGTGAAACACATTAACTCAATGAAAGAAACCCACACCAAGATAAATAAAACTAAAGACATCCACACCAAGATACATTGTAACTTAATTTCTGAAAACTAAAGGCAAAGAAAAATTCTTGAAAGCAGCCAGAAAAAAACAATAAATTACTTACAGGGGAACACAGATTCTAATGACAGCAAATTTCTGATTTGAAACCACAGAGAACAGAAGAAAATAGCACGTTTTTCATGTACTAAAAGAAAAAGAACGGTACATTGTGAATTCTATATACGGCAAAAATATCCTTCAGGAATGAAGGGAAATAAAGTTATCCTGAAAATATGACTTTTAAAAGTTCTCTAAATAGAAAGGAAATGAAAGCAGAAGGCTGGGACTTCAGAAAGGAAAAAAGAACATTGGAATATATAAGATCGTGAGTAAGTATAATAAGAATATTATACAATGCATGAGTTTCATAAATCGTATTTGCTGGTTGAAGCAAAATTTATCACACCATCTGGTGTGATGTTCAATGTTACTAAGAGAAAAAACACTTAAGAAAATTACATTTCATAAAAGGGCAGGCAAAAGGACCTAAATGGAAGTAAAGGTCTGCACTTCACTGGAAGTAGTAAAATATCCACAACAGAAGATAGTGATAAATTACATATTAATATTTCAATACCGAGAACCACCACTAAGAAGTCTATACAAACAGATACACTTAAAAATACTACAAATCAAGATGGAATCAAAAAATATATATCCAGATAACCCACAAGGAGGAAAGAAGCAAGAATGAAAGAAATCAGAAAGAGGAACAAGCCGTAGTAAAATAGCAGACTTATGTTCTAAAATATCAACAATTACCTTAAGTGTAAACGGTCTATACCAATTAAAACAGACAAGAGAGAGTAGGTTTTTTTTAAATGATCTAACAATATGTTGTACTTCCCCCCAAAAACACTTCACCTTAAATACAACAGATAAAGTATGGAAAAAGACACACCACGTAAATATTGATTTTTTTAAAAAAGCAAGAGTAGTATTATTATCAATAAAGTAGACCTAAGAGCAAGTAAAATTACTGGCAATTTTAGCAAGAGCAAAAGAGGTACTACATAATGATAAAAGGAACAACCCACCAGAAGATATGACAAACTTAAATATGTACACATCAAATGACAGAGCCCTCAAAGTAAAGCTGATAAAAGGAAAAAACAGACAAATCCACAATTATAGTTGGAAATCTAGAAATATCACACTCTCATTAATTGGTAGAACTACTAGACAGAAAATCAGTAAGCATATAGAAGAACTGGACAATAAAATCAACCAAAAAGATCCAATTCTCATGCATATAACACTCCATCCAACAGAATACACATTCATTTCAAGCACCCATGGAACAGTCATCAAGATAGACCACATCCTGGGTCATAAAAAACATGTCAACTAAGAGAATGAAAATTATACAGAGTAAATTTCCTAATCATAACAGAATCAAGCTGAAAGTCAGTGACAATAAAAAACTAAAAATCAGTGACAGTGAAAACAAGAAAATCTCCAAATACTCAGAAGCTGAGTAACACACTACTAAATACTAAATATTCCGAGGACTGAAGAGGAAATTTAAAAACCCATAGAACTGAATGAAAATATGAGAATATGTGGGACATAACTAAAGCAGTGCCAAAATGAAAATGTATAGCACTAAATTTGTACATCAGAGACAAAGAAAGGTCTCAAATCAATAATCTAAAAGACATGAACAGACATTTCACCACAGAGGTAAATATTTCCTTCTGAATACAGAAGGAAAATAAGGACATGAAAAACATTCAACATCACTAGCCTTTGGAGAAATGCAAATTACAACCACAATGAGCTAACGCTACACAGCTATCAGAATATGGAAAATAAAAAAAATAGTAGTAACACCAAATGCTGGGAAGGATGCAACAAAGCTAGAACACTGGTGGGAACTGCTGATGGGAATGTAAAATGGTAGAGCTGCTCTGGAAAACAATTTGGCCGTTTTTTGTAAGACTAAACAAGCAACCATCAGCAACTGCACTCTTGGACATTTATCCCAGAAAAACTTATGCTCACAAAAACACCTGTACAAAAATGTTCATAGCTTTATTTACAATAGCCACAGACTAAAAATAACTCAAAGTATCCTTCAACAAGTAAATGGTTAAGGAAACCGTGGTACATCAATAACATGGAGGAACAAACTATACATAAGGATACATATGCTGATCCCACCTATATAACTTTTTTCAATGACAAAACTATTAAAACAGAGAATAGATCAGTGCTTGCCAGGGGTTAGAAACAGCGTGGGGGTGGGGGTGACTATGGCTCTAAAGGACAACATGATGGATACTTGTGATAAACAGGTCAGTATTTTGACTATCTCAATGTCAATACCCTGGTCATGACATTATACTAGATTTCTTATTACTGACAAGTGCATGTGAATCTACAATTATTTCTAAATGAACAGTCAATTTTTAAAAAGCAAATAGAAAAAAATTGCCATTTACAGAAATATATTCACTTGATTATGAATCAATCTGTCATGGCATTGTCCACTTGTGTAAGGACAACCAAATCCAACAAAACAAATGTTCACGATCCGGCTACCTCTTTTCACAGAACCCTGACCAAGGGTTGAATCATCTTTACAGATAACAATAAATATTATCCTTTGATGTCTGAATGCTGTCTACAACATCCTGGCCAAGTAGTGTCAATGAGCAAACTTGAATATCTTCAATGACAGAAGACCCACTTATCTATCCATTTATAGGAAAACACTTTGAAAAAATGTTACAGAAAAAGTTTCTCCTTAAGAGTTATACTCTGAATCTAACGTACAAATTCCAGACCTATCTTTTTGACTAACAAGCTTAGAGTAAACATATAATCACAATATACTCATACATATACACACAGAGAGCAAAATTCAACAATAAATTTCACATTCAATCGATTGGAAAGTGCCTCAATTAATGCAAATTCTTGCTACTTTTAGGGAAACTGAGGGGCCTTACTATCTGTAACACCCAAATGTCTGTACCTAATAGTACATATTTAATGTGACATTTCTTATCAATTCATATCTGACAATTCATTTAGCCCTGTCATGAGTTCCTAATAAACATGTAAACACACAATAATTATACCCATGTTCTAGAATTAGAAACATCAGATCTGACCTAAGAAATAATTCCAACTGTAAAAAAGTAGTAATTTGGAGAAGTCAAAACACCATTAACAAATAAGGCTAACTTTCAGATCGATCAAAGACTAACTGAATAATTTATCATATTAGACTAACCAAAACATACAACTCTCAGTTACATATGTGCCTGCATTCATTTCTGGTCTTGAAAGCTTGAGGCTGAAATCAAAGAAAATTACAACCCAGAACAAAGTTCCACTGTGCCCTCCTTTTGGATCAAAATCTCCAAGAATTGAGTCAACCCTAAAAATTCAAATGAACCACCACCTAGAATTCTGATGCTAGTCACTTTGGAAATTCTTAATCCATAGCCCCTCATCTTAACAGACGGTGAAACTGGGGACCATAAAAATTAAGCAAGTTGACACAGTAGGCAGCAGACTCAAACACTGGTCTTCAGTTTTCTGATCCACTGTTCTTTCCAGTATATCACACAGCCTCCCAATCAAGCCAGTATTTTGAACACCCAGGCTGAGAAACAATTCTAAGGCCTATTAACTATGTTAACGGAGCACGTGCTTGTAACTATTTTTCCAGTTAGAGCAATAAGTTCTCTAGGGATCAATTCACATTCTCTTCCCCTAGAACCCTTACAATCAGTAGAGGAGAATTTGAGAGAATATGGGCAGTGATCATGGAACACCACAGAACCGTGTGGTATAAACCATGGCATCTAAACCTAACCAATCCAGTGGTATTAAAGCTTTTCTACCTTCTCAGCACATTCTTATTGTTAACACTTCTACCAAAGAATAGAAAAAACTAAATAGCTGAAAATAATGGAGTCCACAGTCGGGCTTCAAAGGAAACCATACACTCTCCAAAATCATGTACAAAATGTCTACAGCTACACTGGCCCTCAAATGGTTAATAACCTCAAAAAACTAAAGTACCACCATTCCAACTCCACCACCAGTCAATCTATAATGCAAACAAAGGTATTCTGCTACAAGTTAGTAACACACTAGAGAGCTTCCCTGGTGGCTCAGACAGTAAAGAATCTGCCTGCAATGCTCGAGACCTGGGTTTGATCCCTGGTCCAGAATGATCCCCTGGAGAAGGGAATGGCAACCCACTCCAGTCTTCTTGCCTGGAGAATTCCATGGACAGAGGAGCCCGGCAGGCTACAGTCCGTGAGGTCACAAAGAGTTCAACACGACTGACTACATAACAATAACACACTAGTAGTGTCAGTTGCCCAGTCATGTCAGACTCTATGCAACCCCGTGGACAGTCAGGCTCCTCTGTCCATGGAATTCTCCAGGGAAGAATACTGGAGTGGGTTGCCATTCCCTTCTCCAGAAGATCTTCCTGACCCAGGAATGGAACCCGGATCTCCTGCATTCCAGCCAGATTCTTTACCCTCTGAGCCACCAGGGAGGCCCATAACAACACACTAAGCCCTGTACTGTTTATGACTAATCAAGAATACAAGTTTACCTATTTTTCTTTTTCTATAATAAAAATCAAGAATAAGTCAAGAAGGTGAATGACTCCTGCAAATATAAGATATTAAGTGGTATAAACTATGGCTACTTCTTTAAATTCAGGGAGTAAATTAAATCAGTATTCACAGAACCCGATAATCAGTCGTACCAATAAAATCAAAATATGAAGACAAATTTTGCCAGTTACTTCAACTGAGTTCACAGCATATAAAATTAAGCAACTGCTATCATAGGAAAACACATGTGAACATACTTTAAGTTAAAACTTTTGCATGTTGAAGAATTTCTACCTTTTATACCATATATAAAAGTAATAACATGACTTCAAAGTAACAATCAACCAACCTCCTCACCAACATCTCACTATTTGAATGAGAGAACTCTCAAGTCCAAGACAATTCAATATAAAAACAAGTAATATTTTCATATGGCAAGCAGCAAAATTAACAAAGCATTTTAACAACTTGAATATAGTATGGTCTCATTTGTGTGGGAAAAAAACATAATAGAATATACTTTTATGTGTTGAAATATGAAGTTACCCAATAAAGCTTTTATCAGTGGCTGCCTGAGAATAAGAAATATATAACCCAGAGATGGTGTGGGAGAGAGATTCTCTTTTTACTGCAACATCCTCTACGTAACTTTACAATTTCGCACTATTCCAAGTATACCTATTCAAAAAAATCTGCATGCAAGTATTTCAAAAGTCAAAGATCGGATCATGGCTGCAATTAGAATGGTGGCATCGAGCACGGAGAAAAACAAACAGATTTGAAATTTAAGGTGTAGAAATGTCAAGATTTGGTGACCATCAGGACTTGCTAAGAAAAAAAAGGAGTTAAAAACAGCTCTAAGGTTTCTGGCAAGGGTAATGATAAGTGCCATTTATTAAGACAGGGAACATCAAAAACAAAGATAAATTCAGCCTGCATATGTTCAGTTTAAGATGTCTTCAAGATAACAGGTAAAGTAACCAAGTTCAGTCAAGCATACATGCAAGTTGGGAGCAGAGTAAAGATTTAGAACAGAATTTCCTTGCAAAGAAGACTGAGACGCAGAAAGTCAAAGTAGTCAGATGTTAGGAAAGTCAAGGAAGAGTGTTTTCAAGAGATCTCAAATCTGCCTCTGTCTCCCTCCACCCCATTTCTATAGACTCACTTTAAAAATCGTCTTTTCCAAGGTGGTACAATATATCTTGTACTGAGCACCTTCCACACCAGGCCTACTGCCAAGCACTTTACACATCTTTTTTCCCTAACACAAAATGCAATAGCCTGATAGAAACCTATTACCACTTCTATTTTACAGATAAGAAAATTGAGCCTCTGAAAGATGAAATAATTTGCCCAAAGATCATACATCTAATAAGTAGCAGAGGCAGAATTCTATTCTAAAATCCATGTAGTCTTATCTATCCATCAATATTTAACAACTGGATCCCTTTCCTCTCCACTTTATCCCTCTCACTGAAGTCAATAATATTCTGGTCATGTCACTTTCCCTGATTAGAGAGTTGAGTTCAGTGACCCCCCCAAAACTTCCTATGGTCTACAGTGATTGATGGGGGCCATGTGCTCAATTACCTCCTCCCTATCCCACTAGGACAACCTTAATCTCTCTGGGTCCACACTAAATTATTCACAATTCCTCAAACACCACTGAACTTCATACCTCTAACTCTCTGCCCTCGTATTCCTCTTGCTCAAATTCTATTCATGTTTGATAACCAAGACCAAAATGTTACATTTTTGTGCAGTTTCTCTTAACCCACTTCTCCAGCTTAAACTAACTGCTCCAAAACGTTGGGAATTTGTAGGGATAGTTTAACAATCAAAAGTTGTAAATGTTTTAACTGCTCCATCATTTGAGAGCTCAAAGCACTCTACATATACACCTTGATTATGGCACTTACACTATCAAATAGTCACTCTGTCCATCTCTCTCTATAGACTGCAGGGGCAGAGGCCAAGTCTTACTTGTTGCCCCAGGACTTAGGCGAGTCCCTGGCTCACAGCAGTTTAGCAAACAATTCATAAACCAATCTGAGCAAAGTAAAAGCTTTTCTAGTTCTCATTCTGACACCTGAAATTCTAAAACCTAAAATGCTTAACTATTTTATCTTAAAAATAAACTGTCCCTAAACATATAAACTATCCAAACAGACTCAAACAACTAAGATTCACAAAGTTCTTAGAAAAAATTATCTCTTATCATGTATTGTATCTATTAATGTTACAGAATTCTACCACAATACTATAATACAAGTTCACATATATTCAGCTAAATATGTTTGCTACTTATTTCCCAAACAACTAATTCTTAACTTCCATAAGGCAAAAAAAATTAAGACTCAATCATATTTGATATTAAGAAGTTATTTTAAGCCCATGCCCCACAACAAAGAATAGCCTCTGCTCACCACAACTAGAAAAAGCCCGCATGCAGCAACAAAGACTCAGCACTACCAAAAATTAATAAATAAAAACAAGGTATTTTTATGTGTAATAAAAGCATTGTGGCTATGTTTCAGTCGTTGTCGTCATTTAGTCGTTGTCGTTTCGTCTTGCAACCCCATGAACCGTGGCCTGCCAGGCTCTTCTGTCCATGGAATTCTCCAAGCAAGAATACTGGAGTGGGTTGCCATTTCCTTCGCCAGGTACCTTCCCAGCCTAGGAATCGAACCCAGGTCTCCTGCATTGCAGGCAGGTTCTTTTCCGACTAAGCTATGAGGGAAGCCCTATGCTTCAGAGACAAGCTGAAATATCTATGGATTAAGTAAGAGATTTCCTTCACAATAATGGCAGTGCAGGGTAAAATACAGATGAAACAAGACAGGTTATGAACTGAAAATTGTTGAAGGTGGGTAATGACTGGTGATGACTGGTTGATTTTCTCTGCTTTTCAAAATACTGAAACTTTCCCCTAATACATTTTTATTTTTTTAAGAAAAAGATCTAGAGAACATAATATAATAGATCTAGTCAGAAAACAATCCTTTATCTTTATCTAAGGATTCCTTAGATAAATTTATCTTAGATTCTTTTATCTAATGGTTCCTTCCATTGTTCTAAATTAAACTAAACTAGATGATCTTATATATAATACACTTGCCATGGGGATTCTCCAGGCAAGAATATAGAAACAGGTTGCCATGCCCTCATCCAGGGGATCTTCCCAACCCAGGGATTGAACCCAGGTCTCCCGCATTGCAGGTGGATTCTTTACTGTCTGAGCCACCAGGGAAGCCAGTATAATATGCTTAACTACAGCAAAACCCAACCTTCTTCATGAGAATAAACTTATAAGTAATATATTTTATTTATTATAACAGACAAAATACTACCACAGACAAAACCACAAAAATACAAGGGCACATTCACAACACAATGATGACTGTTTTAGAAATGTAGAGAAGTAAAGATAAAATAAAGAAATGAGTGAGAGAAAATAAATGAAAGCTTACAGAAGTGGCAAACAGCCCATAGTTTGGCTGAGAAACCTAAAATTCTCTAAATAAGGAATTACTCCCACCCTTCCAGGTTACAGTTTTTAATTAGGTCCCAAATGTCATCCTGGGCCAAATGAGACCCCAAAATAAAGTAATCAATGAAACAGATGCCCAAGATCAATTTGAAGAAAGAGTACAGCCATGTAAATAAATGCAAAGAAACAGGACCAGGGTGAGGAAAAAAAGCAATAGGACCAAACAGTATACACATCTCTACTTCATTTACCCCTATCCTGACTTAAGACCCATGAAGATGAGAAGTTGGGTTAAGTATCCCAACTTAACCAAAAGGCCTTCACAGGTATCTTTAACTACACACACACTAGTATAAAACCCATCTTTAATCAATCAAAATATAATTCTGGTATACTCATTATCAGCGTGCTTACTTACTTTTAAGGTAATGCATGTCTAAGGTTAAAAAACAAACTCACAACAGCAGAGAAATCCTTTTTAAAATCTCCCCTCCTCCTCACCCTAGGGCTGTTTTGTACTACAAACATGATTATTATTTAACTACTTCTTGAATATCTTACCAAAACTTGGTCAGAAAATTCCTAAAGTTGACCCATGAACGTTCACTCAAGGATCTCAAGTTAGGAACTCGTAACAATTTTAAGCCTTACTACAAAATGAGAAAAGAAATGACAGAAAACACAGCAGATGATCGTTTGAACGTCTGCTAAAAGCAAAAATCTGATTTTAAACCATGCGTTTCTAAACAAAATTAAAAGATGCCTTGCTAATAAAGAAGTCAAGAAATACCATCTCCAATAAACACAATCAAGAAACAAGCCCAATCCTATTAATAGGAGACATTCTACTAAGGCCCAAAGGAGGGTAGAACTTTGAAACTCAATTTACAACTGCCCCAAGAGAAAACTGAAAATGGGGATCAGAGAAAGCAAGGAGTGCTTTTGCAGGAGCCATCAATGTCCTGCCCATCTCCAGCACTACCTATCTAGGGAAAGAAGGTGCAGATTACAAGAGTCCCCAGGTATGAGGAGCTAAGAGCCTGGTTTGTCTTTCTCTTCGGGGGTCTGGTGTTCAAAGTACATAATTTGTTGAAACAAATGACCAGATAAATGGAAAAGGCTGTCTGGAAATCAAGCTAGCCCAGAAGCCACTGTGCAATTATCTCACAAACATGAACACCCCTTCCCCACTTATGTACTGTAAAATACTAATGAAATAATTGAGTTTTAAATGTCTGATACAGAATGTTACATAATATAAATTCTCATTAAATGTTTCAAGAAAAAAAATGAAAACATATCAGGATATGTTAAGTCTTATGTGCTTTCATTAATTTTAACCTAGCAACTATTAGATAATTTTTCAAGTTAACTCCAATAATCTAAAGTCCAGGAGCTCTTAGTTAACTTTTGAAATTCCCAAATCAGGAATACACAGTCCAGAATAGTTAAATCTACAAATAAGAGACCTGAGGAAGACAGGAGCCAGGAGAGCACCCTACAAAGCCAATGCTTATCCTGCAATGTGTTAGGAAGCATAAGGAATGTCAGAAGTAAGTTTTCATCAGTGCAATGAAAGATATTCAAGTTAATGTGGCTTGGCTCGAGACACTGCAAAGGCAACTCCAGTTCTGCATAAACAGGGTCTAAGAATCAGCAGATCCAGGATCCCAATACTGTCCACAGTGCACACATAGCCTACGAGTCCCATCCAGCCCCGTGTCCCACCACTGACCGGGTGATTCTGGGGCTAATGTCTACTGCTGGTAACACTGCATGGAACATGTGCAGCCAAAGCACCTTACCAGCAAGGTCCTTGATAAGACTACCTACAAGGACAAAGAACTGGTACTCCGTTAAGCTTTACAAACAGGTTCCTGTGACTGCTTTTATGCATGCTCGCTAGTCAATGTTTTTATGGATGGCCAAAAAAAAAAAAAAAGCCTTTCTAACTTGTAAATTGCTAAACTGACCTGTATCGTAAACCTTCAGTATACTTCACTTTTCCTTTGCCACTGATGTTTTTGTGATAGTCATCCTCATACTTATCTCACCCTTTAAGGGAGCTGTAAGTTTTCAATGCAGACAAGGGATATCTTCATTATCTCCATATTCCCTGCACAGACGACTTATATTCAGTGTACTCAAATATTTGCTGCTTTAATTTACCATTGACAAATTACAAACCAGTAGAGAAAACTGATAGAATTGTATGTGAGACTTTGATATGAGTACATAACACTGTCGATCATGTATTCATTAAATAAACTTCATTAATTAACTAGTCTACAAATAAATACACGTGGGCCTTAAATAACCTAACCACCATTTCAATTCTTTGGCAATCTAGTGGTGTTTTTGTAACATAAATTAGTTTTCTGGATACATTTCAAAAATATTAATTCACAGTGTTTTAACTCATTAACATCAACTGCCAAGTTCAAAGCATCACAATGAGTTTCAAAGTAAGCTTAACCAAAAAAAAAACTTTTTCAAATCTGCAAAATAATACTATTATTACATAAATAAAAACTAAATGTTACATAATCAAGTCAAAAAAAGATATTTTTACTCTGTAGCTAGCCAAGCACTGAACCTTCACTTTGGTTCAAAGTGCATGGCCCACCATTCCACTTTACCACCTACATCACAAAAACTCATCTCTCACAGTTTTTTAACAACCTGAAATGTACAGAGGTGGCAGTTAAATGTTCCCATGTCATTTCAATTTGTAACTGATTCTACAAAAAGAGCTATCCGGTGAGGGGAAAGAATTCAGACCTTAAAAAGTGCATGTTTATATATTCCTGTAATTCTAATGTGTGGCCCGATAAGCAAGCATTTTCTATAATCTCTTACTATAGCTTCATTA
Organism: Okapia johnstoni; assembly: GCA_024291935.2. Lineage (NCBI taxonomy): Eukaryota > Metazoa > Chordata > Mammalia > Artiodactyla > Giraffidae > Okapia > Okapia johnstoni. Next base: position 35,939,067 of record CM044305.1, on the reverse strand, counting down.
CCAGAAATAAATCAAAATCTTAGGAAATGTATAGCAATTGCCTGAGACTCTGTCCAGGTAAATAATAATGACTATAATTTACAAGAAAACTTTCCAAACTTGAAAATACTTTTTAAGATGCATCAAATCAAAAACCCAACTTTGAAACAGAAAAGTATGACATTATTCTGTGGTTACTTTTGTAACCCAAACACTAATCTCTTTTAGCGCTGGAAATGAATATATTCCTTTAAAAGTGCCAGTAAACAAAGCACACACATAGAATATAATTTTAAATATCAACATCCAAATATTAAATAGTGTAAAAAAGTCACCTACAACTGACCTAATAATTTTCCCTTACCATATACATTGGGCTTCCCAGGTGGCGCTAGAGGTAAAGAATCTGCCCACCAATGCAGGAGACATTAGAAACATTGGTTCAATCCCTGGGTTGGGAAGGTCCCCAGGAGTAGGAAATGGCACCCCACTCCAGTATTCTTACCTGGGAAATCCCATGGACAGAAGAGCCTGGTGGGCTACAGTTCATAGGGTCGCAAGAGTCGGACACAACTGAGCAACTACCACAGTGGCAGTCACTAACATGCAAGCAAACCAAATTTAGGAAAATATATGCTTTAATGGATCTTAAACTACTTCCACTGCCCCCTGGAATTTTAAATTCCAACTATTTTCATGCTAATTATCTCCCAGGAAAAGAAGTACATATTTTTTAAGTACATACATTTTAAGATAGTAAACAATCCATGGGCCTCCCTGGTGGCTAAGACTGTAAAGAATCTGCTTGCAATGAGGGAGATTACTTCCAGGTATTCTACATAATCTATTGATGAAAAGAACTACCAAAAAAAAAAATCCCAAGAAGAGTATTTAACACCAACTTAAAAATGATATAAAGGTACTTCAAAGTTAACAACTATGTATTTTAGCAATAGTTTCTTGACAAAAGATTCCAACCCTTTAGCATTATATAATTACTATAAATACAAACGTAGTGTTACTATCAATATATTCATGCTACACATTAATACATATTTTAACGCAAATCCTTATTAACTGAAAACAAGAATAACCCAAAAGATTTTTTAAAATGTGCTAAGTCACCATAGTTAATTCCTGTTAAAATGTTTCACTTCTTAATTACTTTTCAGTAACTCCACTGTAATAAAACAAAAATAAAAATTGTGCATTATGTTACCAAAAGATGGTCAGCATTAGTTCAAAGAAAAAATTGGTCAAGATCAGGCTATATTTCAAGAACTCTGATTAAGCAACCACTTGCTGTTAACAATCTTTTAAAGATATTTTTAAAGGTACTACTACAAAATAATACACTGTACTACTAATTTCTCTTTAATCCAAAACTCCAAGCATTGTATATCAAATGGAAATCGGAAATCATTCAAACAGAAATTCTTTCAATGACTCCAATATAAATTAGTCTGACAAATGCATTCAGCTACTAAAAAAAATCAGCAGTCTGGACAAAGTATCCTCCCAACTAGAAAAGGAACCTACAAGTTCAGGGGAAAGGAAGAGATACTTAGGTGTTTTAAACTTTCCAAATCTTTTAGGTCAAGAGTTAACCTTTTTTAAAACCTAATTTAAAAACTTGAAAGAATATTCAATAATATATATGAATAAATGTTAAAAGCAAGTAGTAAGAGCTAAGTTTCTGTCAGAAAGAAAAGTTATACAAGGTGCCGACTAAATTTGTTGGACGGACGGCCAGATGGGGTAATGACAAAAATCATAGCTAAAAAGAGAGTCCTGTGATTTATTTAATTCCAGTATCTGCCCTTAGGTAAGTAGCCTGAACCTACCCCAACAAACAAAAGCCAGCTCTCATTTTTAAGACTTGCAGGGAATAAGAATTCTGAAACCAACACAGCTCAACATTTCACACAAAAACATACTGTTTACCAGGGCTGTTCAAAAGATGGATGAAACTAAATAATTCAATACTTCCTATAGCAAGATTCAGGTTCACTCATTCTATTCAGAATCCAATTCAAACACATGGTGAGAGATCATGTAATATCAAGCTTTACATTACACATTTCACTGTTATGTTCAAGCTCACAAAAGATGCAACCAAGAACTGCATGCGGTTGCAAGCACATACTTCTAGAATGTTTTAATTTTAATGTTAAGGCTAATGAGTCTTGACCTAAACAGGACCTCACAGGCATGGGGTCTAAAGTAATGAAGATTTTTTTTTCCCCTCAACTCAACAAAATACTTAGTAGTTTATCAAATTACCCAGTATTTTATGAAGCCTTCATTCTGCCACAAAATATAATGAAGCTTCACAAATTTCTCATTTATGTTACTGCAGTCAAACATCAAGAAAGTAAAGCACATTTTCACAAATACTTGAAAATGTTACTTTACAATTTAAAGTCAGTAGTGCATCAAACTACAGAGTTCAATATTACAATCTGAAATACAATGTTAAGCACGATCAGCTCACTGTGAATCCATCTAAATACAAGCATTCTGAGACACAAAATCAACTAGCATTTTACACATTATGTACGTATAACATCAGATTCCATTTATTTCATTATCCTAACCAAAACAATAGATTTGGCCAAACTATTCCTAATGTATTATCTTTGCGAACCATTTTACCAACCCCCTACTAGATCGGAGATAATCACTCCAAAATACAATGCTTCTTAAATTTAAATATTTTGCTTAATCTTTTGGAATGACAATTTTGACAGTAGTTAAGTATTTTTAAGTAAAATATTTTAAATACGCAGGTTGAAAAAAAATTTCAAGGTTTAAATCGTTTATGGTTAAATCATTTCAGAGATAGTCGCTATTCATTTTTCTGGCGATAGTTTTAATGAAGCCAATTAATACCTACATAGTCAAAGTTTAATTCAACTTTTCTCTATGGATCAAAGGGACTGAGCTTACTGAAAAGGATTATTTCACAGTTTAGCTTTTGGGTCATTATTGTGTTCGAAACCCCTTACACTTAAGTTACTCTGAAACAAAAAGAGAAGTGTAATTACAGATTAAAGGAATTAGCGACTCCAAACTGCAGACAAAAATACGGGATAACCGTATTTTTTTTTTAATCAACTTAATAAAATGCAAGGCTTTAGTCATTTCAAATTTCCTTCTCAACTGCAACAATAAAGCCAGGTATCAAATGCAAAGCTACTGATTTCAGCTAGGAAAGAAAATGTTTAATGGATGCAACACCTATCGCGGCACACTCCAAGTTTCACGGTCCCAATTAAGAACCGAGGATTCAAATACCATTTCGATCAGATTCTGGTCAAGAGACACAAACTGATGCAGACAGATCGAGACTCCATTGCCTTTGTTCAATAGCTTACGGATGGATAACTAAATGTGCTACAGGTTGATAAGCATTTACCAGGCTTACGAATGCAGCTTCCAAGCTTGAGAAAGGTGCAAGAATTCTAGATGCAAATAATCTTGGATAATTTTTATTCATCACCCACCGAGCTACACACTCCGAAGGAGAGGCCTATTCCATCGCTACTATTTATTTACATTTTACCTCTCCTCCCTCCCTCAAACCCCCCCCCTTCACTTTCTCCTCCCACCCTGTCCCGCCATCTTGGGCCGATAGGAGCAGCCATTACTTAACTAAATGACAGTGCCAACAACTTTCCACACAAATAAACAGAGACTGCACCCCAAATTCCCCTCGGCCTCCCCTGTGAGAAACACAGGAAACGAGGCTCCAAGGAGAAAACACATTCACAAGTAACTGCAGGATTTCTATAGCAGAAAGACTCAAAAAGTAAACAAGTCACCCAACTTCAGGTAGAACACCATACCCCTTGAAATGTCTGTCAACAGCCCCATGCAAACTCTTCACCGCCCTAAACTACGTGCAACTTTCCCCTTCTGGGAGCGGGGACACAAGAAAGCCCCAAACGTTGGGTTAACAGTACATTTCCCGAAGAGTCTGCCTGGAGGAAAAGAAGAAAAACCACGGGAGGCCAAGTAAGTCGGAAATGTGGGGAAATCCGCACACATTTACGAGCCTTTGACCCTAAACAGGCACCTCGGAGAGATCATCGGCCGACCCTCCAAAAGCCGTAAAATAACAAGCAGTTTTGTTGAGCTCGGCCCCAAGGCGCTGCCGTCTCTGTTCCTCCAGCTACGAGAGGAGAGAGCGATTTCGCAAGGTAGCGAGCGAGGGATCCGGGGGTAAGAGGAGACCAAAAGCAGAAAATAGTTTTCCCGGAAGCCCCTCCGCCGCCTCGTTCGCGGCGCACAATAGAGCGCCGGCCGAGCCGCGGGGCCCGGACGAGCGGGGCGCCGGGCCGGGGAGACCGTGTCCGCACTCCGAGCCCGTCGGCTGCCTTACCTTGCCTCAGATAGGGCCTTCGTCCCTGGCGAGGGTGGCGCCATCTTCATGAAACCTCACGAACCCGAAAAAGGCGGGCTGTGGGGGAGAGACACACGCGACTTGTTAGAAGCTCGCCGGCAAACCCTACCAACCCTACCCTGCCCGATCCCGAGGGCCGCGGCGGCGCGAATACGGGCACCGAGAGCGGCCAAGCCCAGGTGCCCGCCCCGCCGCCGCCAGAGGGCGAAAACCGCGCTCGGGCCTCCCCGGAGAGGCGCCCAACCCGTCCGGAGCCGACCGGGCGGGGTGGGTGACGGCGGCCCATACCCTGTCCAGATCGCCGAGCGCCTGTCTCTCCTCGGACTGTCAGGCTCGGGGACCGCCTCCTCGCTCTCACCCGCTCTGTCTTTTTCCCCGCCGCCATTTTTCTTTTCCTCATCACCGAAAGCGGCGGCGGCCCAGCGGCGGGCGGAAGCGAGCGACACTCCGCTGGATTTCAATGGAAACGCAGCGAATTCACGAACTCCGACGCGACACCCCCCCGCGGCCAGGGCCCGCAACGACGCCCCCAACCTCCGCGCAGGGAACCCGCACACCAACTTTATCGCCACCCATCCTCCTCCGCCGCGGGCGGCAGCGAACGAAAAATCCCAACGCGGCGGGCGGTGAAAGGCGCGTCGGCGGCTGGGGCTACGCGAGCCCCCGGGTCGGCAGCGCGGCGGCGGCTTCGGCTTGTTGGGTCACATCGCGGGGGCGGGGCGAGGGGCAGCCACGGGCGGGGGGGCGGGAAACGGCCGGAGCGTGCGGGGTTGAGGGACGTGGGGGGAATTCGTTGGAGAAACAAACTTCCCCGGCACCAGCACAAAGTTGTTGTAATTGTGTCACACAGCGAACCCCACGCCGCCGCCGTGACCCCCCCCTTCCCCGCCCGGCTGGTGCAGCCAATCAAAGTGCCCCGCTAGCTTCACGTGACCTTTGTTGACTCACGTCAGCCGTGGCTCCACTAAACTTGCTAGCTGCCCGAGCCCCGCCCACCGAGGCCACCACCCACAGGGAGCAGGAGGCCCGCCAATTCTGACCGGTGGTTGGCTGCTGGGTCCGTCTGTCCGGGGGAAGGGTTGTCACCGAGAGGGAGCAGCGGGTTAGGTTGTGCAAGTTAAATACACTGGGGCAGAGAATGGAGGGGTCCGGACCGTGTCAACTCGGGAGCCGCGGCGGGCTCGGGAGGGGGGAGGGGGAGGGGGAGGGGAACGGCGGGGAAGGGCGAGGTCCGTCACCGCCCGCGGCGGGCGTGAGCAGTGAGCTAGGAAGCCATGGACGGCCTTTGGCTGCCCGGGAGCTCGGGGGTAGTCCCCACACCGCGGCTCCGGCATCCTGTGCTCCGCGGGTCCCGGGCCTGGAGGGCCCTGTTAAAAGTCACGTCGCCAGGAGGGGCGGCGCACGGCCCCTGACCTCCGCCCTCCGAAGAAAGCATACTTTTTGCACTGCTGGAAAGTAATGGCCTCCGCGAGGAGCGCGCTCGGAGAGCCGCTGCCGGCCCCCGTGCCCCGGGCTCGGGCGCCGCCCTAGGGCCAGGCCAGCGCTGCCGGCCCGGATCCTCTCGCTCGCGCAGCAAATGAAGGGGGAAAGGTCCCTTCACCCCCTGGCCAGAGGGACTGAAGAGTCACCCACGGGGCCTCGGGCTCGCTGACCACGGCTCCCCACCGCCCGAAGGTCTGTTGGCGGGCACCTTGGGGCCAAATTTTCGATGCTACCGGTGTTTCATCAGTAGTTCATTATAGTATTTATAAGAAAAAGCAGTGACCGAAAAAATTGTTAAGCGATTATCTCCAGAATGTTGCTTTCTATTGCTGTGATCTCAGTGGGGCTTTCATGGGAGGAGTTGGGACTGCTTGTAGACGGGCCTGAGAGAAGACAAAATTAAGACCCTCAAGGAAAAAATAGCTTGCAGCCCAGAACCCCACCACCCCCCACACACACCTATCTCCCCAACCCCCCCCCACCCCCCCCCCCCCCCCCCGGTGACCTTCAACAAGTTAGTCTAATTTGAGCTTCAGTTCCCTCATTTGTGAAAAAAAGAGAAAATAGAGCCACTTTACAGCATTATTTTGAAGATTAAATGCCATAAGGTAGGTAAAGTGCCAGATATATGCATTCAAATACCTCAAAAGAATAGGAAGTTTCGAATTTCTAAAATCCTTTCTAGCTTTCACATTCTGGGTTCTAAATGTGTTGATCACCACTTTACCAATCACTTTCTCCTGATCCCTCCCCAACTTCCCTGTAAGCCCAACACATAGGCAGTCCTAATATACTTTTTGGGGAGGGATTCATTTCAATTCAGTTCAGTCGCTTAGTCGTGTCCAGCTCTTTGTGACCCCATGAACCGCAGCACACTAGGCCTCCCTGTCCATCACCAACTCCCAGAGTTTACCCAAACCCATGTCCATTGAGTCGGTGATGCTATCCAACCATCTCATCCTCTGTCGTCCTCTTCTCCTCCCGCCCTCAAATCTTAAACTGTAAGCTGGGGAGAATAATTTGAATTTACTAAGTTGATACCATTAATATGTACATAGATAAATCGATATTTTAAAAATATATAAAATTTGTATTATGCTGAGTCAGATTATGGGCTAGTTAGTACATCATTTGTAGCAACATTGTGTTAATCCTTATGCAGGTACCATGAATTACTGTCAGAGGAGAAACCCACTCAATTATAGGAAAATAAATTTAACTCCTTTTAAACAACTAAATTCTTAACCTGAAGTACTTAGGACTATGTAGTTCATTTATAATGTCAGTGCCACATAACCTATGCAGATAATAAGTCACGTAACAGTCATGATTTATTTAATCTTATAAATAGAACTATACTTATCCTTTAAATCAGGATCAGAGATAAATTTAGCCCTTCCCACACTTATGGTGTCAAAAAAATTATCCAACTCATGTCCAAACATACTTATGACAAAAACAAATATAGGGTTAGAGTTAAGAGATTGGGAGCCTAGTACAGACAGACTTTAACCTGTTACAAAAACTTCAGTTGTCAGAATAGTTTTGGGACTTCTGGAAGAAGCCTTGACTCCCACACCCACCAGAAGCCTAGACTTATACCCTTGCGCCAATCTGTAAAGAAGCACCTCAAATCCCACCCCACCACCACCAACTACACTGGGGAGCCTAGATTTCCATACCCACCCAGCATTAATGAGGCATCACTTCCCTTCCTTGCTGAGTTGGTGTCAGAGAAGACCTACTGAAGAGTCAGAACTGTCACCACTGCCCAGTGCTAACAAGGCCTCCACTCCTAGGGAAGCAATGTGGGGAACAGTAAGGAGGCACCCATACCTCAAGACAAGCTTCCCAGGTGGCTCAATGGTAAAGAATCCTCCTGAAAATGCAGGAGATGCAGATTCCATCCCTGGGTTGGGAAGATCTCCTGGAAGAGGAAATGGTAACTCTCTCCAGTATTCTTGCCTGGAGAATCCCATGGACAGAGGAACCTGGCAAGCTACAGCCCATGGGGTGGCAAAGAGTTGGACATGACTGAATGACTGAGCTCTCACACATGCACACCTTCAGACACGGTGGTCTCAGTAAAGGCCTAGTGGAGAGCCAGAACTTCAGTTCACACCCAGCAGTAACAAGGAGACCCTCCACCTCCATTGGTGTTAATCAAGGTTGAGTGGGGAACCTGGACTTCTACTCCTGGTGGTAACAAGGCAGTGCTTTCCCTTCCCCAACAGAGTGATATCAGAAGAGACCTGCTAAAAAAGAATATTTCGATGAGAGCCAGGGTTTTATAATACCCACAATGTCCAGGTTTCAGTGAAAAATCACTCATATGAAGAACCAGGATAATCAAACATTAATTAAACAAGACAATCAACAGATGTGAACAATAAGGTCAATCAGATGTTCATGTTCTCTGACAAGGATTTTAAAGCAGTCATATAAATGTTTCAATGAGCAATTATGAATCCATTCCAAACAAATGAAAAACTAGAAAGCCTTGGCAGAGAAATAGGAATTTTTAGCAAAGAAACAGAAGATACAAAGAAGAACCAAATAGGAATTTTAGAACTGAAAAATTTAATAACCATAATTTAAAACAACGTATGGGCTCATCATCAGAATGGAGGGGACAGAGGAAAGTATCAGAGAACTTCAAGACAGAGCAACAGAAATTACCCAATTTGAACAACAGAGAGAAAATAGATAGGAAAAACAGTAGAGCCTCTGAATCTATGGGAAGGTAACAAAGGATCTAACATCTGTGTTATCAGAGTCCAAGAAGAAGAGGAGAAATATGTCAAGGCCCAAAAGGTATGCAAAGAAATAATGGTTGAAAACTTTCCAAGCTGATACAGTCCATGTCCTTAACTCAACTTGGAGAGTTATATAAATAAATTTTATCCTGTAAAATAGTGATGAGTGCTATAAGCTTTACCCAAATTTCTGTGGATGCTCACAGAAGAGGCATCTTTATCAACCTAGAGGTACCAGATAAAGCGCCTGGAGAATAAAAGATGAACTGTTGGGGGCTGGAGGATAGTTACAGTAGTGGGTATGTTCCCAACAGAGACTGCAACAGATCTGCCAAAGCACAGAAGCCTAAGAACTTGAAAGTTCTGGTGAATTCAAGAAGTTGAGTATGGCTGTGACCAAAAGGGGAAGGAAAGAATTGGAACTGGAAGTTGGAAAATTAAGCAGAACCATGAAGAGCCTAGTAAGGCTTGCCTAAAGAATCACACCAACGGTTATTGTGTTTTAGGCACAGAAATAGTAGGGTTGCTGCTGGTGTCAGTGATACTGCTTTAAACAGATTCCCTTTCACCTGGGCTCGGTAGCTGGCACCAAGCTCAAAGAATATATTCTTAAAGCATTTTATTTGTTTATTTTTCGTTGCACTGGGTCTTTGTTGCTGCGCTCAGGCTTCCTCTAGTTGTAGCAAGTGGGGGCTATTCTCTGACGTGGTGCACAGGCTTCTCATTGCAGTGACTTCTCTTGTTGTGGAGCACAGACTCTAGGCACCTGGGCCCCAGTAGTTGCAGCTTGCAGGCTCAGTAGTTGTAGTTCGTGGGCTTAGTTGCTCCAAGGCATGTGGAATCTTCCTGGACCAGGGATCAAACTCGTGTCCCCTGCATTGGCAGGCAGTTTCTTATCCACTGCTCCACTGTAGAAGTCTGTCAAAGAATATTGACTATCTGGCTAGACCAGGGATCAGAAAACCATAACCTACAGATCAAATCCAGCACACCACCTATATGTGTATAGCCATTTCATCACACATTAAACTTACATGAAATTCAAATTTGGGTGTGTATAAATAAAGTTTTATTGGTACACACTCACGCTCATTCATTTATATATTATCTATGGCCACTTTCACAAAGCAACACAGAGTTGAATTGTTGCAGTAGAGAATGTATCTTATCTCACACACTGCTGCTTTGTGCCTTGCAAATCACAAAAATGCTGTGTTTCAAGTTGGCAGTGTTTCAAGTATCACACATGTAACACCATGACTTTTTTTTATTACCAGTACATACCTATAAGTCAAAACCAGAAAAAAAGAAAAAGGACTTCATATGCTTATAAGGCACAGTGCTGTGTGGACTATTTTGTTACCAAATTTGATAGCCAAACATTTACTATGCAATAAGTATAGTTTTACTGAAAGAATATAATATATGTCAATATTACCAAACTACATTCATCACAATATTCCCAACTGACAGGAAAGCAACAGTGAGAACAATTAGAGAATTTAAAGTGGAATATTTCATCATAGCAGAGTTTCTTCAGAAAAATATAAAAATGAATATGAAGCTGCAACCCAAGTAATTTTCTGAGTGGCTCATTTCTTAGCCAAATAAGGAAAGCTGTTTAATTAAACTGTATTTGATTGCAATACACAAAGTAATGTATCCAGAGGAAAAAAAAATTAAGACTATTAGACTTTCAGCTAGAACAGTTGTTTAAAGAGTTGAAGACATTGAGAGCAGTGTCAACCATCAATTTAAAAGCAAAGCAATTACTGAGTGGTTTTCCTTCACCCTTTATGAGTTAACAGGTAATACTGATACTACTCAGTTGTTCATTTGAAGAGTCAAGGCCTTGTTTGAAATAACTGAAAAATTAACTTCTGTGACTAGTCTGCATGGAACAATTACAAGGGAAAATATTTTCAAAGAAGCTGAAAACAAACTGATGCTATATAACATGAAGAGGAACCTGCTAAGATATGTTACAAGTGATAGTAGTAAAAATATGTGTATAGTAGAAAAGTGCTTATTTGAACAAACAACAAAGCTTATGAAAATGTAAGGTGTTTAAACCCTGTGGCTATTTATTGTGTTATTCATCAGAAATTACTTTGTGGTACTATTTTAACTTATCAAGTGTTATTGAACCAGTAGTAGCAATGGTAACTTCATTCATTCTTATGGCTTTAACCATCATCAGTTCTGTGAATTATTATCAGAAGTAGAAACTGAATATCCTGACTTCTTCTACCACACAGCAGTTCTTACTGTTTGATTGTGATTCTTTTCAGCTCAAGAGCAAAACTGAGAATTATTGAATAAGAACAGCCTTCAGCCTCTATAATCAAGCTATGAATGGCTTTGGAAATCAGCTTTTGTGGGAGACTTGATAATATATCTTAATGAATTTCACCAATTAAAGGTAAAACAGCACTTATACATGAAACTTACACTTGAGTACAATCATTTTGATGATGAGTAGTGTTGTGTGGATTCCAAGTAATGTCAAGCTACTTTATACATTTCCATGCTACCAAAAGTTAAAATAAGAAACATATTATCCATGCCTATAGAAATTTTCACTAGATATATTTTCCAAGTTCAAATTGCAGTTCCAAGCAACATTTTTTAGACCTCAATGCAAATGCAAAGGAAATTTCTATATTTCAAAATTAATCTAACTGTGCAATTGAGGAGTTTCTACCTAACCATCAGTTAAAAGTGATTAATCTGCAATGTAATAACATACTAAAATACAAATATCAAGAGAAGAATCTAATAGAATTCTCTAAATGCCTTCAATGCAATGAATATACTCAAAATCATATGCTCATGGATTGATGTCATTGTTTGACAGTGCATTTTTTTTTCCAAAACATGGAAAGACATTTTCAAAGATGAAATACATAAAATCCCATTACAGATCAGCATTAACAGATAAACATTTGCAAACTAATCTGATGATAGGGAATACTAATTTTGAACCCTAATTAAGCAAAATGTATTCCAAAAACAAAGACTCCTATTCTTCTAATTAGTAGACATGTATTACCAAAAACTGCACTCAGTTATTACTATTACGTTTTAAACATCATTGATAAAATATTTGTCAAAATTTGTTTCCTCTCGTTATATTAGTACCTACATAATATCTTTAATTTTTCCCCTTGACCTGCAAAATTTACAATATTTACTACCTAGTCTCACATAAAAACGTTTGCTAACCCCTGACCTATCTACATGGTTCCATGCAGACACTCAATTCAAAATGATACATTGCCCTTTGCCCCCAAATATATCGTGGCCTAACTTCTCCAACAAAAGTCCGTCTAGTCAAGGCTATGGTTTTTCCAGTGGTCATGTATGGATGTGAGAGTTGGACGGTGAAGAAAGCTGAGCGCCAGAGAATTGATGTTTTTGAACTGTGGTGTTGGAGAAGACTCTTGAGAGTCCCTTGGACTGCAAGGAGATCCAATCAATCCATCCTAAAAGAGATCAATCCTGGGTGTTCATTGGAAGGACTGATGTTGAAGCTGAAACTCCAATACTTTGGCCACCTCATGCGAAGAGCTGACTCATTGGAAAAGACCCTGATGCTGGGTGGGATTGGGGGCAGGAGGAGAAGGGGACGACGAAGGATGAGATGGTTGGATGGCATCGCTGACTCGATGGACATGGGTTTGGGTAGACTCCGGGAGTTGGTGGACAGAGAGGCCTGGTGTGCTGCAATTCATGGGGTTGCAAAGAGTCGGACACGACTGAGTGACTGAACTGAACTGAATGGAGAAACAGAGATAGAGAATAGACTTATGGACATGAGGAGAGGGGAGGAGAGGGTGAGGTGTATGGAAAGAGTAACATGGAAATTTACATTACCATATGTAAAATAGATAGCCAACGAGAATTTGCTGTATGGCTCAGGAAACTCAAACAGGGGCTCTATGTCAGCCTGGAGGGGTGGGATGGGGAGGGAGATGGGAGGGAGTTTCAAAAGGGAGGGAATATGTGTATACCTATGGCTGATTCATGTTGAGGTTTGACAGAAAACAGCAAAATTCTGTAAAGCAATTATCCTTCAATAAAAAAATTAATTAATTAAAAAAATATATACCTGAAAAGCCAAGGAAATGCACTAGCATGAAGGATGCATCTAGGTAAGGTATCAAAATTCTATAGATTGATTTAAGAATGAGGGCCTGATAGAGTTCACACCCAGGGAAGTGGACTACGGGACCAGGGTCGCCTTATGGTTTTTGCAGGCTTTGGGCACTTTTGCCTTTGTGGGAAAAAAATCTTAAATATTGTAATTTTACTACTGCATTGGAATAAAGATGGATATAATCCAAAAAAAAAAAAAAGAATCTGCCTGCCAATGCAGGAGACATGAGTTTGATCTGGTCTGGGAAGATTCCACATTCCTTGGGGGCAATTAAGTCCTTGGGCCACAACTATTGAAGCCTACCAGCACTGGAACCCATGCTCCACACCACAAGAAGCCACTGCAATGAGAAGTCTGTGAGGCGCAACTAGAGAGCAGCCCCTGCTGACCAGAACTAGAGAAAAACCCTTGCAGCAATGAAGACCCAGTGCAGCCAAAAATAAATTAATAAATAAATAATTTTTTTAGAAAATGCTCAAGAATGGGGAAGTCATGGAAGGAAACCTTGTCAAGCCAAAATAGAAGTGCATCTAAATAACTGCATCATATAAATCTCACTATGTTTTCTCAAATTGTGTTCTGATTTTTTTAAATAAGAAAAAGCTATGTGAATCTTAAAACCTGCGTTAACATTTTCATGAGTTAGATTGTAGAAGGAGGTAAAGATCAAATGTGCTAAATTCTGTATCTCAAAAGCATGATTCAAAACATGCTGTTTCACTCTGGACCCAGCAATTAGATAAAAATAAGTTTAGAAAAGCTTTTGAAAAACTTAAACATCCATTCCACATAATATATATACTATATCAACTCAGCAAATAGAAAGGTATAGTAAAAAGTACAAGTTTCCCCTTCCTCCAGGTAACTGCTTTCAACTAACAGAATAAAATGATTTCTAAAACAATGGAGAAGATAAAAACAAAACTGAAAATAAAGAAAATGGCGCAGAAATGTTAATAAATGTCACAGAACAAAATGGCATAAAACGAAAGATTTCAGGATTTTAAAATGCAAACCCTCTATTAAAAGACTTGTTGAGTAGAAGAAATTTAAGTATAATCTAGTTACAAAAGAGATAGTATTTTAAAAATGACATAGTCATAAAACAATTATACTCCAATAAAGAATTTTTAAAAATGTAAACACAAAGTAAACAAATAATAATTAAAATAAAAATTTAAAAATGATGTAGTTTGCTACAAAGTGAAAAATAGGCAAAGGTATAGTCGACAAATACAGACCAAAAATAAATGAGAGGGAGAGGAGTTGGCAATATTATTGAATCAAGATAAAAAGTGTTAATGAGGCAAAGAGAGCTTTATATTGGTAAAAGGGTACAAATAGAATTCTCATTGTCTTGATGTTCAATGCCAGACTATCATACTATCAAAATATATATTCAAAACTGTATTAGTCAAGGTTCTCCAGACAAACAAAACAATAGAGAGAGATTTATCTGAAGGAGTTGGCTCATGTTATTTTGGGGACTGGCAAGTCCAAGGTCTGTATATCTGTAGGGGAGAGCCAACAGGCTAGAAACTCAGATAAGAGTTGATGCTGCAGGCTTGACTCCAAGATCTACAGGGCAGGCCAGCAGCCTGAAAACTCAGGCAGAGTTTCTGTGTTGCAGTCTTGTGACAAAATTGCTGCTTCTTTGGGAAACCTCAGTCTTTGCTCTTAAGGCCTTCAACTGATTGGATGTGGCCCACCCACATAATGGAGGTAATTTGCTTTAGTCAAAGTCAGCTGACTGCTAATGTTAATCCCATCCACAAATACCTTACAGCAATATCTAGACTAGTGTTTCACCAGATAGATGTGCACCATAGCCTGCCAAGTTAATGTGTAAAATTAACCATCCAAGAAATATCAGGAGAAATTGACATACAGACAGTAGCAGTATAAGACTAACATACCTCTTAGTTATTGGACATATCAAGCAGACCAAAAAATAAATGTAAATATAAGGAATATGAATACTATTAAGAAAGTATATAATATATTATGGATTATAGATAAACTGTATATGAATATAACATATACTTTCTTATATTATGAATTCTATAAATAGATAAGAATAGTGGTAGCAATCTGAAAAAAATATAATGTTGGATCTGTGTCTCACACTTTGTACTAGAATATATCCCACAGAGATAAATATTTACATGTTACTTGGAGAGCCATGATAGACTTTTTAATGTAATTTTGAAGTTTGGAAAGCCTTTCAGGGAGTGATGCAGAACCCGAGTCATACAAATAAATAAATAAATTTGAATTAAAAAGTTATCTCTGGGATTTCCCTGGTGGTCCAGTGGCTAAGACTGTGCACTCCCAATGCAGGGGGCCTGGGTTCGATCCCTGGTCAGGGAACTAGATTCCACATATAACTAAAGATCTAGCATGCCGAATACAGCAACTAAGAGTCATTGTGACCAAACAAATTAATTAAATAAATAATAAATATTTTTTTAAAAAAGTTATCTCTGCCTGGCAAATCCATTCTTTTTTAATTGAGTTCTTTTACTTTAATTTGAGTCCTTACTGAGCTGTAAGCATTCTTCTGTATTCCCATTTGGCCTGTGGGATCTTAGTTCCCTGACCAGGGATTGAACCTGCACCCTCAGCAGTTAAAGCACAGAGTCCTAACCACTGGACCACCAGGGAATGCTTAGGTGAATCCATTCTGTTAGTCACTCAGTCATGTCTGACTCTTTGTGACCCCAAGGACTGTAGCGTACCAGGCCCCTCTGTCCATAGAATTCTCCAGGCAAAAATACTGCAGTGGGTTGCCATGCCCTCCTCCAGGGGATCTTCCCGACGCAGGGATAGAACACAGCTTTCTCACATTGCAGGCAGACTCTTTACCAACTGAGCCAACAGGGAAGCCCTTCTGAGCAAAGCCAAAAGACAAGTGAAAAATTGGAGATAATATTTGAAATTCTTATCACAGATGCTTTATTTCTCTGAGTTCTTACAAATCAATAAGAAAAAAAGACTAACAATGTAATAAAATACTGATACTAGTAGCATGGCTCGGACAGTAAAGAATTTGCGTGCAATGCAGGTGACCTGGGTTTGATCTCTGGGTTGGGAAGATCCCCTGGAGAAGGGAATGGCTACCCACTCCAGTGTTCTTGCCCAGAGAATCCCATGGACAGAGGAGCCTTAGAAGGGTACAAGAAAAACTCATAACATTAAGTGCCTTTGGGAAACAGAACTAGTTGGTTAGAGGACAGAGATGAGGAGACTTTTCACTCTATATGCCCTTAGGTACCATTTGAATGCTGAACCCATTTAAACATTAAAATTTTTATATGATAAAAACATGTATTAGAATCCTACCCATAAATAATACACTCACTATTCATAAGACAGCTAGTAAGAAAATCTCAGTGCTCTAAAAACAAAAATTATACAGGCCATCTTCTGTGACCACCATGCAATAAAGCTGGATATGAATGCAAACTCTCACTGTCCCCACCCAGCACAGACATGCCTAAACTTGGAGCCTCCAGGGTTCAATCAAATTTATCACATATGCCTTCTAATTTGGTCAAGTTCCATGCTCATTTTTTATTCCTTCATCATAGAGGCTATTGAAGAAAGAAGCCAACTGTGAGTCCAAATTCTAACACTGTTAAGCCTCATTTCAGAAAGTCTTATTAAATACACTTTCTGAACACAGATACCTGACTGAGATCTTGATAATCTCTCCAAATGGAGAGGACCTGGCAGGGAATCTGGCGCAAGCACCAAAAGATTACCCTAAAATTCATGTTTCCGCTGCCTTCTCTCCCCTTACTAGGCATTTCTCAAAAGGTGATCAAGAGGTCACTTCTCCCAATGCCTCAATCTCGTGAACAGGGAAATAGTGAAGGTGTACCAGAAGGAGACACAGAGGTAGCTGAAGACGGACTCTCAAGGACTCATAGGTAAACATAACCCTCTTATTGTATATCTTTATTTCTTTACCTCAACAGCATAGTCAGAACGGATAGTCAAGGGTGTCATAGATGTCTCTTTGGTAATGAAACAGATACGATGGTAAATGCTGTAGCAAGCAAAAACTGTTTTAAAAAATTGAATGATAAAGAATTGAATGAGGGTGTGTTAGTATGTGTGTGTCAGTCATTCAGTTGTGTCCAGCTCTTTGTGACCCCATAGACTGTAGCCCCATAGACTTCTGGGCTCCTCTGTCCTTGGGATTCTCCAGGCAAGAATACAAGAGTGGGTTGCCATTCCTTTCTCCAGGGGATCTTCCCAACCCAGGGATCAAACCCTAGTCTTCTGTATTGCAGGCAGATTCTTTACCATCTGAGCTACCACAGAAGCCTGTGTGTTAGTATACTAAATTACAATTTTCTAATAGCATGAGAGGTTGAAATTAAGATACACAAATTCCAGAAATAAGATCAATACTTTACTGATCAAGTTTCACATTCTGGGTAGATGATCTTTTATTTAAATGTTTATATGTGTAGAAACACATACAATGTGTTCTATTTTTGCCTTTCAGTCCTCTAATACCTGGTTAAGCTGTTCTTTTTTTTAATTGGAGGAAAATTGTTTTACAATGTTGTGTTGGTTTCTGCTGTATATCAATCTGAATCAGCTGTAAGTATATATATATTCCCTTCCCTCTTGAGCCTTCCTCCCACTTTCCCATCCCACCCCTAAACAGTTCTTTAGATTAGATTTTATCTGATGAAATAACTATTATGGTTTCTGTTCTCCTGATTCAACCTTGACCAATACCCAAGAAAACAGTAATTCCAATTAAAACTACCATAACTATTAAAATGATTCCTTCAGAAGAGAAAAAGAAAGAACCCAACAATAACAACAGCAAAAAGCCTCTGAAGAAGAACCGTCACTGTGGGGTTGAGGTGGAGGAGGGAATGTCATTGCTCTATCAAATGTTACAGCCTATTATGAAGCTGCACCAATTTAAAGGAATGTGATACTGGCACAGGAAGAGATAGACAATGTAACAAACCAGAAGGAACAAAAGCAGACACACATATTTATGGTTGTTTTGATATCTTATGGTGAATGATGTAGGATTTGTGATCTCTGAAGAAGATTTAGCTTCAGGTTCAGGAACCAGGCTTGATCACTCAAGAGCTTTTGTGTAGCAGAGTTTTATTAAAGTAAGAAAAGGAACAGAGAAAGCTTCTGACATAGACATCAGAAGGGGGACAGAGAGTGCCCCAATCTCTAGTCTTAGCAAGGGAATTACATACTTTTTAATTGGTTATTACAATAAATCAAAAGAATGCCTCAAGGTTGTAAAGATCTTACTAGACCCACTCCCATAATATACATTTTAAGATAACAGGATTAGTCAGGTTTTCAAGAAGGATAAACATGTCCTCAAGCAGGATACATTATTGTTATATAATCCTTACTAAGGAATGTAGAAAAAAAACGTTTGTCCTTTCCTCCTTGAGAATTCCAGACCCCTATCTCCTCGTTGAGAGCCCCAGACCCCTTTTTCCTCCTCGGGGTCCCCGGACTTCTTATCAACCTGCCTAGGAATTGACTCTTCTCAGTTTTGCAACATCTCAATCTACTTACCTTAGTCTCAAAAGAAATGTAGGAAAAGAGAACCCCATCTGCCTGTCATCTCTTGACTCCTGAGCTGTGTGCTGCTTTAGGCAAAGTCTTTAACCTCTTGGAACCTCAGATTTCTCATTTGTAGGATGTAGATAATAACTACCATGAAGGGCTGTTAAAAAGACTTGAGATATTGTCATAAAGTGCCCAGTACTGTGCATGGCATATAATAGCTTCCTAATAAACAGTTGTTATTATTTTCTTTCACTATAACTCATAGTCTACTTTTACACAGTCACTGTTTTTTTTCCAAGTGACATGATCCTTTTCTTCTCTGTGTGTGTCTCTCTGTGTTATAGCACTTTATGCATACTCCCCACAAACTAGAGACAACCTTGCTATGGACTGAATTGTATCCTCCTCCCAAAATATGTTGAAATCCTAAACTAGCCCCCCAGAACCCCAGAATGTGACCTTATTTGGAAATAACATTGTTTCAGTCATACTGGAGTAGAATGAGCCCCAATATGACTGGTGTGCTATAAGAAGAGGGAAATTTGGACACAGGTATGCACAGAGGGAAGACAGACACATAGCCATGTGACCACAGAAGCAGATACTGGAGTGATGCATCTACAAGTCAAGGAATGTTAAGGATCACTGGCAACAACCAGAAGCTAGGAAGAGACAAGGAAGAAATCTCTCCACCTCCCATCCTGCACCCCCGACAGGTCTCAGAGGTATCATGGCCCTGAAGAGACTTTCATTTAGGACTCTGGCTTCCAGAACTGTGAGAAAACAAATTTCTGTGGTTACTGAGTTATCAGTATTTTGTTACAGCAGCCCTTAGGAAAGTAATACAAACCTAAATATTCTTCACAGGTGAATGCAAAACAAACTGTGATACATCCATACGATGGACTACAATATGGGTAAATCTCAAAGACTGAGAGAAGCCAGTCAATGGAGGGAGAGGTGGTGTCAATGGAGGTTGTATCCTGTATGATTCCACTTATGTGAAATTCTCTTAAAGCAAGTCAATAGGATGGAGAACCAATCAGTGTTTGTCAGAGGCTGAGTGGAGCCAGAGTTTGACTACAAGGAAGACACGAGGAAAATTTCTAGAATCATGGAACTGCTCTGTGTCCTGATTGTGACAGAGGTTATACAAATATATGCATTGTTAACACTGATAGAACTATATGTTAAAAGAAAGTTAATTTCATAGTGTGTTAGTGAAAGTGTTAGTCGCTCAGTCGTGTCCAACTCTGTGCTACCCCCTGGACTGTAGACTGCCAGGCTCCTCTGTCCACGGAATGCTCCAGGCAAGAATATTGGGGTGGGTTTCCATTCCTTCTCCAGGGCATCTTCCTGACTCAGGGATCAAACCCAGGTCTCCTGCATTGCAGGCGGATTTTTTACCATCTGAGCTAACATGGAAAAGGAGTACGTCAAGGCTGTATATTGTCACCCTGCTTATTTAACTTATATTCAGAGTACATCATGAGAAACGCTGGAATCAAGATTGCCGGGAGAAATATCAATCACCTCAGATATTCAGATGACACCACCCTTATGGCAGAAAGCGAAGAAGAACTAAAAAGCCTCTTGATGAAAGTGAGAGAGGAGAGTGAAAAAGTTGGCTTAAAGCTCAACATTCAGAAAACTAAGATCATGGCATCTGGTCCCATCACTTCATGGCAAATAGATGGGGAAACAGTGGAAACAGTGGCAGACTTTATTTTTTTGGGCTCCAAAATCACTGCTGATGGTGATTGCAGCCATGAAGTTAAAAGACGCTTACTCCTTGGAAGGAAAGTTATGACCAACCTAGATAGCATACTAAAAAGCAGAGACATTACTTTGCCAACAAAGGTCCATCTAGTCAAGGCTATGGTTTTTCCAGTAGTCATGTATGGATGTGAGAGTTGGACGGTGAAGAAAGCTGAGCACCAAATAATTGGTGCTTTTGAACTGTGGTGTTGGAGAAGACTCTTGAGAGTCCCTTGGACTGCAAGGAGATCCAACCAGTCCATCCTAAAGGGGATCAGTCCTGGGTGTTCATTGAAAGGACTGATGTTGAAGCTGAAACTCCAATACTTTGGCTACCTCATGTGAAGAGTTGACTCATTGGAAAAGACCCTGATGCTGGGAAGGATTGGGGGCAGGAGGAGAAGGGGGCGACAGAGGATGAGATGGCTGGATGGCATCATCGACTCGATGGACATGAGTTTGGGTAAACTCTGGGAGTTAGTGACAGACAGGGAGGCCTGGCGTGCTGCGATTCACGGGATCGCAAAGAGTCGGACACGACTGAGCAACTGAACTGAACTGAACTGAACTGAGCCATCATGGAAGCCATGGTGTGTTAAATTAGGTATTAAAAAAAAAATGAAAACGGGCCTTCCCTGGTGGTCCAGTGGCTATGACTCCAAGCTCCCAGTGCAGGGGGCCCAGGTTTGATCCCTGGTCAGGGAACTAGATCCCACATGCTACAACTAAGAGTTCTTATGCTGCAACTAAGACTTGGCACAGCCAAATTAAATAAATACATATATATTTTTTAAAAAATGAAAACACATGCACATGTACATATAATAACCCAAATTGCTTTTCAAAATACTTAAAAAGAGATTTTTCTTCTGGGTTTCTGCCACAAAGGCTGCCACACTAATACTGGTCTTCTGGGAGCCAGTCCTTCCATCTGTAGAAGGAGAGGATCCAACTAGAGCAGAGGTTTTCATAGCAACCCCCTTCCACTCCCTCAAATTGCATCCCTGGGCACTCCTTTTGTGGAAGTGGGAGTGAGGGTGGGTTTGGAGAGAAAGGGCATTGGACTCCACTGTGGTATGAACCCACACGTCTGCATCAACCAGAGTAGTTGTGCTTTCTGACTAATATATATTTTTATGTAGAGTAATTCAGGATTAGAATAGCTGCTCCCAAGCCAGAGTCAGATACCTAGGGAATTTAAACAATCCTAGATTCCAGGGCCTACTTCTGGGGCCCACTACATTGTCCCTTTGGCAAGTGTCCCCACGGATCCTAGTTGATCCCAGGGCTCTGGCTCTAATGGTCAGTGATTCTAAATAAGGCCTTTGGGCAGGGAACAGAGGGCCTGGGAATGGTGCTTCCTGCTTTCACACAGATTAAACACAGTGATACAATGGGAGTGCTGAAAGGGCTCTGAATCTAGGCCTCCTGTGAGATAGGGTCCAAAAGAAACTTACCCCATTTGTTTTAAAGGCAAGATAACTTTTAGAAACAGTACTCTGTAGACAAAAAGGGGCCATACACAGATGGGGGAAAGGCCCTTATGAGGATGGGTGTACTGACCTCCAACTGGCAGGGCTAAGTAATGTTAATAACAAGAGCAGCCTTTTCCTCTAAGCAGGAAACCATCTGCTTGCTAGGTCTCATGCTAAGGAATCTAATCCTTACAACAGCCCTGGGAGAGACAGGTTGTCACTGCTTTGACAGGTGAGGAAATGGAGGCTCTGCGAGGCCCCAGTCACAAGGGGTGGGGTGACACAGTCGAGTCCTAGCCAGCAGCTCCAACCTACTATGCAACAGCCCATGAGAGCAACAGAGGCCTGGTGTCAGGCACACTCTCTGTTTTAGCAAGTGCCTAGGAGAAAGGGGGCTTCCCTGGTGGCTCAGACGGTAAAGAATATGCCTGCCAATGCAGGAGATGCAAGAGACACGGGTTCAGTCCCTGGGTAGGGAAGATCCCCTGGAGAAGGAAATGACAATCCACTCCAGTACTCTTTCCTGAAGAATTCTATGGACAGAGGAGCCTGGTGGGCTGCAGGCCATGGGATCGAAAAGAGTTGAACACGACTGAGCTACTAACACTTTCACTTAGAGAAAGGGATTAATGTTTCTTTCCCACAAAGGCTAGTGGGGGTTGCTGAGGGCACTTTGGGACTTTGCCATATAGTAGATCACTAGAAAAAAAAATATTTTTATAAGCTTTATATAGTGGAATTGGGGCTTCCCTGGTGGCTCAGTGGTAAAGAATCTCCCTGGCAATGCAAGAGACTCGGGTTCAGTCCCTGGGTTGGGAAGATCCCCTGGAGAAGGAAATGGCTACACACTCAAGTATTCTTGCCTTGAGAATCCCATGGACAGAGGAGCCTGGCTGGCTACGGTACATGGGGTCATAAAGATTCGGACACAACTGAGCGACTAAGGACTCAGTGGAATGGGTTTTTTTTTGAAAATTATTTTATATGGAAATTGAATTTAGAAAGCCAGAGTTGGGTCACTGTGGTTGAAGGTGGGGGCAGGAGTACCCTGGGGCTCCCCCGGGACTCCTGGAGAACCCCAAGAAAACCACTTATCCAGTAGGTTGGCATTTACTATAAGAAGCATGTACAGTCAGAGACATGTACCATGTCTAAGGCTCTGGCTTTGGGTTGGGAAGAACCAGGTGGGGTTGGGGGTGGAGGTGGGGAGGGGACACTCACCCCTGGGTTAGTCAGCCTCTGGCTACAGGTTCATCTGAGCTGGACACCAGCTCTCCCACCCTCCCCTCTGGCCATGCCCCAGCAGTCATGCCCGGCTACTCACAGGATATGATGCATTGTCACCATTTTCCATTCAGTGAATTTTATTCTTTAAAGATAAGCACACCAAGTTAAGAACTCCAGCCTCCTCCTTCCCCCCTTTTTGCTTGCCCATCTAAAAAGGGGTTTCTAGTTTCTTTATCAACAAAAGCTCAATGTTCACCTCAGTCAAGGTTGGTGCAGGATCTGAAGCAGAAGTTAGGGGCTGGCCGGAGTGACTCCCATCAGCTTCATCAAACAGATTTCTTTCTCATAGACGTCCGGAATCATCCCCAGTGAGGAACTGATCATGTGAACGGTGTTCTTGCTAAGCAGCTTGAATTCATAATGGATAAGCTGCTCCCAAAATCTGTTGTTGGGCCGGATGGTGGGGCGGCAGGACTTGGTCCACGTGTGGGCGTCCAGCAGCGACATGGAGTGGTACTTCATCAGGTAGGCGAGGCAGAAGGTGGCAGAGCGGCTCACCCCGGCAGCACAGTGCAGCAGCGTTCGGCCTTGCTTCATCTCCACGCTGTGGATCTGATCTGCAATAAAGTCAAAAAAGTCGTAGAGGCGCGAGTTGGGAGCATCCGCCAGCGGCACTTGTATGTACTGGATGTCTTCGAAGAACGTGTCGGTCGCCTCCACTGACACATTGATGACGGTGGTGATGTGGTTGGTAGACAGCATGACTTTGTCCTTGGCTGCCACAGCATTGCTGAGGTAGAGACTCTCGGTTATCTGGGAGAGGCCATGGACCTCGGGCTGCCGGACAGCCTGAATCGGAAACGGACACAGAGGCGTTGCCATCGAGGCAGTGGCACAGCGGTCTCTGTGGTGTCCCAGGAGCAATTTCACGAGCAGCAGCTCCGTGATGTCTCTGGAGAGGCTCTGGGCGACAGTATGCTGGTCACCCACTGGTCACCCTCCTTCTTCACTCCGCCCCCCGATTCCCCTTCCCCACCCCACCGCCCATCCCTTGAGGGCGTCACAATTCCCCACAGCCCTTCCCATTGGTTCCCATGGCAATGGCAGCTTGCAACAGGGAGGATTTGGCCGCAGAGCCAGGTCTTCAGAGAAACCCCAGATCTCTCTTTTTATCTTTCTTTATAGTTACTTATTTTCAGAGCCAGAATTCTTATGTCTCGATGTTTTAACGTTCTGTTACCAGATATCTCTTTTATGTTTCAATTATTGGACCACTCTGTACACAGTGTCTATTTTATTAGTGTTGAAGAACAGGGCTTACCCTTGTTCTGCAAAGTAACAGTATCATATTTTACATTGGAGCACAGCATTTGGCTCCTGTGATATGCTCATCTCTATAAAACTGCAGTGAGGTAGGGGTTTCCACTAGCTTTGGTGAGCTGGCCTGATACTTCTTTGTTGATTGTAGCCATAGAATTATGCTCCTGCTCTCACACACATCAGGACTGTTTATTATAAGGGAACATTGCTGATACATAGCCCTTTATGGTGAAGTTGGCCTGTGGTGAACCTTTGTGACTAATTTAGCTATGTCGCTGTCCATTTGTGCATACGGCCTGAATGATTTATCACCTGATTCTGCTTTATTACCTGAAACAACAGCTCAGATTATCTTGTCTACATTATCCCAAAAGAATGCCCACCTGCTTTGTAAACAGCACATCATTTTGACCACTACTGATGGTCTCTTCCCAATAATGTTAAAAATTCTGGAAGGAGTCAATGCTATGTCATAGCTGGGCCAAAAATAGATTTTTAAAACACTCCCTGAGATTTGCATTTCCTCTCAGCTAAGACTTTTGTAGGATTTGAAGATTTGAAACAACTATAACCTAAAACTAACAAATTCTTTCATAGAGCAGCTCTGAGATCCATTACTTCCCCATCATTCCTTATCATTTTGGGTTATGTGCAAAGTTTGCTCCTTAAACTTTAAAAATGTTATAAAATTATTGGGGGAGGGGGGCTTCCCTGGTGGCTCAGTAATAAAGAATCTTCCTACAGGAGACCTGGGTTTGATCTCTGGGTTAGGAAGATCCCCTGGAGAAGGAAATGGCAACCCTCTCCAGTATTCTTGCCTGGAGAATTCCATGGACAGGTGGGCTACAGTCCATGGGAGTTGCAAAAGAATCGACTTAGCAACTAAACAATAACAACCAAATTAGGGGACTTCCCTGGTAGTCCAGTGGTCAAGACCCTGCCTTTCCAATGCAGAAGGCTCAGGTTCGATCACTGGTAAGGGAAATAAGAGTCGACATGCAGCGTAGCCAAAAGATATTTTTTTTAATGTAGTAAAATTAACCAAAAGAATTCCATACACTATTCTTAAAGACAAGTGTGGCTCATATTAGATTCATGTATTTTTCCAGCCAATATTCTGTGATGCCCTTTCATCTGAGGGATGTTGGATGTCTTCAAACTCCACTGTAGATCTTTTCTTGGGTGGATGAGGAGATGATGTTTCCTCCTCTTGAGTTTGGAAACTGATCACTTTCAAATTTCCACTTACCTCTACTTTTTCTTATTATTTAGGGGGAAAAAAAAATGTACGAGGGACTCGCTTAAGAACATACTCTCTACCTGACACTGGGAAAAGACCCTGAGTGTCAAGAATCAGTTAACATTCCGATTTCTCTATTCAGTAGTTGAGGCCCCTTCCTTTTTGATCTAAGCCTGCCTTTCTAATCTCATTCATTCAATTACTCACTAAATTTTTCTTAAGAATCTATTGTGTGCTAGGTATTGTCACTTTTATAAATCTTCAGTTCTGACCAAACAAATCAAATGTTCTTGGTAATTGCAACATACACATTCCTGCTTTCTTACCTTTGCTCATGCCAGTCCTCTTGCTTGAGAAAACGTTCTCACTCCTGCCTGTTTCCTGAATCCTTTCCAGGCCTCAAGCATGAGCTTGATTAATTAAAAAAAAAATAAAATCAGCTGAGCATCCAATCTGTGTCAGGTACGGTTCTAGCATTGTGTAGATCCAACATAGCACACCCGGGCTCAGATACCAAAGAACTTATAGTTTAGTCCGAGAGATACATAACCATGAAAGAGTCTAGAAGAGAGGATGATTCATTGTTTTATGTGTGTGTCTGCTTGGGGGCTAGGGGGTTGTCGGTGATGGGGGCAGATATCATGAAAGTCTTCACAGAAAACATGACCTGGAACAAAGCTTTTTTGTTCATTTGTTTGCTTTTCTTATTTATTGTTTATTCTGTTCACGTTTTTGTTTTGAAAAATTTCAAACCACAGCAAGGGTGCAGAATAGAATATGAGCGCCTGTTCACCCTTCACCTACAATTTCTCTATTGTTAACACTCTGCCATCACATTTCCAAACACACATATTTATCTGTTTGCTTGCTTTCTTTTTGCTGAGCCATTGCTAACTGCAGATAGAGCAACACTTCAGCCCTTTCAGCATGTCCTAAGAACAAGGACACTCTCCTCCACAACCAGAATACAATGACTATATTCAGGAAATTTAACATTGACCCAACATTATTATCTAAAACATAACCCATATTCAAAATTCACCAGTCCTCCCAATAATGTTATTTGGAACTGTTTTGTTTTCCCTTTGATTCAGAATGGAAACAAGGACCACATTGCATTTAGTTGTCATGCTTCTTGAGCACTATTTAATTTGGAACTGTTTCTGAGCCTTTTGTTTTCCTTTGGTTTTTCCTGGACGCTGATGTTTTTCAAGAGTTCAGGCCAGTTTTGCAGAACTTCTTTCCATTTGGAAGTGTTTGATCATTCCTTGAGGATTAGATGCAAGGGAACTGTTTTTGACAAGAATAGTACCAGATTGTGTCATTCTCAGTACATCTCATTGGGAACAATATGATGTCTGTTTGTCCCATTAATCATGATGATAAACTTGATCACCTGGTTAAGGTGGCATTAATTAGGCTTCTACATTGTTGTTGTTGTTCAGTTGCTAAGTCTTGTCTGACTCTTTGCGACCCCATGGACTGCAGCCCACCAGGCTTCCCTGTCCTTCACTATCTCCTGGAGCTTGCTCAAACTCACGTCCATTGAGTCGATGATGCCATCCATTCTACATTGTAAAGGTAGCTTTTCCTTTTTGTAATTAATAAAGAATAAGTAAAGGTGGTACTTTGAGTTTCTGGGAATATCTTTGGAATAGGACTTGAAGGATGAGTAGAAGTTTTCCAGGCAGACAAGAAGGGGGAAAAGGAAGTATGAGCAAAGGCATAAGGGTGTGAAATGATGTCAGGAAGGCAGAGAACAACTCAGGATTATTAGAACAGACAGAGCAAGGCAGAAGTGATAGGTGGAATGGCTATAGGAGTGGCAACAGAGATCACAGAGGGCCTTGTGCTTCATCACTTGGGCTTCATCCTGGTGGCACTTTGGAGTATTTTATGCAGAGAAATGGCATAACAGAATTAATTTTAGGATACTCACTTCAGCTATGTAAGTGAATCTGTGGATCAGAAGGTACAGTGGGGAGAAAGGCAGCACTTGAGGGAGTGAGAGCTATTGCAATAGTCTGGATGAGCAATGGTACATCCATTACAGACTCTTTTCTGCCATGGAAGCTGGATCAAATCCAAATAGAATTTACCTCCTCAAATGTACACATGGCCCAGGCCACATAAGAGAATGAAATATCAAACTTTCTGTGAGTCAGTGTCTGGAGAGTTTGGGAGTCGGGTAGACAGTGAAGGCAAGAGGCTGAGGATGTAGGTAATATATTTATATTGAAGAGTGGTGGTGATTTAATTGTTAGGTTGTGTGTGACTCTCTGTGACCCTATGGACTGTAACCCACCAGACTCCTCTGTCCATGGTATTTCCCGGGCAAGAATATTGGAGTGGGTTGCCATTTCCTTCTCCAGGGGATCTTCCAACCCAGGGATCAAACCCAGGTCTCCCACTTTGCAGCTGGTCTCTTGCATTGAGCTTGGATTCTTTACTGACTGATCCACCAGGGAAGCCCTGAAGGGTGGTGGTGGTAAGAAAACCTAAAAGAATATGGGATGAGGGCACGGGAGAGCTAGTAGCTAAAAGGAGTTGCATGTTATGTCATCCGATGGACAGATAGGAAAGGTAGTCTTAAACAGAAGACTCTAAGGCAGAGGTGGGAGTTGGCTTCCCTCATACCAAGAGTTGTATATTAATTCCATTTCCCTGTGGGGCGGAATCAGTTATACCACTGTATACAGCCCGGCAGCAAGCCAGCTTCATAGGACTCTTTTCTGGGCTCAGTCTGGTTCTTAGTTTCTGGATGGTGAAGGGAGACAGATGGATACAAATGTGGAACTCTTCAAATAATACTCTCCAGTCCAGAATACAGCTATTATGAGAAAAAGATTGTGACTTATTTGTTAGGTGAAAAAAAACTAGTTTATAAAAAAGTTGTACTTTTTTTGTAAAGGTGAACTATGTATATTCATCATATATATGTATTTTTATATATAGAGAGATATATCACATATATATTAAATAGCTATTAATGAGTACTGTTTGTGGAAATATTAGGTATCAAAAGCTGCCCTAGGTATATATGGAGTAAGAATCTCACAAATGTCAGATATTAATTGGTACTATATTTGAGTGGTGGGATTAAAGGCAATTCTTTTCTTTTTGTGTTTGTCCATATTTTCAAATTTTCTAAAATAATTTGTGATATCTTTATAATTAGAAAAAAATTAATCAGAATGTATTTAGACATCATCAACAGATATCCTTTTTTTGCCTAAAAATTTAGCAAAGTTGGAAAACTAGTAATACTTCATGGTGACAGAATTCAGAGAAATGAGCGCTCTCCTACATTGTCAGGGTCGGAGATGAGGGAGAGACAATGGCCAAACCACGTGGTGGGGAGGATGTAGAGCAAAGAAAACTCTGACACTACTGGTGGCAGGGAAAGGTGGTACCACCAGTTTGGAGACCAGTCCAGTAAAGTTGAAGATGCAGATAGCCTATGCCTTAGCAATTCCAGCCCAGGTAAAGACTCTTGCTCATAAATGCTACAAGATGTTTACAAGAATATTTATTGCAATGTTGTTTATAGTAGTGAAGAAATGGAGACAATGTAAATGTCTACCAATAAGCAAATGAAAATTTGAGGGCACAATCATATAATGAATACCATACAAACAGCTATGAAAACACGTGAACTACAGCTACATGTGTAAACCTAGATAAGTCTCGAAAGTATAATGTTGTACAGAAAGAGCAAGAGGCAGGAAAAAAATGTGCAACAGGAAATTTAAAAGCAAGTAGAATAGTATCATATATTGTTTACACTTGCCTATACCTATACCTATACATATATATATATATATATATATATATATATATATATATGTATATATATATATGTTTGTTTGTTAAAAACCCACAAGCAACTGAGAAGCACCAAGCTGAGAATAGTGATTCCTCCAGGGAAAGAATTGGATCTGGGTGTGTGAGATAGGGTGTTTAAATATGTCTTAATATTTTATTTTGTTAAGATAATAGATCTGAAGCAAACATGACAAAATGTTAAGGTCTGACAAACTGGATGTTGGGTACACAGGTATTTATTATCATATCCAGCAGACTTTAGGATTGCTTGAAGTATTTCATAATAAAAATAAATGGGGGAAAGTGCACATGTGCTTGGAACTAGCAATTTCCCTGCTGGTAATTTGCTTATGTCTTCTAAGGAAGTCTTCACAAATGTGTGCAGAGATTTACCTACCAATATGTTCATTGTGAGTATTATTTACAATATAAAAAGCTGGAGAAACCCTAATCTAGGAATAAGGGATTGTGTAACTAGATTATGAAATCTTAGTAAGGTAAAATATAATGTAGCTCTTAAAATGACTACCTAGAAGAATATTTATTGTCT
Source organism: Okapia johnstoni (assembly GCA_024291935.2). Taxonomy (NCBI): domain Eukaryota; kingdom Metazoa; phylum Chordata; class Mammalia; order Artiodactyla; family Giraffidae; genus Okapia; species Okapia johnstoni. The sequence continues at coordinate 35,909,320 of CM044305.1, read as the reverse complement.
TGGCGAAATTTCATACTATCTTGTTAATAGAAAATGCCATAAAACAGTTTGATCTCAATAAAGCTAAGTAATACTTTTTATCTCTATATATGGATTCATAAATAGAGAAAAGTAAATAAGATATACACCAAAATGTCTACAATCATTATCCCTGAGCAGTGTTATTGCAGATGCTTTTTATTTTTTTAGATGTCCCAAATATGTATATGATACTTATGTAATGGTTTTATAATTTGAAAAATTACATAGTTTAAAAAGAGACTAATAAAATAGTTTTGATGAGACGTAATGTGGAATGAGACAAAAAAGGCAGCAGCTGAAGGATGAAGAACAGACAAAATCAAGGTGATTTAGAAGGTATAAGTGACAAAATTTTCTAGCAGATTAAGAAGGGAGTGGGGGAAGGGAGGAACATCATGGTGACCTGCTGCTTTCTGACTTGGGCAGCCGAGCAGCAAAAGAGATCATTCCCTGAAGTAGGAAATGCTTGAAGAAGATCAGATTTTGCCTGAAAGATGAGCAAGGAGTTCAGTTTGGAACAGGATGAGATTGACAGGCTGCAGGACTAGCATTCACAGTGGGGGACTCCTATCCTGGATCCGTTCTTTCCTGCCTACTCCTCAAACAAAAGCCATCATCCTCAGGTACTTGCCCCTTTGTACCTAACCATATGCTTCAGGGGAAACTGCCCCCTTTTCCAGTTTCTAGAGTGGCAAGAAATGGATTTTGATCATTCTAAGCCAGTCATGCAAATCCATTCCTCTTGTCAGTGACTGTTTTAGGGATGGGCAACTTACCAAACTCTGGCAAATGACAAGCTAGTGGAACCAAGAACTTCAGTTTGGGACTTGAACCCTCAAGGCCAGGACTTGAACCCAACCAAAACTCTGATTGGGATTTGAACTTATGACCTTTTAATTAGAATCATATGCCTGGTGTCTGGACTTATAGAGGCTCAGGTTCTTTTTGTCTCAGTGCTGAAGGAATTCAGTGAAAGGCAAAGTGATAGGCAACAAGTAGATTTATTAATATAGGACACTTGTGAGGGATACAAGCAGACTGGCAAGGGGGCTCTGCCCCAAGAATTAAGTGGCTACATTTTTATAATCAAAGAAAGGTGAAGGAGGGGGAGAAGACCACCTTCTTCCTTATTCTTTGAGTAGACATCAGGCTTATATCACTAGCTCCTCCTTGGCATCAGGCAGGAGAGTGTTTAACCCTGTAAGGTCAAACTGGAACTGTTATGGTGCTTATTCAAATTAGCAGAAGGGTGGTAACATATGCTAAAATATTTTAAATTATTTCAGGTTCTAGTAAAATGAGAGTCTCCTACTTTGAATTGTCACCTTTCCCTTATATTCCTGTCCTTGGTTTTAAGTATCATTATCTTGCTGGACTTGACCAGTAGAATGCAGTTCTCATTTTTTTCACTTAATGGCCTGGGCCATATCTTGTGCGTTTATTGATGACTTTATGGTTAAACGCTGCTGTTGAGTCGCTAAGTAGTGTCTGACTCATGGACTATAGCCAGGCTCCACCCCATGAACTGTAGCCCACCAGGCTTCTCTATCTTTTCTTTTCTTTTCCCAGGCAAGAAAACTGGAGTGGGTTGCCGTGCCCTCCTCCAGGGGAGCTTCCCGACCTCAGGATCAAACTTGGGTCTCCTGTACTGCAGGCAGATTATTTAGCATCTGAGCCACCAATTAGGGGAAGCCTACTGCAAAGGTTTCCCAGCCCCTAAGGAAGAGACAATAGTACTAGAGACGGCTTTTCTTCTTCAGGATGGCTTGTTTCTAGATGTCATACTCAGATCTCAAGCAGTTATCTTACAGCCTTGTGGGAAAGCAGCTTGAGGGCAAAGCCAGCATCCAGAAGATGCATTTTGAGTCAGAATTTTCTGTCACTCACGGTATTCATCTAAAGTAATATAGATAATACTGTGGAGGTGTCCATGAGTAGAGCAAAAGCTTTTGAGAAGGAAAGCTTGCCTGAGGTTCTCAGTGGTGGAATCTGGATACTACTGAAAACCTCAGGCAAGTTATTTGGTTGATTTAAATTGTCTTGAAATTGTAAGTGTAGCATAAAATATTATATGAGCTATATTTCATTTATATAAATCCAGACTTATTTTATTTTATTTTTTTGATAGGACTTATTTTATTTTAAATCTAATAATATAGAAGTTTATTAAGTGAAAAGTGAAACTCTCCCTTCCACTCATTCACCAAACCTATTCCTTTATTCAGAGATAACTGCTGAGAATAATAGTTACTGAACACAAGTTCATGTGCCTACAGACAGTGAGGCCAAATAAACCTAAATGTGGGAGTTTGGAGCAGAAGAAGGGTTATTGCAAGGCCAAGCAAGGAGAATGAGTGGCTCATACTCAAAAAGCCTGAACTCCCTGATGGTCTGGGGGGAGAAGTTTTTATAGGCAAAATTTGGGGTGAGGGCTGAAGGATGTATGACTTTCTTCTGATTGGTGGGTGATTAGGTAACAGGGTGGTGGTCCAGAAATCTTGTTCTCAGCCTGAACTTAACCATCGTCCACCTGGGTGGAGACCTTAGTTCCTGCAGAAGAACTCAAAGATACTCTGATACATATTCCTTGAGCAGGAACCAGGAGCTGCACTGTTGTTTCCTGACTGCTCCTCCTTTGTTTCTGCATTCTCTTACTTCCCTGATGAGCAACTGTTTGAATCTGCACTTTGGAACTCTGGGGAGGTCTGGAGGTTGAATGAAGCCTATTTCCTACAAACAATAAACAGAGGACATAAAAAGAATTTGCATCCAGGAAAGCCCCACAGGTTCCTGCTCAGTTTCAGTATAATGAGTTTCCTTTCAGATCTTTTACTGAGTCAGACGTAAAGAATCTGCCTGCAATGCAGGAGACCAGGTTTGATCCCCAGGTTGGGAAGATCCCCTGGAGAAGGGAATGGCAACCCGCTCCAGTATTCCTGCCTGGAGAATTCCATGGACAGAGGAACCTGACGGGCTCCAGTCCATGGGGTCGCAAAGAGTCGGACACAACTGAGCAACTAACACTTTTTACCGAACACAGATTTTTACCAAAATTAGAAGGAGTATTCAAGATGGTCTAAGGTAAACAAAGGCCTTGAGTCACACCTGTAATCACTCTGGTTATGCCAAGAGACAAAGCAGTCATCTTCCAGACAAGAGGAAATAATATGTCAACTGGCCTGTGGGAATGCTGGGCAAGAAATACAAACTTATGGATTGAGATGGTGTGTTCAGAGAAAACAAAAACACTTCGTGTCAGAAGTCTTGACATCAGACTTCAATTTTCAAGCATTGTGGGCTTCCCTTGTGGCTCAGCTGATAAAGAATCTGTCTTCAATGCAGGAAACCTGGGTTCGATCCCTGGGTTGGGAAGATCCCCTGGAGAAGGGAAAGGCTACCTACTCCAGTATTCTGGCCTGGAGAATTCCATGGACTGTATATTCTGTGGGGTCACAAAGAGTCAGACACAACCGAGTGACTTTCACTTTCAGGCATTGATTTCTGAGAAAGAGAAACAAAAACCAGGTAGTCAGAATATCAAAAGATTACTGTAATTAAAGAAAACCAAACATCTCAAATTAATGGATACAGTGCTTTTCTATGTAGGAAGAGGCAGAAGTCTGGGCCCTTTGAAATTGTTCCTTCTATATGTACCTCAGCTATCTGGGGCCAGTATCCTGTGTTTTCCCATTCTGAGTCTCCTCAGGATGTATCACGGGGGAGTGGATGCAGTGGCTGATTGCTTGATGGAGGGCGTCCTGCCTCCATCCTGAGTTCCCTCAGGGCTCACAATGGAGGTAGTGGTAGTGGCTATAATGTGATAGCTTGATAGCTGTAACATCCTTCGTTTACTGATATGACAGGCAACATTTTTCTTTTTTTCTTTCACTTTTTTTTTTTATAACAGAGATCTAATCACTGGACCTCCAGGAAATTCCAGACAGGCAGCATTTTTCATTCACACTTTTTAAAGTCTGCGTTGTATTCCACAGTATGGTTGCATCATATACTATTTAACCATTACCACCTTGATAGATGTTTGAAATGTGTAGATGTTCACAATATGTCACCTCAAGTATGCCACTTTGGCATATTGATTATTTTGAATTAAAGGTTGGACTCCAAAATCACTGCAGATGGTGACTGCAGCCATGAAATTAAAAGACTCTTGCTCCTTGGAAGAAAAGTCATGACCAACCTAGACAGCATATTAAAAAGCAGAGACATTACCTTGCCAGTAAAGGTCCATCTAGTCAAAGCTTTAGTTTTTCCAGTACTCATGTACGGATGTGAGAGTTGGACTATAAAGAAAGCTGAGCCCTGAAGAATTGATGCTTTTGAACTGTTGTGTTGGAGAAGACTCTTGAGAGTCCATTGGACTTCAAGGAGATCCAACCAGTCCATCCTAACGGAAATCAGTCCTGAATATTCATTGGAAGGACTGAAACTGAAGCTGAAGCTCCAATACTTTAGCCACCTGATGCTAAGATCTGCCTCATTTGAAAAGACCCTGATGCTTGGAATGATTGAAGGCAGGAGGAGAAGGGGACGACAGAGGGTGAGATGGTTGGATGGCATCACCGACTCAATGGACGTGAGTTTGAGTAAACTCCGGGACTTGGTGATGGACAAGGAAGCCTGGAGTGCTGCAGTGCATGGGGTCGCAAAGAGTTGGACACAACTGAGCAACTGAATTGAACTGAACAGAAGAAGCAGGGTTTCCCTGGTGGCTCAGATTGTAAAGAATCTGCCTGCAATGTGGGAGATGTGGGTTCAATCCCTGGGTTGGGAAGATCCCCTGGAGGAGGGCATGGCAACCCACTCCAGTATTCTTGCCTGGAGAATCCCCAAGGACAGAGGGGTCTGGCAGGCTATAGTCCATGGGGTCGCAAAGAGTCAGACATGACTGAGTGACTAAGTGCAAGCACAAGCAACAGCTGGTACAAGAACACTCTGACCCTCTTTTGTCCCTCAGACAGCAGGAGATAAATCTCCCATGTGAAAAATACCCTCCTTGAACCAAGAGGGTAGAGAGCATCCTTATCCCTATCACTAGACATAGGGAATTTAAGGCAAAAGACTATATAAACAAACCTGGTTTCTACTTCACTGTTGTATTACTCTTACTTGTTAGTTAATATCTCTTGTACATTTTTTCTAGTATTCTATTGACAACCTACAAAAACTCTTAATAAGGGTTTTAGTTTTTTGTCTGTTAAACAAAAATTCTCCTGATCTTTTGTTCCTGTTTTTCAGCTTTGTTTTCAGGAGCTTTTGCCATATGTAAACTTAAAATTGTTATGTTGTTTAATGTGAATCTTTCCCTTTGAAGCTTCTGAGTTTTTGCTTGCCCTGGGAAGACTTTACAACACCAAGATTTAAGCAAATGTTCTCTTTTATTTACTTCCAGTATTTCATAGTTTTGTTTTTTATATTAAATTTTTTTCCATAAAAGGGCTTTTTATTATGGAAAATCTGAAAATACTGTGATTTTATGACTGACAATAAAAAATATATATTTGGTCTTCATCCCTGTTTCTGGCAGTGAGCTCTTAAAATCCTTGGAATTTCCTAAATAGTAAGAGTGATAAAGGTGTAATGGGTGACTTTTGTTATTCATATAAGCACACCTGAGTTTATGTTAATGACTTGGCTTTTGGAAAGCCCCTAGGTAACCTAAGGAGGGGAGCTGGTTGCCAGGGGAACCAACCTAAAGATTGAAAGTGAAAGTGTTAGTAACTCAGTCGTGTCCTACTCTTTGTGACTCCATGGAACCCACCAGGCTCCTCTGTCCATGGAATTCTCCAGGCAAGAATACTGGGGTGGGTTGCCATTCCCTTCTTCAGGGGATCTTCCTGACCCAGGGATCGAATCAGGATCTCTCACATTGCAGGCAGATTCTTTACCATCTGAGCTATCAGGGAAGCCAACCTAAAGATTAGAGGGTTGTAATTTTTGGCCTCCCCAACATCACCTCTGGGGAGAGGAGAGGGGTTGGAGGTGAAACTAATTACCAGTTGCCATTGATTTAATGAACTGTGCTTATGTAATAAAGCCTCCGTAAAAATCCAAAAGGATGGGTTTCTAGGTTGGTGAACACGTGGAGATTCAGGGTTAGTGGTGAGCTCAGAGAGGGCATGAAAGCTCTGGGCCCTTTCCCCATACCTTGTTCTATGCTTCTCTTCCATCTGGTTGCTCTTAAGTTATAGCCTTTTTATAATAAACTTGTAATAGATTAAGTAACTCAAATGTTTCTCTGATTTCTGTGAGCCGCGCTGGTGAATTAATTGAACCCAAGGAGTGGGTGGTGGGAACCTCTGATTGGTGGGAACCTCTGATTTATAGTCAGATTGTCAGAAACACAGGAGACAAGCTGGACTTGTGATTTTGGAAATTCTCTCTGCAGCTCCCTCATACCAACCTCATTAACTTACTCAGAGATAAGTGATGATAAGTTTCCTTTTAGATCTTTGCCAGATATTTATATACACTCATTTTACCAAAATTAGAGGTGTGACATAAAATTCATATTTTATGGCAAGACAAAAAAAATTTGTTTTTTTGAAGAGATTCTTCTCTGCCTTTTGACCTCTTTTTTCCCCAGACGGTGCGTTGTTTATCTGCATTTTGTGTCAACCAAACCTCCCTCACGGGCAGGAATACCTGCTGAACCATGAAGAGCAACATTCTTCTAGTATCAACAAAACAATTCTTTAAAAGATAACATTCCTTCTTGATCTCATAAGGGGTCACATGACTCATCACAATGATGATGCTTAGATCTGGATTATGTAAACTGTCAAGAATACGTCATTTGATGTACAGCCCTCTGTCTCAAAAAACTTGTGTAACTGGGCCTTGACTTCTAAAGTGCATAACATTTTTCAGAGCTTTCTGAGGTGCTCTTCCTGTGTTATAATGCTCAAACTTGGCTTGAGTAAAATTTTCCATTTCTTTCTCTGATCTACTGATTAATTTTTCATTGATGTGGTGGTGGTTGGTGGCTTAGTCACTAAGTCATGTCCGACTCTTGCGACCCCATGGGCTATAGTCTACCAGGCTCCTCTGTCTGTGGGATTCTTGGTGAGAATACTGGAGTGGGTTGCCATTTCCTTCTCCAGGGGATGGATCTTCCTGACCCAGGGATCGAACCTGCATCTCCTGTGTCTCTCATGCATTGCAGGCAGATTCTTTACCCACTGAGCCATCGTAAATAAACCGAAGGCAGGTTATAGGATATTATTTTTTAAGCAAGCTAATAAATAGCATCTGATGATCCCCTTGGTTTCATATCAAAGGAAAACGTTTTACTTTTCTCCAAAATGTGTAATCCTTAGATGAATAATAGCTCAGCTGGTAAAGAATCCGCCTGCAATGCAGGAGACCCTGGTTTGATTCCCGGATCAGGAAGATTTCCTGGAAAAGGGATAGGCTACCCACTCCGATATTCTTGGGCTTCTTTGGTAGCTCAGCTGGTAAAGAATCCGCCTGCAAGGTGGGAGACATAGGTTTGGTCCCTGGGTTGGGAAGAACCCCTGGAGAAGGGAACAGCTACCTACTTCAGTATTCTGGCTGGGAGAATTCCATGGACTGTATAGTCCATGGGGCCACAAAGAGTCGGACATGACTGTGCGACTTTCACTTTACAATATATCCAACACTATTATTTTAGCATGAATTAATGTAAGAAATCATTGAGATATCTTATGTTTACTAAATCTTTGAAATCTAGTATGTATTTTAGACTTGCGGCTTATTTCAAGTCAGATGTTAAATTTTCATTGGAAATATTTGATTTCTGTTTTTAGATGTCGTGAAGTTTAGAGCTGACAAAGTAGCTTCACATATTCAAGTTGTTCCAAACGTTCTTAAAAATTTCCAATAACTGGACTGAGTGGCAATTTTAAAATTTGAATTGGTCTAAGTTAAATTAACATTAAAAAAAAATCAGTCTCAGGAATTCCCTGGCGGTCCAGTGGTTAAGTCTCCATGCTTCCATAGCAGGGGACATGGGTTGGATCCCTGGACACAGGAAATAAGATCCTACATGCTGCCAAAAATAAATACAATAAAATAAAATAAATGGACCTGGAGGTGCTAAGAACACCAAGGGAGCTCTTTAGAGGTGGGGCGGTCAGCCCCTAAAAAAAAGTCTGTCTCTTATTTCTATATTTCAGGTGCTCAATAACTGCAGGTGGTTAGTGGCTACTGTTCTGGATAACCTAGTTTTAAAAATCACTATTTCTTTATTTTTCATTTTTAGGTGTAAACAACTCTTTCCACAAGGGAGGACAGAGAAGTTGGAAGGAAAAAAATCAAAGGCATGCGTTTAGGTTTCCTTTTTGGTTCTGTAATCAAATTTTACATTTAAATTGCTTGATGATTTATTTCTTTCTATAGTAAAAATTGAACTGAAAAACATTTTAATGTTCAGTGTGATTTGATAACCAAATTTATGCTACGTGCTAGGTATGTAGAACTGATAGAACTTGTAAGAAGGCTTGGCAGATTGTAATTTTCCAGAAAAGATGGTATAATAGCTACCATTCCTCCCACTTTTCTGAGAACATGATCTTGACACTTTTCCCATCAAGAGGTGGGTCCATGTCTTCTCCCCTTGAAAGCAACTGGCTTTTAGGACTGTTTCAACCAATAGTTACAGTGTCAATGACACCATGAGACTTTCAAGGCTGGCAATGCAGCTCTCACCTGCTTTGCTGGAAGATTCTTGAACCTGGTTAGCAGCTACATAAGCAGTCTGACTGCCCTGAGACTGACAAAGCAGCCAACACAGAGAGACACTGAGAAAACATGAAGATGTCATCGAATGAATCGGGCCCCACTGCTCGCCACTCACACAGTCCATACTCAGAAATGTCGGTAGAAAGAAAAGGTGCCTTTCATTAGAATGCTGGTGGAACTTCTCTGGCAGTCCAATCATTAAGACTTTGCGCTTTCACTACAAGGGGCATGGGGTCAATCCCTGGTTGGAGAACAAAGATTCCAAGTGCTGTGCAGCATGGCCAAGGGGGAAAAAATCAGAATGCTGGAAATCTTGGAAGATGGTGAACTCAGCATCTCCCCATTCTCTTGAGACAAGTTAATTAATCCCATTCTCTTAAGACAAGTTCTTGGAATTGTGCTAGCCTCAGAGTCAGTACAGCTCAAGATGGAGCAGCTTATGTCATGGCTACCGTCTAGTTGTCATGCAGTTAGGCGTGCATTTCCTCTGGTGGCAGTTACAGTGTCTGTAAAACAGCTCAAGAATGGACATCAGACACTGAGTCTGTGACTCTATCATCCTCACTGTTAACTGCTTGGTTTTGTACTTGGGGATGGGCTATTACTGCAATGTTCTGCTCGGTTCCAGAGACAATATGGGCAGTGCAGCTGTCCAGAGGCAGTCACCATCTGATTGCAACTCAATGGCAGACTTAAGACTAGAACCTCCCAAATAAGCCCTGACCCATGGAAATCATGTGAGGTAAAAATGAATGTTCTTGTTTTAAGCCTACAAGTTTGGGGCGATATGCTAGTATCAACAATAGAAACCAGAGCACAGGGTGTTACTTGTTTTCTCTGGGACATTTGGCAACTCCATGTCTGGAACTCAGTTTCTTAATCTGAATGATATCTAAGGTTCCTTGCAGTGCTAACATTCTCTTTTATTATATCCAATTTGTGCCTCATGTTGACTATTTCTGAAGCAAAGTTCTGCTCATAGCCAACTGAGTCTTGTTCAGTTTTTTAAAAAATTCATCGCCATGATTTTTAAATCCGAAATCAGTTAAACTTTATATTTGCAAAGCATTTTTAACTTTTCAGATCTCCTGTATATGCATTATTTCATTTAATTCTCCCAATGGACCTATGAGGTAAGCAAGGTGAGTATTAAAAAGTGAGAAATTGAAAAACAGGAAGGTTTCCTATATATCAGATGCTTGAACAACAGACTGGCAGAATTGAAAGGATCCTGAATGACAATTCCTTTGAAAGATAGGGAGATTGAGGTGTGGAGATTTTAAATGACTTGTCTACATTCAAATAGGTAATGGAAAATTAGAATTGAAACTAACATCTTCTGATCTTGGTTTAACTCATTAAAATTGCACTCAATTTTGTTTTGGATTAATGCCCTGATTATGTCCAAATTTATTTTACCCTGAGACATGCTAAGTTGTATGGAGCTTGACCAAAGCCTGCTGTTCTTATTTTAATGGAAAATTTTCTCTTCTTCCTTGTTTGTCTTTAAAACTTTTGTTGGTGTCTAAAACATTTCACGAAAGTGTTTCATTTCAGTGTTAACTCAGACACAAGTGATTATAATTATGTTCCAAAGTTTAGAAAATTATGCACAAATTATCAATTAAGCAAATGCTTCAACAGTTATATGCCTCATCAAGAAAAATTATGCAAACTCTAGGAAGAATGACAATTTTACACAAGATGTTTTTATTTATTACATTTCCTAAATTGTTGCAGATAATTTCCAATAACATTATCAAAATATCACACCATTTACATTCCAGGTGAAATTTTGTGACAGAGACTTTTCTCAAATTTGTTATAAATGTAAGACCCCTCTGTCAGTCTTAGGCATACATGTGAAGTATGAAAAGTTTGTCAAACTTAATATATTGTAAACTCACATTTCCTACACATCCGCTTTCTCTTCAGTGTTCATTGCATTGGCTAACACTATGATTATGTGCGTACTTACTTGAATTAAAAATCTTGTAATTCATTCTAGATCTTTCTTCCACTACCATATCTAATATGTCATCAAGTCCAGTTGACTCTGTCTGCGAAATATTTCCTGAATCTGTCTTCTCTATTTCCTTTCTAGTTGAAGTTCATATTCAGGCAGCAGTAAAACAATATAATAGTCTTATTTTTTAAAATTTTTTAATTTTTGTCTTTGCTCACATTTATTTTTTATTTTTATTTTTAAATGCTGCACAGCACCATTTTTATTTCATTTATTTCTTTATTTTTGTTTGCTGCTGTTATTTTATTTACTTAAAAAAAGAAGGAACGTTTGTGGCCTTTTTTTGTTTTGTTTTTCTGTATGCCGCCTTAAGCTTCCTAAATTTGTGATATGTAAGCAAGCTGAAGGGTAAAAGGGATTTTGCAAAATCTCTTGAGGGAAAGGAAAGGTTGCCTTATTAATCATGTCCTTTGGTAGGTGATCAACTGCTTGTGCAATTACTTTTCACTTTTAATTACTTGAGCTTAAGGCTTTAATTAAATTTGGAGGTTCTCTTCTTAGAGCAGTTCATACTGACAGAGGTGCATTCACTGGATGATGTCACAGCGGTCACAACAATGTTATTTATTTATATATTTATTTGAGCTGCACAAGTTGGCTTGTAGGACCTTAGTTCCCTGACCAGGTATTGAACTCATGCGCCCTTGCAGTGGAAGTGCAGAGTTCTAACCATTGGAGCACCAGGGAATTCCCAATACAATTAAAAGACTGGGTATAAGTGTTTAAACTATATTTCTCTTACCGCTATGAAGAACAGTATGGAAGTTCCTTAAAAAAACAAACAAAAAAAAGAACTACCATATGATTTAGCAATCCCACTCCTGGGCATATATACAGACAAAACCATAATTCAAAAAGACACATGTTCATAGCAACACTATTCAGAATAGCCAAAATACGGAAACAACCTAAATGTCCATCAACAGATGAATAAAGAAAATGTGATGTGTATATATACACACACAATGGAATACTACTCAGCCATCAAAAATAATGAACTAATGCTATTTGCAGCAACATGGATGGACCTAGAGATTACAATTCTAAATGAAGTAAGTTGGACAAAGAAAGACAAATATCGTATGATAACACATATGCAGAATCTTAAGAAATGATACAAATGAACTTATTTACAAAACAGAAACAGACTCACAGACTTAGGAAACCAATTTACAGTTACCAAAGAAGAAAGGTCAGGGAGAGATAAATTAGGAGTTTGGGATTAACATATACATACTGTATGTGCATGCACTCCCAGTTGTGTCTGACTCTTTGCAACCCCATGGACTGTAGCCTGCCAGGCTCTTCTGATCATGGAATTTTCCAGGCAAGAATACTGGAGCGGGTTGCCATTTCCTTCTCCAGATACATACTACTACATATAAAATAGATTAAGAAGGACCTACTGTACAGCACGGGAAACTATATTCAATAGCTTGTAATAACCTCTAATAGAAAAGAATCTGAAAAAAAAATGGATATATGTATACATAACACTGAATCACTTTGCTGTACACCTGAACTAGCACAACATCGTAAATCAACTATAATCCAATATAAAATAAAAATTAAATTAAAAAATAAAAGAATAAAATACAGTTATCTTGAATTTGCTTGGGGCCTTTGCTCCATTCTATTCATGTTAATAAAACAAACTTTTATTGAGCATCTATTCTGTGCTAGATAACCTGCTAGATTCTGGAGGGTACAAAGATGATTATGAAACATGGTACAGGCCCATAAGTGGACAGGCACCAAGACAAATAATTACAATACAGTTAAAAGCAGAGCAGAAAACTGTCCGTGGTATAGACATAATATATCTAGACAGAGTTTACAAGGAAGTGGCTTCAGAACAGTTTTGGTGATTACTAGGCAGACCAGTGCCAGAAAGTTGTAGACAAGGGAACAACTTGTGAAAAATTCTAGAATTGGATTCCTGGTAAGATGCACACAGTATATCCTCTCTAGTTTAAATTTATAACATCAATAAACATGACATAAAAGTGAAAAAGGCAAAACACAAAGCCAGACTTAAAAGCAAGATAAACAACAGCTTGGACAGAAAATGAACAGAGATAGAAAATGATGGGGTAGGGAATTCCCTGGAGGTCCAGTGGTTCGGACTCGGTGCTTTCACTGCTGAGGGCCCAGGTTCAACACCTGGTTGAGGAACTAAAATTCCACAAGTCCCGAGGTGGGGCCAAAAGAAAGAAAGAAAGGAAACGGCGATGTCATAAAGCCTTAGGTTTGGGAAGTTCTGAGTCTCAAAGCCGATAGTGATTCTGCAGGGTCAGTTTATTTCAGTTCAGTTCAGTCGCTCAGTCGTGTCCAGCTCTTTGCGACCCTGTGGACTGCAGCACGCCAGGCCTCTCTGTCCATCACAAACTCCCGGAGCTTACTCCAACTTATGTCCATCCAGTCAGTGATTCGAACCAACCGTCGCATCCTCTGTCGTCCCCTTCTCCTCCCACCCTCAATCTTTCGCAGCATCAGCGTCTTTTCCAATGAGTCAGTTCTTCGCATCAGGTGGCCAAAGTATTGGAGGTTCAGTTTCAGCATCAGTCCTTCCAAAGAATATTCAGGATTGATTTCCTTTAGGATGGGCTGGTTGGATCTCCTTGCAGTCCAAGGGACTCTCAAGAGTCTTCTCCAACACCACAGTTCAAAAGCATCAATTCTTCAGTGCTCAGCTTTCTTTATAGTCCAACTCTCATATCCATACATGACTACTGGAAAAACCATAGCCTTGACTAGACAGACCTTTGTTGTCAAAGTAATGTCTCGCTTTTTAATATGCTGTCCAGGTTGGTCATAGCTTTTCTTCTGAGCAAGTGTCTTTTAATTTCATTGGCTGCAATCACCATCTGCTGTGATTTTGGAGCCCCCCAAAATAAAGTCTGTCACTGTTTCTGTTGTTTCCCCATCTATTTGCTATGAAGTAATGGGATCAGTTGCCATGATCTTAGTTTTCTGAATGTTGAGTTAAGTAGAACCCATGCAAGAAGGAAGAGAGTCATCAGGGGCTCTGCTTAAAGCCAATGGTTGGGATGGTACCTTCTCCTCTAATCAAAAGGCTTGGGGTAGGGGGGAAGCTATTGCCAAATTTGTAGAGGCTATGACTTTTAGCAAGCTATAGATCTAGGAAGGTGGGAGGATACAAACACAGCCTTGGCATCTGGAACTCAAGTCACCAATGGACACTATCTGACAAGACCTTGGAAATGCCACCATAAAACCTGATTTTGTACTCAACTCCCTGGGAATGGAGTGAAGATGGCATCAGAAATTCTAGAGAGGATAGAAATGAGACAGAGGAGGAAGGATACCCACCCACTGGCCATTCAAAGGACCCTACCAGCCAAAATGCCCAAAACTCTTCTGAAAATCTAAGGCCAAGAAACACAAACATAATAAATTTATTGCAGGTGATAATAACTTATGAAACTGTCAAAGATTTTAAAGGATGTTCAAAGAGGATAATGAAAGAATAGTTTTTATTCATTAACAAATGCATGGAATTATGAATAAAAAGAAGCAGAAGAGAAACAAGAATAAGTAGATATGGAAAAATTATGCATTTTTAAATTAAAAATATAATTGAAAAATTAAGACACAGTAGATGGGATAAACTCTAGACCAGACAGTTAAAGGGACACTTTTGTGAATTGAAAGGTAGTTCCAATGAACTCCCATAAAACAGAGCACAAAGAGGAAAAAAAAGATTAAAAATAACATGAAAGGGAACTTCCTTGGCAGTCCAGTGGTTAAGACTCCATGCTTCCACTGCAGGGGGCATGGGTTGGATCCTTGGTTGGGGAAGTTCCACAAGCCCCACAGTGTGGCCAAAAAAAAAAGGCATGAAAGGGTAGTTAAGAGATACGGAGGATTGGAAACAGGAATTCTAAAGAAGGAGAATTGGGGAAATGGAAGAGAAGCATTATTTCAAGATATAAAAGATGATAATTTTCTAAAATTGAGGACATAAGTCTTTAGATCAAAAGTGCTGAATACCAAACAGGATAAAAGAATCTACAGCTTAGATACACTGAAAGCAAGATTGCAAAGCATCAATGATAGAAAACATAAAAGGTTATTGCAGAGAGTAAAAAATTACTTTCAAAGGTACAACAATTAGTCTAAATAGGAGATTCCTCAAGACATCAATAGATAATGGAGTAATATTTTCAGGGTATTGACAGGAAACAACTGCCATTTGAGCATCTATTTCCTGTTAAAATATCATTTAAAAAAACTAGGAGCAAAACAAGGACCTCTTCATACCTACATGCTGAAAGAATTTGTCCTGTACAGACACTATACGAATTATTAGAGAATGTTCTTCAACAAGAACAAAAGTAAGCCCACGGGGAAGGTGTGAGCTATAAGAAGTAGCAGTGAGAACAGAAATTGACAAAATATGTCAGTAATTTAATTACCTGCTGACGATTATCTTAAAAGGCAAACAATTTTTTGATTTAAAAAAGTAAAAACAAAACTCTAGTTAACAATATAAGTACTATAGAAGGAGAGGTTATTCAATAGAAAGTTAAAGCATATTAAAATTTGTGTTATGTTCAGGAAAGGAAATATCTAAATATACTTTAGATATTGTTAGAAAAATTTATGCTTAAGTATGGATGTAAATATTAAGGGTAACCACTAAAATCATAGAAATAAAATCTTTAATTCTCAAACTAGCAGAGGCAGGAAAAGAAAACAGAAAACAGAAAAATGTTAAGAAGATAAAATGGATCCTTATATATCAGTAATCATCAGAAGTGTTTACAGATAAGCTCAACAAATGACAGAGACTGTCAGATTGAGTAAATAAAGCAAAATTCAGCTACATACAGTTTATAAAATTCACAGCTAAGTGAGAAACATAGGAAATTTTAAAGTAAGGTGATGGAACAATTTCTTGAACTTTTATTCAACTAATAACAATTTCAAACTGATGGATCTACAAGGAGAAATTTGTAATTAACAATTATATTGTGAGAATTTAATGAAAGTCTTTCCTATGATTTATATTGATAAATTGCACAAACCCCAAAAAGTAAGAATATA
The DNA here is from genome assembly GCA_024291935.2 of Okapia johnstoni. Taxonomy (NCBI): domain Eukaryota; kingdom Metazoa; phylum Chordata; class Mammalia; order Artiodactyla; family Giraffidae; genus Okapia; species Okapia johnstoni. The sequence goes on along the minus strand of CM044305.1, from coordinate 35,893,461 downwards.
AGAACTAATATTTAGAATCTAGAGGTTAAATATAGAACTTAGAAATTTTTAGGGCACAATTAACAAGCTTGATCTGGTGTTTAATGTAAGTGCTTGTGCTTAAAGAAATAAAGACTATATATATATATATATATATATATATATATATATATATATATATATATATATATATATATTCTTTACAATATTCAACTCATTGTATGAGAATAGTATAATATTAATACCCAAATAGGACAAAGATTACAGAGAAAATAAAATTATAAACAAGTTTGATTTATGAACAGTGATACAAATATCCTAAATAAAATACTAGTCACAAGAAATCCAACAATATATGAAAACAGTAATAATTCATGACTAAGTAGGATTTACCATAGAAATGCAAAGAAGACATCATCAGAAAATCCATCAAAGTAATGTACCACAATAACAGACTGAAAGAGAAATACATATATTATATACATATATAATAGTTTAATAGATGCAGAAAGGACATTCCAAAAATTATGCAATTAATTCATGATTAAAATCTTAGTTTTAACTGCATTTGTCAAGTTTAATTTTCTTAAAAGATCTGGAACAGCAATATTGGCAAAATGTTAATAATTACTGAAGCTGGGTAAGGGACATTCACTATACTATTCTACCTACTTTTGTGTATGTTCAAATTTTCCATAATAAAAACATTTTAAAGTGCTCAAAAATTTAAAAAATAATCTGAAGTACATAAGGCAAAATGGCAGATGGATATATAGATATTTAATATATTAGTCTCTATATTTTTAATGTTTGAAGTATTTTCCAATTAAAGCAAAAACACAAAAATAGGGTGTTCTTCAAAGCAAAATTTCTTTGGGTCTATAAATAATTTGAACTAGAGTCAAGAAATAGGTAAATAATATTGAAGAGTTAGGAAAGGATAAAGTTTTTAAACATTTTGTGTAGCATGATAAGAAAATCAGACTTCTTCGTTTGGGGAATGGAGAGTGACTGAAGGGTTTGGGAAAGAGAAGGTTTGCATGATATATTGTAATAATAATAATAACAACAACAATAGCAACAAAATTTATATAGCTCATACTTACATAACATGCTATATGCCAGGTTCTGTTCTAAGTGCTTTACACACACTGACTCATTTAATAGTCACAACAATCCTTTGACCTTTATTCTCCTCTAAGCTCCCTTTTACAAATGAGAAAATGAAGGCATAGAGAACTTGTCAAAGTCACATAGCTGGTAACTGACTTGAAGGACTCATATAAGGAGTCCATCTTTGAGTCAATGTTCTAGTACTGTACTGTCCAATATGATAGTCACTAACCTTATTTAATTTAAATTTGTTAAAATTAAATAAACTAGACATTTGGTTCCTAAGTTGTACTAGCCATATTTCAAGAGCTCAATACCCAATATGTGCTTAGTCACTCAGTCGTGTCCGACTCTTTGTGACCTCATGGACTGCAGCCCACATGGCTCCTCTGTCCATGGGTTTCTTCAGGCAAGAATACTGGAGTGGGTTACCATTTCCTCCTCCAGGGGATCTTCCCAACCCAAGGATTGAAGCCAGGTCTCCAGCATTGCAGGCAGATTCTTTACCATCTGAGCCACCAGGGAAGCCCAATACCCAATATAGCTAATGGCTATTGAACTTCACAGATACAGAAAGATTCCATCATTGCAGAACATTTTATTGGACAGTACTGCTTTAGTCTTTTTTAAAAATATTTTTTTGAAATTTATTTATTTAGCAGTATCGAGTCTTAGGATCTTTCTTGGATCAAAGACTCTCAAGTTGTGGCATGTGGGCTTGGTTGCTCCATGGCATGTGGGATCTTAGTTCCCAGACCAGGGATCGAACCCTCGACCCATGCATCTGCAAGTGGACTCTTAACCATTGGACCGCAGGGAAGTCCCCTGCTTTAGTCTTATTATTGCTATTATTGTCATTTTATATCAGGTACTTCTGGAGGCACTAAATTTATTTTGACAGTCATCAAACCAGGATTTCTCAACCTGAACCCTACTGATGTTTGGGGCTTGGTAATTATAAGGGGGAGGTGTGCTGTCCTGTGCATTGCAGAATATTTAGCAGCATCCCTGGCCTCTACCTACTAGTTACCAGTAGCATTCTCTATGTCAACTTGTGACAACCCATATCTCCAGACATTGGCAAATGTCACCTGTGGGGTTTGTGTGTGTGTGAAAACTGTCCTTGGTTGAATTAGAGACAATATTTTCTGAACTAATGTTTCACCTTTACTTCAATCCTCTTAAGACAGGTTTCCTCTTAATAAAGCACATTTATCTGAAGTGGTGGTACAAATGCATACCAGCAGTGTATGGGAGAGCCACGTGTTCCATATACTTGCTAGCACTTGGTAATTATCTTTTTTCATTTTTGTCTTTCTTCTAGAGTGTGGGTCGATGTATTGTGTTACATTTTTTATTTGCATTTGCCTTAGGCTATTTGTAATAGCCAAACTGGAATGTCACAGGCCGGCACCTATAAACGCTGAGAACATTAAACTGTTTTGGTATTGATTTGTAATATTTTAATACTTACCTCCCTGCTGCTGCTAAGTCACTTCAGTCATGTCCGACTCTGTGCAACCCCATAGACGGCAGCCCATCAGGCTCCGCCATCCCTGGGATTCTCCAGGCAAGAATACTGAAGTGGGTTGCCATTTCCTTCTCCCATGCATGAAAGGGAAAAGTGAAAGTGAAGTCGCTCAGTCGTCCGACTCTTAGCGACCCTATGGACTGTAGCCTATCAGGCTCCTCCATTCATGGGGTTTTCCAGGCAAGAGTACTGGATTGGGGTGCCATTGCCTTCTCCGACTTACTTCCCTAGTCCTTTCTAGAAAGGATCAAAGCTTAAAAGTTATTCTCCAGGGACTTCCCTGGCTGTCCAGTGGATAAGATACCACACTTTCAATGCAGGGGCGAGTTCAATCCCTGCTGGGGGAAGTAAGATCCTCCATGCTGGGTGACACAGCCAAAAATAAAGAGGATATTCTTCAGAAAGAAAAGACAATTGCATAGAAAGTCTTAATCAAAACATTTTTACTGTTTGAAACCATTTATGTTCTTGAGTTAATTTAATCCTATGGTAATTATTCTTCATTTCACCAACCTAATTATTATCTTTGTCAAACCTGCTGTAGCTACTGAATTTTTTACTTTTGGTAAAAATAGCCCTATGACTTTAGTCACTCAGACCAGAAAGATCAGAGTCACAATTAACTTTTCTCTGTTTTACTGTCATTCTGGTTCTAACATTACAGGGACCCTGTTATCCATTTTGCCGTGGACCTCATTTGTGCTTTCATCACCCTACATCAGACTGATGCCAAGGAGGAAGGCATAACTCCTTTTGATCACCCACCTTCTGCTCAGAGATCGTCAGGACGAGTCACATCCTTGTGTATCTCAGTTACCAGCAAATGTTTATTTTCACTAAAAGGCATGTGTATATCCCCTAGTATGACTCACTCTCCTGCTCCACACCTACCCCAAGCCCTTTTGTGACGGTTAATTTTATGTGTCAATGTGACTGGGCTAAGAGGAGCCCAGGTAGCTGTTAAAACATTATTTCTGGGTGTGTCTGTAAGGGTGCCTTTCAAAGAGATTAGCATTTGAATCTGTAGACTGAGTATCACATTGCCCTCGCCAAGGTCAGTGGGCGTCATCCCTCTCAGTTGACAGCCTGAATAGATCAAAATGGCAGAGGAAGGGGGAATTTGTCCCACTGATTGAGCTAGGACTTCCGTATTCTCCTGCTTGCCGACATCTCTGGCCTTTGTATTCAGACTGGGGCTTACTCCAGTGTCTCCCCTGGTTCTTAAGCCTTCAGGTTTGTAGTGGAACTACATCACCAGCTGTCCTTGCAGATGGCAGATTGTGAGACTTCTCATACAGTGGAAAAGAATCTGCCTGCAGTGGGGGAGACCTCAGTTCGATTCCTGGGTCAGGAAGATCCCCTGGAGAAGGAAATGGAAACTCACTCCAGTATTGTTGCCTGGAGAATTCCATGGACAGAGGAGCCTGGCTACGGCTTCCATGGCAGGCTATGGTCCATGGGGTCGCAAAGAGTCAGACATGACTGAGGGACTGAGCATGCACCCTTCATAATACATCTCTTTCTATGTATCTATATATAACCTATTGGTTCTGTTTCTCTGGCAAACCCTGACTAATAATACACCTTCCACTCTGCTCTCAGGACTCATGGTCAGTTATCAGGAAAACGTTCTAAACCCTCAACCTCTTCTCTAAATGTGCACTTCCCTTTCCTGCTCTAACTGTAGCACACTGCTTCCTCTGCAGCCCTTTAGGGAAAGGGGTGTGACTGCTTCCTCTCCCTTACTCCTCACACCACTGGGTTTTAAGGTGTTCTCTTCACCTTTCCTTGCTGCTTACAGAGCATTTTTGCCTCTTCCTCTGCCCTCCAACCCCGGTTTCTTTGCAACCTGAACAATTAAAATCTGTTTCCTTCCAGTCACTCTCATGCATTGAAAGCAGGAATTCCTGACTCATGGTCCTCTTTGGTACTTGAGGGGACAAAACCCCACTCTGGGTAAACCTAACTCACTGCCTACTCTATGCCTGCCCTCATAGCTGGGTGTGGCTGGGGAAAAATATGCAATTATGGCAAGTAGTCTCACTTTAAATATACTCTATTTGGGGATTATCTTTAAATTTTCCTTTGAAAGGTCTTTTGATAAATATAAATTCTTAATGTTATCTTGTTGTTGTTGCTTTCAGTCACTAAGTTGTGTCTGACTCTTTCCAACCTCATCCACTGCATCATGCCAGGCTCACCTGTCCTCCAGTATCTCCCGGAGTTTGCTCAAATTCACGTCCATTGAGTAGGTGATGTTATCTAAGCATCTCATCCTCTGCCATCCCCTTCTTTTGCACTCAATCTTTCCCAGCATCAGGGTCTTTTCCAATGAGTCAGCTCTTCACATCAGATGGCCAAAGTATTAGAGCTTCAGCTTCAGCATAAGTCCTTCCAATGAGTAATCAGGTTGGTAATTTATCAAGTATTTTTTTTTTTTATATTTGGTGTTTTGGGTACCTGGTTCAAGAATTCTTTCCCTACTCCACATTATGAGTGATCTGAGAACAAGACTCATGGAGAGATCACCCTTGGTCAGGTTTTTCTCTCTAGTTACTTAAGGCAACAGAGGAAAGCAATAGTTACAGAATTCATAGCAGACTTTTTTTTTAATGTAACCATTTTTTTAAACATCTGCTCTGCATAATGACTGAAAGGCTTTTTTTTTTTTTGCATTAAAAAAGTTATGGAAATTTTCAGCCATAAACAAAAATGCCACTCATCATCCAGTTTCAACAATTGTCAACATTTTACCATTCTTGTTTCATCTATCCCACTCCAGTCTTCTTGCCTGTAAAATTCCATGGGCAGAGAAGCCTTGTGAGCTACAGTCCATGAGGTCGCAAAGAATCAGACACAACTAGTGACTGAGCACACACTAATATTCCATAATATTAATATTTATGTACCACATCTTGTTTATCCCTTCATCTATTGATGGGCATTTAGGTTGTTTCAATGTCTTGGCTATTGTGAAAAGTGTTGCCATAAACATAGGGTGCATGTATGTTTTTCCAATTATAGTTTTTTTCTGGATGTATGCCCAGAAGTGGGATTGCTGGATCATGAAGCTGAAACTCAAATACTTTGGCCACCTGATGCAAAGAGCTGATTCATTTGAAAAGACCCTGATGCTGGGAAAGATTGAGGGCAGGAGGAGAAGGGGACGACAGAAGATAAAATGGTTGGATGGCATCACCGACTCAATGGACATGAGTTTGGGTGGGCTCTGGGAGTTGGTGTTGGACAGGGAGGCCTGGCGTGCTGCAGCTCATGGGGTCGCAAAGAGTTGGACACGACTGAGCGACTGAACTGAACTGATGGCAACTCTACTTTTAGTTTTCAAAAAGAGCTTTTTAGTATTTATTTTTATTTGCCTGCACCGAATCTTAGTTGTGGCATGCTGGATCTTTGATCTTTGCTTCAGCATGTGGGATCTTTATTTGTGGCATATGAACCCTTAGTTGTGGCATGTGATATCCAGTTTCCTGACCAGGAATCGAACACTGGCCACCTACATTGGGAGTATAAAGTCTTTCTTAGCCACTGGCCCACCAGGGAAGTCCTTCAAAAAAATTTTATAGTTGGTTTGTTCGAATCAGAATCAAACTTGGTCTACACATTTTGTTTTACTGATATACCTGTCTTTCTGGGTCACTGCTTTATTTCTTATGGTCTATATTTGGCTGACTTTATCCTTGTGGTGTCATTTAGTGTGTTCCTCCGGCCCTAATCTTCCACCGTATTTTCACATATTCCTATGGAAGTTTGATTAAATTCAGATTTAGTTCTTGTGGCAAAAATGCTTACATAGATAGTCTTGTATATGTCCCATTGTATCACTTCAGAGATTTCACTTTGTGTGATATTAAGATGGATCAGAGGGTTCAATTTGATCCAATCTTTTACCTACATGCCTTTAGCAGTTATTGAAGATCATAAATTTGTGGTTGCAGAATGGTAACTTCTTAATTCTAGTATTTCTTTTGCATTTATTGTCATTTTTTCAAGAAGAATGTTCCCCCACCAATTATTACCTTGTGTTATAGACTGCATGTTTGTGTATCCCCAAATTCAAAAGTTGGAACCCTAATCCCCAGTGTGATGGTTTTTGGAGATGATCTGGGAGGTGATTAGGTCATGAATAGGATTAGTGCTCTTATAAAAAGAGACACAAGATGTACTATGTACATAAGTTAAATAATCAGGGTGACATTATACAGCCTTGTCTCATACTCCCATCTCTTTAAGAATTTTCCACAGTTTGTTGTGATCTATACAGTCAAAGGCTTTAGTGAAGTCAATGAAGCAGAGGTAGATGTTTTTCTGAAATTCTCTTGCTTTGTTGCAATGCATGTAGGCAATTTGATCTCTGGTTCCTCTGCCTTTTCTAAATCCAACTTGAACATCTGCAATTTCTCAGCTCACATACTGCTGAAGCTTAGCTTGAAGGATTTTGAGCATAACCTTGCTAGCATGTGAAATGAGCACAACTGTGCAGTAGCTTGAACGTTCTTTGGTATTGCCCTTCTTTGGGATTGGAATGAAAACTGACCTTTTCCAATCCTGTGGCCACTGCTGAGTTTTCCATATTTGCTAACATATTGAGTGCAGCACTTTAACAGCATCATCTTTGGCAATTTTAAATAGCTCAGTTGAAATTCTGTCATCTCCACTAGCCCTTTTTTTTGCTGTTGTTATCTTTAACAGCTTACAGAGATATGATTCACATAACATATAATTCATCCATTTAAAGTGTACAATTCAGAAGATTATGGCATATTCACAAAATTGTATAATAGTCAGCACTGTCTAATTTTAACATAGTCATCACCCTCCCCAAAAGAAACCCTATACTCATTATCAGACCCTCCTCTTTCCTGCTACCAGCCCTAGGCAACCATATATTTGATTTTTGTTTGTATAGATTTGCTTATTGTGAACATTTCATATAAATGAAATTGCAAAATATGTGGTCTTTTATGGCTGAGTTCTTTAGTATAGCATAGTTTTCTTTAGTATAGTATAGTTTTCTTTAGTATAGTATAGTTTTCAAGGTTCATCCATATTGTAGAATGTAAAAGTACTCTATCTCCCTCTTTTTTTTTTTTGTTGCATTGCACCATGTGAGATCTTAGCTCCCCAACCAGGAATCAAACTTGTGCTCCCTGCAGTAGAAGCCCAGAGTCCTAACCACTGGACCACCAGGGAATTTCTATACTTTATCCCTTTTAATGGCCAAATAAGATTCTGTTTTATGGATATACCGTATTTTGTTTATCTATTCATCATTTGATGAATGTTCGGGGATGTTTCCACCTTTCTTTCTTCATAACATTATTGTGAATAATATTAATATGAACATTCCCTGTAAAAGTTTTTGTGCAGACATGTTTTCATTTCTCTTGAGAATATATCTCAGGATAGAATTGCTGGGAACTTCCTCTTCTAGCTTGTGGAAGAGTTTGTGAAGGACTGGAATTAATTCCTTTTAAAAGTTTGACAGAATTCACCAGAGCAACCATCTGGGCTCTGGATTTTTCTTTGAAGTAATTTGAAAATTAAAATTTCAGTCTGTTTACTTTTGTAGATCTATTCAGATTTTCTGTTTCTTCTCACGTTAGACTTGGTAGTTTGACTTTTTCTAGGAATTTGTATGATACCTCTAAGATATCTAATCTGTTGCCATATAATTATAGTATTCGCTTATCATTCATTTTATTTTTATAAGATTGGTAGTGATGGTCCCTCTTTCATTCCTGATTTTAGTAATTTTTATCTTTCTTTGTCAGTCTAGTTAAAGGTTTACCAAGTTTGCTCATCTTTTCAAAAAACCAACTTTTGGTATAATTGATTTTTCTCCAGTGTTTTTCTATTCTCTATTTCATTTATTTCTTCTCTAACCTCTCCTATTTCCATCCTGCTTGCTTTGGTTTATTTTGCTCTTCTTTTTTAGTATCTTATGGTGGAAGGTATAGTTATTGATCTGAAATATTTCTTGTTTTCTAAGGTGGTTATTTACTGCTATAGATTTCTTCCTAAGCACTGCTTAACTGCTTCCAGTGATTTTTGGTACATAGTGTTTTTGTTTTCATTCATGTCAAAGCATTTTTTAATCAAAGTGTTTTCTAATTTCTTTTTTGATTTCTTCTTTGACTCATTGGTTATTTAACAGTGTGTTGTTTAATTTGTGAATAAACAACATATTTGTGAATTTCCAAATTTTCTTCTGTTATTGATTTCTAACTTCATTCCATTGTGGTTAGAGAACATGCTTTGCTTGATTTCATTCCTTTTTATGTACTGAGACTTGTAATATGGCCTAACATAAGGTCTACCCTATAGAAAGTTCCATGTGCACTTGAGAAGAATATGAATTTTACTGTTGATGGGTGGAGTTTTCCATAGATGCTGGGATGAAGTATATGGAAACAGGACAAGTTAAACTGTTGCAAACTCACTGTATTTACTGAGGTTCAGTAGTTTAGCTTGAATGAATACACTTCAGATTGTTGTAAGCCTTTGGTTAGTTTCCAGAGTTCTGAAAAAAGTTTCTTTTGACAATTGTGGCTTTTTTTAAAGAAAAAAATTATACTTCCTTCTTTGGAAGTATAGAGTTACAGAGGTCTTCACTCTGCCAATCCACAAGTACCACCTCAAAAATATTGTTTTAAAGACACTTGAAATAATTCTCAGTGATTATGGCAGAAATTTGAGGCTCGTCAGGTTCATTTAGGGCTTCCCAGGGAGCACAGTGGTAAAGAATCCACCTACCAATGCAGGAGACACAAGAGATGCAGGTTCGATCCCTGGGTTGGGAAGACCCCTGGAGTAGGAACTGGCAACCCATTCCAGTATTCTTGCTTGGAAAATTCCATGGACAAAGGAGCCTGGCAGGCTATAGTCCATGGGGTCACAAAGAATCAGACCCGACTGAGCACACACACACAGGTTCATTTGCTTAATTTTTTCTTTTAAATATTAAAGGAGTGTCTCTTTTTCTTCTTGATTTAATTTTAAAAAATGTAAATCATTTGTGTTCCCAAAGTCTAATCTATGAAACAAGATACATTCAGAAAGATCTAGCTTTCATCATTGCCCCTCCTCTCTCTATAGGTTACGTTTTTAAAACTAGTTTTTGGTGTATGCTTCATAGATTTTTAAAAACAAAACCATATAGCTATAAATAAATATTCCTCTGTTTTAATCACTTCTTGCTTTTTCCTTAATAAGATATCCTAAAGATAACTCCATAGTGGAATATGGAGCTATTCTTAAATTAATTGGATTTTGAAAAATTGTAAGAAAAAATTACTCGTGCTTAAATCGTATTTTGGGTAAATAATATGTAAATAATGTTTTACTAAATTCTTCAAATTTATCAGCTAATTACAGGTATAATTTTTTATTTAGATGCCTAAGTCTTCAGGAGTTGGTATTCTTTCTCTGGCTGTGTGAGACTAGTTCAGAGAGTTGGTCTTTTGTTTCAGTGTCTTCATTTCTTGTTCTCTCCTGTCCACTTCTTTCTTCTCCATGTAGGTCACCAATAACTTACAGACTCCCTTGGTAATTTCTACATGTCACAAAGTTGAATGCAAGATGGATGAGAGTCAAGACATCTAAAGAAGGCTAAGGCAACATATGGTGAGAAACAAATCAATACAAGGAGAATTGTTAATTTTCCATTAGCACATTAAGGTTTATTTTGGGATGTCTCAGAGGACATCTTTATTGTAAAGGAATAATTTGACAACTGTGTTTTAATAAGGAAATAGAAATAAATTAGGAAAAATAGAAATAATCACCCTGGTAGGAGTTAGAGATTAAATGTCACCAGATTTAGCAAATAAAAGTAGAGGACATCCAGTTAAACTTGAGTTTCAGATAATTTTTTATGAATAAGTTTTTTTAGTATAACCTAGATAGCATATTAAAAAGCAGAGACATTACTTTGCCAACAAAGGTCCGTCTAGTCAAGGCTATGGTTTTTCCAGTGGTCATGTATGGATGTGAGAGTTGGACTATAAAGAAAGCTGAGCGCCAAAGAATTGATGCTTTTGAACTGTGGTGTTGGAGAAGACTCTTGAGAGTCCCTTGGACTGCAAGGAGATCCAACCAGTCCATCCTAAAGGAGATCAGTCCTGGGTGTTCATTGGAAGGACTGATGTTGAAGCTGAAACTCCAATACTTTGGCCACCTGATGTGAAGAACTGACTCATTGGAAAAGACCCTGATGCTGGGAAAGATTGAGGGCGGGAGGAGAAGGGGATGACAGAGGATGAGATGCCTGGATGGCATCATCGACTCGATGGACGTGGGTTTGGGTGGACTCAGGGAGTTGGTGATGGACAGGGAGGCCTGGCATGCTGCGGTTCATGGGGTCACAAAGAGTCGGACATGACTGAGCGACTGAACTGAACTGAACTGTCTTAACTATTACACTCAAAACATATCCATTGTTTATCTGGAATTCAAATTTAACTGGGTATCATGTATTTTATCCCAAAATCCTATTTGAAACTCAAATCAAGTAGATAGGGCTTGACTTGGTGTTTGAAATGAAGAAGTAGACTTGGGCTGATGTAGAATCAATTCTTCAAGGCTGTTAGACACAGTTTTGTACTGGGAGAGGACTGGTTTAGACTTCTTTCTGAGTCATCTCTTGCTTTTCCATTGTAAACTTTCCAATCCCTGCCCCCCCGCCCCACCATACTGAACTATCTGCAGTCCAGAAAATGGAATTTTTTTTTTGACATGTGAAATCTTCCAATTTACAGTGTTAGCTCTTTCTTTTGTAAACTAAGTAGGCCAAATAAAACGCACATTCATGCTGGATTGAGCCATAAGGCCACCAGTTTGAGATCTTGTATTAACTATTCAAATGTGACACCATTTTTCAAAGGTCTATATTAAATGCAGTTCCAATGGGCTGGGATAACTCTATCTTGTACTTAACTCTGTCTGAACTCTGCAGAACACTTGTCTGCTTTCTTGCTGTTATCCCCCAAAACTGGGACTTTATATTTTATTTTTATAACCTCAGCTGCCAGCAGAATGTTTGAGACATAGTAGGCACTCAGATGAATGAATGAATGAGTGAATGAATGCATCTCGGTCACCTCCTGTTCTTCCAGGCAGAAGAACACTAATTCCTTTCCATCCCAGAATGGGGCAAAAGTGGTAAAATAATTACTTTAGATGTAAAATTTTGTTATTAAGTATTTTACAGTTCAAGGCTGGTAAGCAGTGGAAGTTTAATAACTGATTGCATCTTGGAAACCACATGTGAAGGGGACAGTCAAGCTTCTGGAATTTGGCAGTGTTTATAGTTCTACTTGCAGTGGTTTTAAAAATAATGTGACATATTCAGTGCAAATGCATTACTGTTAATATTTTATTAGAGAGTTATTGTTTTCTTTTTGAATATCTCTCATTATAGGCTGATGCATTATTAAGTAGAAATGTATTACATCCAAGGACCAATTTTCCCATCCCTGGGCTATGTATTTCTGATTCTATAATAGAAGTCAATGGGTAAGTCAGATTCATTTCATCCAAATTTACAGCAAACTTTTTTGGAACTTTCACTTTAGGGATACCTGCATAATCATGTAATATATTTTAGGTTCTGTAGCAGAATAAAGCAAGCAAATGGAGTCAACTTCATTGTTAACACAATGGAGCAGCTGCATGGTGACTGAAGACATTACTGGAGACTATCAGTCATTGGTACAATCAAGAATGAATCTCCTTCCAAATTTTCACAAGGAAACAATAGCACATCCCCTATACATGCTGGCATTTACATGCTCTTTCTGGTAAATATTTAAAGTCAAGTATGATTCAACACTGTTAAAAAAGTTTCAACTCTTCCTACAGAAATGCTATAGAATGACTGAAAGAGCTTTGGTCTGTTTAGTAACTATCTTATGAATTTAAAAGCAATCATAATTTTAAAACTGAAGCATTAAGTTAAGCGGGCATTGGGCAATTGAGGATGGCAAACGCAGAGCCCTCCCCTGCCATATATTGCTCAGCTGAAACCTAATTGCAAAGGGAGAATTTCCGTGGACAAGAATATGTGTTAGGAAAATTTTACCCTGGATACCAGATTCACCTTTGCTTTATATCATATTTGAAATCATTGTATTTCCTGGAGGAGAATTTTTTTTTTCCTTCCTTATACTAATTATTTCATTTTATTTCTTAAATTAATTAATTTATTTTTTAAAATTTATTTATCTATTTTTTAACTTTACAATATTGTATTGGTTTTGCCATAACATTGACATGAATCTGCCATGGGTGTACATGTGTTCCCCTCCCAGAACCCCCCTCCCACCTCCCTCCCCATCCCATCCCTCTGGGTCATCCCGGTGCACCAGCCCCGAGCACCCTGTCTCATGCATCGAACCTGGACTGGCGATTTGTTTCACATATGATAATATACATGCTTCAATGCCGTTCTCCCATATCATCCCACCCTCACCCTCTCCCATAGAGTCCAAAATACTGTTCTATACATCTGTGTCTCTTTTGCTGTCTCGCATACAGGGTTATCTTTACCAATTTACTAAATTCCATATATATGCGTTAGTATACTGTATTGGTGTTTTTCTTTCTGGCTTACTTCACTCTGTATAATAGGCTCCAGTTTCATCCACCTCATTAGAACTGACTCGAATGTATTCTTTTTAATGGCTGGGTACTATTCCATTGTGAATATGTACCACTGCTTCCTTATCCATTCGTCTGCTGATGGACATCTAGGTTGCTTCCATGTTCTGGCTACTGTAAACAGTGCTGCGATGAACATTGGGGTACACGTGTCTCTTTCAATTCTGGTCTTCTCGGTGTGCATGCCCAGCAGTGGGATTGCTGGGTCATATGGCAGTTCTAGTTCCAGTTTTTTGAGGAATCTCCACACTGTTCTCCATAGTGGCTGTACTAGTTTGCATTCCCACCAACAGTGTAAGAGGGTTCCCTTTTCTCCACACCCTCTCCAGCATTTATTGCTTGTAGACTTTTGGATAGCAGCCATTCTGACTGGCGTCAAATGGTACCTCATTGTGGTTTTGATTTGCATTTCTCTAATAATGAGTGATGTTGAGCATCTTTTCATGTGTTTGTTAGCCATCTGTATGTCTTCTTTGGAGAAATGTCTGTTTAGTTCTTTGGCCCATTTTTTGATTGGGTCGTTTATTTTTCTGGAATTCAGCTGCAGGAGTTGCTTGTATATTTTTGAGATTAATTATTTGTCTGTTGCTTCATTTGCTATTATTTTCTCCCATTCTGAAGGCTGTCTTTTCACCTTGCTTATAGTTTCCTTTGTTGTGCAAAAGCTTTTAAGTTTAATTAGTTCCCATTTGTTTCTTTTTGCTTTTATTTCCAATATTCTGGGAGGTGCGTCATAGAGGATCCTGCTGTGGTTTATGTCAGAGAGTGTTTTGCCTATGTTTTCCTCTAGGAGTTTTATAGTTTCTGGTCTTACGTTTAGATCTTTAATCCATTTTTAGTTTATTTTTGTGTATGGTGTTAGAAAGTGTTCTAGTTTCATTCTTTTACAAGTGGTTGACCAGTTTTCCCAGCACCACTTGTTAAAGAGATTGTCTTTTCTCCATTGTATATTCTTGCCTCCTTTGTCAAAGATAAGGTGTCCATAGGCGTGTGGATTTATCTCTGGGCTTTTTATTTTGTTCCGTTGATGTATATTTCTGTCTTTGTGCCAGTACCATACTGTCTTGATGACTGTGGCTTTGTAGTAGAGCCTGAAGTCAGGCAGATTGATTCCTCCAGTTCCATCCTTTCTCAAGATTGCTTTGGCTATTCGAGGTTTTTTGTATTTCCATACAAATTGTGAAATTATTTGTTCTAGTTCTGTGAAAAATGCCGTTGGTAGCTTGATAGGGATTGCATTGAATCTATAGATTGCTTTGGGTAGTATACTCATTTTCACTATATTGATTCTTCTGATCCACGAACACGGTATATTTCTCCATCTATTTGTGTCCTCTTTGATTTCTTTCAGCAGTGTTTTATAGTTTTCTATATATAGGTCTTTTGTTTCTTTAGGTAGATTTATTCCTAAGTATTTTATTCTTTTCATTGCAATGGTGAATGGAATTGTTTCCTTAATTTCTCTTTCTGTTTTCTCATTGTTAATGTATACGAATGCAAGGGATTTCTGTGTGTCAATTTTGTATCCTGCAACTTTACTATATTCATTGATTAGCTCTAGTAATTTTCTGGTGGAGTCTTCAGGGTTTTCTATGTAGAGGATCATGTCATCTGCAAACAGTGAGAGTTTTACTTCTTCTTTTCCAATCTGGATTTCTTTTATTTCTTTTTCTGCTCTGATTGCTGTGGCCAAAACTTCCAAAACTATGTTGAATAGTAGTGGTGAGAGTGGGCACCCTTGTCTTGTTCCTGACTTTAGGGGAAATGCTTTCACTATTTCACCATTTAGGATAATGTTTGCTGTGGGTTTGTCATATATAGCTTTTATTATGTTGAGGTATGTTCCTTCTATTCCTGCTTTCTGGAGGGTTTTTATCATAAATGGATATTGAATTTTGTCAAAGTCTTTCTCTGCATCTATTGAGATAATCATATGGTTTTTATTTTTCAATTTGTTTATGTGGTGTATTACATTGATTGATTTGCAGATATTGAAGAATCCTTGCATCCCTGGGATAAAGCCCACTTGGTCATGATGTATGATCTTTTTAATATGTTGCTGGGTTCTGTTTGCTAGGATTTTGTTAAGGATTTTTGCATCTATGGTCATCAGTGATATTGGCCTGTAGTTTTCTTTTTTTGTAGCATCTTTGTCAGGTTTTGGTATTAGGGTGATGGTGGCCTCATAGAATGAGTTTGGAAGTTTACCTTCCTCTGCAATTTTCTGGAAGAGTTTGAGTAGGATAGGTGTTAGCTCTTCTCTAAATTTTTGGTAGAATTCATCTGTGAAGCCATCTGGTCCTGGGCTTTTGTTTGTTGGAAGATTTCTGATTACAGTTTCAATTTTCGTGCTTGTGATGGGCCTGTTAAGATTTTCTGTTTCTTCCTGGTTCGGTTTTGGAAAGTTGTACTTTTCTAAGAATTTATCCATTTCTTCCTAGTTGTCCATTTTATTCGCATATAGTTGCTGATAGTAGTCTCTTGTGTTCCTTTGTATTTCTGTGTTGTCTGTTGTGATCTCTCCATTTTCATTTCTAATTTTGTTGATTTTTCTCCCTTTGTTTCTTGATGAGTCTGGCTAATGGCTTGTCAATTTTATTTATCTTCTCAAAGAACTAGCTTTTGGCTTTGTTGATTTTTGCTATGGTCTCTTTTGTTTCTTTTGCATTTATTTCTGCCCTGATTTTTTAAGATTTCTTTCCTTCTACTAACCCTGGGGTTCTTCATTTCTTCCTTTTCTAGTTGCTTTAGGTGTAGAGTTAGGTTATATATTTTACTTTTTTCTTGTTTCTTGAGATAAGCCTGTATTGCTATGAATCTTCCCCTTAGCACTGCTTTTACAGTGTCCCATAGGTTTTTGGTTGTTGTGTTTTCATTTTCATTCGTTTCTATGCATATTTTGATTTCTTTTGTGATTTGTTGGTTATATAGCAGCGTGTTGTTCAGCCTCCATGTGTTGGCAGTTTTAATAGTTTTTCTCCTGTAATTGACATCTAATCTTACTGCATTGTGGTCAGAAAAGATGCTTGGAATGATTTCAATTTTTTTGAATTTACCAAGTCTAGATTTATGGTCCAGGATGTGATCTATTCTGGAGAAGGTTCCGTGTGTGCTTGAGGAAAAGGTGAAATTCATTGTTATGGGGTGAAATATCCTATAGATATCAATTAGGTCTAACTGGCCTATTGTATCATTTGAAGTTTGTGTTTCCTTGTTAATTTTCTGTTTAGTTGATCTGTCCATAGGTGTGAGTGGAGTATTAAAGTCTCCCACTATTATTGTGTTATTGTTAATTTCCCTTTTCATACTTGTTTGAATTTGCCTTACATATTGTGGTGCTGGAGGAGAAATTTTAAAGAAGATTTTAAAGTATAATTCATTGTTGAGATGAAGAACATGACAAAGAAGTCTGATTGTTGGTGCAGGGCATCAGTCTTGAGGCAGGACCAGACAGATTCCAGGAGGCTTCTGGTGTGGGTCCCAGACCCTGCTCTCCCAGTGTGGCCTGAGTGCCAGAGCCTATTTCTGGTACTTCTATCACTGACTCTTGGAAATTAACCCTGTATGATATTCAAAAAATAGCAAATTTTAACAACTTGAGAATGAGAACCTTTATAATTGGGAGAAGCTTCACAAACAGATTTTCAAATGTACTGTAATTTTTTCTTCTCTAAGGCAGCTTGGCCTAGGAGACTATAAGAATAGAAAAATGAAGGAAATCAGTTTTTTTTTTTATTATGGTGCCTCTTAACTACTTTTTCGTTGGGGGAAAGATGTTTACATCAAATCAGTTTTTCCCAAATTGTGTTCTGAGATCTTTGGACAACTGGCATGAGAGTCAGGTGGACGCTTCCTTGCTGAAAATGAAAATTCCTGGGCCCCCAACCTACAGAGTCAGTCTCTGAGTCAGACCAATCTGCCAATTCTAGCTGTTTTGTAGACATACTAGATTTTGAGATCCATTGGGCGAGGTGAACCTCAGGGCCCCCTCCTCCTACAAAATTTTGTGAGGCTTGGATGGTCTTTCCAAAATTAAGCTTGCTGGTGATGGAAATTTCTACTCCTCCCTTGCAATAAATTTAATAAACCTGAAAAGGGCTTCATCAAATGGGATTTAGTTAACAGATGAAGTTTGGATAGTTTAGTTAACTATCCAGAGATCTAATCAATCTTGGATTATTGGAAGGAGTAGCACTTAAATATTTATACAGGAAATTAGATTTAAAATAGACCAATCAAGTAACTTGTGTCTGTGGAGGTTACCTGCCATATCAGTAAACAATGGATGTTGTGGCTATCAAGCCATCAGCCACTTCAGTGCCCTCCCTACCCCCACCACCCCTGTGCACCCTGAAGGGATTCTAGATGGAGAAAAACAGGATACTGGCCCAGCTCACCCCTTCCCTGACTGCATCAGGAAGAGGAAGTGGCAAGGTTCTGTGTCCCCACAGTATTTGTCACACCATGTCACAAATGATTTCAATGAGCCCAGACTCTTGCATCTTCCCATAACAGAAAAGCACCAAATTCTGTAACTTGAGACTTTGTTTTTTCTTTAATTAGCAGAAATCTTTTGATGTTCAACCACCTGGTTTGTTTTTGCAAACTGCTGCGTATCTTGGCTCTTTCCTCTTCTGAACAGTCCCTCAGAGTTACCCGAGAAACTGTCTCCTGTGGTTAAGTCTTCAGTACTTCCACCAAATAAAACACAATTTTCAACTTTTAGGTTGTGCATTGTTTTTAGTCAACAAGTCTAAGAAATTCTCGTGATGTTTGGGAGGCTGATCAATTTTTGTGCACATGCATTTTCTGTTTAGTTTCAACTTGCTTGTCTTCGATACTTGCAAGAGATTGAGAGTTCTTAGGGAGCCACATGAGGCCTTAGAAATCTAATAAGGAAGCTGACATCAAGAAGGAAGAGGAGACTTTTCATTTTAGCAAATCCTTCCTTCTATATGATGATTGGATTACAACACCCACTTCTGGTTGGTGAGGCTGTGGAGCAACTGGAACTCTCATATATTGTTGATAGGAGTGGGAAATTGTGAAGTTAAAAATGCACATTTCTTATGACTTAGCAATTCCACTCCTAGGTATTTACCCAAGAGAAAGAGCACACATTCAAAGACTTACATTAGAATATAATTAACAGCTGTACTGGTAATAGACAAAAATCTGGAAATAGCTTAGATATGTATGAACAGAAAGGTTAAACTGTGGTATAGTCATACAATAAAATATATCTACTACTGATGTACTTAAGTCATAGACGAATTTCAAAATATTATACTGAAGAAAAGAAGTCTCACAGAAAAGATTACATAATGTTATGATTACATTTACATTACATGTTCCTGCTTCTGTTTATTTTTTTCTCTGTGCAGACATAGTTGCAGGCTGCTCCATAGAAGAGAATCTGGCCAAGGGCCTGGGTTGGAAACAGCACACAGCTATAATGATAACCACCATTACTGAATGCTTAAGGGCCTGGCACTACCCTGAAATTTGAGTATTACTTCTATTTTATGGATGAGAAAACTGGGCCTCAGACAGAGCATATGACTTGCCCAAAGCTACACAGGAAATAAACACTGGAGCTAGGTTTATTTCTAGCTCAAGAATATCTTCTTTCCAGAGCAGCAGTTTTACCCTGAGGGTAAAGAAGAGGATATTGGTAATTCAGGAGAGAAATCAGCCTAGAATCTCTTCCTGGGGTTGGGGAAGGGAGGAAAGGAGGAAAGAGGGGAGGAAGAGCAGGAGGGGGAATATTACAGAAGATAAGCTATGGTCTTGTAGATTTTCTGTCAAGGCTAGAGACTGCCTTTTAGACCCTGCTTCACAATACATTGAACAATTGTTAATTTGTTCCTCACAAAAGCCTGAAGCAGATAAGGAAATTGTCCTGAAGAAGTAAATTACAGTCATTCCTAGGTATCCTCCAGAACTTGGTTCCAGGACCACCCCTACTCTCATATCAAAAATCCATGGATAATTAAGTTTCTTATAACCTACACACCTCCTCCCATATACTTTAAATCATTGCTAGGTTACTTACAATACCTAATACAATGTGTTTTGTAAATAGTTGTAAACACAGTGTAAATATTATGTAAATTGTTGCCAGGGCCTAGAAAATTCTATTTGTGCTTTTTTGGAACTTTCTGAAATTTGGGGGGTGTGGAGTATTTTCTATCAAAGCTGGTTAAATCTGCGTTTGTGAAAGCAAGGGCTATGATAGACTGCCAACTGTACAAGATCTAAGTGTTAAAGCAACCACTGACTGAAACTGTCCACTCTCGCCAGGCCTGTTAGTAACCACTTGCATGAGTTATCTTACAACAGGAGCTCCTTGTAAGGAACGTGGAACTAACAAACTACCAGTAACTGGAAGAATTCGGGAAAGGTCAAAAGCAGAGAAGAGATACCAGTCCATATGTCTTACCAACCTCCCAGAATTCTTCTTGCCGCATCCATCTTGGCTGAGTAATGCATGCGACACCAAGAAGGACCTCGAGTGAGAACGATTGGCCAAAGACAACCCAGAAACTAATCTCATCACCATAAAACCTGAGACTGCGAGCCACGTGGCAGAGTGGTTCTCCTGGGTTCCCTTATCCTACTGTTCTCCACCTGGGTGCCTCTTTCCAATAAAGTCTCTTGCTTTGTGAGCACATGTGTGTACTCGGACAATTCACTGTTAGACAAGAGCCCACTCTTGAGCCTTGGAAGGTGTTTCCTTTCCTGAAATATAAGCCTTGTAACTGGATTTTGAACTGATCTACAGATCCTGTGGTGCACTTCCTGGTAGATTAAATCACAATGAAGGAAAGAGATACAAAATGTTTTTACAGATTTTTTTTTTAATGCTTAATTGCTTCAGAGGGTAATAAGCAAAGGGACATGTTTTCTAGTCTCTCTTGAGGGCAGATGTGAATAAGAGTGCAGGTGGTGTTGAGGTGGTCAGGAGGATGAGAGGTTCAGATTTTGTCAATTCTACTTTTCTGCTCTCATTAACACCAACTTTCATGGCTTACACTAGTGATTCTGTTGCAGGAAAATGGGGCACAAGAGGACAGTCATGTCCCAAGTCTCGGGTGAGTTCCTAGGATGGGCCTGGGAGGGTCCTTGCCTTCACACAGGAAAGATTTCAAGAGCAACCCATAGTAGAATGAAAGCAGGTTTATTTAGAGAGATATACATTCCATAGGCAGAATGAGGGCCATCTTAGGAGGTGAGAGTGTCCCCTGGGGCCAGGATGGTTAGTTTTTATGGACTGGATAATTTCATAGACTGTTAAGTGAAGGGACAGAGTTTTCCAGGAACTGAATCACTGCTCCCTTTTCGCCTTGTATGGTAGGCCTCGGAACTGTCATGGCACCTGTGGGTGTGTCATTCAGTATATACTAATATATTACAATGAGTGTATAATGAAGCTCAAGTTCAACTAGAAGTCAAATCTTTCTTCCATCTTGGGCCTAATAGAGTCTAACCAGTTTTTGTTGTGTCCTCAATGGCTGTGTCATTCCTTCAATGATTGTGCCCTGCCACCTTCGCTCCTGTCTCAATTCCAAAGTCAGTGCTTCAAATTCCTTTACAACCCTCCTGTCCAGCAAGGTGAACCGAAGGTGGATGAATCTCTGACATGGGAGCTCACTCGATAGAGGTGCGTCAAAGGCTCTTTGAGAAGCTGATGAAAACTTTGGAGACTTTCTCTATAGAAATGAACCTACATTAAAATTCTCCATGCAATTAAGAAAGGTCGATAGACTGCTAAAACCTACCATGGCGGTCCCTGTTAAGAACCTCTGTATTTGTGAATAAAGCCTGGAGTACTTTGGGGTGGGGGTGAGGGTGGGCGTCGAGCAGAGTGGTCCTAAGATTGTGATAAGTATAGACCCACTGTTGTAAAAAACCCTGGATTGAGAACAGAAGTTTCAGCTCTGCCACTTTACCAGCTGTGTGGCTTCAAACGAATCCTTTCTGAGTTTAAATTTCCTCATCCAGAAAATGAGGGTGATAGTGTCTGCCTTTGCTGGGAAGAATATCAGTGTGAGACAATCTTATTCTTTGTGAACTTTCAATCATTTGATAATTGTTGATTTTGCCAGACAATCGCCTAAGTACTGGGTTTACAGTCGTGAATCAGTTAATAAGAATTTCCTGCCCTTATGGGGCAGGGAAACAGGTGATCAGTGATGAGTGAATGAAACAAAATGAAGCATATAATTACAAAGTATTCATTACCTTCATAGCTTTTTCACTGAGTGTAGCAATGGGAAAGAACGGTAGTGGAGAGACCTGAAACTACTAAGAATAGTTAGGGGAAATTCTTTGTAGGAGAATCCATTTAAGCCACTAAGTCATTAAGAAAACAGAAGTGGCAATGGAGATGGGGAGGAATAGGTAGATTGGAGACACATCTATTTTATTAAAATCTGTCTAAACAATTTTTTTTTTGGATAGACAGTACATAGGACGTGATTCAAAATTCAAAAGGTATAAAAATAAATAGAGTGAAAGTTCCCCTTCTAACCAATGACCTAGTTCTTCTCCCTGGAAGTAACACACTGTATCCATTGCTTACATATTCCTCCAGAGATTTTTTTTTTAATATGCAAGCAAATACATTTCCACAAACGATATTATATTTTATGTAGTGTTCTGTACCTTGGTTTTTTTTCTTAATGTATCTTGAAGCTCCATATTAGTATCTAAACAGATCCCACACTATTGTGATGACTGCATTGTGTTCTATTGAGTGTACCATAATTTAATTGACCTCTTCTCTAGTGATCTTAGTTTTCTGAATATCGAGTTTTAAGCCAACTTTTTCACTCTCCTCTTTCACTTTCATCAAGAGACTCTTTAGTTCTTCTTTGCTTTCTGCCATAAGGGTGGTGTCATCTGCATATCTGAGGTTATTGATATTTCACCCGGCAATCTTGATTCCAGCTTGTGCTTCATCCAGCCCAGCATTTCGCATGATTTACTCTGCATATAAGTTAAATAAGCAGGGTGACAATACACAGCCTTGACGTACTTCTTTCCCAATTTGGAACCAGCCGGTTGTTCCATGTCTAGTTCTAACTGTTGCTTCTTGACCTGCATACAGATTTCTCAGGAGGCAGGTCAGGTGGTCTGGTATTCTCATCATTTTAAGAATTTTTCACAGTTTTTTGTGATCCACACTGTCAAAGGCTTTGCGTAGTCAATAAACCAGAAGTAGATTTTTTTCTGGAACTCTCTTGCTTTTTGGATTTTTTTTTGCTTTTTCAGCATTCAGAATACTAAGATCATGGCATCCAGTCCCATCAATTCACAGCAAATAGATGGGGAAACAATGGAAACAGTGACAGACCTTACTTTTTGGTCTCCAAAATCACTGGAGATGGTGACTGCAGCCAATGAAATTAACACACTTGCTCTTGGAAGAAAAGCTATGACCAACCTAGACAGCATATTAAAAAGCAGAAGACATTACTTTGTCAACAAAGGTCCATCTAGTCAAGGCTATGGTTTTTCCAGTGGTCATGTATGGATGTGAGAGTTGGACTATAAAGAAAGCTGAGCGCCAAAAAATTGATGCTTTTGAACTGTGGTGTTGGAGAAGATTCTTGAGAGTTCCTTGGACTGCAAGGAGATCCAACCAGTCCATCCTAAAGGAAATCAGTCCTGAATAGTCATTGGAAGGACTGATGTTGAAGCTGAAACTCCAATCCTTTGGCCACCTGATGCGAAGAACTGACTCATTGGAAAAGACCCTGATGCTGGGAAAGATTGAAGGTAGGAGGAGAAAGGCATGACAGAGGACGAGATGCTTGGATGGCATTACCAACTCGATAGGCATGAGTTTGAGTAAACTCCAGGAGTTGGTGTTGGACAGGGAAGCCTGGCGTGCTGCAGTCCATGGGGTCGCAAAGAGTCAGACATGACTGAGCAACTGAACTGAACTGAACCAGTGATGTAGGGCTTCCATGGTGCCTCAGATGGTAAAAATCTGCTGTCTGCAATGAGGGAGACTTGGATTTGATCCCTGGGTTGACAAGATCCCATGAAGAAGGAAATGGCAACCCACTCCAGTATTCTTGCCTGGAAAACTCCATGGACAAAGGAACCTGGCTTGCTGCAGTCTCTGTGGTCGCAGAGAGTCAGACATGACTGAGTGGACAACATACACACACTAGTGACCTAGTGATAGACATTTTGGTTGCTTCCAAACTTTTGCTGTTACAAGCAATGCTGCATATGCCTATTTGTGCACATGTGAGTATATCTGTAGGATAAATTCCTTGAAGTAGAATTCCTGGGTGCTTTTGTAGTTTTGACAGACATTGTCATTCATCCTCCCTAGAGGTCTTACTGATTTGCAGTCCCAACCAGCAATGTTTGAGTTGTTCCATGACAACTTTGCCAGTTACTGGATTATCAAATTTTTGGAGCTTGTGAATCTGATAAATGAAGAATTTCTCAGGGTAGTTTTAATTATTTATTTCTTTTATTATGAGCAAGGTTGAACATTTTCCCCCACAGTTAGAAGCCATTTGCATTTCCTTCTCTGTGAACTGCTTGCTCATAGACTCCAACATTTTTTCTTTCTGGCTGATGGTATTTTATTTTTGATTTGTAGAAGCCCTTTATATATGTCATTTGAATTGCAGTCATCTGTTCTATTCTGTTGTTTGTCTTTTGACTTTGCTTATGGTGCTATTTGCCATACAGAAATATTTAATTTTTAGTCATTGATATCAATCATTTATTTTACAGTTCTGTGTTCTGAACCAACTTAGGCCATTCTACACTTTTTTATTGATGTATAGTTGATTAACAGTATTAGTGAATCAATTACTTTCAGGTGTATAGCAAAATGGTTCATATATATATATATATATATATATATATTTCAGATTATTTCCATTATAGGTTTTTACAAGATATTGAATATAATTCCCTGCATTTACAGTAAATCTTTGTTGCTTATCTATTTTATGTTTAACAGTTTGCATCTGTTAATCCCTCACTCTTAACTTATCACTTCCTCCCCCCTCCTTGGGGCTTCCCTGATGGCTCAGCAGTAAAGAATCAGCCTGCAGTGCAAGAGATTCAGGAGGTGCAGTTTCAATCCCTGGGTTGGAAAGATCCCTGAAGAAGGGCATGGCAACCAACTCCAGTATTCTTGCCTGGAGAATCCCATGGGACAGAGGAGCCTGGTGGGTTCATGGGATCACAAAGAGTCAGACAGACTGAAGTGACCTAGAACGCACACACTCCTTCTCCTTTGGTAGCCATAAGTTTGTTTTCTGTATCTGTGGATCTGTTTCTGTTTTTAATAAAGCTTCATTTGTATTATTATTCAGATTCCACATACAAGTGATATCATATAACATTTATTTGTCTTTCTCTGTCTGACTTACTTCACTTAATATTATATAATATCTTTAGGTCCATCCATGTTTCTACAAATGGCAATATTTCATTCTTTTTTCATGGGTGAATAATATCTGATTGTTTTATGTGTGTGTGTGTGTGTGTGTGTGTGTGTGTGTGTGTGTGTATGTGTGTGTGTAACACATCTTCTTTATTTAATCCTCTGTTGCTAGACATTTAGGTTGTTCCCATGTCTTGGCTATTGTAAATAGTGCTGCTATGAACAGTGGGGTGCGTGTATGTTTTTAAATTAGAGTTTTAACTATTTTGGATGTAAGCCCAGGAGTGAGATTGATGGATTATATGGGAGCTCTATTGTTAGTTTTTTGAGGGACCTCCATACTGTTCTCCATAGTGGCTGCACCAATTTACATTCCCACCTATAGCATAGGAGGGTTCCCTTTTCTTCACACCCTCCCCAGCATTCATTATTTTTAGAGATTTTGATGTTAGCCATTTCGACCACTGTGAGGTGATGCCTCATTGCGAGTTTTGATTTGTACTTCTCTAATAATTAGACTACTGAGCATCTTTTCATGTGCCTCTTGGCTATCTATATATCTTCTTTGTATAAATGTCTATTTAGGTCTTCTGCTCATTTTTTGATCTTTTTTTTTATATTGAGTTGTATGCACTGTTTGTATAGTATTTTTATTTTTAAAAGTTTTCTTCATATACATCATGCAAATATCTTAAGATATTCCCAGATATTTTACCCATTTTCTTTTAGTGGCTTTTGTAAATGGGATGTATTCTTCCAATAGCTCTTCAGTTTGTGTATGTGGAACTGGAAGTGTTAGTCACTCAGTCATGTCCAACTCTTTGTGACCCCATGGACTGTAGCCCACCAGACTCCTCTGTCCATGGAATTTTCCAGGCAAGAATACTGCAGTGGGTTGCCATTTCCTTCTCTAGGGGATCTTCCTGACCCAGGGATCGAACCCAGGTCTCCGTCATTACAGGCAGATTCTTTACTATCTGAGCCACCAGGGAAGCCCTGTTTGTGTATACAAAGGCTATATGTTAACTTTGAATATATTTCTATTTATTAATTTTGTATCTATAAATTTTATTGAATTATTTTTATAGTGATTTTTCAGTTGATCATTTTTATTTTCTAGGTATATAATTGTAGCAAATGTAAATAATAATTTTACCTTCTCATTTCCAATTTTGTTCATTTACTTTGTTCCTTTTGCCTAACTACATTAGCTAGTATGTCCAGATTAAGTTCAAATAATAGTAATCAATAGTGATAGGAAAGACAACAAAACATTAAAAAAATGACAAGTCACTCTGTCAACAATAAATGATCAGGTGAGGGCAGGAGAAGCTTTAACTCCCAAGTGCAAAGATATGACCGCTAGCGTTTTGGAGTCCCTAAGACAATAACCTGTTCACCCTAAAGTGGATGAAATTCAGCCAGTCAATAGACCTATCCAAGTATACATAGTCCTTAATCTGTTTTGCTATTCCTCATTCTTACATATGATAATAAAGGATTACCAGTCTTTTCATAAGCACTTACAACATGTGAAGGAAAGAAATACAAAGAAAATCTATGAAAGAACTTAAAATACATTCTAATTATATTTGAAGGGAAAGAGTTGTTGGGGGTATGTGTGTGTAACTAAGCTTAATTCTCAACTGTCCTGCCAGTAAATGAACAGACATTATCTAAAAATGATAAATAAAGAGTGGTTAGGTTCAGTTCAGTTCAATTGCTCAGTTGTGTCTGACTCTTTGCGACCCCATGGACTGCAAAACAACAGGTCTCCCTGTCCAACACCAACACCTGGAGTTTACTCAAACTCATGCCCATCGAGTTGGTGATGCCATCCAAGCATCTCATCCTCTGTCATCCCCTTCTCCTCCTGCCTTCAATCGTTCCCAGCTCAGGGTCTTTTCCAATGAGTCAGTTCTTCGCATCAGGTGGCCAAAGGATTGGAGTTTCAGCTTCAACATCAGTCCTTCCAATGACTATTCAGGACTGATTTCCTTTAGGATGGACTGGTTGGATCTCTTTGCAGTCCAAGGAACTCTCAAGAATCTTCTCCAACACCACAGTTCAAAAGCATCAGTTCTTCGGTGCTCAACTTTCTTTACAGTCCAACTCTCGCATCCATACATGACCACTGGAAAAACCATAGCTTTGACTAGATGGACCTTTGTTGGCAGAGTAATGTCTTTGCTTTTTAATATGCTGTCTAGGTTCATCATAGCTTTTCTTCCAAGGAGCAAACATCTTTTAATTTCATGGCTGCAGTAACCATCTCCAGTGATTTTTGAGCCCCCAAAATAAAGTCTGTCACTGTTTCCATTGTTTCCCCATCTATTTGCCATGAAGTGATGGGACCGGATGCCATGATCTTAGTTTCCTGAATGTTGAGTTTTAAGCCAACTTTTTAACTCTCCTCTTTCACTTTCATCAAGAAATTATTTAGTTCTTCTTCGCTTTCTGCCATAAGGTTGGTGTCATCTGCATATCTGAGGTTATTGATATTTCTCCCTACAATCTTGATTCCAGCTTGTGCTTCATCCAGCCCAGCATTTCTCATGATGTACTCTGCATATAATTTAAAAAAGCACGGTGACAATATACAACTTTGATGTACTCCTTTCCCAATTTGGAACCAGTCTGTTGTTCCATGTCCAGTTCCAACTGTTGCTTCTTAACCTGCATACAGATTTCTCAGGAGGCAGGTCAGGCGGTCTGGGATTCCCATCTCTTTCAGAATTTTCCAGAGTTTTTGTGATCCACACAGTCAAAGGCTTTGGCATGGTCAATAAAGCAGAAATAGATGTTTTTCTGGAACTCTCTTGCTTTTTTGATGATCCAATGGATACTGGCAATTTTATCTCTGGTTCCTCTGCCTTTTCTAAATCCAGCTTGAACATCTGCAAGTTCACAGTTCACATACTGTTGAAGACTGGCTTGGAGAATTTTGAGCATTACTTTTCTAGCGTATGAGGTGAGTGCACTTGTGTGGTAGTTTGACCATTCTTTGGCATTGCCTTTCTTTGGTTTTGGAATGAAAACTGATCTTTTCCAGTCCTGTGGCCACTGCTGAGTTTTTCAGATTTGCTGGCATATTGAGTGCAGCACTTTCACAGCATCATGTTTTAGGATCTGAAATAGCTTAACTGGAATTCCATCACCTCCACTAACTTTGTTTGTAGTGATGCTTCCTCAGGCCCACTTGACTTCACATTCCAGGATGTCTGGCTCTAGGTGAGTGATCACACCATCATGATTATCTGGGTCGTGAAGATCTTTTTTTGTACAGTTCTTCTGTGTATTCTTGCCACCTCTTCTTAATATCTTCTGTTTCTGTTAGGCCCATGCCATTTTTGTCCTTTATAATGCCCATCTTTGCATGAAATGTTCCCTTTGTATCTCTAATTTTCTTGAAGGGATCTCTAGTCTTTCCCATTCTATTGTTTTCCTCTATTTCTTTGCATTGATCACTGAGGAAGGCTTTCTTATCTCCCCTTGCTATTCTTTGGAACTCTGCATTCAAATGGGAATATCTTTCCTTTTCTCCTTTGCCTTTCACTTCTCTTCCTTTCATAACTATTTGTAAGGTCTCCTCAGACAGCCATTTTGTCTTTTTGCATTTCTTTTTCTTGGGGATGATTTTGATCACTGCCTCCTGTACAATATTATGAACTTCTGTCCATAGTTCATCAGGCACTCTGTCTATCAGACCTAGTCCATTGAATCTATTTGTCACTTCTACTGTATAATTGTAAGGGATGTGATTTAGGTCATACCTGAATGGTCTAACGGTTTTCCCTACTTTCTTCAATTTAAGTCTGAATTTGGCAATAAGGAGTTCCTGATCTGAGACATAGTCAGCTCCCAGTCTTGTTTTTGCTGACTGTATAGAGCTTCTCCATCTTTGGCTGCAAAGAATATAATCAATCTGATTTTGGTATTGACCATCTGGTGATGTCCATTTGTAGAGTTTTCTCTTGTGTTGTTTGAAGAGGGTGTTTGCTATGACCAGTGCATTCTCTTGGCAAAACTCTGTTAGTCTTTGCCCTGCTTCATTCTGTACTCCATGGCCAAATTTGCATGTTACTCCAGGTATTTCCTGACTTCCTACTTTTGCATTCCAGTCCCCTATAATGAAAAGGACATCTTTTTTGGATGTTAGTTCTAGAAGGTCTTGTAGGTCTTCATAGAAATGTTCAACTTCAGCTTCTTCAGCATTACGGGTCGGGGCATAGACTTGGATTACTGTGATACTGAATGGTTTGCCTTGGAAATGAACAGAGATCACTCTGTCATTTTTGAGATTGCATCCAAGTACTGCATTTCAGACTCCTTTGTTGACTGTGATGGCTACTCCATTTGTTCTAAGGGAGTCTTGCCCACAGTAGTAGATATAATGGTCATCTGAATTAAATTCACTCATTCTAGTCCATTTTAGTTTGCTGATTCCTAAAATGTCAATGTTCACTCTTTCCATCTCCTGTTTGACCACTTCCAATTTGCCTTGATTCATGGACCTAACATTCCAGGTTCCTATGCAGTATTGCTCTTTGTAGCATCGGACTTTACTTCCATCACTCATTACATCCACAACTGGGTGTTGTCTTTGCCTTGGCTCCATCTCCTCATTCTTTCTGGAGTTATTTCTCCACTGATCTCCAGTAGCATATTGGGTACCCACCGACCTAGGAAGTTCACCTTTCAGTGTCCTATCTTTTTGCCTTTTTGTACTATTCATGGGGTTCTCAAGGCAAGAATACTGAAGTGGTTTGCCATTCCCTTCTCCAGTGGACCACATTTTGTCAGAACTCTCCACCATGACACGTCCATCTTGGCTGGCCCTACAGGGTATGGCTCATAGTTTCTTTGAGTTAGACAAGGCTGTGGTCCATGTGATCAGATTGGTTAATTTTATGTGACTGTGGTTTTCAGTGTCTGTTCTCTGATGGAGAAGGATAAGAGGCTTGTGGAAACTTCCTGTTGGGAGAGACTGACTGAGGGGGAAACTGGGTCTTGTTCTGATGGGCAGGGCCACGCTCAGTATCTTTAATCCAATTTTCCAGTAAAGGGGCTAGAAGCAGATTGCTTAGAGATACAGAGATAAGTCTGAGAAGATAAAGAGTTACCTTTATAAGGGGGAAGGGTAAGAGAACCCCTTCTAGAGTATTTGATATTTTAACCATGTGCAAATTTTACTTCAATAAAAGACATTTTAAAAGTTTTTTTTTTTTAAAGCAGAAAGCAAAACACGTGGTCAGGCTCTACACAGAATGGGCATGACTTGAGAGGAGAGTGGAGGAGCCTGTCACACACTTAAACAGAAAATTCTTCCCAGACCATTTTGATCCGGAGTCTACCCTCTGCCCTTGGGGCCATAGACTCATGGACTCTGACACTGGCCTATTCCTTTGAGTAATCATAAGAGATTCCTGATAGATACTAAACTCCTCGAAGTCAAGTTCATAACAACTACCATATCCTCCCACAAACAAATGTTTTGTATAAATAATGGAGTGAAATTACCTTGGGTTTGGTATGGGCTCATGAACAGAAATCTAAGACTGATTAGTTATACATTGGTCTGTATGTTCCTGGAGCTAAATTTATAAAAATCAAGTGATCCTAAAACAGGAGTGAGAAAGAAATAGGAAACAAAATCAACACCAAAAACGAACAAAAATGTTTTAACTCTCCCAAATACTTAATAGTAGTTGTAAAGAGCTGGGACCAAAACAGGAAGGAAAGAGCTCTGCAATTTTACTTGCTGTTCCCAACACCCCAAATGCTCTTTCACAAGATCTTTGCCTGGCTATCTCTTTGTCTTTCAGGTCTCAGTTTAAATGTCATTTTACTTTTGGATCCAGCATAATTGGTATTGAGCAGCTTCCAGTGTGAGGCACTGTTTTAGCTGGTTGGAGAACTAGGAGACTCCACAATGCCTTACTACTCCCAGGGAATGTCGGGGGAGACAGACAACAAGCAAATAAATAGATAAATTATCACTTGTTGGTTTCCCTGGGAAGCTGACTCTGAGATGTGTCAAAGATAAAACTAACTTCAAGAAAAAATTAACACAAGCTCTTCATTCATAAACCTGGGGCAGGGGAACCCATCTACCACCACTTTCATTTCAGCCTGGGTTCAAGGTTATTAGAGACATAAAAAGAGGAAATGCTGAAACCGTCTCTGATTGGTAAATGTTCTATTATGGAGGGAGTTTTGGAAGACCCCCTTTGGAAGAAGGGGAGTTTTGGAAGAAAGGGGAGGCTTTCTAACTGATATGTACCTACATTTGGGAGTCTTTGGTTGGATTCGTTTGGCAACATTTCAAAAAAGGAAGGTCTATTCATTAGTAAGGACTGAGCATTTTCTATGGCTGGTTATTAGAATGCAAGCTGTTCATTAGGGAGCGCCCTTGGGATCAACACCCATGGGAGGCAAGGAGAGTAGGGAGGCATTGGCAGAGGAAGAGTCTAGCTGCCATGGGGTACAATAAAGGTCATTGTTTCTAGACCTTTTCAGTGACAGAGCTTGGATAGATATCTGTTGTTTTTTTTTCTGTAAAGATAAAATACATCATGAATTCATACATAACACTTCTAATTCAAATTCATAACTACAGGGTTTTATTTAACCTCTTGATATTCAATCTGTATCTCTATACTCTCATACTAAAAATTTTGGTTCCCTATTTCATCAACATATTACATGAAACAGCCTCATAATACCAACACCAACACTACCACTAACACAGTTGCTGAAAAGAGTTAAGGTGTTTTTGGATTTGCTTTTACCTTTAAGAGAATATCCTTGGAGAGATATAGACAAATTACTGTACTTAAAAATAGTAACTTGAAATAATTATTCTCTGTGTGGTTTTTCTACCTATTTGATAGACAATTTGGTTCATTGTTTCATGCAGTTTTTGGTTTTTAGGGATTCCTTTTTAAAAATTTGATTTCATTTTCTAGTTAAAAGTGATGGTTTCAAAATCAAATATGCAAAACAAGATATATTCAGAGAAGTCTAGCTTCCATTCTTTTCCCTCCCACCCTGTTCCCTCTGTCTCTTTCTTAGTAACTTTAAAAAAATGTTTTTCATTCTCGGACATCAATTGTAGCAATATTTTCTGAGATCAGTTTCCCAACGCAAAAGAAATGAAAGCAAAAATAAACAAATGTGATATAATCAAAATTAAAGCTTTTATATAGCAAAAGAAAAATGAAAAGACAACCTACAGACTGGGAGAAAATATTTGCAATCAATGCAATCAACAAGAGGTTAATATCCAAACTATACAAATAACACATACAACTCAATATTGAGAAAACAAACAGCTAAACCAAAAAAATGGGCAGAAGACTTAAATAGACATTTCTCCAAAGAATACATGCAGATGGCCAACAGGCACATGAAAAGTTGCTCAACAGTCTAATTATCAGAGAAATGCAAATCAAAACTACAATGTGGTATTACCTCACACCAGTCAGAATGGCTATCATCAAAAAGTCTAGAAACAATAAATGCTGGAGTGGGAGTGGAGAAAAAGAAACCCGGCTACACTGTTGGTGGGAATGTAAATTAGTACAGCCACTATGGAGAACAATATGGAGGTTTCTCAAAAAAGAAAAACAACAAAAAAAAAACCTAAAAATAGAGCTACCCTATAATCCAGCAATCCCACTCCTGGGCATATATCCAGAAAAGTTGAAAACACTAATTCAAAAATATACAAGCACCCTGATATTCATAGGAACACTATTTACAGTGACCAAGACATAGAAACAACCCAAATGCTCATCAACAGATGATTGGATAAAGAAGATGTGAGATATATGTATAAATATAAATATATGTATGTATATCTTGTGTATATGCACATACACAATGGAATATTACTCAGTATAATAAAGAACAAAATATTGCTATTTGCAGGAACATGGATGGCCTTAGAGAATATTCTACTAAGTGAAGTAAGTAAGTCAGATAGAGAAAGACAAATAAATGTTATATGATATCACTTATATGTGGAATCTAATAAACTACAATGAATCTATATACAAAACAGAAACAGAAAGACATTAAATAAAACAAACTTATGGTTACCAAAGGGGAAAGGAGGGGGAAGCCTAAATTAGGAGTATGGGATTAACAGATACAAACCACTATATACAAAATAGATAAGCCACAAAGATTTACTATACAGCACAGGAAACTATCAATACATTGTAATAACCTATAATGGAAAATAATCTGAAAAAAAAAGGATAACAGAATCACTTGGTTGTACACCTGAAACCAAGACAATATTGTAAATCAACTATATTTCAATTAAAAAAAGGTTTTTGTTTATTCTTCTGTTTACAAAAAGTGCAAGCAAAAACATGTTGGGAGATAATTCTGCATGATTCTCATGTTTCTGTACATCTTGTGAACTCACTGGTAGCTTTTGTTCCAGACTGTCTTTTCAAAGACGTTTGTATCACTAATGACTTTGGAAGATAGAAACAGTGTCTCCCTTGGGAGCATGGGAGTGGCAGGTTTACTCCCATTATAAAATACTCAGGTTCCCAAAGCTGAGAGTTCCCTTCCTGTATTGTAACCCATTGCATGTGCAGGCATCACATGATCCTTTTCAGGTCTTGGAATTGAAGCTTGGAGAACCGGCTCAAATGCTGACACTCTGATTAGTGCTATTTCTGTGAGTAAAATGTTATTGCTCTTTTGTTTCTCCCTTGTGATAAGAGAATTTTGAGCAAAGAAGCGCCTTGATCTTACAGGGACATAATCGTACACACTTTAAAAGGATCATTCTGGCTGTGGTGTAGATGGTCTCATGACAGGTATGAGAGGATGGAAATAGGAGGCTGTTGAAAAACTAGTCCAAAGAAAACAAGGATGGGCATGGAGCAAGAAGGTAATGACAAGAGGACTGATTCTGGATACATTTGAGACTCCTGAATTTCAGATATTAGATGCATCAAATTCAAACTACAAAATTAATGTATTTTAAGTTATTTTAAGTTTAATTTTATCAATTTAATCAATAGGTCTGGTATCAAAAGAAATGCATTGAAAAGTCTTCTTTCCAATCTTATTCAACGGTCATTCAATCCCCCAAGGAAATTAGAGTGACGTTAGTTAATAGTCAAATTAATTAAATTATTGAAAGAAATAGATGGAATTACAAGATCCATGAATCTTGTGTCTTTTGCCAGACAGAAAACTGTGATAATTTAACTTGTTAGCTTGCAAGTTGGGTAAGTCTCAGACCTTCACAGTTCTTGAAAGCACTTACATTTTTGTATTCTACCCTACCCATTTCTTAGACAAATGTTAATGTTCTATACATACTTTGCTTATTTTAGGGTAAAATATAGAATATTTTTAAAATCCAGGGACTGAATGAGATCTAGGGAGTGAATGTAGATCAAAAAGAAGCCCAAGGATAATCCCTGGGATATTCCAATGTTTGGAGATTGAAAAGATGAAGGGAAATCTTTGTAGAAGATTGAGAAAAAGCAGCTAGTGAGGTCGGAAGGGAGCAGAAAGGGCTTCCCTGGTGGCTTAACGGTAAAGAATCTGCCTGCCAATGCAGGAGACACAAGTTCGATCCCTGATCTGGGAAGATCCCACATGCTGCAGGGCAACTAAGCCCGTCCACTACAACTTTTGAGGACAGCCCGTGTGCCCTAGAGCCTGTGCCCCACAAAAACAGAAGCCACTGCAATGAGAAGCCCACATACCTCAACTAAAGAGTAGTCCCCACTCACCACAACTAGAGAAAAACCCATGCAGCAATGAAGACCCAGCACAACCAAAAAAAAAACAAAAAAAAAAGTGACAGAGCAGATTCTGAAGTCTTCCTTAGCCAACACCTCTAAAAACCTCTGAAATGGCATTCTACCCTCAATCCATTCCCTCTGTGTTTATCATCTGTTTTAAATACTTTGTAACATTTATAGTCATCTAAACTTGTGTATTTGTTTATTTAATTGCCACATTATATCATTTGCTCCATGAGAGCATAGACTTGTCTAAAAGGGTTACCACTGCAAACTCAGTACCTAAATCGGGGGCCTGACACACAATAGGTACTCAACAAATACGTGTGGAATGAGTGAGTGCCTGCATGCACACGTGAATGAATGAGTACTTTCTGGACTGGATTTATTTGGACAGATTCTTTGATGAGCTCACCCTTTCCCAATTTCCTTGTAAATAGGTTAACTTAAGAGTGAGGACCAGCATAAAATAAAATTATCAAACTTTGATAATATTCATCTCAGGGAACTTAAAGTTCTGGTGAATTTTATTAGCCACCCCCCAGTGCTCTGAATTTCCGAGAGTCCAGGAGGATCTCTGTCGCCTGAGACAGGGTAGATTGTGTGTGAGCACACGTACAGCTGCCGTGTGTGTGTGTGTGTGTGTGTGCATGTGTGTTTTAAAATGGGGGAAAAAAGTATAAGGCAGGTAATTGTAGACACTTAGATACTTGAGAAAATACCAGAATAAATTATAAACCAATCAGTTTTCCAGCACTTAGGAAAGCAAACCTCAGTGTGTGGCGAGCATTATCGTCTCATGGTGAGCCCGTGTGCCAGACTGATTCTGTTGTCTGCTCGGAGTGCCATGTCATGCTGATCCTGGGGAAGAAGTAGATGTAATCTATTCAGACTTCATTAAGGCTTACATGTCCTTCAGCATGCTTTTCTAATCAACAACCTAGACAGATAAGGTCTTTATCTACTGTGTCCAAGAAGATTTTCCTGCCTGCCAAAAATGTAGCAGGGACGCAATCTTATTTATTACTACTCTTCAGAGCTAGTAGCAGCCTGGGGAGAGCGTGGTGGAGAAAACGATGGGCTCATAGGGAAAAGGTAAGCACAACAAAATCAAGGGAAGGGAAGGTATGATAATACTCTGGCTCAGGTATTATTTATCATTTATGCAGAGGAAAACACTCAGGTATCTCCATATGGTACTTGACAGATACAATGGATGACCTAGGCCTAGCTCTAGGGCTTTGATAGCCCAACTTATCAGGTTTAACAAATAAATATATGTTATAAGCAAGGGATCTTTTTTTTCTATTTATAGTACCTTTAAAAGTTTTATTTTTTTCTGAGGATAGACAAAATTAACATTTTCTAAAAGAAGAGAAAGTACACAGAAAAGCAGAGTATAGTAAGAGGCAATAAACCTCAGTATTTAAACAACCATGCACTTTGGTGCCAGTACTGGGTTCAAATGTAACTCTGCTACTTGATAGAACCTATATCCGATCTGGGCTTCCCTTCTGGCTCAGACGGTAAAGCTTCTGCCTGCAATGCAGGAGACCCAGGTTCGATCCCTGGGTTGGGAAGATCCCCTGGAGAAGGAAATGGCAACCCACTCCAGTACTCTTGCCTGTAAAATCCCATGGACAGAGGAGCCTTGTAGGTTACAGTCCATGGGATCGCAAAGCGACACGACTGAGCAGCTTCACATGGTCACATATCCGGTCTGAGCCTCAATTTCCACAATAATAAAATGAGAATAATCATGCTTAATTTGTAAGGTTGTTGTAAAGATTAAAGGAGCCTGGGTTTTCTACTTCGGATAACACGAAAGAC
This sequence comes from Okapia johnstoni, assembly GCA_024291935.2. Lineage (NCBI taxonomy): Eukaryota > Metazoa > Chordata > Mammalia > Artiodactyla > Giraffidae > Okapia > Okapia johnstoni. The sequence goes on along the minus strand of CM044305.1, from coordinate 35,857,124 downwards.
TGGATAGCCTGATAAATTTTTCTATAATAAAGCATCTAGAAATCTTAGATACAAGCTCCCTAGAAAGCAAAGAAAATCTCTGGGAGCCAAAAAGAGACAGAAAGCATAAACCAAAATGATAGCAAGCCCAAAAGTCACTCGTGGTTGCCACTGAGAGAAATGTAGAACTCTGAGGGGTTCTTAAAAAAAGTTTACTGAAATACAATTGATTCACAAAGTTGTGCTTAATTTTTGCTGTACAGCAAAGTGATTCTGTTTATATATTTATGCTGTGCTGTGCTCTGTCGCTTCAGTTGTGTCTGACTTTTTGCGTCCTGCCAGGCTCCTCTGTCCATAGGATTCTCCATATATATATATATATACACATACATATATATATATATATATATATATATATGTATATCCTTATTCATATTATTTTCCATGATGGTTTATCATAAGATATTGAATATAGTTACAAATTCTTTGTTTTTAAATATATTTCATTTATTTTATTTGGTTGCATTGAGTCTTAGTTACATACAGCACGTGGGATCTAGTTCCCTGACCAGGGATCGAATCCAGGCCCCCTCCATTGAGTCTTAGCCACTGGACCACCCAAGAAATCTGCCCCCACCACCCGTGTTTTTTTTAAACAATTTTATTTATTTAGGCTGTGCTGGGTCTTCATTGCTGTGAGGGCTTTGCTCTAGTTACAGTGAGCGGGGGCTACTCTCTAATTGCAGTGCATGGGTTTCTCCTTGAAGTGGTTCCTTTTATTGTGAAGCATAGGCTCTAGAGCATGTGGGCTTCAGTAGTTGTGGCCTATGGGCTTCGTTGCTTCGCAACATGTGGGATCTTCCCGGACCCAGGGATTGAACCGGCCTTCTGCATTGGCAGGCAGATTCTTTACCACTGAGCTACCGAGGAAGCTCTGAATTCTGGTTTTTAATACCTACAGGACACAGAATTCTGGGTCCACACAAGGAATGTGCTGGAACTACAACTTCACATAAAGTCAGAACCCTTTAAAGGACAGCAGCCAAGTTAAATGATAGGCCAGAAAATCAGGCTGTTAGCAGCAAAGGGAGAAAACGAGTCTTATCTGTCTCAGTTTCCCCTCTAAGTGGAGAAAAATATTTCCCCTAAAAAATGATAAGCCTGCCTTTGTAAGTGGTTAGAATTCAAATTTTTATCACCTATGAAGTCCAAGGGACTTAATTTAAAGTGGTCCTGGGTTCTTAACAGACTGAGGTGCTTGATAGAAGATAATGGAAATTCTCTCTGGAAGAATTTGCCCCTCAAGCCAGACCCCTCAGGATATCCACAGATAAACTTCCTCCAAGCAGAAGTCAATATAAAATTAGAGAACACTTGAAGAAATAAGCCACTAACTAGCAGAGACAAAAACCAGCAGAATTGGACCCCTCTGAATTTCAGGTATTAGATGTGCCAAGAACAAACTATCAAATTGGTATGTTTAAAAAAGTTGTTTTGAGTTTAATTTCATCAATGTATTCAGTAGGTCTAAAACGGCATCAAAAGAGATGCACTGACAAATTTCTTTCCAACTTTATTTCATAGTCATCCAATCACCTCTCCATCAGCAATGGGAAATTACCAGTTAGTTAAATTGTCCAAAGAAATGAGATGGAATTACAAATATGAGCAAGGAATAAGACTGCATAAAAATTATCAAACAGATTTTCTTAAAAGGTCCAAAGAATACTTTTAGAAATGAAAAAAATATGATTACTGAAATTATAAACTCAGATCTGAAGATAAGACAAGCATGAACTGAAAGGAAAGTCTGAAAAGAAGTGCACAGAATTCAGCACTCAGAGACATAGAGACAGAAAATATGAAAGGGATAAGAGACATTGAGATTCAACATATATATATAAATGAATATCAGGAAGGAGAGAACAGAAAGAATGGGGGAAAAATAATACTCAAAAACATAATGGTGGAGAATTTTCTAAAATTATCGACATACATTTTTAGATGGAAGAATTTCAATGAGCTCAGAGAGCACTAATAAAAACGTATGTTCTTAGATGTATCATAGTTTAAACTGCAGAACACCGAAGAGGAAAATCTTAAAAGCAATTAACAAGAAAGAAAAAAAAGGATTACTAAAAAAACTAAAAGCAATTGTATTGACAACAGATTCATCAACATCAAAAATAAAGCCAGAAGATAGTGGATTATACCTTTAAAGTGGGAAAACAAAACATTTGTCAACCTAGAATTATATCCTGAGATGAATTTTCCCTTTTTATAAACAAAACAATCTTTCTGTTTTCTTCCATTAAGTTTAGCCTATGTAATAAGCCAAGTTCATACACAAAGATATGTGTATAAGAAATGTTTATTTCAGCTTTATTTTTAGAAGCAAATGGATGGAGGATCGTGACATTGTACAGGAGACAGGGATCAAGACCATCTCCAAGAAAAAGAAATGCAAAAAGGCAAAATGGCTGTATGAGGAGGCCTTACAAACAGCTGTGAAAAGAAGAGAAGTGAAAGGCAAAGGAGAAAAGGAAACATAAAAGCATCTGAATGCAGAGTTCCAAAGAATAGCAAGGAGAGATAAGAAAGCCTTCCTCAGTGATCAATGCAAAGAAATAGAGGAAAACAATAGAATGGAAAAGACTAGAGATCTCTTCAAGAAAATTAGAGATACTAAGGGAACATTTCATGTAAACATGGGCCCAAGAAAGGACAGAAATGGTATGGACCTAACAAAAGCAGAAGATATTAAGAAGAGGTGGCAAAAATACACAGAAGAACTGTACAAAAGAGATCTTCACAACCCAGATAATCACGATGGTGTGATCACTCACCTAGAGCCAGACATCCTGGAATGTGAAGTCAAATGGGCCTTAGGAAGCATCACTACAAACAAAGTTAGTGGGGGTGATGGAATTCCAGTTAAACTATTTCAGATCCTAAAACATGATGCTGTGAAAGTGCTGCACTCAATATGCCAGCAAATCTGAAAAACTCAGCAGTGGCCACAGGACTGGAAAAGATCAGTTTTCATTCCAAAACCAAAGAAAGGCAATGCCAAAGAATGGTCAAACTACCACACAAGTGCACTCATCTCATACGCTAGCAAAGTAATGCTCAAAATTCTCCAAGCCAGTCCTCAACAGTATGTGAACTTGCAGATGTTCAAGCTGGATTTAGAAAAGGCAGAGGAACCAGAGATAAAATTGCCAGTATCCGTTGGATCATCGAAAAAGCAAGAGAGTTCCAGAAAAACATCTATTTCTGCTTTATTGACCATGCCAAAGCCTTTGACTGTGTGGATCACAAAAACTCTGGAAAGTTCTGAAAGAGATGGGAACCCCAGACCACCTGACCTGCCTCCTGAGAAATCTGTATGAAGGTTAAGAAGCAACAGTTGGAACTGGACATGGAACAACAGACTGGTTCCAGATTGGGAAAGGAGTACAATCAAAGCTGTATATTGTTACCCTGCTTATTTAACTTATATGCAGAGTACATCATGAGAAATGCTGGGCTGGAAGAAACACAAGCTGGAATCAAGATTGCCGGGAGAAATATCAATAACCTCAGATATGCAGATGATACACCCTTATGGCAGAAAGTGAAGAAGAACTAAAGAGCCTCTTGAAAGTGAAAGAGGAGAGTGAAAAAGTTGGCTTAAAACTCAACATTTAGAAAACTAATATCATGGCACCTGGTCCATCACTTCATGGCAAATAGATGGGGAAACTGACTTTATTTTTTGGGGCTCCAAAATCACTGAAGATGGTGCCTGCAGCCATGAAATTAAAAGATGCTTACTCCTTGGAAGGAAAGTTATGACCAACCTAGAGAGCATATTAAAAAACAGAGACATTATTTTTTTTGGAAATTTTTTTTAAAAAGGGGGAAAAAAAAATATTTCCAATAAAAAAAAAGAAATTTGCCACAATTTCAATGAAGAAAGATTTTAATAAAAAAAGAATTTAAGCGGAGAAGTTTTTGAAAATTTGGATAAGAAATAACAGCCCCCGGGGTAACTGGGGTTTCTTTGGAAGGACTATTTGGGAAAAAAGGGGAAAATTTTAAATTACTAATTGGAAAAGAAAGGGGGAAAAAGTGGGGGAAAAAGGGAGAAGAGGCGAATTTGGGGGTTTTCCCCAGAAAGGGGGGTTGTTTTGGGGCCCGGGGGGGGGAAAAGGGGGGGGGTTTGCGGTTCAGGGGGGAAAAAGGGGGGCCCCGGAGAATGAATTTTAAAAGATTTTTTAAAAACAAAAATTTTTAAAAATAAGAGGGAATCAAAACATTTTGGAATCTCCATAAAAAAAACCCAATTTTATAAAAAAAAAATTAAAAATGGAAAAAAAAATTATAATTGGTTTTTTCGGACGGAGGGTGATCAAGGGCCTTAGGGACTGAAATTTTTTGGCTGGTTTTATTGAAAATTTAGTTTTAACAGTTCTAACCTTTTGGTTTTGTTTTAACATGGGGGGTTCCCATGGGTTTAAAAAAACCCTTTTTTAATCAAAATTGAAGGTTATTTTTTGGTGAGGTTTGGAGGGGCCCCCACCCGATTTTTGGGAGTGAAAGGGAGGGGGTATTTTTTTCCCCAAAAGGGGGGGGGTTTGTTTGGGATTTGCTCCCCCGGGGCAGGAAAAAAAATTTTTAAAAAACCCGAATAGGGTTTCGGGAAAGGGCCCGGGTCCTTCCTGTGTTTTTTTTCGGGTTTCCCCCGGGGGGGGGGTTTAAAAGGGGAGAAGGGGGTTTTTTTAAAGGGGGGGGTTTTCAAATTTTGGGAACTTTTTTGGGGGAAATGGCTTTTTGGGGTTTTTTTGGGGGGGGGGGGGGGGGGGGGGTTTTTTTTCCCCGGGGGGGTTTTTGGGGGGGGGGGGGGGGTTTTTTTTGGGGGGGGAAAAGGTTTGGTTTTTTTTGGGGGGGGGAAAAAGGGTTTAAACCCCCCTTTTTGTTTCGGGGGTTTTTTTGTTTTTCCCCCGGGGGGGGGGGAAAAAAAAAAAATTGGGGGGGGGGGGGAAAAGAATTTTTGGGGGGGTTTTTTGGGGATTTTTTATTGGGGCTTTTGGAGAAAATTTTTAAATAGGGGTTGGGGGGGGAAAATCCAAATGGGTGTTTCTGTCCCCAAAAAACTTGGGTTTTTGCCCTGGGTTTGGAAAGCCCCCTGGGGGGGAATGGAACCTTCGTTTTTGGGCCTGGGGGGGGGGGAAAGGGGGCCTGGTGGGTTAAAAAATTTTTTTAAAAAAACCCCTTTTTTATAAAAATTTTCAAAGCATTTTTTCCCCCCGGGGGGCCCCCCTTGTTTCAGGTTTTTTTTTAAATAGGGCCAATGGTTTCCTTCCCCCAGGAAATTTTTAAACATTCCTGAAAAAAAAATTTTAAACCCCCTTTAAAAAAAACCCCCCAAAAACTAACCCGGCCAAAAAACTACAAAACCCGGGTTGTAGGCCCCTTAAAAAACGGGGAAGCCTCTTTGGAAAAAAGACCACAAGGAAATTTTCCCTTGCCCACAAAGAAAAACCCGGGCCCCAGAAAAGGGGGAAAACGTGCAACCAAAATAAAAAAAAAAAAAAAATGAAATAAATAAAAAATCATAAAAAAAAAGATTGGGTTTTGCTGTTTCCCAACAATTTAAAATTTTTAAAAAAAAATAAAACTTTTAAAAAAAATGGGAGGGGCCCAAAAGGAATGAGTGTAGCTTGTTGGGAAAAAAAAAAATTGTATGATGGCAGGTAGCTGTTCCATGTTTTTTTTTTTTTTACAGGTTCGGGGGAAGGGTGGTGGAAAGGAATTAAAAAATATTTCGCTTGGGGGCCTTAGAATTTTTGAAAAAAATGGTGCGTCGGAAAAATTTTTTTGGGTTTTTGTTTTTTTAAAAAAAATTACCCCCCAAAAAAGGAAAATTTTTAACTTTTTCAGGGTTTTTTTCTAAAATTTTTCCCCTTTAAAAAAAAAAGTTGGGGCCCTTTTTTTCACAATTTTGGATTCCCTTTCTTTTCCCTTTCTCCTGTTAAAATGCTCCCTTTTTGCATGACTTTAACTTGCCCCGCCCTGAACTCGCGTCTGGTGGGGAAAAAATTTAAAAAAAATTGGTTTGGGGGAGGGGAAAGGGGGGATGGGGGGAAAAGGGTGGGGGGTTTTTTTCCTTTAAATTTTTAAATTTAAAGGGTTCATTACCCGATTTTCTGGTTTGAAAAATGTTTAATGGGGAAAAAAAAATTGTTTTAAGAATTGGGAAATTTTTTGCTTTTGGAAAAAATTGAAATTTAAAAAATTTTTTTTTTAAAAGGGGGTTTATTGGGGTTTTTTCGATTGTTGGTGGGGAAATTGTTTTAAATCTAAAAAAAATTGGAATTTTATTGGGAAAATTTTATTCCACCCCCCCAAACAAAATTTTTTTGGGGGGGATTTTTTTCCCCCCCCCCCCCAAAAAAAAAAAAACAAAACAAAGGGCCCCTTTTTTAAAAAAAAAACAATTATAAAACCAAAGAACATGAAAGGCCTTTTAACTTTTTTGAAAAAAAAAAAGAATGTGTTATTTTAGGTTTTTTTTTTTGGGGGAAAATTGAGAAATTTTAAAAGTTTATTAAAAAGTTTCTTTTTTTTAAAGTAAAATAATGGGAATTTTATGACGCCTATTCTTAAAAAATAATTTAAATAAGAATTGAAAGGAGGGAAAGAATTAAAGGTTAGAAAAAAAAAAAGAAAGGAAAAAAAGAAAAAAGGGGAAAAAAAAAGAAAGAAAAGACATGGGAAAAAAGGGGGGGGGAAGGGGGGAGTGAAAAAAACTTTTCATTTTGAATTTTTTGGGGGGGAAAATTGTTTTTTAAATTTAAATTCTAAAAATTTTAAAATTTTAAAAAAATTCTCAAAAAAAAGGAACCCCCAAAAAAAAAATTTTTTGGGGTTTTTAAAATGATTTTTAAAGAGGGGAAGAATTTTCCAGGTTTTTTAAAAAATTCCCTCTCAAGGGCCCTAAAATTTTTTTCCTGGTTTTTTTTGTGTTAAAAATTTTTTATTCCCTTTTTGGGCCCCGGGTTTTGGGGTTTTTTTTTTTTTTGCGGGTTTTTACTCCCCTCAAAAAGCCGGGGTTTTGTGGGTTTTTTTTTTCCCAAATTTTTCCCCAAACTGGTATGGCATAAAGTGGAAAAGAAATTTTTTAATTTTTTTTTTTTCTTTTTCTTTAATCCGTTTCCTAAAAATTTTAAAAAATTGTCTTAATTTTAAAAGTTTTTTTAAATTTTTTCCTTTAAATTTTAAAAAAAATTCATTTAAAAAAAGTATTTTTTTAAAGAAAATTTTTAAAAGCTTTTCAATAAAAATTTTTTTTTAGGGGGCCCCTTTTAAAATTTTTTTAAAACAGTTTTGAAAAAAGAAAAGGATTTCCCCCTTTTAAAATTTGGAAAATTTTAAATTTTTTTTCATTTTATTTTTGCTTTTATTAAAAAAGGGGAAAAAAGCCAATGGAAAATTTTATTGGTTGGAAAGCAAATTTTTGGGTTGGTGTTAAAAAGATCAAAATTTTTTCAGAGTTTATTAGAAGTGGGTAATTAAAACAAAGGGGATTTAAATTTTCAAACCCTTGGGCCAGGAAAAAATTTCAAATTTGTTATAATTTATTTTTTCCATAAACACCCCATTAAAATTTTATTTGGGAAAAACAAAGGAGGAAGGGGTTTTGGGAATCTGTTTAATTTGGGGTTTTTTTTATTCTTTCCAAAAGGCTTAAAACCCCGTTTGGGGAAATTTTTTTTTATCTGGGGGCCGTGGGGTTGGGGGGGAAAAATTTTCCAATTTTTTTTTACCTTTTTTTTGGCCCCGGGTTTTTGGTTTTGTTTTGGGGGGGGGGTGTTCCCGGGGTTGGGGTTATAATATTGATAGAATATTATGAGCTAGTACACAGGCCTTACATTTTGCCAGTTGTCCCAATAATGTTTTTTTTAGCAACTTTCCCCCTCTTTGATCTAGGATCCAATCCAGGATCATACTCTACATTTAGCAGTCATATCTTCTTTAAGCTTTTAAAATCTGGAACAGTTTTCCCATTGTTCTTTGTCTTTCATGACATTGACATTTAAAAAATAGAAAAGGCCAGTTGTTTAGTAGAATATCCCTCAATTTAGGTTTGCTTGTTTCTTCACCCATAGATTCAAGTTGTGCATGTTTGGTAGAAACATCAGAGAAATGATACTGTGTACTTTCCAGTGCATAAGATCAGGAGGTCAGCTTGTCCCGCTACTGATGTAGTTAACTTGAATTACTTGGTTAAGGAAGTAACCCCCACATTTCTCCATAGTAAAATGACTATTTTTCCTTTTTAATGCAATATGTCTTTGAAACTGCTACTTAATATATTACAGTTGCTAAGAGTAGTAGTGGAGATTGCAAGTTGTGCACAGTTATAAATCTGGCACAACAACAACGAAGGTAAATTCACTATTTCAAATAAAATTTAGAAATCTGATTATAGAGGTAGCTGTTGCACATATAATCTTAGTAAGACTATTAACTTGGAATGGCATTATATGGTTATTTATCCTGACATTTTAAATAAGCAATCTACTTAATAAGTTCCAACTTTGTGTCTAGTCTTACTTTCATTGGGAATACTCTTGGGTGTAGATAATATAAATATAGTTCTGTTTCAATTGCAATTATACTTTATATGCTTATTCTAGTGTGGCTTCTGGGATAGGGGATATCAAAACATCTGTATTTTTCAGTAAACATTTAAATAAAGCAGCTGAGCACATCTTTCTTACTGTCTACCTGAGAAATCATGAAAACCAAAGTAAACATGAGTTTGATCACAATGCAGACACCTGGAACATCTGAAAAATAATATGGATCACAGCAATATGCTTCTGTATGTCAGTTTTTAAAAATTTTTTATTCCCTAAATGGTCTCAGGCAACCATCTACTGATGATAAGCAATTATTAGTAATAACAAGGAAGCATCTCTGTTGGGCTCAGACTACCCGCAGCCCTCCTTGCACATCATTAGGGCATCCCTGATGTATTTCCCTGTGTCTTCTTTTCTCCGACCACATCAAAGCCTGAAGCAAAATATAGTAATTTAAAAAGATAGACACAGTCAATGTTTTGACCCCTGAAATTGGCTGCTTGCAAAACTGTGGCTGCTTCTTGTTTCTGGGGACCCTTCTCAGCAATTCTGTCTCTTAATTTCTGCCTGGCTAGAATTGCATTTCAGTAGGTTCTGACTTTGCTGGAATGGAGAGTAGGAAAACTGCTACCTTGGATAATGAGATGGAAATTTTAAATTTCTCTGTTTTCAGGACGACCTATTGGTATTATTTAAAAATAGTTTCACACATTTTTATCCCCTCTGCATACAGAGAAGACAACATATAGAGTCCTTGAATTAGAATCTGTTTTCATTTTTATAAGACTGGGTCCCCTTTTCTTTTTTAAACATGATAAATACATCCACAACCCTCTGAAGGAGTGATCCCTAGAAGCAAATAGGGAATTTACAAAGTGTTGAGCCCCATTTTGACTGGTCTATAGTAAAGCCATAATTTCTTTGTTTTGAAGTTTTCTGAATGAATTATAATGTTATCATAATTCATGTGTTAATATTCCTGGGTTAACAAAGCTCTATTTTTAACCTAATTATTAACCTTTAAAATGTATTTTACCTCTCAAGAGTGGATTTGGATTTCAGGCCATGTATTAGTTTCCCTAGCTGTCATCACAAATTACCACAGATTTGTGCCTTGAAACCAGCCACATTTATTAGCTCACAGTTCTGTAGGTTAGAGGTCTGGGTACAGTATAGCTTTGGTGGGTATTCTACTTAGGGTCTAACAATGCCCAAATCAAGGTGTTGGCAGAACCTTTCAGGAAGAAAAATTCTCTCCAAGTTTATCCATTTCAGTTCAGTTCAGTTGCTCAGTTGTGTCTGACTCTTTGTGACCCCATGGACTGCAGCACACCATGCTTCCCTGTCCATCACCAACTCTTGGAGTTTGCTCAAACTCATGTCCATTGAGTCGGTGATGCCATCCAGCCATCTCATCCTCTGTCGTCCCCTTCTCCTCTTGCCCTCAATCTTTCCCAGCATCAGGGTCTTTTCAAATGAGTCAGTTCTTCTCATCAGGTGGCCAAAATATTGGAGTTTCAGCTTTAGCATAAGTCCTTCCAATGAATATTCAGGACTGATTCCCTTTAGGATGGACTGGTTGGATCTCCTTGCAGTCCAAGGGACTCTCAAGAATCTTCTCCAACACCACAGTTCAAAAGCATCAATTCTTCGGCACTCAGCTTTCTTTATTCATGGAGAAGGAAATGGCAACTCACTCCAGTATTCTTGCCTGGAGAATTCCATGGACAGAGGAGTCTGGCAGAGTACAGTGCATTGGGTCGCAAAGAGTTGGACATGACTAAGAGACTAACACACACACAACTTTCTTTATAGTCCAACTCTCACATCCATACATGACTACTGGAAAAACCATAGCTTTGACTACTTTTTTGGCAAAGTAATGTCTCTGCTTTTTAATAAGCTGTCTAGGTTTGTCATAACTTTTCTTCCAAGGAGCAAGTTTCTTTTAATTTCATGACTGCAGCCACCATCTGTAGTGATTTTGGAGCCCCACAAAATAAAGTCTGTCACTGTTTCTCCATCAATAACCTCAGATATGCAGATGACACCACCCTTATGGCAGAAAGTGAAGAACTAAAGAGCGTCTTGATGAAAGTGAAAGAGGAGAGTGAAAAAGTTGGTTTAAAACTCAATATTCAGAAAACTAAGATCATGACATCTGGTCCTATCACTTCTTGCCAAATAGATGGGTAAGTTCATCCAGAGGGTTGGCCAAATTTAGTTCCTTGTGATTGTAAGACTGAGGTTCCCATTTCCTCACTGGCTATCAGTCAGGGGCTAGTCTTTGCTCCTAGAGGCTGCCCACATTCATTTTCATGCTTTCCATGTGACCCCCCCACACACACCGCCACAGCAATGTTAAGTCCTTCTTACACTTCAACTCTCTCTGGTTTTTCCTTCTGCCACATCTCTCCTCTGCTTTAAGTTAGAGGAAGTTCTCTGTTTTTAAGGACTCATGTGATCAAATTTAGCCCACATGGATAATCTAAGATATTAGGTCCATAAACTTAATCACATCTACAAAGTCCCTTTGGCCATGTAGCATTACATATATACTTGTTTCAATGGTGGGACATCTTTGAGAGTCCATTATTCCACCTATCACAGAGAAGAAAATAACAACAAACCAGACTGAAGATTTGTCATGAAATTGGGATTTCAAACACAGATATCAGCAGCTTTCTTGAGTTACTATACAGCACCTACTATAAAGCATGGTACCTTTGCATGTGAATGACTTCCTGTTCGGCAGGTGAATATAGGAGTTCGGAGTCTTGGAGATGAACAACAGACAAGCCCAGATATTGTTCTAAAATAAGTCAATTAATCAAGGACTTTGGAGTGAAGATAGGGATGAATTTGTATTGCTCCAGTCCTGGAGCTTGACTCAGACCCTGACAGAGTGGCAAACCTGGGAAAGGTCTGTGTGCCTTCTTGGGTCCCTTGGTGACCTCTTTAAGAACAAAATAATAGAAAATCCCCTGTAGATGTAGGGACATCTGACAAGATGATTTTAAATGAGATTGGATATTCTCCGGTTAATACAAACATTATTTTATCTATCAGTTATAGGATAAAATGTTTAAAAATCCAAGGGGACTTCCTTGGCAGTCCACTGGTTAAGACTCTGTGCTTCCACTGCAAGGGGCATGGGTTCCATCCTTGGTTGGGGAACTAAGATCCTGCATGCTGCGTGGTGTGGCCAAAAAAAAAAATCCAATAAAATATTAATAACTACAAATGCTCATCATCATTTTAATTTGGTTGAATATAGTAACAGCCAGTCACCACTGGCAGGAATGGTCTCATAAATAAAGTCACAGGAGGATCTTCATTTGAAGAGAAGAAAAACTCAAAATATTTCTTGGTTTTGTTATATTGGATTCCCCCCCCCCCAAAATGTACAAATAGAGGAGAGATACATGGGTTCTCAAAAGAGTCAGACACAACTTAGCAACTAAACAACATTAAAAATTAGCTCTAAGTAAATACAAAATTTCTGATTTTGATATAGGCTAAATTAAAAGCTATTAGGTAGACCCTTTCATAGTGTAAAGTTATTTGTGGGGGAAACTGACTCAGAAAACCCAGCATTCATAATATGTTGATAAGTAAAAGCAGAAGACTACAAAATAGCATATGCATATTAGTCTTTTTTATATATATACATATAAAGAGGAATTTAAGGGAACTTACCAAAATGGCAACAGTGATTATCTCTAGGTGGTAATATCATAGGTATTCAAAATTTTTTCTTTGTGTTCTTCTAAGTTTTCAAATTTTTCTCCCTTGAGAAAAATTAATTCCACAATTATTACTTCCACAATTAGAACTATATAAAAATCAAACAACAAAAAAGAAAATCAAACTCAAGATGGAAAGAATGACTGGGAACCATTCAAGAATGTAATTCACCATGCTCCTAAATGTATTTATCTTCAGTGTAATAGCTATTTTTCTTACCTTTGGCTGTCAAGAACCTTTTGAAATCCTTCCTATTTGGGAATTTAGGATTTTTCCAATCGCATGACTCTCTAATTCTAAATCCCCTAGTGTCAAAGACAATGGCTCATTTTCCCAGTTTGTCTTGTATCTAAGGCACAAATCTTTAATCAAGGCTCTTTGTGACCAGACAGAGCAATAGAGGTGAAATTTCTCTTCAGAAGCCCATGACATTAGGAGGCAAATATCCCGTGGAATCCATGGCTGAATGGCATTCACTTTTCAAAGCCAGAGGTGGCCGAAATCCTAGTGGGAACCTCCTGGGCTCGGTGGTGGTGGCTGTAGGATCTTCATAGGAGCAGTTCTGACATGTGGTTGGGGTCTTATCTGGGCTGTGAAGCCTCTATGCCAGATTCTCCTGTATTCCAGGAGATTCTGTGAGTTATTTAGCATCCTTTCATAAATCTCACTTCTGCTCTACCTAGAATGAGGTTTTTTTTTTTTTTTTTTTTTTATTTATCTATTTGGCTGTGTTCGGTCTTAGTTGTGGCATGTGGCATCTAACCCAACCAGGGATCGAACCTGGGCCCGCTACATTGGGAATGCGGTGTCTTAGCCACTGGACCACCAGAGAAGCCTTTAGAGTAAGTTTTGTTCACAACTAAGAACCTTGATTGTTATGTACCGAATTGCATCTCTACCCCCATTCATATGTTGAAGCCTTAACCTTCAGGATCTCAGAATGTGACTGTATTTGGAGATAAGGCCTTTAAAGAGGTAATTGAGTTAAAACAGACCCCTTAAGGGGCTTCCCTCATGGCTCAGTGGTTAAAGAATTTGCCTGCAATGCAGGAGACAAGGATTCAATCCCTGGGTCTGGAAGACTCCCTGGAGATGGAAAATGGCAACCCATTCCAGTATTCTTGCCAGGAGAATCCCATGGACAAAGGAGCCTGATGGGCTACATACAGCCCAAAGGGTCTCTTAGGATAAATGCTAATCCAATCTGACTGATGTCTTTATAAGAAGAGGAAGAGATGACAAGGCACATGCACAGAGGAAAGGCCATTTGAGGACATAGAAGGCGGCAGTCTGCAAGCCAAGGAAAGAGGTCTCAGAGGAAACCAGTCCTGTGGACACCTTGATTTAGGACTTTAAACCTTCAGAACTATGAAAAAATAAATTTGTCTTCTTTAGGCCACTCAGTCCATGGTATTCCATTACAGCAGCTGGAGCAAACTAATATACTGACAATACAAGGATCTACAGTATTTTTAAAGAAAAAGCCCAAACCTATGATTTATTCATGCACTCATGAAAAGCCACAGCAAAGGCCAAGAAAGTGTGCAGGCAACTGTCCAGTTACCAGGGAGACAGACTCTCAGAAATCTAACAGCAGTTATGGCACATACAGAGAATCATAGTTCACAACCAAAGGGAGTGGGCAAGAGACAGAAGGCAAAATTCATGTCCGAAGGTCAGCATAGTAGCCCACAGCGAAGGCAGGAACAAGAATGAACAAAGGTAAAGAGTGGGCAAGTAATGGAAGACACCAGCTCCAAAGAAAATGGATTCAAAGACAAATGTTTTCCTTTTATTTTAAATAACATGCATTTCTTTTTATTTGGTTATAAGACATTATATGCTTATTGTAGAACATTTGGGAAATACTAAAAAAACAAATTTGCACTCACACATAAATAAACCTTACCAACAAGCCTCCAACCTAGAGATAAGCACTGTTAAAATTTGGGTACATTTCCTTCTGATCATTTTTCTATGTATATATAACACATTAAAAAAATTCTGACTTGCATGTACTGTGTTGTCTGTTTCTATTGTGGATCCATTGGTTTTACTTAACAATGTAGTGGGAACACTTCCCAAGTCAGAGTCTTATATGAGCCTCAGGGGGTTGGTCTGTCCAGGGCCAGCAGATAGAAAGGGAATATGGCTCAACAAGTTTGCAGAGATACTTGAACTTGAAAATAAGGTCAGGTCCTAAAAATAGAATAGATTCATATTGCTTCATTCAAGGATGTCTCCCACGATCTTGTCATTTATTCACTGCTTGCTTGTGAAAAAAAGTCTCATTTTAGAAATCCATAATTCAGATATTTTTAAAAAGTCATCTTAGTGAGATTGTATTACAGTTTATTGAGTTTAGAAATTCTCTATTGATTCTGCCATCAGCCTCCCCAAGTTTTTTTTTTTTTAAAGCAGCCTGCACTTGTCAAAAAATTACTTTAAATAGCCTGTAAACCACTTGAATTTGCCCCTTTTATGTAGTAAAATTGGTCAGTTTCCCAACAGCAAAGAAGAAAGAAAATATGGATTGGCAGTAACCAATATTACTTTCTAAACTAACAAGGTTGGCTCTCTAAAGCCAGGGTTTTAGTAGGAGACGCAAGTAGTTTCAGCCTTACACAACTGTTAACTAAGGTTTTCAAACCCTGGGTGGAAAAAGAGCATTCTTTTGTTTCTGCTTTGAGTTCAGGGCTGTAATTTCTCATCTTGCTTGGCTAACTGGGGACATTGCTGACTTTTCGCTAACCAGATATAGCAGCCCCAAAGGAACACACTTTAAATCACACCCAGTAACAAATTGGAAGCCTTTGTCCTCTGATAAGGCCGGACATTTTGTGAGATGATTATAACCTTCTGCATTTGGTCTTGAACTTGGCCCATACTTCTGTGGTTGCCTCCTGGTGAAAGCCTTTTGGATTTCCACTTCAGATAAAGCAAAGGAATCTCTGATCTCAGATGTGTGTTGAATTGGGGAAAATATACGTAACAGAAATGTATCATTTATTCATTTTTAAGTGTACAGTTGTATGGCCCTAATTATATTTACATTGCTATGCAAACATCACCACCATCCACTTTCAGAACTTTTCCATGTCCTCCAATACCTGCTAAACACCAACTTCCCATTCCCTGTTTCCCAGCCTTTGGCAACCACCACTGTATTCTCTGTCTCAATGAATTTGACTACTCTAGGTAACTCATATAGGTAGAAGAACACAGTATTTTTCCTTTTATGACTGACTTATTTCACTTAGCATAGTGTCTTTAAGGTCTGCATATATTGTAATGTGTCAGAACTTCACTCCTTTTCAAGGTTGAATAATATTCCATTGTACATATATACCACTTTTGTTTATCCATTCATCTGTTGATACTTGGATACTTGGGTTGTTTTTACTTGTTGGGTATTGTGAATGCTGCTTCTATGTACATAAGTTTTGAGTCCCTGCTTTCAATTCTTTTGGGCATATCTCCAGAAGTGAAATTTTTGGATCATAGGGTAATTCTATGTTTACTTTTTTGAAGAACTGCCATATGAATTTTTCCAAATAATTACACTATTTTACATTCCCATCAGCTGAGAGTAAGTGTTCCAATTTCTTCAAATGTGTTTTAAAGTACCCATGTTCACATCACCAAATCATTATTTCTATCATCCATCATCCCCAAGAGCTTTTAAAAATTTACTTATTTATTAACTTATTTATTTATATTTGGCTGTGTGGATCTTTGTTGCTGCACCTGAGTTTTTTCTATTTGCGGTGCTTGGGCTTCTCATTGTGGTGGCTTCTCTTGTTGCAGAGCACAGGTTCTAGAACATTTGGGCTTCAGTAGTTGCACCACACCAGCTCAGTAATTGTGGTGCATGGGCTTAGTTGCCATGTGGCATGTGGGATCTTCCCAGATCAGGGATTGAACCATTGTTTCCTGCATTGGCAGGTGGATTCTTAATCACTGGACCACTAAGGAAATCCCCAAAAAGCTTTTTTAAAAATGGTTTCCAAACTCTACTGTGGATAAGAATAACCCAAAATGTGTGTTAAAATGCTGATTACTGCCCTCATCTTGGATCTTCTCATTCAGTAGGTCTTCAGGTAGCTCGGGAATCTGCATTTTCATACAGTTGTCCCAGGTAGTTCTGATGCAGGTGGGTCTATGGGTTACACTTTGAGAAAAACTGAGATAAAAGTTCTAAACTCAGAAGTGACTCCCTCAGGAGCCAAAGCTTAAAGTTTTACCTCTTCTTGGATTCAACTCACTTTGATATGTTAGTGAATTTTAGGTCTGTGCTTGAGTGACTGTATGCAGTCAATGTTGGGAAAATTGATTACAAGACTTCAGGACAAAAAGACTTGTAGAAGTTACTTCCTGACTTTTTCAGCTGTCTACATTTTAATCATCTTTTACATTTTCTTCTATTTTTTTCTGTATTTTCCAAATTTCCAACATTAGACATGCATTACTTTTATTATTAGAAAAATGGTTCTCAAATCACTGAACCAAAGAAAAAATTTTTAAAGGTTCAAATATTTCCTCTGTGAAGTTTTTTCTTCCCACTTCCCTTCCCCCCAGGTCATATAAATCACTCTGTGTCCATGCTTTCCTGACGTTTGGTTTCTAACTTTTCTAGACTATATCTCTAATTGAATGACAGTGGTTGCACTTAATAGAAACTTCAGACAGGAGGCTGGTTTGTCTCTTTAACACAGCCACAGTCTCTTTAACAGGGCTGCACAAGTGATAGGAATAAACGCTGGAGGCAGGAACATTGGATACTTTGCATCTGCTAACCCCAAACTCCCAATCCATCCCTCTCCACTATTCCCTCTGCCACACCTCTTGGCAAGTTCCCTATGTCTGTTTCTGTTTCATAGACAAGTTCATCTGTGTCCTAGTTTGGATTCCACATATAAGTTCAGTTCAGTCGCTCATTTGTGTCCGACTCTCTGCGACCCCATGAACTGCAGCACGCCAGGCCTCCCTGTCCATCACCAACTCCCGGAGTCTACCCAAACCCATGTCCATCGAGTCGGTGATGCCATCCAACCATCTCATCCTCTGTCGTCCCCTTCTCCTCCCGCCCCCAATCCTACCCAGCATCAGGGTCTTTTCCAATGAGTCAACCCTTCGCATGAGGTGGCCAAAGTATTGGAGTTTCAGCTTCAACATCAGACCTTCCAATGAACACCCAGGATTGATCTCTTTTAGGATGGATTGATTGAATCTCCTTGCAGTCCAAGGGACTCTCAGGAGTCTTCTCCAACACCACAGTTCAAAAGCATCAATTCTTCGGTGCTCAGCCTTCTTCACCGTCCAACTCTCACATCCATACATGACCACTGAAAAAACCATAGCCTTTACTAGACGGACTTTTGTTGGCAAAGTAATGTCTCTGCTTTTAAATATGCTACCTAGGTTGGCCATAACCTTCCTTCCAAGGAGTAAGAGCCTTTTAATTTCATGGCTGCAGTCACCATCAGTGGTGATTATGGAGCCCAAAAAATAAAGTCTGACACTGTTTCCACTGTTTCCCCATCTATTTCCCATGAAGTGATGGAACCAGATGCCATGATCTTAGTTTTCTGAACGTTGAGCTTTAAGCCAACGTTTTCACTCTCCTCTTTCACTTTCATCAAGAGGCTCTTTAGTTCTTCTTCACTTTCTGCCATAAGGGTGGTGTCATCCGCATATCTGAGGTTATTGATATTTCTCCCGGCAATCTTGATTCCAGCTTGTGTTTCTTCCAGCCCAGCGTTTCTCATGATGTACTCTGCATATAAGTTAAATAAGCAGGATGACAATATACAGCCTTGACGTACTCCTTTTCCTATTTGGAACCAGTCTGTTGTTCCATGTCCAGTTCTAACTGTTGCTTCCTGACCTGCATACAGGTTTCTCAAGAGGCAGGTCAGATGGTCTGGTATTCCCATCTCTTTCAGAATTTTCCACAGTTTATTGTGATCCACATAGTCAAAGGCTTTGGCATAGTCAATAAAGCAGAAATAGATGTTTTTCTGGAACTCTCTTGCTTTTTCGATGACCCATTGGATGTTGGCAATTTGATCTCTGGTTCCTCTGCCTTTTCTAAAACCAGCTTGAGCATCTGGAAGTTCACGGTTCACGTATTCCACATATAAGTGATATCATATGGCATTTGTCTTCTCTTTCTGACTTCAGTATTTTATTCTTTCTGATGGTATTATCAATTGAACTGTTTTCTTAATTTCACCTTTTAATGGTTCATTACAAGTGTAGAAAAATATACTCGATTTTTGTAAATTGATCTTGTATTTTGCAATCTGTCTGAACTTATCATTAGTTATAATAGTTTTTTAGTGGATTATTCAGGAATTTTTGTATCAAAGATATTATCTGTGAATGCACATAGTTTTACTTCTTCCTTTCCAATCTAGATGCCGTTTCTTTCTTTTTGTTGCCTAACTGCCCTTGCTCAACCCGCTCCAGTATTCTGCCTGGGAAATCCCACAGGCAGAGGAGACTGGCAGAGTATAGTCCACGGAGTTTCAAAGAGTTGGACTCCACAGACCACACCAACACAATGTACAACAACTGCCCTTGCTAGAACCTCCAGTACAAGGTTGAATACAAGTGGCTATAGCAAATATTCTTTTCTAATTCATAATCCTAGGAAGAAAGCAGCTGGTTTTTTGCCATTAAATGTGATATTTGCTGTTGGTTTTTTATTATGCCCTTTATCAAGTTGAGAAAGCTCCCTTCTATTCCTAGTGTGCTGTGTTTGGATTCTTTTTCTTTTTTTGGTCATGAAAGAGTGTTGCATTTTGTCAAAAGCTTTTCTATGTTTATTGGAGATGATCATGTGGTTTTTGTTTTTTATTCTATTGATGTAGTGTGTTATTACATTAATTATTACATTAATTGGGTTTTTAGATATTAAACCTTGTATTCTTGGGATAAATCCTGCTTAGTCATGGTGTATAATTCTTTTTATATGTTGCTAGGTTTGGTTTGTTGAGAAGTTTTGCATCAGTATCGATAAGAGATATTGGCCTGTGACTTTTCTTTTCGTGCAGTGTCTTTATCTGACTATGTGCTGTGTGCTTAGTCGCTCAGTCGTGTCCAGGTTTTTATGATCCTATGGATTGTAGCCCGCCAGTCTCCTCTGTCCATGGCGATTCTCCAGGCAAGAACCCTGGAGTGGGTTGCCATGCCCTCCTGCAGGGGATCTTCCCAACCTAGGGATCAAACCCAGGTCTCCCTCATTGCAGGCAGATTCTTTACTATCTGAGCCACCAGGGAAGCCCTTTATCTGATTACAAGGGTGGGATAATTCTGGGCTCACAGAATGAGTTAAGAATTGTACCTTCCTCTTTCATTTCCTGAAAGAGTTTGAGAAGGATTGGTATTAATTGTTCTTTAAATGTTTGACAGAAATAATCAGTGAAGCCTTTTGGTTCTGGATTTTTCTTGGTTGACAAGCTTTTGATAGCTGATTCAATCTTCTTGCTAGTTATAGGTGTACTGAGAATATTTTTTTTCTTGGGTCCATATGGGTAGTTTGTGTCAGTCTAGGAATTTTTCCATTTATCTAAGTTATCTAATTTATTGGCATATAATTATTTTTATTTCTTTAAAATTCTTCTTATCTCTGTAAAGTTGGTATTAATTTCTCCTTTTTCATTTCCAATTCTAGCTATTTGAGTCATCTCTATTTTTTTCTTGGTCAGTCTATCTAAAGATGTGTCAAATTTGTTCATCTTTCAAACAACCAGCTTTTGGTTTCATTGATTTTGGCTATTGTTTTTCTGTTTTTCAATTTCATTAATTTCCACTCTAATCTTTATTACTTCCTTCCTTCTGCTTGCTTTAGGTTTAGTTTGCTCTTCTTTTTCACAGTATCTTGAGATGGACCGTAAGGTTACTGATTTGAGATCATTCTTGATTTTTCTTGTAAGGCAGGTCTGATCACAACACATTTTCTCAGTTTTGTTTATTCCTAAGTGAAGTGAAGTGTTAGTCAGTCCTGTCCAACTCTTTGCGGCCCATGGACTGTAGCCCACCAGGCTCCTCTGTGCAAGGAATTCTCCAGGCAAGAATACTGAAGTGGGTTGCCATTCCCTTCTCCAGAGGATCTTCCTGACCCAAGGATTGAACCCGTGCCTCTTGCATTGCAGGCTGATTCTTTACTGTCTGAGCCACTCAGGGAATGTCTTTATTTCACCTTTATTTAAAAAAATTAGCTTTACTAAATATAGTATTATTGGTTGACAGTTTTTTCTTTGAGCACTTAAATATGGTTCCCACCTTCTTGCTCCAAACTCAGGAGCTTGTTGCTTATTACTGTTATTTGCTTATTTTTTTAGTGAAAGACTGGATTATTTTAGTGAAGTTTATTCTGTTCCACCCTCCCCTGTCTCCCAGTCATGTGAAGTCTCTGATGTTGATCTTTAGGGAGTGCAGCCAATGGTATGCCCAAAGTCACCCTATGATGACAATAGTTTTAGCAGGACTCTCTTTGACTGTTTCTTTCCCTCACTATACCCAACTGTTAAGCTCCATTAGTTACCAGCGCCGTGCAGCTTGTGGGACCTTAATTCCTTGACCAGGGATGCAACCCAGGCCCCCCGCAGTGGAAGCATGGAGTCCTAACCACTGAACAGCCAGGGAATCCTCACTAGCTGACTCTTAATTGTTTTCAACAATGTCTTGGGGTATAAATTTTCTCCACAGACTGATCCCATTAATCTGCATACTTTGAAAGTATACTTCTTGAGGTCAGTGCTTGAGATTTGTTTTCATCCTGGAAGGGTTCCTCCCAGTTGTCTCCTCCCCTGTTGTCTCTAGGAAATCAGCCAGACTGCAGTTTAGCCTAGATCTTCAATGACTCTACCAATTTCCTTCCAATTAACTTCCACCACAACCTCCACTATTTTTGAGAATCTAAGTCACTTCAGTCGTGTCTGACCCTGTGCGACCCCATAGACGGCAGCCCACCAGGCTCTGCCGTCCCTGGGATTCTCCAGGCAAGAATACTGGAGTGGGTTGCCATTTCCTTCTCCAGTGCATGACAGGGAAAAGTGAAAATGAAGTCGCTCAGTCGTGTCCGACTCTTAGCGACCCCATGGACTGTAGCCTACCAGGCTCCTCCATCCATGGGATTTTCCAGGCAAGAGTACTGGAGTGCCCAAGGCTTAAACTTCCCACATTTTAGTCACAAATGAAGTCAAATTCTTTAGGGAAAGATTCAGAGCTCTCTGTATAATAGCCTATCTCTCCCTCAGGGAAAATTTCTGAGCCATGGCTCTGGAATTGTGGGTAGAAACAATGGTGTGTTTCTCCTTGAATGACACCCCCACTTTAGGAGCCTAGCATTTGGTGTAAGAGGCCAGAAGCCTCAGGACTTCTCAGCTTATGGCTCCCCCATGGAACCTCTGCCTTATAAGCTGGGGCAAGGGGAACTGGGGCCTCAGTATTCTCAACAGTGCTTCATCCATAATAGAACTTCCATCTCATAAATGAGAGCTAATGAAAAAAGAAAGTCCCTGTATGCTCAGTCGCTAAGTTGTGTCCAACTCTTTGTGACCCCATGGACTGTAGCCCATCAGGCTCTGTCCCAGACAAGAATACTGGAGTGGGTCACCATTTCCTACTCCAGGGGATCTTCCCAACTCAGGGACTGAACTTGCTGTACTTGTCTAGAACTTAGCCTCAACAGCAGGTAGCTGGGGACAGGGTAAGAAATTCTCACATCCTGCCTGTTCCAAGATGCTAACTAGCCCTTGGACTAGGAGCTGGGGAGAGTCCTGTACATTTGGCTACAGCAGCCTGGAGTGGAATTTCCATCTTGCTAAGCAGGAAAAGGGGAGGGAGACAGCAGATTATTGGTCCAAGTACCACAGACTCTATCTGTCCTTTCCAAGTTTTAGTTGATTTTTTTGAATAAATGTCTCTTCATTTGCTGTATGCCCTTCGAACTGTCTCCAGAGGCTCTGGACAAGTGTTTTTAAAAATGAGTTTTGCCAGTTTCTCTGGGGAAGGGTCTATGGAACTCTTCACATAGTCATGCTAAAAGTGGTAATCTTTGCCTTTGATTTTCACATTAATTCATGATTACTGGTTTTATGTATTTTCTCCTTTAGGTAAAAGTTAAGGTAATGAATTGTATCCAGTATCAAATAATACTATAGGCTAAATTACCTTGATAAACCAGTAGATCAGTCTGAAGAATTTCCATGAAAAAAGGAACGTAACTAATCGATTTTCAAGGTAAGAGAACCATACACAGAACATGGTTTCTACGTGATTGACTTGCTGTATCACAATGGATTATACTTTTTTAAAAATAGAACATATGTTTAAATATTAGAATATTTGATTGAGTTGATTTAGTCATTATTATGCCAAATGCACCCATGAAGGAACAGATCCACAATTACTGATTCAGCACAAAAGTTAAAAAAAATTTAACTCTCTTTACTTCTTACGTAACTACCCAGTTTGGCATCTTTTCCCACCTTTTACCTTCTTTTGAGATAAAACTTTAACAACCAATTTATTTAATGGTTTGACTTATTCCACAGACTTGTTGAATGGCCAATTTTGCAGATATATTTTTCAGGAAGAATTGTTATTTTTTTTTTCAAGCAGAACCATTATTTTAATAACATGAATTGTTTCCAACAATGATAATGGCAGACATTCTTCCTGGACAATGAGTTTTGAAAAGCTTGCAATGGGGGAGCAAGATTGAACTTGTAGGATTTACGTACCCTGAAGGTATATAAAACCTACTCACTGTTCTCTCCTTATCAAAGATGATCAAAATCTCATTCTGTTGTAGTTCTCTCTACTGTTAACAAACCTTTTCCTGAGGTCTCTAGCTCATTTACTATTTTTTAAAATCAGAGACTATAAAGGAAGGACAGGATTACCATTTCTCTGGTTCTTTGGGAGCATAGTCCTATGGCATGAGATCATGAATTAATTTATCATAAGTGGTTACTTTTCAGTCCAAGTTATTATTGATCATATGTTTGAAATAAATACCAACCAAAGTCCATGGGGTCACAAAGAGTTGGAAATGACTTAGCAACTGAACAGCAACAACAACAGCAAAAGCACTTATAGCTATTGTAACTATACTAGTAAATATAACTGCAAGTCCCAAATCTCCAAAGACAAAGTCTCCCCTGAGACATATCCCAGCAGAAATAAGAGAATGCAGTTGGCCATCTGGATCTGTAGGTTCCACATCCACAGATTCAACCAATCCCAGATTTGTAGTTGGTTGAATTTGCCAATGTGGAACCCGTGGATACAAAGGGCCAACTGTTCTGTACCATTTTATATAAGGGATTTATGCATCCATGGATTTAGGTATCTGCTGCAGAGTCCTGGAACTGATCCCCATGGATATCGTGGATGACTGCATACAGTTTTCTAAGATTGCTTTCCAGAAACAATGTAAGGTTAATATCACCCCTTTTGCTGAGTAGGAAGAAGAACTTCATGCCAGTTATGTGGCTTTTGATTCTGAGATTTCACCTTTGACACATCAAACTCCCTAGGGAATTTCCTTCAGAACTAATGTTGGGGGATATATATGTATATATGTCTGTGTATCTTATAGGTATATATATGTCTATATACATCATACATGGGATATATATATATATATATATATATATATGGATATATATATATATGATATATATACGCATATATCCAGACACATATATATACAAAACAAACAAAGAAATAAATACTAAATCTCAGTGCAAAATCTTTTTTAAAAAGTAGATTCCTTACTGGGAGCAAACTCTCTGGTGAAGAGGTTTGTAGGCAACAAAAGCCTCTAGAGAATCACTATTTCCTTTTAAAGATTTTGTTGTTGTTGTTAAGGCTCCAAAAATCACCCTCTTAATGTGTTTTTGAAAAAATAAATTGGTAACAAATTTCAGTGTTTCAAAATTCTATTAAAATGCCAACTGCTTTCTTTCAGGCACAGCTTAGTTTGTTTCAGCCTCCGGAGTGGTACTAATTTTCATTATTTGCAATGCAAGCGCTCACACTTAACAGTAAATTATCGGCATGCAGTTATATTTAAAGTGAATATTATTTAAGTATTGAAGGGTATGGAATTATATTCATTGAAACATAATTAAAGTACAGAGACATATAATAATAAGTTGGTGGAAGTATGTGCAATAATAATTCAAGGTAATCACTGCATTATGATTATGTTGCAGATTAGAGCAGAATATAATGAAGTCTCCATTTAATTAGTGCACTTTAATTCTGAGGCAGATTAGAAGCAAAGGGTACTTTAGAGAAGTGCCAGTTCCTATTCTTACTGTAGAAACAGGTGAAGATGCTGTTCTGAAAAGACTCTAATTTGAGTTTAGAAGTAGCCAGTGAAATGAGATATATAATTTTAACCTCTTACTCCATCACTCTGTTGTATGTACACGGGATAGAACTCTATGCTAAGACTGTGCAAACAATTCCTGAGTGGAGCACCTGATTACCTGTTTCCTAATCAAGCCCATCTATCCCTCCTACCTTACCTCTCACATTCCTCCACAGATAGCCTCTACTCTGGCCAAACGTCCTTGGCCTTGGCACTGGAAATACCCTGAACACTTTCCAAGAACATGTATGTCAAGGCTCCTGGTGAAACGAGAGCCCAGGACCAAGGGAGTGATTCAGCTAGTCTTCAGAGCTCTTCTGGGTCGGCCATCCTACCCCTGCGTATGGCCACATCCTCTGATTCCCAGGAGGTTTTGAATTCCAACTTCTTTCAGTCCAGCCAATCGGCCCTGCCAGCAGCTTCCCAGAATTGCTGCCAGAATCTGCTTGTGTAAGAAAATGATACTCTGTTCTGGCCCTCTTAAATCAGTGCCAGACTCTCTCTGATCCTTTCCACCTCCCGGTTAAGGCTCTGCACGGTCCTGAAGTGCCCAAAGGCCAAACCAATTCATCCTTTTTAATTCCTCCACTGGAGCAGCTCTAAGGCCTCCAAAGTCACTTCTACTTCTGAATTCCTCTGACTCTGATTTGTCTGGGTGACTCACAGAACAATTCGTGGACAGATGCTGAAGCAATACATCATACACCATTCTTCCCAATAACTTTGTAAGCTTTCTGCAAGGACTATTCCTCCAAGACTTTTATCCTCAATGGCTACCACAGTGCCAGTTGCTTAAAGCAGTTATATAGCACAATGGTTAAGAATGTGGGCTTTGTCTGCATAAGAGTCAATACAAAGGGAGATTTGGACTGGCAGATATCATCTCAACCAAGTGATCAAAACTAACATCGCCAATAATGGAACCAACTGACATCATGTCTATATACATACTGATTGAATGCACAGAGAAAGGCATCATTTTTCCAGTAGTCTGGCCCCAAATAGATAATCTGAGTCTAAACATGTGGAAATATCAGATAAACCAAATTAATCCACATTATATAGAATAACTGGTTTAAACTGTTCAACCATGTCAAGATCATGAAAGACGAAAAAAGACTGTGGAAATGTTCCAAGTGAAAAGTGACTAAAGTAACGTGACAATTGAATGCAATGTGTGATCAAAGATTTGATGCTGAACCACAAGATTTTTTTCTATAACAGATATAATTGGAAGAATTGAAATAATATCAGAAAATCTGATAAACAGTATTGTTTCAGTGTTAATTGATAGTACAGTGACAATTGTACTGTGTTTATATAAGAGAATGTCCTTGTTTTTAAGAAACACACTGAGGTATTTAAGGGTAAAGAAGCTTCATGTGTTCAGTCTACTCTCAAATGGGTCCAAAATGATGTCTATACATATTATATGTATGTACATTATATATTAACACACATATAAACATACATATATACACACAGGAAGAGAAGGATAAAGCAAATTATGGTAAAATGCTAACATTTGGAGATTCTGAGAATAGGGTATATGAAATTCTCTACTACTCTTGCAACTGGAAGTCTGACATTATATCAAAATGAAAGTTTTTGATTTGTTTTTGTTATTTTTTGTAATGTGGACTGCAGTATGAGTCTCATTGAATTGGAATCCCAGCTTTGACATTTACCAGTCATATGACCATAGGCAAGTTATTGGGCCCCCCTGCTGCACTCAGTTTCCTCATCTGTTTTTTGAGGGTAATAGTACAGCCTTGAGGGGCTGCTATAAAGTGCCCAGAGGAAGCTCTTGGTAAATGACAGCTTCCATTATTAAGTGACCCAGTCCACATTTCCTGCAGCTTACAACAATGTGATGTTAAGGAATCATGAATTACTTGGGTCAGGAGGGAACACTATATGGGTTTCTTGCCTACTTCCCGGGGGTCTTACTAGCTGCTATGAGTCCTGAAAGCACATGAGGGCTCTTGTCCCTAATTTTTAAGATTGCTAGCATGTTCAGATTAAAGAAGGCTTAGTTGGCTTTGGAACCCCATCCAGGGCTAAATGACAACAGGATGATTGATCACCCTACAGGTAGGTGACACATGGCTGCCCATTGGGACAGAATGGGCTTTAACACATTGCCAGGTGAATTGCATGTGCTTTGGGCTGGATGTGGGTATCTGTGCTTCTCTCTTACCCAACAGAGAGCTGTTTGGAATAGTTCAGAATCTCATTTGTTTTCTTGAACTTGAGTTCTAAATTCAGAGTGATGTCTACATGGGAAAGAAAGGAATAATTATAGATCAAGTCTAGATCAAGTCCTGTATTTTACCAAAGAGGAAAACAAGGCCCAGAATGCCAATGAGACAGGTTTCCGATTACCCCCTCCCCCATGTTTTAGCATGTGGAGGGCTGGAGCAAGACTCCTAACTCTCAGGTCATTGTCCTTCCCACCAGGCCAATGCTTTGCAGCACTGGGCTTGGTAGAGTCAAGGAATTCAAAGAAGCTTGTGTAAAGGGCACTGAGGAAA
The DNA here is from genome assembly GCA_024291935.2 of Okapia johnstoni. Taxonomy (NCBI): domain Eukaryota; kingdom Metazoa; phylum Chordata; class Mammalia; order Artiodactyla; family Giraffidae; genus Okapia; species Okapia johnstoni. Next base: position 35,829,840 of record CM044305.1, on the reverse strand, counting down.
CCAGATTTGAAAGAGACACGTGTACCCCAATGTTCACTGCAGCACTGTTTACAATAGCCAGAACATGGAAGCAACCTAGATGTCTATCGGTGTAAGGTAGCATTTAACAGAAGGTTTCCCGTATGCTGCTTTCGGTCTTGCATAAATTCTTTGTTCCCCATTAGCACCTGAATGCAGGCGCTAGAGGAACTGCACGCAGTTTCCGGAATAATAGGAATTTATGCATCTCATTCATATGGAAAGTAACCTCTCCATAAGGTGAACAGCAGCCATTTACTACTCTTTTCCCTTCTGATATGGAAAGTAACTTTTACAATCCCCTCCCTTGAAAATGATTCTAGCCTCCAGCTTCCTGAATAACTTGTAACATATTTTTATCCCTGTCTCTGCTAAAAAGGGCTATATTGTAAGAGAGTATATATATGCCCACAATATGTTGAATAAATGCCTTTGTTCTATCAGAGCACTGGTCCCCATGTCTTTCTTCATCTCTCTCTCTCTCTCTCTCTCTCTGTCCCCTTCAGGCTGCTCAGCTTCTTTTCTTCCTTCTTTCACTTTCTTATTGGTCGACTCTGTACCCCCAAGTTCCGGTCCATTAAAGGACCCCAACACATCGGCAGACAAATAGAAAAGAAAGCTGTAGTACATATACACAATGGAATATTACTCAGCTATTAAAAAGAATGCATTTGAATCAGTTCTAATGAGGTGGATGAAACTGGAGCCTATTATACACTGCGAAGTAAGTCAGAAAGAAAAACACCAATACAATATATTAATGCATATATATGGTATTCAGAAAGATGGTAACAATGACCTTATATGCAAGACAGCAAAAGAGACACTGATGTAAAGAACAGACTGTTGGACTCTATGGGAGAAGGCGAGGGTGGGATGATTTGAAAGAATAGCATTGAAACATGTGTATTATCATATGTGAAACAGATCGCCAGTCCAGGTTCGATGCATGAGGCAGGGTGCTCGGGGCTGGTGCACTGGGATGACCCTGAGGGATGGGATGGGGAGGGAGGTGGGAGGGAGGGTCAGGATGGGGGGCACATGTACGTCCATGGCTGATTCATGTGAATGTAAGGCAAAAAATACCACAATATTGTAAAATTAGCCTCCAATTAAAATTAAAACAAAAAAAAAAGTTTCAGAATTATCCAAGTGTTACTTCAGAGGCAATGACCCTGGATGGAAGTAACAGCTGAAATGCAGTTTTTTTGTTTTAAATGTGGACATTTAATTCTCAAAAAAAAAAAAAAGCTTGTGTAAAGGGAACAACATGAACAAGAGCCAATGATCCCCTCTTGCAGACTCACACCAGTCACAACTAGAGGGATTCTCTGCTGAGGGTTGCAAGGACCCCAGGTCACAGCGATGCAGGCAGAATAGATGGCAACATTTGCTGACACTTGGGCAATAGCTTTCTGTGGGCCCAGGTAGTGAATTTCACGTTTCTTCAAATTGTGTTGTGTTTCTACTTCACTGGCCAAAATTAAGTGTTTGGATTTCATTACACAGCTCGCTCCCATGATTTTTATATCCTTTTTCTTATTTCTTAGTCAAGAGGCTTATTACCACTTTCTCTGGTTCTAGTTTCTGCCATGCTGCTTCAGCAATCTTCCTAGTTTCTGCTTTGCTGTGACTGTCTTGGACTTGAGATATTAAGTGTGGCTTTGGTATCAAGTTCACAGCTGACCTTGACCTTGACTAATTCAGGGAGCACAGGACAGCTGTAGAAGGAAAATTCAGAGTTTATTTTTGTTACCTATTGAGAAATCTATTTCTAAAAACAATTTGAACTTAGATTTGAAAAACCATAGACTCTGGGGAGGGAGGTGGGAAGGATGTTCAAGTGGGAGGGGACATGGGTTAACCCTATGGCTGATTCATGTTGATGTTTGGTATAAACCAACACAATACTGTAAAATAATTATCCTTCAATTAACAATACATAAATTAAAAAAAAACACATAGACTCTTGGAGCTGGACATTTCTTTAGAATTCATCACACCCCCTGAGAGAATTTTCTGTTGTCTTGAACACCTGAAAACAGGGACAATCAATTTTTATCAAATTTTCCTGGAAAAAGGTGGTACAGTTAACATAGAAAATAAGTGGAAGAATTGTTTTTCCCCAGCATACTTCTGCTTCTTTAAGGGAAGTTCTCAAGGCTGAAGAGCTAAGTGAGAATTTGATGGCAACCAAATTCTAGAATGTTCGAAAAAAGCAATCTGTTTTGACAGAAGCATGCACCCGTAAGAGAGCAGAGCAGATTTCTGAATTCACTATGAGGCTCATGTTATTTGCTTGGCAAGGTGTTAAGACACATTTTAGAATGTCGCATAGGCTTCCAATGCAGTGATGTGGTGAATATCACATGTGGTGCTCTCACAAGTATCTTTACATTGAATATACATATATAACCAAAACATCAGGAGTCAGCATCTCTAAATTTGAATTTTTAGACTTTGGTATCGCTAAAAAGTCAAATAAATTTATCCCAACCTCCAGAATCTTGACTCTCAACTCTTAGATCTGAAGGTATTCTCTTTTTTTCTTTGTTTGTTTGTTTGTTTTTTCGGCTGCACAGCGTGGCATGTGTGATCTTAGTTCCTGGACCAGGGACCAAACCCTCGCCGCCTGCATTGGAAGCTCAGAATCTTAACCACTGAGCCACCAAGGAAGTCCCTGAAGGTATTTTCTTAAGGAAAACATTTAGATGCCTAAGCTAGTAGATTCTATCTTGGTAAGAGCAATGCCTTTCTGTAGAGAAAAATCATAAAATGTAAAGATGATGTTTTTCTCCATTTAGTGATGTGAATACTTCTGGGAAAAATGGGTGTGCTTCATTTTTGTCATCCTTGGTTTCTGGCAGACGTCTGCAGCCTGCTACTTGTCCTCAGGGAAGATACTTAATGGCAGAGGATCCCCAAAGAATCAGTGAGCCACTGACAACAGTCAGCATTTGCTCAAGGGGAAAATGGAGAAGAAGCAATAGCCCAGAAACCTGGGTGTTCAGTTAAGTTTCAAGAAAGCAGGTTTTAGAGGGGTGGGATAACTCAGGAGCTTGGGATGAACATACACACTCAATTATATATAGGATAAATAACCAACAAGGACCTACTATATAGCACAGGGAACTCTACTCAGTATTGTGTGAAAGCCTATATGAGAAAAGAAAGAATGGATATATGTATAACTAAATCACTTTACGGTACACTTGACACAAACACAGCATTATAAATCAACTAGACTCCAATATAGGTACCTAATATGCTACTGGAGAAGAGTGGAGAAATAACTCCAGAAAGAATGAAGAGACAGAGCCAAAGCAAAAACAACGCCCAGTTGTAGATATGACTGGTGATGGAAGTAAAGTCTGATGCTGTAAACAGCAATATTGCACAGGAATCTGGAATGTTAGGGCCATGAATCAAGGTAAGTTAGAAGTGGTCAAACAGGAGATGGCAAGAGTGAACGTTGACGTTTTAGGAATCAGTGAACTAAAATGGACTGGAATGGGTGAATTTAACTCAGATGACCATTATATCTACTACTGTGGGCAGGAATCCCTTAGAAGAAATGGAGTAACCATCATGGTCAACAAAAGAGTCAAAAATGCAGTACTTGGATGCAATCTCAAAAACGACAGAATGATCTTTGCTCGTTTCCAAGGCAAACCATTCAATATCACGGTAGTCCAAGTCTATGCCCCGACCAGTAATGCTGAGAAGGTGAGGTTGAACGGTTCTATGAAGACCTACAAGACCTTCTAGAACTAACACGCCAAAAAGATGTCCTTTTCATTATAGGGGACTGGAATGCAAAAGTAGGAAGTCAAGAAACACCTGGAGTAACAGGCAAATTTGACCTTGGAGTACAGAATGAAGCAGGGCAAAGGCTAATAGAGTTCTGCCAAGAGAACGCACTGGTCATAGCAAACACTCTCTTCCAACAACACAAGAGAAGACTCTACACATGGACATCACCAGATTTCATGCAAAGATGGGCACAATAAAGGACAGAAATGGTATGGACCTAACAGAAGCAGAAGATGTTAAGAAGAGGTGGCAAGAATACACAGAAGAACTGTACAAAAAAAATCTTCATGAACCAGATAACGACAATGATATGGTCACTCACCTAGAGCCAGACATCCTGGAATGCAAAGTTAAATGGTTCTTAGGAAACATTGCTACGAACAAAGCTATTGGAGGTGATGGCATTCCAGTTGAGCTATTTCAAATCCTAAAAGATGATGCTGTCAAAGTGCTGCACTCAATCTGTCAGCAAATTTGGAAAACTCAGCAGTAGCCACAGGACTGGAAAAGGTCAGTTTTCATTCCAATCCCAAAGAAAGGCAATGTCAAAGAATGCTCAAACTACTGCACAATTTCACTCATCTCACAGGCTGACAAAATAATGCTCAAAATTCTCCAAGCCAAGCTTCAACACTATGTGAACCGTGAAATTCCAGATGTTCAAGCTGGTTTTAGAAAAGGCAGAGGAACCAGAGATCAAATGGCCAACATCTGTTGGATCATTGAGAAAGCAAGAGAATTCCAGAAAAACATCTACTTCTGTTTTATTGATTACTCCAAAGCCTTTGACTATGTAGATCACAAGAAACTGTGAAAAATTCTGAAAGAGATGGGAATACCAGATCACCTGACCTGCCTCCTGGGAAATCTGTATGCAGGTTAAGAAGCAACAGTTAGAACTGAACATGGAACAACAGACTGGTTCCAAATTGGGAAAGGAGTACATCAAGGCTGTATATTGTCACCCTGCTTATTTAACTTATATGCAGAGTACATCATGTGAAAATGCCAGGCTGGATGAGGCACAAGCTGGAATCAAGATTGCCGGGAGAAATATCAATAACCTCAGATATGCAGATGATACCACCCTTATGGCAGAAAGGGAAGAGGAACTAAAGAGCCTCTTGATGAGAGTGAAAGAGGAGAGTGAAAAAGCTGGCTTAAAACTCAACATTCAACAAACTAAGATCATGGCATCCAGTCCCATCACTCCATGGCAAATAGATGGAGAAACAGTAGAAACAGTGACAGACATTATTTTGAGGGGCTCCAAAATCACTGGAGATGGTGATTGCAGCCACGAAATTAAAAGACCGCTTACTCCTTGGAAGAAAAGCTATAACCAACCTAGACAGCATATTAAAAAGCAGAGACATTACTTTGCCAACAAAGGTCCATCTAGTCAAATCTATGATTTTTCCAGTAGTCATGTATGGATGTGAGAGTTGGACTGTAAAGAAAGCTGAGCACCGAAGAATTGATGCTTTTGAACTGTGGTGTTGGAGAAGACTCTTGAGAATCCCTTGGATATCTGCAAGGATATACAACCAGTCCATCCTAAAGGAAATCAGTCCTGAATATTCATTGGAAGGACTGATGCTGAAGGTGAAACTCTAGTACTTTGGCCAACCGATGCAAATAACTGAGTCATTGAAAAAGACCCTGATGCTGGGAAAGATTGAAGGCAGGAAGAAAAGAGGACGACAGAGGATGAGATGGTTAGATGGCATCACTGACTTGATGGACATGAGTTTGAGCACGCTCTAGGAGTTGGTGATGGACAGGTAAGCCTGGCGTGCTGCAGTGCATGGGGTTGCAAAGCGTCGGACACAACTGAGCAACTGAACTGATACTCCAATAAAAGCAAAATTTAAAAAAGAAGGCAGGTTTTAACAAATTAGTCTTGGTTAAGTTGCCATGACTTAAAACTAAATTTTGAAGCTATGGATGTGGATTAAAAGAGATATTTCAAAAGAGCCCAAATGTCTTTTCTCTTGCAAATCTGCTTTGGTCTATTCTATTTTCTTTCTTCTGCCTCCATTTGGAGTCAAGATCTCATTCTTAACCATTGCCACATAACTGGTTACATTGGTCTTGAGTCTCTCTCTCATCCAATGCAGACTCCATACTGCTGCTAGGGTTGGCTTTAATTCAAAAAAGAAGAAAAAAGCTTTGTGGCAAATTGGAGGCAGTCAGGATGTCCAGTAGCAGGAAACTAATGGAAGCACTTTGGTTCATCCACATGGAGAAGTATTTGTGTAGCCATTGACGGCTGAGCTATGGAAGAGTTCTTCCTGACCTGGGGAATGGCCATCATAGGGCACGGGGTGACAGAAGTGGTGTGGCTTATGCCACCTCAATCAGGTCACCTGAGCTCCTGGGCTTCTTAGCTTTTCTAAAGCTTTTACTGGGACTTCCCTGGCAGTCTAGTGGTTAATACTCTGCCCTTTCAATGCAGGCAGCACTGGGTTCCCAGACATAGTTGTGGCTTTCCACCTCTGCTTTTGAAACCTCACCCCAGAACCACATGTCTGGATGGACTTCTTTGAATGCAGCTCCTTCTGGCTTTCCCGGGCCTTGAGATCTTTCTTCTTGGGTCCCTTACACTCCAGCATGCTGGCAGTGACTCATTCAGCTCATGTTAGCTGGCCACTTAGAATGGTCTGTTTTGGGTGGATGCAATATACCTCTTCATGTTAATGGCTCCTGACATTTGTACTCCTCAATCATCTGGGCTATAACATCCCAAATCTGGAGCCTATCAAGCATCTCTTAATGTGCTGGACAGGAATGGATGGATCAGGAGTTCACACTGAGGGAAGAGAAGCAGGGCACAGCCTGAGAGATAGGACATCACAGGGAGAGGACATTCATCATTGGCAATAAGCAATGCCCCTTGCACCGTGTCATGTTGGAGCTTCCCAAGGGACTTGAACTAGGTTTCTACGGGAAAATGCAGAGACTGGTGGAGGTTGTGGTCCTCTGTCTTGAGGGTTTCAGGAAGAGCTTGGTGCAGGGATGCTGGGCTCTGCTTTGTGCCTCTGAACAAAGACACCCTGGAGACAGATGGGCCCTCTCCCCACCTTTCAGCTGAAGATGTAGCACAGCATGGCTAGGAAAGTGAGAACTTAGGAGCCAGGAGGAGTAACTGGGGCTTCGGTTGGCAAGTGTCACCACAGAAGCCACGAGAAGATGTAGAATGAAAGGTAAGAAGAAGGAAATTCACAGGATGCAAGTGGAGTCTCCAAGGATCCTCAAACTGTCAGGGAGGGAAATAAGTAATTCTGGGATTCAGATGAATTTTGAGGGTTTGGAGTGTGACTGGTATTCCTCACCATAATGAACTTGTTTCTTCCTTTGGGGGCATGACCCAATGCAAGTTACACATGGAACAAACCTTCAATCGAGGATGATCTTCCCATTTCTTTTTTTTTCTATTCAGGGCCCATCCCTTCCCAAAGATGAAGAGGAATGACATCTGCTTTGCCCTCTCCATTTCTCCCAGAGGTGTTTACTTTTGAGCAAAATATGTGCCCCTGGACTTCCCTGGTGGAACAGTGGATAAGAATCCACCTGCCAATGCAGGGGACGTGGGTTCAATCCCTGGTCCAGAAAGATTCCACATGGCTCTGAGCAACGAGATCTATGCACCACAGCTACTGAGCCCGTGCTCTAGAGCCTGAAAGTTGCAAGTACTGAAACTCACGCACCTAGAGCCTGTGCTCTGCAACAAGAGAAGCCAGCGCAATAAGAAGCCCGTGTGCCGAAACTAGAGAAAGCCAGCACACCAGCAATGAAGACCCAGTGAAGCAAATAAACAACTAAATAAATAAATAAATTGTTTTTAAAAGAATCTTGTGTCCCTTACAGAAGGTTGGATTCTAACTATTACACTAATTGAATGAGATTATTTCTCTTTCCTTTTTTAAAAATTATCTCGAGATGGTATTTATTTACTTGGCTGTGTCGGGTCGGTCGAGCTATGAGGGAAGCCCCAAAGAAGTCAAATCATTCTCTATTCTGCTTATAGAGTGAGTGCATTCCCTTATATGAAACTCATGATTTGTTTTTTACATGGACAATTCCTTGACCATGGGTGAAGATTTAGTCTCATGTCATTGGCCTTTAGTCTTCTTCCCTCCAAAAGTTAATGGTTTGTCTATCTTTGGTTTTCACAGTAATTCAAAGCGAAGACATTCATTCATTTCACATCTTACAAATCAAGCATTCTTGACTCTGAAATGATTTTCTGGGTTCAGTGTCAGAACTTTAATTGACAATGAAAAGTATGATGAGGCTCCTCCTCATTTGATACTAGAAATGTCTTCTATAAATCCAGCTTATTAAAATAATGAGTCTTTCATAATATCCATGCAATTTTCAAAAGAGATGGTCATAAAATTGCTATAAAATATTAAAAGTCTGTTCTTTGTTGATGAGAATGATGAAAATATTGATGTAGGCCCACTAAGATGTACCCAGCACATGCTTATCAAAAAGGATAGGTGAGGATATTTTTTCTTTTCCATTATAGCTTATTATAAGATATTAAATATCTTATACAGTAGGACTTTATTGTTTATCTATTTTATATTTAGTTGTTTGTATCTGTCAGTCTCAAACTGTAATTTATTCCTCCCCAGCCCCTTTTCCCCTTTGGTAACTGTAACTTTGTTTTCTATGTCTGTGAGTCTGTTTTTGTTGTGTAAATAAGTTCATTTGTATCTTTTCTTAGATTCTACATGTAAGTGACATCATATGATATTCGTCTTTCTCTGTCTAACTTCACTTAGTATGATCATCTTTAGGTCCAGATAGATGGTGATATTGAACTATTTCTTCATACCATAAACAAGATGATATGCTTTTATTTCATTTTTTCTTAGTATTTTCTAGTTAGAAGAGACATCTTCCACCTTTATCAGTGTGATATTCATACATCTTCACATACTTTATGGACTTCCCTAGTGGCTCAGATGGTAAAGAATCTGCCTGCAATGCAGGAGACCTGGGTTCAATCCCTTGGTTGGGAAGATCCCCTGGAGGAGGGCATGGCAACCCACTCCAGTACTCTTCTCTGGAGAATTCCATTGGACAGGGGAGCCTGGAGGGCTACAGACCATGGGGTTGCAAAGAGTCAGACACAACTGAGTGATATACATCTTCACATATTTTATAGTTATATACTTTTATTGAGATAATTAACATAACATACAATTCACCTATTTAAAGTATATAATTCAGTAGTTTTCAGTGCACAGTTGCATAACCATTCTTGCAATATTAGAACATTTTTGTCATCCCCAAAGAAACCCTATTCTCATTAGGTCACTTTCCATTTCCCCTCAATTCATTCCCCTTGCCATCTTAACCAAATACTAATTTGCTTTCTATCTCTAAAGACTTGTCTATTCTAGATATTTCATATAGATGGAATCATACAATATGTGATTTTTTTGTGAATGATTTCTTTTCCTTAACATAACGTTTTCAAGGTTCATTCATGTTGTGTTACGTTAACAGTACTTTGTTCTTTTCTATGGCTGACTAAACAGTTCCACATTTTTTAATGTTCTTGGGCTCTGTATAAAACATTTTCATGACCATTCACTTATTCACTTATACATTCACTCCTCAACAAACATACACATGCAAGGCATCACGTGGGTGCTTTAGGGAGTAATAATGGAATAAAATGGTTCTTAATGCTCAAAAGTTCACAAATTACTAGTGAGGGTAGGGATGTGAAAACAGCTAATCAGAATGGCACCTGGAAGAGAATAAATGTGAAATAAAGGTGTGATCATTGCGCTACGAGAATGAAGAGAAAAGAGCAGTTACTTCTAGCTTCAGTACCTAGAGAGCGTTATGAAAAACCTGGTAACTCACCCTGATCAATGGACATCACCACTGCAAGCAAGCTGCCCAAGCCTCCCTCATCATAGGAAGCCATCTTTTCAAAGACTGATCCAATTTCCTTCTTAAAGATGAACTTGATAGTGGCCTCTGTTGCCATTTGATAGAGGAGAAGTAATCAAATTTCTGCCACACCAGAGCAGAAAAGGAGAGGATTTATGTGGCTAGAACTTACAGCTCTAAAGCATTTATTATGAGTGCTCTCACTTCCTCACTGGGTTCTCTGAAATTATCACCACCGTGGCGTCCATGGAGCCCTTGGCTTTAAGGATCTTGTTCTGATAAAACCCAAATGGTGGGCCTAAGAGGCTGCTTTGATCTCAGCAGAGCTGTCTCACTGCCAGGCCTCAGGGAAGGGGTAGTCACTAACTCAGCCCAGTCACTCCCTCTCTCCCTTGCTGTCAGAATCATCCCCAAATGAGCACTTAGTCAGCACATACATGAAAGTTGATGCATTTTGGAGAGATGCTAGGAAGAGCTGCTCACTGGCCAGAATGATTAGGAGGGAATGGAATTAGGTCTGGAGTTGCCACATGAAGAAGCTTGATCCAGTAATAGCTGTTGTCACTTCCTCAGGCAGACAGAGTTACCCACTGGTGTTTTAAAATGTTCTTTGCAGCAACTTGGGTGGACCTAGAGAATATCATACTAAGTGAAGTAAGCCAGATAGAGAAAGGCAAATATTATATGATGTCACTTATATGCAGAATCTAAAAAAATGATACAAATGAACTTATATACAAAACAGAAATAGACTCACTGACATAGAAAACAAACTTAGGGTTACCAATCGGGAAGGGGGGAGGGATAAATTAGGAGGTTAAGATTAACATACACACAGTACTATATATAAAATAGATAGGATCTACTGTATAGCATAGGGAGCTCTACTGAGTATTTTGTAATAATTTGTAAGGGAAAACAATCTGAAAAAGAATATTTATATGTATAACTGAATCACTTTGCTGTACACTTGAAACTAATTCAACATTGTAAATTGACTATACCTTAATTTTTAAAAATCATGGAAAAAAACAGTTCCCACAAATTACTGGACACTACAACATCCAAGGTGGAGTCTCTCCCCTCCCTTTGAATGTGAGTTGGCCCATGACGACTCACATCCAATGGATAGAATGTGGAGAAAGTGACCTTGGGTGACTGTTGATGGTAGGTCATAAAAGGTAATACAGCTTCTGCCAGGTTCTTGCTCTCTCTAGGCTCTTGCCTTGGGATACCAGACCCATCACATAAGAAGTCTGGCTGCCAGAGGTCTCCATGCTAGAGTGACCACACAGAGATGGAGAGAGATGCCCAAGGAGCAACAGCTGTGTCAGCCCACAGCTGTGTGAGTCCCCCCAGCCTCAACCTCCAGACGTGTGAGTGGGTGAGCTTTGGATGGATCCGGGCCCCAGTCTTTGCACCACCCTTGTTCATGCCAAATGGAGCTGGCCTTTGAGTCACCTCAGCTGACACGGAGCAGAACAGTGACCAGTCGTCCCTTCCAAGCCCTGCTTAGATTGCAGATTTGTGAGCAAGATAAATGTTGCTATTTTAAATGACTAAGTTCTGGAGTGATTTATTACACAGCTGAGGAACTGGAATACCTACTTAATTCTGTCATACAATCCATTTTACTTTTCCCTGAATCCACCAATCTGACTTGTTTAGCTGGATGTAAGCAGAGCCAGACTTGTTATTTTTGGATATGAAGTTTTCAGTTTAGGTCTTCATATCTGGGACATGTCGGCCATAGTCATTTCAATTGACCCTCATTTAGGAGCAGAGAAGGGGCTGATTTTTTTTCCTCCTCTTTTTATTATCTATGGGAAAGATCTTTTCTCACCTCCATGGAGTTTTGGTTGTTGCGGGCTTTCTTTTCCCACAAGGAAATGTTTTATCTGTTTCCTGAATTCTGTACCGCCCACTGTTCATTTTGAAATCACAGCACTTAATAGTGATTTATTTACGGAAAAAGTCATCTCTATATAATATTCAATCTCCATGACAGGAAGCTGATGGGTCAGTGTACATTTTAATACTATTTTTTTCCTGCATATTCATTTGCTGATTTAAGGTGGGGGTTGGGGGGTGTTCTATGTTTTTGACTTTTTGGAAATGTTCAGGCCATTAGTCCAAAATAGTGGAGTGAGGACTCACAGACAAATGGATATTTAAAAATGGGAGGAAGAGAATGTAATCTAGAAAAGAGCTAATATGAAGAAGAGAAGTCAAGAAATATCTCAGTTCTTATAAAATCATACTTTTGGTACCTCAATCACCTAGTATACATCTGTGAACCAAGACAAGTGAACCTGGGGAAGGAAATGACAAGTATGTAGAAATACTTGTTGTTTTTGATGAGTGTTAAAAAGCTCTCATAATTTATTCACGCATGAGTTCCTCAGCTGTCTTTCAGAGACTGTTTCTTCACAGAGAGATAAATTCTAGCTTCTAAATTTGAAAATACTTTACACAATATTGTAACATTTTTGGCCATCTGATTTCCCACCGCATGGTGAATTAGAATTGGCAAATAAGCAAGGAAGGAAGTGTTTAAGGGGAAAAGATGCTAGAGACAAGCACAGTGACTATGGGGAATAACATCAGAGAACAGGAGACCAAAAACTGAGAAACAACCTCAGAAATCAGCACACGTTAGTCTGGTGCCCATGGTATATGGGCAAATAGCTCTATAGTCCTCAGCGGTCCAGGAGAACATCATTAATATGCAAGCATTGATAACTTTTACTTGGTGACAAGTCAGGGTTAAATTTTGCTCAGGACACACGTTTTATAAAAGCAGGAACAATTGCTCCTGCCATATTATAAAGAAACTATAGAAAATGATCTAAGGAACACACTTAAACACTTAAAGGGATAACATTCAATTACCTAGAAAAATCACGTATGTGGAAACGTTTTCTCATATATTGTTAAATCAGGACTTGCTGCATTATGAATATTCATCTGAAATGACTGTGGAAGTCATGTTGATTAGTATGAGGGATCAAGGATTAGATTTGTGTCTCTAATGAGACCGGAGGGTTATCTATTCATTTCTTTTGCCCAGTGCCCTCCTTCCTTCCTTCTGATGCAAGACTCGGCTTTCTTCTGGGAGATGCTCCTTTAACCCTAGGGTCAAAGGGGAATTGTCATCTTCTGACAGACCCCACCTCCTCTACCACAGTGATTGGCTACAGGTGGCACCTGACTAAACTGGCCTGATCCCTGGCCGCAGTGATGGGACTCAGGGATGAACTTGTGACCTAAGATGGGCCCGTGGCCTCCAGGAGTTTTAATTAGAACAAAAAAAGAAAGAGGTCACTTTGAATGTATGTGGACCCCAAAGATGCCAGGGCCTTGGTCTCAGCCTCTGGGCAAAAGCTGGGTGGAGAGAATGTCACAGATGCAGAGAGAAACACGGAGTACAGCTGCAGAGACGAACGCTGGTTCTGAGGAACTTCTTTCCAATGTATGAGGTCCCTGGAGCTGTCCTGATTTTGCCTCTGCTACTCTTGTTTGTTAAGCAAATCACTTGCTTCTCGGAGCTCCCCGCAGCCCTTTCAGCAAATCCTCTTTGGCATAAGCGATTTCAGTTGGCTTTCTGTCATCTGCAGCTCAGACTCCAGCCAAGCACAGGGGACTCTGGAAACCGTCTGAGGCCCCTCTGAGCAGGCCACTGCAACCCTGAGAGTCTGACGTTGATAACAAGAGGGGAAAAATGAGAAGCAGCTCCTGTTTGTGTAACTGATCAGGAGCTGGGATCTCTCAAGTCACGTGATTGAAAGGAAGAGCTGCTGCCTAGCCGAAGGAGGAAAAGATCGCCAGGGCTATATGTAATAGGAGTCCATGGAGCTCTCTCCCTTATCAGATTTCCCTTTTCTGAGCAATTCAAGTCAAACGCTCAGCCTTACTCTCCTGCCCCACCCCCTTACCCGGAGAGCTCACTAGCGCATGCGCCATCCCAACTTCCAGCGGAGAGCCTGGCGGGGAACTCACTGAGGACCCTTTCCAGTTCTAACTTTCTGAATCTGTGTGGCCACTGAAATCTCTCCTGTTGTCCACCACTGCCGTTTCCTCAGGACCAGAAGAGAGGAAAATGGTCCTCATTGCTAAAGGCCTACCTCTAGGATGACAAGTTCACAAACAGTGTAGAGAAAAATAATGATAGCTAACATTCCCAGGCACTAAGTGATTGGCATGTATTATTTTATTTAATCCCTGCAACTAAATGACATAATACTAATATAATTTCTGTTTTAGAGATAAGCAGAGTGAGGCTTAGCAAGATTAAGAATCTTGCAATAGGTGATGCTTTGACTACAATAGAGCCAGGTTTTAAACTCAGGCAGTCTGAATCCAGAATCCTCTCTCCTTAACACTATGCTATTAATACTTTACCTTCCTACTGGCTGGGGCACTTAGGTGACGTGGTTTCATCTGTTTGGCTTCCTGGTATCATCACTGTTGTCCCTATAAGTGGATGTGATTTGGGGAGGTGAGGTCTACCACTCTGTACTCTGTGGGAAATCCCCATCATTCTACTGTTTTCAAGTCAGAACTGTTAACCTAGTCTTATGTCCCTCATACACCACCGGAGCCCTTGACCCAAGAATGGCTAACTCTGGGTAGAAACTGTGAGCAGCAACCACTCTATGGACGGTAATAAAAACAAACAATAGCAGCAGACCCTGATATAACACTCTCTGTGTGAGGTATTTTACATATGCTAATTGATTGATGCCTTGCAACAACCCTACAGGATAGTTACTATTATTATCTCCATTTTGCAGAGGAAGAAATTAAGGAACAGAAAAGTTAAGTGATTTACCTGAGTTACACAGATAGTAATTAGTGGAACTTGAGATTCAAAACTTATGCATTCTGGCTTCATAGTCTACTGTTTTAGCTTCCATGTCATACTGCTCCCTTGTCTATCTGTCATCTATCCATCTATCAAATATCTATCTAACACACACATACCACTGAATTTGGTTTGGTAATTTTTTTTTGTAGTTAGAGGTTTGAATACCAGTCTTTGTAAGAGTGATTGGCCTATACTTTTTCTACACTCTCTTTTTTGTTATTGGTATCAAGACTGTATTAACTTCATGAAATTAACTAGGTAGCTTTCTCAAGCTTGCTAATTGTATTGCCTAAGTCTCCTATAGTTTCCTACTGGTGTTTTATAGTCTTAATTTATTAATTTCTAATAAGCCTGTTAAAATTCTCCTTTAGAATTGTGCTTTACATATTTCAAAATAGTATCGGTATTAAAAGGGATGTAAAACAAATTCCAAAATTAAATATAAAGTAAAATAGATGAACCTTTAGAGTATATCAAATCAGTAGCATTACCCACAGAGAAAAGATTTATTTTAAGTGACCTGAGCATAATACTGTACATTCTTGGTGGAATATATCATAAAGACATAAGAGGCTACAAAGACATCTTAAACTTTCCTCAGTCATTTTATTTTCAGAAGTAATACTGACATTGCAATTTTGAAACTATTTTTATATATTATAGGGAAAAGCAAAATATGTAACTACGTTCATTTTATTAAGAATCAAGAATTTCAGTCAAGAAAGCAGAGAAACAGATATAAACATCAAAGGCATTAAGAAAACACTTGAGGTCCAATTTGAATTAAAAACACGGAATGTTATTACAGTAAAATATAATTTCTACATGTTTACACTAGGGTTGGCAAACTTTTTCTGTAAATGGCTAGATAGTAAACAGTTCAGGCTTCGCAGGTCATATTGTTTCTCTTGCAAGTATTCAACTCCGTTCTTATTGTGTGAAAGCAGACACAGACAATGTGTAAACAAATGAGCATGACTAAGTTCCAGTAAAACTTTATTTAAAAAAACAGGCAGTGGTTTAAGGTCCACAGTTTGCTGTTTTCTGACCCCTGGTCTAGACTCCATGCCTGTGCACCCAACAGCAATGAGAACATTTAGCACTTACATTTTGGTTTCCGAATTCTATTTCCCACTAAAAGGAATCAAGGCTTCTTGGAGAGATAGCTAACTCCAGATATAAGGCAGAAAGTTTTTAAGATAAGCCTGGGTTGCCTTCTGGCAGAGAGCAAAACAAAAATAAGAAAGCTCTGAGATCGGCATCATACTGAAGATGTTCCCACTGGCCAATTTGACTGAGCAATTTGAGCATCAAATAATGATAATGGCTGGGAGGTGGAGATGTTGAATAATATCCTCCAAAATGAGAAGGAACTTTGAAAAATGAAGCAGGCTACTCCATAAAGTACAATTATGAAGTTTATTGTGGGTAACTTACATACAGGCAGGACTGGGCAGATGATCATCCAGAGGCATTCACAGCTGCATTGAAGAAAGGGGTACAGGGGAATTTAAATGGGCCACAGCTAAAAATAGAATCTGACTACTAGGGAGAAGCACATCTGCATGGATGGAAACTAGGGGGGTTTCCCCCAGGGTGGAGGGTGTCTCATGACCATTAACCATCTGTTTCAGCAAAAGGCACTCTTCCACTTTTCAGATCAGATGAAAGCAAGAGTAGAAGTTGACAGGGAACTTCTCTGGCTTGAGTGCATTCCTTCTGAGTAAGCTAAAGCTCAGTTATGTGGAAATAGGAAGGGGTAAAGACTGCAGGCTGGTATCAAAATGGAACTGACAAAATGGAATCAATGTGATTCAGCCACACATTAATGATGATGATGATAAATATAATTGATTATAAATAAGTAAGGGTTCCCCTGGTAGCGCAGCTGGTAGAGAATTTGCCTGCAATGCAGGAGACCTCGGTTTGATCCCTGGGTCAGGAAGATCTCCTGGAGAAGGACAAAATTCATACATTTATATTGATAATAAAAACAAGAAAAAGAAAGAAAAACTGCTCACTTGCCAGCATTAAAAATGACTTTTTTGGGGGCCATGCCCCATGGCTTGTGGGATCTTACTTTCCCCACCAGGGATGAAACCTGGGTCCTCAGCAGTGAAAGTGTGGCATCTGAACCACTGAACTGCCAGGGAATTCCTGATGATGATCTTTGCATCAGCTTTTTCTCCAAAGGTTTGTAATTCGAAAAAAAGTTAAGTATTTCTCCTATTTTAAGTGAACAGAGAAGCTTCTTCTTAAGAATTACAACTGATAAATATAAAGGATGATCAAATTAGAAAATCACCATTGTGCAAACCATAGTGACACAATTGATTCAGTAAGAGGTTATCAGTGGATGGCAAAACAATTAGATGTCAAGCTGTTGATTAATAGCTTTGTTGCATGGTGCCAAATTGTTACCTCAGAGATAATCTGCTTGTTATAAAGGGAAAAGTGTACCTTTGCAATGGAGAAATCTGGTGGTTGTCATTTTAAGTCAGGAATCAAATTTAACGACACTAAGAGTGTGACAGTCTGATATTTTGTACTCCTTGTATGACACAGTATGAAGTAAACAGCATAATCTATGAAATATTATTGTCTTTCAACCTTTTGCATGGGATACAGGGGCTAGGAGAAAAAGTTACATGATACCACAAGGAAACAGTCAAATCCAGAAAGATGGAAGACATTCTACAGGGCTACAAATTGATCTTGCCTCTTCAAAGTCATTGAAATGCAAATTTAAAAGATATGGAGACAGTTTTAGGTTAAAAAACAACAACAACAAAGAAATTACAAAAAAATGCATTTCATTAACTTTGTGGGTTTTTTGGTCCTCGTGTATTTATTTATTTATTTAAATTTATTTATTTTAGGGGGGCTAATTACTTTACAATATTGTAGTGGTTTTTGCCATACATTGACATGAATCAGCCATGGGTTTACATGTGTTCCCCATCCTGAACCCCCCTCCCAACTCCCTCCCCATCCCATCCCTCTGGGTCATCCCATTGCCCCAGCCCTGAGCATTTGTCTGGACCATTTTCTGAAATAAAAGTAGCTGTACAAAACACATTTGGACAATTGGGGAGATTTGGATATGGACTACATAGTAGATATTTTAAAGGAAATATCATTACTTTTCTTAGGTATGAAATGGCATTGTGGTGATATAAGAAAATATCCTTATTCTTGGGAGATACATGTTCAAAAACATCAGGAGTATGATATCATGATACTTGATTGAAAAGACTATTAAGGCAAAAAAAATTTTTTTCTTTCTTAAAATCTTTTCTTTTGAGATAGGACATAAGTCTTACAGACACACATGGAAAAGCAATACATGATCGTAGTTGAAAGTGAAGACAATCTAGTCAGAAAGTTTTTACACCTGTCAACTAATGCTGACGCTGAGTATGGCATGCTGCAGGGCTCAAAGGAATGGTAATTAGTATTCCTCTCCTTCTTCCTCTCCCTCTACCTCAACAGAATCCACACCAACCTCATAATCCTTCTCAAGGGCAGCCATGTCCTCCTGGGCCTCAGAAAACTCTCCTTTCTCCATGCCCTCACCCACGTACCAGTGAACAAAGGCACGCTTGGCATACATCAGGTCAAACTTGTGGTCCAAGTGAGCCCAGGCCTCGGCAATGGCTGTGGTGTTGCTCAGCATGCACACAGCTCGCTGTACTTTGGCCAGGTCTCGCCAGGTACCACAGTGGGAGGCTGGTAATCACTGCCAACCTTGAAGCCAGTGGGGCACCAGTCCACAAACTGGATGCTGCGCTTGGTCTTGATGGTGGCAATGACAGCATTGACATCTTTGGGAACCACATTGCCACGGTACAACAGGCAGCAGGCCATGTATTTACCATGGTGAGGGTCACATTTCACCATCTGGTTGGTTGGCTCAAAGCAAGCATTGGTGATCTCTGCTACAGAAAGCTGTTCATGGTAGGTTTTCTCAGCAGAGATGACAGGCGCATGTGGCCAGAGGGAAGTGGATGTGGGGATAGGGCACCAGGTTGGTCTGGAAATCTGTTAGATCCACATTCAGGGCTCCATCAAACCTCAGGGAAGCAGTGATGGAGGACCATATTTGGCTAATAAGGTGGGTAAGATTCGTGTAGGTTGGGTGCTCAATGTCGAGATTTCTACGACAGATGTCATAGATGGCCTCATTGTCTACAATGAAGGCACAATCAGAGTGTTCTGGGGGAGGGGGAGGTTGTGGTGAGGATGGAGTTGTAGGGCTCAACTACAGCTTTGGAAACCTGGGGGGCTGGGTAAATGGAGAACTCCAGCTTGGACTTCTTGCCATAACCGACAGAGAGATGTTCCATCAGCAGGGAGGTGAACCGACAACCAGTTCCCCCACCAAAGCTGTGGAAAACCAAGAAGCCCTGAAGACCTGTGCACTAGTCAGCCAGTTTCTGAATTTGGTCCAAGAAGAGGTCAATGATCTCCTTGCCAATGGTGCAGTGACCTTGGGCATAGTTATTGGCAGCATCTTCTTTGCCTGTGATGAGCTGCTCAGGGTGGAGGAGCTGGTGGTAGGTGCCAGTGAGAATCTCATCAATGACTGTGGGTTCCATGTCTACAAATACTGCACATGCTTGCCACCCCTGAAGAAGGTTTTGAAGGAGTCTCCTCCCCCAATCCCCTGGCCAATCCCATTGCTGATCACAACAGCCTGGCCAACGTGGCATCATGGCCATCAGGCTGTTGAGTTCAGTTCCAGTTCATTGCTCAGTAAGTTGCAGGAAACAGAGTTTCCAGTTATTGTCCCTGATAAGTTAAGAGTTGAGGTAAGTAACGCACTGGCATGGCAAAATTTTAACTCGAATCTAGTTTGCGACCCTCAGTGTGTTACTGTCTTTGCGACCCCATGGACTGTAGCACACCAGGCTTCCTTGTCCATCACCAACTCTTAGAGCTTGCTCAAACTCATGTCCATCAAGTCGGTGATGCCATCTAACCATCTCATCCTTTGTAGTCCTCTTCTCCTCCCACCTTCAATCTTTCCCAGCATCAGGGTCTTTTTCAGTGAGTTAGTTCTTTGCATCAGGTGGCCAAAGTACTGGCGTTTCAGCTTCAGCATCAGTCCTTCCAATGAATATTCAGGACTGATCTCCTTTAGGATGGACTGGTTGGATCTCCTTGCAGTCCAAGGGACTCTCAAGAGTCTTCTCCAACACCACAGTTCAAAAGCATCAATTCTTCAGTCCTCAGCTTTCTTTATAGTCCAACTCTCACATCCATACATGACTACTGGAAAAACCATAGCTTTGACTAGATGGACCTTTGTTGGCAAAGTAATGTCTCTGCTTTTTAATATGCTGTCTAGGTTGGTCATAGCTTTTCTTCCAAGGAGTAAGCGTCTTTTAACTTCATGGCTGCAGTCACCATCTGCAGTGATTTTTGGAGCGCCCAAAAATAAAGTCTCTCACTGTTTCCATTGTTTCCCCATGTATTTGCCATGAAGTGATGGGACTGGATGCCATGATCTTCATTTTTTGAATGTTGAGTTTTAAGCCAGCTTTTTCACTCTCCTCTTTCACTTTCATCAAGAGGCTCTTCAGTTCCTCTTCACTTTCTGCCATAAGGGTGTTATCATCTGAATATCTGAGGTTATTGATACATATGTGTACATTATACTGCTTTCTTGATATACACTGATATATCAATATTTTGATATATATTGATATTTGATACATACTGAATTTTTGATGTATATGTGCACATTATACACATTTTTGTATGTTTGCAAATTTCTAAAGTAAAAATTGAGGGAAATTTTTTCTCTGTGTGGGAATATCTCTTGCCTTCAAACTTTGACCAATCATTTTGCAAACAAACTAACTTTCATTTAAATAGGCAGAATACCAAAAATGGCTCCTTCAAGATTCTATGCCCTAATCCTAGATTCCCCTAATTATGTTATGTTCTGTATCATAGTTGGCCCTAAAATAGATTATCTCAGTGAGCCTAATCTAATCACATGTGTGTTTGCGTGCTCAGTTGTGTCTGACTCTTTGAGACACCATGGTTTGTACCCTGCCAGGCTCCTCTGTCCATGGAATTTCCCAGGCAATAATACTGGAGTGGGTTGCCATTTCCTCCTCGAGGGGATTGTCTGGACCCAAGGATCAAACCCGTGTCTCTTGCACGGAGTCTTTACCATTAGCGCTACCTACTTGAATCTCTTTAAAGAGTTTTTTTAGTTGGTGGCAAAAGAGGAAGTTGGAGAGACCCCAAGCACAAGAAGAACTTGATGTGCTAATGCTGGTTTTGAAGATGGCCAAAAGAAAGTCACAAGCCAAGAAATATGGATAGTCTCTAAGAACAGAAGTCAGCCCCTAGGTGACAGCCAGCAGTCCTACAACTGCAAAAAACTGAGTTCCACCAACAGTATCTATAGTCTTTTTATTTTTCTGACTCTGCACAGCTTGCAGGATCCTAGTTCCCCAACCAGGTATTGAACCCACATCCTTAGGAGTAAAGGCATGAACTGGACCACCAGGGAGTTCCCTCAATGGTCTGTGAAGTGAAGTGAAAGTCACTCATTCGTGTCCGACCCAATTCTCCAGGCCAGAATACTGGAGCAGGTAGCCTTTCCCTTCTCCAGGGGATCTTCCCAACCCAGGGATGGAACCCAGGACTCCCGCATTGCAGGCGGATTCTTTACCAGCTGAGCCACTGTCTAGGAAGAGAAATATTCTTCAGAGCCTCCAGAAACAAATGCAACCTGGCCAGCACCTTAATTTCAGCCTTATGAAACCCAGAGCAGAGAAAATATCTGAGATTGCTGAGACTTCTGACATATGGAATGGTGAGCAAATAAATGGTGTTGTTTTGAGCTGCTAGGTTTGTGGTAATTTGGTATGGCAGCAATAGAGAACTAGTATAGTATCTTAGGAAGAACCAGGTGCTAGAAGGAAAAAGTTCAGGGAGTTTCGAGTTTGGGTGCCTTAACTTGCTGAATTCTGTAAAATACAAAATGAACATATGGGTTACTTTGCTCTAGTGCTTCAAATTGCTCTTTATCTTTCTGAATTATATAAAATTTATTCTCTACTCCTTACTTCTTTGTATATCCTAGTTGTGCCTGCCTGTTAAGATGTTTTCCATTTTACTTTTTTAGTACAGAAAAGTAGATAGATGCTTTAATTTTTCATAAAAAAATAAATGAAAGATTTTTCTTCATGCGTGGTTAGATAAAAAGCATGTTTGGAGGAATGACATCCATGGAAATGGTGTGTAAGGACCTCCAAGAATTCAATCCTCTGTAAGAACAATGAGAACACTGATAAAAAATTGTTCACATCAACCTTTTTAGAACTCTGAAAGTAACCAAAGCCCTTGCAACAATTCAAGGAATGCTTATTCAAGCAAAAACAGTGGAGTCTCAGTAAGAATAGGGAGCTTTGTGGTACTTTAAAGAACTCCAGTGTTTCTTGCCTGTAGAATCCCAGTGATGGCGGGAGCCAGTGGTGTGTGCTGCCATCAATGGCGGTCGCACAAAGGTCCGGACAAGACTGAAGTGACATAGCCAGCTTCCCTAGAAGCACTCTAATCAGAAGACAGAGATTGGCAGAATGCATAAGAAAAACACACTCCAACTCTATGATGTCTACAGGAGACGCACATTAGTCTCAAAGACACAAATACATTGAAAGTAAAAGAATGGAAAAATCTATTCCACACAGTCAGTAACCAAAATTTTTTACCTAAATGAAAGTGCTAAAGCTATAAACCTGCTAGGAAAAAAGACAGATATAAATCTTTATAACCTTAGATTAAGCAATGGCTTCTTAGATATGATGCCAAAAGAAAAAAATTAGATAAATTAGACACTGTCAAAATTATGAATCTTCTGTGCTTTAAAGGACATCATCAAGAAAGTGAAAAGACAACCCACAGAATGGGAAAAATACTTGGAAATCATATACCTAATAAAGGACTTGTATCAAGAATACATAAAGAACTTTACAACTTAAATAGAAAAGACCCAATTAATCAAATTCAGAAGGATTTGAGTAGACGCTTTTTCCAAAAAAGATATACAAATGGCCAATAAGCACATGAAAAGATGTTTACTGTCATTAGTCATTTTGTTGTTCAGTTGCTCAGACATGTTTGACTCTTTGTGACCCCATGGACTGTAGCACGCCAGCCTTCCCTGTTCTTCACCATCTCCCGGAGCTTGTTCAAACTCATGTCTATTGAATCGGTGATGCCATCCAACCATCTCATCCTCTGTCATCCCCTTCTTCTCCTGCCTTCAATCTTTCCCAGCATCAGGGTTTTTTCCTAATGAGTCAGATCTTCGCATCAGGTGGTCATTAGTCATTAGAGAAATGCAAATCAAAACCACAATAAGATACCACTTTACACTCACTGGGATGACTATAATAAAAACGATAATAACAAGTGTTGGCAAGGATGGGGAAAAATTGGAACCCTCATACATTGCTGGTGAGAATGTAAAATAGTGCAGCTGCTGTGGAAAAATTTGGTGATTCTTTAAGTATAGATTTATTATATGATTCAGCAACTCTACTCCTAGTTAAATATACAAGAGAAATGAAAACATACACCCCGCAAAAAACTTGTATACAAATGTTCATAGCAACATTATTTATAATCACTGTCTTGTAGACTAAAAGGGTAAATTTTATGGTTTGTAGGTTATCTCTTAAAAATAAAAAAAGAACTCTGGAAACTCAATAATAAGAAAACAAATAATCCAAATAATAAATGGGCTAAGATTTAGAAGAGACACTTCATTAAAGAAGATTCATTGATGGCAACTAAGCACATGAAAACAAGCTCAGCATCATTAGTTATTAGGAAAATTTAAATGAAACCCACAAAGAAATAACACTGCACTGCTATTATAATGGATAACATTCTTAAGGATAATGGCAGTGCCAAGAAACTGGTGAAGATGAGGGGCATAAGTCTCATAATTTCCTGAAGGGAATTTAAAATGATACAGCCACTTCGAAAAATGGTTGGGCAGTAAACATACACTGCCTATGAGACCCGGCAATCTCACTCCTGGATGTTGACCTTAAAGAGAGGAAATTTTATGTTCACGCAAAAAAAACTGTTCACTAATAAACCTAGGCTTAATTCATAATTGGTAAAAACTATAAGCAATCCAAATACCTCTCAATGGATGACTATTTATACAAACTAAGTACATCAACATCATAGAACATTCTTCAGTGATAAAACAGGAACAAACCACTGATACATGCCAAAACCTGGAGGAATGTATTACACATAATGAGGGAACCCAGATACAAAAAGCTACATATTCCGTGGTTCTATTTCTATGACTGCCTGGAAAAGCTAAACGTATGATAGCAGTAAACTGGTTGGCAGTTACCAGGGACTGGGAGGAGGGGCAGGGGTTGACTACAGTGGGGCCTGAGGATATCTATGGGGCAACGAGACTTTTTTATATTTTAGTTATAGTATAATTTCACAACTGTATGCATTTATGAAAACACAGAACTATACCACCAAAAGGAGTGAATTTTACTGTATACAAGTCACATCTTCAAAACAGAAAAACAAACAAACCAACCCGGAATCTAAGTAATGCTGACTAAAGAAAACAGATTGGGAACATTGCTTCAGGTTCTGCCTCTTCTTGTCTATCAAACTAGCATCTTTGCAAATCCACTTCACCTAGACACAGAACAGCCTCTGTTAAGCGGTAGATGGTATGACCTACATCGGATGCTGAGAAAAAGGAAGTTTTTAGAAAACATCTGACCATCTTAAAATGAACAGGCAAATGCAGACCTTGCAATGCAGAAGATCTGGGTTCGATCCCTGGGTAAGAGAAAGACCACCCAATAGAGGAAAAACCATGAAAAATCATATCAGTGATTCTCAAAAAAAGGATGAAGGAGTGGCTTGGGCATGACAAGGGTGGTTCAGCAAATCCAAATTACCTAGCAAGACCCACAGCCATCACTTTGACAAGTGTCACTGAATCAGGAATAAAAAGGAGTGGTAGTCACAAGGCAGAAATTGTGTGAGTTAAAATGGTTAAATCTTCCCTTGGATGATTGGGATGTTTCACCCATCACATCCCGCCCTCCAGTCACTGGGTTAGGTGAGCAGAAAGAGGTCACAGACCTTGGGTAATAACCTTTTTATCTTAGCCTTTGCTTTCATAAACAGATTTTCCTCCATCCAATGGTAAGGACCACAATTGTCAAGTCTCCCCCTAAGGACAGAGCCATTGCTGGGCCAACACCGTGTAGATTCCTTCCCATAGCATCTGGGGTGCCCGTGCTGTGGTGTACTCCTTTTCAGGCTGGAGAGTGCCTGTGATCGATATGGTTAAGACTGCTCCCTACTCAGGGCCTCACCACCCAGACCTAGAAGTGAAGGGAAGTGTTTGGTTTTTTTCTCCCATTAACATTAGAGAGTATAACATTTGTCATGGTCTTGTTGGATCCTTAGAATAGCCCATTCACTTGTGCACAGAAAGAGAACAGGATGCTAATAAAGGACTTTATGAAGCAAAACTTGCCCAAGCATCATTGTAAGTATGGAGAATATATGTGCCTGTTTGATTGAGTAGAATAAAATGACCTTCCATATGGAACCCTAGAAAATATTTTATATATAATATATTATATATATATATATATATATATATATATTATTATATATATAATGTTATATATTATGTATAATATTATATATAATATATTATATATATATATAATGTTATATATATAATTATATATTATATATATAATGTTATATATTATGTATAATATTATATATATAATTATATTATATATATATATATATATATTATATATATATGTATAATATTATATATATAATATATTATTATATATATAATGTTATATATTATGTATAATATTATATATATATAATATTTTGTTTAATTCAAGAAATCCTCTGTTAAAATTACATGAAAACATGTTTCACAAAGGAAAATATTTTCATTTGGTTTGTTTAATTTTTCAACAAAAATTCAAAAATATACAGCCAATCCTTGTTGGTTTTAGAGTATAACATAATTAATAATAACCTAGAAATGTTTTTCTTTATTAAAGATTTCAACAATTGATATGTATTAAAATATGCTACAGAGAACATTTAAACCAAGTTAACAGGTATGTGTTAGTGGGTTTGCATTTGTTTGTTTGTTCTATCTTCTTTGGAGCTTTTGAAGGACAGTGTAAACCTCTTCTCAATTGTCTCTTTCAATAATAAAGTCCAAATTCCTTTGCACAGAGAGTTTGTCTCTGGATTCCCACTTCTGGAAGGTGAACTAGGGGATTTAGTCCATGTAGATAACTGCGGGACTACTAGAGATTATGGATGAGATAGAAATGGCCTGTGTAAAGGCACTCCTTGCACAGGGACATCTGAGAGATGAAGCCCAAAAAACTGCTTTGCCCCTGGGCATTTATATTAATTCCAGTAGGGAAGCTGAGAAGCTGAAAAGCTGAGCAGAACTTTTCACAGTTTGGCCAAGCAAGGGAACCTGTCAAGGAAATAAGAAAAGATGTAAATCTTTACCCCAAAGTGTTACATCCTATAACCAAAGGTGAACTCTCCCAAGAGCTGTATCTCAGCCTAGAATCTTCTCAATCACTGAACTTGGCTAGTGATTCTGAGCATCTGAAACTGCTGGCATGCTCAGATACCACACTGAAGTAAACATAAATCTTCTCTGAAGGAAGAGAACATTCATGCATCAAATCGTTTCTATAAACATGTTTGAAAATATGATGTCCAGCATTTGAAGATGAGACATTTGAATGAGAAACATGAAAAAGAAAGATGCCATTTACAAAAGCCAGCAGAATTTATAGAAAATAAGAAACTGACTCACACAGGTTACAGATATTAGAATTAAGAGATACAGACTTTAATTAACTTTCCTGTGCTCAAGGAGATAAAGGACAAAACAACAATTTGGCAGAGAACTGGCAACTATTAAAAAGAACCAAATAACAATTCTGGAACTAAAAAATACTGTAACCAAAATGAAGACTGCAGTGATTGGATTTAACAAATTAGACAAATCTGCAGGGAGAATCAGTGACACAGAACAAGAGGAGTCAATAAACCAAAATATGGCTCATGACCTGTTTTTGTATGGCCATGGCTAATGGTTTTCACATTTTTAAAAGGTTAAAAAAAAAGAATATGTAGGCTGTACTTGACCTGCAAAATCTAAAATATTTACTGTATGTCCCTTTAGAAAAATTTGCCAACTCTTGAACTATGTGTTTGAAAAATGTTGCCTGCCAAATCAGTAAACAAAGGGTGTTGTGGTCATCCTGCCATCAGCCCCCTTAGGTAGGTTTATTCCTAGATATTTCATTCTTTTTGATGCAATGGTAAATGGGATTTTTTCCTTAATCTCTCTTTCTGATCTTTCATTGTTAGTGTATAGGAATGCAAGAGATTTCTGTGTATTCATTTTGTATCCTGCAACTTTACCAAATTCATTGATGAGCTCTCCAGTAGCATCTTTATGATTTTCTATATATACTGTCATGTCATTTGCAGTCACAATACTTCTTCATTTCCAATTTGGATTCTTTTTATTTCTTTCTCTTCTCTGATAGCCGTGCTTAGGACTTTAGAAGTGTTGAATAAAAGTGATAAGACCGGACATCCTTGTCTTGTTCCTGATCTTAGAGAAAATGTTCACTGCAGTACTATTCACAATAACCAGGACATGGAAGCAACCTAAATGTCCATCCACAGAGGAATGGATAAAGGTGTAGTACATAAACATAACAGAATATGTGTGTGTGCTCAGTTTCTCAGTCGTTTCTGACTCTTCCAACCCCGTGGACCATAGCCCGCCAGGCTCCTCTGTCCATGGGATTCACCAGGCAAGAATACTGGAGTGGGTTGCCATGCCCTCCTCCAGGGGATCTTCCCAAGCCAGGGATCGAACTAGAGTCTCCTGTGTCTCTTGCATTGCAGGCTGATTCTTTACCCACTGAGCCACCTGGTAAGCCCCACAAAAGAATGTTACTCAGCCATAAAAAAGTACAAAATAATGTTATTTGCAGCAACATGGATGGACCTAGAGATTCTCATACTGAGTGAAGTCAGACAAAGACAAATATATGGTATCACTTATATGTGGAATCTAAAAAAAGGCTACAAGTGAGCTTATTTACAAAACAGAAGTAGAGTCACTGATGTAGAAAACAAACATGGTTACCAGGGGCAAAGAGGAGGGGAGGGATAAATTGGAAGATTGGAATTGACATATATACACTACTATATATAAAATAGATAACTAATAAGGACCTATTGTATAGCACAGGGAACTCTACTCAATACTCCATAATGGCCTATATGGGAAAAGAATCTAAAAAAGAGTGGATATATGTATTTATATAACAGATTCACATTGTTGTACACCTGAAATTAGCACAACATTGTTAATCAATTATACCCTAATAAATATTAAAAAAAAAAGGCATCAGCCACTGTAGCTACCCTGGATTGTGTACCCTGAGGGGATTCAGAAAGAAGAGAAAAATGATACTGGCCCCAGATAGCTGAGATGCATATCAAAGGAATGATTCCAATGAGCCCAGATTCATGCATTTTCCCATACATAGAAAATATACATTCCTTACATTGATATATTTGCTTTTTCTTTAATTAACAGTAATCTTTTAATGTTCCCACTACCCAGTTTCTGTTGCAAAAACTCCTGTATATCCTGACTCCTCCCCTACCTCTTTGGAGCAGTGCCTCCGAGCTATCTGACAGGCTACTTTTTGGTCTTAAGTCCTCAGCCAGTGCACCAAATAAAGCATAATCTTCAGCCTTTAGGCTGCGCTTTTTTGTTTTTGGTCAACAACTAGAAGGCAGGTGAGCAGAGTATGTGAAAGTGTTAGTCGCTCAGTCGTGTCAGACTCTGTGATCTCGTGGGCTGTAGCCCACCAGGCTCCTCAGTCCATGGGATTTTCCAGGCAAGAATACTGGAATGAGTTGCCATTTCCTTCTCCAGGGGATCTTCCTGACCTAGGGATTGAACCCAGGTCTCCTGCATTGGCAGGCGGATTCTTTACGACTGAGCCCCCAGGGAAGCCCGAGCAGAGTATGTAGAAAACTGTAAATAGAGGGGCAAGGGAGAGGCCTGAGGAGGCATCTAGCATTGTACTCAGCTGGCAAGACTCAGCTACTCTGATCTTCCAGTTGAGCCCTTTTAGGAGAGTGGTTTTTGTTTGTTTGTTTGTTGTTGTTGTTTTAATATTAATTAATTTATTTATGGCTTCATCAGGTCTTTCGTGCAGCTGGCAGGATCTCCCAGGCTTCTCTCTTTAGTTGTGGCGCCTTGGCTGAGTTGCCCCATGGCATGTGGGACCTTAGTTTCCCAATCAGGGATCGAACCCGCTGTCCCCTGAATTGTAATGCAGATTCTTAGCTACTGCACCACCAGGGAAGTCCCTTCCGGAGTGTTTTGACCATTCATTTATTCATTCACTCAGGTATTTAATACATACACAGTCATTTCCCACCTCAGTACTTGAGAGCATGGACATTATGGTCAGATGTGGGTTTAAATCCCAACTTAGCCTTTTCACTGGGAGAAAAGGGTGATAATAACAGGGCCTGACTAATGGGTAGTCATGGGGACCAGAAGTGATAATGCATATCAGACACTTAGCAGAGTGTCTGGATATAGTAACTATTCACTACATGTCTGGTACTATTGTTAGCAAGGAGTGCGCTAAGGCCATGCCCCAAACTGGCTGTAAATCCCAGAAGGCCTCCCTCCTGGCTGCAATGGGGTGATGAGATGACAGTAGGACAGGGAAGAAAAAGAGGGCAGGACCATCCTGACAAATATAGGAGGTAAAAGTGAATGCATGCAATGAATTCTGGTAAATTTTCTTTTCATTTTTTATTCTGTTACAGGTATTTTCAATTTTCCTTGTTATGGCTTCTTATATACACCCATCATTTAAAGTATCTTTAATATTAATTTCTCATTTAAATGCTTTCTTCTCTGCAATCACCCTCTGTGGTTTTTCTCAGTTTTCTAACTTTATTGAGGCTTTCAATGGCTAAGTCAAAGATCTCTCTTGATAAATGTCACATTGCTATTGAAACTATGTGGGTTATTTTCAAATATCTTTTGATATTGATTTCTAACAGAATTCCACACTGATAAGAGAATAGACTGTATGATTTCAATACCTTTAGACCATGAAATTTTTGCACCTTGTTTTATATCCCTGGGTACATTCTAGTATTTCCCAGTTTATAGTATATGGGAACTTTAATAGAATTTGTATCCTACTGTTGTGTGAAAATTGCATAAATCTTAATTATGTTGAATTGGTTCATAGTGCTTTTCAGGTCTACTATATCCCCCTACTCTTCTGTCCATTTATTCTACTAATTTTTGAGAGTTTGATATTGAAAGTGTTATGGGCTTCCCTGGTGGCTCAGGCAGTAAAGAATCCACCTGCAATGCGGGAGATCCAACTACTTTTCTGTATATTCATTCTATGAATTTTTGAGAGTTTGATATTGAAACTCCAACTAAAAATCTTAATTTATTTACTTAAAAATTATTGTAATATATAGTGGAACTATATGTAATTTTGTTCTGTATTTTCCAAGTCTCCTGTAAATGTGGTATCATACCTTCATAGTTTAAAAAATAAAAAAAGAGAAAAAAATGCACTGCATTTCAAAGATTTAGTTCAAAAAAAGAGAATGTACAATAGCTATCAGCTATTCTTATGTTGATTGCATGTTGAAGTGATAAAATTTTGGGTATTCTGGGTTAAATAAAACATATTATTGTAATAAAAAATAGACAGTGTATCTATAGATCTTAATAAAAAAAGGATGTTAGAATAAGGGCTATATACAATACACAACTGATTAAATAACTCACAGGGCAATAAAACTATAACCTTTGAAGTTATCTTTTCACCAGACAAAAATAATCTCCAAGTTAACATATAACTTCCCAGTGTTTGGGCTCTAATCAAATAGTAAACAGTAAAGTCAAAGACAGGTATGTTCTCCTAGAGAATTAAATTATTTTGTCATACGATGCTCCCAATGTGACATTGAAAGGACATGTCTCCTCCCCTTTACCTTATTTCCAATTTTCGATATTTTTCCTAACAAACAGTATGTCAACCATATAAAATATGTTGTATGTCTAAGTATTAGCCAGGGTCCTGAAAGGAAATTCATGCTTTATCAAAGGATTTAATTGACTACTTACAGAGGTGCACATGGGCTTTCCTGGTAGCTCAGATGGTAAAGAATCTGCCTGCAATGCAGTAGCCCAGGATTCGACCCCTGGGTTGGGAAGGTCCCCTGGAGAAGTTAATGGCTACCCACTCCAGTATTCTTGCCTGGAGAATCCCATGGAGAGAGGAGCCTGGCGGGCTACAGTCCATGGGATCACAAAGAGTCAGACACGACTGAGTGACTGACTATGTAGAGGTATGGATAGGGTTAAGAAGACCAAAATGAAATATTGGTGTTTCCAGGCACTAGTAACAGTGGGGAAACCCTTTCTAATCCTTGGTCTGGAGTGACGAGGGGTAGAAATGGAGCAAATGAATACCAAATTTCTTCCCCCTTTCTGCTTTCTGATCTTCTGTCAGTGTCTCCTATCGGCTCAACCCAACTGGAAGCCAGACGGAGAGGGGCCATTGATGTTATTTGTAAAGGTCACCCTCTCTGGGCACAAAGCAAGACCAAGAAGTGGAAAATGGGAGCAAGCAGAGAATAATCAACTCAGTCAATATGTCAAGTACTGTTAGACATTGAATTGTATCCCTCCCCTTAGCAAAAAAAAAAGGTATGTTGGAGTCATAACCCCCAGGTACCTTATAATATGACCTTATTTGGACATAAAGTGTTTACAGAGTTAATTAAACTAAAATGAAGTTATTAGGGTGGATCCTAATTCAATGACTGTGAAAGTGTTAGCCGTTCAGTCGTGTCCAACTGTTTGTGACGCTATTGACCGTTGCCCACCAGGCTCCTCTATTCATGGATTCTCCAGGCAAGAATACTGGAGTGGGTTGCCATTCCCTTCTCCAGGGAATTTTCCCAACCCAGGTCTCCTGCTTTGCAGGCAGATTCTTTACTATCTGAGTCACCCGGTGTCCTTATAAAAAGGGGAAATTTGGACACAGACAGATATGCAGAGAGTGAAGATGATGTGAAGAGACAGGGAGAAGATGGCCATCTACAAGCCCAGGAGAGAAACCTGAAACACAGCCTTCAGAAGGAACCAACTCCCCTGGCACCTCGATTTGGACTTCTAGTCTCCAGAACTGTGAAAAGCACTAAATTTCTGTTGCCCAAGCCATCTAATTTGTGTTACTTTGTTAAGGCAGCCCCTGGCAAACTATTGCAGGTATACACTGAAGGAGTACCTAAACCAAAATACTGAGTGTTACCTCTATGATGTGGTATTACGGGGTGATTTCTATTTTGTGTTTTTCTTTATTTCCTAGCTGGTATACTTTTACATCAGAAGAAATAGTTTCGTTAAAATGAACCTCATGGTAATAGCAGGAGGAAGTCACTCATGAAAAGCCTAAGGGCTTGTAATGACAGAAGCAAGCATGGGGATATAACACTGATACATGGGCTCACATTATTTGTGTCTCCAGGGGACGTTTCTTGCCCCAGACTGAATCCCAGGCTTTCTCTTCCCTTCATGTCAGAGGCCTGGTTTTTATTTCCTCTGCAAATCTGCTGTCTTACTGGTATGTCCCTGGGGTTTGGTTCAAGGCCAAAGTTTAGCACGTAAGACCACTTAAGAGTATGTTATTTTTTTTTAAAGTGTGTTATTATTTCTCATTAACTGAAAAAATTAAAAATAACACAGGGACATCCTCAACCATCCAGTGGTTAAGACTCTGTGCTTCCACTGCAGGGGATGCGGGTTCGATCCTTGTTTGGGGAACTAAAATCCCACAGGCCATGCGACACAGCAAAAAGAAACACCCAAACTAAAAACAAATTTGGTTCTCCTAGAAAATGTTTGCTAAATGATTAAATGGTATAAGACTTAATGGCTCTTACCTAGTTTCTAAAGTTAGGGTACCTAATCCATAGGTTAGTGATTCATTTCCTAGAAAAATAACTTCAAGTCCAGCTGGGCTTCAGCCCACTGTTTGTATGCCTTAAGGTGGAACACTCCTTAAGGTGGAACCCCTTACCCTCTTTTCTCACTTCAGACTTTTCTCACTTATTCATAGGCAGATCTTAGTAGATCCTTCCAGACTGTCTCTTTGTCCTCAACTGACCTGGGTGCCCTCTGCTCCTTTGTCCTCTCTTTCTGAGACTGTGACTTCCTTGAAGGGAGGGGACATGGCTTATCCCCACTTGACCGACACTGGTGGGTAATAACCAAATGTTACTCAAACCTGAAATATGACGCAAGTGACCTTTGAAAACAGGGATAGGCAAGAAGATAAGCATTGTACCTCAGGAAATTGAATGATAATTATTTTTCAACAAGTAAAAAGGAAATGAAGTGTTCTCAGTATGTCGGTCAAAGGATCCTAGGGATTTCAATGAGAGGAGAAAAGATTTGTAATCAAATCCGAAAACCAAGTAACTCTAGTTTACAAGCAATGCATCCTCTTGCCCTGTCTTAGTGCTTGAACCCAGAGCTTCCATTTTCCCAACAAAGGGAAGAGAATAAGGGCCAAATAAAAGTCATTACCACTTTGGTTTCTATGGTGATTGATTATTATTTTCCTCTTCAAAGATTGAATATATGTTTTTCTTTACCTCAGTAATTTTTCATCCTGGTTTATATTCCCACAGGAGTAGCCCAGACCCTACTTGCCTGTAGGTGGAGGTGTGAGGTGTTAAGAGACACTAAGGTATCATTTTCAAAAAAGATCATACCATGATTCTTATACATATGTCAAAGGAACATATGCCAAAGATTTTATTCAACTCAGTTAATGCAGGGACCAGTAGGATATTAAAACTGGTTTGGACAGCCAGTGAAAGATGAAGAAGATGCTCAATGATGCTCAAGATGCCATGAAAAGATGCGCAACATTGCTCATTATTAGAGAAATGCAAATCAAAAGTATAATAAGGTATCACTTCACACCAATCAGAATGGCCATCATCAAAAAGTCTACAAATAATAAATGCTGGAGAGAATGTGAAGAAAAAGGAACCCTCCTGCACTGTTGGTGGGAATGTAAACTGTTACAGCCATTATGGAAAACATTTTGGAGATTCCTTAAAAAAAACTTGGAATATATCTACCATATGACCCAGCAATTCTACTACTGAGTATATACCCTGAGAAAACCACAATTCTAAAAGCACATGTACCCCAGTGTTCATTGCAGCAGTATTGACAATAGCCAGGACATGGAAGCAACCTAATGTCCATCGACAGATGAATGGATAAAGAAGTTGTGGTTCTTTAATGCAATGAAATATTCCTCAAGAAAAATGAATGAATTTGAGTCAGTTTTAGTGAGGTGGATGAACCTAGAACCTCTTATACAGCGTGAAGTAAGTCAGAAAAAGTATCGCATATTAATGCATATATATGGAATCTAGAAAAACAGTAATTATGAACCTACTAGAGAATGGATTTGTGGACACAGCAAGGGGAGGGGGAAGGTGGAATGAATTTAGAAAGTAGCGTTGATATATATACACTATCATATATAAAATAGATAGTGGGAAGTTGCTAAATAACACAGGAAGCCCAGCCTGGTGCTCTGTGATGACCTAAAGGGGTGGGGTGTGGGGAGGGGAGAGAGGCTCAGGAGGAAGCAGATATATATATATCCATTTTTTAAAATATACATAATTGGGCTTCCCTGGTAGCTTAGCTGGTAAAGAATCCATCTGCAATGGCCATAATTCAGGAGACCCTGGTTTGATTCCTGGGTCAGGAAGATGCCCAGAGAAGGGATAGACTACCCACTCCAGTATTGTTGGGTTTCCCTTGTGGCTCAGATGGTAAAGAATCTGCTTGTAATGCGGGAGATCTAGATTTGATCCCTGGGTTGGGAAGATACCCTGGATGAGGGCACGGCATCCACTCCAGTATTCTTGCCTGGAGAATCCCCATGGGCAGAGGAGCATAGCGGGCTACAGTCCATGGGATTGCAAAGAGTTGGACACTACAGAGCAACTAAGCAAAGCACATCACATGCATATAATTATGACTGATTTGCATTGATGCACAGCAAAAACCAACACAAAACTGTAAAGCAATTTTACACCAACTAAAAAATAAATAAAAAATTTAAAAAGACTAGTTTGAAGAGCTCAGTGTATATAGGTAACTTAACAAAATGAAAGTTAGGTTAAAATGGCTGTGTTAGATACAAACTTTTCCTTCACGGCAAAAAATCCTGGGATTATTTTTTCTGTTGGACAAAAATCATTTGCATCTCTCCTGGACAAAATTCTTTAAGTTTTTGTGTAACTTCATGAAGTCTTTGACTTTCAATCAATGATGAAGTGAGAAAAGTACATTTCCCTAGATAATCCTTGGGTGAGCTTTCTTCTCCATACTATTAATATAGTGAAAGGATGAGGTGCCTCCCTTTTTGATTTGTCTCTAAGTTTTGTATAGTTTTTCTTAACAGTGACTAGATGGAGGATGTAAATCATTTGGGGGCATATAAATTGAAAACTTTTAAAGAGAAGATGCAAGGTTTAAATGTAAGACAAGTTTTCTTTTTTCTTTAAGGTACCTCTTTTTTTATTTATTTTTTATTGAAGTATAGTTGATTTACAACATTGTGTTAGTTTCAAGTGTATAGCAAAATGATTCAGCTATATTGCATATTTTTTCTGATTCTTTTCCCTTATGGATTATTATAAAATAATGAATATAGTTCCCTGTGCTATACAGTAGGTCCTTGGTGTTTATATAGTTTATATATGAAAGTGAAAGTGAAGTCACTCAGTCATGTCCGACTCTTTGCGACCCCATGGACTGTAGCCTACCAGGCTTCTCCGTCCACGGGATTTTCCAGGCAAGAATACTGGAGTGGGGTGCCATTTCCTTCTCCAGGAGATCTTCCTGACCCAGGGATTGAACCCAGGTCTCCTGCATTGTAGGCAGACACTTTACCGTCTAAGCCACCAGGGAAGCTTATATATAGTACTGTATATAAGTTTATATATAGTACTGTGAATATGTTACTCCCAAATTCTTAATTTATCTCTTCTAATCTTTCCCCCTTGGGAACCATAAGTCTATTTTCTAAGTCTGTGAGTTTGTTTCTGTTTTGTAAATAAGTTCATTTGTATTTTTTTTCAGATTTTACGTATAAGTGATATCATATATTTGTCTTTCTCTGTCTGACTTAATTTAGTATGATAATCTCTAAGTCGATCCAAGTTGTTGCAAATGGCATTATTTCATTCTTTTTATGGCTGAAGAATATTCCATTATGTATAATATATAATATTCCATTATATATATAATATTCCAATATATATTATATATTATAGCACATAATATATTATATTTTATATAATGGAAATTATAATAATATGGTATACATACCACTACATCTTCTTTATCCATTCACCTCTTGATAGACACTAAGGTTGCTTCCATGTCTTGGCAATTGTGAGTAGTGCTCACAAGCACTACTTTTCACTTGGAAAGTGAAAGTCGCTCAGTTGTGTCTGACTCTTTGTGACCCCATGGACTATACAGTCCATGGAATTTTCCAGGCCGGAATACTGGAGTGGGTAGCTGTTCCCTTCTCCAGGGGATCTTCCCAACCCAGGGATTGAACCCAGGTCTCCCACATTGCATGGGAATTCTTTACCAGCTGAGCCACCAGGGAAGTCCATGAACATTGGGGTGCATGCATTTTTTTCAGTTTAGAGTTTTTAACTTTTCTGGATATATGTTCAGGAAGGGGATTGCTGGATCATATGGTAGCTGTATTTTTAATTTTTTAAAGAAACTCTATACTGTTTTCCATAGTGATTATACCAATTTACATCCCCACCAATGGCTTAGGAGGGTTCCTTTTTTTCCACACCCTCTCTAGCATTTATTATTTGTAGACTTTTTGATTCTGTCTATTCTGACTGATGTGAGATGATACCTAATTGTAGTTTTGATTTGCATTTGTCTACTAATGAAAGATGTTGAACATCTTTTCAAGGCAGATTTTTCAAATAGCCTTATGTGCATGAGACCCCTGGGGAACTGACCGAACAACAACTAATCAGTGAAGAAAAAGAAGATCCATTTTTTTTGCATTTACGTAGTTTTACAATGAACCGTGGTCCAGTTAAGAATGAGGGGATTGTGACGGTGCTAATACCAGAGAAGGGTTGAATTGCATTTTTCTTTACATTTAAACTTTTAATTTTGCATTGGGGTATAGCCAATTAACAATGTTGTGATAGTTTCAGGTGGACAGCAAAGGGACTCAGCCAGACATATATACATATATCCATTCTCCCCCAAACTCCCCTCCAGCTTGGAGTATGTTAAAAGTTAATAAACCGAGGTGGGGGAGGGGGAATTAGATGAAAGTAGTCAAAAGGTACAAATTTTCAGTTTTAAGATAACTGAGTACTAGGGCGGAGAAGGCAATGGCACCCCACTCCAGTACTCTTGCCTGGAAACTTCCATGGACGGAGGAGCCTGGTAGGCTGCAGTCCATGCGGTCGCGAAGAGTCGGACAGGACTGAGCAACTTCACTTTCACTTTTCCCTTCCATGCATTGGAGAAGGAAATGGCAACCCACTCCAGTGTTCTTGCCTGGAGAATCCCAGGGATGGGGGAGCCTGGTGGGCTGCCGTCTATGGGGTCGCACAGAGTCGGACACGACTGAAGCGACTTAGCAGCAGCAGCAGCAAGTACTAGGGATGTAATGTACAACATGGTAAATATAATTAATACAACTGTATGTTATATATGGAAGTTAGGAGAGTAAATCCTAAGAGTTCTCATCACAAGAAAGAAATTGTACCTATATGAGATGATGGATATTCACTAAACTTTAAACTTATACAGTGTTGTCTGTCAAGTTATATTAATTATGTCAATTATGTCAGTTATATCTCAAAACTGAAGGAAAAAAAAAGTTAACAAAACATGTTTGCACAGACTAATATAGGTGTTTTGTGTATGAGACAAAGATTTTATAGAACTAAGTGAAATAGCAATGAACAAATTGCTGAACTATCTGAATCATAGAAAATAACACTTAAAATCATTGGAGAAGCTGAAAATATATCTACCTATTCTATTTTCCAAAAGTTAGATATTTAAGAAACATTAAAGCTAGATGTACTCTTCATTTTGCATTAAAAAGCCCTTTAAGCTCTTTTGGAAGACCTGCAATAATGAAGAACTTGTAATAAGCTCACAAAAGTCTCTTCTAATGAATTAGTCAATTTTAATACTCTTCAGAATTCCCCATAAGAACATCATTCTCTGTTTTCTGGCAAAGTTTAACTCTCTCCTCTATTGACAACCTCTCCAAGATATTTTAGATTTAAGAGAAACTACTTCATTTATTAAAGACAGACTTGTACTAAATTAAAATCAATCATTTCCTCTGCCTTAATATATACTAGCTACTTTAAAGAGGATCCTACAAACTGGCTTCCATTTTTGTTATGAAAAGCAGTTTGGATTCTATATGTTCTGATCTGATTTCAGAGCTTTATCTTCATCCTGCAGGTCAGATGCAGTTTCAGTTCACCTTACCTTAAATCTTCTAAGAATAGAATATGAACCAAATTATGTATTTCTATTTTAAAAGTCTAACCTTTCTCTTCTAAAACATCTCTACTATCATAATCTGTGGGATTTGAAGATATCTTAACTAGAAACTGACTTATTTGACTTTCAAGATACAAGCAAGCAGGCGACATTTTCTGCCTGACTCCGTCCATATATATCCTATAGTATTTTAATGTGTTTGTTCAAATAGCTATAGCCTATTTTCATCTGTCTTACAAATATTTATCAAGCACTTCATCTGCACCAGGAAAGAGTTCTCAGACTGGAATGATAAACAAGACAGAAGTCCCTTATGAAAGAAGAATATGTTCCAGTAGAAGAAAATGGATAATAAATATGTAAAACAAGTTAATATTCTATTTTTCAAGTGGTGCCTATACATAAGTGAATAGGACATACATTTTTTCCCCCAGTTACATCTAACATATGATCAGTGCCTCCTACATACTGAGAGATTAAAATTTTGCTTTACTGCCGGGAAAGAGGTAGCTTGGCTGGATAACCAAATAAAGGATCTGGCTATTTATGAGGTTTCCTTCTCCTTTAGCCTGAATCATGGTTCAAGTTCATTTTACCCTATCGAAGTGACCTCTCTGAAAGGTATCAGACAAACTCAACACTGTTGAGGTATAGATGACTGAAAGAGCTTCATCTGTCTTTCCAGCAGGCTTTCATTGTATAGAAGACAGGCCTTAGGCCTGGAAGTTTATGTTTGTGGGAACTCAAGTTGTTAAGTGACAAGCTTGATTATCAAGGCTCTCCTCACTGTGTTCTCCAATCCAAGTTTATTATGTCTTAAACTCTGCCCAAGGAGTGGCTCAGTTGCTAAAGAATCTGCTTGCAATGCAGGAGACCTGGGCTTGATCCCTGGGTCAGGAAGATGCCCTGGAGTAGAAGAATGCAACCCATTCCAGTATTCTTGCCTGGAGAATTCCATGGACAGAGGAGCCTGGTGGGTTACTGTCCCCAGGGTTGCAAAGAGTTGGGGACAACTGAGCGACTAACACTTTCACTTTCAAACTCTGCCCAATCCCAACCCATACTCTGCTTTGCAAGACTCCTCTTAAAATCACCCACTCCAGGCCTTAGAAACCTTTAACTAACCTCTGCTCATTTTCCCCTTTTGAGACATTTCATTAAGACTCAGTAGGGATGGGTTCATCCTCACTGTGGTGAGTCATCTTAGCTTTGATTAACCAACTTACAGTGATTGCAGTTGGCTTCCCCAGTGGCTCAGTGGTAAAGAACCTACCAGCAGTGCAGGAGATGTGGGTTCAACCCCTGGGTCGGGAAGACCCCCTGGAGGAGGATGTTGGCAACCCGGTCCAGCGTTCTTGTCTGCGAAAACCCATGGACAGAGGACAGAGGACAGTCTATGGGGTTGCAAAGAGTCAGACATGATTGAGTGACCAAACAACAAGTGGTTGTAGTGGGTTGAATAGTGGCCACTGAAAAGATGTCCCCATCCAAAATCCCCTACTCCAACTCCCAGGAACCTGTGAATGTGACTTTATTTAGAAAAAGAGTCTTTGCAGATGTAATTAAGAATCTTGAGATGAGGTCATCCTAGATTCAGAATGGGCCCTAAATGCAATAACAGGTGTTCTTATAAGAGATAGGCAGAGGGAGATTGGAGACACAGAGAACAAGATGATCTGAAGGTGGGGGCAGGGATTAGAGTTATGTATGTCAAGGAAAGACAAAGATTGCCAGAAACTAGGAGAGAGGCATGGAACAGATTCTTCCTTAGAGCTCCCAGAAGGAACCAACCCTGCCAACATGTTGATTTCTGACTTCTGGCTTACAAACCTGTCAGAATACATTTCTGTTATTTTAAGCTATCCAGTTGTGGTGATTTGTTACAGGGGCCCTAAGCAACTATTAATAATTGGACACGACTTAGCAACTAGACAGCAACAACAAAGGAACTAATAATAAAGTGACTTTCTGGGAAATTGAAAGAGTCAAGTAATACAGGCTATAATTGCAGTGCAGGTGCCAGAAATTGGTTCTCGATGCTGCTTTGGCCTGATGATGAATGTGGTAATGATAATGCCAAGGATGAAGATGACGATGCTGTGACTGCAGTAACTATAAAATATCCAGCTAAGTCCAACTTCCAGCTTTTCTCTAACATTATTTCTGTGTACATCTCTGCTCAACTCTCCATCCAGACAAAGGCAGCTAAGATCATCTTGGTAACAGCTAAGACAACAGAAAATGAAATCTAGACCAGTGATTTTCAGATTTGAATGTGCAAAGAATCCCTTAGGGATCTTGTTAGAATGCAGATTCTAATTCAGTAGGGCTCAATGAGTTCTGTATTCCTATTTAAAAAAAAAATTGAGTGAACTCACATAATGAGCATATATCATATGGGTACTGAGGTTTTTTTAATTTAATCTTTATTTTCCTTAATTTCACTTTTATAGAGGATAATTGACACATAAAATTGTAAGAAATAAAAAATGCACATTGTGGTGATTTGATATATGGTGTGAAAAAATTCTCTTCCATCTGGTTAATTAAGAGATTCTGCAATTCTATTAAGCTCTAGAGTTGATACCAGTGCTGCTGGTCTGAGTAGCCACAATTTGGAGAGCAAGGTTTCAGATCAAGGTTTGGCAAACTTTATCTGGAAAGGTCCAGATAGTAAATATGTTAGGCTTTGAGGATGTATTAGTTTTCTATTTCCCCTGAAACAAATTGCTTCAAACTGTTATAAGAAAATTTTCCCCAGAAATGTTCCCATCTAGCAGATTTTTATTCAGTGATTCATGAAGTAGGCAACATTCAAGCTAGCAGATAGAAAGAAACTCTGCAGAGCTGAATAAGGTGAGAGATTTTTATGGACCAAAGTGAGCAGGGACAAGGAAGTCATACTAGACATTTGCTGATTGGTCATATGGTGCAAAGGGAAGTCGTGGACCAGGTCTAGTATCTTGTGTGGAGCAGGCAAGCATCTGAATGGGCAGAAGCTGCTTCTCAGTTTATTCAGGTGGCTGGCAGAATCCAATCCTGTGTAGCTAGATGCCCCACTTCCTTGCTGGCTGTCAGCTTCTCTCAGCTCCTTAACACAACCTACAGTTCTTGTCACGTTGTCCCCTTCATCTTCAAACCAGCAATAACACCTCAAATCCTTCACATACTCTGAATCTTTCTGACTTTCCCTTCTGTCATATCTCTCTGACTCCAACTGGAGAGAATTCTCTGCTTTTAAGAGCTCATGTGATTAGACCAGACCTATTTAGATAATCTAGAATAATCTCCTCAACTTGAGGTCTGTAACCTTATTTCATTCAGCATTAGTCAGACAGAGAAAGACAAAAACTGTATGATATCGTTTATATGTGACACATACAATAAACTAATGAATATAACAGAAAAGAAGCAGACTCACAGATATGCAGAACAAACTAGAGGTTACCTGTGGGGAGAGGGAAGGTGGAGGGATGAGATAGGGGGAGGACATCGAGAAATGCAAACTATAATGTGTAAAACAAGCTACAAAGGGACTTCCTTGGTGGTGCGGTGAATAGGAATCCGCCTACCAATGCAGGAGACATGGGTTTGATCCCTGGTCTGGGAAAATTCTGCATACTGTAGAGCAGCTAAGTCTGCGAGCCGCAACTACTGACCCCGTGTGCTGCAACTGCTGAAGCTCACACACCTAGAGCCTGTGCTCTGCATCAAGAGAAACCACCACAATGAGAAGCCTATGCACTACAATCAAGAGCAGCCCCCACTCACCGCAACTAGAGGAAGCCCCTACAAAGCCGTGAAGACCTAGTGCGGCCAAAAATAAATAAATAATGTTAAAAAAAAATAAGCCACAAGGATGTATTGTACAGCACAGAAAATATAGCCAGTATTTTATCATAACTATAAATGGAATCTAACTTTTAAAAATTATGAATCACTATATTGTATACCTACAAGATATAAAATATACATCAATTATACTTTAATTTTTTACAAAAAGGTTTGTTGCCTTAATCATATTTGCAAAGTCTCTTTGTCATGTCAGGTCACATATTTACAGATTCCAAGGCTAAAGCACTATTTTGTGGACCACAGAGGTTCACACTGTCTCTGTCACAACTACTCCACCGAAAGCCACCACAGACGATATGTAAGTGAGTGAGTGATGCAACATTCCAACAAAACTTTAT
The DNA here is from genome assembly GCA_024291935.2 of Okapia johnstoni. Taxonomy (NCBI): domain Eukaryota; kingdom Metazoa; phylum Chordata; class Mammalia; order Artiodactyla; family Giraffidae; genus Okapia; species Okapia johnstoni. The sequence continues at coordinate 35,787,233 of CM044305.1, read as the reverse complement.
TTATGGACACTGAAACCTGAATTTCACATAATTTTTGTCAAAAATACATATTCTTCTTTTTAATTTTTTCAATGATTTTTAAATGTATACATTATTCTGAGCTCATGGCTTGATACAAAAACAGGCAGTAGGCTAGATTTGGCCTGGAGGTTGCTGTTTGCTGGCCTCTCATCTAGATGTTGATCCTTCTCATTTCAGACTGGAAGCCTGTAAAGGACAAGGGTGTTTTCTCTGATGTTTGCTGTACTATGGATGCACTTCTTGAAAGAATCAAACATTTGACAAAAGCCCAGGCCAGTGAAGTCCTACACACACACACACACACACACAAACACACACACTATTGACAATGTGTTTTATACCTGGGGCTCATTGTTATCGTATTTGACAGAGAAAAAGCCCTAAGTACTGGAAAGTTGCCTCTGGTGTTCATAATTCCAGGTAAGCAGGAAGAAAAACATAGATTCTTTTTTGTTTGTTTTTATTTTACTGTTTTCTGTTCATTGCTTATTTCTTTTTAAATTGAGCTTCTGGATAGGTTTATGTGGTTCAAAAGACTGAAAGTACAAAGAATAGACAATGAAAGACTTTTGCTAATCTTTGCCCCCCAACTCCTCATCTGCCAAGATCTCCTCTCACTACTATTCTTAGTTTATATGTGGACAAGCAAGCAAAGATAGTCTTTTAGTCCCCTCCCTCGTATACCAAAGATAGAATAGTATAAAAGTGGTGCTACATATAAAATCTTGCATTTTTTCACTCTTTCTTTTTTACAGTGTTGTGTTAATTCTACCTTACAGCAAAGTTATTCATTTATACATACATATATATATACACACATTTTTTTCACATTCTTTTCCATTATGGTGTATTATAGTATATTGACTATAGTTCCTTGTGCTATATGGTAGGACCTTATTGTTTATCCATCCTATATATGTTTGCATCTGCTAATCCCAATCCCCAATACTTTCCTCTCACACCCCCCCCATTGGCAACCACAAATCTGTTCGTTATGTCTGTGAAACTTTCCGTTCTGTAAATAAATTCATTTGGATCATATTTTAGATTCCACATGTAAGTGATATCATATGATATTTGTCTCTGTCTCACTTACTTCACTTAGTATGATAATCTCCAGATCCATCCATGTTGCTGCAAATGGCATCATTTCATTCTTTTTTTATATATGTATATGTGTATACACACACAGGCATATATATATATATATATATATATATATATATATATATATATATATATATACACACACACACACATACATTATACACACACGTACCAAATCTTCTTTATCCATTCATCTGTTGATGGACATTTAGGTTGTTTCATGGAAACAGCTACTGTGAATAGTGTTGCTATGCAAAGCTCTTTCTAAATCAGTAAGTAGCAAGCTTCCTTCCCCCACTCTACACTTTTTTTGAAACCTGCATGCTATTCCATTGGATGGGTAAATAAACATTTATTTAACCACTTCCCTACTGATGGACATTTGCATTGTTTTTAGTCTTTTGCAGTTACAAATGGTGCTTCATTTGAAGAGTGACCTTGTACTTATATTATCTTCTATGTGTGCAAGTATAGCTGTAGAATAAACTCCCCAAAGTTGTGTTGCTCGTTAAAGGGCAAATAAATTTATAATTTTGATAGCTATTACTAAATTACTTTCCAGAGAGGGTATATAACAATTTGCATTCTCACCAGGAATACATGAGAATGTTTATTTGCCCATATCCTCATCAACACAGTTTATTATTAAACTTTTAGATTTTTGCTAATCTCATAGGTAAAAGATGGTATCTTAGCACAGTTTTAATTTTCATTTTTAAAACTGAGAAAATTGAGCATCTTTTCATGCAGACTCTTGATACGCTAAAAAATTTCTTGTTGACTCAAAGAGTGATATCCTTACCTGCAACTAGAAAGTTAGAGTGAATGTAGACATTAGCTTTCCTGAAGCACATATCAGGGTCAGTAAGCACCTTAGTGGTTATCTAGTATAGTCCTGGTCTGATGCCAAAATGGTTAGGGATCCCTGCCTTCCTCAGCACAGGTACTCAGAGTTATAGAGCTCACAAAATTGAAAACATCTTTCTGTGAATCTAAAACTTAGAAAGTTTTGCAGAGCCAAAATCTTTCTGCAATTACCACATGACAGTAATTACAGTATGCTCTTGTTAAAGTTGACTATTCTTCTGTCACAATGAATATACCACAGAGAAATAATATTGGCTTAAAATATAGGTAGAATGCCCAACTTTTCCTGCCCTCAAAAATTATTCTTCACTTGCTAGACCCTTTAATTTATACTGCATGTTGTTTTCATCACAATTAGAAATAAAATTTAAAATGTAAATGCAACCAATGTGGTATTCTTACTAAAAATGCATAACCCCAAATGCCAGGGTCATGAAAGCCAAGGAGGGGCTAAGGACTGTTCTAGAATAAAAGAGACTAGAGAGATGTGCCAATTAATTGCCATCTGTGATCCTGAATTTGATTCAAGGAATCCAAAAAAGAGGAAAATAGTCCATAAAGGATATTATCGGGAAATTGGCAAAATTTAAATACAGATTGTATATCAGACTATAGCGTGACATCAAGACTAAGTATTCCGATTTGAGTAATTTAGCTGTGATCATGCAAAAGAATGTCCTTGCTCTTGGGAAATGCACACTGAAGAATTTACCAGCAAGGGGTTATGATATCTACCATTTACTCTCAAGTGGTTCAGGAAAATAGAGAAAGAAAAGGAGACAACGGTAAAGCAAATGTGGCAAAATGTTCACTGCTGAATGTGGGTGAAGGTTGATTGGGATTTTATTGTATTCTTGAAACTTTTCTGAGTGTGTTTGAAATGACTTAAACATAACTTTATGGCAAATAGATGGGGAAACGGTGGAAACTGTGACAGACTTTATTTTGGGGGGCTCCAAAATCACTGCAGATGGTGACTGCAGCCATGAAATTAAAAGACAATTGCTCCTTAGAAGAAAAGCTATGACCTGCCTAGACAGCATATTAAAAAGCAGAGACATTACTTTGCCAACAAAGGTCCATCTAGTCAAGGCTATGGTTTTTCCAGTAGTCATATATGGATGTTAGAGTTGGACTATAAAGAAAGCTGAGTGCCAAAGAATCGACGCTTTTTAACTGTGGTGTTGGAGAAGACTCTTGAGAGTCCCTTGAACTACAAGGAGATACAACTAGTCCATCCTAGAGGAAATCAGTCCTGAATATTCATTGGAAGGACTGATGCTGAAGGTGAAACTCCAGTACTTTGGCCACCTGATGCGAAGAGTTGACTCATTGGAAAAGACCCTGATGCTGGGAAAGATTGAAGGCAGGAGGAGAAGGGGACAACAGAGGATGAGATGGTTGGATGGTATCACTGACTCAATGGACATGAGTTTGAGTAAACTCCAGGAGTTGGCGATGGACAGGGAGGCCTGGCCTGATGCAGTGCATGGGGTCGCAAAGAGTCAGACACGACTGAGCGACTAAACTGAACTGAAACATAAATTGAATATAAATACTTCTGGAGGAGTCACTTAAGCACAGTATCCTTTTAGAAGAGTGACTTAAGCTTCCACCAAAATGTTCGTGACTGCTATGGTCACATTTATTGAAAAGGTACATGCGGTGATTGATTAAATCCAGACTAGTTGGAAATTTTGTATGGTCCCTTAGAATCAGCTCATAAACCAGATTAAGAGAATCAGTGAGCTGTTGGCTTTTGAAAACTGGCCTCTGTATTTTCCTTCTGAACATACTTGTTTGGATTATTTTACCAATAAGATGGCAGTGTGCATAGGAGTAGAGAATGGTGATCAGCTGTGTTAACTCCAGGGTCACAGTACCACCAATCCCATCATAGACGTGGTTGTGGATCAAGCAGAAGTATGTCAGAAGGATAGTGGAGACTGTAGCTGTCAGCCCTGTCCTCTGTCAAGCCACTTCACATCAGAGGCAGCATAAGCATGCCTAGGATGATATGAGGGGAGGGAGAGGGATGGACTGGGAGTTCGAGGTTACTAGAGGCAAACTATTATATTTAAGTTGGATAAATGACAAGGTCCTACAGTATAGTATGAGGAACTATATTCAATATCTTGTGATAAAACATAATGTAAAATAATATTTAAATATATATATGTATAACTGAATCACTTTGCTGTACAGCAGAAATTAACATAGCATTGTAAATCAACTATACTTCCATAAAAAATAAAATGAGAAATAAAATTCATTCTGATTTCACTACTTACTAGCTGTGTGACTCTGGATAAATCACTTAACCTACCCATACCTTGAAATCTTCACCTATAAAATGGGGATGATGGTAATAGCGTCTCCTGCACAACTATGGAGATTAAACGAGTCAGCTTAGAACAATTCTTAGCACATAGGTGCTAGGCTTCTCTGGTGGCTCAGATGATAAAGAATCTGCTTGCAATGCAGGAGACCAGGTTTGATCCTTGGGTCGGGAAGCTACCCTGGAGAAGAGAACGGCAACCCCCTCCAATATTCTTGCCTGGAATATTCCATGGACAGAGGAGCCATGGAGTTGCAAGAAGCAGACACGACTGAATGACTAACACTTTTCACTCACTACTGTATAAATGTCTGCTATTATTATTACTCTTATTAATTCCAAGAACCCATGGCTCTAAAGCCAAGTGGTGGTTCAGCTACCCTTGCTGTGGCTCTGCTAAGATTTTAAGTATTTTTCTATTTTTAAGCCAAACCTGCTTTCTGATGGTTCAAAGTGGTATTAATTCAGGCAGTTCATGGGCCAGTTAAAAGAAGATGCTATTTGAATTTTACCAGATTACAGGAATCAACTCGATTAATAGACTTCATTAATTTCTGACTCTTAACTCATTTACATTAATATGCTTATTCCTGGATGGACAGTTCCCCTAGCTATATTCATGGTTTTAAATTTCTTATCGGTGTCAACATTATCCTCCTAATACCTTTCTTTGGCCTTGCTCCCTTGGCTATGTTTTCAGATTTCATCAGCCAAAAAGCATTGTTACATGAGGCATGGCGTGGGGGCCTTCCAAGGACCTCAGAGGGGAAACATGGCAAACCCTCACTAATTTGGATTCCACTGACTATGAACTTGTGACAAATTTGACCTAGGGTAAATGAGAAGTTTTGGTGTTATTAGAAGAGAAAGGTGTTGCACTCATATTTTGCCAGGTTGAACTTTCTATTTTCTAGTTCTAGATCTGAAATGAAGAGATAAGAAAGGATGCTTGAAAGGGCAGAAAAGCCTCATTTCTTTGATGAAGACTTAGCCCAGTTTCAAGCGTGGACATGCACACAGCAGGTAGAATTAGAAAATAAAGATTGTAAACCATTCCGAGAGGAAAGGAAAGTGACGAATTTTTAAAAATGTATTTCTCATATTTTAATATTGATACAATTTAGCATAGAAAGGTAGATAGCTATTATGTCCTTATTGTATATCTTTTAAATTTTTATTTTTTTTTTTAATTATTGAGGCATAGTTGACTTACAATGCTATGTTGGTTACTGCAGTACAGCAAAGTGCCTTCAGATTTAGTTTGAGTTACTGGGGAAAGAAAAACTTCATTACCCTAGAGTCATATTGCATTTCTGACATTAAAAAATATTCTTCAGGTTGGTCTTTTGACCTACTTATCATGCATGAGTGGCTTTTGACTACGAAATCACTATTAAAGGACAGAAATGTATTGCCATTCAGGATATTTTAAAAATCATATATCATGATTTCGAGGCAAACCTAGCATAATAAGAGTTTCATGATTTCATCAATCTTGGCATTAATACAAAGCATCATAAAAAGACTATCTAGAAGGTTGCTAAATCTTCTTAGAAGTGTACATTCTAGTGTGCTTGCTTCAAAACACACATATAATTTTACATCTTATCTCATTTAAGCAATAAACTCTCAGCTTTTATCAGAAACATTGGGTTTTCTGCTGTAAACATAATGTCATTGCCCTGATACCACATTTGGTAAGAAACCAATTTCAATTTCTGAGCATAAAGAAGAATTTATAAAAACACAGTTGTTCCCTTTTATTTCTTTTAATCATTTGATGCAGAAAAGAAGTCAAACCCTGAGATTACCAAGAGTGTTCCAGAAGTGTCTAGAATAAAAATGCGTGATTCAGGGAAATTATAGAGGAAAATAGGTAGCATAAAATAACTGTTGTATGGCCATCAGCAGGAGGACGAGACTACCAAGAGGAAGAGCCAAAATACAAAGCAAGAAAAGGTTTTTTAAAATCCTACTATGTCTCATTTTTAAAACAGCTTTACTGAGATATAAACTGCATAATATACAACCACTCATTTAAAGTGTACAGGTCAATGGTTTTGAGTATATGCACAGTATGCAACCATCACTAAAATCTAATTTTAGAATATTTACATTACTCTTAAAAGAAGCACTTTATCAGTCATCCCCCACCCCTAGCTCCCACCCATTCCTCTCAAAATCTCCTCTGCCCTTGTCTTAGGCAACCACTAGTCTACTTTCTGTCTCTATAGATTTGCCTATTCAGAACATACATATAAGTGGAATCATACAATATGTGGTCCTTTGTGACTGGCTTCTTTCATTCAGCAGAATGTTTTTAAGGTTAACCCATGTTATAGCAAGTATCAGTACTTCTTCCTTTGTATGGCTGAAGAATATTCTATTCTATGGTATACCACATCTTTAGGCTTCCCTGGTGGCTCAGATGGTAAAGAGTCTGCCTGCAATGCAGGAGACCCGGGTTTGATTCTGGATCGGGAAGATCCCCTGGAGAAGGGAATGGCAACACACTCCAGTATTCTCCCCTGGAGAATCCCATGGACAGAGGAGCCTGGCAAGCTATAGTCCATGGGGTCGCAAAAGTAGGACATGACTTAGCGACTAAACCACCACCATCACATCTTTATCCATTCATCAGTTCATAGACATTTAAGTTGTTTCTGATTTTTTTGGCTGCTGTGCATAATGCCACCATGAACATGCGTGTACAAGTTTCTGTGTTTACGTATGTTTTCACTTCTCTTAGGTACATATCTAGGTGTGGAATCGCTGGATCATAGGGTAACTCCATGTCCAACATTTTGAAGAGCTGCCAAGGTATTTTCCAGAGCAGCTGCACCATTTTACATTCTCACCAGCAATCTATGAGGGTTCTGATTTCTCCGTATCTCTTTGATTTTGCTTTCAAACATTCAAGACTGCTGACAGCAGATCCATACTATTAAGATTAGAAAGAGATATGACAAACATATAGTGTTTCAGGGTGGCTGACAGTGTCACGAGCATGTTGGATAAAGAATCAGGAAAACATTCAATGTAAAATAAAATATTTTCAACATTATCACCATCAACCAAGATTGCTTGTTACCATCTGCTTCTTTTGTACTTATTGAAGAAGCAAGGCCAACTGTGTTGCCCCCCTGGGCAGCATACATATTAATATTTAGAGACTTAAGGACAAAAACTGAAAAGGGAGAGAGCTTAATGGAAATAAATAATTGATGATAATCATAAATGAGGAAGAAAATGAAGAACAATTTATGATATTATTTTAAGGTGATATAAGCTTATACGCATTAAAATAAGGAAAAAATACTCACAACTATTTATTTTACCACCATCTGAGGACTCTGCTGTCCATTTATCCCAGATTCTTTGGTGGCTTCTCCACTTTTACCTCTGAACACAGAATCTGTACATGATCATGTTACTCATTTGGCAACTTTGACATATATTTTCTATTGTAGTTATTTAACTTTTGATACCCATCTGCTTTGCCTCCCTTCCTCACCTTCTGTGCTGTGCTGTGCTTAGTCGCTCAGCCATGTCCAACTTTTTCCAACCCCATGGACTGTAGCTCTCCAGGTTCCTGTGTTCATAGGGATTCGCCAGGCAAGAATACTGGAGTGGGTTGCCATATCCTCTTCCAGGGGATCTTCCCAACCCAAGGATCGAACCCAGGTCTTCCGCAATGCAGGTGGATGCTTTATTGTCTGAGCCACTAGAGAAGCCCTCCTCATCTTCTAAACATAGGGTTTTCAACTTGTATTAAATTTCCTAATTCACTAAACACAGCTGGCGATTATATGAGAATTTCATAACAATATTCAATTTATCTTTGTTGAGTGATTTAATTCTGGATCATGACATAAATTTCAGTGATGTCATGAGATGACAAGGCACAAATTTTTCTCATCAATTTCTGGACCATGAATATAAATCCCTCAAATTGTCTGTTTTTAAAAACAATATACCAGTTTCAGAATAGCAATGCATACTAGCAATCCAAAAGAAATATTGATCATAAACTGACACCTAATTGAATATCTGGCTCATCTTGTGTGGGACTCATTTCTCATCTGAGTTCACACACACACATGCTCCTTGCACACAACTTCAACAAAACTTTACCTGTCAAAATCTGCCTCTGAGCACACAGAACTTGAGCAGTAACAAAAAATAGGCATTGCCACTTTCACAAAAGCCTAAAGATTATTCCCAAGATTAGGAAGATAATGTTCATGTTCCTGAAAACATTGAGAGATTTTATTTGCAACTTTTTATGCTACTGCTGCTGCTGCTGCTAAGTCGCTTCAGTCGTGTCCGACTCTGTGTGACCCCACAGACAGCAGCCCACCAGGCTCCACCGTCCCTGGGATTCTCCAGGCAAGAATACTGGAGTGGGTTGCCATTTCCTTCTCCAGGGCATGAAAGAGAAAAGTGAAAGTGAAGTCGCTCAGTCGTGTCCGACTCTTAGCGACCCCATGGACTGTAGCCCACCAGGCTCCTCTGTCCATGGGATTTTCCAGGCAAGAGTACTGGAGTGGGGTGCCATTGCCTTCTCCATTTTATGCTACAGAGCTTATGAAATAAAATAATAATGCAACACAGTATACTTTGTTTTTATATGACCCGTATGGATGTGAGAGTTGGACTGTGAAGAAAGCTGAGTGCCGAAGAATTGATGCTTTGAACTGTGGTGTTGGAGAAGACTCTTGAGAGTCCCTTGGACTGCAAGGAGATCCAACTAGTCCATCCTAAAGGAGATCAGTCCTGGGTGTTCATTGGAAGGACTGATGTTGAAGCTGAAACTCCAGTACTTTGGCCACCTGATGCGAAGAGCTGACTCATTGGAAAAGACCCTGATGCTGGGAAAGATTGAGGGCAGGAGGAGAAGGGGACGACAGAGGATGAGATGGTTGGATGGCATCACCGACTCAATGGACATGAGTTTGGGTAAACTCCGGGAGTTGGTGATGGACAGGGAGGCCTGGCGTGCTGTGATTCATGGGGTCATAAAGAGTCGGACACGACTGAGCAACTGAACTGAACTGAACTTTCATCTAAGAAAGTTAAAGAAACTTACAAACATTACTCATTCACCTTCATAAATTTTTTAATTGAATTAACAAGATAGTCTATTGAGCAAAAGTTAAAAGCAACAAAAACAACGACTGTTCCAAACATATCCAATTTTCATTTTCTTGACTTACATGAAATTATTCAGCCTCTCATTAGTTTCAACCTCCAGGAGATAAGGCAACAACGAACTGCTGAATTGTATAAATTAAAAAGAATAATTCAGAGCTCATGTTGCATTTGTCTTCCCCCTGTCTAACTTAGAGCTTTAATTCTGAAGAAGGAAAAACCTGTGGTACGTTTCTTTCCTTGCCAATCCTTTGCGTATTTCATGTTTTACGACCATTCCACTGTCTGTAATGGGGTTTGAGCTCTTCGACAACTCTGTTGATGCAAATAGACATATTCCTAGGATGCTACCTAATGATTTTATGATCTAGCCATTTGTTCTTTGATCTTGAAAGTGCAAGGCCAAGGTTTACTTAGGTCACATGTTTTCATGGGGTGGGGGGTTGGGACTTGTGGGGAGTGCAGGAAATCTTTCACCCACAGTGGAGGGGGGTGGGGTCGTAATCAAACCTCCTTGATGATGCTGATTTGTACAGTAAAGTAACTGTATTAGTGTTCTGTCTTCTTAGCTATTTCAGTCTCTAGGAATCTTAAGACCTGGTCTTGTGGCTCCAATAATCTCCATTGTTTTTTTTTTTTTCCAAGTTGGTACTAGCCATTCTAATGAATTATTTCTTAAATCAACATGAAACCAAGATAATGCTCAAAAGTAATATTAAAATAATAGCATTGTCTTAGAACTGCTTGCCACAGCAATAAGAAAATGGATTTTCCCTAGGAAAGTGGAAGTTTCCACAACTGTCACCCTACCCTCTACCCCACGTTTCCAAACTATATTTTTGTTTATGGTTCGTTTGTTGGGAAAATTCCTCCCCTGTTTCGATGTTGAACTGTTAATAGATGCTAAATCTAGGCCAGAAACTCTGTTTTATAATCGCACCTTCACGAGATTCTAGCTCTTATAAATGCCAAGACAAATGTTTAGATGAAGATAAAGTAAAACATTGCCCATAGCTTTATTTTTCTAAATGAGTTGTCTTTAAAGGAATAGTCAAGAAGGTTTAAGTGTTCTAGCTGATGTGTGACTTTGGCCCCATTTATGCTACTCCAAAATAGTTATTTTAGTGCAAAACAACAAAAGAGTCCCACTTATCATTTGACATGGTGTAAATCAAAACAGTAGAGATTTGTTGGCTTTAAAATATTTTGCTACAGAGCATTAAAAACATACAAAGAGACAGAACAATCAACACTTACATATAGTTTACCACAAAAAAAACAGAGATTAACACAGGCAACTTTATTCTCTCAGAATAAAATGAAACAAAATAAAAAAGAATAAGATTCTGCTTTAGCTAAGGCTTTATCCCATTCCCTTCCCCTCCTTTTCATTCCTAAAGAAAATCAGGATCCTAAAGTGGGTGTGCAGTGTTCTTGTACACATATAAATCCACTGAAAAATGACGAATGTCAGCTATTTATTTATCGATCCCTAACCTGATGGAAGTGAAATGTATTTCCACCTTCCCCCACAATTGCAGTGCTGCAATAAACAAGTATACATGTTTACTTGGGCACATTTGGGGGAGTTGCTCCAAGGTGGATACTGACAAGTGGAACTTCGAGTTGTTGGGTAGACACATAATCAACTTTGTTACATGTGGTCAGTCTGCTCCCCAAATCACTCATCTGAAGGCTCTTATTGCTTTAGATCCTTACTGATAGTGTTTTCAGACTTTTAGGCATGTTATTAATGTATGTGGACCTGTTTCTGTACTCTGTATTCACCATATCATGGCAGATTAATTTATCTTTGCACTAATAACAATACTTTTAATTACCATAGCTTCATGCTGCTGCTGCTGCTGCTAAGTCGCTTCAGTCGTGTCCGACTCTGTGCGACCCCATAGACGGCAGCCCACCAGGCTCCTCCGTCCATGGGATTTTCCAGGCAAGAGTACTGAGTGGGTTGCCATTGCCTTCTCCACCATAGCTTCATAATAGGTTTTAACATCCAAAAGCAAATTTTCCCTTCTCTCTTTAAAAATATCTTGGCTATTATTGGTCCTCTATCTTTCTTAATGAATTTTAAGTTGAGATTGTTGCATTCCATGAAAGATTCTATTGAGATTTTGAGTGAAATCACATTGAATTTGTGGGTTAGTGTGGGCATATTTTATATCTTTATGATGCTGAGAATTTCCATCTCAAGTAAAGTATGTATTTCTGAATTTGTTAGACTTATTTCAAAGAACTTTAGGTTCTATTGCTATCTTAAATGTTATATTTTTAAGAATTACGTTTTATAATTTTTGATGATAGTAGAGATGGGGGAAATTGCTTCTATATTTGAGATTTATATTCAACAACTTTGTTGAACAATCTCATTAGTTCTAATAGTTTGTTAATTCCATATGCATAATCATGTCATCTGCAAGTGACAACAGTTTTGTTTCTAACATATTTTAATTATTTTTCTTCTTTTAATTTACTGGCAAGAATCACTAATACAATGTTAAATAAAATAGTGATATGGGTTTTTTTTTCTTGTTCTTAAGTTTAAAGGAAGTATCTATAATGTTTCATGTAACAGTCAAGATTAAATCAGAGGAGCAGAACCATTAGAAGATAAGTATTTGTTACAGGGATTTGACCTTACACAATTGTAGAAGCTGTAAGACCACTGTCCTCCCAACTTGAAGTCTAGGGGCAGACAGTGGGGAAGGGAAGATGGATGCCATGTGGGGAAAGATCAAAGACAACAGTGAACCCACAAGCACAAGCTGGAGCCCACAAGGGCAGACTGAAATCTCTTGTCAGTTCTTTTTTTTCCTTCTTCCTTTTCAAAAAATTGAGGTACAATTGATATACAATGTTAGATAAATTTCAGGTCTACAACATAGTGATTCACAATTTTTGAAGGTTATTCTTCTTTTATAGTTACTATAAAATATTGGTTATATTCCCTGTGGTGTACAAGATATACTTGTAGCTTATTTATTTCAATACACAGTAATTTGTACCTCTTAATCTCCTACCTCTATCATGCCCTTCCCACTTCCCTCTCCCCACTGGTAACCACTAGTATGTTCTCCAGCCCTGTGAGTCAGTTTCTTCTTTGTTATATTCATTAGTTTGTTTTATTATCTTTATTTCATAAATAAGTGATATCATACAGTATTTGTTTTTCTCTGACTTATTTCACTTAATATAATACCCTCCAAGTCCATCCATGATGCTGCAAGTGGCAAAATTTCATTATTTTTCAGGGCTGAGTAATATTCCATTGTGTATAGATACCATGTCTTCTTTATCCATTCATCTTTTTGTGGGTACTTAGATTGCTTCCATATTTTGGCTATTGTAAATAATGCTCCTATGAACACTGGGGTGCATGTATCTTTTCAAACTGGTGTTGGAGAAGACTCTTGAGGGTCCATTGGACAGCAAGGAGATCCAACCAGTTCATCCTAAAGGTGATCAGTCCTGAGTGTTCATTAGAAGGACTGATGCTGAAGCTGAAACTCCAATACTTTGGTCACCTGGTGTGAAGAACTGACTCATTGGAAAAGATCCTGATGCTGGGAAAGATTGAAGTCAGGAAGAGAAGGGGACAACAGAGGATGAGATGGTTGGATGGCATCACCGAGTCAATGGAATTGAGTTTGAGTAAACTCTGGGAGTTTGTGATGAACAGGGAGGCCTGGTGTGCTGCAGTCCATGGGGTCGCAGATAGTCAGACACTACTGAGGGACTGAACTGACTGAACTGAGAGAAAAAAATGTTATTGTCAATACGAGAATATTATAAATCTTGTCTAATTTTAAAAAAAATTAGTGTTTTCATTTTCTTCCAGCATATGCCCAGAAGTGGGATTGCTGGATCATATGGTACTTTTATTTTTAGTTTTTTTGAGGAAGCTCTATACTGTTTTCCACAATGGCTACACCAATTTACATTCACACTAACAGTGTAGGAGGGTTCCCTTTTCTCCACATCTTCGCCAACATTTGCTATTTGTGGTCTTTTTGATGATAGCCATTCTGGCAGGTGTGAGGTGATATCTCATCGTGGTTTTGATTAGCATTTCTGTAATGAGTAATGATGCGAACATCTTTTCATGTGCATGTTGGCTATCTGTATGTCTTCTTTGGGAAATGTCTCTTCAAGTCTTCTGTCCATTTTTTAATGGGTTTTTTTTGATGTTGAGTTGTATGAGCTATTTATATGTTTTGGATTAACCCCTTATCAATCATATCAGTTGGAAATATTTTCTCCTATTTAGGAGGTTGTCTTTTGCTTTGTTGATGGTTTCCTTTGCTATACAAAAGCTTTGAAGTTTAATTAGATCCCCTTTGCTTACTTTTGCTTTTGTATCCTTTGTCTTAGGAGACAAATTCAAAAAAGTAATGCTGTGATTTATGTAAAAATATATTCTGCAGCCTGTGTCAGTTCTTGACCCTGATGGAGTAAAATAAATAGTTATGAGTATTTTTTCCTTATTTTAATGTATGTAAGTTTATATATATTTTTGTTTTTTTTCTCTCTGGGTCTTAGTTATTAGGGAGCTCAGACCCCTCTCATCCATCCTATAGTGGCCTTTATTATTGACATAGCTATGGTCTCTCTTGTTTTCTCAGTGTTTCCCTATTATTGAATTTGTCTCTTTTTGTTAAACAATTCCTATAATTTGGGGGTGAAAGAGTTAAAGTAGAAATTAAATAATGATTCTAGTAGTAACCAGCTTGTGGATTGCTCACTTATTTTCCTTTTTCTATAATATAGATTTACAGTGGTGCTACATACTTTTTTCCTTTGGAACATATTACACATGATAACGATGACAGTGGCTGAATGAGTTTTTGTTTTTTTTTTCTAAAGAGGCTTTAACAGTAATGGTTCAATCAGAGAAGCAGAACCACAGGGAATGAATATATTTACATGTATGGATTTGTTACAGGGATTTAATCTTATGCAATCATAGAAGCTGGTAAAATAGACTCTTTAAAGTTATCTTCACATCTCATGCTGGAAATTCAAGTTCACAGAGCAAGCACTTGGTAAGGGAAGTTGGATGAAAAGCAGGGCAATTCAAGAGCAAGTCAGAACCACAAACACAGGCTGGAGCCTATGAGAACAGACTGAAGTCCATCTTAGTTCTTGTTGCCACTGACCTTGATGGAGCACTTGCTGCCACTGCATCACACCAACAAGATGAGCCACAAGACAAGTGACAACATGTGTGAATTACAAAATGGCTACCATTTCACTTCTGCCCTTCAAATCTCACCCATGGGTTTCACTGGAAACATACAGGAAGGGAGACACTGGGAAATGCAGCTCAACTTAGCTAAGTTGACAAATGACAAACCCACCACAAAGCACTTGCTTTTGTTTTTAAATCAGCTTTGTTGAGGTGTAATTTACAATGACACGAACCTATTTTAAGCCTATTTAAAGCATATAATTTGATGAGGTTTGACAATTGTTACAGAGTTACGTACATGCAACCAGTAACCAGCAGCACAATCAGGATATCGAATACTTCCATCCCCTGCAAAAGTTCCCTCCTGCCTCTTTGTAGTTAATCCCCCTCTCACCCTCAGCTCCAGGCAGCCATTGATCTGTTTTCTGTCAATATAGATTAGATTTGACAGTTCTAAAATTTTATGTTAATGGAATCATACAGAATTGTACTCTTCTTGTGTCTGGTTATTTTCACTCGGTCTAAGAATTTTGAGATTTATGTATGCTACTGTATGTATCAATAGTTTATCCTTTTTATTGCTGAGTAGTAGTCCACGCCATGGATATATCACAGTTTGCTTATCCATTCTCCTGTTAATGGACATTAGAGGTGTTCACATTATTTAGCTATCGTGAATAGTCATTGCATACATTCATGTATCAGTCATTGTATCGAAGTGTTCCTTCTCTTGTATAAATGCCTAGGAGTAGAATTCCTGGTCTATTTAAATATTTTGCCCATTTTTCAGTGTGGTTTGTTTTTCTTCTTACAATTGAGTTGAAAGAGTTATTTATGTGTTCTGGATGAAAATCCTTTGTCAGACATATGAAATCATGAATATTTCCCACTATCTTGTGGCTTGCATTTTTATTTTCTTTAAGATGTGTTTCAGATACAAGTTTTAAATTTTGATTAAGCCCAATTTATCTTTTTTTTTTGGTTAGTGCTGTTGTGTCCTAAGACATCTTTCCTACCCCAAAGTACACAAATATTTTGTGTTTTTCTTGTTGTTGTTTTTGCAGTACAGCTTGGGGCATTGGGAGGGATAGAACCCTAGCCCCTGGCAGTGGAAGTGCAGAGTCCTAACCACTGGACTGCCGGGGCATTCCCTCTTACATTCTATTCCATATGTTTTGTAGGTTAACTTTCATATTTAGATCCATCATCCATTTGACTCTTTATTTGGTGAGCACTGAGATCTGTTTTTCAAAATATGGATACCTAGGACAGGGAAGCCTGGCATGGTGCAGTCCACAGGGTCACGAAGTCAAACACGACTTAGCGACTGAACAACAACTGTTCCAGGATTACTTTGTCTCCCTTTCCAAAGATCACTTGATCATATATATGTGGGTCTATTTCTGGACTCCCTATTCTGTTTCATTAATGTATATGTCTGTCCTCAGGCCAATATTTAACTGTTTTGATGAATGTAGCTTTAGCATAAGTCCTGTAAGACCTTCAAATTTTTTCTTCTTTTCCAAAATTGTTTTGGATACTCTTGGTCCTTTTACATTTTCACATAAATTTTATAATCGTTTATCAGTTCTAATAAAGAGCCTGCTAGGATTTTAACTGAGAGTGCATTGAATAGCTAGATCAATTTGTGGAGAATTTACATCTTAACACTATTGAATGTTCCAAGCCATAATCATTTTTGTCTTGTTCTATTTTTAATTTAAATTAATTGTCTTCGTTAATTTCTCACAACCATGCTTTATCATTTTCAGTGTAAAAGTTTTGCACATTTTGTTAAATCTACCTCATTTCTTTGTTGCCATTTGTAAATTGTATTTTTTAACATTTCAGTTTCCAATTGTTTATTGAATGTCAGTGATCTTTATTCTTATCTTTATCACTTCTTCATTTCTTTGAATTTAGATTGTTCTTTTTCTAGCTTCTTATGGTGGAAACTTAGATAATTGACTTTGAACCCTTCTTTTTTCTAAAATAAGCATCATGCCTATAGATTTTTTTTCTCTAAGCAATGCTTTTACAGCATCCCCCACATTTTTTCTTTTTTTCATTGACATATAGTTGATTTACAGCATTATATTAGTTTCAGGTGTAATAGCACAGTGATTCAGAATTTTTATAAATTATACTCCATTTAAAGTTATTGCAAAATAATGGTTATAATTTCCTGTGCTGTACAATATATCTGGTGCTGTTTATTTTATATATAGTAGTTTATATTTCTTAATCCCCTACTCCTATCTTGCCCCTTCCCACTTCTCTTTCCCCATTGGTATCTAATAGTTTGTTTTGTGTATCTGCGAGTCTGTTTCTGTTTCATTATATGCATTTATTTATTTTTTATATTTCACATATAAGTAATAGCAGAGTATTTGTCTTTCTCTGTCTGACTTGTTTCACTAAGCATAATACTCAACCCAGGTTGCAAATGGCCAGTATCTCAAAACTTGATATTTTTACTTTTATTCACTTTGAATTCTTAAAAATGTCTTCTTTGACCCATTGGTTTCTTAAAAGTATCTTTTTAGTGTCCAAATATTTGGAAACTTTCAGTTATCTTTCTATCATTGATTTCTAATTTTATTTCATTGTGGTCATAGGACACACACTATGATTCCAATCCATTTAAGTTTATTGACACTTTTTTTATGGCATAGCATATAATCTACCTTGATAACTCTTCCATGTGCACTTGAAAGGAAATGTATACTCTATTGTTGTTGAGTAGAGTGTTCTATAAATGTCAATTATGTCAAGTTGGTCAATGGCATTTAAGTCTTCTATATCCTTACTTATTTTCTGCCTACTTGATCTATTAATTATTATTGAGAAAGGAGTGTTGAAATCTTGACTAACAGCTGTAGATTTGTCTATTTCTTCTTAAAATTTCCTCAGGTTTTGTTTCAACTCTTTCGAAGCTCTGATGTTTGGTGCGTATTCATTTAGGATGTATGTCTTCTTGATGAATTGACCCCTTTATCATTATGAAACATTCCTCTTCATCTCTGATAACATTTTTTTTTTCGCTTCCTTTTCAGCAAGGATCTCTTTGTAGTAAACCCTCTCAGTATGTTGGAAAATGTCTTGATTAAATGATGATTAAGTTGGATATTGAATTCCAACCTCACAGCTGTCATCTCTCAGCCCTGTGAAGATGTTATTCCGTTATCTTCTGGCCTGTAATGCTCCTGTTGCAATGCTTCTTCTCAGTTTAATTGTTGGTGTTGTTTTTTAAAACGCTCTGTTATTTCTCACTGATGGCTTTTAAGATTTCCTATTTCACTTTGGTATGTTGATGTTTCTTTACAATGTGTCTAGGTTTGGGTTTGTTTTTTATGTTGCTTACTTGATGTGGATGTACTTTTTAAAATTGAGGTTTAAGACTTTAATGAATACAGAAAAAAAATTGTCAGCCATTATATCTTAAAATACTGACTCTCCATAATCCTCTTATCCCCACAATTTTTCTATTCTTTCCTCAGGGAATTCCTTTTAGATATATAGCTGACTATCTAATTCTATCCTTGATACCTCATAATCTCTTTTTCATATACTCCATAATTTATATATTCCATCTTTTTATCTAGCTGTGTTGCATTTTGAATAAATTCTTCAGATATATCCTCCAGAGAGTTTAGTAATTCTCTTCAGCAATGTTAAATCTAATTTAAAAGTTCATTGAGTTTTAAATTTCAGTAACTGTATCTTTAAATTCTAGGAGATTAGTTTGGTTCAAAATCTGCTTATTATGTTTAAAATAGTGACTTGTTTTTATGGATTACAGTGCTGGCTTTATGTCTTTACTTTTTAAATATACTTATTTTATGCTCTGTATTAGGTTATCCTGTGTATTAGGTTGTTCTAGTACCTGAAGTATATTAGAGATATAGATCTGCTATTTATGTGCCCACTTTTACTCACAGTGAAGTCTTTCTCTCTTATGTCTTATAACTTGAAATTTAAACTTCACATCAGTGGAGCTTTATCTGTGCAATACTGTCCATCTCAGATTTGGGATATAGGTCTCCAAAACATTTTTGCATTTGTTTCTCCCAGGCAATAGAAACTTGGAAGAATTTTTTTTTCTTTCTCTATTTTTTTAAAAAATTGAAGTATAGTTGATTTGCAATATTATGTTAGTTTCAAGTGTAGAACAAAGTGATTCAGTTACAAATATATATATATATTCTTTTTCATATCTTTTACATTCTGGTTTATCACGGATATTGAACATAGTTCCCTGTGTTATACAGTGTGACCTTATTGTTTATCCATTCTATATATAATAGTTTGTATCTGCTAACCCAAAACTTCCAATCCATTTGTCCCCTCCTTCCTTCCTCCTTGGTAACCACTAATCTCTGTGGTTCTCTGTGTCTCTGAGTCTGTTTCTATTTCATCAGTCAGTTCAGTTGCTCAGTCATGTCTGACTCTGAGAACCCATGGACTGCAGCACGCCAGGCTTCCCTGTCCATCACCAACTCCCAGAGCTTGCTCAAACTCATGTCCATTAAGTCAGTCATGCCATCTAACCATCTCATCCTCTGTCATCCCCTTCTCCTCCTGCCTTCAATCTTTCCCAGCATCAGGGTCTTTTCCAATGAGTCAGTTCTTCACATCAGGTGGCCAAAGTATTGGAATTTCAGCTTCAGCAACAGTCCTTCCAAAGAATATTCAGGACAGATTTCCTTTAGGATGGACTGGTTGGATCTCCTTGCTGTCCAAGGGACTCTCAAGACTCTTCTCCAACACCACAGTTCAAAAGCATCAATTCTTTGGCGGTCAGCTTTCTTTATAGTCCAACTCTCACATCCAAACATGATTAATACGTTCATTTGTGTTGTATTTTAGATTCTACATGTAAGTGATATCATATGATGTTTGTCTTTCTCTTCCTGACTTACTTCACTTAGTATGATAATCTCTAGGTCCATTCACGTAGCTGCAGATGGCATTATATTGTTCTTTTTTATGGCTGAGTAGTATTCCATCATATACATGTACCACACCTTCTTTATCTATTAATCTGTTGATGGACATTTAGGTTGTCTCTATATCCTGGCTTGTGAATAGTGCTGCTATGAACACAGGGCTGTGAGACTGGGAAGAATTTTTATGTTAATTTTTCTTTTTAGGTATTCCTGGACCATGATGAAGCACATGGTTATATATTCTTTAGGGGAGACTTTTTTTCTACCCAGAGGCCAAGAAAAGAAAGAAAGACTGTTCATTGTCAGTTTGCTCCAGCAGGTGGGTTTTTTCCTTTCCTTCCTTTTACTAATGGTTCATCCCTTCAAGAACCTGGATTTATGTAGAACAGGATAATTCCAATTTCTTGACTTATGTCAGCCGAAGGAATTCATTATGCAGTTAAACCATCATTCAGTCAAGAGTGCTACATAAAAACATTTACAGGCAAACACCAACAAATTTACCATTAACAAATCATTGCTGAGACAAGAAGCAAAGCAGTTTCACAAGGAAGAAAGAGCTGAAGAAAGATATAAGAATTTCATTGGAAAGCATGAGAAAAAAAAGGAATTTGTAAAAATATAAGTAAAGCTAAATAAGAAATTTAACATTTTTTAATGATAATTAAGGGGACATCAAAATATAATGGAACTGAAATATAAGAGGATGACAACATGTAAAATGCAAGAGGTCCTATTAAGTAAGGCTGGAATGGAGCAGAAAACATAATCAGAATTGTTTTAAACATCCAGAAAATTTTATATTCCCATTAACAAGAAATCCAGGGATAGATGGCACCGGGGTAGGTTAAATTAGGGACCCCTCAGTGCCATCAAGGACCCGGATCTTTCATCTTCTCTTATACCCATGTTAATGTTAAAGCCCAACCAATTTTCCAGACCTTGTATATCTTTAGAGCTCTCTTTTTTTCCATCTGTCTGAAGATCTCCATTTCTCATCTGGAAGCACTTTTTCTGTGCATCTATATATATATATTTTTTCTCCCCAAATTGGAATCATACTGTACATAACTTTTTGTTATCTGTCTTTTCAAAAATATTCATCGTGAAAATGTGAAAATGTTTGGCATTAAACATAAGAAAGCCTTTGATTTCATTTTTCTTTCTTTCTTTCTTTTTCTTTTGGCTGTGAGGCACTGTATGTGGGATCTTAGTTCCCGGACTGGGGATTGACTCCCTGCCCCCTGCATTAGAAACATGGAGTCTTTACCACTGGACCACCAAGAAGGTCCCCATTTTCCATCTTTTGAACGGCTAATTTGAAATTGTGAAAAGAATCCTTAAAAAAACTTTGACTCAAGCTACAGTTTAAACTAATTTATTCTCATCTGTTCACTCAAATAAAAATAAAGGAAAAAATGTCCACCTCCAGAAGGTGGAGGGTTAAGAGAATAAACAAGTTGGTGAATGCTCCCACATGGAGGGAAGAAATAGAAATCAAGAAAATCTGTTTTTGCTTAGTTGAAATAATTTAATAGTCATTAGAGATTAGGAATCTGATGTTAGTATTTTTATATTTTTATTATGATATGCTTTACCTTTGCATTTCTTATTTTCAGGATTGCACAAGAAGATTCAGTAAGAGTGGCTTTATTTAATAATTCTGAAACACTGTTTATCAGTGAGTTCTTCCCCTATGGTATTTTGACTAAAGACCTATCTAGGAAAGATGTTAGAAACATGCTGTGGACCTGAGTTTGTTGGGGGAGGGTGGCAGCTGCTCTGGTTGTCTGTTCCAGAGAAGTCACTTGGGTCATTCAATGCCATGAAAAGAGCCCCATCTTTCTGAGTGTGTTGTCACTGCGAGAAGAATGGACTTTTTTTTTTAATTTATTTATTTTAGTTGGGGGCTAATTACTTTACAATATTGTAGTGGTTTTTGCCATACATTGACATGAATCAGCCATGGGTTTACATGTGTTCCCCATCCTGAACCCCCCTCCCACCTCCCTCCCCATCCCATCCCTCTGGGTCATCCCACTGCACCAGCCCTGAGCATTTGTCTCATGCATCGAACCTGGAATGGTGTTCTGTTTCACATACGATAATATACATGTTTCAATGCTATTCTCTCAGAACGTCCCACCCTCACCTTCTCCCTCAGAGTCCATAAGACTGTTCTATGCATCTGTGTCTCTTATTCATAGAATGGACTTTTAAGCATCTTTTTTTCTTTAAAAAAAAAAAAAAACGACACCAAAGGTGAAAGCATTTTGACAGATACATGGGGAAATAAATGTGGTTTATACAAGCTATGGGATATATCAGTCTTTAAATGGAAGGAATTTCTGGTGCATGCTACAACATGGATGAACCTTGACAACATTGTTAGGTGAAATAATCTAGTCACAAAAGAATACGGGGCTTCCCAAGTGGCGCTAGTGGTAAAGAACTCACCTGCCAACGCAGGAAATGTAAGAGACACGGGCTTGGTTCCTGGGTCAGGAAGATACCCTGGAAAAGGGCATGGCAATGCAATCCCGTATTCTTGCTTGGAGAATCCCATGGACAGAGGAGCCTGGTGGGCTACAGTCCATAGCGTCACAGAGTCAGACACAACTGAAGTGGCTTAGAACACACATACACACACTTACAAAAGAATAAATATGATGTGAGTACAAATATGGTAGCATTTACATGAGGTTCAGTCTGTTCAGTCACTCAGTCATATCCGACTCTTTGTGACCCCACGGACTGCAGCACGCCAGGCTTCTCTGTCCATCACCAACTCCCAGAGCTTGCTCAAACTCATGTCCATTGAGTAAGTAATGTACTTAAGGTCGTCAAAATCATAGATGGAAAGTAGAATGGTGGCTGCTAGGGGCCGGGGGAGGGGAAAGTGGAAGGAGTTGTTGTTTAATGGGCACAGAGTCAGATTTGCAAGATGAAAATTTTCTGGAGGGCAACAATGTGAATACATTAACATTACTGAACTGTACATTTAAAACCATTTAAAAATGGTTAACATGACCAATTTTATGTTATCTATATTTTACCACAATTAAAGATTTTTTTGATTTCCAATTTGAATAGGTAATACATACATGTGGCACCAAAATCAGAAGGTACAAAAGGGTATAAGTGCTTTACTTGTTTCCCAGTCTTGTTATCTGTCCTACAACCAGCCAGCCTATCTCCCCTTGGACATGAATTGATAGTACTTTCTTGTGTGTCCTTCATAGGTATTCTATGATTTATTCTTTTGAATAGCTGTGTGGTATATTATTGTATGAGCTTTCCTGGTGGTTCAGATGGTAAAGAATCCAGCTGCAATGCAGGAGGTGCAGGTTCAATAATTGGGTCAGGAAAATCCCCAGGAGAAGGGAATGGTTATTCACTCCAGTATTCTTGCCTGGAGAATCTCATGGACATAGGAGCTTGGCGGGCTATAGTCCTTGGGGTCACAGAGTTGGACACAACTGAAGCGATTGAGCACACACAGCACATTTTATTGTACATGTGCACTATATTTTTACCATTCCCCTGATAGTGATCATTTAGTTATTTTTAGTTGAAATCTCATCTTCTAATTAAAAATGCACACTCCATTATACATTTATTTATCATTTTTATTTTAAATTTACTCATTTTGATAGCAATATATTCACAAGATTCAAAAATCAGAAAACATAAGAGGGTAAACATTAAAATGTTTCCCTGCCATTGCTGTCTCCCAAGTCAACATGTCCTTCTGGACTGGTCATTTACCTGCTTCACAAATCCATTCACTGCCCTTTGCTCAGCTCTGTACTGCAGGAAACTACATTTCCCAGACTCCCCTACCTGATGGCTTATGGGTAGCTTCAGGCAATGGGAGGAGAAAGTGAAAGTCACTCAGTCGTTTCTGACTCTTTGTGACCCCATGGACTATACAGTCCATGGAATTTTCCAGGCCAGAATACTAGAGTGGGTAGCCTTTCCCTTCTCCAGGGGATCTTCCCTACCCAAGGATCGAACCCAGGTCCCCCTCATTGCAGGTGGATTCTTTACCAGCTGAGCCATAAGGGAAACCCAAGAATACTGGAGTGGGTAGCCTATCCCTTCTCCAGGGGATCTTCCTGACCCAGGAATCCAACTGGGGTCTCCTGCAATGGAAGGAGGGACACTGGTAAAGACTGGAGGGTGGGAGGAGGGCAGAGCCAATGTGTTTTTCTCTCCCCTCCTACTTGAGCAGAACTTCCTGCAGTTGCTGCAACTTCTTTTTGGCTTTACCTCCTACACTGTGGTCAGAGGGTGAGTCAGCCTCACGCTCTGTGGTCCCAGCTCCCTCTGGGCAGTCCCCATGGTTCTACTACTGCTGCATTGGCCCAGCTTCTCAGATCTGCTAACACCACTTCCTCCCTGGTTCTCCCCAACCCCATGAATAGTAGACATATATTGCTATTAATAACTTCTGAGCTACCTTATAGTCTCTTATTAAGCATCTTAACTCTTTTTTTTAACCTGTGTAACCAGTTTGAAGTATTAAAATTCCTCTGAATGCAATCCCTAGAGTGATTTCTCAGACTGGGACCCTGACTGACAATCACTCCTGGAAACAGATAAAATTATCAATTTCTTATGTGGGTCCTTTCAGAGTTATTTAATGTACATATGAGCAAATTATGTCTTTTCTCTCCCTCCCATATTTTTTAATAAGTGATAAAATACATACTATTCTGCACTTTGCTTTTTTTCACTTAGCAATAATGCTGGAATTTGTTCTTTATAAGATTCCAAAGATCTTCCTCATTCCTTTTGATTCATCATGTGGATTTACTATAATTAAATAAATTGTTGAACACAGCCATGCCCATTTACCTATGTATTATCTACTACTGCTTTCACACCAGTCCCTTATTTATGGATATTTAGGCTATTTATGATTTCTTGCTATTATAAATATATCTGCCATGAATAACTTTAAACTATACCATATCATGAACTGGAGATAAAACTCAAGAACCAGAATTGCTGGGTCAGTGGATATGTGAGTTTGAGAACTTTTTAAGCATAAAAGTTCAAAAATATATATGGGAGCAGAACTTCAAGGATTCCAAGGAAATAGTGTGTTAAAATTCATCTTTTAGTTGTATTTTGCATATGAAAACATAGTCAAAATAATTTATCATGGAACAACACAATTAAACATTATGAAACGTTCTTTGAAGTTAACTGTATTTTAAAAAATTCTTCATGTATCAACCAAGTGAAGGCAAAAGGGCAGGTCTCTATAATTACCTTGAATTTTTCAGAAAGCTCAAGTACTACTAGGTTAACGGAGCTTTGGAGCTCTGTTGGGTTCTCTTGACTGTGAATTGGTGCGGTGATTTTCCACTGAGGATGTCCAATTTGCCTATTGAATGATCTTTTTTTAAAATCTCTGAACATAGGAAAACTACTGTAAGTCTCTTCCCTGGGGAGAGTGTGATGGTTGCATGGAGAGAGTGAGCCAGAGGACAGGTTCTAAAAGTAATTAAGGGCACAAATTGGTTTGACTTAAAAGCGTCATGTAGATTTTCCATCTTAAAATTCTATTATTGAAAGCTTTACATTATCTGCCCTCTTCAAGGGATTGTATGGAGTGGCCCAGGACCTATTTCTGCCAGTTAAACGGTAAACCCTGGGATCAATGTAATTTCTGGTGACAAAATTAAGTATGAGAAAAAGTACCATCACTGAATATATACAATCAGTGACTTTGGTTGTAAAATCTTTTCTCTAAAAGGCAGAGGGTATATATTTTAGGTGTTATAGACCATGTAGTTTCTGTAGCAGCTACTCAACTCTGCTCTTTTAGTGCTAAAGTAGCTATAGATAATGCATAAGTGATCAAGCATGGCTGTGCTCCAATAAAACTTTATCTCCAAAAAGGGGTTGGTGGCAGGATTTTACCAGAGGGCTGTAGTCTTGCCCACCTATGCCATAGAGTCAAATCAATGTTCTCACAGTGCACCAGCCCCCTAATCTGTGGGGTGCTTGGTGCTCTGGCTCTCCTGACCTGAGCTGAGCTCTCCCATGGGATTGCTGTGATATCTGAAATGATTTTCCCTGGTGACAACCTGGCTGTGCTCTCTCCCTAGCTCAGAAGTCTTTTGGATTGAGAGTAAGTGAAGCCAAATCTGGCCTCTGTACCCCAACACTGAATTCAATCTTGGACATAGAGATTTTGGTGTAGAAGGGATACCTTTATTGCTTTGCCAGGCAAAGGGGGCCACAGCAGGCTAATGTCCTTACTTGGAGAGGGTAGTGAGGAGTTTTATAGTAGTGGTTCAAAGGGGGCATGATCAGCTCATGGACATTCTTCTGACTGGTTGATGGTGAGGCAGTGGGGAGTCAGCAAGATCAACCTTGTTCCAACCTGTCTGGGGTCTATGTGCTTGTGGGCAGCGTAGAGTTAACTTCTCCAACCTGGTGGGGGTTTCTGTATTAGAAAATAGTTCAAAGCTATCACTATGTATATCCCTTAAGGGAGAACCAGGACCCTGCCCCACTGCTGTACTACTATTCCTCTGGACTGCTCCTCCCTGATCTCACATCCTCTCCCTTCTCTAGTTAGCAACTTATTGAATCTGCCTGTTGGAACTCTGGGAAGATCAAGGGGACTGAATAAAGCCTATTTCCCATTATCAAGAAATGGGAGGACTTTCCTGGTGATCCAGTGGCTAAGACTCCATGTTTGCAATGCAGGGGTCCCAGGTGTGATTGCTGGTTAGGGAACTAGATCCCACATGCCACAACTAAGACTTCACATGCCACAACTGAAGATTCAACTTAAAAAAAAATGGGGGACATAGAAAGGCCTTTGCGCCCAGGAGCCCCACAAGGTCCTGCTTGGTTTCATAAGTGCACAAGATATGTTGACATGATATCCTTCAATGAATTTAGGGATCTGCTGAAACAATGTCACTCATGACAGCATTAGAGAATGAGAGAACAAGAGTAACAAATGGTGTCATTGGTCCCTGAGGCAGATGGCTTGCAAACATGCCTGCCAGCAATCCCCCCCATTCTTACACAGGTTTGCTGCACCTCTCATCAGGATGTGAGGTCTATTTCCTTCCTCTTGAAAATGGGCTCAACTTGGGACTTACTTTGGCCGATAGAATATGGCAGAAGTGACATGGTGCCAATTCCAAGCCTAGGCCTTAAGAGACTTGGCAACTTCAGCTTTTGCTCTCTTGGAAACCAGCTGTTATGGACAGAAACTTGGACAAGACTTCTGAATGATGAGTGACAACTTGGAGAGAGAGAGAGACAGAGGTCAGGTGGAGAAGAACTCAAGTGTACAGTAGTCACTCCTGCAACCTAGTCTGAGGCACCAGACATGTGAGTGAGACCACATTCCAGCTCCGGCCCAGCTCCCAGCTCAATGTAGCCACATGACCCACCCTGGACAATATCACACAGAGCAAAGATGTGTTATCTCTGCAAGTCTCCAGCTGGATTGCAGAACTGGGAGCAAATGAACAGTTGCTGTTTTAAGTCACTAAATTGGGGGATGGTTTATTCTACAGCAATAGTTCCCTTGACCCTGTGACCCAACAGCAAGGGATCTCCTCGCCTAAAACTCTCCTGACCCTCGACTTTCTCTCTTCTACATTATCCATAATTAGCAACTCCTTAATCTGGCTTCCAAGGCTCTCCACTGCCTGGCTTTTACTTACTTCATCACTATTTCTGCCTGCTCCATTGAAAGAAACTTTTTTCTAGATATTAGGAGAACTGTCTATGGAGACAGACTGCCTCTTATCAGCTGTATGACCTTGGTCAATTTGCTTAACCTGTCTGTGCTTAGTTTCTTCATATGGAAGAGAAGTAACAATAATCCCTACTAAACGTAGAATGATGGTGTATATTAATATGTTAATACATGTAAACATATAAGAACATGCCTGACACTGTGGTGTATACGATTTTGGTAGCCTTTGCTAGTATACTCCCTCCTGCCAAGGTGATCCTCTCTGCTCCTCTTTCTTTTTCTCTTCTTTCCTTCTCTCTCCACCCATCTGGAGCCCCACCTTCTATGTGGAGCCCCCTGATGCGACACCTCTCACTTATCTAAGACTTCCTTCTCCAATTTCTTGTCTGGGACACTAATAAGACATTCAGGCTTTGAGTTTATGTGGTCTCTGAACTTTCTGAAGATCTTTCTGCTTCTTGAGGGAAGGAATTATTGTATAAAGGTAAACAATTTCAGTGCTGCCCCTGCAATGTATGCAAGTTTTTTGAAATTGTTGCAGGAAGGCAGGACACCTTCCAGGGCCTGAGAGTAAGCTCTTGTCTAACACTCAGAAATGAATTGTCAAAGGAGATACATGAGCTGACAAAGCAAGAGACTTTGTCGGAAAGGGGAGCCCAGGTGGAGAGCAGTAGGGTAAGGCAACCCAGGAGAACTGCTCTGCCATGTGGCTCATAGTCTTGGGTTCTATGGTGATGGGGTTAGTTTCTGGGCTTTCTTTGGCCAATCACTCTGACTCTGGGTCCTTCCTGGTGGCATGCATATTGCTCAGCCAAGATGGATGCCAGTGAGAAAGAATCTGGGAGGTTGTATGACATGTGGTATCTCCTTTTGACCTTTCCCAAATTCTTCTGGTTAGTGGTAGCTTGTTAGTTCTGTGTTCCTTACTGGGACCTCCTATTGTAAAATAACTCATGCAAATGGTTACTATGATGCCTTACATGCTTCCTGAGAAACCTGTATGCAGGTCAAGAAGCAAGTTAGAACTGGACATGGAACAACAGACTGGTTCCAAATCGGGAAAGGCTGTACATTGTCACCTTGCTTACTTAACTTATATACAGAGTACATCATGTAAAATGCCTGGCTAGACAAATTACAAGCTAGAATCAAGATTACTAGGAGAAATATGAATAACCTCAGATATGCAGATGATACCAGTCTAATGGCAGAAAGTGAAGAGGAACTAAAGAGCCTCTTAATGAAGGTGAAAGAGGAGAGTGAAAAAGCTGGCTTAAAACTCAACATTCAAAAAACGAAGATTATGGCATCTGGTCCCATCACTTCATGGCAAATAGATGGGGAAAACAATGGAAACAGTGACAGACTATATTTTCTTGGGCTCCAAAATCACTGCAGACGGTGACTGCAGCCATGGAATTAAGACACATACTCCTTGGAAGGAAAGTTATGACAAACCTAGACAGCATATTAAAAAGCAGAGACATCACTTTGCCAACAAAGGTCCATCTAGTCAAAGCTATAGTTTTTCCAGTAGTCACGTATGGATGTGAGAGTTGGACCATAAACAAGGCTGAGGACAAAGAATTGATACTGTTGAACTGTGGTGCTGGAGGAGACTTTTGAGAGTCCCTTGGACAGCAAGGAGATCAAACCAGTCCATCCTAAAGGAAATCAACCCTGAATATTCATTGGAAGGACTAATGGTGAAGCTGAAGCTCCAATACTTTGGCCACCTGATGCAAAGAGCTGACTCATTGGAAAAGACCCTGATGCTGGGAAAGATTGAGGGCAGGAGGAGAAGGGGGCAACAGAGGATGAGATGGTTGGATGGCATCATTGACTCAATGGACATGAGTTTGAGTAAACTCCAGGTTCTAGTGAAGGACAGGGAAGCCTGGCATGCTATAGTCCATGGGGTCTCAAAGAGTCAGACATGACTGTGACCGAACAGCAAGCAAAGTAACAATATTGAAGCCTTGGGGCAGGGTCCCTCAGGGGATATACATAACAATACCTTTGAGTTATTTTGCAGATACTGAAATCCCTTCTGGTGGAAGAAGTTAACTCTATGCTGCCCACGAGCACAGTAGACCCCAGACAGGTTGGAACCAGAAGGTTGATGATGCTGACTCCCACTTACCTCAGCACCAACCAATCAGAAGAACGTCCATATGCTGAAAGTGAAACTGAGTACGGCCCTGAGGAGCTCCCAGGCAAGACTTCAGCCATTTTGACCTTCCTTGAGTTCCAAAGGGCCAGCTGCTAATCAAGAGAGGAGCTGCCAAGAAACCACCTGAGGCAAGATTAGAGGAACAGCTCATCTAACCATTAGGAGAATAACCATCTGAGATGAGGTTAAGGGAATAGAAGCCCTGCTCACACCCTAATCTTGTCAGAGACCCCACAGTCTGACCCATTATAAAAACCCTCAAGTTCTATGGGGTGGAGACACATAGTTTTTTGAGGCAGAAGCCTGGTGTGTCTCTGTTTGCCTGTCAAAGCAATAAAAACTATCCTTTTCTACCTCATCCAAAACTCTGTCTCTGAGCTTTTATTTGGCACCCATGTACAGAGAAGCTGAGGTTTCAATGACAATCACACCCTTTTTGAACCATTGCTATGAAACTTCTCACTACACTCTCCAAGGAGGGACATATGGTTTTGAGGGCACAAGTCTGCTGTGGCCCCTCCTTGCCTGGCAAAGCAGTAAAGCTATTCTTTTCTACTTCACCCAAAATTCTGTCTCTGAGATTCAGTCTGATAGAGGTCGAATTTTGGCTAAAAAAAGTGCATCCTCTAATTAATAGAATCTGAGGAGTATTCAGTAAGCCAATTTTTGACAAACGTATGGGACAGGGAGTAGGACCATCACAAGGTAGAGTAGTTCTCTGAAGCTATTAATAGTGGTGAGTGTATACCTCCTCTGGGCCCAAAGGGATGAGGAAAGAGAGAGACAGTTGAAGGGAACACAATCTTATTTATTTGGCCGTACCACTTGACTTGTGGGATCTTAGTTCCCTGACTAGGGATTAAACCTGAGCCCTCAGCAGTGAGAGTGCAGAGTCTAACCACTGGACCACCAGGGAAGTCCCAAAGGGAACACAATCTTGGGTCAAGGGACCCAATTAACCCAAGGCAACTCTGTGAGAAGAGTGCCAGGGTACCATCAGGGGTTCCACCCTCTGATTTTCTGGTGCTGCTTATGTGCTTCCCATTGGAAGCCCAACAGCAATGGTGCCACTGATGTGCTACATTCAGGTCAGCCTTCTGGGTGGAGAGCAGGGGGAGAGGGTCGAGAGAGATATCCTCATATCACAGTAACATTTCTCAGGAGATTTCCATCTATCAACTTGGAGATTTTTTAAATGTTCATCTATAAACTTTACACATTTATGGTTTTTCTTGGTGAGAAGTAAACTATCTAATATCTGTGTAGATATTCCATGACCTCCAATTCGTATCATTGGTTAACCAGCTGGTATAGAATTTGAGGGGAGGAAAAGAAAATTATTATAATATCTGCTTTGGAAAGATGTCATGAGGATACATCTGCTGCAGAAACGTTGGACTAGTTACTGCCTTTTTCCTTTAATTTTTTAAACTGTTACCAAGACATGTTTCGTTATTATGTGTTTATGCTGGCAGAGCTTCAAATGTGAAATTTCATTTCTAAGAGGTTCTTTGAAATATTTGGATATTTGCTTCAAACTTTTTGTCATGCCTTCAATTGATTAAAATTTCATTTTAAAGAGTCTGTGCACAGTGTGCTGAATTTGAAATCCTTCATCAGACTTTTAAAGATCATGTCTACACAATAAGAAAAATGGCCTGTCTGTTCAGGGAAATCGAATCAACTTATAGGGGGAAAAAAATCACCAAGGTATAGCTATTGTGCGGTATCCTGTGTGTGAAAAACAGTTCTTGGGTTGACCATAATTTTTGTTTTCCTCACAGTGGGTTTTGGCACTATTGGGCATAGCTTGGCCAAATCTCTTTCCTGTCCACCCTTAAGGGCTTCTATCTTCCACTTCTCTTCTATTACTTCCCTTATACACTGTGAGTTTAGACCTTTGCTCTGAACTGTATATTCTGGAAATATAGAATCTTGGAGTTGAAAGTGCCATTAGTAGCCACCCCGTTCCTTCTTCCTGGTGAGCACTCTCTTGTGTAAAGTCTCTGACAGATGGCCACCAGCCTGTGTTTGAGCATCATCTGAGACAGGGAACCCTCTCCTTTGCAGGGCAGCTTGTAGCAATGTGGGTGAGCTCCTACTGTTAAACAGGTCATCTTTCCATCGAGCCGAAACTTGCTTTCCTCTAATTTTCAGACATTAGAGAGAGGCAGTAGAAGGCAGTGGTTAAGTTCCCAGGTTCTGGGCCAGTTCACAGTTCACATTCTGGCTCCCTCCCTTACTATCTGTGTGCCCTTGCATAAATTATTTAACTTCCTAAGCCAGTTTGTTTCTCTAGGGCTCACAGGACAGTGGTGGTTTAGCGTTACATCAAATTTGCTAGGTTGGAACTGAGATTCCTTGAATTCTCTTCCTTGACTAGTTCTGGGCTAGGGCTGCTTAACCTACAAGAGAAATTGGAGGGCAGAGTGAGGCAAGAAGAGTGTAGGGCCAGTGCTATTGCAGTTCCCCAGTATTGTCACAGACCTTCTGGTTTGTGTCATTCATGTGCGGTAGGACTAGACCTGCAGCTCATCCAGGTCTTGTCAGATCTTATCCTTCAGCACCTCAGAATTCTGGAACAACTCTGTGTGCAATTCCATGGCGAAGTGTGCCAGCTCTTTGGCAGGTCCCCTGCATCGTCGAAGCCGGAGGGTTAGAGATCAACAAAGGTTTCAATGTGAGACTACTATTGCCAATTTGACTTTTTTAAAAAACTATTTTTTGTTTTTAATTTGGCTGCACCAGGTCTTAGTTGCAGCATGCAGGATCTGTGATCTTGGTTGCGGCATGCAAACTCTTAGTTGTGGCATGTGGGATCTAGTTCCCTGACCAGGGATCAAACCTGGGCCCCCTGCATTGGGAGCTCAGAGTCTTAGCCACTGGACCACCAGGGAAGGCCCTGCCAATATGTTCTGATGAGAGACATGTGTGGATTTCAGCACCTTCTTGCTCTCCCTGCTCCTTCAAGCCACCTTCCCTTCTCCACTGCTGGCCAGGCTGACTTCAGGCCCAACATCAGATACAGAAGTAAGAGCTATACATAGGCCATACAGCTCCCATGACGATAAGGTCTTATCCCAAGAATAAATCTCTTATATTACTTACAGGGACTCTGCTTCTCTGATCAAACTCTAAAATACCAGTACATTGTGAGGAATCAACAAAATGACATATGCAAATCACTTAGCAGATTGCCTGGAACATAAATAAGTATCCAGAATCTGAAAACCTATATTATTCATCTTCATGGAATTATTAGCTCCACTCTCCAGGACATTACAGAATGCATTTGGTTCCTCTTCCACCTGACAGTGAATCCACATATTTAAATTTATATTTTTGAAGACCTTTATACACAGAATGCTCTGTCAAGTGAAACTTTATGAGAGATAGTGACTAAATATCTGGATTTAGATACATGATCTCATTTAATCTTCAAAAAAACTTTAGGAATTTTATAGATGAGACTGCTATGTAGGTGACAAGGTGACATACTGAGGGGAATGTCAATCTATGTTGATGACCTAGGCTAGGGAAACTCTTGGGCTACCTACAGTTTGTTGGGATTTTTATTAATATTTGATTTTTTAAACTTACATTTTCTGTTTTCCTCAAAGCGCTAAATTCAGATCGAGAATATTGTTAGTTATGCTGTTTATAAATCTTGTAATTGCTGTATAAAATAAGGGCAATTATTTTCATTTGTTCCCTGATTAATAGTCAACACAATTCAAAAAGATTAAGTTCACTTTAAACAATTAATCTCATTTATAAACTTACTTAATTCCCTTTTTAAAACTATTCTCATATATTTAACATACTTGAACTCATAAAACCCTTCAAATGCCTGACAAGGCGTAAGTATAATCCTAACAAATAAAATCCTACTAACTAGGTGATTAAATGATTCAGTGAAGATAATAAGCCTGGAAGTCTGTTGAATCTTGAGTTCTCTTAAACATTTCAATACTGTGTATGCACTTAGTGAAATTCTCTTATACTTTTTTTAACCTGAAACTACAAGTCAAAATAAGTTGCTCAAGGTAGATCTGACAGATTTCCTAAAATGGCAGATTCTCTTAAACATTATAAAAAGATGAGTTTTAATTCACACAAAAGCATTTCTATGATGGTTATTCACTTCATTGTGTGAGTGTGTGTGTGTGTGTATTAGTCGCTTAGTCATGTCCAACTCTTTGTGACCCCATGGACTGTAGTTCGCCAGGCTCCTCTGTCCATGGGATTCTCCAGGCAAGAATACTGGAGTGAGTTGCCATTCCCTTCTCCAAGGGATCTTCCCAACTCAGGAATTGAACTCAGGTCTCCCACTTTGCAGGCAGATTCTTTACTGTCTGAGCCATTTCATTATATCATTCTAAATTCTCCCCAGTGTTGAAAAGTCACTCAAATAGAAATAGCAGGTTTACCATATCAGGTGGATTGAGCTGAAGTTAGAAGATGGCTTTGGCCATCAGGATATATTTCCTCATTAGTCAGAAATTGAAGACCAAGATATAGTATTTTAGAGCTTCATGCTTCCCAGATGATTGTACCTTAGTCACCAAGTACAAAGGGAACTCTGTTTTTATAGTCATTTGGTTCATGGGGGATTCCAATGCCACACATTTTGCTACAAAGTTTTAGCCACCTGAATTTGGCTAGCTGGAAAGCTGCAACTCCACTCAGGTGGCAGCTAACTCCTTTTGCCCCTAGTTGGGTTCTGGATTCTTTACATTTCTATTTAATCCTGTCTCTTGTCATAACTCATAGTATGAGCTGGTAGAGCTGGATTTGCCCAGAGCTTAGGGTGTGATCCACCATGATACACTGCTTTATGGATCCTCTCATCTTTTTTTTTTTTAAAGATAAACATTTCCTGAGACTTTTCTGGCTGTCCAGTGGTTAATAAAATCTGCTTTCAATTCAGGGGGTCCAGGTTCAATCCCTGGTTGGGGAACTAAGATCTGACATAACACAAGGCCCCTCTAAAAAATTAAAGATAAACATTTCCTTCTAGTTATCATTTTATGAATTGTCAAGTGCCCACTCTCCCAATTTCTCTCCTCAGAACTTATCTTGGTTGTCAATATTCTTCCTAAAATGTATTATGGAACTATTACCCACCTGAGTCTATATCAGAGTGAGGAAGGTGAGTTTAAGAATCAGTCATCCAATAAGTTCTTTAAAACTCCACTGGCCCATTAACTTGTCTCCTTTTCCTCCACCCCGTTATGCTACACTTGCTTTTTTAACTGAAGTATAGCTGATTTACAATGTTGTGTTACTTTCTGCTGTACAGCAAAGTGATTCAATATTTGATTCAGTTATATATGTGTAAGAGCTTCCCTAGTGGCTCAGACTGTAAAGAATCCACTTGCAATGCAGGAGACCCAGGTTCAATACCTGGGTCTGAAAGATCCCCTGGAGAAGGGAATGGCTACCCACTCCAGTATTCTTGCCTGGAGAATCCCATGGACAGAGGAGCCTGGTGGACTACAGTCGATGAGGTCCAAAAGAATTGGACACAATTCAGTGACTAACACTTATACATATGTATACATTCTTTTTTTTTTAAGAATTATTTTCCATTATGTTTTATCATAGGATATAGAATATAGTTCCCTGTGTTATACAGTAAGACCTTGTTGTTTATCCATTCTATATATAAATGCTTACATATGCTAACCTCCCACTCCATCCCTCCCCCAACCCACTCCCCCTAGGCAACCACCAGTCTGTTCTCTATGTCTGTGAGTCTGTTTCATAGACAGGTTCAATTGTATCATATTTTAGATTCCACATATAAATGATATATGATACACTTTTAAGATAAAGATATGGCCCTGGTTTTCTGATTGTCTTAGCACTTGGTGTGTTGGGATAGAAAGGATTGCAAATTAATTATTTTGATACTTTGCTTCTTTTAACAGGGCTCTGTTTTCAGTTAAGTTTTAAGGGCCACATCAAAGCATTGGTTTAAGTTGATATTTTGTGGAAATAAAATTCCTAATTCTTAAAAATACCCAAACTGCCTTGTCTTCTCCATTCTGAACTTGTATAATGGAATTATTTAAACTAAACATGGAAATGTACATTGAATTTATTCCTCTTAAATTTAATCTTTCTTACGGGGCACATTATTTCAGCCTGTGAAATTCTCTCTATAACCTCACACTGAGGATGCTGCCCTTCTGAGCCTTATTCTTGCTAGTCCTATCATTTTTAAAAGTCTTTTTATCTTCATTTGCATTGTTAGTAAAAGTGCTGAAGATAACTGACCAAGGATAGATATGATCTGAAAGATTTCCACCCAGGTTGGTGTTGATCCATTAATTAAAACCTTGTTGGTATCACTCTTTAATCAATTACAAATTTGCCAAATTCTTGAATGCCAAAGATATTTCTATATTTTGTCCCTGATATTGTATGTGTGGGAATACCAGACCACCTGACCTGCCTCTTGAGAAACCTGTATGTCGGTCAGGAAGCAACAGTTAGAACTGGACATGGAACAACAGACTGGTTCCAAATAGAAAAGGAGTACGTCAAGGCTGTATATTGTCACCCTGCTTATTTAACTTGTATGCAGAGTACAGCATGAGAAACGCTGGGCTGGAGAAAGCACAAGCTGGAATCAAGATTGCTGGGAGAAATATCAATAACCTCAGATATGCAGATGACACCACCCTTATGGCAGAAAGCAAAGAAGAACTAAAGAGCCTATTGATGAAAGTGAAAGAGGAGAGTGAAAAAGTTCGCTTAAAGCTCAACATTCAGAAAACTAAGATCATGGCATCTGGTCCCATCACTTCATGGCAAATAGATGGGGAAACAGTGGAAACAGTGGCTGACTTTATTTTTCTGGGCTCCAAAATCACTGTGGATGGTGATTGCAGCCATGAAATTAAAAGACGCTTACTCCTTGAAAGGAAAGTTATGACCAACCTAGACAGCATATAAAAAAGCAGAGACATTACTTTGCCAACAAAGGTCCGTCTAGTCAAGGCTATGGTTTTTCCATTGGTCATGTATGGATGTGAGAGTTGGACTATAAAGAAAGCTGAGCGCTGAAGAATTGATGCTTTTGAACTGTAGTGTTGGAGAAGACTCGTGAGCGTCCCTTGGACTGCAAGGAGATCCAACCAGTTCATCCTAAAGGAAATCAACCTTGACTATTCATTGGAAGGACTGATGTTGAAGCTGAAACTCCAATGCTTTTGGCCACCTGATGCGAAGAGCTGACTCATTTGAAAAGTCCCTGATTCTGGGAAAGATTGAGGGCAAGAGGAGAAGGGGACGACGGAGGATGAGATGGTTGGATGGCATCACCGACACAATGGACATGGATTTGGGTGGATTCCGGGAGTTGGTGATGGACAGGGAGGCCTGCCGTGCTGCAGTTCATAGGGTCGCAAAGAGTCGGACACGACTGAGCAACTGAACTGAACTGATTGTGTGTGTGTGTGTGCATGTGTGCTCAGTTGCTCAGTCATTTCTGATTCTTTGTAGACACTTCATTTCCAGTGCTTATCGATATGCCAGACAGTCAGGCAACAAGCAGGTACTCAGCTGAGAGTTAAATTAATGAATATACCATAGTATTTCAGAACTACTAAGTGTATTCTGGGACACTTTATGCATTCTGTTTCCACATCCTTAATGCTAAAATAAATTAAGGTATATTTGCTGAACACTGATTGGTAAGATAAATGCAAAATATGACAGCTGTATTATTCACAACAATGTTGTTGTTGTTTAGTCGCTGAGTCACATCCAAATCTTTGTGACCCCCATGGACTATAGCCTGCCAGTTTTTTCTGTCCATGGCATTTCCCAGGCAAGAATACTAGAGTGGCATGCCATTTCCTTCTCCAGGGGATCTACCCAACCCAGGGATTGAACTTGTGTCTCCCGAATTGCAGGTAATTCTTTACCACTGCACCACCTGGGAAGCCCATTCATAAGAAGCTCATTCATATTATAAGCCCACAGGTCTATAATATACAGAACCATTATGGGTTCCAGTTAACCACAGCCCTTTGACACATGTTATTGTTCATCTGTATGGTCTTAAACAGAATGAAATACTGGTTTGTTCTGAACATATTGTGATTCTTTTTTCCCCTTTGGTTTGCTGAGTTTGGAAAACAAAAGTGGTTTCAATTTCAAGGCAAATGAGTTCTCTAGGTTGGTTTTTCTTTTATTTGTTTTTATTTGTTTTATTGTGGGGAGAGGGGTTGCTCCTTAGTAAATTAGTTCCATTCATTCTAGTTTTGGTTCACAATTTATGTCAACATAAGTTTTTCAAGAAATAGTTTTAATCTCAAGATTGCCCCAGCATGCTTTAGGGCTTCACAATTCTTCCATTTGATATTTGACTAAAAAATCCAGGTAACATTTAGTAAAAACATGAAACAAGTTTCAGTAGGAATAAAATTTGATTCTTAAAATATTAATGGCTAAAAGTAAATTATCTTTTTCTTGCCTGTTTTTAATTTTCTTGGGATTACATTGTGCGTTTAATCAGCCAAATTGGCATTAGGTTGTACTTGAGTAGTAGTTTCTCAGTGTGTGTGTGTATGTGGGGGGAGGAGAGTGCACTAGTGGTATCCGAGGTAGGATAGTCCTTTATTGCCTTACATTCCCTCTGGAAATGTAGCATTTTTAGCATCCATAACCTTTAGCTACTAAATGCCATTAGTTACCCCAAGTCATAGTGATAACCCATGCCCTCCCATCTGTAACACCTTTCCAAGTGTCCCCTAGGTGGGCCTTCCTGTTGAGAACCATTGGGTAATACAAGAAATAATATACATAATACACTGAAACTCAGTATACCTGGTTTCTGGCATTGCTGACTCCATGCAATTCATGGTTCACGTACTGTTGAAGCCTGGCCTTTCTTTTGGATTGGAATGAAAACTGACCTTTGCCAGTCCTGTGGCCCTGCTGAGTTTTCCAAATTTGCTGGCATATTGAGTGCAGCACTTTCACAGCATCATCTTTCAGGATTTGAAATAGCTCAACTGAAATTCCATCACCTCCACTAGCTTTGTTCATAGTGATGCTTCCTAAGGCCCACTTGACTTTGCATTCCAGGATGTCTGGCTCT
Organism: Okapia johnstoni; assembly: GCA_024291935.2. Lineage (NCBI taxonomy): Eukaryota > Metazoa > Chordata > Mammalia > Artiodactyla > Giraffidae > Okapia > Okapia johnstoni. The sequence goes on along the minus strand of CM044305.1, from coordinate 35,748,565 downwards.
AGGTGAGTGATCACACCATCATGGTTGTCTGGGTCATGATGATCTTTTTTGTATAGTTCTTCTGTGTATTCTTGCCACCTCCTCTTAATATCTTCTGCTTCTGTTAGGTCCCTACCATTTCTGTCCTTTATTGAGCCCATCTTTGCGTGAAATGTTCCCTTGGTTTCTCTAACTTTCTTGAAGAGATCTCTAGTCTTTCTCTTTCTATTGTTTTCCTTTGTTTCTTCTCATTGATCACTGAGGAAGGCTTTCTTATCTCTCCTTGCTGTTCTTTGGAACTCTGCATTCAAATGGGAATATCTTTCCTTTTCTCCTTTGCTTTTCACGTCTCTTCTTTTCTCAGCTATTTGTAAGGCCTCCTCAGACAACCATTTTGCCTTTTTGCATTTTTTTTCTTGGGGATGGTCTTGATCACTGCCTCCTGTACAATGTCATGAACCTTTATCCATAGTTCTTCAGGCACTCTATCAGATCTAATCCCTTGAATCTGTTTGTCACTTCCACTGTATAATTGTAAGGGATTTGATTTAGGTCATACCTGAATGGTCCAGTGGTTTTCCCTACTTTCTTCAATTTAAGTCTGAATTTGGCAATAAGGAGTTCATGATCTGAGGCACAGTCAGCTCCAGGTCTTTTTTTTTTTTGCTGAGTGTATAGAGCTTCTCCACATTTGGCTGCAAAGAATATAATCAGTCTGACTTCGTTATTGAACATCTGGTGATGTCCATGTGTAGAGTCTTCTCTTGTGTTGTTGAAAGAGGGTGTTTGGTATGACCAATGTGTTTTCTTGGCAAAGCTTTAACAGTACATGTGATTAATAGACCACCCATCATTACTACTCCTGTTGCCAGGTTCCTGCTAGATGGGATTAGCACTTAAAAGTTACTAATGAAAGGGAACACAGATAATTATATCATTATAAATTGATCACTGTTAATTTTATTAACATCCCATCATAAAATTGGAAAACAAATGTGACTGAGGCTATCTTCCCAACTCATGGTTGTTCTCAACTATGGTGCCTCCACAGAAAGGGATTTCTTTTATTCTCACTTTTATTATGATATACTTCAAACATACAATGAAGGAGAGCAGAATCTGCCACCACAGAAACATCCTCCTTTAGTATAAGGATTATCTTGAGCTGATTATTTTTGAAGAAGAGCAGACACAAGAGAAGCTCTGAAAACCCAGCAGAAGTTGCCTTTTGTAACAGACTTTTATATTTATAAGGGAAATTCCCATTTGTAAGGGTGTTTCCCCCTGTGTACTTAGAAGAGGATGATTAAATCTTTAGAAACTCTTGTCAATGGGGAAATCAAAGATTTAAATCTGCCTAACAGTCATTCCCTTGTTTACTGTGCTTTGCCTGGTAACTGCCCTACCCTTCCTCCATAACATCTTCCTTTGTCTTTAGCTGGAGATACTATTTAAGGTGGTAGCTTGGGTTACTTCAATGAGGAACTCAGTTTTCCTGGGCATTTCCCATCTGTACAGGAGGTATACATATTATTAAAATTCTCTTTGTTTTTCTCCTGCTAATCTGTGTTGATTGCAGGGGATATCTCAGTCAAGAACCTAGATAGGTGGAAAGAAATTTGTTTTTCTTCCTCTACAACAGCAAAATAGAAAGAAGAGGAAATTGAAGTTGCAACAACTAAACGTTTTGCCCTATTTGCTTCATTTCTAAACTTTTGTAGAGTATGGTTACCACGATACTTCGTTTCTAAAAACTTTAGCATCTTTCTCCAAATAGATACCTTTCTTTCACATAAGCATCATCATAATACTAAGAAAAGAAGTAATTCTTTCTTATGATCACAAAATACTCATTTCCTTTACTAGTGTCCCCAATTGATTACTTTTTTTAGGGTTAGAATCCAGTCAAGGATCATTGTAATCATGTCTTTTCAGTCTTTTTCACTCACACATATACACTTGTTTAATTTCCCAGACTCTCTTCCAACCCCATGGATTTTTTGCCAGGCAAGAATACTGGAACGAGTTGTCATTTCCTACTCCAGGGGATCTTCTCGACCCAGGGATTGAACTGGCATCTTTTGCCCACATCTGCTGCATTGCAGGCAGATTATTTACCACTGAGCCACCAGAAAAGCCACTCTTCAGTCTTTTTAAATTTAGACCTTTTTTTTCCAAATTTCATGGCACTGACTTTTGGAAGAGAATGATCAAATATTTCGTATAATGTCTCACATTCTGCCTTTGCATCATTATTTCTCTGTTGCAGCCTTTAAAATGTTTCTTTTCCCACAGTTGATTTATAAACTGAAGTTAGATTCAAAGGCTTGATTAGATTTAGGTTAAACATTCTTTTAAAGAACACTATAGAGGTGATGTTGTATGCTTCATATATATCACTTCAAAAAGCCTATTTTTTTAATGTGTCCATTATTAATGATGCTAACTTTATCTGCTGAGTTAGAATGATTTCTGCTTATTAAAGGACAATTTTTTTATATTTATTTTTTTAAACACCAGAAACATTTTGATTTTTGACAAGGGTAAACTCAGGACTCTCAGACAAATATAAAATGAACATGTGTCAAAGATTTTATTTAACTTATTCTTTAATGAGGGAACCAGTAAGATGCTACAGCTGGTTCAAAGGAAAATCCAAAGAGCAAACACATATACAGGCTGTAAATTGGTCAATATCCATAGGGAAACAGCCAACTGTATTTCTAACAGACAAGTTCCACTTTTGCAGACAAGAATCATCTGTAGTATTCTCAGTATTCTACAGTTTAAAGAGTCATAAAATAGCTCAAAGACAATGAAAGTAAGACCTAGAGACCCAATAGAATCAGATGACCTGTATGACATTTACTTTTACTTTGAAGAATGGAATCTTTGGTCCATTTCAAAGCCTTTCACAGTTTTTCCTATATTCTACATCTCTCCATTATTAAGTTAACATTAAAAAAAAAATCTTATCTAGCAAGTTATCTGTGATACCAAGGGACTATCCAGTTCTCCATGAGGTAACAGAGATGTAATGATTTCAATGATTTTTGTCTGAATCTATTATTTCACTGAAGGTAGAAAAATAGTGATTTTTCTAATGTTATCAATTCTCCATTTATTAGCAGATGTTTTGCATAAATGAAGAGCTTTTCCTTATGTCTGGGACTATTTTTCTACTCCTGAAATATAAAATGGAATATTATTTAGTCATAAGAAGGAAATCCTGCTAATTGCAGTAACATGGAAAGACTTTGAAGACATTATGCTAAGTGAAATATATCAGATAGAGAAAGACAAATACTGTATGATCTCACTTATATGTAGAATCTAAAAAAGCCAAACCCAGAGAAGCAAGGAGTAGATTGGTGGCTGCCAGAGGGTAGAAGGATTAGAGAAATGGGAGATGTTGGTCAGAAGGTACAAACTTCCAGTTATAGGATGAAAATGTTCTGGGGATCTACTGCACAGCATGGTGACTATTGTTAATAATACTGTATTATATACGTAACAGTTGTCAAGAGAATATATATTAAATTTAAGTGCTCACCACACACACACACACACACACACACACACACAGACTCAAAAGGTAATTATGTGAGGTGATGGATGTGTTAACTACCCTTATTGTGGTAATTATTTTTCAATAGACATATATCAATCATCATGTAGTACACCTTAAACTTACACAATGTTATATGTCAATTATATCTCAATAGAGCTGGAAAAAAGTTAAAAGAAGTTTTACTTGTATCTCTTTTCTCTTACATTGAACATCTTGGTTCCTAATAATATTAACATAATTATTTATTTGCTGTCTCTTACAATATACATAAAATGGGTTTTAAACAATAACACTAATGTTACTACTAAGAAAATATGGAATGAAGTTAAGTATTTGTTATAGTTTTCTTATCTCAGAATATGTCCCAATGAAGATAGATATGCAGATTTCAGTATTATAATGTCACATCAAATAATGATTTTCTCTGTGTAGTAATATTACCTGATAAAAAGTTAGGTTCATTTGCTCTAATTTGTTTTCAGCTTTAGGGTTTTAAAAATATTAAATTTTATTTTTGAATAGGTAGAACATTTATGTTTCAAAAACCAAAACAATACTCATATACTCAAAGGTGTATTCGTAAATCTCCCTTCTATTCCTGTCTTGTCACCTCCTTCCCTGTTAAGGAGCATTTAACAGGAGGCTTCCTGTGTGCTGATCTGTCATGATTTCTCTGTTCCTTATTAATCCTTGAATATTCAAGGATTAAGAGGAGCTGGCAAGCCGCTCCTGGGGACTGAGGAATGCGTGCATTTCCTTCGTTAGCTTTTCCATACGGTGAAAACCCTCTTCCTTTCTGATATGGAAAGTGAATATTTACAACCCTCTCTGTTTGACATGAATTCTAGCCTTATGTTTCCTTGATAATTTGTAAGATTTTTGATCCTTATCTTTGTTGAGAAAGCTACCTTGTAAGACAGTATATATACCCACACTATGTTGAATAAAACACCCTTGTTCCATCAGAGCTTGGGTCCCCGTGTCTTTCTTCATCTCTCTCTCTCTCTTTCTCTCTCCCCTTCAGGCTAGTTCTTTGGAGCACAGAGGCCAGTTACTTACTTGCCCGGGCTTTCAAGACCTCCTCAAGAGGGCGCTCTGAGCCCACATAAGACTGAATATTGCTCTGCCCTTTGCTTTTTTAGCTAGACACATTGTCTAGGTTTAAAAAAAATCCATATCATTACAGGGAGATTGTTGTGAGTGAGATAGAATTAAGGCAAAGATCTTAAGATGAGATCATCTTGAATTAGAGTGAGCCCTAAATTCAGTTATGAGTGTAGATATAAGAGAAAGGAGAGGGAAATTTGAAACACAGAGAAGAAGCTCATATGAATGCTGAGGCAGAGATTAGAGTGAGATGGCTACAAGTCAAGGAACACCCAAGATTGTGGTCAGTGACCAGAAACTAGGAAAGAAGCATGGAATGGATTCTCCCCCAGAACCTCCAGAAGGAACCAACCCTATTGACATCTTAATTTTGGACTTCTAGCCTCCAGAAATATGAGAGAATACATTTCTGTTGCTTTAAGCCACCAAGCTTGTGATCATTTATTAAGGCAATCACAATAAACTAATACAGAGATCCTTCTTATTCTTTTTTTGTTTTAATAACTGCATAGTATCCCTTGTGTGGCTATACAATGGTTTACTCAGTCAGTTGCCTATTGATGGACATGTGGGTTGGTCCAAAACTTTTGTTTGTACAAATAATGCTCAGTAAATAACATTTTGCGTGTTCTTTCAAGTCTGTTCAGGTGTAATTTACATTTAATTCTCAGAAGTGAGATTGCTGGGTCAAACTGTAAATGCATTTACATTTTTGCTAGATATTGCCAAATTCCCCTTCACAGGGGCTGTAACATTTTGCACTCCCACCAGCAATGAATAAGAGTGCCTATTTCCCCACAAGCTTGCCAACAGAGTGCATTTTCAATCTTGAATGTTATCCAATCTGATAAACAGGACATGGTGTTTCAGTGTAGTTGTAATTTGCATTTCTCTTATTATACTGAAGTTGAGCACTTTTTCATATGTTTAAGATTCTTTGCTTTTCTTTTCATAGGAACCTTCTGATCTTTTACCTATTTTCCTACTGTTTTTTTTTCAACTGTAAAGAGCTTTTTCAATACATAATTTGCAAATACTTTTTCTGTTTCTTTTATTTCCTGAACAATATCCATGGCTTTTTACCATGTATACTGTTTTTTTCTCCTTCAGTTTTTAACACACAAGAATTCATGATGCTCCCAGCCTAACAAACCTTCCTGAACTATATCCTTCTCTGAGTCATTGTTCACCAAAGTCTGATTCCTTTCTTCCCATGAGCCCTTCTCAATTAGAATCAGAGATTTTAGCTACACTATAACTCCTGTCACTCCTTTTTTCCTTTTATGTCTTAAATTGGTTTCCCTGGAAAGCAAAGCCTGAGGCAGAAGTTGCATATGTTGTTACCTCTTTGGGGAAGTGAAGCAGAGAAGAAGAGAGAGTCAATACAAGGGTGTGTTATCAAGCTGGCCACCTCTAAGTGCAATAATTTGCTTGATCAGTATGTGCATGACATCCAAATCTCTATCATATGTATGTTAGGACTTTCTTGGCTGGTGGAAGCAGGAGGAAGAGGGAGAAAGCAAAGAAAAAGGAATGAATTTATCTCTTTGCTGATTCATCAGCCATCAAATCTAAGCTCTTAATAAGGTCAACTCCCTAAAAAATAGTTTTCTGGTAGGATTGTGGCCATTTTATTAAAAAAAATGAGCATGGAAATTACTCTTTCACCAGGCACCAGGCCATATTTCTATGATTAGACTTAATAATCCAGGAATTTATTCAGCAGAAACAAGCGATGCATCCGTTGTGTTGGCACATGGTTGAAGGGGACTGGGAGAAAAGCACTCAGCACCTCGTCTTCAAGTGGAAATACAGAGCAGGAGCAAAGGCTCTCTATAGAGCAGTGACTGTCACTAGGCCCACCAGTAGGGTTGGTCCTTTGAGTAAAGCAGTAATACATGATGTTGTGAATTATTTCTAAATCTTCATACAACGTGTCAGTTGGGAAAGTAAGAGATGCTTTCAGACGAAGTCAGAGGGTCATTCTAAGTTACCAGAGAGAGGGCATGGATGGATGAAGCATTGCCAGGGTGCCCTGGGTGGGACAAGGGGAGGGGAGCATTGGTGTCTCACAAAGGCCTTGAAGAGAATGACACTGTCTTAGTCTGCTGAGGCTGCTATAACAAAACATTGGGTTGGCCAAAAGGTTTGTTTGGGTTTTTCTGTAAACAAACTTTTGGCCAAACCAGTATCATAGGCTGAGTGGCTTACAAACAGCAAAGAGTTTTTCGTCAGAGTTCTGGGGGCTATAAATCCAAGATCAGGGCACCAGCAAGGTCAAGTTTGCCCTTCTCCAGGTTGCCAATGACCATCTTTTCATTTTATCTTCACATGGTAGGGGTGGGAGTGGGGAGCTCTCTGGGATCTCTCTCTATCCTTTTTTTTTTAAAACTTTTTATTTTGTATTAGGACATTGCCAATTAACAATGTTGTCATAGCCATACATATACATGTATCCATTCTCCCACAAACTACCCTCCCATCCAGGCTGCCACATAACATTGAGCAGAATTCCATGTGCTATACAGTAGGTCCTTGTTGGTTATCCATTTTAAATATAGCAGTGTGTACAGGCAACCATAAGTTCTTTTTCTAAGTCTGTGAGTCCCTTTCTGTTTTGTAAGTAAGTTCATTTGTATTATTTCTTTTTAGATTCCACATATAAGGTATGTCATACAATATTTCTCCTTCTCTGACTTACTTCACTTAGTATGACAATCTCTAGGTCCATCCATGTAGCTGCAAATGGCATTATCCCATTCTTTTTAATGGCTGAGTAACATTTCATTATGTACATGTATGGGGTCTCTTTTATAAGGCCATTGGTCTCATCCATGAAAGCTCTAACCTTAGGACCTAATCACCTCCCAAAGACCCACAGCTTAATACCACCACATGGGGGGTTAGTTTCAACATTTGAATTTTAGGGGGACACAAGTATTCAGTCCATAACAGATGTTGACAGAGGCAGAGAGCAACAGAAAAGAAGTGAGGACAAGTGTTGTCTACATCACACTAGGGGGTCATGCTTGCCTGTCCTTTCCAGAGGCCTCTAATGTTACACCACTGAATGGCTACAATGCTCCAGAATCACTATGGAGCAGGGAATAACACTCCACAGAAACCACACATAAGAGTTGTATGTGGGTCTTAAGTCATTAAAAAAATGTATATGTGCTGGTGGGAGATGGGGGGATGGAGAGTGGGTGGGTGACATATATGCACTATTGATACTATGTATAAAATAGAGAACTAATGAGAACCTATTGTGTAGCACAGGGAACTCTACTCAATGCTTTGTGGTGACCAAAATGGGAAGGAAATCTAAAACAGAGTGGATAAATGTACACATATAGCTGATTCACTTTGCTGTTCAGCAGAAACTAACACAACATTGTAAAGGAACAATACTCCAGTAAAAACTTGAAAAAAAATGTATATGTGTTGGTGGGGGGGTGGGGGGATGAAGGATGGGTGGGGGTGAGTAATACATAACAAAAATGCCAGTGCATTTATAGACTGACTCAGTAATCCCACTTCTAAGAATCAAATGTGAATCACATCTGTATAGATTTTAAAAAACATTTACACAAAGTTATTTATTGAGTTTAGTGGAACAAACACAAGTTTGGGAGCAACACACATGGCTGTCAATAGGAAATTGATTGAATAAACCACTGTAGAGCCACACAAGGGATACTAATCAACAGCAGATATCCTACAGACATAGGTTTGCATATTCTTGAGCAAACTCCTTTGGAAACATTTAATCTCACTAAATTAGATCAACAAACAAGGATCTTGTTTGGAGCTTTAGAAGTTTTAACATTTTACAGGACCTGAATGACAGTAAAGTGCACTAATGGACGATACCTCTTGTACCAACATCTGCCTCCACCCCACAGTGTTCTGGGCTTTTAATGAGGCCAAAGGAACCTTAGCCTCATCATATGAAAGGCTTAAATCAGGACTTAATATAGAAGATATTTCTTAGACATGACTCTAACTTGATGACATCACCATCTGATATACTGAGCAAGGAAAGTGATGGTTTAAACCTATAATGCTCAGGACTTCCCTAGCAGCACAGTGACTAAGAATCTGCCTGCCAGTGAGGGGGACATGGGTTCGATCCCTGGTCCAGGAAGATTTCACATGCCAGGGAGCAACTAAGCTCGTCTACCACGACTACTGAAGCCTGCATGCCTAGATCCTGTGCTCTGAAACAAGAGATGTCACCACAATGAGAAGCCTGTGCACTGCAGTGAAGGGTAGCCCTGGCTCACCACAACTAGAGAAAAGCCTGTGCAGCAACAAAGACCCAGCACAGCCAAAAACAAACAAATTAATGAATTAAATTTAAAAAGGACTATAATGCTCAGAAACCCAGGAGCAAAAGAACTGAAAACAGGCAAAAATTGAAGATATTAAAGACTTCATGATCTTCAGAAGTAAGTAAGTCTGGTAAATATTCCAGAATTCTAGCTATTTCAAGATTTGAGAGCATAATATGTGTATTCCCAAGAAGACCTTGAAATATTTTCAAAATGGCAGATGCATAAATTCTTTTTAAAGGGTAAAGAATAAATGTTTTGAAAGGGGAAAATGACAAAAAGAATAAGAAAAATCTCCTTTGAAGAATCCTCAAGGGAATGAGCCTCTAGTTTTTAGTGTTATAGGAAAAACACTTTTTATCATTTTGTATTTAAATGGAGCCTTACTTTGGGAAAATTACATATGTTTATAAGTAGCATCAAAGATAAAATCAATTATTAAATCAAAGAACAGTAAACACTTCTCAACATTAATACTTAGTTCCTCTTTTCTTGATTGCATAGAAGGGAAATAATTTTATTTTGAGGTCTGACTGCTGTATCAGTACAGAGTATAAAAAAAGATAGTCCTTAACTTGCAATGGTTCAACTTAACAAGTTTTATACTTTACAATGATGTGAAAGCAATAGGCATTCAGTAGAAATTTTACTTTGAATTTCGATCTCTTCCAAGGCAGAGGAACCAGAGATTAAATTGCCAACATTCATCAGATCATAGAGAAAACAAGGGAATTCCAGAAAAACATCTATTTCCGCTTCATTGACAATAGCCTTTTTGAAAAGGCTTTGACTGTGTGGATCATGTGGATCTTAACAAACTGTGAAAATTCTTAGATGGGAGTACCAGACCATCTTACCTGTCTTCTGAGAAACCTGTATGTGGGTCAAGAAGCTACAGTTAAAACCAAAATTAGGAAAGGAGTACAACAAGGCTGTATATTGTCACCCTGCTTATTTGCATATTAACTCATATAACTCATATTAACTTATATTAACTTATATGATCCCCTGGTATCTCAGTTGGTAAAGAATCCGCCTGCAATGCAGGATACCCCGGTTCGATTCCTGGGTTGGGAAGATCTGATGGAGAAGAGATAGGTTACCCACTCCAGCATTTTTGGGCTTCCCTAGTGGCTCAGCTGGTAAAGAATCCACCTGCAATGCAGGAGACCTGGGTTCGATCCCTGGGTTGGGAAGATCCCCTGGAGAAGGGAAAGGCTACCCACTCCAGTATTCTGGCCTGGAGAATTCAATGGGGTCACAAATAGTTGGACATGACTAAGCGAAATTCACTTTCTTTTCACTTTTTCAAATGCAGAGTACACCATGCGAAATGCCAGGCTGGATGAAGCACAAGCTGGAATCAAGATTGCTGGGAGAAATATCAATAACCTCAGATACACAGATGACACCACTCTAATGGCAAAAAATGAAGAGGAGCTAATGAACCTCTTGATGAGGTGAAAGAAAAGAGTGAAGAAGCTGGCATAAAATGCAACATTCACAAAACTAAGATCATGGCATCCAGTCCCATCACTTCATGGCAAATAGATGGGGAAACTATGGAAACAGTGACAAATTTTATTTTCTTGGGCTCCAAAATCAGTGCAGACGGTGACTGCAGCCATAAAATGAAAAGACACTTGCTCCTTGGAAGGAAAGCTATGACAAACCTAGACAGCATATTAAAAAGCAGAGACCTCACTTTGTCAACAAAAGTCCATATAGTCAAAGCTGTGGTTTTTCCAGTAGTCATGTACGGATGTGACGGTTGGATCATAAAGAAGGCTGAGCACAGAAGAATTGATGCTTTCGAGCTATGGTGCTGGAGAAGACTCTTGAGAGTCCCTCAGACAGCAAGGAGATCAAACCAGTCAACCCTAAAGGAAATCAACACTGAATACTCATTGAGAGAAATGATGCTGAAGCTGAAACTCCTGAAGCTTTAGCCACCTGATGCAGGGAGGCGACTCACTGAAAAAGAGCCTTATGCTGGGAAAGATTGAAAGCAAAAGGTGAAGCGGGCGGCAGAGGATGAGATGGTTAGATAGCATCTCCAAGTCAATCTGAGCAAACTCCGGGAGATAGACAGGTAAACCTGGCCAGCTGCAGTCCATGAGTTTGCAAAGAGTTGGACACAACTTAGCAACTGAACAACAAAAACTCCCATGATGTTGGGCAACAGAAGCAAGCCACAGCTCCTAGTCAATTACACGATCACAAAGGTAAAGAACCAATACAGGGACTTTCCTGGTGGTCCAGTGGCTAAGACTCTGCGCTCCCAATACAGGGGGCCCAGATGCAATCCCTGGTCAGTGAACTAGATCCCATGTGCTACAACTAAGAGCTCTCATGACACAACTAGAAGATCCTACATGCTACAATTAAGACCTGAGGCAGCTAGTTAGATAGATATAATAGATAGATAGATAGAGATAAAACTTATGTTTAAAAAAAGGAAAGAACCAATACACTTATAACCATTCTGCACCCATACAACCATTCTATTTTTCACTTTCAGTACATTAATCAGTAAATTATATGAGATATTTGGCACTTGAATGTAAAATAGGTTTTGCGTGAGATAATTTTGCCCTACTGAAGGCTAATGTAACTGTTCTGAGCACATTTAAGGTAGGTTAGGCTAAACTATGATGTTTCAGTTCAGTCGCTCAGTTGTGTCCAACTCTGCGACCCCATGGACTGGAGCATGCCATCTCCCAGATGGCGTGTCCATCACCATCTCCCAGAGCTTGCTCAAACTCATATCTATAGAGTCAGTGATACTATCCAACCATCTCATCCTCTGTCGTCCACTTCTCCTCCTGCCTCAGTCCTTCCAATGAATATTCAGGACTGATTTCCTTTAGAAGTTATTGGTTTGATCTTCTTGCAAATGTTTAGGTTAGGTGTATTAAGTGCATTTCTGAGTTGGTATATTTTCTGCTTACAGTGGGTTTGCCAGGACATAAGTCCTTTGTAAGTCAAGGAAGATCTGTGGTTTGATTAGACTTACAGAGTAGCTATTAGGTTCAGACTGTGCAGTTATAGTCTTCTTGGCACCAAATTGAATAGAGTGCCTAGCTGTATAATAAAATTAGTTTCTTCTTTCTTTTCTTTAGATCATACATTTAACATTGGAAATAAGTGGAATAAAATAGATATTTGGCATATTTGCAGTAGGACTGCAGTTATTGGTTTGCTTTTTTATTGTACTTGGACATGCAAATAAGGCTTTTGGGGAGATGCCCTTTTTGGAACTCATAAAAGAATAAAAATACTCCTACACATGGCTATGGTAACATATAGTCTCCCTAGTGACAGCACAAACAAGATGCCTACTCATCTGAAACAAATTTAAGTATAAGATATGAACAAATGATACATTACAGATAAATGTTCCTGGGTATGCTGCTGCTGCTGCTAAGTCGCTTCAGTCGTGTCCGACTCTGTGCGACCCCATAGACGGCAGCCCGCCAGGCTCTGCCGTCCCTGGGATTCTCCAGGCAAGAACACTGGAGTGGGTTGCCATTTCCTTCTCCAGTGCATGAAAGGGAAAAGTGAAAGTGAAGTAGCTCAGTCATGTCTGACTCTTAGCGACCCCATGGACTGTAGCCCACCAGGCTCCTCCGTCCATGGGATTTTCCAGGCAAGAGTACTGGAGTGGGGTGCCATTGCCTTCTCCAGGGTATACCCTGATGGAAAATAAAGACTTACGTATATCAGGCTGGATGGACATCCAGAAAATGTAGGTGATGAAGGGAGAAAATATAATCTGACAATGATGTATGCTACTTAGGAGTTGATTAGATGTTACCATAAATTATAAGCATGGAACTTGGGACTGATACTCAGAGATTCATTACTTTTTTTTTTCTTTAAAGGAGAATGTAACAACATTTAGTTTACCACTGAAAAGTTATTAGCCTCCTCTCTAAAATACCCTGCTTTCTTGGTCAAGGAAACTCCATTACACAATTCTCCACTCTCAGTAAATAGTTATAGCTCACTAGCTGTTGAGTTGTGCATGCATGCTCAGTAGTGTCTGACTCTTGCGACCCCATGGACTGTAGTCCACCAGGCTCCTCTGTCCATGGGATTTTCTGGGCAAGAATACTGGAGTGGGTTGCCTTTTCCTTCTCCAGGGGATCTTCCCAACCCAGGGATAGAACCCACATCTCCTGTGTCTCCTGCATTGGTAGGTGGATTCTTTACCACTGAGCCACCTGTGAAGCCCATAGTTCACTAACTCATCTTCAATTAAATATGGTTTTTGTGATCTAAGGAATTTAGGTAGCAATTAATAGTTTTCTGATCTCACTGGATCCGGAGCACTTGCTCTTGTACACACTCAACTTGTAGAGTTTAAGTCTTATGCTAGCTCACCCTTAGAGTTATTTCAAAAGTTCAGGGACTCAGACGAGGGCCTCCATGTTCCCTATTTAAAGACTGTAGATCTAGACAGCCCTATCCCCCATCCCTGTGCACTTCCAAGTCCCCACACATGTAGCTCACACACAAGTCTTTGTCTCCAAGTCAAAATTGCTATATGAGGTGGGGACTTAGGTGTAAGATCCCTTCTGAGTTCTGTTCCACATATAAGGAAATATGTGGTGACATTTAGGGCCCACCCTGATAATCAAGGTTTGTTGCTTCATTTGAAAACCCTTGATTTAATCACACCTGCAAAGATCCTTTTTCCAAATTATGTGATATTTACAAATGCCAGGGATGAGGATGAGGTATCTTTGGGTGAACATCAATCAACCTACTACAATACCAAGTGAGTTCTTCCCTTTCTCTCTCACACTAGAGTTAAGACTGTTTAGAAAAGCCTAGACACTGAGATCCTGAGGGTGGAAGGAGGATAATGATTTAGAAAAGTTCACTGAGGCAAGAAGAAAGCAGCAATTCTTTACAGTCAGTGGGGAGAGGTTAATAGAAACTCAATGAAATGGAAATTCTGGTAGAGGAACACATTTTGATTTCCTTGGCACACCTCACGCATTCTATGTCAATCAGTTTATTAAATTTTCTTTTTCAAAATATCACCCTGGGTATTAGACTAATCCTGGTGGTCATTTTGCACTATCTACAAATATCAAATCATTATGTTTTACAGTTGAAAACAGTGTAATGTTATATGTCAATTACATCTCAATTTGAAAAAAATTCCCCATACAAGATACTTGAAGATTTTAAATGGTCTCATCCACTCATTTTTCTCTTATCGTGTGTGTTTGCTAAGTTGCTTCAGTCATGTCTGACTCTTTGCGACGCTATGGACTGTAGCCTGCCAGGCTCTTCTTTCCATGGGATTCTCCAGGCAAGAATATTGAAGTGGGTATTCCCTCTTCCAGGGGATCTTCCCAACCCAGGGATCTAATGCACCACCTGGGAAGCCCCTTTTATCACTTTATTTGAAAGTGAATGTTGATTCTGGAAGCATTCATATTTTGCTTTGGCCAGAAGTGAACCTTTTTAGGAAGACAAATCATAAGGTCATGTTGACTAAAAGTAAGCATGAAAAGGTTTACTTTCCCCTTTAAAAGATCTACAAGAGGATATTTTTAGTATGTACTGAATTCTGTTAGATTCTAAGGAAAATAAAACCAAAATTTAAAGTAAGTGAAAGGATTCTGTGGCTTAAACACTCTTGGTCTGTGCTTTGAAGTTGGTTCTTTGACCTTGGATGAATCACAAAACCTTCTGAATCTTAAGTTTATTCATCCTTAAAGTCAGAAAGCGTGATTTAAAACATTAAAAAAAATTTATTTGTAGTATAAAAGAGCACATAACATAAAACTGACCATTATAACCATTTTTTAAAAGTTTTCTCATGTAAGCTATATTCACATGTTTATGCAACAGGTCTCTAGAACTTGTGTATCTTGGAAATCTGAAATTCTGTGTTCATTGAACACTAATACCCTTCTTACTCCTCCCCTCAGTCCTTGGCATGTACCATTCTGCTTTCTGTTTTTAAGAATTTGACTACTTTAGATATGTTAGTGAAATCATACAGTACTTGTCCTTTCATGACTGGTTTATTTCCCTTAGTATAATGTCTTCAAGGTTTATCCATGTTGTAGCATGTAACAGGATTTTTTTAAGTGGCTGCATAATATTCCACTGTATGTATACACCATATTTTGTTTACCCATTCTTCTGTCTGTGGACACTTGGGATGCTTACACCCTTGGCTATTAAGAGTAACACAGCAATGAGAACAAGTGTGCAAATATCTTTTCAAGACACTGCTTATGTCAGATATATACCCAAAAGTGGGATTACTAGATCATATGGTAGTTTTATTTTTAATTTTTTTGAGGAAACTCCATGCTGTTTTCCTTAGTAGTTGCAGCATTTTGCATTCCTACCAACAATGCACAAGGGTTTCAATTTCACCACATCTTCACGAATACTTGTTATTTTCTGCCTTTTTTTTTATAGTGACAATCCTAATGGGTATGAGGTGATAGCTCATTGTGGTTTTGATTTAAGTAGGCCTGACTTTTACAAAGTAATTCTTACCTCAACAAATTTTGATAAGGCATACAAAACATTTGGCACAATGCCTGGAATACAGCACTTGCTCAGTGAGTGGTGGTTATTGATAATGTCATCTTCTGTCATGGTCCAGGCATCGTGCTGGAGGTTTGAGATTCATAAACAGGGAGACCTGAGGCCGTTGCTCTCAAGAAGCTGTGTACAGGGAGAGTATACTGGGGCTCCAAAACCAAAAAAAAGAGAAATCCAAATATATTGAAGATGAAAAAATGTAGTGATATTGTAGACAAAATTGATTAAAATCAAAACCAATATATTTAAGGGCGAAATGTGAGCTGTTATTAAGCCAAGCCAAGAAAAAGGAAGTTTTTTAATACACATACCTGCAAGTTAAAACGGCAGAATTAAATATCTACATGCAGTGCAAGTGCAAGATTCATCCTGAATATAATGTACATGGCAAATTGCAGGCTAATGTCTGTAGCCAAAAATAACACTTAGCAAATTCACTAATTTTGTTGAGGTTTAAATTGATATCATTAAGGTTAATACTTTCCTGGCTCCAAGTAAGATATCTTTACTTGGAAAAAATGCATATTCATACCAGATAATAACAAGTGGTAAAACATTCTGTACTGTAAGATCGTATTTTTAGAAGGAATAATAAATAAGCAAATAGATCATTTGCTACACTCAACACGTCTGTTACTTATGAAATTTTAAAATATTGACCAAGCATTAATTTTTAAATTAGAAGGCAGCAATAAAGATACTGAAAAATTACAAAAGTAATTCCCAGGGGAAAAAAAACAGACAATATTTTTATGCAAAACACTATGAAAATGTTTTTACAAATTAAAGACAAATCTCTAACAAGACTGATCAAGAAAAAAATGAGTGAAATAAAATTAGGTATAAAAAGTATTTTTTATTAAGTTAATGTAGAAATGCAAAAATAGTAAGAGAATATTGTTAACAAATTTATGCCATTAAATTAAATAACATATAAAATGTGCAATTAAAGGGTCTAGTAGTTAAGACTCCGTGCTCCCAATGCAAGGGGTAGAGGTTTGATCCCTGGTCAGGGAACTAAGATCCTGAATGCTGCACAGCACAGCAAAAAAAAAAAAAAAATTGGTGGGGTAATTATAATATATATTTATATATACTATACACACACACACACACACACACACACACACAAAGTTGATTCAAGAAGAGATAGAAAACTTGAGCAAACTATTAACCAATTTAAATGGTAATAAAATATACCTCCACCAAAGTCCCAGGTTGACAGTTTTACAGGTGGTGGTTGGTGGTTTAGTCGCTAAGTCATGTCTGACTCTTGCGACCCCATTGACTGTAGGCCGCCAGGCTCCTCTGTCCATGGGAGTCTCCAGGCAAGAATATTGGAGTGGGTTGCCATTTCCTTCTCCAAGTTTTATAGGTAAGTTTTATGAAATCCCCCAAGCTCATTTTATGCAAGCTGTATCAGAGAATAGAAAAGAGAGAGAGAGCTACATACTTTATTTGATGAGGTATAAGAAAAATTATAGACTAATCTTACATTAAATTGTGGATTCAAAGATTCTAAATAAAATAATAGCAACTTAAAAGACATCCTACATAAAGAAGTAATACATTACAACCATGTAGGCTTTATGCCAGGATTGTAAGGCTCGTCTGAAATCAGAAAATTTTATCAACAGGATTCACATTAAAAGAGTGAATTAGAAGAACTATTAATATATGGTCCTGTTAGTAGAAAAGGCCTATGATAAAATTTAACATGGATTCAATATTAAAATTTATAGCAAACCAGTAATATAAGGGAATGGCCTTAACTTGAAAAACCTAGAGCAAACTTCTTGTTTAGTGGTGAAATTTAAGAAGCATTAACTTTAAAACAAGACAAATATGCTCATTATAACAACATCTATTCCAAATTGTATTAGTGTCCTAACCAATGAAAACAGAAAGGGAAAGTAATTAGGAAGCATAGACTGCCAAAGGAGAGAAATGCTGCTGTTTTTTGTAGACAACATTATCTGTCTGGGTAGAAAAATCTAAGCAAATCTATAGTGTTAGGAAGCAAGTTTAGCAGGATTACTGAATACAAAATCAATATATAAAACAAAAGCAATATTCCTAAACCCAATAATCAACTATAAAATGTAATTGCATACAATATAGCATTTATAATAGCAAAAAATATCAGAAAATATTAAACATTATTAAAATACACAAAGAAGATCTATATTAAATGTCCATTTATGATATTTAAGAATTCTGTAACTATTTTAAGGTAACAATTCTACTATAATAAATACCATAGTTCATCAATTATAAATATACTTTTTAAAGCATCTCTAAGATTGGGATGTAGCTTACAATGAGTGGTTTCTTACACCTTGTCCCCAGGATAGACTATGATGTAGCTGTCATTGTCTGAACATGAATAAACTTTTCATCATAGCTGTTCATATTCTTGTCATTTCAATTGAGTTATGTGCATTTTGGGACTGCATGTGTTGAGTTGAATGGCTGTTTAAAGTGTCCTAAAATGGTAATATTATTATTTAGCATTAAAATGAAAATTTATTGTAAATGCAGGAAAGTACAGAAACAGAGCAGGAGGCATATATTTGATATCAAGAAAGCAAGTCTCTTTTATTAGAAGAATGACTGAAATTGCATATTTTCTTGCCAGGAACAGTCAAGGACCCAGGAGAGGGGAGATATTTCACAAGTATGTGAAGCTTAATTATGCTTTGGTACTGTGGTTGGGAAGAATATTTCAGAGACAGAAGTGGATGGACTTTCCTTATAATAAATGTTGCATTACCAATGTCCTTGATGGCACAGAAGCTATTATTGTGTGAAAAAAATAGATATTGAAGTTTTATATTGATTCAGAAAAGCCAGATTCTGAATGCCAAGAAGTTTTAAGGATATCTTAACCAATTTATTTCACTTACATTTTCATTTTTGTGGGCCCACAAGGAAAACAAAATGAGATAAAAGTGTGGAGGCCTTACAAATAGCTGTGAAAAGAAGAGAAGCGAAAAGCAAAGGAGAAAAGGAAAGATATTCCCATCTGAATGCAGAGGTCCAAAGAATAGCAAGGAGACATAAGAAAGCCTTCCTCAGTGATCAATGCAAAGAAATAGAGGAAAACAACAGAATGGGAAAGACTAGAGATCTCTTCAAGAAAATTAGAGATACCAAGGGAATATTTCATGCAAAGATGGGTCAATAAAAGACAGAAATGGTAGGGACCTAACAGAAGTGGAAGATATTAAGAAGAGGTGGCAAGAATACACACAAGAACTGTACAAAAAAGATTCACGACCCAGATAATCACGATTGTGTGATCACTCACCTCGAGCCAGAGATCTTGGAATGTGAAGTCAAGTGGGCGTTAGAAAGCATCACTACGAACAAAGCTAGTGGAGGTGATGGAATTCCAGTTGAACTATTTCAAATCCTGAAAGATGATGCTGTGAAAGTACTGCACTCAATATGCCAGCAAATCTAGAAAACTCAGCAGTGGCCACAGGACTGGAAAAGGTCAGTTTTCATTCCAATCCCAAAGAAAGGCAATGCCAAAGAATGCTCAAACTACTGCACAATTGCACTCATCTCACACGCTAGTAAAGTAATGCTCAAAATTCTTTAAGCCAGGCTTCAGCAATACGTGAACCGTGAACTTCCAGATGTTCAAGCTGGTTTTAGAAAAGGCAGAGGAACCAGAGATCAAATTGCCAACATCTGCTGGATCATCAAAAAAGCAAGAGAGTTCCAGAAAAACATCTATGTGTGCTTTATTGACTATGCCAAAGCCTTTGACTGTGTGGATCACAATAAACTGTGGAAAATTCTGAAAGAGATGGGAATGCCAGACCATTTGACCTGTCTCTTGAGAAACCTGGATGCAGGTCAGGAAGCAACAGTTAGAACTGGACATGGAACAACAGACTGGTTCCAAATAGGGAAAGGAGTACGTCAAGGCTGTATATTGTCACCCTGCTTATTTAACTTGTATGCAGAGTACAACATGAGAAACGCTGGGCTGGAAGAAACACAAGCTGGAATCAAGATTGCTGGGAGAAATATCAATAACCTCAGATATGCAGATGACACCACCCTTATGGCAGAAAGCAAAGAAGAACTAAAGAGCCTCTTGATGAAAGTGAAAGAGGAGAGTAAAAAGTTGGCTTAAAGCTCAACATTCAGAAAACTAAGATCATGGCATCTGGTCCCATCACTTCATGGGAAATAGATGGGGAAACAGTGGAAACAGTGTCAGACTATTTTTCTGGGCTCCAAAATCACTGCGGATGGTGATTGCAGCCATGAAATTAAAAGACGCTTACCCCTTGGAAGGAAAGTTATGACCAACCTAGACAGCATTTTAAAAAGCAGAGACATTTCTTGGCCAACAAAGGTCCATCTAGTCAAGGCTATGGTTTTTCCAGTAGTCATTTATGGATGTGAGAGTTGGACTATAAAGAAAGCTGAGTGCCACAGAATTGATGCTTTTGAACTGTGGTGTTGGAGAAGACTCTTGAGAGTCCCTTGGATTGCAAGGAGATGCAACCAATCCATCCTAAAGGAGATCAGTCCTGGGTGTTCATTGGAAGGACTGATGTTGAAGCTGAAACTTCAATACTTTGGCCACCTCATGCGAAGAGTTGACTCATTGGAAAAGACCCTAATGCTGGGAAGGATTGGGGGCAGGAGGAGAAGGGAACGACAGAGGATGAGATGGCTGGATGGCATCACCGACTCGATGGACACGGGTTTGGGTAGACTCCGGGAGATGGTGATGGACAGGGAGGCCTGGTGTGCTGTGATTCATAGGGTCACAAAGAGTCGGACACGGCTGAGTGACTGAACTGAAATAAGTCTAAGGGAGCTTTTTCAATAAGTATAAAATAAAACGTGCAAATGATAAGAAAGCATTATGTCATAGTTTAATGGGAAGCAATTTTTCTTTCTTAGTGACACATAAAATAATGATGTGTCTTGCAATCTATGGCATTGCAGAATAGATGAAATCTACAGATGCGATGCAATTTTAAACACAGCTAAACATGAATTTACTTGGAACGTGACAACCCAATTTTAAAATTCATATGAAAGATAAGAGACAATGATGGAATGTATCAGGGACAGACCACGGAGGGTTGTGTGAGTTAGGGTTAAGGGATTTAGACATTTTTCTAGGTGTGGTGAAAACTGACATATGCTCTTTAATCAAATTAGTGCTCATTTACAATCAAAGAAAATTACAATAAAGATAATAAATTCTAACTGCAATGAAGAAATTTTATAGACTATCCCCAAATCTCCTGAAGAACAGGAGGTGAGCTTTGCCCTACTGAATATTAAGACTTATTACAAAGCTATAGTAAAATAAACCAGTGTGGTAATCATGAGAGACAGATAAACAGATTGAATATAGTAAACATTTAGAAACTCAAGCAATTATGGAAATTTGATATATAGCAGAGGCAGCATTATAAAGCAAAAGCAAGAGGCTGGACTGATACTGGGGCAACTGGGACAGATGGAAACAAAATACCAATTTTATCTTTAAACAAAAATGAATTTTAGGTAAATTAAAGGCTTAAATGTGAGAAGAAGACTTGTGAAACTTTCAAAAGAAAATGTTTCTTCAGCAACACAAAAAAATAAAAGCAACCTTGCAAAGAAAATATCAATAAATTTGACTGCACTAATATAAAAATCTATACAAAAAAGACCCCTTAAATGAAATGGAAAAACAAGTCATAGACTAAGCAAAGGGTTTCACAGTCTAGATAAATGACTGAGAGTCAATACACAGATATATAAAAGAAATGCCTATAAATCCAACAAATAATAAAATGGAGCAATAGGGCTTTCATAGATGAAGAAACCTAAGCAATCAATAAATATGTGGAAGGTATGAAAAGATGCTTAATATGTAAAATGAAATGAGATATCATATTCTTACCTATGAAGTTGATGAAAGTTAAGCAGTCTGAGAACATCAAGTAAGGTCATGATAAAATAGAAATTCTCATTCATTGCTGACAAATCTGTAAATGAATACAATTACTTTGTATTTCCAGTGAAGCTGAATATGCACATGCTCTCTGACCTTACAAGTTTCCTTCACTGATAACCTAAAGAAGCCCTCATTCACAATTCAAGGAAAAATGCACAAGGATGTACATTTCTCATATTAGGTAAAATTGGAAAACTCATTTAATTTGTTTCTATCTCTCTTCAATACTTTCAGTATATGGCTTCATATATAGTATTAGAGGGCTTCCCTTGTGGCTCAGCTGGTAAAAATTCCGCCTGCAGTGTGGGAGACCTGGGTTTAATCCCTGGGTTGGGAAGATCCCCTGGAGAAGGGGAAGTCTACCCAATCCAGTATTCTGGCCTGGAGAATCCCATGGACTGCCCATGGGATTGCAAAGAGTCAGACACAACTGAGTGACTTTCACCTCACTTCATAGTATTAGAAACTTATATTACATTCCTTTTTCCCCCCTACAGGCTTATGTGCTATTGTTGTCATATATCTGACTTTTACATGTTATAAACCCACAAACATATTTTTTTATTTTAGCTTTAAACAGTCAAATATCTTTGAAAGTTATTTAAATAAAAAGAAAACAGTCTTCCAAATTTACCACTGTGATAAGCAGAATATTAATCTCCTCAAAGATGTCCATGTCCCAGTTTCACGAACCTTTAAATATGTTACCCTATAGCACAAAAGAGACTTTATAGATGAGATTAAGTATAAGGACCTTGAGATGGAGAAATTGTCCTGGATTATTAGGTGGGTTCAATCTATTCACAAGAGTCTTAGAAGTGAAAGAGGGAAATGAAAGAGTGAGTCAGAGAGATGGTAGTGTGAGGATACTGAGATGTAGAGGGTTATGTGCAAGGACCAAGAACTCTAAGAGCTAAGGGTAGTCCCTTGCTACAGTCAGCAAAGAAATGGATTCTTCCCTAGATGCCCCCCAAGTGAAGCCAAATCCAGCCTCTGCAGTCCAACACCAAATTACATCTCAGAGACAGAGTTTTGGAAGAGGTAGAAAAGAATAGCTTTATTGTTTTGCCAAGCAAAGGGTGCCACAGTGGGCTAATGCTCCCAAAATTGTATGTACCAACCTGGAGTGGGTAGTGAGGAGTTTTATAATAATGGTTCAAAGAGGGTGTGATCAGCTCATGGACATTCTTCTGATTGGTTGGTGGTGAGGTAAGTGGGAGTTAGCATCATCTGCCTTCTGATTCCAACCTGTCTGGGGTCGGCATGCTCATGGGTAGCATAGAGTTAACTTCTCCCATCTGGTGGGGGTTTCAGTACCTGCAAAACAGTTCAAAGATATTGTTATAAATGTCCCTTGAGGGGGAACCAGGACCCTCTCGCAAGGCTGCACTATTGTTTCTTGACTGTTTCTCCCCTGTATCTGCATCCCCTCCCTTTCCTGATTAGCACTTTTTTGAACCTGCCCAACTGTTGGAACTCAGGGAAGGTCATAGAAGCTGAATGAAGCTCATTTCCTGTAATCAAGAAATGGGGGACACAGA
The DNA here is from genome assembly GCA_024291935.2 of Okapia johnstoni. Lineage (NCBI taxonomy): Eukaryota > Metazoa > Chordata > Mammalia > Artiodactyla > Giraffidae > Okapia > Okapia johnstoni. The sequence continues at coordinate 35,725,468 of CM044305.1, read as the reverse complement.
AGGTTTTTGTGTCTAGGAGCTCCACAGGGCCCTTCTCAGATTCAAAAGGAACACAGTCCTGCCAACACCTTGATTTTAGTTGAGACATGTGTCAGACCTCTGATATATAACTGTAAAAGAATACATTTCTATTATTTTAAGTCACCAAATTTGTGGTAATTTGTTACAGCAACAGTGGAAAACTAGTACACCCACCCATATATATATATATATATATATATGTGTATATATATATAATACTATATATTACACTATATTATACTATATATATACTCTCTCTCTCTCTCTCTATATATATATATATATATATATATATATATATATATATATATACATTCATAGTGTTCATCACTCCTTTGTGTAGATTCAAATTTCCACCTAGTATTATAATCCCTTTTGCCTGAAGGGTTTTCTTTAACATTTCCTGCAGTGCATTATCTTCTGGTTAAGAATTCTTTCAGGTTTTGTATGTTCAAAAAAGTCTTTATTTTGCCTTAACTTTTGACAGATATCCTCAATTGATATAATATTCAGTACTTTAAAGATGTTCCGCCATAGTCTTCTACCTATCTTTTTTCTCCCCTCTGGCAGATAAATAGGAGGGAATATTTGTGACCTTGGATGAAGGAAAGCTGTCATAAATACAGCACCAAAAGCGCAATCAAAAAAAAGGGAAAAGAAGATATATTGTACTTCATCAAAATTAAGAACCTCTGTTCTTCAAAAGATATAGTTAAGAGGATGAAAATATAAGACATAGACTGGGAGAGAATAATTAAAAGTCACATAGCTGATAAGAATTTGTATTCTGAATACCTAAAGAACTCTCAAACCCACTAATAAGCAGACAAGCAACCCAACAAAAGAATAGGCAGAAGTTTTGAGTAAGCACATCACCAATAAAGACATGTGTGCTGTGTGCTCAGTCATGTCTGACTCTTTGCGACCCTCTGGGCTATAGACCACCAGGCTCCTCTGTCCATGGGATTTTCCAGGCAAGGATACTGGAGTGGGTTACCATTTCCTCCTCCAGGGGATCTTCCCGACCCAGAGATTGAACCCAGATCTCTTGCATTGGCAGGCAGATTCTTTACCACTGTGCCACCTGGGAAGTCCAAAAAAGACATAGAGCTGGTAAATAAGCACATGAAGAGTTGCTCAAAATTATTAGTCATTAGAGAAATGCAGATTACAATGAGATATTAATATTACATATTAGATGACCTAAAATGCAAAAAAAACAAACAAACAAACCAAAACTGTCTATACCAAGTGTTGACAAGAATTCGGAGCAACTGGAACTCCCATACACTGCTGATGGGAATGTTGAATTACACAACTGCTTGGAATTCAGTTTGGTAATTTTTTATAAAATTAAACCTATGCTTACCATATATGACCCAGGAACACCATTCTTAGGTATTAATATTTACCTGAGAGAAATGAAAACATATTTCTACACAAAGACTTGTGCATAGATGCTTCATTTGTAAAAGCCAAAAGCTAGAAACATCACAATTATCAGTGAACATATGAATGGATAAACAAATTGTAGCTTAACCATACAGTGAAATACTAATTAGTAATAAAAGGAAATTAATTACAAGCAACATGAATGAATCTCAAAATAAATATACTGAGAAAAACGAGACCAAAAAGAGTATGCACTGTATAATTCCATTTATATAAATTTTACAAAATGCAAAATAATCAATAGTTATATCAAGTAGATCAGTGATTGACTTGGGCTGGGAGTAGGGTAAGAGAAATGGAAGGATAAGAAAGGAGCACAAGGAAACATTCTGTGATGACAGGTATGTTCATTACTGCTTGTCACAATACAGCAATGGTTTTATGAGTGCCATGGCTTATCAATGAAAACTTAAAAATCAAGTTATACACTTTACATATTGTGATTATTGTAAGTCAATTATATCTCAATAAGGCAGTTACTAACAAACAAAAGCCAGTGATACCATTTCAGACCCATTAGTTTGACAAAAATAAATACCAAATGTTGGTGGGAATTTGAAAAAAATAAACTTTTACACTGGCGGTGGGAAGACAAAATGGTACAAATACTTTCCAGGACAATTAGATGACATATAATAAAATTTAAATTCAGCTTCTAGGGCTATAACCTAGAGAGGCTCCTCTCACAAACACCAGGATATGCAGTAGTGTGTTGGTCCATATGTGACTGCTGGCTCTCGGGGGAATAAAAAGCCCTGTTTTCTGACATTGTAGATTACTCAGATGTGAATACATTGTGGTTGATTTCTAGGTCCTGATATTAGTAACCACAGAGTTGAAAAGAGATGCATAAACCAATTAAATATTCATCAATAATAGAATGGATAAACAAATGTAGTGCACTTGTACAATGGAGCTATAGATGTTAATCTAAAACGATAGAAGGTTCTTAGTTTAATTTTTGACATAGCTTGTTAATAATACCTGAGACATCTCTGCTTACATTTTTTAGATTTAAACCTCCTCAAGACAGCAGCCATCTCTGTTTTTAACTGCTGTATAGTTAAATCAAACCATCTTTCAGGAGGTGACCCTGTAAAGCAACCTTTATTTTGGGTAGGTTTCTGTAATTCCTTCCAGTCTCTTGACTCCCAAGTCTTGCAGCTGCTGCCTGGGTTGTAGCTACAGGTACATGTACATTTCTGCATGTATTGGCGTAAAGTGTAGAATCAAGTTTATGTGTGTTTTGTCACTGTATTTGAGTTTTAAATTCATTTTTCCTTTGGATAGGAATAAAATTCTTTATCCTAAAAAGCAAAGTATTACTATTGACTTCTCAGGAGCTAAATATAGCATTCTTTTAATTTGTTTACAATCTGAAACTCACGATGACAAAATGGATCTCTGTATTTTCTGTTTATTACATCTGTTGTCACTGTGCAGTCTGTGTTTATTGAAAACACAAAATTTCTTGTTGCATTAGAAGCAAAACAGCATGACATAAAATGTCCATTCTGAATTAAAATTCTATCATTTCTCAACTTTTCTTCATTAGTATGCTAATATAATCTTTTTTTTAAGTAAAAAGAGGAATACATTTTTACCTATTCATATTTGAAGTATTTCTTATTGAAATTGGATTAGACATAGAAATATAGGCAGCATCAAACCACATTATAGTTAGACTATAGCTCCACTACCAAAAAGGTAAAATTAATAAATTTATACTTCTCTGAGGAAGGAAGACAACTGTTGGTTGGATCAGCTAGTGGTTTCAGTGAATATCTACTTAATTAACTATAGCATTTTATATTGTGTTAGAGGAAGGCCAGAACCTATTGTAGTCTCTTGTAGGGAGGACTGCTATTAAAAGATAATATTTGCTCACAGTATAATAGTCTTTGGCCACAGAAAATGTAATGCTATCATCAGTGGTCTATTTTACAAGCATGTGGTCATTTAACTATTTAGCGACTAAAACAACAACAAAGTTATTTAGCACATCAATATGGTGTGTCAATACAGTTGGTGAGCCTCTTAATGAAAGTATAAGACGTGAGTGAAAAAGTTGGCTTAAAACTCAACATTCAGAAAAGCAAGATCATGGCATCTGGTCCCATCACTCCATGGCAAATAGATGGAGAAACAGTGGAAACAGTGACAGACTTTATTTTTTGGGCTCCAAAATCACTGCAGGTGGTGACTGCAGCCAAGAAATTAGAAGACTCTTGTTCCTTGGAAGAAAAGCTATGACAAACCTAGACAGCATCTTAAAAAGCAGAGACATTACTTTGCCAACAAAGGTCCATCTAGTCAAAGTTATGGTTTTTCCAGTGGTCATGTATGGATGTGAGATTTGGACTATAAAGAAGGCTGAGCACCAAAGAACTGATGCTTTTGAATTATGGTGTTGGGGAAGACTCTTGAGAGTCCCTTGGACTGCAAGGAGATCCAACCAGTCCATCCTAAAGGAAATCAGTCCTGAATATTCATTGGAAAGACTGATGCTGAAACTTCAATACTTTGGCCACATGATGCAAAGAACCGACTCATTGGAAAAGACCTGATGCTATGAAAGATTGAAGGCAGGAGGAGTAGGGGATGACATGAGATGGTTGGATGGCATCACCAACTGGACAGACATGAGTTTAAGCAAGCTCTGGGAGTTGGTGATGGACAGTGAAGCTTGGTGTGCTGCAGTCCATGGGGTCACAAAGAGTCAAGACATGACTGAGCGACCAAACTGAACTGAACTGAATACAGTTGGGAGATAGTGGAGGACAGAGGAGCCTGCGTGCTACAGTTCATGGGGTCGCAAAGAGTCAAACACAACTGAGCAACTGAACAACAATAACAAATACAGTTGGAAACATAAATGTGAGTGAGACACAGCCTGCCCTAAAGAAGTTTATAATTCAGCAAGGAGAGGATGTACTTAACTAATGGCAACATAACAATAACTGTTACAGGAGAGATAGAAACAAGAAGAGTACCATGGAAGTTCAGAAGAAAAGTAATGATAGCCACCACATACTTATTATTATCTATGTGCCACGCACCTTACAATGGTGATTACTAATATTAATACTTTAATACTAATACTCACACATGTGAATTGGATACTCACTATGTGCCAGGCCGGAGAAGGCAATGGCACCCCACTCCAGTACTCTTGCCTGGAAAATCCCATGGATGGAGGAGCCTGGTAGGCTACAGTCCATGGGGTCGCTAAGAGTCGGACACGACTGAGCGACTTCACTTTCACTTTTCCCTTTCAGGCACTGGAGAAGGAAATGGCAACCCACTCCAGTATTCTTGCCTGGAGAATCCCAGGGACGGGGGTGCCTGGTGGGCTGCTGTCTATGGGGTCACACAGAGTCAGACACGACTGAAGCAACTTAGCAGCAGCAGCAGCAGCAGCATGTGCCAGGCACTATTCTAAGCATAATACACATGTAAGGGATCATAACATGCCACTCCAAAATATGCCATTTTGACATATGGATAATTTTGAGCTGAAGACAGATGAGAAACAGCAGTCTCCCCAAATATCTCTTATGATCTGTATTGTCTACCCTAACTTAAGGGAGAAAAGGAAGGAAAGGAAAATGAGAAAAGTAAAAACTCAACCACTATAGTGCCGTGCTTCAAATGCAATCCATTGTAGACCAGTGAAGATCCCTGTGAAAAAAAGGGATGAGGACTGAGGCGGAGTGGGTCTGTGGATGGTGAGGTAGCTTCAGAGGAAAAAGTACTGAAACAATTCTGTTCATCCACTTTCATCAAAGTTGAAATATAAAGTTAATTGTTATTTTCACAGTGATCCTATTACAGTTGACCCTTGAACAATGATAGGACTAACCCTCCCACAATTTATAGTCAGCCCTCCCTATCCAAGGTTTCTCTGTATCCAGGGATTCAACCACAGTGTAGTACTGTAGTGTTTACCACTGATCCACCCTGTAAGTGGATCCATGCAGTTCAAACCAGCACTGTTAAAGGTTCAACTGCATTTTCTTCTTTTTTAATTTATTTTTTATTGAAGTATAGTTGACTTACAATGTCATGTTAGTTTCAGGTGTACAGCAAAGTGATTCAGTTTTATATATGATATATATATTTATGTATATACATATTTTTTTTGGATTTTCTATATACGTTATTACAAAATATTGAGGCTGCGCTATAAAGTAGGTCCTTGTTTATCTATTTTATATATAGTAGTGTGCATCAAGTGTTAATTGCTCAGTTGTGTCTGACTCTCTGCGACCTCATGGACTGTAGCCCACCAGGCTCCTCTGTCCATGGGATTCTTCAGGCAAGAATACTGAAGTGGGTTGCCATTCCCTTCTCCAGGGGATTTTCCTGACCCAGGGCTTGAACACAGGTCTCTTGCATTGCAGGCGAATTCCTTACCATTTGAGCCACCAGGGAAGCCCACTGTTTATATGTTATTCTCAAATTCCTAAGTTATCCCTCCCTCCACCTTTTCCCTTTGGTAACCATTTGTTACCAAAGTTTGTTTTCTATATCTGTGAGTGTCCTTCTGTTTTGTGAATAAGTTCTTTTGTATCATATTTTTAAACTTCACAAATAAGTGCTATCATATGAAATTTGTCTTTGTGTGACTTAGTTCACTTAGTATGATACTCTCTAGCCAACTGCATTTTCTTAATGAGCGTTGCCTTTTTAGTGTAGCTGGGAGATGCAGGAGTGGTGAGTAGAGAAGATCTCTGAGCAGATACTTCCAAAAGTTTAACTTTTCAGCAATGTTTAAGATATCATGTTGGCTTGACAGTTGTTAACATTGTGGTGAAAACCTGTTCTCGCCGCCACCGCCGGCCCCCAGCCCTCGCCCTGCCTAGCCCCGGTCGGCCGCCGCCCCCGGCCCCCGGCCCCCGGCCCGGCCTAGGCCCTGTTGGCCGCCGCCCCTGGCCCCCGGCCCGGCCTAGCCCCTGTCGGCCGCAGCCCCCGGCTCCCGGCCCCCGGCCCGGCCTAGCTCCTCTCGGCCCCGCTTCTGCGCCGAGCCGTCGCAGCCGCCCCGCTATGGCCAACCTAGATGGCATATTTAAAAGCAGAGACATTACTTTGCCAACAAAAGTCCGTCTAGTCAAGGCTATGGTTTTTCCAGTGGTCATGTATGGATGTGAGAGTTGGACGGTGAAGAAAGCTGAGTGCCGAAGAATTGATGCTTTTGAACTGTGGTGTTGGAGAAGACTCTTGAGAGTCCCTTGGATTGCAAGGAGATGCAACCAGTCCATCCTAAAGGAGATCAGTCCTGGGTGTTCATTGGAAGGACTGATGTTGAAGCTGAAACTCCAATACTTTGGCCACCTCATGCGAAGGGTTGACTCATTGGAAAAGACCCTAATGCTGGGTAGGATTGGGGGCGGGAGGAGAAGGGGACGACAGAGGATGAGATGGTTGGATGGCATCACCGACTCGATGGACATGGGTTTGGGTAGACTCCGGGAGTTGGTGATGGACAGAGAGGCCTGGCGTGCTGCAATTCATGGGGTCACAAAGAGTCGGACACGGCTGAGCGACTGAACTGAACTGAACTGAAAACCTGTTAGATGAAACAGTGGGGAAAACCTAGACCTTAACACAAGGAGCTTGCAAGACGGCAGAGTAGAAGGACATGCGCTCATCTTCTCCTGCGAGAACTCTAAAATTACAACTCACTGCTGAACAACTGTCAACAGGAGAATGTTGGATCCTATCAAAAAAAAAGATATCCCATGTTCAAGGGCAAAGGAGAAGCCCCAGCAAGACGGTAGGAGGGGCAAAATCACATTTAGAGTCAAACCCCATACCTGCCAGAGATGCTCGGAGGGCTCAAACAAAACCTTGTGCACACCAGGAGACCCCACAGAGACTGAGCCAGACCTGCCTTTCAGTGTTTGAGTGTCTCCTGTGGAGGTACAGGTCAGAAGTGGCCTGCCACAGGGGCAGGGGCTTTCGGTGCAGCAGACCTGGGTATGGCATAAGCCCTCTTGGAGGAGGTTACCGTTAACCCCACCACAGAGCTGCCAGAACAGACTCTTGGAGGGCAAAACAAAACCTTGTGCACACCAGGACCCAGGAGAAAGGAGCAGTGACCCCACAAGAAACTGACTCAGACTTGCCCATGAGTATCCAGGAGTCTCCGGCGGAGGCATGGGTCAGTGGTGGCCTGCTGCAGGGTCAGGGGCACTGAGTACGGCAGTGTGTGCACGGGATCTTTTGAAGGAGGTCACCATCATCTTCATAACCTCTACCATACTTTTGCTTCAGGTCAAACAATATGGAGGGGACATAGCCCTGCCCATCAACAGAAAATTAGATGAAAGCATGGCCCTGCCCATCAGAACAAGACCCAATTTCCCCCTCAGTCAGGCTTTCCCATCAGGAAGCTTCCATAGGCCTCTTATCCTTATCCATCTGAGAGCAGACAGAATGAAAACTACGATCACAGAAAACTAACCAAACTGATCACATGGACCACAGCCTTATCTAACACACTGAAACTATGAGCCATGCCATGTAGGGCCACCCAAGACGGACAGGTCGTGGTGAAGAGTTCTGAAAAAATGTAGTCCACTGGAGAAGGGAATGGCAAACCACTTCAGTATTAGTGCCTTGAGAACCCCATGAACAGTATGAAAAGGCAAAAAGATAGGACACTGAAAGATGAACTCCCTAGGTCGGTAGGTACCCAATATGCTACTGGAGAACAGTGGAGAAATAACTCCAGAAAGAATGAAGAGACAGAGCCAAAGCAAAAACAACACCCAGGTGTGGATGTGAGTGGTGATGGAAGTTCGATGCTGTAATGAGCAATATTGCATAAGAACATGGAATGTGAGGTCCATGAATCAGGGTAAATTGGAACTGGTCAAACAGGACATGGCAAGAGTGAACATTCACATTTTAGGAATCAAGAAGTAAAACAGACCGGAATGGGTGAATTTAACTCAGATGACCATTATATCTACTACTGTTGGCAAGAATCCCTTAGAAGAAATGGAGTAGCCCTCAGAGTCAACAAGAGTCCTAAATGCAGTACTTGGATGCAATCTCAAAAACGACAGAATGATCTCTGTTCATTTCCAAGGCAAACCATTTACCATCACAGTAATCCAAGTCTATGCCCTGACCAGTAATGCTGAAGAAGCTGAAGTTGAATGGTTCTATGAAGACCTACAAGACCTTCTAGAACTAACACCCCCCAAAAATGTCCTTTTCATCTTAGGGGACTGGAATGCAAATGTAGGAAGTCAAGAAACACCTGGAGTAACAGGCAAATTTGGCCTTGGAGTACAGAATGAAGCAGGGCAAAGGCTAAGAGAGCTTTGCCAAGAGAATGCACTGGCCATAGCAAACACCCTCTTCCAACAACACAAGAGAAGACTCTACACATGGACATCACCAGATGGTCAATACCAAAACCAGATTGATTATATTCTTTGTAGCTGAAGATGGAAACGCTCTATACAGTCAGCAAAAACAAGACCAGGAGCTGACTGTGGCTCAGAGCATGAACTCCTTATTGCCAAATTCAGACTTAAATTGAAGAAAGTAGGGAAAACCACTGGACCATTCAGGTCTGATTTAAATTAAGTCCCTTACAATTATACATTGGAAGTGAGAAATAGATTCAAGGGATTAGATCTGATAGACAGAGTGCCTGAAGAACTATGGACAGAGGTTCATGACACTGTACCGGAGGCAGTGATCAAGACCATCCCCAAGAAAAAGAAATGCAAAAAGGCAAAATGGTTGTCTGAGGAGGCCTTATTAAATAGCTGAGAAAATAAGAGAAGTGAAAGGCAAAGGAGAAAGGGAAAGATATACCCATTTGAATGCAGACTTCCTAAGAACAGCAAGGAGAGATACGAAAGCCTTCCTCAGTTATCACTGAAAAGAAAGAGAGGAAAATAACAGAATGGAAAAGACTAGAGATCTCTTCAAGAAAATTAGAGATACCAAGGGAATATTTCATGCAAAGATGGGCACAATAAAGGGCAGAAATGGTATGGACCTAACAGAAGCAGAAGATATTAAGAAGAGGTGGCAAGAATACACAGAAGAACTACACAAAAAAGATATTCACGACCCAGATAATCATGATGGTGTGATCACTCACCTAGAGCCAGACATCCAGGAATGTGAAGACAAGTGGGCCTTAGGAAGCATCACGATGAACAAAGCTAGGGGAGGTAATGGAATTCCAGTTGAGCTATTTCAAATCCTAAAAGATGATGCTGTGAAAGTGCTGCACTCAATATGCCAGCAAATTTGGAAAACTCAGCAGTGGCCACAGGACTGGCAAAGGTCAGTTTTCATTCTAATCCCAAAGAAAGGCAATGCCAAAGAATGTTTAAACTACCGCACAATTGCACTCATCTCACATGCTAGTAAAGTAATGCTCATAATTCTCCTAGCCAGGCTTCAACAGTATGTGAACCATGAACATCCAGATGTTCAAGCTGGATTTAGAAAAGGCAGAGGAACAAGAGATCAAATTGCCAACATCCGCTGGATCATTGAAAAAGCAAGAGAGTTCCAGAAAAACATCTACTTCTGCTTTACTGACTATGCCAAAGCCTTTGACTGTGTGGATTACAACAAACTCTGGAAAATTCTTCAAGAGATTGGAATACCAGACCACCTGACCTGCCTCCTGAGAAATCTGTATCCAAGTCAAGAAGCAACAGTTGGAAGAGGACATGGAATAACAGACCGGTTCCAAATAGGAAAAGGAGTACATCAAGGCTGTATGTTGTCACTCTGCTTATTTAACTTATATGCAGAGTACATCATGAGAAATGCTGGGCTGGATGAAGCACAAGCTGGATTCAAGATTGCTGGAAGTAATATCAATAACCTCAGATACATAGATAACACCACCCTTATGGCAGAAAGCATTGAAGAACTAAAGAGTTTCTTGATGAAAGTGAAAGAGGAGAGTGAAAAAGTTGGCTTAAAGCTCAACATTCAGAAAACTAAGATCATGGCATCCAGTCCCCTCACTTCATGGCAAATAGATGGGGAAACAATGGAAACAGTTGAGACACTTTATTTTCTTGGGCTCCAAAATCACTGCAGATGGTGACTGCAGCCATGAAATTAAAAGACCGCTTGCTCCTTGGAAGAAAAGTTATGACCAACCTAGAGAGCATATTAAAATCAGAGACATTACTTTGCCAACAAAGGTCCATCTAGTCAAAGCTATGGTTTTTCCAGTAGTCATGTATGGATGTGAGAGTTAGACCATAAAGAAAGCTGAGTGCCGAAGAACTGATGTTTTTGAACTATGGTGTTGGAGAAGACTCTTGAGAGTCCCTTGGACTGCAAGGAGACCCAGCTAGGCAATCCTTAAGGAAATCAGTCCTGAATGTTCATTGGAAGGACTGATGCTGCAGCTGAAGCTCCAATACTTTGGCCACTTGATGCAAAGAATGGACTCATTGGAAAATATCCTGATGCTAGGAAAGATTGAAGGCAGGAGGAGAAGGGGATGACTGAGGATGAGATCGTTGGATGGCATCACTGACTGAATGGACATGTGTTTGAGTAAGCCCCGGGAGTTGGTAATGGGCAGTGAAGCCTGGCATGCTGCATTCCATGGGATCGCAAATAGTCAGACATGACTAAGCGACTGAACTGAACTGAACTGAACACAAGGATCAGGTAGCCTAAGGGTCTAGGTCCTTTTAATGTGCTCCTAATGTGCTCGCTCTCCCATCAACCAGAGGTATGGACCCAGTCCCTATATCTTACTTCAGCCATGCTTCCTTTCAGTTCCTGAACTTGTATATCTTCAGGTAAACATATTTTGCAAGCACCATTATAGCTGGTTCATTACTCCTGACATTAACAGCATTGTTGGGCTTGGCTAATATTATCTCTCATTGTTTCCAAGCTATTGAGAACACTTGCTAAATTTGTGTTTTCTCTTAGTTACCATGACATTGTTATGTTGAATCCACAATTCATCTAAATTGGTCAATGATTCACCAGTGTTTCATCGAAAAGCAATGATGAAAATAGTGATATAAATGCTCCAACTTAAAATAATGTCATAAATGTAATCAACAAGCTCCAAATTAATTTTTACTGTTGAGTCTGTAAATGCCACTACAAGTGAATCTGCTAGTGATGACTTCTGACAAGTAGTTGAGAAAGCAAAGTTTGAATTGGAACTGTAATGAGCAGTATCTGAAAACTGGATTTTATTGGACCTGTGATCTGCTTAAACCCCCTATTATATAACTTTGTTAAATAGTGGGATGAAGACATTGAAACTCTTGTCATTTTTCAAATCAGGGTGATCTCCCCAGTAAATTTATCGTGTTTATTCAAAGCAAGTATAAAAGAATGCTTTCCATTATGTAAATTACGAATTTTATATCTCAAGATAGAGAAAAGACCAACCTGAATGCTCATGATCCAAAGTTGCCCTTCCTGTGGCCATGCACACACGCTAAGTTACTTCAGTTGTGTCCAACTCTTTGTGACCCTATGGACTGTAGCCTGCCAGGCTCCTCTGTCCACGACATTTTCCAGGCAAGAATACTGGAGTGGGTGGACATTTCCTTCCTTTCTCCACCCCCGAACTCCCTACCCCAACCCTGAGGATCTTTCTGATCCAGGGATCGAAACTGCATCTCTTATATCTCCTGTCTTGACAGGTGGGTTCTTTACCACTAGCACCACCTGGGAAGCCCCTCTTCTGGCCAACACACACATGAATCACATTACTTCTGGAAGCTTGTAAAAGCAAATTCAAAATTGATTATATATATATAATGCTCAAAGAAAAAGCAGATTCATGACTGGCAAAAACAATATCATGTACTAGGTTGCTATTTTGCTTTACAGTGAGGCGAAACCACCGAAGTGTCAAGTATGACTCAGTGCTTAGCTAATATGTAGCACATATAGGAAGAGAAGGGCTGACTGACAGTTTGCTCTGTTCTAACTGAGACGTGATACTCTGGGAGGAGAGGTTTTTGTTCACTAATGTTTGTTTGATGAGCTATGATGTAGCCTGGCAAAGTGAGGGGTGTACCTGGAACAGGTTCAACCTGATGCTGTTCCACAGTTGGCTGTATTTATAGAAAATAATCCACGGGAAACCACCAAACCACCAGACTGGTTGTGCGTTGCAAGAAAAACAGGAGCTCTGAGTGTGATTAAATAGTGTGGTTTTTCAGCATCATGTGGGAAGAAATTAGCAGTATGTAAAAAACTAGAAGCCTGCTTTTCCATACTGAAATTTGTTCCCTGGTGAGGGGAAAGTTGCCCACATGAATTTGGGAAACAAGGAATGTGATTATAAAAAAAAAAAAGTCTGACAGTGATAATGTCAGGAAAGACCATTGCGATGACTTCAAATGTGTTGTTCACATAGTGTACCTTGGTCAAATAATCAGGGTCTTGAACAGATAAAACATGTCACTTGAAGGCCTGTGTTTAATCATTCATTCTACAACTATGTATTGAGTGCAGCAATGTGCCAAATTGATGGTCAGCCAAAAAGCTCTCTCAAATTTCTGGTCTTTGAGTGACACAGTATACAGATGAATTACCTACATTTCCAAAGTGGCCAGTGTAAATTATTTTTTTCCCTTCAAATTGTAAAACAGAGAATATCATTTCCTGTGTACAAAACAACATGTTCCGTGCCCAATAGGATTTATATAGTCATAGGAATATAAGTACCTAATGGATCTAGCCAAAATGATACTGTGACTATATTGAGAGAATAGCCATAAGAGGGGCTGAAACTGTGCAGCTTGGACTGGGACTTGAACCCACATGCCAGGACTCGAATCCAGCCAAAACCCAGATTGGGGCTTGAACTCACGCTATTTTAACTGAGATCACACACCTGATTTCAGGACTTAATGAAGCTCAGGTTATTGATACCTCATCCCAGAAAGAATTCAGTAAGAGACAAAGAGATACGTAAGAAGCGGATTTATTTAGAGAGAAACACACTCCAGAAGGTATAGTCCATCTCAGAAGGTGAGAGCGTCACCAGGATGGGATTGTCAGTTTTTATAGAGGTAGGTAATTTCATAGGCTAATGAGTGGGAGGAGTGTTCCAGCTATTTTGAGGGAACAGTGGGGATTTCTAGGAATTGGGCCCCACTTTCAACCTTCATAGTTAGCCTTGGAAATGTCATGGTGCCTGTGGGTGTGTCATTTAGCTTGCTGATATGTTACAATCAGCATATAATGAGGCTCAAGGTCTAGTGGAAGTGGACTCATCTGCCATCTTGGATCTATTTGGTTCTAATCAGTTTATATTGTGTCCTTAGGCTATGTCATTCTTTTAAAGGCTGTGCCTTGCCTCCTTCCCTCCTGTTTTAGGATGGGAGTCATGCCTGTATGAAAGAAGTAAAAACTCTTCTACTATAGAGGGAAGTCAATAGGTAGGGCCTGAAACTACAAAATCAAGAATATTTGGAGATATCAAGGTAAATACAATCAGCCAAAAGAGTTGAAAATTGTCGCCTCTGGAGATACTGGCTTTGTGGGACTGGGGAATTGCTATTCTTTGCAACAATCCTTGTATAACAGTTACATTGTAGGAGTGTAAACTTTGCTTTCAAATTGATTTTAAAAGTAATGTCATAGAAAATTAGGAAAATACAGAATATCATAAATAAGATAAAAATCCCACTTCACCCAGTCACTTAAATCCCATACAATAGCTTCAAAATGGTTTTAAAACAACTCTAAAATTGCTTTCAAAGAGCTTTTTAAAATCAGCAGATGGGTATGTTTATCTTTTTCATTTTTTCAGTGATAACAGGAATGATACCTTGCATATCAATATTTGAAATCTTTTTTACGTACAGAGAAACATAAAGCTGCCCCCCACCACCAAAGTAGAGTATCTGTTAAAAAAAAAGCTGATAACTACCTGCTTATATGAAAGTAAAACATCATGGCACTAAGTTAGATTTTTTTTAATGCTGGCAGCATTTCTCAAAATTCGTCCAATCATTGAATAATTATGAGTATGATAGGACAGAAATGAGCTCCCTTGTAGAACTGAGGGATCAGTATTTCCTCCAATATGACTTTTCAACTGAGAGAATACCTGTACAACTAAACTTCTTCCTCCCACCTTGCCCCACCTCCATTTGTGGACTATTTGGATCCAACTATAAGTCAAATAGAGGCTCTGAGTTTATAGGCAGTTTACTATTTAGTTTTTCATGTGCAGATAACAATGGTTTAACACACGCACATACACACGCACTCATTTCAAATCTAGAGGAAATGAATTGGCTGCCTGCCCTGGGTGGGGCATGGTCCCTTTTAAGCTCCTAGCCCCGGAGACAGGGCCAGGTGATTATGGCACAGCAAGTTGCTGAAAAAAATAGTCATTTTTTGTTTTGTCTTGTATGTTTGTTTTTAATAGTCTGATGTTTTGGATATTTCTCCATTGAATGTAGGGTCTTAAAATTCAATACGAGAGGTGTACTCTCAAAACACCCTCAAAGAACAGACCCACTTCCATTGCTCCATGAACTGTTAGAATGCACTAGATAGTCTGGTTATTTTGAAATCTGCTTATGGGCAGGAAGACTGATATCAGGGAATGGGGCTGTTGGCAGCCTTCCTGTCTCCTTGGGTCCTAGACCATTAAAATCCAACATTTTTGGAAGGAGGAATGAGGCAGTGTGAGTTTAATTTTTCCAGCAAGGCTATCTACTCCAGACAGAACTAGGGAAATTTGACTTTATTTTTTATTTCGTTTATTTACTTGTGCAATGGACTTTCTTCAACCACTATTCCCCTCCTATGAAGATTACTTTTCTTACATCCCAGGATACTGTAATTTGAAAAAGAGCTAGATAGCATTGTTAAAGAGGAAAACCATAGGTCCAAATGGCATCACTTATGCTAAAGCCCATGAAACCAAACCTAGATCTAATACCTAAATTAATTTCCATTTCCACCTTCACTGCAAATGTAATCTTAATCAACTAATATGTAATTTTCTGGTCAGCACCAATGAGGAAATCTGCCAGCTGGGTCCTCTCCATTCCCTAGAGGAAGAAGAGGCAATCTGCATGATAAAACCCTTGCCATTCCCTTTCCCGAAAAAGGAGAGATCCTGGTCTAAGAATAATCCTTTCTTTTCTTTTGCTAATAGTTCCCTTGCCCCACCTTTCTTCTTATAAAAATTTCCCATTTTGTACAACCCCTCTGAGCATGTTTCTAGTTGCCAAGTGAGATAAATTGTTAAATAAGGCAAATTAGATCTTCAAATTTACTAGGTTGATTTTTTTTTCTAAAAATATTATTAGCAATGCTGTGTGCTATTTACAAGTGTCATTATTTTAATATAAACATTAGCAGTATCAGCATAATTTGACATTCTTGTCCTTTGCATAAAGGAAAAAATAAACATGGTTTGAAAGAATGAATTAAGTGACTAAATTATTCCTTACTAAATTTGGACTTGAAGAAATAGTTCACTAACTGGAGAGTGGATAACTTGCTACTCACGTCTACCTTGCCCCTTCACACTTTCTCATACATGGGTTTCTGCCTTATTAATGGGTCTCTTGCTGTTAGTAATTTTAGAACATCATAACATTTGAATTTTCTGCTTTGGGTATATAAGATGGTCAAAAATTAAAGGCAATATAAAAAGGTGTACCTAATGAGAATCTTACTCCCCATATCTACCTACCCTTTTCCTCACCCTCAGCCACTTTTTTTAGTGTTGAAGAATAGCAGAATATGCCACTTCAAAATATGCTTCTTTGGCCTAAAGATTATTTTCATATAACTATTTTGAGAGGCTGCAGACACAGGAGAAACTGAAAGCAGAGTAGAATTTACCCTTTTGTAAGGGACATTTACATTTATAAGGGAAATCTCTCCCTCTCTGTACCTAAAAGAGAAGGATGACTCCAAATCACAAGAAACTCACTGGAGGAGCCACCTGACTTAAATGTGCATAACAATCTTCTCCTTGTTCACTGTGCTTTTCCTCATAACTTCCCATAACTAACCTCCCCAGTCCACAGCATCCTTCTTTTGTCTTTAGCTGGAGTTGGCACATAAGGTGATGGCTTGGGCCATTTTGGGAGAGGTTTCACACAGATTTCCTAGGTATCTCCCTGTGTACATGAGGTATATACATCTTATTAAACTTTTCTTTTTCTCCTGTTGATCTTTTTATTATGGGGCTCCCACAAGAAATTATCAATAGAATGCTAGAGAAAAATTATTCACTCCTCCCCCACAGAGGTTTTGGCAACTCGGTTGGGACCCATTGAGATTCTCTACTTGCTTTAGAGCCTGCAGATGGAATCCTGGAAAACTGGAAGAAGCCACTGAAGGGTAAAAATTTTTATGAAAGTCAGCTCTCTGTCTAGTTCTCAGTCAAGAGAGAAAGGTAAAAAAATTCATTGTCCCTTCCTCTCCAAATTCATATTATCAGGAGAAAACCATTTGTAAGAATTAGTTATTTGGATTGTGATTCTGATTAAAATTTGGTTTTGGGGTACCTATTAGTCATTGAACTTTTCCTTCCCGGGGACAGCCATTTTTCTCTTGTTTGTTTCAGTGTATGTTCTGAGAACTTGGCTTGGCTTTCTTTGTGTCCAGAGCATGGAGATTTTTGGTTCTGCATATTCAAGTGGCTCAACTGTCAGGTTAGGGGCACTGAAAATATGGCCAGACAAAATGTGGGTTGTACTCCATTTGCAGCTAGCATGTTACTGACTTGCCAGCTCTCTTTCTTTTGGTTATCTTTGGGCATGGCCCTAGATCTTGGGAGGGTGGTATCCTTTTCACTCTCTATGGGGATACCTTTTGCATCCATGGATAAACTATAAAGGACTAATTGGTTTTGGTTTTGAGTCATTTGATAGATATGCCTTTGGTGGATTAGTTACTAAGTCATGTTCGACTCTTGCCACCCCATGGACTGTAGCCTGCCAGCCTGCCTGTCCATGGGATTTTCTAGGCAAGAATAGTGGAGTGGATTGCCATTTCCTTCTCCAGGGGATCTTCCCAACCTAGGGATTGAACTCACATCTCCTGCACTGCAGGCAGATTCTTTAACAACTGAGCCACTAGGAAAGCCCAGATATGCCTTTAGTTTAAAAGAAAAAGGAAAGAAAAAAGGCTGCGTGATACTTCTAGGGATATTTACTATTTGTCTTGACTAAAAGTGATAAGATGTTTGATAGAATTTTTTTTTAAGTAGCTCTATGGTCAAAATTTGACTACACTGGAAGCTGATATCCAGTTTGATAGGAACTGTTTTTTTAGATCTCCTATCCTAAGATAGGAATCTTTTGATTTCCATCTTAGTTGGAAATCTCCTTGATGTAAAGAAGCAAATTGAAAAGAATGTAGTGGGATCAGCCCCTTATATCACTCAGATTGCAACCCAATTATTTGAAGAATTAAAAACAACTCTTCTTGTCTTACTAATTGAGTCTTTCTTTATAAGAACAGAAATGCAGCTCTAAAAGCAATCTAAAGCCCATCTATCCTTTTTACCAAACCCAAACCCTCCTTTATTCATCTCAAAAGGCTTGTAGATATTGTAAAAGATCTGGACTTAGGAAACAAAATCCTTCTTGGAGAAACTTACATCCTTCTTCTCTGCCTTTGAGATGTAACTATTCTACCTCATCCTCTCTAGGAACCCAGGGCCATTTTTTTGAAATGCAAACTACAAGGAGGTAATTCTTAAAAGAAGGGAAAAAAAAGGGGGGGGGGGGGGGCGGTGTGTTTGGATACCAAGGAATGAAAATCTTAAAAAATCTTCTCCATTAATGTTATTGTTGTTCAGTTACTCAGTCATGTCAGATTCTTTGTGACCCCAAGGACTGCAACATGCCAGGCTTCCCTGTCCTTCACGATCTTTTGGAGTTTGCTCAAACTAATGTCCATTGAGTCGATGTTAGTAAAAACTTTAGCCTTCTGAGCAGTAACTTATGCTATCCATCAGAAGCACAGTCTGGACCCAGTTGTTTGTTTTTAATTTAATTTTTTTAAATTGGGGGATAACTACTTTACAATATTGTGTTGGTTTCTGTCATATATCAACATGAATCAGCCATAGGTAAACATATGTCCCTTCCCTCTTGAACCTCTCTTCCACCTCCCACCTTTACATCCCTCTAGGTTGTCACACAGCACCTGATTTGAGCTCCCTGAGTCACACCCAACTGTTCTTTTATAAACTAGTGAGTTTTGCATTGTTTTCCACATCTACTGGCTAAAATTTTGGAACAAAAGCTATAAGATCTCTGCATCTGTCTTTATGTTTCTCTATATATCATATTATGATATATGACATATATATATATATTATATATATATATGTTATAGATGTGTGATTTTTCCACCTCTGTATGGTATTGCCAAAATTAATCTGTGAAGAGCTTTATTTGTTTTAAAGAAAAAGAAATGTATAAATGAAGTATTCTTAAAACTCTTAAAAATATAGAAACTAATCCAAATGTTTTTAAGTTCATGGAATCTGGGACAATCTTAGGTAAATAAAAACTGGTTTAAGTCTGTTGACTTTACTTAAATAGGCATGTCTGAAGTTATCAGCATTTAATATAATGCAGACATGGAACTTTTATTCTACCCAAGTTCACTGGTAAAATAAGTTCATGTCATCCTTATTACAGAATTTATTAGCCAGAAACAGAAAAAAACTTAAGATGATGGTTATCTGTTCAATGTCTCATGAAATTTTCATGAGTAATCTAAATATAAGTATTAAGAACAAGTGAATTAAATAGATGTAATTAAGATAAAAAGATTATAAATAAAGTTTTCAAACAATAATTATGTTTTATGATATGTCTTCTTAAAAATAGTTTCTAAAATCTTTTTGGTAACTTGAAATTTTAGAGTGAGACTAAGTTAAGTTAAGTAATGGATGTTCACTGAGTAAATAGATTATTTCCAAATAAGATTAAATATTGAAATACTAATTATTGAACACAGGTTTATCTACTTTGATTTTTTTCAAAGGAATGAAAGATATTTGGGAATTTCAGTAAATGTGTTTTGTAACTCACTGAAGAATTTACTATGAGGAAGAACATGCTTCTAGAAACTATGAAATGTATTTGCAATTTTGCCATCTACAGAATGCTGGTGTAACAGTTCACAAGTGCTTACTTAGTTTTCACTAGCAATTAAGTTTCTAAGGGTTCAGTTCAGTTTAGTTCAGTTGCTCAGTCGTGTCTGACTCTTTGCAGCCCCATGAATCGCAGCACGCCAGGCCTCCCTGTCCATCACCAACTCCCGGAGTTTTTACCCAAAACTCTGATGTCCATCAATGTCGGTGATGCCATCCAACCATCTCATCCTCTTTCGTCCCCTTCTCCTCCTGCCCCCAATCCTTCCCAGCATCAGGGTCTTTTCCAATGAGGGGTCTTTTCCACCCCTTTGCATCAGGTGGCCAAAATATTGGAGTTTCAGCTTCAACATCAGTCCTTCCAATGAACACCCAGGACTGATCTCCTTTAGGATGGACTGGTTGCATCTCCTTGCAATCCAAGGGACTCTCAAGAGTCTTCTCCAACACCACAGTTCAAAAAGCATCAATTCTCGTCGGCGCTCAGCTTTCTTCACAGTCCAACTTGCTCACATCCATACATGACTACTGGAAAAAACCATAGAGCCTTGACTAGACGGACTTTGTTGGCAAAGTTATGTCTCTGCTTTTTAATATGCTGCTGTCTAGGTTTGGTCCATATAACTTTCCTTCTAAGGAGTAAGCGTCTTTTAATTTCATGGCTGCAATCACCATCTGCAGTGTTTTTGGAGCCCCCAAAAATATAAAGTCTGACACTGTTTCCACTGTTTCCCCCATCTATTTCCCATGAAGTGATGGGACCAGATGCCATGATCTTTGCTTTTCTGAATGTTGAGCTTTAAGCCAACTTTTTCACTCTCCTCTCTCACTTTCATCAAGAGGCTTTTTAGTTCCTCTTCACTTTCTGCCATAAGGGTGGTGTCATCTGCATATCTGCAGATAATTCTAAGGGTTAAGAATTGTAATTTGTATATGTACTTAAATCTGCTAGAAATACAGGCATAGCTTGATTTATTGTACTTTGCTTAATTGTGCTTCTCAGCACTTTTTTTTTCTTCAAATTGAAGGTTTATGGCAACCCTGCATCGAGCAAGTCTATTGGTGCCATTTTTCTAACAGCTTTTTCTCACTTCATGTCTCCATATCACATTTTAATAGTTTTCACAATATTTCAAACTTTTTCATTATTATTATTTTTGTTATAGTGATCAGTGAACAGTGATCTTTGGTGTTACTATTGTATCTACTTTGGGGAACCACAAATCAACAACGAACTTAATCTATAATCATTGTGTGTTTCTGACTGTTCCATCAACCAGCCATTCCCTCATCTCTCTCCTTCTCCTCGGTCCTCCCCATAACCTGAGACACAACAATATTGAAATAGGGACAATTAATAACCCTACAATGGCCTCTAAGTGTTCAACTGAAATAAAGAGTCATACAGCTCTCACTTTAAATCAAAAGCTAGAAATAATTAAGCATAGTGAGGAAGTCATGCTGAAAGCTGAGACAGGCCAAAAGCTAGGCCTCTTGTACCAAACAGTTAGCCAAGTTGTGAATACAATGGAAAAGTTCTTAAAGGAAATTAAAAGTACTATTCCAGTGAACACACAAATGGTAAGAAAGATAAATAGACTCATTGCTAATATAGAGAAAGTTCTAGAGGTCTGTAGAGAAGATCAGACCAGCCACAACATTCCCTTAAGCTGAAGCATAACCCAAAGCAAGGCCATCTAACTCTCTTCAATTCTACAAAGCTGACAGCAGGTAGGGAAGCTGCAGAAGAAAAGTTTGAAGCTAGCAGAGGTTGGTTCATGAAGTTTAAGAAATTAAGCCATCTCTGTTACAAAGAATGCAAGGTGAAAAACCAACTGTTGATGTAGAAGCTGCGGCAAGTTATCCAGAAAATCCATCTAAAATAATGAATTAATAAAGGTGGCTACACTAAACAACAACAACTGGGTTTCCCTGGTGGCTCAGACAGTAAAGAAGCTGCCTGCAATGTAGGAGACCTGGGTTCGATCCTTGAGTCAGGAAGATCCCCTGGCGAAGGGAATGGCAACCCACTCCAGTATTCTTGCCTAGAAAATTCCATGGACAGAGGAGCCTGGTGGGCTACAGTCCATGTGGTCACAAAGAGTCGGACACAAGTGAGCAACTAACACACACTAAACAACAGATTTTCAATGCATAAGAAACAGCCTTTTCTCAGAAGGTGTCATCTAGAACTCTCATAGCTTGAGAGGAGAAATCAAGTATATCTATACAATGGAATGTTACTCAGCTATGCAAAAAAATGAATTTCTGATATATGCTACAACATGGATAAACCTAGAAAACATTATGTTAAGTGAAATAAATCAGATTCAAAAGGTCAAATATTACATGACTCCACTTATGAGGTACCTATAACAGGAAAATTCATAGAGACAGAAAGTAGAATAGAGGTAACCAGGGGCTGAGGGGAAGAGGAATAAGAAATTATTGTTTGATGATTACAGAGTTCCTGTTTGAGGTGATGAAAAAGTTTTAGAAATACATAGTGGTGATGGTTGTACAACCTTGTGAACGTAATTAATGCCAGTGAATTATCCCCTAAGATCACCAAAATGGAAAATTTAATTATATATGTGTGTGTGTGTGTGTATTTACCATACCACAGTTTTAAAAATTAATAATGTAATATACTAAAAAACACTGAATTGTACACTTTAAATGGTATAATATTTTACACCATTTAACACTTTAAATGGCACACATAAATTGTATAATATATAAGTTATATCTCAATAAAGCTGCTTTTTAAAAAAGAAAAAGTGAGCACATTGTTCTGCATCTTGCTGTTTTACTTTTAACAATATATCCTAGCAAACTTTCCAAATCAGAACATAGATAAATTCCTTGTTCTTATTTTGTTATTTGCTTATTTATTATAGCTGTGATTGTGCAGATATACTATGGTTTGTTAAGCAGTTCTCTAAGACTGGACACATGGGTTGCTTCCAATCTTTTGCTATTCCAGACAGTGCTACAGTGAACTACAGTTTGTACACTCATGTGAATGCATCCCGTGAACATATCAAGTCTAATCATATTACTTATGAATTTTAACTAATCACTTAAGTGAGAATTATAATGTCCAATTATTATAATTAAGGTTGAGAGGTTTTTGTGTGCTTTAGGGCCATTCATATTTCTTTTTTTTGTGAATTTTGTATGGGCCTGTTGCTGTTCTACTGGGGTGGTTGGTCTTTTTTAAATTCCCCTTTTAAGGAACTTTTATATATCAGGAAAGTTAGTCCTTTGCCTTCAATAAAAGTTACAAACATTATTCTCAGTTTTAATTTGTGTTTTGATTTTGCTTATTTTTTATGCTTAAGTTTTAATTTTTATATAGTCAAATTTATCAAATTTTGAGTCATTCATAAAAGGTCATCCCTACTGCAAAGTTATAAAGGAATTTGCCCAGTTTTCTTCAATTAGTTTTAATTATTATATCTAAAAAATTAAATGGAGTTCATCCAGGCACATATTATAAAGTATGGATTCAGCTGTATCTTTTTCCAGATGTCAGATATCAGCTTTAGTTGTTTCAACAACAGATTTTAAAATGAAGTTCATATTTACCTGAATACTTGAAATTCCATCTTTATTGTATACTCAGTTCTGATATATATTGTTTTTGTTTTGGAGTGCCTTTTTTTTTTTTTTTTTGCCATGCCTGGTGGCTTGCGAGATCTTAGTTCTCTGACCAGGGACTGTACCCAGGCCATGGCAGTGAAAATGCCACATCCTAACCACTGGGTAATGGAAATGTTAAAAGTGATTGTGAAAGTCAATTCATTCATGTCCCAACTTTTTGTGACCCCAGAGGACTGTATAGCCATGCCAGGACCCCTCCTCTGTCCATGGAATTCTCCAGGCCAGAATATTGGAGTGAGTAGCAAGCTGTTCCTTTCTCCAGGGGATCTTCCCAATCCTGGGATTGAGCCCATGTCTGCTGCATTTCAGGCAGATTCTTTACTGTCTGAGCCACCAGGGAAGCCCCCTAACCACTGGACTGCCAGGGAGTTCTGTGGTAAATATTGTTTTTATTTCTGGACTTTCTATTCCAGTCCCTTAGTTTGTCTGTTCATACACTAGTATCACACTGTTTTAATTAGTAACTTAAAAAAATTACGTCTTCATATGTACCCAGGCTAGTCCTCTCTCATTGCTCTTCCTTTTTAGAGTTCTCCTGGTTGTCTTCACTTATTTTTCTACCCAATACTCTTTTATCACTACTTTAACCAAGCAGGACCCTTTGGGGACGTCCAGGAAACAGAACCCTCTCCCTCGATATTCTCTGTTGTAGCTCCTCTGTGAAGTATCTAGATAATAGCATCTGCTGCACATTTTCTGGTGTTCTTTTACAGATTGCAAAAAACTCACAAATGGAAAGCAAATTAATTACATGATGACCTATGATCATGTAAGGCCCCAGGATTCTACTGGCACCTAAAGGCATGATCATTAAGAAGCACGGAAGATATTTTAAAAAAAAGGTGTGGGCCAAGAATACACATGCAGCACTATTACATAAAAAGATCTTCACCACCCAGATTAATTTACAAATGCTGTAGTGATGATCACTTAATCTAGAGCCAGACATCCTGGAATTTGCCAAGTTCAAGTGGGCCTTAGGGGCAAGCATACTACAACACATGATAGGGGGAGGTGGTGGAAGTGTAATATCAATAACCTCAGATACACAGATGACAGCACACTTACGGCAGAAAGCAAAGAAGAACTAAAGAGCCTCTTGATGAAAGTGAAAGAGGAGAGTGAAAAAGTTGGCTTAAAACTCAACATTCAGAGAACTAAGGGCATCCAGTCCCATCACTTCATGGCAAATAGATGGGGAAACAATGGAAACAGTGAGAGACTTTATTTTGGGGGGCTCCAAAACCACTGTAGATGGTGACTGCAGCCATGAAATTAAAAGATGCTTGCTCCTTGGCAGAAAAGTTATGACCAACCTAGACAGCATATTAAAAAGCAGAGACCTTTACCAACAAAGGTCCATCTAGTCAAAGCTATGGATTTTCCAATAGTCATGTATGGATGTGAGAGTTGGACTATAAAGAAAGCGGAGTGCTAAAGAATTGATTCTTTTGAACTGTGGTGCTGGAGAAGACTCTTGAGAGTCCCTTGGACAGCAAGGAGATCCAACCAGTCCATCCTAAAGGAAATCAGTCCTGAATATTCATTGGAAGGACTGATGCTGCATCTGAAACTCTAATATTTGGCCACCTGATGTGAAGAAGTGACTCATCTGAAAAGACCCTGATGCTGGGAAAGATTGAAGGCAGGAGAAGGGGACGACGGAGGATGAGATGGTGGATGGCATCACCGACTCAATGGACTTGAGTTTGAACAAACTCCAGGAGTTGGTGATGGACAGGGAGGCCTGGCGTGCTGCAGTCCATGGAGTCACAAAGAGTCGGACATGACTGAGGGACTGAACTGAACTGAAAGGACTGATAATGTTAACCCCTGTTACCTCACCATCAACCAATCAGAGAACTGTGCAGGAGCTGATCGCTTGCCCTGGGACTCCTCCCTCCCCTTGATGCGGTTTTTCAGTGGCTCAGTCGCATCTGACTCTTTGATTTCCTTTAGGATGGACTGGTTTGATCTCTTTGTAGTCCAAGGGATTCTCAAGAGTCTTCTCCAGCACCACAATTTAAAAGCATCAATTCTTCAGTGCTCAGCTTTCTTTATGGTCCAACCCTCCCCTTGCCTTTAAAAATGCTTTGCAGAGCCCCACTGGGGTGTTCAGGCTTTCTGAGCATTAGTTGTCCTGAACTACTTGTGTGGCAACTTAAATGCTGCACTTTCTTTTACCACAACCTGGTGAACCTGTACAACTCAGACTGAGACTTGAACTCACCTGCCAGGAGTTGAACACAGCCAAACCCAGATTGGGACTTGAACCCACGGTCTTTTAACTGAAATCACACCTGGTCTCAGGACCTACTGAAGCTCAGATTATTGATGTCTCATCTCAGAAAGAATTCAGGGAGAAACAAAGTGGTAGGTAAGAAGTGGATTTACTTAGAGAAAAACACACTTCACAGACAGAGTGTGGGTTAGCTCAGAAGGCAAAAGCGGCACCAGGATATGGGATTGTCAGTTTTTATGGGGTTGAGTAATTTCCTAGGCTAATTAGTGGGAACAGTATTCCAGCTATTTGGGGGAACGGGTGGGGATTTCCAGGAATTGAGCCACTTCCCACTTTTTCACCTTTATGGTTGGCCTTGGAACTGTCATGGTGCCTGTGGGTGTGTCATTTAGCTTGTTGATGTGTATATAATGAGGCTCAAGGTCTAGTGGAAGTTGACTGTCTCTCAACTTGGATCTATTCAGTTCTAATCAGTTTATGTCATGTCCTTGAACTATGTCATTCTTTTAAAATTTACAATAGTGCAGGACTTCCTGTGCCAGTGGTAAAGAATTCTCTTGCCAGTGAAGACAAGAATCTACGCTCTGCAGCCAATCAGGTGTGCCACAAACTACTGTGGGCCACAACTCATGTACTACAACTACTGAAGCCCCTGGGCTCTAGAGCCCATACTCCATGACAAGAGAAACCACCGCAATGAGAAGCCCTTGCATTGCAACTAGAGAGTAGTCTCTGCTTGCTGCAACTAGAAAAACCTGCAGGTAGCAATGAAGACCCAGCACAGGCAAAAATAAAAATATGTTTAAAAAAAATCAACTTAAAAAAAATAGTGCAGCCTTGGGGCAGGGTCCTGATTCTTCCTCAAGGAATACACATAACAATACTTTGAGTTCTACAGGGATTAAGTCTCCCACCCAGGTGGAGTATAGTAACTTTCAGGTAACTTTTTTGCCTATAAAAACTTTTCCCCTAAAACTGAAACCATGCACCTCTGATTGGGACTCGGACCCAGTCTAAACCCAGATTGGGACTTGAACCTATAGTCTTTTAATTAGACTCACTCACCTGGTGTCTGGACTTACTGAGGCTCAGGCTCTTTCTGTCTTGGCACAGAAAGAATTCAGTGAGAGGCAAAGTGATAGGCAAGTAGACTTATTAATATAGGCCACTTGTGAGAGATGCAAGTGGGCAGGGAGCAGGCTCTACCCTAAGGATTAAGTGGGTTATATTTTTATAATCAAAGGAAAGTGGGTTTGGGGGAAAAGACTGCTTCTTCCTTATTCTTCAAGTAGATGTCAGGCTTATATCACTAGCTCTTCTTTGCATTGGGCAGGAGAGTGTCTGATCCTTTGAGGTCACACTAGGACCATCCTAGTGCTTATTCAAATCAGCAGAAGGGTGGTAACATTTTTTCTTTCATTTAATGACCTGGGGTGTATCTCATGCTTTTATTTATGACTCTATAGTTAAGCAAGCCAGCTTCATTCCACATTCCAATAGCTTTCTTGAGTGATCATTAACTTACAGTGGTCTTCCAAAGTTTTCTATGTTCCCCTCTCTATCTATAATCCCATTGGGACTTCTACAACTACCTATATAACTATCTTCTTCTATCCCTATCAAAACCATCAGGAAGTTTGGGGGTTTTGAGCACAAGCCACCTTCTCTCCTTGCATAGCCCTGCAATAAAACTTTCTTCGCTCTGAACTCATTGGGAGTGGGGAGGCAATGGGGAGGAAGTAGTGTATGAACTCAAACGTGTTAACTCTCGGAAAAAATTTCAGTGAAGACCTCTGAAGTTATGTCCCTTCAAGTGATTTTGTTTCCAAAACATGTAATTGTGGAGCCCTATACCTTCCCTTGTGGCTCAGCTGGTAAAGAATCTGCCTGCAATGCGAGAGATCTGGGTTCAATCCCTGGGTTGGGAAGATGCCCTGGAGAAGGGAAAGGCTATCCACTCCAGTATTCTGGCCTGGAGAATTCCATGAACTGTATAGTCCATGGGGTTGCAAAGAGTCAGATATGACTGAGCAACTTTTACTTTTACTTTCATACCAAGGTCACAGGTGTGGAGCCCTGTACCAAGGTTACAGAATAAAAATCTCTGGAACTGACCAAAGCCCATAGCAACTGTTGCCATGAGCCTCCAGATCTAAACCAGCTAGTTCCCTGACCCCGAAGTAGGTGAAATACCTACTAGATTACCCACCCTATCATCCTAAAGTGAAAGTGAAAGTTGCTCAGTCGTGTTGGACTCTTTGCGACCCCATGAACTATACAGTCCATGGAATTCTTCAGGCCAGAATACTGGAATGGATAGCCTTTCCCTTCTGCATGAAGAAGGAATTCATAGGGCCTGGACTCCATCTTAGGCCTGTTCGTGCTGATCATGTTCGGCCACCTCTCTAATGGACTCTGAACTCTGTGCTTAGTGCCTGTGGAAACGACAGTAGAAGGATAAGACCCCCTCCGGACAGGGGAACCTTGAAGATCGTATCCAGGTTACTCATCGCCTAAGAGAAAATATACACTAATTACCCCTGTCTCTGGACAGGCCGTAAATTTTTTTTTTTTGTACCTGTCAGAGTGTAACCTCAGGCTTATTGATTATTGGCCAATTGTTTGAACTGTTTGAACACATAACACCTAAATGATGAGATTATTGTGATTATATTTACCCTTCCTTTGTTTATGTAAGTCTCAAGGAATTTGGGGTGGTGACTTCGGACATGTACACATGGGGTATAAAAGATTTTCACAAATGCTGGTCGGGGTCCTTGGCTAAGAGGAGACTCTGCCTTGGGCCCGCTGGTGTAATAAACTGCACTCCACTACCTGCATTGTCCTTCTGAGTGAGTTTGTTTCCCAAAACGCGTGGCTATAACATTTGGTGCATTGGCCGGGAAACTCCTCACTTTGAAGAGACAAGTCCCATTTGGGACTTCTCCAAGGCTTTGCGGCTTGAATCTTCTAGAGGGGGAAGGCGCCTGGCCCTTCTAGAAGGATTCTGCTTCTCAACGCCCGGACCTTTCACGTTAGCAGGTAGTGGACGGCAACAGGGGAACTGAGCGCTCAGGTGAGGAGGAACCCACCCGGCAGGGTGGAAGAGGGGGCCTGATCACCCCCCTGGGAGGGACTAGAAGGGGCAAGGACCCACAAGAGCCTGGAATAGGCGGCGATTGCTTGGTACACAGGTTGACGAGCATGTTAGGGCTTAAAAAGGGAATTTGTGATGGTCATTTAGGAGGTGTGTCAGAAATTATTACCAAGCGATCCCCTGGGGATTTTTAGGATAAAAAACTGGTCCTTGTATGCTCGTATTTTGCCCTCCCCCAGGAGGTGTCCTGTCTGCTGTGAAATTCTTGACCCCCTCGGAATTGTCAGGCTAGAAGGAGGGGGATACATAAGTAAATATGAATTGACTTTTCCAGAGACGGCCTGGGACATGGGATATTTAACCCATCTGTGTTTTCATCTGCACCTGATCAAGCCCACCAAGGCTACTCTCCATACGAAATTGTGTATGGGAGACCCCCTCCCATAATAAAACAAGTGTCAAAAAATTTGCCTCAGGTAAGGGGAGATGGGATTTCACAGCAGATGGAACTAGGTAAGGTAATAAATCAAGTAACTAAATTTGTACAAAAAAGGGTGCCGTTCCCCCTTGGGGAACAAATTCATAAGTTTATGCTTGGTGACCAAGTATGGGTCAAAGATTAGAAACATGATTTACTAGCCCCTTGGTAGAAGGGCCCTTATATTATTCTAACTACCCCTACTGCAGTTAAAGTTACAGGTATTGCCCCTTGGATCCATCACACCAGAGCGAAAAAGGCATAGCACACTGACCCAGAAGATGCCGAGTGGACCACCCAAAAGGACCCCACCGACCCACGGGAAACCAAGATCATTCTGAAGAGGAAGAAAAAAACAAGGTCCCAGACGAGCCCTCTCTAGGATGGAGCTGGGTAAACGACACCTGCTACTCGGCCTCACCAACGTGGTTCTGAACCTGACCACTGTTCCTGCACAAGACAACGTCTTCATCTCATGGGCACATTCCTACGTGGACTTCCACGACTCCTCCGACTGTTGGGTATGTGGGGCTATGCCCCTGTCAGTTATGGACGGACTCCCCTGGTGGGTGTCGCCACTTCGTTATGGAGACTTTATACCACTGTGCTCCTTCTTGGAACAACAAAAGGGAACTTTCCTTTCTCTCACCAATCATAACCTTTCTTTGCTCTCCTGGTGTAAGAAAAGGCCATCAATGGGCCAGGGACATGGGGTTACATTTAATATGAACACTAGTCTTACAGAGGTAACAAGGGCTTATACCTCATATATAAAAAATAAAAAAAGAGAAGGGCTCCCTTATAAAAGGGGGACAGGCCTCCCGGTACCTTGAGCAATACTACCAGGTTTGGGATGAATATTTCTGGATGACTCCTGAGAAAGGACAGTTGATTGCTCCCGCTACTATTTGCTGGGAACAAAAAAACCACAAAGTTGGATTTGGAGACCGCCACCTAGACCCAAAAGAATTAAAATATATGGGTTATTTGTCTCCTGAACAATGTAAACAAATCATAGAAGTTACCTATCACCCCAATCAGTCGGTTCAGTGGCCTGGTTCCGACTGGAAATATAATCCTGGAATCCATTGGGTAGCCCCCAACGGGACCCAGTGGCTCTGTGGGCTTAACTTATGGCCGTGGTTACCAGTTGGCTGGGTAGGGCGTTGCACACTGGGATTTGCTTTTGCCCATGGCAGTATTAAGCCTAGCCTACACCAACCTCCAGTAAACCTGCCCTATCTGCACGCAAGATGGACAAGATCTGTGTTCCAATGGTATGACTATCTTGCTGCCTTGTTTGTACCCTCTGTAGAGACAACAAATATCATGATTAAGGTGGAGGCCTTAACTAATTTCACTAAACAGGCCCTCTTAGACAGTACAAAAGCCATTCAAGCGTGAACGAAGAACAAATGCAGATGAAAAAGGCAGTAATTCAAAATAAGATGGCATTAGACATACTCACAACAGCCCAGGGAGGGACTTGCGCCATAATTAAAGTCGAATGTTGTGTATACATCCCTGACTTGTCTAAAAATGTATCTACTGCCTTGAAAGATATGCAAAATCAAGCACTAATTACCCCTGTCTCTGGACAGGCTGTAAATTTTTTTGTACCTGTCAGAGTGTAACCTCAGGCTTATTGATTATTGGCCAATTGTTTGAATTGTTTGAACACATAACACCTAAATGATGAGAATATTGTGATTATATTTACCCTTCCTTTGTTTATGTAAGTCTCAAGGAATTTGGGGTGGTGACTTCGGACATGTACACATGGGGTATAAAAGATTTTCACAAATGCTGGTCGGGGTCCTTGGCTAAGAGGAGACTCTGCCTTGGGCCTGCTGGTGTAATAAACTGCACTCCACTACCTGCATTGTCCTTCTGAGTGAGTTTGTTTCCCAAAACGCATGGCTATAACATGCAGAGCATCTTCCCAACCCAGAGGTTGAACCCAGGCCTCCTGCACTGCAGGCAGATTCTTTACCAGCTGAGCTACAAGGGAAGCCCCTATGGCATCCTAACCAATAACCTAATACCATCCTTCTAGTAGGAATTTTCTATCTTGAGACTATAAAAATTGGCTGCTAGCTTGCAAAAGGGCTGGGCTCTCCCTTAAGCCGGCATGTGTTGTAATAGTGTGTCCCTCTCTAGTAAACTTTATTCATCTCTCATTCACCCTCTTGGCTGGAAATTCTTTTCCAATCCGCGCATGGCCCACCACAGTTATCTCACTCAAAGTGAAGATTAATATCTCCAGCCAGTCTTAGAATTGTATTTTGAGGCGCACAGGCTGAGGAACTTGAGAGACATCAACCCTTGCATTTAAAGCACCAGGACTTGAAAAGCCAAGTACAATTATGTAAGTTAATATTTTAAGTAATGCAGCCTCTACCAGGATTTCTTATTTTTATTCATTTCCATATTCTCAGGATAAGAATACTGATAGGGTTGTTTTAAATGTACAGTGAATGCGGGTGCAACGTAAGTTCAAAACAAGTTACGGGGCCGGTTTATGTGAACCTGAGTTAGCTGCTTGGTTTTCAACACGGTTTCTTATTCAGCAGAATCCCATGAGGCTTCTTGGGTGAAGAACTTATCCTCGTTCCTCTGTCAGATTTAAATAATAAAATTGATGCTTACACATTACGTCCTCTTGAGTAACTCGTGTCAGGTCAGTTCCTGGGCTTCCCTCTTCCTCCCTCAGGTTCCTGGCAGGAAACGCGTGGAGAAAAGATGAAAAGGTTCCAATTCCCAGCAGCAGCGCGTTAGAAAAATTTTCCATCTGTTAGCGAGCCTTTGACTGCTTGAAAAGTGTGGTTTGAAAGAGGGTTTCTCTTATCTCTTTTTAAAAGCCCCTTTCTGGTACCGTGTTACAAATAGCAAGCTGGTTTTCGTTTAACCACCATGTGACTCCCCCTCCCCTCCAGCCGTGAGGCCCTTTGAAACAAAATACCAAAAGTTAGCTTCTGGAAATTGCTCGCCCTCAACACGGCCCCACCTGTCTTACCTTCACCTCCCTTCCTATCCGTCTTCTAACGTTTAAGTCTTGCTGTTGAAGTCATTTCTTCTTGCTGGGCCTCTAACCGGTTCGGCCAGTGAAAGACGACCCCATTTTCTTCCCACTAATGAAAATGGACCCTGCACTGACCCTGAACCTGAGATTTGGGGGTGACTCTTCATGCTGTGAAACTGACCTACCCGCCGAGATTGGGGGAGACCCTGCTGTGAAACTGACTCACCCCTACAGATATTTTGGGTTGGGGATTTAACTGTGCTCAGCTGTGCAACTGACGTGGCCCCGGTCCCCCAGGCCTGTGTGTAGCTCTTTGGGAAGGGGATGCTAGGCCCTTTACTCTCCAGGCCCTAAGTCTCAGGGATTGGGTTTAAGGAACTGTCTACATCTGGGCGTTTAATAGGTGTATGCCAAGTGTAACAATGAATTTTAACAGATAAAAATGTACACGACATTTTTAACTTTCAGTTGACTGTAAATGTGTTGCTTTCGTTTTCTGCTTTCAAGAATATGAAAGTGATGATGATTCTTACGAAGTGTTGGATTTAACTGAGTACGCCAGAAGACACCACTGGTGGAATCGAGTGTTTGGCCACAGTTCCGGACCTATGGTAGAAAAATACTCGGTAGCCACCCAGATTGTAATGGGTGGAGTGAGTGGCTGGTGAGAACATCCTTTTTTTTTGTTAAATTTCACTGGGAGCTTGACTGCTGCCCTTTTGTATCTGGGCCAACTACGTACTCAGTCAGTGGTTTTACAATGTTAATCCCAGAAGAGCTGCACCTTGAGACTTTTCTCGGTGATATGATTAATGTAATCTACACTCAGACTCTTTGCTGGGTTTTGGTGATCCTCCTCCTCCTTCCTTTGATTTTTTTTTCTTTGCATATTTCCCCCCTTCTCAGATTTAGCAGATGTAGTGGATCTGATTCAGTGCCAGTGGGTAAAAGGGAAAAATATAGAAGAGAAGAGTTAATTATATGTAAATAATTTTTACTTGTTCAGTTGAAAACCCTGTGAGAACTCCCACAGTAAAACTAATCTTCAGGATTATCAGCCCTGTGCAAAGCAGTGTAAAATTCTCAGTAAAAATTACTGATTATGATACAGATGGTACTGTTAATTTTTGTGGGCCAATTTAAATTATGATAATACTTTGAAGAAGAGTTGTAGAACATTGGGTCTTTGTTGGAATTACTCAGTGATAATACTGTGGAGTACATGAAGGGGGAGAGGTTAATAAGTATTAACCTCACCAGTTAACATTTCAGATCACATGATTATATAATTGCTACTGTAGATCTAATTCTGTTATTCTTAGACTAAAAAGATTAGCCAAATAACAAGGGTCAGAAAGAAGTTTGACCCTTATTTTGAAACGTTCATGACCCTAGAGAATTTCTGAAGCTAGTGGGTGTGCTTAACCTGTGAGTAATCATTTTTTTTCTTAGATTCTAGGTTAAATTCATCTTACATTAATTTAAATATTTACAAATTTAAACTTGATAAGTATAAAGTATTTTTTGTGTGTTTTATTTGCACCTTGGAACAGTGTTGCGCTCTTTTATGCCTTTTTTTAATGCCTTTTTTAAATAAATGCCATTTTATGGTAGAGACACTCACTGTGAAGATTCTGTGATGAAGAGGTACAGTATTTATTCGTGATGTTTACTTACTAGTGCTGCTTATGAAAAAAGCCTGCAGTTAAAGAGATGCCTGGTCAGAGCCCTGGTTATTCAGATGAATCTTCTCAAGCTGTTTATACTTTGATGCCTACAATTCAGAGCCTGGCCTTCTACTTAAATAAGCTCACAGTCTGGTGCCTTGGGTGATTGGTTAATGTGAGTCCAGGCCTAAAGCCCCATCTTGAAAGAGACTGAAAAATAATTGAGCAGTAGAATTAAATCATTGTGTGTTTTCTCCGTGTAGGCCAAACTTGGTGAGAAGCCTCATAATTGGAAGAAGTTTGCTTGGAAAGCCTAGAGACAGAACAGAGGACATTAGTAGATTGATTTTAGTTTCTCATGCCATCAAGCAAAGGACAGACATGCTTGTGGAGCACAGTCCCCAGGATACTGTTAAGACCTGGCTGTTGCTTGGCTCCTTTGCTCCCTTTTCTGAGTCTTTGTTGCTGTCCCCCCTACTGAGGGACACATATGTTTGGATTATAACCAGGTGTTGGTCCAGGAGCTGTGTAATAGGACTCTAATATTATACAGGTGATTTGTTGCAATGACTTTAGATTCAGTGTTATAAACGTTTGCAATTTTTTTAGGGTATAAAACTGATGTCCTATTGTGGCATATGTTAAGGAGGAATGGTTAATAAGATGTTAGCTAGTTAACAATTCAGACCAATTCAGGACTTGATTGGGAATCTGAGGAAATGATGTTTAGCTGTAGGTAGCTATAGGTTCTTGATCATAATAAGAAACTAAAACTGACAGCAGGATGGGTGGCTGCTAGGTGAGATGGGACGTGTGAAGATCAGCCAGAGAGCCGTTAGTGTGATCTGGAAGCAAGGTAGTGATGCCTTTGAGGATGGAAGGAAGACAATCAAATAATGTTTTGGAGAACTCGGGTGTATAGAATTGGCCATTATTTGGACCCCAGAGGCGATGAAGAAGGCAGTCTGAGATGAGCATGAGGTGAGAAGCCTTGAGAATAGTGCCATCACTTAGAAATTGGGACTTTAGCAATAGGTGGTTTGGTTGGAAAGATGGTGTTTGCTTTGGGACATTTTGAATATGTGGTTCTGAGTGGCAAGAGAAGCTGGTCATGTAATTGGAAATGTACATTTTCCATTTATGAAGGTGTATTAGTTTCCTCAGGCTGTTATAACAAAACACCACAGCTAGGTAACTTAAAATGAGAGAAACTTATTCTCTCACAGGTCTGGAGACTAGAAGTTTGAAAAGTGCCAGCAGAATTGGTTCCTTCTTGGAGGCTCAGGGAGAATTTGTTCCATGTTTCTCTCCCATCTTCTGGTGGTTGCCAACAATCCCTGACATTCCTTGACTTGTAGACGTGTGTGCTCCGTTGATAAGTCATGTCCAACTCTTCACAACCCCATGGACTGTAGCCTACCAGGCTCCTCTTGTCCATGGGGTTTTCCAGGCAAGAATACTGGAGTGGGTTGCCATTTCCTCCTCTAGGAAATCTTCTCAATTTTGCCTCTGCCATTACATGGCTGTCTTCCTTCTGTGTGTCTCTATGACATATTGGATTTGGGGCCCACCCTACTCCAGTATAACCTCATCTGAATTAACTGCTTTTGCAATGAATTTGCTCCAAATAAGGTCACATTCTGAGGTTCTAGGAAGGTCATAGATTTCAGGGGTGGCACAGTTCAACCCAGTACAGAAGGCTGGAGTTGGAAATCTGAGATTCCTTTGCACATTGGATCTGGAATGCTGAAGGGAATAATGAACTCACTGAAGGAGAGAATCAAAAATGAAGTATGGGTTAACATCCTTACAGGATAGGTGAGACAAAACAGGTTTAATATAGAGAAAGAAATAGATAAGGGAGCCATGAGAAATGTGGGCTGCAGTATGGTCGTGAAGGTGGACCTCTTGCTGGACCTTAAAGGGTAGAAAAGTTTTAGATAGTTGGAGCTAGGTAGAAACCCCGAGAAACAGGGCATTAATAGCTTGAGCAAGAGTGGTGACCTGTTTGGAAACTGATTGGATTGGAGCAGAAGGTTTGGGTAGAGTGCGAGTTGGCCAGATAGGTGGAACATCTTGACTACATTAAAAAAAAAAACCACGAAACTAAGCATTTTGTTATGAGGAATTTCAGCTTAATACAACTGTAGAAGGAAGAGTATAATGAACCCTTGAGTACTCAACATTCAGTTTCAGTAGCCAGTCTTTCCCCTGTCAATTCCCTTCTTCTCTTCATCCCTTATTTTGAAGCACATCTCAGACAATTTAGACTATGCAGTTTTGACTAGTCTGTATAACTGAAAGGAAACATTGAGGGTTTCTGAGCAGGTCAGGAACATGGTCAAAAAAACTGGGAAGACATTAAGATTTTATTAGGAAAGCAATGAAAACTAGAAGAGAGAGAGAGTTTAGTACATCATTGATTGTTTTCATCCTTTGCCATTTCTTCTACTAAAGGTGCGCGGGATTTTTGTTCCAGAAAGTTGGAAAACTTGCAGCAACTGCAGTAGGTGGTGGCTTTCTTCTCCTTCAGGTATGTCAGAGCTTTCAGTCCTTGCCTCTGCTTAACAAATAAACATTTCATCAACAGCATAACCTGTTCATACTGACAATTTAAAACATATATTTAAAGTTCACACACATTCATACACAATATATGAAAATCAAAAAGTCTCTTTCCTTCCCTGTTGCCTAGTCATTTTTCCTTCCTGGAGGAAATTGCTGTTAGCAATTTCTAATTTGTTTTTTAAAACTAGGAAACCATAATAATATAGAAAGTGGAAAATTGGTCCTAAAAAATAATTCATAATCCTATTTCTGAGGCAAGTTGATTTGAAATTTTAGTCCTGTTTATGTTCCTCTAAGTATAATGTTCAAAAATGCTTTGCTCTTAGGGGTTGTTTATCAGGATATTATCTGGCATTCATGTCTGTTTGGCATATGTTTTCCCCAAAATATCATTCCCTGAAGATCAAATATAATAAACCCTAAAATTGAAAAATCTCTGGGAATGCGTGTTAGCAACAATTATGAAGATACAGAAATTTGTCAGGTTTTGAAAATGATTTATGGTCATAGCAACCAAAATCTGACTTCAGCACCTAAGCCATTGATCGTGTAATAACCAGTGTCATTGCCTGATGTACAGAAGGACTGAATTCATATGTGTTAAGCACAGCTTTTTAGTTGTTTACTAAACAGTTTAAAAAACTTATATATTTTTCTATTGGTGGTATTATTAAGAGTAATTACTTATCTCTTGTAAAAAGGTAAAAAGAAATAATTATTCATATTCTAAATTTAGTCCTTTGGATGAGTATGCCAGTATTTGTACAAAGAACTTTATTTAAGCTGATTTTTGGCTTTGGTTTATATAGAACCAACAATTAAGTTATTTATATAGTTATCAAGAATCAAAATAGTTAATTTTGTAGCTGTTTTGAAAACTCAATTTCAAAAGATGGAAAAGGATACTCTACCAAAGCAGAGTTCCCTAGAATATTCACAGATAGAATTATATATTTCAATCTACTCTGCATGTCATTTATCAGAAGTCCATTTCAGTCCCTTCAAATCCATGTTTTGTGGTTGCCACCTTCTACTTCATGTTTAGTCCACATAATATTTGAAGTCCCTGAGTAGAAGATGGAACCTCTTTGCATCAAACCAGTTTTTCCCACAAATATGACTTACCTTGAAAGCTCAATAGAAGGAAACAAAGACCAAAAAAGAAACAAATGGCTTTTAGGCAAATTACCTTTTATTTAGTCTTTCTTCCACATTTTTATTACCTTTACTTATATTTAAAGATAAATATTAGTTTGCTTACAACTTAAAGCTCTTCTAGTAGCTCAGGTATTTTCCAGTATATATTTATCACACTGCAATCTTAAAAAATAGACAGTTGGTATATAAATCTTTTAAATTCAGTTTTTAAGTTGTACATGCCCATAATTCAAAGGCTCAAGTACATGTGTAATGCTCAATGCAGATTAGAATAATCCTCTGCATCCCTCACTACCTCCCCATTTTTCCTCTCTTGAGGCAACCAGTTTGAACTATTAGCTGATTCTTAAGGTATTTATTTCCTTTTTCCTAAACAAATTAATTGGATATTTCTTTATCTTTCAGTTTGAGGTATTAACTGTTGGCTTCCCATTATGGAATATGGGAATTTAGCTATCATTTATTGAACTTCTGTGTGCCCCAACCCCCACATCATCTGAGTATTGTTATTTCATAATTGTGTTAGATCGTTACCTGGAGTTCACTGAGCTTCTGGATTCTGTAAGTTAATGTCTTTATGTTCAGGAAGGTTTTGGCCATTATTTCTTTGAATATTTTCTCCTATTCTTTCTTTTCCTTCTGTACATGACTCTGACTGATGCATGTTAGGCTCTTTGATAAGGTTCTGAGGTTTTGTTCATCTGTTCTTTTCGGTCTTTTTTTGAAGATTGTATAATTTCTAGTGATCTAGCTTCAAGTGCACTGATTCTGTGTCATCTACCTTCTGCCATTTATCCAGTGAATTTATTTCAGATATTATATTTTTCAATTCTAGAATTTTCATTTAGTTCTTTTTATATTTTTCTATGTTTCTAATGATAATTCTTATCTTTTCATTGATTACAAGTGCAGTTTCCTTTACCTCATTGAGCACTGTTATAGTACTGCTTTAAAGTCCTGATAATTTCAGTATATGGGTCATCTCCGAGTTTGCATCTGTTGATTTTCTTTTGAGACTAGGCCACATTTTCTTGCTTTATTGTATCAGATAACTTTGGATTTTATCCCTGAGCATTGGGAATGTTATGTCATGGTGAGTCTGGATTCTGTTTTATTCCTCTGAAAATTGTTAATGTTTTGATTTTAGTAGGCAGTTAACTTGGTTAGACTCAAACTGCAAACTCCATTTCACCTGTGGTAGAGAGTGGCTCAAATCTCAGTTTTTTTTCTTTTTTAGCCTCAGCCGGAGTACTTTGTTATGCCCCATGGATGTGTGGTTCAGGACTTGGGTAGAATTTACACATAGAATTTGGGGCTTCCCTTCTCTAGCTGTGTCCTTTCTGGCAGCTGTTCTTCTCCTGGGCTCTGCCCTCTGGTTCTTCAGGCCAGAAAAATGGCATGTTCTGTATTCAGCTTTTAGCCACCCTGCAACTGCATCTTGTCCTCAAGATAAAGCCAAAAAATGGGCAACTCACCTTATATTGGTCTCTTCTTACAAGTTCAACTCCTCTGTAAAATCTGCTTCCTTTTATTATTCTGCAGCCCTTGTGTTTTAACCAGGGTTTATAGTTGCTGTCTGTGGGAGGGACCTTAAGGTTCATCATCACTTCTGTGTCTGTGACCCAGATTACCATGTAAGGTATTGCCAGGAAAACCTTTCACTTGCCATTTGCTTTGATTATCACTCTGTTTTGTTGAGGCTAGAGTTAGAACTATTATAAGGTGAATAAATATAGGAAGAAATGGAGATAAATAGATTTTTCTCTGGAGTCATTCACAATGAAAATGGAACCTAAGATTCCCAGCCTACTTATATAAAGTCAGATATTTTTATAATTTGAAGTATTTTATGTGTGAAAGTGAAAGTTGCTCAGTCGTGTCCGACTCTTTGCGACCCCATGGACTATACAGTCCATGGAATTCTCTAGGCCAGAGTACTGGAGTGGGTAGTCTTTTCCTTCTCCAGGGGATTTTCCCAACCCAGGGATCGAACCGGGGTCTCCTGCATTGCAGGCAGGTTCTTTACCAATTGAGTTATTTCATACTTAAAGTTATGCATTAAGAGATCACAAAGAAAGCATAAACTTGGTAGAAGTGACTTATAATGGTATACAAGGCTCAATTGTTTACTACTCTTGTGATTCTTTACATGTTGATTGTACTGTTTGAAGGGATGACTTATCGTATTGGCTTACACACATGCTATTGTTCCTATTCAGATTTTGCTCTGTCTCAGTAGCACCATATGAGACATTAGGGTTAGTAGGCATTTAGCTGTAGTTTTATTAAAAGTATTTATAACATAAAATTTGTGTAGGGCATATCTTCTTTTATATTCCACTTTCAAAAGCAGTTACCAGAATAAGTATTCTTTTTTTTTCCAGAAAAAGTATTTTTTTCCTTTTTTTAATTAATTAATTAATTAATTAATTAATTTTATTTGTTTTGCCATACATTGACATGAATCCACCATGGGTGTACATGTTTTCCCCTTCCAGAACCCCCCTTCCACCTCCCTCCCCATCCCGTCCCTCCGGGTCATCCCAGTGCACCAGCCCCGAGCACGCTGTATCATGCATTGAACCTGGACTGGCGATTCGTTTCACATATGATAATTTACATGCTTCCATGCCATTCTCCCATATCATCCCACCCTTGCCCTCTCCCATAGAGTCCATAATACTGTTCTATTTATCTGTGTCTCTTTTGATGTCTCACATACAGGGTTATCTTTACTGATTGACTAAATACCATATATATGTGTTAGTATACTGTATTGGTGTTTTTCTTTCTGGCTTACTTCACTCTGTATAATAGGCTGCAGTTTCATCCACCTCATCAGAACTGATTCGAATGTATTCTCTTTAATGGCTGAGTAATATCCCATTGTGTATATGTACCACAGCTTCCTTATCCATTCGTCTGCTGATGGGCATCTAGGTTGCTTCCATGTCCTGGCTATTATAAACAGTGCTGTGATGAACATTGGGGTACATGCATCTCTTTCAATTCTGGTTTCTTCGGTGTGTATGCCCAGCAGTGGGATTGCTGGGTCATATGGCAGTTCTATTTCCAGTTTTTTGAGGAATCTCCACACTGTTCTCCATAGCGGCTGTACTAGTTTGCATTCCCACCAACAGTGTAAGAGGGTTCCCTTTTCTCCACACCCTTTCCAGCATTTATTGCTTGTAGTCTTTTGGATAGCAGCCATTCTGACAGGCGTGAAATGGTACCTCATTGTGGTTTTGATTTGCATTTCTCTGATAATGAGTGATGTTGAGTATCTTTTCATGTGTTTGTTAGCCATCTGTATGTCTTCTTTGGAGAAATGTCTGTTTAGTTCTTTGGCCCGCTTTTTGATTGGGTCATTTATTTTTCTGGAATTGAGCTGCAGGGGTTGCTTGTATATTTTTGAGATTGTTTGTCCGTTGCTTCGTTTGCTATTATTTTCTCCCATTCTGAAAGCTGTCTTTTCACCTTGCTTATAGTTTCCTTTATTGTGCAAAAGCTTTTAAGTTTAATTAGGTCCCATTTGTTTATTTTTGCTTTTATTTCCAATATTCTGGGAGGTGGGTCATAGAGGATCCTGCTGTGGTTTATGTCGGAGAGTGTTTTGCCTATGTTTTCCTCTAGGAGTTTTATAGTTTCTGGTCTTACGTTTAGATCTTTAATCCATTTTGAGTTTATTTTTGTGTATGGTGTTAGAAAGTGTTCTAGTTTCATTCTTTTACAAGTGGTTGACCAGTTTTCCCAGCACTACTTGTTAAAGAGATTGTCTTTTCTCCATTGTATATTCTTGCCTCCTTTGTC
This sequence comes from Okapia johnstoni, assembly GCA_024291935.2. NCBI lineage: Eukaryota > Metazoa > Chordata > Mammalia > Artiodactyla > Giraffidae > Okapia > Okapia johnstoni. Next base: position 35,684,154 of record CM044305.1, on the reverse strand, counting down.
CAAGACAAGGTGTCCATAGGTGCGTGGACTTATCTCTGGGCTTTCTATTTTGTTCCGTTGATCTATATTTCTGTCTTTGTGCCAGTACCATACTGTCTTGATGACTGTGGCTTTGTAGTATAGCCTGAAGTCAGGCAGGTTGATTCCTCCAGTTCCATTCTTCTTTCTCAAGATTCAGAAAAAGTATTCTTAATTTGACTGAAGAGTCTGAGTTAGTGAAGAGAGTTTATAAAGCTACTTTAATGACCTAAAAACTGATTGGCTACTGATCTCTTATATTAATCATCTGTTTAATTAAGGATACTTTTTTTGTTAGCTGTACAAGTTCAGTAGTCTCTGCCTTTTTAGCTAATTCTTAAATTCCAAAAATTCTGATCAAATTATAGAATAGTTGTAATGTAATTTTTGGAATCCTTGCCATTAAGTACTGTACTTTTCTTAACATAGTGTTCATCACATCTAAATAATTTTGTATGCTTAAGTCTGTTTTCCCTAATGGACTGTAAGCTCTCTGAGGGTGGGGACTTTTGTCTCCCTTGTTCTTGGCCATAACTTGGAGGCCTAGAACAGTGCCTGGCACGGAATAGGCACTCAGTGTGTGTTAATGAATAAATTAGTGAATAAGTTATGCTTTGTTACACATAAGCTTCATGCAGTTCTTAAAATCTAAATGTTCATATAGGGGCTTCCCTGGTGGCTCAGACGGTAAAGAATCTGCTTGCAGTGCAAGAGACCTGGGTTCAGTCCCTGGCTCAGGAAAATCCTCTGGAGAAGGGGAGGGCTACCCACTCTAGTATTCTTGCCTGGAGAATTCCATGGACAGAGGAGCCTGGAGAGCTATAGTCCATGGGGTTGCAAAGAGTTGGACATGTTCATACATTGTATTATCAATTCCCTAGTTGGTTTAAAATTAACCATTTTTATTACATTTTTGCAGATTGCCAGTCACAGTGGCTATGTACAGATTGACTGGAAGAGAGTGGAAAAAGATGTAAACAAAGCAAAAAGACAGATTAAGAAACGAGCAAATAAGGCAGCACCTGAAATCAATAACATAATAGAAGAAGTAAGACAATGTGTATTTTTGGCTCCTTTTTTTTTTTAATGGATCTCAGCAGAAAATGTGACTAGGGAATGTGGTCTTTAAAAAAACATTGGTGTTTCTGGTCATGTCTAGAGTGTTAAGTAAAATTTGGGATCAAGTCCCCATTTAAATCACTCATTATTATTTTTTTTAGTTGTTAACTAAAGCTACGTATTTTTTTTTTGAGGTGGAATAGTTTGAAAATGTATATATTTTATTTTATTAATATATTAGTTTTATTAATGTTTTTATGTGTATTTTGTCTGTTTTATTCTTACATTTTTCAGAACTGAATTGAATGCTCCTTTGCTTTTATTTTAATTCTGTCTTTTTACTTTCTCCAACTTCTATTTTGAAAAATTTTATATCAGTTGAAAAGTTGACACACAAAAACAGTAAATACCCAAGTACTCTTTACCTATTCACCAAATTGTTCGCATTTCACATTTGCTTTGTGTGTGTGTGATTTACCCTTTTTATTCCTGAACTATCTAAGACATTGTATCTTTTTATTCTTTAATACTTCTGTACATATGTTCCAAGAATATGGATATTCTTCTATACAATTGCCCTTATGAATCCCCCCAAACTTAATGTGATACAATAGTATTTCTTAATATACAGTTCATGTTAAAATTTTTGTATCTTTTCCTCCCTAATTAAGAATTGCATATTGCATTTGGTGATCATGTCTCTGAAGTCTCCTTTAATTTTAAATGGTCCCCTCATCTGTTTTTTTTCTGAATTTCATGACACATTTTTGAAGTATCTAGGCAGAGTATCTCACAGTCTTGCTTTGCCTAATTCCTTCTTCATGATTTTATTTGGGTTAAACATTTTACCAAGGTGTTATTTTTATGATCCTGTATATTTTTTCCTACTGGATAAGTGGACTGATTGTTAATAAATATCATTGTGCATGCTGTGGGAATTTATTAATCATCTGTGTCAATAATTTGCTGACTGGACCATTTATGCCCACACTGTAGGGAGATTTGTTTTTATCTGTGAGAATTTTGCTGCCCATATGCCTGTTATCTCAGAAGCAAGAAGCTTCTGGGCCTGGCTGGGGGCTCTAGGCTCCTTCAGTTTGTAACAGACAACCCTGGCATATTGCCTGATGGTTGGTATCTACAGTAGTAGGAACACAAGAATTTTTGCTGAATATTTATTGAATTGAGGAAAACATCTGAAAAATAATACTCAGCTCTGGATTTAATAATTAAGAGTATTTTAAAAATTTGTTATCTTTTTCTTATTATGGCAAAATATATAAAACATAAAATTTACCATTTTAACTTTTTAAGTGCACAATTCACTGGCTTTAAATATATTCACACTTTCATGTAATCATTACTACTAGCCATTTCCAGAACTTTTTCATCATTCCAAATAGAAACTCTAACCATTAAGCAGTAACTCCTGTAAATAACCTGTCTCCCTAGCCCTTGGTAACCTCTGTTCTACTTTCTGTCTTGATGAATTTGACTACTTATGTAAGTGCAAATTATAATAGCATTGTCATTTTTGTCTGTTTTATTTCACTTAGTGTTTTCAAGATTTATCCATGTTGTAGCATAATTCAGAGTATTTTTCTTCAAACTTTATTTCAGGCAACAGAATTTGTCAAACAGAACATTGTGATATCCAGTGGATTTGTGGGAGGCTTTTTGCTAGGCCTTGCATCTTAAGAATATGAATGTTCTATCACAGTGAAGTCACCTGTGAGAAGAGAAGTGGTGGTTACAAGATGGTCTTATCATTACACATTGACAGATTCTCCAGGATGACAAGAAACAACTAGCTGGACAATATCCAACTCACTGCTTAGCATTTTGCCATCTGAAATTTAGCCGACTAGTATCTGCTATAAAATAACCTGTATGGTATGTGTATAATAGTATCCCTGAGCAAAACATGGCTTTCATTATTTTTTAAGAATTTGTGTTTGTTTAAAATTTGCCTATAAAACACTATACTATTGGATGTAGATATGGAGAGAAAATGAATCGCTGGATGTATTCCCCAGTAAAACATTATCCTCATTTTATTTAAATAAAATGTTTTCCATTGTGCTTTTTTAGTATAGTGCCAATAATTAAAACTTTCTATTATAGCTTCAACTGTAGGGCTGACATTTTTTTAAAGATATGTTTGCAGCAAACTGAAGAACTGTAACACATTTTGTGGAAGGATTTACAGATAATAGAATTATTAAAGATATTAAGCAAATTTAACACCAATTTTTAGGTTGCTTTTTTCCTACAGTTCTTACTTATTTAATAACTGTAGTAAACAGTTTCAAGAAATGCTCTAGGAAAATACTACATATCTAAAGCTCTTTTTTGTTTTTAGGATGTCTGTAGTTGTAAAAATACCTTCTTGTATGTAAACTTCTAAATTTTTTTTATTCATTTGTTTACCCTGGCAGCCTGGATAGAATTAATTATTTTGAGAGTACATAGAGTTGGGTCACTGATTCATTCTATTAACTTCAAGTGAATCTCGTTTTTCATTTTAAAAAATCCTAATTAATATACTGACCCCTTTACAAAGAGGTAAAAATCACTTTAAAATACTTAGTAGTATAGTATGGATTCAAGGCTTTCAGGCTTTTCAATAGCATTATGTTGATTGAACACTAGGCCAGTTGACTTGTTTCTCAGGACCAATATCACAGGTGGCTCGGTGGTAAAGAATCCGCCTGCAATGCAGGAAACACAAGGAGACTTGGATTCGATCCCTGGATCAGGATGATCCTCTGGAGAAGGAAATGGCAACCCAGTCCAGTATTCTTGCCTGGAAAAATCCATGGACAGGAGCCTGGTGGGCTACAGTTCTAGGTTAGAATTGGGAAAAAGCACAGAACAATGGGTGTTGGAGTCTTCAGGTTGGAAGGACTTTGTGATTTCAGACTATCTCCTTTTGATATAAAATCCTTACAGTATTTTTTGTGTATTATAAACATAAGGCAGTTCATACTTCAAGGTTGTTCCAATCTTGGTCCTTTCACCCTCATGAGGCTCCTTAAAATTGAATGTGGGATTGATCTTTATTTTCTTCTTTTACTCTCATTAGCGCCTCAGATAAAATGCAAAATAAAACTCAGACTCTCTTAATATGAAGTGATTTTGCTTATAAATACTTAATTTTTCTTCTTTGCGCTTTTCTCTGTTTCTTCCTTGCCTAGCTTTTCATTACTGTGAAATTAAAAGGGAAAAGTATTCTCCATTAGGTGGAACCTTGGCTGCGCTTCTGTGTACTCTGTCTGCCTGATACCTTTCATTTGATGCAGTGAGGCAGGCAATATAGGGAGGTATAGTAGCTGGCTGTTTGTTCATCTTGGAATATGATACATTGGGAAAGTGGGGGGCACAAAAATGACTGCCCTCAAATGGAGACTAAATATTCTTATATGAAAAATTACATAATAAAAAAGGAGAACCTGGCATATGATTTAATGCCAAATGAGTTGTAACAATAACTACTTTCAGAGTCCAAATATGAATGAAAAATGAAAAAGAACACCTCATTTTTACCTATACATTTCCAAGTATTTTTTGATTGTTGATTTATATACCAAATGCAAAATACTATCAGTGCTCTCCATACTGTCTCCTGTCTGTTGGTACCCCTTATTATGCTTCTTGTCTGTGCTGTTATCCCACGAGGTTGTATGCTACTTGAGGCAGTCATCAGTTCAGTTCAGTTCAGTTCAGTTCAGTCACTCAGTCGTATCTGACTCTTTGCGACCCCATGAATTGCAGCACACCAGGCCTCCCTGTCCATCACCAACTCCCAGAGTTTACCCAAACCTATGTCCATCGAGTCGGTGATGCCATCCAACCATCTCATCCTCTGTCGTCCCCTTCTCCTTCTGCCCCCAATCCTTCCCAGCATCAGGGTCTTTTCCAATGAGTCAACTCTTCGCATGAGGTGGCCAAAGTATTGGAGTTTCAGCTTCAACATCAGTCCTTCCAATGAACACCCAGGACTGATCTCCTTTAGGATGGACTGGTTGGACCTTCTTGCAGTCCAAGGGACTCTCTATAGAGTCTTCTCCAACACCACGGTTCAAAAGCATCAATTCTTCGGCGCTCAGCTTTCTTCACTGTCCAACTCTCACATCCATACATGACCACTGGAAAAACCATAGCCTTGACTAGACGGACCTTTGTTGGCAAAGTTATGTCTCTGCTTTTAAATATGGTATCTAGGTTGGTCATAACCTTCCTTCCAAGGAGTAAGCATCTTTTAATTTCATGGCTGCAATCACCATCAGCTGTGATTTTGGAGCCCCCCAAAATAAAGTCTGACAGTGTTTCCACTGTTTCCCCATCTATTTCCCATGAAGTGATGGGACCAGATGCCATGATCTTAGTTTTCTGAATGTTGAGCTTTAAGCCAACTTTTTTCACTCTCCTCTTTCACTTTCATCAAGATGCTCTTTAGTTCTTCACTTTCTGCCATAAGGGTTGGTGTCATCTGCATATCTGAGGTTATTGATATTTCTCCCGGCAATCTTGATTCCAGCTTGTGTTTCTTCCAGCCCAGTGTTTCTCATGATGTACTCTGCATATAAGTTAAATAAGCAGGGTGACAATATACAGCCTTGACAAACTCCTTTTCCTAATTGGAACCAGTCTGTTGTTCCATGTCCAGTTCTAACCTGTTGCTTCCTGACCTGCATACAGGTTTCTCAAGAGACAGGTCAGATGGTCTGGGATTCCCATCTCTTTCAGAATTTTCCACAGTTTATTGTGATCCACACAGTCAAAGGCTTTGGCATGGTCAATAAAGCACACATAGATGTTTTTCTGGAACTCTCTTGCTTTTTCAATGATCCAGCAGATGTTGGCAATTTGATCTCTGGTTCCTCTGCCTTTTCTAAAACCAGCTTGAACATCTGGAAGTTCACGGTTCACGTATTGCTGAAGCCTGGCTTGAAGAGTTTTGAGCATTACTTTACTAGCGTGTGAGGTGAGTGCAATTGTGTGGTAGTTTGAGCATTCTTTGACATTGCCTTTCTTTGGGATTGGACTGAAAACTGACTTTTGCCAGTCCTGTGGCCACTGCTGAGTTTTCCAGATTTGCTGGTATATTGGGTGCAGCACTTTCACAGCATCATCTTTCAGGATTTGAAGTAGCTCAACTGGAATTCCATCACCTCCACTAGCTTTGTTTGTAGTGATGCTTTCTAAGGCCCACTTGACTTCACATTCCAGGAAGTCTGGCTCTAGGTGAGTGATCACACCATAGTGATTATCTGGGTCGTGAAGATCTTTTTTGTAGAGTTCTTCTGTGTATTCTTGCCACCTCTTCTTAATATCTTCTGCTTCTGTTAGGTCCATACCATTTTTGTCCTTTATCGAGCCCATCTTTGCATGAAATATTATTCCCTTGGTATCTCTAATTTTCTTGAAGAGATCTCTAGTCTTTCCCAATCTGTTGTTTTCCTCTATTTCTTTGCATTGATCACTGAGGAAGGCTTTCTTATCTCTCCTTCCTATTCTTTGAAACTCTGCATTCAGATGGGAATATCTTTCCTTTTCTCCTTTGCTTTTTGCTTCTCTTCTTTTCACAGCTATTTGTAAGGCCTCCTCAGACGGCCATTTTGCTTTTTTGCATTTCTTTTCCATGGGGATGGTCTTGATCCCTGTCTCCTGTACAATGTCATGAGCCTCCATCCATAGTTCATCAGGCACTCTGTCTATCAGATCTAGTCCCTTACATCTATTTGTCACTTCCACTGTATAGTCATAAGGGATTTGATTTAGGTCATACCTGATTGGTCTAGTGGTTTTCCCTACTTTCTTCAATTTAAGTCTGAATTTGGCAATAAGGAGTTTATGATCTGAGCCAGAGTCTGCTCCCGGAATTGTTTTTGCTGACTGTGTAGAGCTTCTCCATCTTTGGCTGCAAAGAATATAATCAGTCTGATTTCAGGTGTTGACCATCTGGTGATGTCCATATGTAGAGTCTTCTCTTGTATTGCTGGAAGAGGGTGTTTGCTATGACCAGTGCGTTCTCTTGGCAAAGATCTATTAGCCTTTGCCCTGCTTCATTCTGTACTCCAAGGCCAGAAGCGTGGCGGCTGCGATGGACTGCGCAGAAGCGGGGCGACTGCGATGGACCGTGCAGAAGCGGGGCCGAGAGGAGCTACCCCCGGGGGCGGTGGCCAAGAGGAGCTAACCTGCGCCCAAGGCTGGGGGCAGCGGCCGAGAGGAGCTACCCTAGGTCCAAGGAGCGGTGGCTGCATGGGCACAGGAGGGCCGAGAGGAGTTACTCCACATTCATGGTCAGGAGGGGCCATCGTGAATAGATACCCCTTGTTCAAGGTAAGGAGCAGCAGCTTCACTTTGCTGGGGCAGCCGTGAAGAGATACCCCAGGTCCAAGGTAAGAGAAACCCAAGGAAGACGGTAGATGTTGCAAGAGGGCATCAGAGGGCAGACACACTGAAACTATAATCACAGAAAACTAGCCAATCTGATTACACAGACCACAGCCTTTTCTATCTCAATGAAACTAAGCCATGCTGTGTGGGGCCACCCAAGATGGATGGGTCATGGTGGAGAGGTCTGACAGAATGTGTTCCACTGGAGAAGGGCATGGCAAACCACTTCAGTATTCTTGCCTTGAGAACCCCATGAACAGTATGAAAAGGCAAAAAGATAGGACACTGAAAGATGAACTCCCCAGGTTGGTAGGTGCCCAGTATGCTACTGGAGATAAGTGGAGAAATAACTCCAGAAAGAATGATGGGATGGAGCCAAAGCAAAAACAATACCCAGCTGTGAATGTGGCTGGTGATAGAAGCAAAGTCCGATGCTGTAAAGAGCAATATTGCATAGGAACCTGGAATGTTAGGTCCATGAATCAAGGTAATTTGGAAGTGGTCAAACAGGAGATGGCAAGAGTGAACGTTAACATTCTAGGAATCAGTGAACTAAGATGGACTGGAATGGGTGAGTTTAACACAGATGACCATTATATCTACTACTGTGGGCAGGAATCCCTTAGAAGAAATGGAGTAGCCATCATGGTCAACAAGAGTCCGAAATGCAGTACTTGGATGCAATCTCAAAAACAACAGAATGAACAGAGGTTCGTTTCCAAGGCAAACCATTCAGTATCACGGTAATCCAAGTCTGTGCCCCGACCAGTAATGCCAAAGAAGCTGAAATTGAACAGTTCTATGAAGACCTACAAGACCTTTTAGAACTAACATCCAAAAAAAAATGTCCCTTTTCATTATAGGAGGCAGTCATATGTGGTGTTAATTAATCTATAACTTGTGCCACACCCCTGTGTAATGCTTTGCTCACAGTAGGTAATCCAGCCAGTGTTGTGAATGAGTATGTGAAAAGCAAATTACTGTGCTAGAGTTAGTGTTGACCTATAGGAAACCTTCTCTGAAGGTTCTGAACCAAGCTCCATCAGAAATGACTTGGTGGGGCTTAGCCTGAATGAAAAGCCTATGGCCTGCTGTTGTCGAAATTGGGGGTTTTTATGTTTGAGGGCATAAAGGTTGTTTGCAAGATTTATTAAAATTTGAGTATGTGGAATATATGTATTTTGTGGCTTAGACTTTGGAAGATATATAAGGACATTTTGACTGATAGTTTTTTTTTTCTTTTTGGTCTCACCACACAACTTGCAGGATCTCAGTTCCCTGCCCGATGACTGCACCCATGCCCTAAGCAGTGAAAGTATAGAGTCTAACTTCTGGACTATCATAGAATTCCCCATTTTGACTAATTTTTTACTTTTTTATTCTTAGAGCCCTCCCCAATCTCCCTCACAAAAAAAGATGATTTTTAACGTTTTCTTAAATATGCTTATTATAGAAAATACATAGCATAAAAATATATAAGATGTTGGTAATGTGTATCTAGAAATGATTATCTGTATTTTGGTACATAGCCTTTTGAATTTTTTCTATATACATGTGAACACATATTATGTGTATTTTGTATAAAAATTGAGTCATAGTTTATGCACTTTTATAAATAGCTATTTTCACTTATAAGTATCTTTTTATAATAGGTACATTTAATGAGGTCACAAAGAGTCGGACACAACTGAGCAACTAAGCACACGCAATAGGTACATTTATGACAGAAACATTTAGGTGCCCACCCTCATCCCCTTTTATGAGACAACCATTATGAGAATTTCTTTATGCATATATTGTAATTATTTTTTTTTGGTCCAAGTTTGGATAGTACATATTGGATGATCACTCTGAAAGGTAAGGAATTTGGTGCACATTCACTGTCCCCCCCACTTTTTCTGATTGCTAATATGTTTTTAGTTTTTCTAGTAGATGCCTTTATTACTTTAAATATTATGCTTTTTCTGTCCTAAGTTACCAGCTTTACAAAGTATCTGCTAACTCCCTGTTAGTAAAGAAGAGGAAAATTTAAGTGCACCTCCTCCCTGTTTCCTCTGGCTTCTTGATTTTTGTTAAATTATTACTTTTAATGGTACATTCAAATGATAGGATTCTATACAATTATTAAGAGGAGTGTAGAGCTATATAAATTGATCTAGAAGATTTACTTGTTAGTGATAAAATCAGGTTACAAAAAGTATGACCCCGCTTTTTAAAAAAACTGCAGGTGAGCATAAGTGTGCACATAGATCTTCACAGAGGCTATCCCTGAGGTTAGTATACAGGATTTTCATGTATTTTCAACATTTTTGTGTCTTCTGAAGTGTTTACAATGAGTACATGTTACTTTATACGTAGCAAAAGTTGTTTTTTTTAGAACCAGGAATCAATAGGTTATTGCTATTTTAGGGGGCTATTTCTGCTTTATTCAGTAAATTTATTTTTTAAGTGATTTTTGTGAAAATAATGCAATAGTTCAAGAAGTTAAGTGGTATTTGACTAATTCCAGTACCTTTCTTCCATTTAGTGGCTCTTTTCCTACAGAAGTTTCAACTACATTAGTTGTTTCTCTTGGTATCTACTGAAACCATATTTCTTGGACTTATTTTATGATACATAACTAGACTTGGACTTCCTATTATGGTAGATGTGGATTTAGCTCTATAATACTTTCTTTTTCCTATCTTTGTAGTAGCAATTTATTAAATTTCTACAAAGTTTTATGTATTATGACAAATATTGTTTACTGTTGAATAAGGACACAATTTTCTATAGGTTCATTTATGTGACTGCAGCCAGAATCCAGCATTAGCCTGATCCTGCAAATAGCTCTGCAGCATGAAGGGCACTGTGGCTGGTAGCATAACACCACCTCCTTCTCCCAGGCAAAGATGTTCATGTCCTAATCCCCTGAACCTGTGACTACATTAGGTTACATGACAAAAGAATGAAGGCTGCAGATGGAGTTAAAGTTGCTAGTCAACTGATCTCAAAGAGGTTATTCTGGTGGACCTTGGTGGGCCCCATGTGATCACAAGAGTCCTTGAAAGAGGAAGAAAGCAGAAGAGCATCAGAGAACGTGACGTGACTATGGAAGAAGAATGATCAGGCAGATGCTGTTGTGGCTTTGAAGACAGAGTAAGGGGGCCAGGAGCGAAGGAAAGCTGGTGGCCTCCTGAAGCTGGAAAAGGCAAGAAAACAAACCACCCCATTGCTTCCTAAAAGAGGCACAGTCCTGCCGACACCTTGACTTTAGCTCAGTGAGACCCATGTTGGACTTCTTACCTCCACATCTATAAGATAATAAATTTGTGTTTTAAGCTGCTGTGTTAGTGATCATTTGTTATAACAGCAATAAAAACTAATACTGGCATCACTTGAATTGTGTCCTCTTGTGGCAAGAGAGCTAGTTTTTTTTTTTTTATTCCCCTATCAATCAGGCACTGGCTGCAGTCTGCCCTTAGGGATTAGGCTGTATAACCTCCAGGCTAAAGAGGCAGTGACCTGCTGAGAGCAACTTTCATTGAGAATGGTGTGATTGTCAGGCATCAGTGGTTAATATACAGCTGGGTAATGAGTATATTGGAGGACAGAGGAGCCTGGCATGCTGCAGTCCATGGGGTCCCAAAGAGTTGGACACAGCTTAGTGACTGAACAGCATGTGGGTGGGACACCAACAGTCCACTATAGTGGGTAAACCTAAACCACCATTGCTTGTATAAAGCAATAGTTAAATATTTTCTGGAGTTGAAGGAGGGAGGGTGGACAGGGAGGTTGAAGGGCAATAAATGAACTGAATTGAATTGGGAAAGGAGTATGTCAAGGCTGTATATTTGTCATCTTGCTAATTTAACTTATATGTCGAGCACATCATGTGAAATGCCTGGCTGGAAGGCTCACAAGCTGGAATCAAGATTGCCAGGAGAAATAGCAACAACCTCAGTACTCTTGCCTGGAAAAATCCCATGGACAGAGGAGCCTGGTAGGCTGCAATCCGTGGGGTCGCTAAGAGTTGGACACGACTGAGAGACTTCACTTTCACTTTTCACTTTCATGCATTGGAGAAGGAAATGGCAACCCACTCCAGTGTTCTTGCTCAGAGAATCCCAGGGACGAGGGAGCCTGGTGGGCTGCCGTCTATGGGGTCGCACAGTGTCAGACACGACTGAAGCGCCTTAGCAGCAGCAGGTAGGCAGATGATACCACCCTAATGGCAGAAAGCGAAGAAAAACTATAGAGCCTCTTGATGAAAGTAAAAAAGGAGAGTGAAAAAGCAGGCTTAAAACTCAACATGCAAAAAACTAAGATCATGGCATCTGGTCCCATCACTTCATGGCAAATAGATGGGGAAAAAATGGAAACTGACAGATTTTATTTTCTTGGTCTCCAAAATCACTGCAGACAGTGACTGCAGCCATGAAATTAAAAGATGCTTGCTCCTTGGAAGAAAAGCAATGATAAACCTAGACAGCATATTAAAAAGCAGAGACATCACTTTGCTGATAAAGATCCATCTAGTCAAAGCTCTGGTTTTTCCAGTAGTCGTGTATGGATGTGAGAGTTGGACCAGAAAGAAGGCTGAGCGCCAAAGAATTGATGCTTTCAAACTGTGGTGCTGGAGAAGACTCTTGAGAGTCCCTTGGACAGCAAGGAAATCAATCCTAAAGCAAATCAATCCTAAAGGAAATCAACCCTAGATATTCATTGAAAGGACTGATGCTGAAGTTGAAGCTCCAATACTTTGACCACCTGATGTAAAGAGCTGACTCATTGGAAAAGAGCCGGATGCTGGGAAAGATTGAAGGCAGGAGGAGAGGGGCAAAGAGGATGAAATGGTTAGATGGCATCACAGACTCAATAGACATGAATTTGAGCAAACTCCAGGAGATAGCAAAGGACAGGGCAGCCTGGCATGCAGTCCATGGGGTTGCAAAGAGTCGGATATGACTTTGTGACTCAACAACAACAGAACTGAAATATTTGTGTTCTTAATGCAAAGTCCTTGTATTATTCCAAAATGTATTGATTAACCTCACACTTTGAGTATTCATGCTTGTTAAAATTTTAAGAGCAATCCTTAAATGAATTACTATTAGTTGTAGATAAATGTATTTCAATCGTACAAATAAGCAATCTAAATGAAGGCAGGAAAGGAAGAATAAAGAAGCATAGAGAAAGCAGAGTAAATAGGAAGCATAAAAGATGGTAAAAATAAATCAATATATATTAGTAATCACATTTCAAAAGGAAAAATGAACAGAATTCACAATGTGATTCTATAAACATCATTCTATATAGACTTAAGTAGTGGGATTAGGGGCATAGAAAAGGAAATCTTTATAAAATGTCACCATTTGGTGGAGAATTCTCCAAGCTTCAAGATGTAACAAAGCCTCTTGTAACTTTTCTTCTAATCCTTCCATCCTCACCCCTAATCTGAAACAAACTCAGTACCTACTGTTTCCTACTGTTTCTTTTACATCATGCGCTCTTTCTTGGATTACTTACATTTTTGGTTGAACTATTTTCTTGAGTAATTCTTATATGTGTGGGAGGTAAACTTTTCGAGTTCTTGTATGCTTAAAATATCTTCTGTTCTCATACAATTCAAGATTGACAATTCTTTTCCTTTAGAATTTTGAAGACACTGCTCCATTGTATTCTACTATCTGATGTTGCATGATGTCAGTCTGATTTTGAACCTTTCTGGGTAACCTTTTCTTTTGTATTTCTTTTCTTTTGAAAGCTTTGTAGATTTTCTTTTATCTTGGGGTTTTGAAATTTCATAAGTTTCTAAAAACTGAATTAGAGAACTTTAAAAATGCATGTTAGTGTCCTTTTCCTGTGTGTTCTTGTCATTACAGAGAAGATACATAATAGCTAACATTTACAAACCAAAGCCAGTGGGGAGGATGTAAACTCACGCCATAGATTGTGAGATTGAGAGCCCCCAAATAAGTGCTCAGTAAATATGAGAGGGAGGGATTCAGAATCACGGAAATGAAACAGTTTTTCTTTCATTATATGCAGCATTCTCTAGATCCTTTCATTCTGAAGATTCAATTTGCTTCAAGCAAATTGTACTTTTTAAATAGACTTTATTTTTTAGAACAGCTTTAGGTTTATAGAAAAATTGAGCAGACAGTACAGAATATTCCCATATATCTCCCTCAGACCCTCCATTTCCCTTATAATCATCAACTTATATTGTTGTTGCTAGGTTGTGTCTGACTCTTTGCGACCCCATGAACTGCAAAATGTCAGGCTTTCTTGTCCTTCACTATCTCCTATAGGGCTTCCCTGGTGGCTCAGACTGTAAAGAATCTACCTGCAATGCAGGAGGCCTGGTTTCGATCCCTGGGTCAGGAAGATCCCCTGGAGAAGGGAATGGATACCCATGCCAGTGTTCTTACCTGGAAAATTCCATGGACAGAGAAGCCTGGAAGGTTACAGTCCATGGGGTCACAAAGAGTCAGACATGACTGAGCGAGTACCACACATACACACACATCCCAACATCTTACATTTGTGTTGTACATTTGTTCCAATTAATGAGCCAGTCCTGATAAGTTGTTATTAGCTAATGCCTATACTTCATTCAGATTTAGTTTTTAACCTAATATTCCTTTTTGAAATCCAGGATCCCATCCAGGATATCATGTAACATTTAGTTGTCATGTCTCCTTAGGCTCCTCTTGAAGTGACAGCTTCTCAACTTGTCTTGTTTTTGATGACTTGGACAGTTTTGAGGAGTAATGGTCAAGTATATTGTAGAATGCCCCTCTATTGAAACTTTTCTGATGTGTTTTCATAATTAGACTGGAGTTACAGGCTTTGAGGAAGAAGATCACTGAGGTAAAGTGCCGTTTTCATCATAGCCCATCAGGGTACACATCAATATGACTTCTCACTGCTGATGTTGACTCTGATCACCTGACTGAGCTAGTGTTAGCTTTCTCTCTTTTGAACATTACTCTTTCCACTTTCTACCACTGTATTCTTTGGAAGGAAGTCACTATGTACAGTCTACACTTAAGGGGGGAGGAATTATGCTAACATTTAGTATGGAATATCTACATAAAGTATTTGGAATTCTGCATGGGAGATATGTGTTTCCTCCCTTATTTATTAATTAGTTCAGCCATTTATATCAGTAAAGATTCATGGAGACTTATTTTATACTTTGGGCTCAAATCCAATATGACTTTATTTTCTTGTTCTTATTGTTCCAACTTTAACCATTGGAAGCTCTTTCTGTTGGCTCCTGTGTCCCTTTGACGTACCCCCATCAATGTGATTAGTAAATTTTAGTTTAATAGTAATTTTTATTATTTCTTCCCCAACATAGTATCTATCCTCTTATTTCTGGAAGATTGGTCAGTTAGATGGAGTACCTAGATTTTCCCTTCATAACTTTTTAATATTTTTCATCTGTTTTTTTCCTCTATATTCTGGGATAGTTTCTTCATTTTATTTCTAGCACATGAATTTTTCAGCTGGTTTTATCATTCAGCCTATTAATTAAAAGCCTTAGGTCAGTAATTATATTCATTCATTCATTCATTTGCTAAGAACCCTTTTTGTATCTCTGGTTGTTTCTTTTTCATTGAAATCAGTTTTACTTTTTGTATTTTACTTTTCTTTTGTGGGACTAGTTTTTCAAGACCTGGCAACTCTTGACTTTCAGTTTATATTTATGAATGAAAATATTGTTTTGGTTAATTTAATAGATAGCTGGTGTGGATATTCTTGGTAGCCCTGCAGGTCTGCTTTCCTGCGCTGCTGCTTTGAAGAGGAGGAGTGGGGGCAGGTTCAGTGTGAGGCCAAGTTGTAGCAGCAGGATGCCTTCTTTACAGATTGGTGGGGGCAGGGAGTAGTAGGCAGGTGCAGTTCCATGGAGAACTTACTGGAAAGCTACAGGGATAGAATGTTTTCTGTTTTCTATTCCCTGACCCTGGGATAGTGCTATTGCTACATTCTCAAGCATAAAAGCACTCATTAGGGTTACTTAGAAAACAATCTTGGACTTTCCCAAGCAATTCTGTTTCAGATGAGGGAAAAAAGGGGCAGATGGATAGAAATGACCCTAATTGTCTCCATTCATGCCACTAAATTTTGAAAATACATAATACTGGGAAGGCATGTTGTTTTTAGATTTACTTAATTATATGAAAGGCAGGATATGAAAATTTACATGAAATGGATAAAGTTTTAAAAAAACACAATTTATGAAAATTTACTCACAAAGATACAGAGAATTTGAATAAAACCTGAAGATTCTTATATCTGTTAAAGAAATCGAATCCACAATTTAAAGCCTCTCATAATGAAAGCTCCAGGCCCAGGTCACTTCAATGGTGAAATCTTTCAAAATGTAAAGAAGAAATAACGCCAGTCTTATTCAAACTTTTCCAGAAACAGCAGAAACACTCCCAAACTTATTTATGAGGCCATCATAGCCTTAAGACTGTAACTAACAAGGAAATTACAATATGAAAATTAAAGTTTAATATCTCCCATGAACATCGACTCCAAAATGCTAGAAAAAAATTACAAATCGAATCCAGCAATTTGTTAAAAAGGACAATATGTAATGACCAAGTGGAGTTCATTTCAGGAATGCAAGATCAGTTTAACGTTTCAAAATCAATGTATTTCACCTGCAGGGAAAAAACTACACTATCACTTCGTCAGATGCGTAAGAAACATTTAATGAAATTAAACAATTATAAAAAATACCGACTCTCAAGAAACTAAGAAGGGAACTTCCTCAGTTTGGTAAAGTGTATCTACAAAAAGTCTACATCATACTTAGTGATTAAATATTGAGATCATGAGACCAGGAAGTCAATTTTAAGTGCTTCTTATTCAACTTTGTACTGGGGCTCCAGCCAGTTCATCATCAAACTTTTGGATTTTGCCAATCCGATATGTGAGAAAAGGTATCTTTGTGTAACTTAATTTGCATCTTTTATTACCATTGAGGCTGAGCATCTTTTCAAGTTTAAAGACTATTTGTATTTCTTTTTCTTGAAATGTGTGTTCTTTTCTCTTTTTCCTATGGAGCAGGATGGCCTTTTAGTCATCTATTTTTAAACAGATACTTAAAGGAAATTAAACCTTTATCTGTGATGCAAGTTGCAAATATTGCTTACTTGCCATTTGTCTTTTTCCTTGGTTTGTGATTTTTTTTTTTTTGGCATGAAATTTTTGTTTTATAATTTTATGTGGTCAAATAAAACAATATAGTTTTTTCTTGCTTCTGGGTTTTGAATCCTAGTTAGGAAAGTTTTTTTACATCCCTGATTTATAGAAGAATTCACCTATGATTTCTTCTGGACATATGTGGGTTAATTTTTTACTTTTAAATTTCTGCTGTATTTGGAATTTGTCAAACCACATTTTATCATTTTCTACATAGCTAACAAGCTACTCCATTACCATTTATTAAAGGTCCATCTTTTCTCCACTGTACTGAGATGCCACCTTTATATGCCAAGTTTCCATATGCAGGTGGGTCCATTCTGGATACTCTGCTTATGTGCCAATGCGTGCATGCATGCTCAGTCGTGGCGGACTCTTTGTGACCCTATGGACTGTAGCTCACCAGGCTCCTCTGTCCATGGGATTCTCCAGGCAAGAATATTGGAGTGGGTTGCCATTTCCTACTCCAGGGGATCTTCCTGACCCAGGGATCAAACCCACATCTCTTGGGTCTCCTGCATTGGCAGGAGGATTCTTTACCAACTGTACCACCTGGGAAGCCCCTTATGTGCCAATGTGTGCATCCTAAGTCACTTCAGTGGTATTTGACTCTTTGTGACCCTATGGACCATAGTCAGCCAGGCTTTTCTGTCCATGGGATTCTCCAGGCAAGAATACTGGAATAGATTGCCATGCCCTCCTCCAGGGGATCTTCCTGACCCAGGGATCCAACTTGCATCTTTTATGTCTCCTGCATTGGCAGGTGGGTTCTTTACCACAAGTGCCACCAGGGGAGTCCTATGTGCCAATACTCCACCTTAAATTATTGAGGCTTTATAATATGCTTTTTTATACACTTTATTTTTTTTCAGATGGAAATACAGAAGAATGCTTTATTATTTCAATTGGAGAGATTATTCAAAGGAACACAGAATGTGTATATATATATCATAAAGAAAAAAATGTTAACTACATCAACATTTAAAAAGTTTGCTGTCATAAAAGACACCATTAAAATGATTTTAAAACATTTGACACATTTATAACATACAAATGTTCTAAACTACATAAAGAGCCAGAAATCACAATGTAAAAGACAACAGGCAGCTCATTAAATAGTAACCTTGTCAAACTTCCCTTGAATATTCATTGAAAGAACTGTTGCTGAAGCTGAAGCTCCAATACTTTGGCCACCTGATGCGAAGAGCTGACTCATTAGAAAAGACCTTAATGCTGGGAAAGATTGAAGGCAGGAGGAGAAGGGGACGAGAGAGGATGAGACAGTTGGATGGCATCACCAACTCAATGGACATGAGTTTGAGCAGGAGATAGTGGAGGACAGAGGAGCCTGGCGTGCAGTCCATGGGGTCGCAAAGAGTTGGACATGACTTAGTGACTGAACAACAGCAACAAACTTACCAAACATAAATACACGGAAGAGAAAAGCCTAATGGTCAAGAAATAGGAAAAGATAATCCACCTCACCAGCAATGCAGAAATGCAAGTTAATACAACCATCTCTGTCATATTTCCACCCAGTCAATTTTCAAAAAATTAAGTCTGAAAATACAAAAATCAAAGCAGACACAAGTGTTACTGGGGAAAAGGGGGCAGAATTAGATTTCTTATACACTGATGGTGGGGATGAAAATTGGTGTAAGCATTTTAAGATCAATTTGACAATATCTAGCAAAGCAGAATTGTATGATCCAGCAATTTCACTTCTAGATGTATTTTCCTGTTAACCTATGGCAAAAGCCACAAAGTGATATCTACAAAACTGTTTTGTGCATTTTTTTGTTTAATAGACTTCTTTTATAAAGACAGTTTTAGATTTACAAAAAAAAAAGTGAGAGGATTATATATAGAGTTCCAGAGTTCCCTTATACCCTACACCCAGTTTCCCCTCTTATTAACATCTTACATTAGTATGGTACCTTTACTACAAGTAATCGACCATTGCTGCTGCTGCTGCTACTAAGTCACTTCAGTCATGTCCGACTCTGTGTGACCCCATAGATGGTAGCCCACCAGGCTCCCCCGTCCGTGGGATTCTCCAGGCAAGAACACTGAAGTGGGTTGCCATTTCCTTCCCCAATGCATGAAAGTGAAAAGTGAAAGTGAAGTCGCTCAGTCATGTTTGACCCTTAGCGACTTCATGGACTGCAGCCTACCAGGCTCCTCCGTCCATGGGATTTTCCAGGCAATACTACTGGAGTGGGTTGCCATTTCCTTCTCCATCTCAGGGGCTAGTACATGGCATATACTCAGTGAGTACTTGCTTAGTGAATCCAGGAATAAAGGACTTCTGAGCTTTAGCTTCCTTTCTGTAAACTGCAATCTTATACTCCCTTCCCTCATGGTAAGGACTAGAAGAGACTGTGCATGTGCAGATAGCAGAGACTGGAATCACACAAGGGACACAATGCTTAATTGCAGCCAGCCACAGCTCAATACCCTGTTCAGGTCACCTGACTGAGTCTTCCCAGCCATTCTGTAAGGTATTATTAATATGATTATGCTTAGTCCACTGCAGAGGAAACTGAGGCAGAGGAAGACCATGCAGCAAGGAAGAGGGGTTGCTGAGAAAAGAATCCAATAGTTTAACTATACAGCCTGGTATGTAACTACTCAAGTATACTGCTGTTTGATGATGGATGAATATTTGGCAGTTTTGATGAGAAGTGTCACCTAGTGGTTAGGAGCACAGACCCATGTTAGACGGCCTGAGTTCAAATCTAGCTCAGCTGTCTGGGCAGCTTGCAAGCCCTCTGCTTCTCAGTTCCCTCCTCTGTAATATGGAGAGAACCCCCAGGGATGCTATGCAGACAACACTAGTGAGCATGCTCAAAGACCTCAATGCCCAGTGTGCACTGTGTAAGCAGTGGGTATTTGTGATTTCTTCTGGAAGCTGAAGGTCCTGGGAAGGGGCTGGGATTCTGGATAAGGAAGTGGGGCAGGCCTACCCTGGGTAGATGGTACTGGCGGCAGGCTGGTCTTCATGTGGAGCAGATACCAGCGTTATTATTTAACTAGACTGTGTACTTCATTCAGATCTCTTTAGTTTTTATCTAATGTCCTTTTTCCATTCCAGGATCCCATCCAGGATATGACATTGGATTTAGTTTTCATGTTTCCTTAGGCTCCTTTTGGTGTGACAGTTTCTCAGACTTTCCTGGTTTATGAGCTCAATAGTTTCAAGGAGCACTGGTCAGGCATATTGTATAATAGAATGCCCCTCTATTGGGGCATTTGTCTGATGTTTTTCACATGATTAGACTGAGGTTATGGGCTTTGGGGGAGAAGGGCACAGAGGTGAAGTGCCATTCTCATCATATTGTATAAAGGGCCCATATCAGCATGATTTGTCACTGTTGATGTTGACCTTGATCACTTGGCTGAGGTAGTGTTTGTCAGATTTCTTCACTGTAAAGTTACTCTTTTTCCCCCTCATTTCCTATTTTGTCCTCTTTCAAAAGAAGTTACTATGTGCAACTCACACTAAACAAGTGGGAAGTTAGGCTCTATTTCCTTGAGGTCAGAGTATCTACACAAATTACATGGAATAATGCATGAGAGATTTGTCTCTTCCCCATTTATTTATTTATTCATTCAATCACTTATTTTTTTTATCAGCATGAATTCTTGGATATTTATTTTCTCCTTTGGGTTATGTAACGTTTTGATATCTGAGAGGGCAAGCCCCTATCATTGTCTATCTTTTTCAGGTGTTTCTTGACTACTCTTGCTTGCTTTTCCTTCCTAAAGTGCTTTATAATCAACTCCAGGAAACAAATACCTGATGTGTTTTTCTGGGGTGGGAAGGCTGCATCCTGCGGCATTTGGGATCTTCGTCCCCTGACCAGGCATGGGTTCCCGTGCCTCCTGCATTGCAAATGCAGAGTCTTAACCACTGGACTGCCAGGGAAGTCCCTCCTATGATATTTTTTATGGTGATCCTATTAAATATATATACAGTTGACCCTTGAATAATGCAAGGGTTGGGGTTGCTGAACCTCTGCACAGTTGAAAATTTGTGTATAAATTTAGACTCCCCCCAAACTTAACTACTATAGCCTACTGTTGACTGGAAATCTTATCAATAACATAAACAGTCAACATATGTTTTGTATATTATGTTCTGTATTCTTATAATAAAGTAAGCTATAGAGAAGAAAAATGTTATTAAGAAAATCATAAGGAAGAGAAAATACAATGGCAGTACTGTACTGCATTTATTGGTACTGTAAGTTTACATCATCTGTTTATAAGATGAATTATCTATCAGTACCTATGTCAATATTGTGTTATATGATACAAAACACCAAGATGTTATATGTATCACTAACACTAGATATCAAAAAAGAAAAGATAATGTGAAAAAGAAATTCATGTTTATTTACAGGTGTAACAATTCATGCATTGATAGTGAAGAAGTAGTAGTATGATTTTTTTATGGTAGCCTAGTATGATCGATAGATACAATTGCTTCACAGTAGCCTAGCCTATACACTAATGAATGAGTCATTATAAAATTTTGTGCACAGAGTGTTACAGTCATATTCATAATACACTATTGGGAAAATTGTTACACTTTTTAAAAAACCACTTACCTGTGACCATAGGCTGATGTGAAGCTTCTCCCATAATGAGAAAGAGAGGCATACTGCATAGCAATGTAATTCTTTGAGATCAAAGTTATAAAACAGTAAGGAAATGAACGTATTACTAATTTTATATCAAATATCACTCACTTTTATGGCTGTTTAAGGAAAAGGCTGTCCACTGCTATGGAAGTTTTGCATATAATTCTCTACTCATGTGTTTTTGTGTATTTATTGAAAAAAAAATCCACCTATAAAGTGGACCCATGCATTTAAACCTGTGTTGTTTAAGGGTCAACTAAGACTTTTGGTAAAGAATCCACCTGCAATGCAGGAGACCCTGGTTTGATTCCTGGGTCAGGAAGTTCCCTTGGAGAAGGGATAGGCTACCCACACCAGTATTCTTGGGCTTCCATAGTGGCTCAGACAGTAAAAAATCTGCCTGCAATGCAGGAGACCTGGGTTCGAGTCTTAGATTGGGAAGATTCCATGGAGGAAGGCATGGGGAAACACTCTAGTATTCTTGCATTGGAAATCCCATGGACAGAGGAGCCTGGCAGGCTGTAGTCCAAGAGGTTGCAAAGAGTTGGACATGACTAAGCAACTTCACTTTTTTTTTTCACTTTGATCATGTTAGGTCTGCTTAGTCGCTCAGTCATGTATGACTCTTTGTGGCCCTATGCCCTGCCTATCTCCAAATATGCTCTTTTCCATCATTTTAAGGCTACTTTTGGTCCATTACGGGTTTTTCCTCATACAAGTTTTGAACCTTTCTTGTTAACTTTATACCTAGCATTGTTATTTATTCTTTTAAAAGTTATAATTTCTGTTATATCAATGAAATTTGAGTGTTATGGGATGGAATGTTACATATGTGTTCAGTCTTTCCCGTTAGCCCAGAAGTCCTGATATAGTTTTTCCTTGCCCTTTTTTAAAATTGATTTTTTTATTGTGTGAAATATTTTGTTATGTAAAATATACATAATGTAATTTTTTTATTTTAACCATCTGTAAATGTACAATTCAGAGGCATTAAATATATTCACAGTGTTGTATACTAATCACCACTATCTATACTGAAAACTTTTTCATCATCACCAACATAAACTCTGTACCTACTAAACAGTACCCTTATCCCCCTTCCCCAGCTGCTGGTAACTTCTATTCTGCTCTTTGTCTCTATAAATTTCCTTATTCTAGGTGCATCATAAAACTGAATCATACATTATTTGTCCTTTCATATAAACTGAATCATACATTATTTGTCCTTCTGTTTCTGGATTATTAAGCAAAATGTTTTCAAGATCCATGTATGTTGCCACATATATCAAAATTTCATTCCTTGGCTGAATAATGTCTTCTGATCCATATTTATCATAAAATATGTTTATCATTCTTTTACCTTGTGAAGAATAGTTCTGGTTTCACTCCAATTTTACCTGAACTTTTCTAAGAATGCCATCCAACATTGTTGATTCTTAGTAAATATTGAGTGAGTCAGTGTCAGTGTAAATAAAGAAGTATTGCAACATAAAACAAATAGTTAAGGATGAGGAAGCATCCAAGAAAAAGAGCTTTCTCAAATTAGGAATTTTCCAATATTTAAAATGTATCAGATAATTAAAAAATAAAACAGAATGTCCTTTCTGTTTCTTTTGATTGTTAAGCCCAAGAAGTTTAATGGGTTTCTTGTAAGTGAAACTTGAGTGTAGGAACATGAAGTCTACTAGTGGTCACAATCCATAAAAATTCTTCACCTTATAAAACAAAAAGTAGTTATTAATATAAATACAAAGTAATGGTTAAAAACAGAACGAGAAAAAATGATTAGCAATGTCAAGGTCTGTTATGAAGTGACATGCATGCCTTGGTTTGATTTGTCTCCATAACTGCTTTTGGTTTGATTAGTAAACATCTAAAAACTATTTAAAAGAAAAGAAAGGGACTTTCCTGGTTGCCCAGTGGTTAAGACCCCATTCTTCCACTGCAAAGAACTCAGCCTCCATCCCTGGTCAGGGAACAAAGATCCCACATGCCTTGTGGTGTGACCAAAAAAAAAAAGAGAGAGAGAGAGAGATGAGCTATCTCTTCTTAAATATACTGTTTTTGTTTTTGATTGAGGTGGGCAGTGGTTGTTAATTTAAGGATGTTTTGTATCATGGGCAAGCAGCAGGAACACTAAAGTTAGGGGAATTAGTAAGTACCACAAAATGTCATGAGGAGATAAATGCAAACCATTTTGGAGTTTTGTGGGGTTTTTTTTGTCCTTCACTGTAGACAGTGGTCTCTCATTGTGCTTAGTGATGATATTTTTTTTTTGAGGGGGAAGTTATGGGGGTTGGAGTGTGCTGAGCCGCTTTTCGATGACTGGATCCAGTGTTTTATATTTGCTCTACACACCAAGTTATGGAATAGGCTGCCAGCTTTCAACATTTCCAAGTATTCTAACAAAAAGCTATTGTTTGCAAAAAGAGTTAAGATACTTCAAAAGTATGTCCTTTAAAAATGATAACAATTATTGCTTTTCCTTATAAAATTAATACGTGTTCATTGTAAGGAACTGGAGAAATGGAGAAAAGGATAATGAAAACAAATCCATAATATTATTTCCCAGAGATAAGATAATCATGATTACCTTTTCTTGGCATATGTATAAGGTTATTTTGGGCTTCCCAGGTGGCACTAGTGGTAGAGAACCTGACTGCCAATGCAGGAGACATAAGAGATGTGGGTTCTATCCCTGGGTCAGGAAGATCACTGAGGAGGCAGGTGGGATTTCAAGAATCAGACACAATTGAAGCAATTTAGCACACATAAGGTTATTTATTGCAGCATTCGTTATAATAGCAGAAGTTTGGAAACAACCCAAGTGAAGTGAAGTGAAGTGAAGTGTTAGTCACTCAGTCTAACTGACTGTAACCAATGGACTGTAGCCTGGCTGGGTCCTCTGTCTATGAGATTTCCCAGGCCAGAATACTGGAGTGGGCAGCCATTCCCTTCTCCAGGGAATCTTCCCAACCCAGGGATCAAACCTAGGGGTCCTGCATTGCAGGCAGATTAAGAAAATAATGATGTATTCACACACCAGAATACTATTTAGCTCTAAAAATGCTTCATGTACTGAAATAAAAAATCAACAGAGGTTATTATTAAATGAGAAAAGCAAGGTAAAGAGTAGTGGATGCTTCCTTTTCTGAAAGAGTTAGGAATATATCAAATATTCATATTGTGTTGGGTATATTAGGAAAAGGAAAATATAGATAAGAAATAAATAGAAGTGATTATCTATATGGGATGGGGGAGGAAATAGGGTTAAAGGAATCACAGTGTGAGACTTAATAGCCACGCTTTTATTTTGATTTTTGAATCATGTGAATGTACATTGTATTTTTTTAAGTTAAACTAGTATAAGCTGTAAAGCTGAAACAGAGCCTCACATTTGCTGTTCAAATTGAGGAAGTCCAATAATTTATTACAGACAACATTGTAGAAACTTCATCTTTTTGAATGAATACTTTTATTTTTTAAATTAATTTTTATTGGAGGATAATTGCTTTTATAATGTGTTGTGTTGGTTTCTGCCATACAACAACATGAATCAGCCATAAGTATAAATAAGTCCCTTCCCTCTTGAACTGAATACATTCATTTTTAACAAAGACTGATACTGGGGTTCAGAACATGCTGCCTCCAAATATGGCACCTTGGTGTATTGAATATTTTAGGCTGAGGGAGTTTGAGAAAGAGCAGAAGCAGGAAGGTCACTCTGACCCACTGCTCCACACCCCCTTTTCTGAGCAGATCATAAAACCCTCATGTGAGAGGTACCCTCCCTATACCCAGAGGAAAGGCGCATCCTTATCTCTGAGACAAAGCGACCCTGAGAAGAATGCAAACAGGTCTTGCTAAACTTTTCCCAGTTTACTACATTTACCTCATACTCCTTGCCTATCATATTTTTCCACAACTGTCTACTTTTCATCAAACCCAGCTTAAAAATTTCCAAATCTCACTGTTTCTTCCAGTCTTCATTTTGTTATGAAGGCTCCTTGTCATGTAAAACTTACTTTAAATGTGTACACTTTTCTCCTGTTAATCTGTCTTTGTCATTTTAACTTTTCAGACCCAGCCTAGGACCTTAAGAGGGTTGAGGAAAATTTCTTCCTCCACTACACTGGGGGATTTCTGGTAATCTGAGAAATGGATTACCTGTTCATCTTTAGATGGAGAGAAGTAGAGGTGATTTTGTTTTCTGTAAAGCAGGAGTTAATTGGCTCAGCTTGATGCTCTGCGATGACCTAGAGGGGTGGGATGGGGAGTGGGAGGGAGGCTCAAGAGGGAGGGGATATATTTACACATATAGCTAATTCTTGTTGATGTACAGTGGAAACTAACACAACATTGTAAAATAATTATATTCCAATTTAAAAAAAAGTAATAATACTACCAAAAAATGGGAGTGTAGATGAAGCTGAGATAGACTCTCTTTGGCCAAATATGAATGAATGGGATCAGGTGGTTAGTATAGTCAGTGCTTAGCTGCCTGGGGGTAGTAATTTAATTTGTAATCTTTCACCCCAAGCCAGGGTTGCTTGAGAACATATTTTATGTGAGAGTATTATATAAATATTGAGTAAAATGTCAGGAAAATGGCAAGTGAGTATCAAGTTTTCTGGAGAGTCTGCAAAGATTTGAAAGAATCAAGGTATGGAAAACTGTACAGAGAATTTTTACAGCTAGAGACTCATATCAAAGCAAGACAACATAAAGGCAACCAACCAAATAAAAACCCTGTCAGTATTTGGTCATTTATTGACTGAAAAGTGGCAAAAAAAAAAACTTATAAAGAAGTGTTCTTAATTTGAGAATAAACTGACCCAGCAGGGGAGGAAGAGAGTGGGGGAAAGAAAGAAACCAACTCCTAAAGAAGTGCCTGGAGATGGGAAGCTGCAGGAGAAGAAATCAAAGGAAACCACAAAGATTCAGATAAATCTGTATCTCTTCTGCTGTCTACATGGATCATGTTGTAAAATAAATGCTGGAATTTTGGATGAAGAGCTGGAATAACTGCAGGGTCCTAAACTGATGAAAATCCTGCTTTTCAGCATTGTGGGTTTCACAGGGGGAAAAGCGGAACGGGTACACCTGAAGCAGATTTTTGAAATAGGTTGGGAAGTTGTGGTGGCTGACCTCACAATTTCCTTATAGTTGTAAAACTGATTCTACAGCTGCAGTGCTTACAAGTTATTCCTTAGGCCATATGCTTGTAGTTAACAGGGAGTGTCATGTCTGTTGCATCAGTGAGAAAAGATATCATGAAAACAAGTAGCTGTATGGAATTGAACAATGTGTAAGCACTGGAGTAAAGCAGTGATTCTTAAAATGTGAAAATCCTCTCTCAGCATAATGTTTTGGAAATGAATCAGTGTTGTGTGTATTAGTAGTTTGTTTCTCATTGTTGCTTCCTAGTGCTCCCACAGTTTATCTATTTGCCTGTTGATCAGTACAGAATATTTCTGGCTTTTGGCTGCCATGCTAAGGCTGCTATGAGCATTTGCATATAGTTCTTTGTTTAGACATATTTTCATTTTTCTTGGGCAAATATCTAGGAGTGGAATCTCTGGGTTGTATGACAGGTTAGATAACCTTGTAACAAATTGCCACACTGTTTTCCAAAGTGGCTGTACCATTGTGCACTCCTATCAGTTATGTATGAGTGTTCCAGTTGTATGCATCCTTGCCAACACCTCAAATTATCAGGTGTTTGAATTTTAGACTTTCTGGGGGTGGGGTTATGTATAGTTATTTCTTACTGTGGTTGCAATCTACATTTTTTCTGATGACTTACGATTTTTGAACATCTTTCATTCCATGCCAACTTTTTAAAAACTTGCAAAATCCTAAGCTCAAAGACCCTAGCTTGTACTTGTGGACTCATCTGATGCCAAAAGTCTTAGGACAACAGGATAACAGCACAGCCATTTCACGTTGGTTATAAATCTCTACAATTCACAGTGCTCTCATGTTCAGGACTGTACACACGGTTCCTGACATGTGATAGTTTGAGTAAACATTTGTTGAGTTATGGTCTAATGAAATGCTTAAAGGCAACAGTCACCATAGCTAAGAGTAGGAGGGGTTTTTCAGAAGGCGATTTATACTGAACATTTCAGTATCCCTTATTTTGTTAGGCCATGAGGCTCCCAGGGGGAAATAATTTTTAAGATTATTTTAAAATAAATGTTGAAAGACATGAATCCTTAAAACTAGAAGATGAGAAAAAGACTCCTGTGTAAAGAAGTTCTTTAAAAATACAGGGCATGCTCTCGCTTGAACTTAGTTTCAGTTAATGAATCTGAGTCCTCTTTCAGCTATAGTCAATACTCACTATTTTGAAATTACCCATCACTATTTGGTAGTTTTTTCATGTGATTAGATTAATTAGATTTCACAATATAGTTTGGAAGAAAAGTTTCTTTCTTTCTCTGAGATAATTAAGTAAAATGAACCTCTTAATTTTCTGGCTGTGATAGTCAAGCATTCATAAAGTCTTTTCTTCCAACTTTTACGGTGAAAAAATTTTCAAACATACAGAAAAATTGAAAGAATGTTGCAGTGACCACTCATATACTTACTGCCTGTATTCTACAATTACCACTTTACTGTACTTGTTTTATCACTTATCTATTAATCTATCACTCAGTTCATCATGTTTTTAAAAAATATTTCAAAATAAATGACAGGCACCAGTGCGTGCGTGTGTGCTAAGTCACTCCAGTCGTGTCCGACTCCTTGCAACCCCGTGGACTGCAGCCCGCCAGGCTCCTCTGTCCATGGGCTTCTCCTGGCAAGAATACTGGAGTGGGTTGCTATGCCCTCATCCAGGGGGTCTTCCTGACCCAGGGATCGAACCTGCCTCTCCTGCATTGGCAGGTGGGTTCTTTACTGCTAGTGCCATCTGGGAAGCCCAGACACCAGTACACCTCCTCTTAAGAGCTTATAAATTCTTCTTAAAGGATGGATTCTGTGGGTATAAATGCACTGCTGCATACATGTGTCTGTTTTCTGGAAATTAGAGATGCTGGTGTGTTTTCTAGAATAAAGATCTCTAGATATTAGCCTTTAGGACAGTAGCTCTCAGATAGCAACAATATTGCCCCTTGGGGGCAATTTAGCAATATCTAGAGACATTTTTGGTGGTTATGACTTGGATATATTACTGGCATTTAGTAGGGTAGAGGCCGGGCATGCTGTTAAACGTCCTAAGATGCACAGGATGGCCCCTTGTAACAAAGAATGTTTGTTGTTTGTAGGTTGTTAGAACCTAAAATGTCAGTAATGCTGAGGCTGAGAAACCTGTTGTAGGAAATGGTAAACTTGTCTTCACAGATACCCAGAAACAAATCGGAGTATAAAGTTCTTTCAGCACATTGGTAGGAGAGCTCAGTAAAACTAAGGGGAAACAGAGGCTTCAGGGAAAGTTTTTACTTTTTGAACAGTCCTTGTTCTGCTTGTGAAATTATTTTACTTAAGTATCTTGTGCTCATCCTTTATTTCTTCTGTTTCTTGTTTTGTTTTGTTTTTTTCATTTAGATCTAAAATAAGAATGTGTTTTCTTGCAAAGGGGTCTGAAATCTGCAGATAACAAGAAATAAATAACTCAACATCTTCAGGATGACCTCTGTCGCACACATACACCTCCTAACGAAGGAACAAGCCATTTCAGGGGTTAGGGAGGAAAGGGACAAGTCATATTGGAATAGGAGTCTAAATGAGACACATGGATTGATCTGTTTTTCTAGTTTTTATGTATATCATTATTTCCTTAACCCCAATAACATCTCAATTGATATCATCTGAACAAAGTTTGCTCGGAATTTCTCATCTTTACTTTCTATGACA
Source organism: Okapia johnstoni (assembly GCA_024291935.2). Classification (NCBI taxonomy): domain Eukaryota; kingdom Metazoa; phylum Chordata; class Mammalia; order Artiodactyla; family Giraffidae; genus Okapia; species Okapia johnstoni. The sequence goes on along the minus strand of CM044305.1, from coordinate 35,654,965 downwards.
TGCACATACTTGAGAAAAAAATAGAAGGAAAGCAAAGAGTTGAAAGAGAAAGAAAAAATGTAAAATCATACCCAGCAACAATCACCATTGATGGTAATTACCAATACAGAGGTTGCCTCTGAATAATTTAGATGTTCTTTTTCCACATACCCACCAACTTCACCCTCATCTCCCATCGTTAGCTGAGTGTCACAACAACTTCCGTGGAGAGAGGGAGTGCAAATCCTCATAATTTCTCCTGCTACTGCAAAAATAGAATACTGTATTTGAAAATCTCCACTTTATGATTGCACTCCCTCAAGCGTCACAAATGCAGACCAACTTTCTAGACTGATTTTGGTATCTTCAGGGGCATTTTGTGGGTTTTATATGTTTCTTTTTCCTTGAAATTATTTATTTCCTCATTTTTAATATAGACCAACCATTCAGATAGTAAAAATTCATCAAATGCAGGATGATATACAGTGCAAATGAGTTTCCATCCTCCCTATGTCGTCACTCAGTACCCCAAACAACCATTGTTGCCAGTTCTCTCTGCATCAATCCAGACACATCATATGCTTATCCAATCCCTGGAGAAGGAAATGGCAACCCACTCCAGTATTCTTGCCTGGGAAATCCAATGGACAGAGGAGCCTGGAAGGATACAGTCATGGTGTCGTGAAAGAGTCAGACATGACTGAGTGACTGAGCATACACACACACACACACACACACACACACACACATCATGTACTTAGAGACTCCCCATTTCTTCTTATGCAAATGCAAGTTTTCTGTACACACTGTCTTCTACCATGCTCTTTATTAAATAAATGAGGCATAATATACATTCAGTAAAGGGCACAATTCATGAATTTTCATATAAATATACAGCTGTGAAACCAATCAAAGTAGAGAATTTTATCAGTACCCCAGAGGTTCCATGGTATCTAGTGAAGCCAAGAATCTTCCATCTAAAAGAGACTTCCTCTTCTGCAACTTTCAAGTGGCAGTAAAAATTTTTAATTATATTTAAAAATTTTATATTTATTTTACTTTTAATTAAAAAATTTTTACTGGAGTATAGCTGATTTACAATGTTGTACTAGTTTCAGGTATACTCAAGGTGAATCAGTTATACATATACATATATCCACTCTTCTTTAGATTATTTTCCCATATAAGCCATTGGGCATGCGTGCTCAGTCACTTCAGTTGTGTACAACCCTTTGCAACCCTATGGATTGTAGCCTGCCAGGCTCCTCCATGCAAGAATACTGGAATGTATTGTCATGGTCTCCTTAAATAAGCCATTGAAAGTGAAAGTGACTCAGTCATGTCCGACTCTTTGCAACCTCACAAACTGTAGCCCACCAGGCTCCTCTATCCATGGGATTTCCTAGGCAAGAATACTGGAGTACCCATTTCCTTCTCCAGGGGATCTTCCCAACCCAGGAATCAAATCCGGGTCTCCTGCATTTCAGGCAGATTCTTTACCACTGAACTACCAGGGAAGCCATTACAGAGTATCAGAGTTACTTGTGTTGTACGGTAGGTTCTTATTAGTCGTGTATTTTATAGATAGTAGTGTGTATATGTCAATCCCAATCTCCCAACTTATCCCTCCTCCCTGTCCCTTTCCTTCCTGGTAACCAAAGGTTTGTTTTCTACATCTGTGTCTCTATCTCTGTTTTATAAATAATTTCATTTGTACCATTTTTAATGATTCCACATATAAGCAATATCATATGGTGTCTTTCTCTGTCTGACTTACTTCACTCAGTATGACTATCTCTAACTCTATCCATGTTGCTGCAAATAGTGTTATTTTCTTTTTTTTTTATAGTTGAGTAATACTCCATTGTATATATGTTTCACAACTTCTTTATCCATTCTGCTGTTGATGGACATTTAGGTTGCTTCCATGTTCTGGCTTTTTTAAACAGTGCTGCCACAAACACTGGAGTGTCCATGTATCTTTTTGAATTTTCTATTCTTCTCTGGATGTAGGCCCAGGAGTTGAATTGCTGGATCATATGGTAGCTCTATATTTAGGTTTTTAAAGAACCTCCATTCTCTTCTCTATAGTGGCTGTACCAGCTAACCATGTAGGAGGATTCCATTTTCTCCATACCCCCTCCAGCATTTATTGTGTGTAGATTTTTTGATGATGGCCATTCTGACTGACAAGTGTGAGGTGATACCTCATCTTAGTTCTGATTTGCATTTCTCTGATGATGAGTGATGTTGAGCATCTTTTCATATGATTTTTAGCCATCTGTATGTCTTCTTTGGAGAAGTATTTTTTTTAAGTAACACATTTTCATTTGTGCCTTTCCCCCTTTGCCACTCCACTCACAGGTGAATTCCTAGGTGCCTAACACCTATTGTCAATACATTCTTACTTTTTAAAAAAGAGTAAATGATAGAACTGAAATCCCACCATTGACTCTGGATTCAAATAGTTTGGAAAATGCTAGCAATTTTGAGAGAGCAGAATACTTTGAAAAAAGCATTATTCTAATTTTGGCTCGACCACTTCATGGTTTTGTAATTATGGACAAGTTACTCAACTTCCCTTGTGGCTCAGCTGGTAAACAATCCACCTGCAATGCAGGAGACCTGGGTTTGATCCCTGGGTTGGGAAGATCCCCTGGAGAAGGGAAAGGCTACCCACTCCAGTATTCTGGCCTGGAGAACTCCATGGACTGTACAGTCCATGGGGTCGCAAAGAGTCGGACACTACTGAGCGACTTTCACTTTTCACTTTACTCAGTTACTATGAGACTTAGTTTCATTGTCTGTGTAAGCAATAATGTTTACTTGGCAAGGCAGTTGGGAGAATGGAAAATATATTTGGTGCCTGGCACATAGTAGCTGTGATCAGAAGAGAGGGTTGTAGGCTTAAGAGGTGGAGAATTGAAAAGAGTCAGTCTTTGGAACCATAGCAGAGGATTTTTCGTCAGTGATAACCAGTAGAAAATTTATTTCCCTATACTCCAGTGGAGAAGGCAATGGTACCCCACTCCAGTACTCTTTTGCCTTGAAAATCCCATGGACGGAGGAGCCTGACAGGCTTCAGTCCGTGGGGTCGCACAGAGTCGGACACGACTGAAGCGACTTAGCAGCAGCAGCAGCATACTCCAGTATTCTTGTCTAGTGAATCCTGTGGACAGAGGAGCCTGGTGGGCTGCTGTCCATAGGGTCCCATGGAGTCGGACACGACTGAAGCAACTTAGGATGCATGCATGCATTGGAGAAAGAAATGGCAACCCACTCCAGTATTCTTGCCTGGAGAATCCCAGGAACAGAGCAGCCTGGTGGGCTGCCATCTATGGGGTCTCACAGAGTCGGACACAACTGAAGCGACTTAGCAGCAGCAGCAGCATACTACAAAGTTTGAGATTCTCTTATATCACCAAAGAACTATGAATATGTTTTGGGAACTTATTAATCTCTTTTTCTTTGGGAATATCTGCCTGGAGGTGGCATGATTGTGGTGGTCTAATTAAAAATAGTTTTAGGGTCCATCTGGTTTCCCGGATATCACCTTTTCTCTAAAGTGCCATGGTTTGGAGGTGGTGACATCAAGATAAAGGACTGTTCCTTGGGCTTGGCTAGCTGCCCAGACCAGGCTGACCAGGTTGGCTTCAGTCTTGTGGATCTAGAGCCTGATCCATGGTCACAGCATTGTTTATACTCTGAAGGGGCTTAGCCATGTTTGAAAGAGGCAGAATGCCAATTTATCAACTTTTTGGCATGGGGGATATTATGTTTCAGTTGCAAGAAGAGTCATGGCTCTTAACCATAGTAACTTCTTGTTGAGGGAATTTGGAGAGATGAGTGAGTTGTTATGTGAGAAAGCACTAACGATAGACCTAGGGGAGATGTGGTGTAAGTTCAATGGCTTGTTCTTCCTGGGTTTGTGTGTTTCTTCTCAGCTAGTGTCGGATAAACATGGCCCACTTTGGGTTTCGGGGCTTCCTCTTCTAGTCTGAAGCCTGACTATGCCCTTTTGGGGGCCACATTTTCTCCAAACAGGTGCAGTACAGGTTATTTCGTTTCCGTCCAATGTGTTACAACCACATTCGGTTTTTTTCTTTTCTGAGGTTATAATCAGGATACAGAGACAGATGTGTGTGTGTGTGTGTGTGTGTGTGTGTGTGTGTGTGTGTGCACGTGTGTGTGTGTTTGGGGGTGAGTGAGAACTCACTTTAAGGAAAAGATATCTAAAATTAGATTTGCGTGTGAACATTTATTCAGAAGTAAATCCAATTTGAAGTGAATATTTATTAAGAATGTCCACTGCCACTCCATCACTACATTACAGGAAGAAAAGTGTCATGAAGAGTACGTTGGAGAATGTTAAACAACAAGGACCACAGGGAACTATATTCGATATCTTGTAATAACCTATAATAGAAAGGAATCTGAAAAAATTATATATATTTATATAACTCAGGGACTTCCCTGGTGGTCCAGTGGTAAAGAATCCACCTTGCAATGCAGAGGATATGAGTTTGATCCCTGGTCAGGGAACTAAGATCCCACATCCTGTGGGGTAACTAAGCCCATGTGCTGCAACTACTGAGACCGCATGCCATAAGTAGAGAATCCATGTGCCACATCATATAGATCCCGCATGATGCAACAAAGATCCCACGTGCTGCAACTAAGACCCAATGCAGCCAAATACATGAACAAATATAAAAAACAAAAAAACTCAATGTATGTGTATAACGAGTCATTTTGCTATACACCTGAAACTAACACAACATTGTAAATAAACAATACTTCAAAAAAAAAAAAGAGTACATTGGATTGGAGTGCGACAGTGGTGTAGTTGCTTGTAATTTTAGTATCTGACTGCCATGGACCAAAAGTTTGTGTCCTCCTCCTCCCATTAATATACTGAAATCCTAACTTGCAGTGTGATTAGGAGGTGAGGCTTTGGGGAGGTAATTAAGTCAGAACCCTCACAAATGGGGTTAGTACCCTTATAAACAAAATCACAAGAGTAATATTCCATTGTATATATGTACCACATCTTCTTTATCCATTCATCTGTTGATGGACAACATCTAGGTTGCTTCCATGTTCTGGCTATTGTAAATAGTGCTGCTATGAACATTGGGGTACATGAGTCTTTTTGAATTATGGTTTTCTCAGGGTATATGCCCAGTAGTGGGATTGCAGGGTAGTTTTATTTTTAGTTTTTTAAGGATCCTCCATACTGTTCCCCATAGTAGCTGTACCAATTTACATTCCCACCAACAGTGTAGGAGGCTTGTTCCTTTTTCCCTATACCCTCTCCAGCATTGATTTAACGCATATATATGGAAACTAGAAAAATGGTACAGATGAAACTATTTCCAGGGAAGAAATAGGCACAGACATAGAGAACAGACTTGTGGATACAGAAGTGAAGGGGAGGCTGGGATGAATTGGGAGAGGAGGATTGATATGTATACACTACCACATGTAAAATAGCTAGTGGGAACATGCTGTATAGCACAGGGAGCTTAGCTTGGCGCTCTGTGATGACCTAGAGGGGTGGGATGAGGGGGAGGGGTGGGAGGGAGACTCAGGAGGGAGGAGATATATGTATACATAGGGCTGATTTACTTCACTGTAAAGCAGAAACTAACACAACATTTTAAAGCCATTATACTCCAACTTAAAAAAAAGAGAAAGAAAGAAACCAAAAATGCAAGAGAGCTTGCTTTCCCTCCCTCTGCTCTGTGCCAGATGAGGATACAACAAGAAAACAGCCAACCAGGAAGTGGGCTCTAACCACACACCGGATCTGCCTGCACCTTGATCTTGCCTCCGGAACCATGAGAAAGAAATGTTTGTTGTCTAAGTCACCCAGTCCATGATACCTTAAAAAAAAAAAAGAAAAAAATATATATATCAACCTAAACTAAGACACTGGCTTTTGCAGATTTTACAGAAATGTCTGAGTGTGTGAATACATAGCTTGGACTCCTCCCTGGGGCCTTGAAAGGTGCCATATGGTGAGGGGCCTTGAAGCTTCACAGGAAAACCACATGTACCAGGTTAGTGGAGTGCCAACTGTGCCAAGCCTATCAGATTCCTCCTGCAGGTGGTTGTCTCCTTACATTTCCCTGTGGACTTTTTTCCTCTCTTTTTTTAAAAATCTTTTTTAAAAAAGTTTTATTGCAAGATAATTGCTTTACAATATGGTGCTGGTTTCTGCCATGTATCAATGTGAATCAGCCACAGGTATACATATGTCCCTTCCCTCTTGAGTCTCCCTCCCACCTCCTACCCCATCCTCCCTGTGGATTTTGCTACTTCTCTCTCACAAGTTCCCACATGAGCTTTGCAGAGGAAGCCAAATGTGTTAAAGGACTAAATAATGGGTATTTTAAAACCATATTTTAACCAGTCAAATAACGATTTAATTTCTTTAATACTGTACCTACTTGGAATGTTGCAGGGAGGAGAGTTGGATGAGGATAGAGGCTCACTAAAAGAGGCATAAAAGATTACAGATGCTGTGCTAAGAAATTAGTGTCTCTATGCAAGGGCTTGTGGCTTTAAGAGCTGCCCAATGGGTTTAAGTAGCAGCAAGAGTTTGGGATTAGCTATTAGGAAAAATAATTTTATTTGGGGTAGGGAATAGACTATTAAAGCAATTACAGATCTCTCTTTCTTGCAACCCTTAGTGGATCATCAAATTCTCAGCTCTTAAAGCCACAAGCCCTTGCTTAGAAGCAGTGCTGTCTTAGCACAGCATTTGTAATCTTTTATGCTGCTTTTAGCGAGCCTTTATCCTCATCCGCCTCATCTTTCTGAGGGAATAGGGGAAGAAAGAACTTTTTCATGTCATAAAGAACTCCTTACAAGTTTAGTTTACAGGACAAGCTGTCTTTTAATATGTTTAATCTAGGGGTCAGTAAACTAGGACCCTGGACCAAATCTAGCCTCATGCCTATGCTGCTTTTAAACAGCAGAAATACAATTTCTCACAGTTCTGGAGGCTACAAGTCCCAAATCAAGGCATCAGCAGGGTTGGTTCCTTCTGAGACCTCTCTCCCTGGCTTGTAGATGGCTGTCTTCTACCTGTGTCTTCACATGGTCTGCCCTCTGTCTGATTGTCTGTTTTTCTAGATAAAGTTTTATTGGAACACAGCCACACCACCCATTTATTTACGTATTGTCTGTGGCTGCTTTTGTGTAACAACAGCAGAGTTGGAGAGTTGCCACAGAGACCATACGGCCCACAAAGCCTAAAGCATTTGCTATCTGGCTCTTTTACAAATAAAGCTTTCTGACTCTTGGTTTATATTATGATGAGGTTGACCAAAATTCAATCATACACATAGTGTTTGATATGAGATGCAGTTTGCCCCTACTCACTTGCCCTGTCCATGAAGAATTTAATTGGGGTATGTTTTATAGGTTGAGGATTAAAGTTTCACAGTAGTGAAAAACCTAAATAAATAGACCTCCTCTCACAACATCTGTTCTTTTCCTAGTTATGGCAGCTAAATGTAGCACTGACTACATAATCTAAACAAATTATTTCATGTTGAATCAGATTATGTGGACATATAACCATGTTAGGATTCTGTGATTGACTTTAGAAAGGAAGTACTCAGATGCCACCATAAATGAAGTAAACAGTTTAGATTATGGCATTGCAGACATGGTAAACTGCTTGAAACCAGAAGTTGATTTGACACTAGACTATATTACCTATTGTTTCATTTTCTGTTTTACTATGATATACTACTTTTAATTTTTGGTGTCTCTTTGTCAACTTTTTAATCTTGCATTCTGATATGCTCCATGCTATCAACCTGAATGGAATATTCAAGTGGCCTTTGAATTCTTTCTATAAAACTTTAAGTTTTCAAAATTCTGCTTCTTACAATGGTTTATGATTTTTCTTTTGAGTTTAGATTTTTTCCTTCTAAGTAGGAAAATGTATTTTGGATCCTGTGTGCGATTTCTCATATGAGTTGATGTCCTTTGATAGTGTTATGGATTGAATTGTATCCTCCTACCTCTCTCCCCTTGCAGCCAAGAAAAAAGATGTCTTGGAAGGCCTAACCTCCAATACCTTAGAATGTGACCTGATTTGGAAATAAGGTTGTTGTAGATGTATTAGTTAATATGAGGAAGGCGTAGTCACCCTTGAGCTGTGTAGACCCCTAACCCAACATGAGTGGTGTCCTTATAGGAAGATGGCCATGTGAAGAGAGGGAGACACAGGGAGAGTGCTATGTGATGACAAAGGCAGAGACTAGAGTGATGCAGCTGCAAGCCAAGGAAGCCCAGAGACTGCTGGCAAACCAGCAGAAGCTAGAAGAAGCAAGGAAGGAGTCCACCATAGGTTCTAGAGAGAGCCTGGCCCCACCAACACCTCAATTTCAGACTTATAATCTCTAGAACTGTGAGGCAATAAATTTTTGTTGTTTTAAGCCATGCAGTACTTTGTTCTGGCAGCCCTAGAAAACTCTTAACAATAAATAAAGATCGAATTTTGTGAGACTGACTCCCTAAGACCTACGCAGTAGGGCTATGAGAAAACAACAGTGAAACTGCTACATCACACAACTTTTTAATATTTTCCATTGGTTACTACAAGGGCTTCCCTGATGGCTCAGCAGGTAAAGAATCTGCCTGCAATGCAGGAGACATAAGAGACACTGGTTCGATCCCTGGGTCAGGAAGATCCCCTGCAGAAGGAAATGGCAACGCACTCCAGTACTCTTGCCTGGAGAATCCCAGGGACTGGGGAGCCTGGTAGGCTGCAGTCCATGGGGTCGCTAAGAATCAGACACAACTGAGCAACTTCACTTTCACTTTTCACTTTCACGCATTGGAGAAGGAAATGGCAACCCACTCCAATGTTCTTGCCTGGAGAATCCCGGGGACAGGGGAGCCTGGTGGGCTGCTGTCAATGGGATCGCACAGAGTCGGACATGGACTGAAGCAACTTAGCAGCAGCAGCAGCAGCAGCATTCTTGCCTGGAAAACCCCACGGACAGAGAAGCCTGGCAGCCTACAATCCAAAGGTCACAAAGAGCTGGACACAACTGAGCAACTAAGCGCACAATTGATTACTACATCATGCAAGTTTTTAATATTTTCCATTGGTTACAAATTCACTTTCACTGAGAGAGTCTAACAAGTTCCTTGTTGAGTTGCATTTTCTTGCCTTTTTCTTCCCCTCCTCCTGCCTTTCCCTCTGTGAGAGAGGAGTCTTACCCATGACAAAAGCATGACTCAGATTACCCACCCTCCCCAGTTCCTGATATGTGGGGAATTTCCATAACTCTCTGGGGTGGACAGGTGCAGTCTTGAAAGCCCACCTAGAGGCCTGGATGTCATCTTGGAGAAGTATTGGGGGAAAGAAGGGGCTCTATACTTGTGCCCCTGATAAGAAGCTACAGCCCTGACGGGGGCTGAGCACTGCCCTCCACCTCAGAATGTGAGCACACTTCCAAAGCTGGATGTAAGAACAGTAACAACTGGAGCCAAGCCACCAATAATTATTTTTCCACTCTGGTTCAATCAAGATTTAAATGCAGAGTTCATGAAATTCACCTTAGGAAAATTTCTCCTTCTGCTCCCCTCTCTTCCACCTAGCTAAGGTAAAGAAAGTAAATCTTATCTGCTTGAAAAGAAATAGCTCTTTGCTCTGCTATTATATACATGGGTAGCCTGACAAGTTAAGTAAAGAAATCAGTGTTTAAGGTCCTTAGCAACAGTATAGGGCATTGTTTTTAAAAATCTTTTTATTTTGTATTGGGGTATAGCTGATTAACAATATTGTGATACAGAAACCAACACAATACTATAAAGCAATTATCCTTCAAGTAACAATAAATAAATTTAAAAAAGAAAAAATAGTTGTGATGGTTTCAGGTGATCAGCAAAAGGACTCAGCCATACATATTCATGTATCCGTTCTCCCCCAAACTCCCTGTAAGGCATCATTTGAGTGACCCTCTTTATAATAGAGAAAGGTGGTAATTGCAGAGATTTATGGATCCAATGATTTACAATTGACTTAGCAAAACCAAATCACAACATTAGTAATATTTAATGATGAATTGTCTATTTTATTTACTGAAGAATCTGTAATGTTTCCACAAGTGTTTATGTGTGAAAAAGCCCACATCATACATTTGTATAGTGTGAGTTAGGGGAGCAAGGTTAATTTTTTTTTCCGTATAGATATCCAGTTACTCCACCACCATTTATTGAGAGGGCTTGTGTTCACCACTGGATTGCTTTTTGTACCTTTGTTGAAAATCATTTGACTGTGTATGTCTTACACCTTTCAGTCATGTAACACTTTATAGTTTTCAAAGCTCTTTCATGTTCATTTTGTTCATCCAACAAATTTGTGACGTAGGCAGGGCAGGTATTGTTAACCACATTTCATATATATGCAGAGAGGTTAAGTGGCTTGTTTAAACTCACATAGCCATAAGTGGCAGACTGGATAAGAAATGGCCTCTGAGTTACAAATGAATTTGTTTACAAAACAGAATTAGACTCACTGATATAGAAAAAAATTTATGGTTATTAAAGGGGAAAGGGAGTGAGGGATAAATTAGGAGTTTCAGATTAACAGACACACTACTATATGTAAAACAGAGAAACAACCAAGACCTACTGTATAGCGCAGGTAACTATAGCCAATATCTTATAATAACCTATAATGGAAAAGACTATGAAAAGGTATATATATACACATTAATATTTGATTTACTCATTATGTATTTCATTGCCTTCTAGCAGATAAGCAATAGAAAGCACCAAAGAGAGAACAACTTATAACAAATATAGGTTAGCTGTCCTATAGCTGTCCTTGCATGTGTGTGCATGTATGTGTGTGTGTGAGAGAGAGAGAAAGGGAGACAGAAGTGGGAAAGATCATCCCTGCTGGAGGTGGTTAGAGGTGACTCTGGACGCCGACCCAGGTCTACCCACGCTGTTGTGGGGTGTTGTGGGCACATTCCGTCTCCCTAGTTGGAAGTCCTTCGGAGGCAGGGCTGTGCCCTTCAGTTCTCGGTGTCTTCCATGTCTGACACAGTGGGTGCAACTATTATCTGCTCTACGTACTCAAGGATGTGGCCCCAGCTTTGGGCTCACACAGACCTCGCCACCTACACTGTGCAGTTCTGGACAATTTAGCTTCTTGCCTCATTTTCCTCATCTGAAAAATGGGGAAACAATGCTAATGTCAGCTTAAATGGGATAACATTGTTGGGAGACAAATTTCCATATGTCTCTTGCATATCTTGGAGAAGGAAATGGCAACTCACTCCATTATTGTTGCCTGGAGAATCCCAGGGACGGCAGAGCCTGGTGGGCTGCCGTCTATGGGGTCGCACAGAGTTGGACACGACTGAAGCAAGTTAGCAGCAGCTTAGCTTGCATATCTACTGGGTTTGTGAGCAGAGGCACTGCTCATGAAAAGAGAGCTTTGGTTCCAGACCATGCAGCCTTAGAAGCTGGAGATACTGTCTCTCTCTGGAGCAGAGGGCAGGCAGACTGTTTGCTGTCATGTATAAATAAGGACAATGTCTCTGTCCGGAGCAAAGGTCTGGCAGACTTAATGCCTATTATAAAAGATTTGGGTCCCTTAAGCTTGGGGTTCCTCTCCTGGAATGCAACCCACTATATCTGTGCAGGCTTCACCTGGCCTTCACCACCTCACCTTTGGGCAACTGGACCTTGGGAAACCAGGCAAATGATGATAGGGTCTACTACTTCTGTTGGGAGTAATAAGCTATGCTTTGTCTCCGATCCTGTCTTCTGCAGCATCCATCAAAGTGTGGCAGCCTAACTTCTTAGCTTGCAAGGAGGGTATAACCTCAAGCCCTTCATAGGTCTTGAGAAATATATATAAATCACATAATTCAGCTATTGACATGTACACAGCAGGTTCTCACTCAATGGTAACTAAATGTACAGTAATGGCTGCTGATGAACTGTCAGAAAAAAAGCCATCAACTGGTAACTTTTTTTTACTATAGTTCAGTTCAGTTCAGTTGCTCAGTCTTGTCCAACTCTCTGCGACCCCATGAACCACAGCACACCAGGCCTCCCTGTCCATCACCAACTCCTGGAGTCCACCCAAACCCATGTCCATCGAGTCGGCGATGCCATCCAACCATCCCATCCTCCATCGTGCCCTTATCCTCCTGCCCTCAATCTTTCCCAGCATCAGGGTCTTTTCAAATGAGTCAGCTCTTTGCATCAGGTGGCCAAAGTATTGGAGTTTCAGCTTCAACATCAGTCCTTTCAATTAATGTTCAAGACTGACTTCCTTTAGGATGGACTGGTTGGATCTCCTTGCAGTCCAAGGGACTCTCTTTCCCCAGAAAAATCTATTTTTCCATGAAGCGACGGGACCAGATCCCATAATCTTAGTTTTCTGAATGTTGAGCTTTTTTTTTTTTTGAATGTTGAGCTTTAAGCCAACTTTTTCACTCTCCTCTTTTCACTTTCATCAAGAGGCTCTTTAGTTCTTCTTCACTTTCTGCCATAAGGGTGTTGTCATCTGCATATCTGAGGTTATTGATATTTCTCCCAGCAATCTTGATTCCAGCTTGTGCTTCCTCCAGCCCAGCGTTTCTCATGATGTATTCTGCATACAAGTTAAATAAGCAGGGTGACAATATACAGCCTTTACATACTCCTTTTCCTATTTGGAACCAGTCTGTTGTTCCATGTCCAGGTAGAACTGTATGCTTCCTGACCTGCATACAGTTTTCTCAAGAGACAGGTCAATGGTCTGGGATTCCCATCTCTTTCAGAATTTTCCACAGTTTATTGTGATCCACACAGTCAAAGGCTTTGGCATAGTCAATAAAGCACACATAGATGTTTTTCTGGAACTCTCTTGCTTTTTTGATGATCCAGCAGATGTTGGCAATTTGATCTCTGGTTCCTCTGCCTTTTCTAAACTCAGCTTGAACATCTGGAAGTTCACAGTTCACGTATTGCTGAAGCCTGGCATGGAGAATTTTGAGCATTACTTTACTAGGGGGTGAGGTGAGTGCAATTGTGTGGTAGTTTGAGCATTCTTTGGCGTTGCCTTTCTTAAGGATTGGAATGAAAACTGACCTTTTCCAGTCCTGTGACCACTGCTGAGTTTTGAAAATTTGCTGGCATATTGAGTGCAGCACTTTCACAGCATCATCTTTCAGGATTTGAAATAGCTCAACTGGAATTCTATCACCTCCACTAGCTTTGTTTGTAGTGATGCTTCCTAAGGCCCGCTTGACTTCACATTCCAGGATGTCTGGCTGTAGGTGAGTGATTACACCATCGTGATTATCTGGGTCATGAAGATCTATTTTGTACAGTTCTTCTGTGTATTCTTGCCACCTCTTCTTAATATGGAGAAGGCAATGGCAGCCCACTCCAGTCCTCTTGCTTGGAAATTCCCATGGACGGAGGAGCCTGGTAGGCTGCAGTCCATGGGGTCACTATGAGTTGGACACGGCTGAGCAGCCTCACTTTCACTTTCACTTTCATGCATTGGAGAAGGAAATGGCAACCCACCCCAGTGTTCTTGCCTGGAGAGTCCCAGGGACGGGGGAGCCTGGTGGGCTGCCGTCTGTGGGGTCGCACAGAGTCGGACACGACTGAAGCGACTTAGCAGCAGCAGCTTCTTAATATCTTCTGTTTCTGTTAGGTCCCTACCATTTCTGTCCTTTATTGAGCCCATCTTTGCATGAAATGTTCCCTTTGTATCTCTAATTTTCTTGAAGGGATCTCTAGTGTTTTCCATTCTATTGTTTTCCTCTATTTCTTTGCATTGATCGCTGAGGAAAGCTTTCTTATCTCTCCTTGCTATTCTTTGGAACTCTGCATTCCAATGGGAATATCTTTCCTTTTCTCCTTTGCTTTTTGCTTCCCTTCTTTTCACAGCTATTTGTAAGGCCTCCTCAGACAGCCATTTTGCTTTGTTTGCATTTCTTTTTCTTGGCGATGGTCTTGATTTCTGTCTCCTGTACAATGTCACGAACCTCTGTTCATAGTTCATCAGGCACTCTGTCTATCAGATCTAGTCCCTTAAATCTATTTCTCACTTCCACTGTATAATCATAAGGGATTTGATTTAGGTCATACCTGAATGGTCTAGTGGTTTTCTCCACTTTCTTCAATTTCAGTCTGAATTTGGCAATAAGGAGTACACTCTTCCAGAAATAAAATATGCAGAAGCCTCAGAATGCCTAGTAGAGGGAAAATACACAGGGACGGCCATATCAAGGAGCTCTGGTTCACTGGGAAGAGGGAGCGAGTTAACTAAAGGCCAGAAACTCAGCTTCTCAGGCCCCAGGTAACACTTTGTCCCTCTGATTGTGTTTTCTGACTTCCAGGGCTTCAGAAGAAAATAAGGGAATGTGTGGGAGACAAGTGCTTTAGTGTAAGACAAGGGCCCTAGTGTAAGAAAGATTTTTAGAAGCTGAACCTACCTGATAGAAGGATGCCTGGGAAGGATGGGCCAAAACCCAGGCTCCAATATCAATGTCTAGACTGAAGCTACACTGGATCAGCCAGCATGACTCCTGCACTGAAGAAGAATCACTCCCAGGTTCCATCAGGAAAGTGCTCAGGGGTCACTCCCATCTCTCTGAGGAGTCCTACCCGTGGGTGGTGCTAGTGGTAAAGAACCCGCCTGCCAGTGCAGGAGATATAAGAGACGTGGGTTCGATCCCTGGGTTGGAAGATCCCCTGGAGGAGGGCATGACAACCCACTCCAGTATTCTTGCCTGGAGAATCCCATGGACAGAGGAGCCTAGTGGGTCCATAGTGTCGCAAAGAGTCGGATATAATTGAGCGACTAAGCATAGCACAGCACAGCATGGACCATAGAACTTCCCTCCTGAGGAGGGCTGCCTCCATATTCCCTTTCAGAACCTTTGTGTCTTGTAGGGTTGATATATAGACTAGAATGTGAAGTCTATAAGGGCATGGGTTTCTCTTTTTTTACATAAATTGAAATTTTTAATTTTTTCCTAATTTTTATTGGGATATAATTGACATATAACATTTTATTAGTTTAAGATGTACAACATAATGATTTGATATTTGCATATGTTGTGAAACGATCATCACAGTAAGTTAACATCCATTAATTTGTGTAGTTATTAAGTTTTCTTTTCTTATGATGAGAAATTTTAAGATTTACTCTGTTAGCTTTTGAGCATACAATATAATATTGTTAACTATAGTTACCATGCTGTGCATTATGTCCCCAGATCTTATTTATCTTATAACTGGAAGTTTGTACCTTTGACCACCTGCACCCATTTCTCCCTGCTCCCAATTCCCAGGCCTCTGGCAACCACCCATCTGATCTGTTTCTATGAATTTAATTTTTTTGGATTCCACATAGGGGATCATTCAGTAATGCATTTGTCTTTCTTCATCTAACTTATTTCATTTAGCATAATGTCCTCAAGGTCCATCCATGTCACAAATGGCAGGCTGTCCTTTTTTTTTCCTGGCTGAATGATATTCCATTGTTTATATTTCCATCACTCTGGAAGGTGGGTCAAAGAGGATATTCCTGTGATTTACGTCAAAGAGCATACTGCCTATGTTTTCCGTTGTGTATCTATATCACATTTTCTTTATCTAGGTTTTTTCCATATCTTGTCTGTTGTAAATAATGCTGTAGTGAATATAAGGATGCATCTCTTTCTTCAATTTCATTTCCTCCTCATGTATACTCAGAAGTGGGATTTCTGGAGAATATGGCAGTTTTTTAATTTTTTGGAGAAACTCCATACTATTTCTCTTAATGGCTCTACCAGCTTACATTCCTACCAACAGTGGACCAGGGTTTTATTTTTATCACATTCTTGCCAATAATTATTTCTTATCTTTTTGATGACAGCCATTCTAACAGGTGTTAGGTTATAATCTCCTTGTGGTTTTGATTTGCATTTCCCTGGTGGTTAGTGACGGTGGGCACATTTTCAGGTACCTGTTTTCCATTTGCATATCTTCTGTGGAAAAATATCTGTTCATGTCCTCTTCTCATTTTCTTTTTTTTTTTCATTTGGCTGTGCCATACAACATGTGGGATCTTAGTTCCCTGTCCAGGAATTGAAACTGTGCCCCCTGTATTGGGAGCTTGGTGTCCCAACCACTGAATTGCCAGGGAAATCCTACCTCTGCCCATTTTTTAAACAAAAAAATTTTTGTTGTTATTGAGTTATTTATGTTCTTCATATATTTTGGATATTACTCTCTCATCAGATATATGATTTGCATATATTTTCTCCCATTCCATAGGGTGCCTCTCATTTTGCTGATGGTTTTCTTTGCTGAGCAGAAACTTCTTAGTGTGGTGAGCCTCACTTATCTATTTTAGATTTTCTGTCTATTTAAAAAATTTTTTTGGAGTATAGTTGTTTTTAATGTTGTGTTAATTTCTGCTGTACAGCAAAGTGAATCTGCTATACACATACATATATCCTCTCTTTTATAGATTTCTTTCCCACTTCGGTCACCACAGAGTACTGAGTAGAGTTTCCTGTGCTATATAGTATGTTCTCATTAGTTGTCTATTTTTTAAACTAATTTTATTTATTTATTTAGAGCTGTACTGGATCTTTGTTGCTGCGCGGGCTTTTCTCTAGTTGCAGCGAGTGGGAACTACTCTTCATTGCGGTTCATGAGCTTCTCATTGTGATGGCTTCTCTTGTTGTGGATCACAGGCTTCAGGTGCCAGGCTCAGTAGTTGCTACTCACAGGCTCTAGAGCGAAGGTTCAGTAGTGGTGGAACACAGGCTTAGTTTCTCCACAGCGTGTGGGATCTTCCTGGACCAGGGATCAAACCCATGTCCTCTGCACTGATAGGTGGATTCTTATCCACTGTACTACCAGGGAAGTCCCTCTATTTTATACATAATAGTGTATGTATGTCAATCCCAATCTCCCAATTCATCCCACCCTCCCTTTGCCCCTTGATGTTCATAAGTTTATTATAGAAACAGTAAGCAATGGCAAGGAAGTATTGGGTAAGGAGTCTCTACTTGTGTTCTAGCTCCACTTCTACCCTTTACCTGTGCGATAACCCCCATTTCTTAACTTCCTCAACACTTTCTTTGCCAGCTGCCTCTCCTAACCTACTTCCTAGTTTTTTAACCTCTTGTTCTTCAAAGAGACTTCAGACAACCCAAAGGGGTCTTGGAAAACACTTCCCCATATTCTCAAAAATTCTTTAATTAAGCTCTTTTTTTCCTGCCAAGAATGACAGTTTTAAAGAGCAGATATCCCAGTGAAAGGAGAAGTGATGCTTGAACTTCCCACTTGGACCTGGATGACTTGACACCCTCATCCTGAGACTTAGAGTGGGTGGTGTTAGAGGGAGAAGACAGCAGGAATGATGTGGAAGAGGAAGTCATGTCTCAGCTCACATCTCTCCACTGGCTGCCCTGCCATTGAGGTTAAAAGCCAAAGTCATTATTATGACCCACAAGGGCCTCCGCACTGATACCCCTGTCACCCCTCTGCTCTCCTCTGCTGATTTTTCCTTTGTTCATTCTGTTCTCACCACACTGACTCCAAACTGCTCCTTGAAAGTGTCTGCTTCTCATGCAGGGCCTTTGCACTGGCTTTTTCTTCTGTTAGGAATACCCTTTTCCCAATAGCTACATGGTTTGACACTTCTCTTTCTGCTCTTTGGTAAAATGTCACCCTCTCAGGGAAGACTTTTGTGACTATCTTATTTAAGATTCCAACCTCCCCCCACCCCGTGGCACTCCCTATCCCCCTTCCCTGGTTTATTTTCCCTGGTTTATTTTATAGCATTTATTAAAATGCTATAAAGCATTTTTCATGATGTTAAATATTTTATGTATTTGCTTATTGTATCTTTTTCCCACTAGAATATGAAGTCCGTGAGGGCTTGGGTTTTCTGGCTCTTTTGTTTATTGCTATATCCTCAGAGTTTAGAATAATACCTGGCACGTAGTAGGTGCTCATCTGTGGAACAAATGAATTAGTAAAAGAGTGAATAGCCTTCACATCCATTTCCTCAACTACAAGATCTGTGTGAATGATCGCATGTATGTTCGTGAGTGTGGTGGAGACACCCAAGAAACAGGTCATGTTCAACCCCAAATTAATGGAGTGTGGGAAAGCTGAGAAACCCATAAATTATCCAAGGCATTGCAGATTTATGGGAGGAGTGATAGGGCAGAAGACTAGAGAGCAGGTTTAAAGTCAATCTTTAAACCGTTTGGGCAAGTTATTTAACTCCCTGGGCTCCAGTTGTATCATCTTTAAAATGTGAAGTTTAGAATAAAGAATCACAGAGAAAAAGTATATAGCATGTTATGGTTAAAAACATTTTTTTCACATGTAGTATCTCTGAATCCTGTGAGGCAGCCAGGGCAGGTAGATAGATGTGAGAGAACACAAAACATTTTTATAGTTTTAATTGAAATACCCCTCTGGACCCTAAGGAGGGGGGATCCCATAAACGGAGGATCCTTTGCTGAATAGATGATGGGGGACAAGTTTGGACTTTTGAGAGGGTTAAACTTCTTTAGTAAGAATCAGCTGAACACAACTTTCTATTTCTTTTCATGTGTGTATGGGATGATGTATTTTCACTAAACTTATTATGATATTCATTTCATGATGTATGTAAGTCAAATCATTATGCTGTACACCTTAAACTTATATAGTGCTGTATGTCAATTATATCTCAATAAAACTGGAAGAAGAGAAAAAAGAAAAAGAATCAGTTGAGATATTAAGGACAGGGCAAGAACCTGGAGCAGAAGGCTGGAGAAACAGAAGAAAGGAGATGATAGAACCCTGCTGGGGGAGGTCAGGATGGGGTGATCTTGTGGTGAGGTGAACCAGTGGGGCATGGAAGCGAGGCGTAGCAAGATGGATTGAATTTGCTCCGCTGGGCATGATGTAATCCCTTTCTGCATTTACCTCAGAAAATCCAAATCACTTCCGAAAGTTTTGGCCCAACTGAATTATCTCAAGAGAACAGAAATTGGTGTGGAGCTCATGTGGAGGTTGCCAGAAAGGAGGTGACAACCAACATTTTGGCCACATGATGGTGAAAGGAGAGCTCAGGCTCACTGGAGCAGGGCTGTGATTCAGAAAGGATGACTACCATGGGCAGACCCTCCTGTTCTTGTACTGACTTCTGAAGATATGATATTTCCAATTTCCCCCTGAATGTCATATAAAGTAAACATACAAACTAAAGATCATGGCATCTGGTCCCATAACTTCATGGCAAATAGATTGGGAAACAGTGGAAACTGTGACAGACTTTATTTTGGGGGGCTCCAAAATCACTGTAGATGGTGAGTACAGCCATGAAATTAAAAGATGCTTGCTCCTTGAAAGAAAAGTTCTGACCAACCTAGACAGTATATTAAAAAGCAGAGACATTACTTTGCCAACAAAGGTCCGTCTAGTCAAAGCTATGGTTTTCCCAGTAGTCATGTATGGATGTGAGAGTTGGACTATAAAGAAAGCTGAGCGCTGAAGAATTGATGCTTTTGAACTGTGGTGTTGGAGAAGACTCTTGAGAGTCCCTTGGACTGCAAGGAGATCCCATCCTAAACGAAATCAGTCCTGAATATTCATTGGAAGGACTGATGCTGAAGCTGAAACTCCAATACTCTGGCCACCTGATTTGAAGAACTGACTCATCTGAAAAGACTCTGATGCTGGGAAAGATTGAAGGCGGGAGAAGGGGACAACAGAGGATGAGATGGTTGGATGTCACCGACTCGATGGACATGAGTTTGAGTAAGCTCCAGGAATTAGTGATGGACAGGGAGGCCTGGCATGCTGCAGTCCCTGGGGTTGCAAAGAGTCAGACATGACTGAGCAACTGAACTGACTGACAAACTGAATGATTGTGTCCTCTCCAAGTTCATATGTTGCAAGTTAACCCCTAAGGTGATGATATTAGGAGGTGAGGCTTTTGGGAAGTGATTAGTTCATGAGGGTGAAGCCTTCATGAATGGGATTAGTGCCCTTATAAAGAGACCCCAGGGAGTTTCCTGGACCTATCTACCATGTGAGGACACAGCAAGAAGATGGCTGCGTATAAATCAGGAAGTGTGTTCTCACCAGACACTGAATCTGCTGGCACCTTGATCTTGGACTTCCCAGCCTCTGAAACTGTGAGAGATAAATTTCTGTTATTTATAAGCCACACAGTCTCTGGTATTCTGTGATAGCAGCCCAAACAGACTAAGACAGGGTTTTACTTGTTATTTTAATCTGTCATCAGTTTATTATGATGAGGCACTCTACTGCCTTGAGCTCGGTAATTGCTTTAAGCAGTAGAGCCTTCCTTGGCCTGGTAAAATAGTCATCATGTTAAGAGTCATTAGGGTTGGAATCAAAGAAATCTAGAGCCTTTGCTTAACACTTTGACTTTGCAATTAAGTTTTTGATTTTGCACACTTAGGTAAATGGAAAAGCACTTTGAACTCACTTTTGGATAATTAGCACGAAGAGAAAATGGTTTTGCAAGTCACAGTGTGGCATGGTTCAAACTGAGCAAATGAGAACAAAAATCAACACTTTGATATTCATACAAACCTTCTGCCACAAAGAAGTTTCATTTAATTTTGTGATAAATCTGGGAAATTATGTGACATGATTATTCATAAAACTGTTAATCAAACATATATACTTTGTAGCATCTCAAACATAGCATTGCAATTGGAATATTTTCGGAAAATATATTATCTGAATTTTAAAACATTACTCCGTTGCAACTACTTATCAGCAAAAATGGAAAAATGTATCTTGGCCAGTTCAGTTTAGTCCATTATTGCAATAAAAAGTGTTAGATGTATCCAAGAAATACAGTAATAAATAATACTGTGTGTATCTGCTTCCAATGTGTACTACTTGATAAACATCCAATATAAATAAAGAAATATAAATTGGGTCTAGAATGGATAGTGTGTGCGTATGTGTGTGTGTGTATGTGTGTGCAACTCAATTGTGTCTGATTCTTTGCGACCCCAGGCTGTAGCCCGCCAAGCTCCTCTGTCCATGGGATTTTGCAGGCAAGAATACTAGGGTGGGTAGCCATTCTCTTCTCCAGGGAGAATGGAAAGTAAAAATGCTTTAAAAGTAAAAGTTTGTCATGGACAGATAGACAAAAACTTCTTTCTCTACTTTTGTTATTTTGTTAAATCCATATGAAACTACTTCTTGAGTACTTTTACTAGCCAGTGTCTTACTCAGACTTTTCCCATCTGAGGTAAGAAAGTATAAATAAAACCAAGATAAAAATGGAGACTTTGAAGGTGATATAAAAATCTGGATGTGTTCGAAATTGCATGACATGATATCCTGTGCTGGTATGTTTGGAAGAATCTACAGATTAACTTTTAGACACTAAGCTTTGCTTATACTCAACTTCATTAAATGAAATTAATTCTCATGTGACTTGGGGGCACGTTTCAAAAGAATCTTCTTTTTTCAGTAGCATAGGAGCATTCATTTGCCTCACTTGGATTAGCCATATTCTTTCTCAGCTCAGCAGTTTCCAGCTCACTTTAGAAAGTCATTTCATCCTTGGGTGGAAGTGTGTTTCCAGATATATTGGGCACTTTTGATCCCTCTCGATTCAGAGGCTCTCTTTGAAGATCACAGTCAGTGAAAACATTTTTTCTTGTGAATGACAACAATTGAGAGAATTATGGGTAACTCTTAGAACCAGTGAAATAAGTGGTTCATTTTCAACTGGTATGGTTCTCTTGCAGATTAGCAGGTGGGTTGCCAGTCAAGATTAAAGGAGAATACTGAGGATGAAAAGAAACAAAAACTTAATAACCTTCATTCTCCTGTCAATGGACACTTAGATTGTCTGTAATTTTTCAATATTACAAATAATGTTGCAATATTTATAGACAGTATTATAGATAATATTATTAATGTCTATAATATTTATAGATACTCAAGTATTTATAGATGCTTGAGCCTATGTAGAAGATTTTCTCTAGAATATATTACCATGAGTAGAATTGCTGGTTCAAAAGGTATATACATCTTCAATTAACTAGATATTATTACATCGCTCTATAAAATGCTTGTACCAATTTACACCCCCATCAGCAAGACATGAGTTTCTTTTTTTAAAATTTAATTAATTAATTTAGTTTTCACCGTGCCAGGTCTTTGGTGCTGTGTGAGGGCTTTCTCTAGTTGCAGTGCATGAGCTTCTCATTGCGGTGGCTTCTCTTGTTTTGGAGCACAGGTTCTAGAATAGGGGCTCAGCAGTTGTGGCACACAGGCTTAGTTACCCCATAGCATGTGGGATTCTTCCCAGACCAGGGATCAAACCCATGTCCCCTGCATTGGCAGGGGGACTATTAACCACTGGACCATCAGGGAAATCCAACATGAGAGCTTCTGTTACTCTATATCCTCACCAAAACTCAGGAGTATCTGGATTTTTAATTTTGTTGGTTCATTGGAAGTAAAATTGCCTTTCATTACTGTTTGTATTTCTCTGATGAGTAGCCATGTTGGACATCTTTTCAAATATTTGTTAGCTTTTAAGCTTTCTCTTATGTGTGTTATCAATTCATATTCTGTTGGCTTGTTTCTTGTTTTTCTCTGTCGATTTGTTTTTCCCTGAGCTTCTTTTAAAAATATGATTTGCAATTTTATGTCTTGCAAATGACATCTCCTAGTCCATGAATTTTCTTTACACTGCATCTTTTGGTACATTTTATAGTTCTGAAGTTTGTCATTTTTATATAGTTGAATTTATTAATCTTGCCTTTGGTATGTTAAGACATCCTTCCTGTACTGTGGTCACAAATGTATTTTTCTGAGTTTGGTTAAAAATTTGTAGAGTTTTATTTTTCACGACTGGAATTTATTTATTTTTTGACATTGTGCACTTTCATTCTCTACTGCCATGTGACAAATTACATAGCAATTTACAACAGCACAGATTTATCAGTTCACAGTTCTGTAGCTCAAAAGTCTTGTACAAAATAGCTGACTTCTTTACTGAGAATCTTACAAGGTTGAAATCTAGGTGTGGACTGTCCATGTGGTCATCTGGAACTTGGACTCCTCTTGAAAGTTAACATGGTTGTGGCAGAATTTTGTCCCTTGTAGCTGTAGGACTGAGGTCTCTGTTTCTTTGCTGGCTGTCAGCCAGAGGCTGCTCTCAGCTCCTCTCAAAGCCATCTTCAAAGAATCTCTTTTGTTTGGAATCTCTCTCATGAGTCAAATCTCTCTTACTGAGAATTTCTTCTTCAGGAAGAGTCTTTTCAACCCCTCACCTGACTAGGTCAGGCCCACCCAAGATAATCTCCTCCCTCCACCACTCCCCCTTATCCCTGGTCTGCACTATGCAGCTTGCAGGATCTTAGTTCCCCAACCAGGGATTGAACTCCAGGCCCTGGCACTGAGAGCACTGAGTTCTAACCACTGGATGACCAGGAAATTCCCAATCTCCCTATCTTAAGGTCAACTGATTTGGGATCTTAGTTACATCTGCAAAACCCCTAAACAGTACTACCTCCATTTGCGTTTGAATAAATAACTAGGAAAAGGTGTGTGTGTACCATGGGCATATAATCTTGGGAGACATCTTAGAATTCCACCTACCATATCATATAAAGTAAGGATCCATAAATTAAGGATTCATATCCATGAATCACTACTTATTTTCATTTTGGAAATTTTAAAACATATACAAAAGAAGAGAAAATAATTTAATGAACCCCGTTACCCAGCTTCTGTGATTCCACATGGCTAATCTTGTTCCACCTATCTCTTGATTTCCTTCTCCCCACTCTCCCAGACTATTTTTCAGTAAATCCATGACATACTAATTCATCTGTATATCTTTCCTTATGTATCTTTAAAGACAAGAACTTCTTTTCTTTCTAACTGGCCTTCTGACACCAACTACAAGTTCAATGTTTTCTTAAAACCATCCTCAGGTATGAAAATTTGCTAGAAGGACATGCAGAACTCACAGAAACCTATTATATTCACATTCACTTTTATTACAGGAAAAGGATACAAATTAGAAGAAATAGATAGGGCAGACTCTTGGATTGGGAGGGTTCCAAATGTAAAATTCTCGTGTCCACAGGGATGAGTTACCTTCTTGGTATTGTTATGTGGCAATATGTGCAAGGAGTATTGCCAACCCAGGATGCTCGCCCAGGCTTTGATGTTCAGACTTTTATTGGATTTCATTATGTAGGCATTATTGATTGAATCATCACCCATGTGGTTGA
The DNA here is from genome assembly GCA_024291935.2 of Okapia johnstoni. Lineage (NCBI taxonomy): Eukaryota > Metazoa > Chordata > Mammalia > Artiodactyla > Giraffidae > Okapia > Okapia johnstoni. The sequence goes on along the minus strand of CM044305.1, from coordinate 35,630,696 downwards.
ACTTGATCTCCAGCCCTCTTCTGCTCCCAGAGCTCAGGCTGAAACCATGAGACTCACAGTTGGTCTTTCCAGTGTGGCCAGTCCCTACCCTAAGTCATCTCTTTGACATAAACTATCGGGCAGGTTCTAAAGGAACCCCCGTGAATAATGAAAACACTCCTGTCACTTAGGAAACATCAAGGATTTAGAGGTTACCTTCCAGGAACTGGCAACAAAAGCCAGCCACATTCTTTCTTCCTTCCTTCCTTCTCTTCCTCCGTCCTTTCCTTCCTAACCACAATATCATTATCACACCTAAAAAATTAAAACAATTCCTCTTTTCATCAAATATTCAATAAGTGGTCTAATTTTTCTCATTGTCTCATTAAAAAAAAGGTTGATTTCCACAAATTAGTATCCTAACAAGCTTCACACATTGCACTCAGTTGATATGTATCTTAAATTCTTTTAGCTTAGAGGTTTCCCTTCCCTCTTTTTTCCTCCCTGTAATGTGTCTAGTGGTGAAAATAAAGTCCAATGCTGTAAAAATAATATTGCATAGGAACCTGGAATGTTAGGTCCATGAATCAAGGTAAATTGGATGTTGTCAAGCAGGAGATGACAAGAGTGAACATCAACATCTTAGGAATCAGTGAACTAAAATGGACAGGAATGGGCAAATTTAATTCAGATGACCATTATATCTACTACTGTGGGCAAGAATCCCTTAGAAGAAATGGAGTAGCCCTCAGAATCAACAAAAAGTCTGAAATGCAGTACTTGGGTGCAGTCTCAAAAATGACAAAATTATCTTGGTTTGCTTCCAAGGAAAACCATTCAACATCACAGTAATCCAAGTCAATGTCCCAATCACTGATGCTGAAGAAGCTGAAATTGAACAGTTCTATGAAGATGTACAAGACCTTCCAGAATGAATGCCAAAAAAAGATATCCTTTTCATCATAAGGGATTGGAATGCAAAAGTAGGAAGTCAAGAGATACCTGGAGTAAAAGGCAAGTTTGGCCTTGAAGTGCAAAATGAAGCAGGGCAAAGCCTTACAGAATTCTGCTAAGAGAATGCACTGGTCATAGTAAACACTCTCTTCCAACAAAACAAGAGATGGCTCTACACATGGACATCACCAGATGGTCAACACTGAAATCAGATTGATTATATTCTTTGTAGCCAAGGATGGAGAAGCTATATAAAGTCAGCAAAAACAAGACCAGGAGCTGACTGTGGCTCAGATAATCAGCTCCTTATTGCCAAATTCAGACTTAAATTGAAAAAAGTAGGGAAAACCACTAGGCCATTCAAGTATGACCTAAATCAAATCCCTTATGATTATACAGTGGAAGTGACAAATAGATTCAAGGGATTAGATCTGGTAGACAAAGTACATGAAGAACTATGGACAGAGGTTCATAACATTGTACAAGAGGTGGAGACAAAAACCATTCCCAAGAAAAAGAAATGCAAGAAGGCAAAGTGGTTGTCGGAGGAGGCCTTCCAAATAGCTGATAAAAGAAGAGAAGCAAAAGGCAAAGGAAAAAGGGAAAGATATACCCAACAGAATGCAGAGTTCCACAGAATATCAAGAGGAGATAAGAAACCCTTCTTAAGCTAACAATGCAAAGAAATAGAGGAAAACAATAGGATGGGAAAGACTAGAGATCTCTTCAAGAAACTTGGAGATACCAAGGGAACATTTCGTGCAAAGACGAGCCCAATAAAGAATAGAAACGGCAAGGACCTAACAGAAGCAGAAGATATTAAGAAGAGGTGGAAAGAATACATAGAAGAACTATACAAAAAAGATCTTAGTGACCCAGATACGCACGATGGTGTGGTCACACACCTAGAGCCAGACATCCTGGAGTGTGAAGTCAAGTGGGCCTTAGGAAGCATCACTACGAACAAAGCTAGTAGAGGTAATGGAATTCCAGCTGAACTATTTCAAACCCTAAAAGATGATGCTGTTAAAGTGCTTGCATTCAGTATGTCAGCAAGTTTGGAAGACTCAGCAGTGGCCACAGGACTGGAAAAGGTTAGTTTTCATTCCAATACCAAAGAAAGGCAATGCCAAAGAATGTTCAAACTACTGTACAATTGCACTCACTTCACATGCTAGCAAGGTAATGCTCAAAATTCTTCAAGCTGGGCTTCAACAGTACATGAACCAAGAATTTCCAGATGTACAAGCTGAATTTAGAAAAGGCAGAGCAACCAGAGATCAAATTTCCAACATCCACTGGATCATAGAAAAAGCAAGAGAATTCCAGAAAAACATCTACTTCTGCTTCATTGACTATGCTAAAGCCTTTGACTTTGTGGATCACAATAAACTATGGAAAATTCTTAAAGAAATGGGAATACCAGATCCACTTATCTGTCTCCTGAGAAACAAGAAGCAACAGTTAGAACTGGACATGGAACAACAGACTGGTTCCAAATTGGGAAAGGAGTATGTCAAGGCTGTATACTGTCACCCTGCTTATTTAACTTATATACAGAGTACATCATGTGAAATGCCAGGTGGGATGAAGCACAAGCTGGAATCAAGATTGCTGGGAGAAATATCAATAACCTCAGATGTGCAGATGACACCTCCCTTATGACAGAAAGCAGAGAAGAACTAAAGAGCTTCTTGATGAAGGTGAAAGAGGAGAGTGAAAAAGTTAGCTTAAAACTCAACATTCAAAAAACTAAGATCATGGCATCTGGTCCCATCAGTTCAGTTCAGTTCAGTCACTCAGTTGTGTCTGACTCTTTGTGATCCCAAGGACTGCAGCACGCCAGGCTTTTCTGTCCATCACCAACTCCTGGAGTTCACTCAAACTCATGTCCATTGAGTTGGTAATGCCATCCAACCATCTCATCCTCTGTTGTCCCCTTCTCCCGCCTTCAATCTTTGCCAGCATCAGAGTCTTTTCAGGTGAGTCAGTTCTTCAAATCAGGTGGCCAAAGTATTGGAGTTTCAGCTTCAGCATCAGTCCTTTCAATGAATATTCAAGACTGATTTCCTTTAGGATGGACTGGTTGGATCTCCTTGCAGTCCAAGGGATTCTCAAGAGTCTTCTCCAACACCACAGTTCAAAAGCATCAATTCTTTGGTGCTCAGCTTTCTTTATAGTCCAACTCTCACATCCATACATGACTACTGGAAAAACCATAGCTTTGACTAGACGGACCTTTGTCGGCAAAGTAATGTCTCTGCTTTTTAATATGCTGTCTAGGTTGGTCATAACTTTTCTTCCAAGGAGTAAGCATCTTTTAATTTCATGGCTGCAGTCACCATCTGCAGTGATTTTGGAGCCCAAAAAGATGAAGTCTGTCACTATTTCCACTGTTTCCCCATCTATTTGCCATGAAGTGATGGGACCAGATGCCATGATCTTAGTTTTCTGAATGTTGAACTTTAAGCCAACTTTTTCACTCTCCTCTTTTACTTTCATCAAGAGGCTCTTTAGTTCTTTTTCACTTTCTGCCATAAGGGTGGTGTCATCTGCATATCTGAGGTTATTGATATTTCTCCCAGCAATTTTGATTCCAGCTTGTGCTTCATCCAGCCCAGTGTTTCTCATGATATACTCTGCATATAAGTTAAATAAGTAGGGTGACAATATACAGCCTTGACGTACTCCTTTTCCTATTTGGAACCAGTCTGTTGTTCCATGTCCAGTTCTAACTGTTGCTTCCTGGCCTGCATACAGATTTCTCAAGAGGCAGGTCAGATGGTCTGGTATTACCATCTCTTTAAGAATTTTCCACAGTTTATTGTGATCCACACAGTCAAAGGCTTTGGCATAGTCAATAAAGCAGAAATAGATGTGTCATCACTTCATGGCAAATAGATGGGGAAACAGTGGAAACAGTGATGAGTTTATTTTCTTGGGCTCCAAAATCCCTGCCTATGGTGACTGCAGCCATGAAATTAAAAGACTCTTGCTCCTTGGAAGAAAAGTTATGACCAATCCAGACAGCGTATTAAAAAGCAGAGACATTACTTTGATGACAAAGGTGCACTAGTCAAAGCTATGGTTTTTCCAAGAGTCATGTACAGATGTAAGAGATGGACATAAAGAAGTCTGAGAGACAAAGAATTGGTGCTTTCGAACTGTGGTGCTGGATAAGACTCTTTAGAGTTCCTTGGACAGCAAGGAGATCAAATCAGTCAATCCTAGAGGAAATCAACTCTGAATATTCATTGGAAGGATTGATGCTTAAGCTGAAGCTCCAATACTTTGGCCACCTGATGTGAAAAGCCAGCTAATTGGAAAATACCCTGATGCTGGGAAAGATTGAGGGCATGAGAAGGGGACAACAGAGGATGAGATGGTTAGACAGCATCACCAACTCAATGGCTTGAATTTGAGCAAATTCCAGGAGATAGCGAAGGACAGGGAAGCCTGGCGTGCTGCAATCCATGGGGTTGCAAAGAGCTGGACACGATTTAGCAACTGAACAAAATAACTTATTTGTGGAAGAAAATGAGTCAGTTGTTCTATAGAGGCTACTATACTATGGATTTTGCATAAATTACATAACCATAAAATTCACCCAGATACAGTTTACACTTGACATATTTGAATTCACTTAGCTAGAGCAGACTGTTCAAACTCATCTTGTGCTACACATTTCACAAGTACAAATAAACACTCTAAAGGCCTTTGTGAAACAGTCACTAGTTTAGTGAACAGCTTTGTAGCTTGGGAAGTCTGGAGTATTTATCTGTCCTTGATTCGTCCTTCAAGCTTAATGCATGTTACCCTTATGTTTACATATCCTCCAGTGTTTGGAGAACTCCAGGACTTCAAGGCTTATTTCTATCTGAAAGATACTTCATAAAGGTCTGTTACTATAGCCCCACCCAAGAGGATGTCTAAAAATAAAACAAACTGGGGTATCTCTCTGTGACTTGAATGAACTCTTCACGCGTTTGTTCGTGCTCAGTTGCTCAGTTGTGTCCAACTCTTTGGGGCCCTATGCACTGCAGCCCTCCAGGCTCCTCTGTCCATGGGATTCTCCAGGCAAGAATACTGGAGTGGGTTGCCATGCCCTCCTCCAGAGGATCTTCCTGACCCAGGGATGGAACCCACGTCTCCATCTCCTGCATTTGCAGGTAGATTCTTTACCACTGAGCCACTTGACCTCTGCCCATAAAGAGATGAAGATTTGACCAACAAGGGCTTTGTAGCCCTGGGGTTCACCTGTATAAACTCTGGGGTGGGGGGAAATAACTGGCACTCTGGCCAGGTTGGGAATAAAGTTTTTTGGAATTAGATAATCTTTTAAGTCAAGATTGCACAAATTTACAGAATAACTAAAAAGCTCAACTCAGTAAAACTGGCTTGTCTCAAAAACAGACATGTCTTTTTAAAAAGGTCTTTGAGAAGTGCTCAGAGGACTGAAATGGAGGATGTGAGTTAGGTAATTCTTCTCCACTCTAAAGGCACTGGAATTATGTCTTCCCATAATGTGACATGCCATGAACAGTCCTATCCTGTCCAATGCATTTAATGGTAATGATAAAAGCTGAACCCAACATAAGTGTCTTTAAAAGGCCTATCACATTTGTCTTGCAACTGATGGACTACTGGTCTCTAAAAGAGCTTCATTGTCATGTTCAGAGGAGAAACTGGCCTCCTACAATGAGTATGTATTAAATGCCCTGAATATATTTTCAGAGACAAAGCTACTTCTCTCAGTTGTGGCTTTAGGCCAGGTTTTTGTCCTGTTGAACACAGCATCTGAGGATGAGATGGATACCATGACCATCCCATGAATCCTCTTGCGACTAGAAGGAGCCCTTGGCCTATGGGACTCCATGAGCTACTCTGACCAAATGCCAAGATGTTTAGCAGATTTAAAATGCAATTGTACCAACTGATCTGCCATAGTGAGGGGACTCAGAACCACATATGCCACTCCAAACTCAGAATTCTCTCCATCCCAGGATCTGTCTTTCCATGAACTGTCTAGCAACATGCATAACATATGAAGTTCAGAGCACCAGGAAACTTCCTTTTGAGGAGTATGGGTTTCAGGGACAAGATCAATAGCTTTGTTCCTCCCTAGCTCCCATCACTAGAATCTCCATTTGGACCCCCAAGGCCAGCTTCCACAGGCTCTCCCTGGTGGCTCAGATGGTAAGGAATCTGCCCTGCAATGCAGGGAGGATGTACTCATGGGAACAAGTTGTTGGGAAGAAGGGGAGCTCTGGATTGTTGTTCTTCCATAGGACAGCTGCTAGAAGAAACCTTGTGTTTGGAGCTAGAGCCAGCGAGGGGAGATATGTACGGTAGTCCTAAAGAGCTGGCAGATCAACATTTTGCCATGTGGCTCAGGGAAGTGTAGGATAAAGCTGGGTTCTTACGAGAACTGCTGCTGGCGACGGAAGTGCCTCCTGAAGAGGCTGCTGTGGAGGAATGGATGCTGAAGGAGGAAGAAGATTTGGGGAGGTTGTTGACAAATGGAGCTAGGCAAGGTATGGCTGAAGCTTTGTGATGCGCGGGGACTGCATGCAAGATTGACTTGGGCCTGGGTTCTAGGGGGCTGCCATTTAGACCACTGTTCTTCTAGAAACCTTTGCTGAGGGGAGCCTGGCAAGAGAGTGCTTTGTAGCTAGAACTCTTGGGGTTTTCCTCCTCAAATTGCTCCAGTACCACGGTACATTCAGCTGGAGAATTGAGGGGGTGATTACAGAGTGCTAGAGGGTGATGGTCTGGAAAACTGGGTTTTGGAAAATTTCTTTTTTACTTTTGTAAGTGAAGACATGTGACTTTTACACAAAGCAATGGGGCTTCCCATTCTGTCGATAAAATGAGAACCTTTCCACTGCCTTTTTTTTTAAAACTGGTTCTGGTTCTTTCTTTATTTATTTGGCTGCCCCAGGGTCCTAGTTGTGGCATGTGGGATCTAGTTCCCTGACCAGGGATTGGACCCAGGGCACCCGCACTGGGAGCCTGGAGTCTCAGCCACTGGACCACCAGGGAAGCCCTGAATGAGAACTTTTTAGAAGGCTTAGTCTATGTTTCCTTCACCCTGACTTTGTTCTATTTATTTATTTGGCTGCACCGGGTCTTCATTGCAACATGTCAGATCTTTAGTTGCAATGTGTGAGATGTAGTTCCCTAATCAGGGTTTGAACCTGGGCCCATTGCATTCAGAGTGCAGAGTCTTAGCCACTGGACCACCAGGGAAACCCCACATTTGCCTTAACTGTGAAGGAGGCTTTACTTTCTTCTTGGTCAGTATGGATGTCAGGGACCCGTGGTGTGGTCCTTTCTCCTTGCACAGAGACCTGGTGTGCACCCAGCCTTGGGGCCAGAGAGTTTGGACTTCAGCATCCAAACCATTCATGCAGAAAACTATTCATGCAGTCCTCCCTAGACTGGCTCTCCTCTCATTCCAGATCATAATCCTCTGGTCCCATCTTTCCCACCTGAAAGAGTACCTTCCTGATGCCAGCATTCCACTGACCTTTCTTCTGGGCTCTGCTCCCCTCTTCTTCTTTGTTTCCAGAACAAATCTGTTCTCTCTGCTCCTTGTCTTTTTCCTCTTGCAGCATCTCTGCAGTCTTTGCTTGCATGTGTACCTGGCATTCATCCTGGTACTGGGCCATCTGCTATGCCATTGCCCTGCCAATAGCTTCTTTAAATTTCTGTAGAGGCTCCTCCAGATGCACCCCCACCAACAGGTTCCCAGAGATGAAGTCTTGGGGCAAGTGTGACCAGGATGCCCTTTTGCTTCAGCGCAGGGATGAAGTCACGTGGCCACGTGCCTCAGCACAGATCTGCCTGCTCAGCTACCAGGTTTGTACCTCTGTACCCAGTTGCATCCCATTGATATCCTGGGTGAAGCACTGCCTTTTGCACTGTCCCTCAGCTTCTGGTAGCATGAACCGGCTCCTCAAGGCACTTCTCCAGCGGCACTGTCAGGCTTTTGAAGAGAAAAGAAAACTGAATTCTCCATCCAATCCCACCCCGTGGGAATCTCTTTCATCATCCATATCACAGAAGGGTCTTCTTTCTGGAGACTCACTGAGCAGCTGCTTCAGGTCCAAATCAGTCAGAGAGACCATAGCAGTGACATCCTGGAACAAACCACTGTCAGAGGCTGAGCAGAAGATTGAGAGTGAGGGGTGCTACCCTGTTACCACAGCCTTATGATCCTCGTGCATGTTTTTCCTGGGCCAATTTCTCATTTTGAAATGTCTTTACATTTCTTTATCACTTCGAGCCTCAACAACACATCTTCTTCTTTTCCTTCATGAAGAGCTGTGAAGCCCATTTGGGAAAAGCTGGGCTTTGTTCATTTCTTCTGCCACACCCAAGCAGAGCCCCCAGGAGCAAAGGACCAGTCCCAGGCGCATTACATGGGCCTTGTAACCTTAAGGGAGAGGGAAGTGGGGTCTCAGGAGGTGGGGCAGTGCTGACTGGTCAGAAGCCCAGGGAGGGGGAAAGGAGGCCTGCTTTCTTTGAATAAATGTTATGCCTTCACTGGTCTCCTGGAATATCCCTAACATAATTATTTTCAAGTATTTTTTTTCTATTCCGTAACATTGATTCACCTGTGTTGAATTCATATCCGATTATTTTGTTAAATGTTTTTTTTTTCCTGTAGCATGAGATTTCTTCATGCACTGCAGGACTTTTTGCTTGCACATTCATTTGGAGTGACTTTTCCTTTATTTTCACTTACATCCTGACTTTGTTGGGTGGTTTAGCAATTGCCTCCACTCGGTATCCATTTTGCAGCAGGAAATTGAATACAAGTGGCACCCACACCCTCTGATTCCTAAGCTTATAATTCCCTATACTATTGAAGGGACTTCCCAGATGGTGCTAGTGGTAAAGAACCCACCTGTCAATGCAGGAGACATAAGAGATACGGGTTCGATCCTTGTACTGGGAAGGTGGAAACAGCAACCCACTCCAGTATTTTTGCCTGCAGAATCCAATGGACAGAGGAGCCTGGCAGGCTACAGTCCATAGGATCACAAAAAGTCAGACATGACTGAGGCGACTTAGCATGCACACATACTATTGAAGAACCCCTGTCTGTGGAAAAGGAAAACACCACCTCCACACTGCTCCTGTGGCATCTCTTGGACGGTGATTCTGCATCAGCTCAGCCTTCTCTCTTATCAGGTCCTCAGCTATGGCTTCTTTCTAGGCTGAGGCTCTTGCCTCTGTGTGCATTGATTGCATTCAAATTTTGTGAGAACTTGACCCCAGTAAAGCTTTGGAGCAGGAGACTGGCCCTCTTTATATCTCCAGCTGCTTCTTCTGCAGAAACCAATCTAGAATCTTTGCTTCCATTGGCTTGGGAGAGAGAAAACCTTTCTGAAGTAAAAGGGAAGAACAAAGCAGAAATGCAGAGACAAGTAAAAAAGATAAAGAGAAATTCATGAGTTTCCCATTTTCTCTGCCTTTCCTGAAGTTTGACTTTTCCTTTAATTCCAGGACACACCTCAGTATCCTTCTACCTCTCATATATATATATATATATATATATATATATATATATATATATTTGCTTAAGCTAGCTCCAATGGGTTTCTGATACTAGAAATTAAGAGGTTCAGTGAGGGACTTCCCTGGTAGTCCAGTGGCTAAGACTCTATGCTCCCAGTGCAGGGGGCGTGGGTTCCATCTTGATCAGAGAACTAGATCCCACATGCTGCAACTGAGTTTGTATTCCACAACTAAAAAATCCAAGGAAGATGGAAGATACCATGTGTGGCAACTAAGACTCAGTGTAGCCAAATAAACAGATAAATATTTTTAAAAAAATAGGTGCGGTGAATGCGTGTCTTTTGGGCATGCCTTGATCCAGTGTGTTCGTGATTCCTGTGCCAAGCACCACTGCACCCTTGCTCTGGGATTTCCTCCTTCCAGAACTCCCTATTTGAAGTATCAATCCTGGCTCTCACTATTCAGGGGGAGAGTTTGGACGTCTCTCCACACAAAGTTTGTCACGAAGATGGGATTTGGTCAGGAAAACAGAATCACTCTATGGACTGTGGGAAACCAAGAAGCCAAAGGCTTGCATGATGTGGGGAAGCTGAGGGAGTGAGGGTCTGTGGGCTGAGGCTGGAAGCTTGGAGAAACAGTCACCGAAGCCTCCGGTACAAAGCACTGGTGATTCTCAGAAATCCTCCAGGAAATTAGCACAATTGCTACACTTCTCAAGCGAAGATGGCTGAACCAAATGATCTCTAGGGTCCTTTCCAGTTTTGAGGTATGCTGAGTCTTTAACAAGGTCCAGAGAGCATCCTGGGTAGAATCATCAATAGCAAGGAAAACATGAAAGGCTGGGGAACTCGACAACTCTTAGTTGAGTGACAAGAGCCCCTGGTACACTGGCCCGTGAATGAGAAGGCAAAGCCCAGTGTTTCTACAGTTTTTCTCATAACTCTGGCTTTCCTGATCAAACCATCCCTCTGTCCAATCCTGAGCTGTCTCTCCTTGGTCCAGCCTCCTGATATTTGTGCTGTGACCTGCCAATGAGGATGTATTCTCCTGCCCCAGCTGACTTCTCCGTGCTGATTCGTGAATGGTGGCATTATTCCCTGCGAGCTTGGAGGGGACAGAAATACTTTTGCTCCCTGGGTCTCGACCAATTGACTTAACCAAATGCACAAAAATCTGGGACAAAGACCCATACCTTCCTTCCCACTTAGAAAATTAGCCCATCTTTTTCAAACCTCTTCTTCAGTCAACCTGTTTTACTCACCTCACCGAATCTGTAAAATCTCCCTTGTACATCAAGACATTGTGAAAGGGCCTTCGGGCTTCCTTGGTGGCTCAGAGGGTAAAGGCATCTGCTTGCAATGCGGGAGACCCGGGGTTCTATCCCTGGGTCGGGAAGATCCCCTGGAGAAGGAAATGGCAATCTGCTCTAGTACTCTTGCCTGGAAAATCCCATGGATGGAGAAGCCTGATAGGCTACAGTCCACGGGGTCACAAAGACTCGGACAGGACTGAGCGACTTCACTTTCACTTTACTTGCCTTCAGTCACATGCTTTTCAAAATGTGTTAATTATGCATTACTCACTGAGTATGCTCTGAGCTGTTGCTGCTAATGTCATCTTATTGGACTGGGGAGAAGTTACTTGTAGTGGTTACATAATCTTCAGACTTGCTGACAGGGAGTTTCACCACCATAATATGCTTAATTGGGGGTCCTCAATTTTGATTTATTGTCCTGATGAAATCAAATCCTTCTGGTATTTTCTTCCTTTAGTCAGATAGTAAAGGAAGTCAGCATTTTCTTTTATGTAGATGTTCAACTTCTCTTCCGCAGACAAATACCATTGAAATATTGAAGTAATAATGATGGTCTAAACAGAGAACTCAACTTTCTTACACTAAAGATTAATGGGTTTTAATATTTTATTTGTCAGAGTAAACCACAGAGCATTATTTCACCTTCTCAAGTTTTAGTCGCAGAAAGGATGCAGTTTCAGTACTCATATACACAGTGAAATTTATTGATCAGAAATGCTTTCATTTCTTCGTAGTTACCATAAATGGTTTGATTATCAAATACACTGACACAGAAAGTTTCACAAAACACTTGACAGTTTTTTATTATACATTGTAATTAATCTTGCAACCAGTCTTATTTGTCAATTTAAAAACATAAGTCAGTGAAACATACAGTTAAAACATGGTGTGGTTCTATGACATATAGCCATGATTCACGGTCCAGAACAGGTCCATGTGGAAACCAACTTTGCTTTTGATTAAGTGGCAATGCATGTTTATATAGCATCTTCTAAGTACCCAAGGAAACCCTATATTTGAATCTGGAATGGGTATACTACCACTTTGTCTTTTCAGCAGCATGAGTCAATTGCTTTTGGTCAAATACATTCTTGGTCCCATCTGTATAATCAAAGCAATAATGAATTGTGGCAGTTCTAAAATATGTCCACAAAGCCTTTGGCACCCTCCCCAGGTGGGTTCTATGACCTCTCCACCTGAATCTGTACTGATGTTAGAGACTCATTTATAATCCGGAGAATCAGAAAAGTGATTCACATAACTTGAGGCAATGCAATGTCTACTTGGTTCTCTTGAGGCACTTGCTGTGGCAGAAGCCAGGTGCCATGTAAGTAATCCAACCCCTCTTGCTGTTGAGGTCACTTGGAGGTGCTTCAGCTGACAACCCAACTGAACTCTCAACCAACAACCAAACTGTCAGATGTTATGAGTAAGTCGTTTTGCACATCTAGCTCAGTTGAGCCTTTAGATGACTCCAGTTATTGAGAGAGTCCAACTGAGCCCTTCTCCAATTCTGTGGTCAAATAGTTTTGAAGAGAATTCTGCATCTTAGGAGATTTAAAATGCACATTGTAACATTAAAGGCTCTGATAAGTCCTGCAATACATAAATCTAAATAAACTTAGTTCAAATTTATTTAGCCATGGAACCATTTTGTCTTGAGACATCTACTGGGATCTAATTGATAAAATTAACACTCTGATTGATACAGTTTTCAATTATAAAATTTTTCAGTATGTGCTTAGTCACTCAGTTGTGTCCAACTCTTTGCAACCCCATGGACTGTAACCCATCAGGCTTCTCTGTCCATGGAGATTGTCCAGGCAAGAATACTGGAGTGAGGTGCCATGCCCTCCTCCAGGGGATCTTCCCAACCTAGGGATCAAACCCAGATCTCCTGCATTGCAGGCGGATTCTTTACTGTCTGAGCCACCTATAGCTTGGGACTATAGCTTGGCTCAGAATTTAGCAATAGAGCCTGTTGCAGTTGCAATATAGTTAATTAACTTCATCTTGATTAAGAGATCAAACTTCCACGGGGAGGGATGACTAATAGGGATGAGTTGAGGATCTGAAATATTGTATCGGAAAATAAGAGGCTACTGGTTCAACCAGAAATTACACACAAGTGCAGGGAATACATCAGTAATCATCAGGAAGGAAGTTCCTTCTGGATAGGAAAACAATTGGGTTTTAAAATGTCCCTTGGTTCTGCTTCTTTTGGTGGTCAGAGGAGTGGCAGAAACTCCTGGCTGGGTCTTAGAGCAAATCAATTTATCTATCTACTTACCTACCTTCCTATCCATCCGTTTTCATTCCTTTCACTTGAAGAGATAATATATTCGTATAGCATAAAATTCACAAAGAATGATATACACTGAAAACTCTCCCTTCCACTCTGTCTTTCAATTACAGTGTTTCCAGTTTCTTATCTCTCTTTCCCAGGGTTAACTTAAGCGCATAGAAGCAAATACATATATATGTCCTTAAAACATATAGTACATACTATACATATTGTGTTCTGCACTTTGCTATTTTTCAAGTAAATATACATATTTAAAGTAATTCCATATCCATACATGGTGAGTTTCCTTATTCTTATTTTTCCCATCTCCACTTAATATTTAATTGTATGGATGTACCATAATATAATTAACCAGTCATTTATTGGTGTCTTTTCCTGTTATAAACAATGTTGCAATGAATAAATTTGGACATGCATCACTTTGCCTGTGTGCAAATGTATCTGAGGATAAGTGACTAGATATGGACTCACTGGGTCAAATGTTGGCAGGTGTTGTTGGCGCCTGGCCCTGATCTCTTTTATGGGACTGGTGTATCCATTCCTTAGCTGTTTCAGGTGTTGGCTTCTAAAAATCTCACCTGTGCTTCCTTTTTCTTTCTTAATGTTAACTGAATTTTATTTTTCTTGGCCACATGCAGGATCTTAATTCCCTGACCATGGGATCAAACTCACATTCCCTGCAGTGGGAGTGCAGAATGTTAGCCTCTGGACCACCAGGGAAGTCCCTCACACATGCTTTCTTTTCTGGGCAACTGCTGTTGACTGACAGTTGCTACCAGGCCCACAGATGTCTTGGAAGTTACAGGCTCTTCTGGGGCCAGCCCCTGGCCAATGACTTACAGATGTGTGGTTATCACAAGCCAGTCTCCTTGTCTCTGGGCAGAATAGACTCTGTGGTACAATTTCACTCAAGGGTCTCTTGTGGGATGGGGCTGAGGCTAGACAGATCTTAAGCCACATCTTGCCCTATCCCCTTCCCCTGCCATCCTGCTTCCCTTAATCCTCTGCAGGTTTCTTCTGAGAACATTCCCTTAATAACTCACCTGTACAAGAATCCCTGTTTCAGCCTCTGTTTCTGGGGAGCCTAGTCTAAGACAAATGTTATGTGCACATCTAATTTTTTGGTTGTTAAATCACATTTTTTTAATTAAGGTGAAATTCACATAACATAAAATCTGTCATTTCAAAATATACAATTCATTTAGTGTATTCACAACATCTTTATTTTATCATCATTTAGTGCATCCACAACATTTTTATTTCATTGGGTATAGTCCCAAATGACACTATACCCAGTAAGCCATCATATCTCTCAGCCCTTGACAACCAACCACAACATTTTTATTTCATTGGGTATAGTCCCAAATGACACTATACCTAGTAAGTCATCATATCTCTCAGCCCTTGACAACCAACCACTCTGTTTCTGTTTCTATGGATTTGACATTCTGAACATTTCATATAAATAAAATCATATAATCTGTGTTCTCTTGATGCACATGTGATTTTTAAAATAAATTTCATAGATATTGTTCAGTTGTCTCATAGAGGTTACACCAATTTAGATTCATCCTAGCAATGTAAGAAAGTGTTAAGGAAAATTTTATCATCTTAATTGCTCATCAAGTATTAGTGAAAGAGTGAATATATGCTGTGTCTTGTTTTGGTGTTAGTGTATTTGGAGCAGTGTGTGTGCATGCTAAGTCACTTCGGCCGTGTCCGACTCTTTGCGATGCTATGGACTGTAGCCCACCAGTCTCTTCTATCTATGGAATTCTCCAGCCAAGAATACTGGAGTGGGTTGCCATGCCCTTCTCCAGGGGATCTCCCCCACCCGTGAATTGAACCCACGACTTTTGTCTCCTGCATTGGCGGGTGTGTTCTTTACCACTAGCGCCATCTTGTGCTTCCCTGATGGCTTGGTGGACAAAGAATCTGCCTGCAGTGCAGGAGAAGTGTGTTCAATCCCTGGGTCAGGAAGATCCCCTGGAGTAGGAAATGGCAACCCACTCTGGTATTCTTGCCTGAAAAATCCAATGGACAGAAGACCCTGGAGGGATACAGTCCAAAGGGTTGCAAAGAGTTGGAGGTGCCTGAGCATGAGCACATCCTATTATTTGGAGCTGTGTATCCCTACTTTTAAAAATGTGTTTATTTCCAGAGGAACTGGGACACCTGTCTGTGTAAAAAGTTGTTTCCATCTCGATGTCCATGTGACCACTGATCTCATGGCCCTTCCACTTGCTCTGTGTACCAGGGAGTGCTGAAAAGTAGATGATGGGGAGGGCCATGGCCAAAGGGAAAGGATAGGAAGGCTTAGTATTTTCTAAGATATAAGGAAATAAAAGGCCTCAATTTTTTAAATCAAAAAGCACAGAATACCTAGATGGGAGGGGAATATTTGGGATTCATAGGGAGATTCTGAGTCCAAATTTGACCAATGCTTTTAGAGGATATGTGGTCTAACCTACAGTGTGGTTTGCATAAGCCAGAGGAAGCCTGCTGTGGGCTTTCAGGTCAGCACACTTGAGATCCAACCCCAGCTCCACTGCCTTCTAACTCTATGCCCTTATCTTTCTGAGTCTTGGTTTCATTTTCAGTAAAACAACAACAATAATAATACCTATCTTTCAAAGTTATTATGAAAATTCAGTGTGTTTGGTCCCGGGTAGGGGTTATATAAAGAGTATTGAAAAAGTAGTAGAAACTGTGGTTATTGTTATCACTGAAGAGCTCTCCTCAATTGTAACAAAAGGTTTCAGAACTACAAAATGTATTTAGTATAGATACACTTTTCAACAGCCCCACTTTTCACTACTTATTCACATCATCCTATTCCAATTCTTTTTCTAAATTTTTATTTATTATTTATTTTTTTGGCTGCACAGCAAGTGGGATCTTAATTCCTCGACCAGAAATTGAACTCGCATCCCCTGCAGTGGAAGTGCAGATTCTTAACTACTGGACTGCCAGGGAAGCCCCCCCAATTCTTTGTCACTAATGAAGGTCCATACACCCCTCTCACTGCCTTCATCTCCCATTTCATTCAGGGGCTGGCATAAAGAGCCAATAAAAGAAAGCCAGAGTGCGTGGGTGGCAGGGTTTTCTCTGCTGGTAAATGTTTGGCAACCCAATGAACTGTACTCAAGAGGAAAGGCTGACCACCTATATAGCAAGGGGTTTCAATGGTGGAGAGTTTTCCCATTTCCACTGAGGACAACATAAAAGGAAATGGAGATGCTGGAACAGAGGGGGTTAAGATGGGCTTAAGCTAGCTCTTCAAAGACCCTCAGTGCTAGAAGTTTCCATTCTGTGAACACATTGCCTCTGGGTTTATCTGAGTGTACTCCAGCTTTATGCTTCAGTATTGGCTTTGTATTATCTAAGCCACCCAAAGGAATCCCCACACAGAATACAAAACACACACATTATAGAACAAAGCCAAGGATTTTTTCTCTTTTTTTGCTGCACCTTGCAGTTTGCAGGATCTTAGTTCCCTGACCAAGGATTGAACCTGGGCCACAGCAGGGAAAGCACTAGTCCTAACCACTGGACCATCAGGGAATTCCCAAGGATTATTTTTTTAAAACCCTCATTATGTTTAAAATAAATTTGAGGGTACATTTCAAATGCTCCTCTTTCATTATATTCCCCACTATTGTCCTGCTCATAAATGTTGATGTTGTATAATGAATAGGGTTGTGAACCACTTTATTTTGGCTTGTTTTGGTGGAATAAGTGGTGCTTTTTGAGAAAAGAACATTGGAATATTTGTTTAAGAAAAGTTTATGCTGAAAGAATTTTCTTTGCTTTGGAAAAATAAGAAAGCCAGATCTGTTTTGAGCCTTTTATGTTAGGTAATAGTTTGAGAGTGTGTCTTCTTATCTTGTAAAATAATCATTGCATAAATTATTTATCCTTTTTTTCCAGAATAAAGTACTTCTTGGTACCCACACTTGAGAGAACTTACAGATGCCAATTAGGGTGGAGTGTGCTTTTAGCTTTTTTTTCTTTCTTCTGCAGTAGGGAAGGCAGATTGGGTAAAGGGCACCTGCTCCAGGATCTAGGCTGTCACGTTGCACAACTCCAAAAGACACTAGTAATTACATTGCATCCTATGTGAATAGCGCCCCCTGGAACTCAACATGTAATGTAATGATGAGCCCTGGAATTGTGCACCACTAAGGAAAGTCTACATTTTGCTTCCCAGTGCCACTTTTGGAGTCTTGCCTCATCTTGTGTCTCTGGGAAGCATTGTCTACAGTCAAAGCTACAACAACTTGAGGTCAGTGTTGTCAGAGCTGAAGCTGGCAATCAAATCCAGCTTTAGATACTATCCTTCCTCTGAGCACCGCTGGTGTGTGGACATGACTAAGGCTTGGTCCCTCATGGTACTCACAGTACAGGGGGTGACCCTTCAAAGGCAGGAGATTTTTTCCTCTGATCTACGGATATGGTGGCCATATTTTTTCAAACAAAAATCAGGACAAATGGTCTGGCAAAGGATTATTTATGGGCTGTGAATATATTTTAAAAGAGTCTTATAAATAACTTTTAGTGATTTATGTGACAAATCATTGTGTAGAAAAGAATGAAACTGTGAGATGAATGTCGTCTCAGGAATTTTAATGTACACTTGCTACCTATAATATGAATAGCTACCATCTATTAAAGGGTTATTATTAAAGCTTCAAACTAACTGCTTTACAGAAGTTATCTGATTTTCTCCTTAGGAGAACTCTAGTCAGTGGACACTATCAATTCACTTTATAGAAGGGATAACTGAAATCCTGAGATGAGAAGTAGCTTACCATGGTCATGTAGGTAGGAAGTGGTGAAGCTAACATTCTTACTCAAGCTGGTGGGACCCATTCTCTTCAATGATACAACACAACACTGCTGCTGCTGCTGCTGCTAAGTCGCTTCAGTCGTGTCTGACTCTGTGCGACCCCATAGAAGGCAGCCCACCAGGCTCCCCTGTCCCTGGGAGTCTCCAGGCAAGAACACTGGAGTGGGTTGCCACTTCCTTCCCCAATGCATGAAAGTGAAAAGTGAAAGTGAAGTCACTCAGTCATGTCCGACTCTTAGCGACACCATGGATTGCAGCCTACCAGGCTTCTCCGTCCATGGGATTTTCCAGGCAAGAGTACTGGAGTGGGGTGCCATTGCCTTCTCCAACACAACACTAGCTCTCCTATTTAATGAGGGCTTTTTACTCTTTATATGATGACTTTATATGAGGGCTTTTTACTCTTTTTACTCTTCTATTTGGGTCTGGAATGTCACAGAGGACTGTAGTTCCATCAGGCCGAGAGATTTATAACTCTCCCCTGTTGATGGAGAATAAGATATTCCTTATCTCCTCAATTTAGTTCAGGACAGCAAACATTTATTAAGTATCTACTTGATAAAACCCACAGGATTAGTAGTTCCAGAATATAAAGATTAATAATACCAATACTGCACTCTTCCTATGCTCAAAATGACTGGATTAGAGGGAAAAGGCAAGCACATAAATAACTTTAGTATGAGGCCAACCATAATAAGTGAAATATTTGAGAAACTAATTGCTACTAGAGTTTCAGGAAGGTAGAAATTAAATCGGACTAGGGAAGATTCCTATACGAATTGGCATTTAAGTAGGGCACTGGAAGATTGTAGGGCACTGGAAGATTGTAGGGCTGTCATGGTTACTATGGTTGTGTTACAATTTACCCCCAAACTTCGTGGCATTAAACAATCATTTTACCCTGTTAAAAAATCTTACGTTCAGGAATTCAGGAAGGTGTCAGCTGAGCAGTTCTTGCTTGGTGTCTTTTAAGTGGTTACGATCAGATGTGACTGGGGCTGCAGTCATCTAAAGCCTGCAGTGGCTGGATATTCAAGGTGGTGCACTTACTGGGCTGGCATTAATGCCATCTGTCAGTGAGAATGCAGCTGGGACCTCCACTGGGCTGCCACTGGAGTGCCTACACAGGGCCTCTGTAGCATGGTAGTCTCAGGCAGAAGTTGTGTGGACTAACCTTGGAAGTCACATTCTATTGGTAATGAGCAAGTCACTATGGCCAGCTCAGATTTAAGGGACAGGGTCATGGGGTCCATCTTTTGATGGGAAGAGGATCAAGGTGAAGTTGTCAAAGAGAATGTGTAAACTGCCCTAAGGGTGTGGTGAGTGGAGATGTGGGCAAGGGGCCTTCTAGTCAGAGAGAACAGCAGAAGTAGGAAAGAGGTATGTTGAAGGAATGGCAAGTTGTCTTGTGTAGCTGGGGTGGGGAAGATAATGAATTGGGAGAGATAAATTTGAAAAACTATTTTGGGTCCTGTCCACAGAGTACTTTATAAGCCAGAATGCTGAATCTGGATTTATTGAGAGGTAACCTAGTGATGACATTAGGAGCATGGCTTTGGAGTCAGGTAGAACTCTTTCTAGATCAACCCTTTACTAGCTGTGTGACCTTGGGTGAATTCCTTAGCCTTCCAGAGACTCAGTGTTCTTAGCTGTGAAAGAAGAAAATTCTAATGTTGTTGCAATTTTGCTTTATAAGATAGGAAGATGAATATAAATCACTTAGTATATAATCAAGGGTGACAATTGTTATTGCACTGATAATAATAAGGTAGCCTATGAGATTGTTGGGCTTCCCAGGTGGCACTAGTGGTAAAAAACCCACCTGCCAATGCAGGAGATATAAGAGACACGGGTTTAATCCCTGGGTTGGGAAGATCCCCTAGAGAAGGGCTTGGCAACCCTCTCCAGTATTCTTGTCTGAAGAATCCCATGAACAGAGGAGCCTGGTGGGCTACAGTCCATTGGGTCACAAAGTGTCAGACATGACTAAAGTGACTTAGCATGCACATGAGATTGTTTGAGGATAAAGTAATATGATTAAATTTGTCATTCAGAAAGATTCCATCAGGTAGCTCATAAGCCTGAAGTCAGGAAGACTAGTTGGGAAAACAAGATACTAAGCTGGTTAAGAAGCCATGAGAGCCTGAACCAGGGTGGTGATTGGGGAGGGCTTAGAATGACAGGATGTTGTGGAGATAGAGGTTTTATTTGCTGGCTCATGGACTACAGGGTGAGAGAGAGGGAGAATCTGATTTGGGTCAGAGGCCAGAGTGCAGGTCCTTCTAGTGGAGAGGCTGGAAAGATATCCTTGGTGACAACCTGGCTGTGCTCTCGCCTTAGCTCAGAGGTATTTTGAATTGAGAGTAAGTGAAACCAAACCCTGGCTTGCCAGGTGGTGCTCTTGGTAAAGAACCCACCTGCCAGTGCAGGAGACATAAGAAATGTGGGGTTCGATTCCTGGGTTGGGAAGATCCCCTGGAGGAGGACGTGGCAACCTACTCTACTCCAGTATTCTTGCCTGGAGAATCCTATGGACAGAGGAGCCTGGTGGGCTACATACAGTCCGTGGGGTTGCAAAGAGTCGAACACGACTGAAGCAACTTAGCGTGCCCACACACGAAGACAAACCCAGCTTCTGTATCCCAACACAGAGATTTAAATCTTGAGACAACAGTTTTGGGTAAAGCAGAAAAGTGTTATTACTTTGCCAGGCAAAAGGGGCCACAACAGGTTAATGCCCTCAAAACTGTGTGTCCTGCAACCCAGAGGGATGGGATGGGGAGGGAGGTGGGAGAGGGGTTCAGAATGGGGGTCACATGTGCACCCGCGGATGAATCATGTCGATGTATGGCAAAACCCACCACGTATTGTAAAGTAATTATCCTCAAATTAAAATAAATAAATTAATTTAAAAAATCAAAATAATTACATATAAACAAACAAACAAACACTGTGTGTCCTGACATGGGGGAG
Organism: Okapia johnstoni; assembly: GCA_024291935.2. Classification (NCBI taxonomy): domain Eukaryota; kingdom Metazoa; phylum Chordata; class Mammalia; order Artiodactyla; family Giraffidae; genus Okapia; species Okapia johnstoni. The sequence continues at coordinate 35,609,795 of CM044305.1, read as the reverse complement.
GTAGTGAGGAGTTTTACAGTAATAGTTCAAAGGGGGCATGACCAGCTCATGGACATTCTTCTGATTGGTTGGTGGTGAGGTAAGTGGGAGTCAGCATCATCAGCCTTCTGGTTCCAACCTGTCTGGGGTCGGCATAGAGTTAACTTCTCCCACCTGGTGGGGGTTTCAATATCTGCAAAACAGCTCAAAGATATTGTTACGTATATCCCTTGAGGGAGAAGATTCTTGAGAGACCCTTGGACTGCAAGGAGATCCAACCAGTCCATCCTAGCAGAAATCAGTCCTGAATATTCATTGGAAGGACTGATGCTGAAGCTGAAGCTCCAATACTTTGGCCACCTGATGCAAAGAATTGACTCATTGGAAAAGACCCTGATGTGAATGACTGAAGGCAGGAAGAGAAGGGGACGACAGAGGATGAGTTGGTTGGATGGCATCACCAACTCGATGGAAATGAGTTTGAGTAAGTGCTGGGAGTTGGTGATGGACAGGGAAGCCTGGCGTGTTGCAGTCCGTGGGTTCACAGAGTCAGACACGGTTGAGTGACTAAACTGGACTTAGGGGAACCAGGATCCTGCCCAAGGCTGCACTATTGTTTCTTGACTGCTCCTCCCTTGTTTCCCATCCACCTCCCATCTCTCCCTAATTAGTATGTTCGAACAACTCAGGGAAGGTCCTGGAGGCTGAAGGAGGCCTATTTCCTGTAGTCAAGAAAAGCAGAAAGGCTTTTGTGCCTGGGAACCCGACAGAGTCCTGCTCAGTAGCATTTCCTGTTTTCTAGGAATTGCCCTTGCTCTCCACATAAAGGATGTGCCTCCAGAAAGGTTCTAGAAACAGAACCTGAGACAGAGAATTTGGGGCGAGTGGTTTACTATGGGAGAGTTGTCAGGAGAAGAAAGAGTGCAGGAGAATGATGGAGCAGAGGAAAACGTTAAGAAAGGAGATGATCTCACCTGCCCACCGGCTTCAGCTGGACCCCATAGGAAGCTCTGCAGCTTGACTGCCCCACACTGTTGGCTGTGCCTTGAGGCAAGGGATCTGCCTTTTGTGCTTCTCCTGCAGCAGTCAGTCATGACTCTGGGCTGCCTAGGGGTGGTGGGGTAAGGTGTAATCTTCCTTTCCAGATGGTTCCATTCGGCCAAGAGCAATTCTCTGGAGAAGGGGTCAGTTGTGAGCTCTCAGCCACCACTGTTCCCTGCAGCTGGGGAACTGGTGTGCTGGCCCAGAAAAGGGGATGTGGGCGAGGCACCACCAGTGTCCATTATAAGTGTCAGTGTTGTGATCGGTCTGCTTAACATCTTTCCCCAGCCAGGGAACCGGTGCAACTGAATTTCTGCTCTGCATGCGTGAATACCTTTAGGCTGCGAGCTGTGGTAATTACTAACAGGCTAGTATTTGAAAGTGAAAGTGTTAGTCACTTAGTCATGTCCCACTCTTTGCCATCCCATGGACTGTAGCCTGCCAGGCTCCTCTGTCCATGGGGATTCTCCAGGCAAGAATACTGGAGTGGGTAGCCATTCCCTTCTCTAGGGGATCTTCCCGACCCAGGGATCAAACCCAGGTCTCCTGCACTGCAGGCAGATTCTTTACTGTCTGAGCCTTCAGGGAAGCCCCTAGTGTTTGGGAGATCTTGTTTTCTTGTTAAGGTATCCCATGTGGCTCTAGTGGTGAAGAAACTGTCTGCCAATGCAAGAGACATAACAGATGTGGGTTTGATCCCTGGGTGGGGGAAGTCCCCTGGAGGAAGACGTGGCAACCCACTCCAGTATCCTTGCTTGGGAAATCCCACGGACAGAGAAGCCTGGTGGACTTGGGGTCCATGGGGTTGCAAAGAGTCAGACACAACCGAAGCAACTTAGCACACATGCATGTTTTCTTGTTAAAGGATCCTAGGATATGGCATTGTGCACATGTGGGCTGCTGAAACGGAGGCCAGAAGGAAATCCATAGAGCCTTTGACCTACAGAGAGACAGAGAAAGAGAGATGAATAGGAAAAGCAAGAAAGACCCATAGGACAGGTAGCACACAGAGATGTGCCTCACATCATATTTACTGAAGACCTCCCCTCATAATTTATGTACTTTTCAAAGGACCCAGTTGGTGCTATTTATTTCATCTCTGGCTCTGTGATCTTCTGTTCCATGCACACTGGATTTGATTGAGATTAGACAAATTACTGTTTCTTTGAAAAAGAAAACTTCTGAAGCAATCGCTGAATGTCACACATGATAAATTTAATTTCTCACATAGGTACTGTTTACTTCTTTAAAGTCAGTATAAATGATTAAATGGGAACAACTTATATAACTCAAAGCAAACACATACACACATACCAAAACTTTAGATGAATGGCTTGGCTGCCCGCCACCAGAAATCTATTTCCCTTTTATTATTTGAAGCAAACACAAAATTAAATCAACACCATCAAGGGTTTGCCCACTTGGAAAGGATATTGCATTCCAGAGCGGTCCAAAGGTTACACTACTCATGACAATTGTATATTGTTTTCTCTAAAGTCTACAGAAAGATAATAGTTATTTTCTTCCTTCATACCAGCTTTCCAGCACTCCTTTTTCTTCTGAAAGGGAGAAGCACATCTTTTGTGCATTTTGCAAACTATCCCTCTTTGGGCAATCCTCCTACTGCTAAGCCTATCTATCTGCTGCTGTGGTTCTACCATGTTTTGTCATTGCAGCCTGAATGGACTAAGGCATCCTCGATTTCAGAAATAGAGAAGACACTCATGAAAACCATTCAGACTATCGCCATCCTGTACTGGACAGATAACTACATAAGAATGAGCTACTGGAGGTCAGAGGTTATGTTTTGACCAGATGACCACAAATAAATGGTTTCTAAATATGTGTTGAATGCCATCCCATTGAGTTAGCTAATTAAATCCTAAAATTAAATGCTAGTGGAGTTTCTCACCTCTGTCAAGATTAATACTCAAGATGCTCCCATGTATATATGTTCTGTATATATTTAAAACTTACAAAGTCACCCTCTGTTATCTGAAGTGTAATGAAAAAATGAGGATTCAGGAAATCCTGACTTGTAGTGATAGATTTTTAACCCATGTTTGAGCTTCAGTTTCTGTATTTCTAAAGTAATAATTGTTAGACTTGTCACACAGAATCTCTGGGAGCATTTAAGGAGATATCAATGAAAAGAAATTTTGTTAACTTCTGAGTGATGTTCAAATATTGGAAACTAGGAGACCTTAAAGGATTATACATTTAAAGTATCTTTTATACCATCATATAGGAAATATATACTTGTAACAAAAATATAGCAAAGTAAACAAAAAGGAAGGGGGAAACAATGATAGAATTTAAGTGTTTTTTAGATTAAAAGTGATACCTCTTTGAATGGGATGATATAGTGGCTTGAGTGGTGGCACCTCAAAAGATATGCCTGAGTCCTAGTCCCTGGTTCCTTGAATGTGATCTTATTTGGAAAAAGAGTCTTTGCATATATAGTTAAGTAAAAGATTTTAAGATGACATCGTTCTAGATTAACTGGGTGGGTTCTAAATCCAAAGACAAGTGCCTTTATTAGAAGAGGAGAAATAGTGAGAAAATGTAAGGGACGGTCACATGAATATGGAGGCAGAGATTGGAGTGATGTGTCTATAAGCCAAGAAATGCTAGTAGCCACCAGAAGCTGGAAGAGGCAAGGAAGGAGTTTTTCCTAGAACCTTTAGATGGAGCATGACCCTACTAACACTTTGATTTCAGACTTCTGGCCTCTGAAACTGTGAGATAATACTTTTTTATTGCTATAAGCCACTCAGTTCATGGTAATTCATTCTGGCACCCTAAGAAACTAATAGAGATGCTCACCATAAAGAAAGCCCTATGAATTTCATCATGTCAGAGAGTGAGCAGAGCATTGAAAGATAAAGGAAGCATGTGCTGGCAATCTGCAGTGCATTTTTTTTTAATGAAAAAGCTTATTTTCTGCCCCCTTTAAAGGAGAATAGTCACTTTAAATGAATGAATCAAGAAAACAGCAATAAAAACTATAATAAAGACAAGTTAGGAGTAGGTTGAGAATCAAAGTAATCACAGCAAATAATAAGATTAAGTCAGTTGAGTGGCCTTATCTTGTATTAAGGAAAGATTTTTGGCATAGAATTAAGTAGGTGAGCATTTCCTCTTTAAAGTGGAACATGGGAATAAAAGAAGAAAGGGATTAGGAATGCATAGAGGACAAAAACCCAGTAATTCAGAATTTATACCACCTTTGGCTCAGACTTTGTAGTTTTTCTTTCAATTTTACATTTACGTGCTCAGTTGCTTCAGTCTTGTCCGACTGTTTGTGACCCTATGGACTGTAGCCCACCAGCCTCATCTGTCCATGGGATTTCCCAGGCAAGAATACTGGAGTGAGTTGCCATGCCCTCCTTCAGGGGATCTTCCCAATCCAAAGATTGAAGCCATGTCTCCTGCGTCTCCTGCATTGCAGGTGGATTCTTTACCCACTGAGTCATCAGGGAATTTAAACATTTTAATAAAGAAATTGATTCTTATCAAGTAAAGTTGGAAAAAATTCACTGTTTGATTTGGGTGAGTCTCAGCAAAGGAATTCCTCGGCTATTTGAACTATCTTATTGTAGTACCTGGCACCTACAGCTCAATCAGTAGAAACCCAAACTTATAATATGGATTTTTCCCTGTCCTGGGACTAGTCTCTTGGCCAGAGGATATTTAAAAGAAGTCCTGCCCAAAGGCAAAAGTCACCTTAAAGTCTGCCTGATTTCTATTTTATTAATCCTCAGTCCTCAATGTCTTCTTTTGTATTCACTTGGTACATTATTATGGTTGTTTTGTTCTTCAAAAAAATAATAAGCACTGATTACCTCTTAGGCCCTTATGTTTTCATAGATACCATTTAAACTTCATGATAATCTTGGGATCTTGATAATCTTGATTTTCAAGAAAATCCCTATTGTATACTCTTGGAAACCAAGAAACTGTGACACTGGAGGTACAGTGTGATGAGTGAAAGTCAAATGGACTTGGATTAGATTTCTGGCTCCATGTCCAGAAATAAGCTGCATGACTTTGGACAGATAAGTTATATAACCTCTCTAGGCCTCAGGGTTCTCAGATGTAAAATGGGTCACACTCCATTTTATTGTGTTCTAAGGAGCCTTTTGTTTTTACTTCTAATTTTAATGTTTGAAATGGAAGTATATCTTATAACTGCCATCTTATATTTTTCACCCTATAAAACTGCTATTAAATTGATGATGTCTTATCATTGATGGGCTTTCCAGGTGGCTCAGCAGTAAAGAATCTGTGTGCCAATGCAGGAGATGTAAGAGATGCAAGTTTGATTTCTGAGTCGGGAAGATCCCCTGGAGAAGGAAATGGCAACACACTCCATTATTCTCCCCTGGAGAATTCCATGGACAGAAGAGCCTGGTGGGCTACAGTCCATAGGATCGCAAAAGAGTTCGGATAGCATTTGAAGGATTTAGTAATGCATACCCTCCAGCATTCTTAGAAGGCCTGAAGATTATGTATGTAAAGTGCTTGGTACTGATTCAGAGTTTAAGAAATGTTGGTTTTTATTTTTTAAGCAACTTGACCATAGGCTGTATTACTAATAAGTGGCAAAGTCTAGATTGGAACCAAGTTTGTAACAGTAATTATGAGCTTCTTCTTTTCTAGGCCAAAATTCTAACCCCAAATAATGAGGGAACCAGCTCATTAAACAAGCTCATTACATTAGCTTCGAGTCTGTCCACCATATTATGATCCATACTCCCTGATTCTCATAACTTTTCCTGTTCTTCTTAATTCCTAATATCTTCACCAGGCATAAATTACGTTGATCTATCAACATTTAAAATTTGAAATTGTAATCTTTAAGTCAATGTACATAGGACTTGCATAATTACAATATTAAATGATTATATTAATAATTAAATTATTTTATTAATTGTTATATTAAATTGTCATATTCTCTTCTGAATGCTGAGCTTCTAGGATAATAAGAATTAGGTGATAAATAAAATAGGCTAAAAGGAAAATAGATAAATCTTAAAATTGCTGAGATGAAGTTAAGCCTGTAGCCTATTCCAACGTTCCCTTTTTGTGTTTTTGCTTTTCCTCCCTCAATTCATCATTCCTCCAATAATTCATCATTGCACTTGTGATAGGTGTCCATGTTCCTCTACTCACTGAAAGTGACTCTGAGCTGAGGAGGGGAGTGTGGCCAAGAATCTCAAGTACAAAGTTGTTGTAGTATACATTTATTGTTGTTATTATTATTATCAATTGCCTGCCCAGCATCCAATCTTTCTTCTTTTCCACTGGAGAAACTCTGTCCTCTCTCAGTCCTTGTGATTTGTTGCAGGTAGGATTCATGTTAAGGGTGATTGAGAAACTGAGACCTAGACAATCAGTATATTTTATCCCTTTAGCCATTACATTTGGTTCAGGGATGAGCAATTTTTTTTTTTTTACCTAATCTAGTTTGCGTTTTAACTTTCTAATACTTTTGATTGAAAGAGTCCTTCTTCACTAACATAATTGGAAATCAAGACCAATTGGTATTTGGGGACACACCCAGTAGCTGCAGGCCAACATTGGAAATAAACTCTTATGAGGAATTGATGGGGAGAGTTTTTCAGGGTCCCCGGGCACCATCAAGGAAGAGGTTTGTTCTGATAGACTGACCTAAGTGTAAAATCAGCCAGGCAGGTATGTTTATTAGCAGTGATGTGATCAAGGTCCCATAAATCAATAACCTTTATTTAAACCACACAGATCCCTCTTCTTGAATCCAGTGTTTGCCAACCAGTCATTTGGACTTAATTTAGCCTTTCTTTTCTGGGAAAGGAGTACATATAGCAAGTGACACCCTGCTCTGGGAGGTATTTGGTAGGGTAGTGTGCAGGAATAAATGCATGGTCTAGTTTACAAGCGAACCTCCTGTGAATCTGATTGTCACAAGCCAGTTCAACTGGTGAGCTCAACTTTGGATAATTTAACTCGTTTGAATTTCTGAACCTGCACGTTTGAAAATCACATCCAAAACAGAAACGTCTAGTGGCAAGCAAAAATTCCCCTTAAAGTTTGCCTAAAAATAGCAGATATAAAAATTGCATTTGTTGTCTTCTCTTGAGGGAAGAATGGGCTTGTTGTTTGTTCTTTGAAATGTGTTTCACTCATCTAAGATCCTGGATACATGGTGTGGGCCAACAGTGAGGGTTTGGAAGCTGACTGATTTATTTACTTTTTCCCAAGACCTCAGCCACTAAACAGTGATCCTTTGTGTGGCTGCTTAGATGTCAGTTATGAAAAAATAGCCATCCCAGTCCTGGTAAGATGTTCTAAGATCTTACTTGATAAAGTGATTCACTCTTTCAGAAAGTTTGTATCGGTGTCTACCCTGGTAAGACACGCGGTTTTAGAGAAAGAGGTGGAATCTTGAATCTCTAATTTATTTTACAGTAGAGCTTGTTGCAGCATCTTCAATATAAAAAATGCCATTTAGAAGACATTTCTCTTCATTAAGAAGACGACATTCCTATGCAGTTTGGAAATACTAAGCTATTCATAGACTTGCTCGTATTTTTGCTTATTAAGTACAACACTTTAATATTTACTATGTACATAGCATGGGTTAAGTAAATTTTCCTTTTTACACAACCTCAGTGCAAGATACCGTCAAAGTAATTTCATAATCATTTCATAAGCCAGATAAAGGCACTTTTCATAAAGGTTGTAATGTTTTTTAAATGTCAGAGCAGAAACTGAACAATTATAAGAGGGCACATTTTATTAATTTATCATTCTTACTATGACATTAACTTCCTTCCTCCAAATTGCTCATTTGACATTTTTCCAATCTGGACTGTGTGAAGAACTTCACAATGAACATTGCCTTATTTTTTCTTCTTCCTTTTTTCAGTGTTTTTTTTTTTCTTAAACCATACAAAGTATAAATACTTTCTTGTCATAAAAAGTTTTCAAATGATAAAAAAGCAAATAACCCCTTTTATTCCTACCCAATTTTACACCACTTTCCGGAAGTTACACTGGTAACTGTTTTAGTGTATCTACTTTCAGCCCCTTCTCTATGCATTTATGAAAAAATATGTGCATATATCAGTGTATGATTTTATTTTTGTCATGTGTGTTTATAAATTGGATCATAGTGTATGTATTGCTTTGCAACTTTCCTTTATCACTCAATGCGCTGTGTTAGATAGGGATTTTTCCCTATCAGCTCACATGGATTTATTCATACAATCATTCAACAAATATCTATTGAGCACTACTGTGGATTTTATTGCTGTTCAGCAAATGTGCACTCTCCTTTCCCCAACTCCTCAAGGGAGCAGTCTATTTCCCTGTCCCATTGATGCAGAGCTTGCTCATATGACTTAGGCTGATGGAATGTGGATGATAAGAAGTGACAGCATGCCAGATCCTATGAGACGCTTTTAGAGGCATTGCAAGTTCTTCTAGCCTTCTTGAGTTCCTGCTAAGTCTGCTAAGTCGCTTCAGTCGTGTCCGACTCTGTGCGACCCCATAGATGGCAGACCACCAGGTTCCTCCGTCCCTGGGATTCTCCAGGCAAGAACACTGGAGTGGGTTGCCATTTCCTTCTCCATCTTGAGCTCCTACCTTCCACTAAAAGAATAATACATTTCCCATATTCTTCCGTTTGGTCTCTGGCACAGGAAGATACTTGGAGCAAATATGAACCCAGGCCACAGCCTGAAACAGAGTTAATATAGCTGACTATAGATGCTCAGTCATGTCAAACTCTTTGCAGCCCTATGGATTGTAGCCTGCCAGGCTCCTCTGTCCCTGGAATTTTCCAAGCAAGAATACTGGAGTGAGTTGCCACTTCCTACTCCAGGGATCAAACCTGCATCTCTTGCTTCTCTTGCATTGGTAGACAGATTCTTTACCACTAGTGTCACTTGGGAAACCCTGTAGAACCTTAAGCAATACATAAACATTTGTTGCCATAAGTCAGTGAGATTTTGGACTTTTTATAACTCGGCCGAATCACTGCAAAATCTGACTGATACAAATACTTGCTATTTGCCAGGTATTTCTCTGGATGCTGGGAAAACAAAAATCCCTGCCTACATGGACTTTACATTGAAAAGCTGGTTAGCACAGCAAGTCCCTTACATATGAAGGAGTTCTGTTCTGAGAGTGCGTTCGTAAGTCCAATTTGTTCGTAAGTATAACAAAGTTAGCCTAGGTGCCCAGCTAACACAATCAGCTACATATCGCTGCTTTTACACTTGCTTCGGAGCATCCTGGACTTGAAATATAGATACTGTATTACTGTACTCTACACGGTATTGTACAGTAAAGTACACAAAAGCACATCCACTTATAGAGGATGCATGTGTGTGACAGTGTACCCCATACATGCGAACTGACTTACGTGACTGGACAAGTGAATGCACATTCATATTTTTGAAAGTTCGCAACTTGAAGGTTCATGCGTAGGGGACTTACTCTATTCCATGGAATGACTGAACCAGGGTAGTGGGCCTTTCTCAGTCTTATAGGCCTTTTGTAAAAAGTGCTTAGCATGCAATGTCTGTTCATCCTCAACACTTCTGCCATCCCCATCCCCTCCTTGCCATCACTACTGCCACCTGGTTGTTCCTCCCCTCTAGACCTTCCACCTTGCCTATGGAAGAACCCATGGCTCTCCTTTAGGCCTGGCCCATTCTCAGATGTTTCAGGCATTATGGTAAGTGCATTTTCTAGCCATGATCTTGCCTCATGCAAAACTCAGTAACCCTTTTTCCTGCTTTCCAAGACACAAAGTCTGGTTTTCAATGTTCACCCCCTCTCAACTTTCCAACTGCATTCTTTCCTTAGTCCTGCACCCTCATGTTTTGTCAGAGCAGCCTGCTTACTGCCCAGGGTACACATCTTATAGTGAACTTTGTGGTGAGTCATTCAGAATTTCCCTTCAGGACTGGGGTACCCCCTCCCCCAGCTACCGGGAGTGTTGGTGGATGATGGTTCCCAAGTTGTCTCTCAGATGAAGAGACTCACGTCATCCAAGGTTCATATTCCTTTCCCAGGGACAGTCTACATCCAATAACTGGTCAAAAGTGGGGAGAGGATGCTATAAAGATCCATCCCCCTTGTTGCAAGGCAAGACAACTCTGAAATGTCATTCAAGTTTCAGAACAACCCATGACATTGACTCAGGCCTTTTTTATGTGTGACTATATTGCAGCCCCGGGCTTCCTAGGTGGCTCAGTGGTAAAGAATCTGCCTACAAATGCAGGAGATGCAGGTTTTATCCCTGGGTCAGGAAAATCCCCTGGAGGAGGACATGGCAAACCACTCCAGTATTTTTGCCTGGAAAATTCCATGGGATTGCAAAGAGTTGGACACAATTGAATAATAACAGCATATTGCAGCCCAACTCCTTCCTTTACCTAATCCTACTTCCTTTGACTCCTTCACAGGATACTCCATAACACATTTTCAGAATGCTAAACTACATCCCAGAGTCTGAATCCTGGGAAACCTGACATAAAATACACCCTGTAGGTCCTTGGACCTTTCCCATACTGTGGGACCTTTGATCACATTATTCTCTTCACCTAGAACACCCTTCCTATAATCCTCAGCTAGTTAAAACTACCCAGACTTCATGGCCTCCTCCTCACATCATCTATTCCAGGTAGCTTCTCCTGATTGTTGATGCCAGAAGCCATTGGTCTCCTATCAAAAGGCCACCAGCAATGTTCTTTTCATCCTTCTGTTATGGTGCTATGGGAGCTGGCAGGTTGGCAGGGAAAAGCTTGGACTTTGGAGTCAAGCCGACTGGGATTCCTTTACTTACTACCTGTCTAACCATGAACTCCTTAGTTTTTCTCATCAATAAAATAAGAAAATAAGACTACCTCATAAGATTGTTGTTGGCATTAAATGGAATAACGCAGATAAAGTGCCTGGTGCATAGGAGATGATCAAGTGTAAGATCTTCCCATGTTCTCTTTTCTTCTTCCCTTTATTATATCTTTATTATATCTTGCATCTACATTGATTATGCCCATCATTATCATTTGTGGACTTGTCTCATCTGCCTATGGGCTTGCTAGGGGCTGGAATATGACTTGCTTATCTTTATATTCACACACTGTTTAGCACAAAGAGCTTCATAAACGTTTTTGAACTGAATGCCACTTCTGGGCAAACATTTCAGGTTTGTTTTTAGAACCAAGAATTTCCATGTTGTATCCCAGAACTGATCACACAAATAAGGTAGTCCAGAATTTCTATTTATGGGTTCTCAATAGGAGCTATAGCTGCAGAGAATTCTGCCAGCCCTTCGGTTGGCCCTGTCTCTCACAGCAAGCACCATATGAGAAACCAAACCTCAAACAAAGGTGCTTTTTGAGAGTCTTGACTCAGATAACAGCTAAGGAATTTCAAGGCAAACCATACACATCTGTGTTCCTATGACTAACATTTCTTTCAGCCTAATTTTTTTAATGACCACAGTTGAGAATTCTAAAATAATTATAAAGATGAGCTCTAGAGCAAGAAGTGACCAAGTTAGCAAGCACCTAGCATGGTGGTTTAGTCACTAAGTCATGTCTGACTCTTTGTGACCACACTGACTGTAGCCCACCAGGCTCCTCTGTCCATGGGACTTGCCAGGCAAGAATGCTGGAGTGGGTTACCATTTCCTCCTCCAATGATCAAACCCGTTTCTCTTGCATCTCCTGCATTGGCATGCTGGTTCTTTTCCACTGAGCCACCAGGGAAGCTGGTCTAAAGCTAGATGACCCTTCAAAGTTGTCCCCAGTTGGGCTAAAGTGATCAGGCTTTTATACCCTTTCCTCAATCAGTCACACTGTATGTGAGTTGTCCCCAGAATAGTGTGATTTTGGATGAGGTGGTTCTCTGCAGCTGAGGCAGAGCCTAAAGGGGCTGAGGGTTGTTTGCTCACTGCACTCACACAGCTAGGGTATTAAGTCCTTCCTTGTAGGGGAATTGCACTCATCTCACATGCTAGTAAAGTAATGCTCAAAATTCTCCAAGCCAGGCTTCAGCAATATGTGAACCGTGAACTTCCAGATGTTCAAGCTGGTTTTAGAAAAGGCAGAGGAACCAGAGATCAAATTGCCAACATCTGCTGGATCATCAAAAAAGCAAGAGAGTTCCAGAAAAACATCTATTTCTGCTTTATTGAGTATGCCAAAGCCTTTGACTATGTGGATCACAATAAACTGTGGAAAATTCTGAAAGAAATGGGAATACCAGACCATCTGACCTGTCTCTTGAGAAACCTGTATGCAGGTCAGGAAGCAACAGTTAGGACTGGACATGGAAAAACAGACTGGTTCCAAATAGGAAAAGGAGTACGTCAAGGCTGTATATTGTCACCCTGCTCATGTAACTTATATGCAGAGTACATCATGAGAAACGCTGGGCTGGAAGAAACACAAGCTGGAATCAAGATTGCCAGGAGAAATATCAATAACCTCAGATATGCAGATGACACCACCCTTATGGCAGAAAGTGAAGAAGAACTAAAGAGCCTCTTGATGAAGGTGAAAGAGGAGAGTGAAAAAGTTGGCTTAAAGCTCAACGTTCAGCAAACTAAGATCATGGCATCTGGTCGCATCACTTCATGGGAAATAGATGGGGAAACAGTGGAAACAGTGTCAGACTTTATTTTTCTGGGCTCCAGAATCACTGCTGATGGTGACTGCAGCCATGAAATTAAAAGACACTTACTCCTTGGAAGGAAGGTTATGGCCAACCTCGATAGCATATTTAAAAGCAGAGACATTACTTTGCCAACAAAAGTCTGTCTAATCAAGGCTATGGTTTTTCCAGTGGTCATGTATAGATGTGAGAGTTGGACGGTGAAGAAGGCTGAGCACCGAAGAATTGATGCTTTTGAGCTGTGGTGTTGGAGAAGACTCTTGAGAGTCCCTTGGACTGCAAGGAGATCCAATCAATCCATCCTAAAAGAGATCAATCCTGGGTGTTCTTTGGAAGGACTGATGTTGAAGCTGAAGCTCCAATACTTTGGCCACCTCATGCGAAGGGTTGACTCATTGGAAAAGACCCTAATGCTGGGTAGGATTGGGGGCGGGAGGAGAAGGGGACGGCAGAGGATGAGATGGTTGGATGGCATCACCGACTCGATGGACATGGGTTTGGATAGACTCCGGGAGTTGGTGATGGACAGAGAGGCCTGGCGTGCTGCAGTTCATGGGGTCGCAGAGTCGGACATGACTGAGTGACTGAACTGAACTGAACTGTAGGGGGGGACTGGGAGGTGCAGCACAATAGTCTCATCCCTTTGTGCCCTACCCCTGTCCCCCATTCCCTCTCCTGTCATCTCCTTATGTACCCACAGTAGGGCTTCCCTGTTGGTCCAGTGGCTAAGGGGGCCTGGGTTCAATTCCTGGTCAGGGAACTAGATGCCATATGCTGCAAATAAGAGTTCGCAGGCAGCAATTAAAGATCCTGCATGCTGCATCTAAGACCTGGTACAGACAAATAATTTTTTTAAAAAATAGATATACCCCTGCAGCAGTAAAGTGCTTGTAGTCGCCATGCCTTTACTCATGCTACATTTTCTCTTAGAATGTTGCTCCTCTTCTTTCTTGTACTAACTTTCATTCATTCTTTAAGATGAATCTCTGGGCATTATCTCCACTAAGATGTTTTTCTGGGCTCTTCAAAACAAGATGAGATGTTTCTCCATAGCATTTGCAAATTATCTCTCACCTCATACTTCTTTGCTGTGCTGTTGCTGTGCATCTGTTCATGTGTCTGCCTCTCATTCCAAACTGGGAGCCCCATTCAGGGCCCAGCACCTTGGAATGTCTGACTCTGATAACAGAGGTCCTATTCATGTATGTTAAATGAATGGTTGGGTAGAAGAACGATAGTGCTGATATATGAGTGTGTAGTCCTATTGGCTAAGAAATTACCATCATGTGTGTTTATTCAGACAATTACACTTGCAACAAACAGTCTCTTAAATCCTCTGAATCTTCTTGCATTTGGCTGGCTGAATGTTTTGCAAAATGCAGCAGATATAGTGCTTTCTGAGCTGCTATTTCCCAACCTACCGGTTGGTACATTTTGATGGGTCACCAAGATGTTCTTGATGTGTCACAATACCCTTGGTTTCCTCATTCTTTGTTATCAATTTTTGACCAACAGTGTGGAATTAGTGGTAATGTCAGAGAGAAGAGGTGGGAGAGCACAGGCACATATGTGGGTGGTTCAAGGTCAGGTGTTTGGGATGTGGGTGGCTATAAAGCTGAGTCAGCAAAGGGCTGGATAGAATGGAGCAGGAGGCGAAAGGTAGTGCACCCTGCCTATCTCTATATCCTACTTTGCACAAGGTTGGTGAACATAGATAGAGATTTCAAATGACTGCAAATGATGTTGCAATGGAAATCTTCTAGTGTGGAATCAAGTACCATCCCTGAGTCAGGATGAGCTGAGGGCAGAAAATGAGGCACAGCATGAGCTGAGGATGTAGACCACTCAGAGAGGCTTTTACTTAGTAAAAGGGAACATTTGCTCTGTATATGTCTGCGCAATGAATGCTCACATGTTAGAACCCTTGTGGTCGCAAATGATAGAAACTTGCCTGGAATCACCTTAGGCAAAAGTGGGAATTTATTGGCTCATGTAGAAAACCCTGGTAAGGGCAGAGAGGCACCTGACTCCTGGGAGTAGAGTGACAGAGGCTAGTCCCCCACTAGGGTGGACACTGCTAGTTACTCTGTGTCAGCTTTCTTCTTTCAGACAGGTTTTCCCGAAGATTGAATCATTGATGACAGCAGCTGCCAGCTTTCATCGTTCTGTATTTCATTCATTCAACTCACAAAACAAACATCCACAGAGCACCTATTATATGCCAGACATTGTTCTAGGTTCTGGAATAGCAGGGGAAGAAAGATGGAGAAAAAACCCTCTTTATATTCCAGGGGAGGAAATTCAGACACTAAAAAAAAAGTAAAGAGGGATATTTGATACTAGATGAGAAAGGAATAAGGGCTGTGGAAGGAAAAAATCAAGCAGAGAAGGGGATAGGGTGTTCTGGGGGTTGGGGGGGATGTTGCAATTTTTTAAAAAAAATTTATTTTATTGAAGTATGCTCAGTCACTCAGTCATGACTGACTCTTTGTGACCCCATCAACTGTAGCCCGCCAGGCTCCTCTGTCCATGGGATTTCCCAGGCAAGAATACTGGACTGGGTTGCCATTTCCTTCTCCAGGGGATCTCCCCGACCAGGGACCCAACTCGTGTCTCCTGCATCTCCTGCGTTGCAGGCAGATTATAGTTGATTTATAATTAATTTCTGCTGTGTTAATTTCTGCTGTACAGCAGTGACTCAGTTGTACATATACATGTGTATTCTTTTTCACATTTTTTCTATGATAGTTTATCACAGGATATTGAATATAGTTCCCTGTGCAATACAGTAGGACTTTGTTGTTTATTCATTCTGTATATTGATATAATGGTTTGTATCTGCTAATCCCAAACTCCCAATCTATCCTTTCCCCACCTTAATCTGCCCCTCCCCCTTGGCAACCACAATTCTGTTATCTATGTCTGTGAGTCCATTTCTGTTTTGCAGATAAGTTCATTTGTGTCATATTTTAGATTCCACGTATAAGTGACATCGCATGGTATTGTCTTTCTGTTTCTGACTTTCTTCACTTAGAACTATACTCTCTAGGTCCATGATGTTGCAGTTTAAATAGGGCAGTCAGGGAAGGCCTTATGAGGGAAATGACATTTGAGCAAAGATTTGAAGGAAGAGAGGGGGTAAGCCATGAAGGCAACTGGAGTTGGAGATAATAGCAAGGGCAAAGGAGGTGAGGTGGGTGTGCACTTGGCATGTGTGAGGAACACCAGTACGGCCACTGAGAATGAGCTGGAGTGAACAACAGGACCAGTAGTGGGAGATAAAGCCAAGGAGGTAAGGCAGATGACATGGGGCTTTGTGGGTCATTGTAAAGACTTTGACTTAGAGTACGAGGTGGGCAACCACTAGAGGGTTTGGCAAGGAAGAGTAACATTATCTAATCTTCATTTAGCCCTGGCTTCTGTGTTGAGAATATAGAGAGACAAGTGTGGAAGTAGGGAGACCAGTTACCTATTGTAATAATCCAGGTGAGAAATGATAGGGGCTTGGAGTAGGTTTGCTTTCTGAGAGGGACTGCTCCAATTAAAGGGGAAATGGGGGCATGAAGTCATCTCTCTGATCACAGGTATGGCTGGTTGCCACCACGAGAGTACCTGGGCTGAGCAGGAGAAGGAGTTGTTTATCTTAAATGCTGTTTCTAGAAGAAGGAAAAGTGGGAAGCAGACCACAGTAGCCTACTTTACCCATTGTTTACTCAAGATTGCCTCAACGTTTTAGAAGCATTCTCCTGTCTTTGCCTATGTGTTTGACTAGATCTCAGAAAAATTCATTGCCTGTAACTCACAAATATGTGAGTAGTCCCTCACTACAACCAGGGACTAGTCTGTGGAAAGCAGAGCTAAGGCTTTTGTGGAGAACTGAGCTATGAGTAGATTTCATCCTGACACAATGTCTTTCAGAGTCCTTGTTCTCTTTGTTAGAGAAGTTTACCTTGTTGAACTATAGCTTACTCAATTTCTTATTTACTGTCACAACAAATGACCTAAATGGTTTCATATGCATGCACCTGGTTTTCTCAAAAACTGCCTCTTTAGAATGCCATCCCGATTCTCTGAAAAGAGAGAACATGTGACAAACCGTGTTGCTTCAGAGTGGAACTTGAAAATGCTGGAAGGAAATTTAGAAATCTAAAGAGTAAAATAGACTCTTCCAAAATTGCTGTTATAATTACAATGAAAGAGTCTAAATACATAAATGGTCTCCCTTTCACATGCCTGAGTGGTCTTTTATATTTAACTATGATACAAACACAATGAATGATCCTTGAACAGTGGACTCTTTTATCTCCTTTTTTTTTCCCACAGAGGTATGATTTGATGACATCTGCAACCATTTAAGATGAAATTCAGTACAAAACATATACCTCATCATTTGAATGCCTTCCCACCTCAGCTTTTATGATATTTGTTATAATACTCTTGGTTTAGATTGAATTTAACACTATCATCTTAAATCCTGGAGGGAGAAGCTGAGTATTTCTCCTTTGTTTACAAGCTTACCTACGTATGTCCTTTCTAGAATAAAAGTTTAGACTTTGTCTCTATTGGTGTACTCTCTGGGTACCACAAAGTACACCCAGATGGGAATAATTCTTGCTAAGGAACCATTCTGTTCACTGATGATTCTGTGGTCTCCGTCTTCTGACAGCCACAAACAAAAGATGTGTAATCTGTGTGTAAGGTATGAAGAAAAATGTGACAAGTACTCACCAAGTTAACTTTATAAATACTGCTAGATCCCCTGTATATCTTTCTCCTGTTGTATCCCTTTCCTTTATTCCGGAGGCTACTACTATCCTGAATTCATCTCTATTTACTTTTCCTATTGTTTTGTGTCATTTGTTTTCCATCTTAATTGAGTGTGGATTATTTTGTATATACAAAAATGTTATATAGCTAACAAACACTTGTGAATCTACCATCTAGCTGAAGCAACAGACTATTACCAAGACCATTCAGTTTCTGTGTTCTTCTTTGATCTTAAAAATCTCTTCCTCCAGCCCTTCCTCAAGTTTTGTGTTTGTCATTCCCTTGCTTGTCTTTATAGGCTCACTCTATTTTTATGTATCCTGAAATAATACGTTCTTCAGTTTGACATTTTAAACTTCATGTGAGTGTTGTAATATTGTATATATTCATCTGTGACTTGTGTTTTATGATCATTTGTGTGTGAGAGTCTAGGACTGTGGGCACCAATTATCCTGGTTGGGTACTGTACAACTCTGCAGGGGGGTAGCTATTTACATTGCAGTCTGGGCAAACAAGAACTTCTGAAACTGTAATAGCACACAACTTGCATCTACTGCTAGATACAACCATCTAGATGCTAGATAGCAAATTCAACCCCTTCCCTCCAACTCTATACTCTTTTTCAGTATATCTCTTTGTTTAGATTCTTAATGGTTTCACTAAATATTACATTAAACATATATAAGTCATCACAGTCTACTACTGTCTACATTTTACCAACTTGAGTGTAGAATCTTATATCACTATTAAATGTTTTCCTCTCTCCATTTATAACTATCTTAAATATTTCCTCTACATACATGGAGACCCACATCATATAATTTTATCTATTTTTGCTTCAAAGTCCAACTTTAGAAAACTCAAGAGAAGGAAAGTTTATTTCACTTGCCTTTGTTTTTACTCCTCTCCCTTATTTTTTTATTCCTTGCTGATGTTTTCAAATTCCTTCTTCTACCGTATCTTTTCTTTTCAAGAATTTCTTTTAGCTGTTCTTTTAGAGTGGGTCTGCTGGTGACATCTTTATCTGAGAATGTCTTGATTTCCTCTTTATTCTTAAAGAGAGTTTTAACTGGATATAGAATTCTAGTCAGACTGTTCTTTTCTTTTAGCAACTGAAAAATTTTATGTAACTTTCTTATGGCCTGCATGATTTCTGATGAGAAATCCACTGCCACTTGAATTGTTTTTGCTACAGGTAAAGTATAATTTCTCTTTCATTGATTTAAAGATTTTCCCTTGTCTTTAGTTTTCAGAATTTTTGTCTCCAACCCCTCTTTTGTTGTTACTGTTGTTGTTCAGTCAAGAAGCCGTGTCCGACTCTTCGTGACCCCATGGACTGCGGCACGCCAGACTTCCTGGTTCTTCACTATATCCCAAAGTTTGCTCAAATTCATGTTCATTGAGTTGGTGATGCCATCCAACCATCGCATCCTCTGCTGCCCTCTTCTTTTGCCTTCACTCTTTCCCAGCAACAGGGTCTTTTCCAATGAGTCGGCTCTTTGCATCAGGTGGCCAAAGTATTGGAGCTTCAGCTTCAGCATCAGTCCTTCCAGTGAATATTCAGGGCTGATTTCCTTTAGGATTGACTGGTTTGATCTCCTTGCAGTACAAGGGACTCTTGAGTATTCTCTAGCATTACAATTCGAAAACGTCAATTCTTCGACACTCAGCCTTCTTTAGGGCCCAACTCTCACATCCGTATGTGACTACTGGAAAAACCATAGTGGATCTTTGTTGGCAATGTGATGTCTCTGCTTTGCAATACACTATCTAGGTTTGTGATAGCTTTCCTTCCAAGAAGCAAGTGTCTTTTAATTTCATGGCTGTGGTCACCGTCTGCAGTGATTTTGGAACCCAAGAAAATAAAATCTGTCACTGCTTCCACTTTTTCCCCGTCTATTTGCCATGAAGTGATGGGACTGGATAACATAATTTTAATTTTTTGAATGTTGAGTTTCAAGCAAGCTTTTTCACTTTCCTCTTTCACCACCATCAAGAGGGTCTTTAGTTCCTCTTCACTTTCTGCCATTAGAGTTACATAGTCAGCCCCCAAAACATGTGGATTCAGGTACATGTATTTGTTTGGAAAGTAGGTTTTTGCTTTGGGGTTTTTCCTCCTACTTAATAATGTTTCTTAGAAAAAATAAAATTATATGAGAAGAAACACAACCTTTAACAATAATTATCTGTTAACAGGACAATTAAATATATGAGGATAAACCTATCTGGATGTATCTAGCATGTTATATTTGTCATCGTTATATTCATATAAATAGTGTTTTATTTTGTTGATCCTGTTTAATTTGGCTTGATATTCTATTTCTTTGATTTCTGTTCTTTCTTTTTAAAATTCTTTCCTTCTACTTATGTCATTCTTAACTTTAAAAACATTATTTATTTATCTTATTTCTAGTTGCACTGGTTGTTCACTGCTGCATGGGCTTTTTCCCACAGTGAGCGGGAGCTACTCTTTGTTATGGTGCATGGGTTTCTCATTGGGGTGGTTTCTCTTGTTGCTGAGCATAGGCTCTAGAGCACAGGCTTCAGTAGTTGCTGCATGAAGGCTCAGTAGTTGTGGCTCATGGGCTTAGTTGCTCCTCGGCTTGTGGAATCTTCCCAGACCGGTGATCAAACCTGTGTCCCCTGCATTGGCAGGCAGATTCTTATCCACTATACCACCAGGGAAGTCCCTACCTTCTTGAGTTACTTTTTAGCCTTTCGCCTTTTCTTTTTTTGCTCCCAGACTTACTGAGATATAATTGACATATTGTGTTAGTTTAAGGTGTATAATGTATTGATTTGATATACTTATATATTGTAAAATGATTAGCACCATAGCATTAGCTAACACCTCCATCCTGTCACATAATTACCATTTCTTTTTTGTGATGAGAACATTTAAATTTTCGTCTCTTAGCAACATTCAAGTATAAGATACAGTATCGTTAGCTATAATCACCAGGCTGTACCTTATATCCTCAGAATTTGTTAATCTAATAACTGTAAGTTTGTACTCTTTGACCCCTATCTTTTCATTTCCCCACCCCCAACCCCTGACAACTGCCATTCTACTCTCTGGTTATATCAATTTGGCCTTTTTGAATTCCATATATAAATGATATCATACTGTATTTTTCTTTTTTCCTGTTTGACCAGAGAATAAGCTTGTAATGGTTCATAATTATTAGAAATGTTGATAAAATTAACTGTCACAAGTGTAGGTTTCTGGTTTTGCCAGAGAACATTTCTTTTTACATTCCTCCTCTCCACCTCACACATATCCCACATAATACTGTAACCTTCACCCACATACTTTAAAGTAGTTCAAATCATGAGCTGAGTCTGAGTTGGCACAGAAGTTTTTGTTACTGCTCTGAAGCAAAAAGTCCACAGTCTCTGAGAACATTACTCTTGGTGAACTCACCCTATCCACTGCAACTGTGTAAAGAGAAGACTTAGAGCAGAGGAAATGCACTTTGGTGCCCTACAGAAAATGTATAATCTCAACCCAAATGTGTTTAAATAAATAATTCTAGCCTAGAGAATGCTTGTACCGAAGCTAAGAAAATGAGAAATAAATTAGGCTATTTGTCAAGTCTGAGACTGGGAGGACCAATACCATTTTGTGAATCAGAAGTTGGATATAAGACATTCTAATTATGTGAGCTTAGATATTCTAAAGGACAAATCTTTTGGCCTGAAACCAAAGCAAACCTGCTCTAGCATGGTTAGTTTATGGAATGGGCATCACTCTTATCCTGTATCTATATTAATATGGAGAAGGTCCTGCTGTATGACTGAATAAGAATATTCTCTCTGGAGCATACAGAGTAAAAAGCCCATATGCTTCCCTGGGGAATTTCCTTTCCATTCGTAAATTGTTTCTTGGCTCTCAGTAAACAAAGAGTCTTCAGTTTGTTCGTGTATATATCTGACTTTATTAGTTTCTTTTTTTTCCATTTAATTATTTTGCACCATCATTTATTGTAGTATTATATGTCCATCTTTAGTGGCAATTTTTACAGTCTCTAACCTATAGATCTTTATATAGATCCTTCTTCCTCAAAATTGCTAAAACCATAAAAAAATCAGAATGTAGGTATTCATATCACACCATGAATCTCTACTTTTTAATTCCTAAGCGGATAGAATTCCAAACTACTTTAGAAGGCAGTTTGGTATCTGAAATGATTAATCTCTACCCATTCTTTACACATAGTTATTTATCTGAAACGTAGTCTTTAAATAGACAAGTTATCAATAGGTGCAAATCTTAACACATGAAAAACTCATTGCAACAGGGCTCCCTTCTTTGGATCTGTGATCTTATGATCTTTCAGACACTACTCTCCTCATCCAGAAAAAAATTGTCCACTTGCAATAAGCCCTTGGGCATGATATGACATTTATGATGTATAGAGTGTGCATTTCATGTTTATTTCTCATGTATTTCCTTTGGTTAAAAACTAATATGGAATCCACAACATCCAAATAAATGATTTGACATATTTTATACAACACATGTTCAGGTAATTAATTTTCTCATGAGAATGTCATACCATTTAATTCATAGTTATTAGCCAAATATTTGTGCAGTAGTTTGTAATGAATATATGCATAATCACAGATTGCCCTATTTTCTTTGTACTCAAATATAATTTAAAGGGACAGAATCAGGGTGCAGTGGACTTCACATTGTTTAATGCTTGCTGCATATTAGGCTCTCAATAATTCCTTGTTGGATGAATAAACTCACGCCTGACCAGTTTGGCAGATTTGATCAAATTCTGTGAGTTTAGGCTTTTGGTTAGTCTTACTGGAGGCTTATAATTATATTAACACAACTGACTGTGTATGATATGTTTTGAAAATACTTGGTTGCCCAAGTGTAGCAAATAATCATGGATATATGTGAGCAAAAGATGAAGTAAAAACCAATTTACATGCATCAATAGGGAACACCTGTACTGGTCAGATTATTCCCAGTAGCAGGTAACAAAAATAATGTAAAACTGTTTTAAAATTAAGGAAATCTATTACCATGCCCAAAGGTAATGCAAGCTCCAGGCACCATTCTCTCAATTCTCTTGGCTCTGCTTCCCTTCATGTGTTTCTTTTGTTTTCAATCAGACTTTTCTCATGGTTGCCAAGTGGCTGCCAGTGCCAGCAGCACCTGGGACAATGTGCTTCTTTATTCATGTTCAGTGGGAGAGAGCAAAAAAGCATCTTTCTCAACCATATCCTAAAAGTCCTTTCCTACAGTGTGATTGGGTAGGCTACAGTCATGTGACCACAGTCACTCAGACAATGCCATGCACTGATTGTCCTTAAGCCTGGATTTCTGAATCAGTCACTGGTAAGGATGATGGGATTACCTTGAATAGCTGAGACTAATCAAGACCTACTCCTGGAACTGAGGGAATCAGTTTCTCCAGAGTCAACTGGGCTCTGGGAAATTGAGGAGGATGCTTGAACAGAATTGGATTCTGTTAGGATGGAAGAAGGGGGAAGGTATTGCTTCATCATATTTTACTGACTTAAATTAAAAAAAGAAAAAAACCTTATGCTGACAGCTTTGTAACAACTTGGATGGACCTATGCAAAGTGAAACGTCAGAGAGAGAAAGACAAATACTATTTGATCTCACTTATACATGAACTCTAAAGAACAAAACAAAGGTACATAACTAAACAGCTACAGAGTCATAGATACAGAGAACAGATGGTTGCCAGAAAGGAGAAAGTGGGGAGTGACTGACCATGTCTGGTTTAAGAGGCAAAAAAGTACTGGGTCATTAGCCCACAGAAGGGTAGGCTTACAGGTTTCTGGCCACTAGGACAAGAGGACAGAAGCCAAATGAACGATCTGCTGCACCAAGCACGGGGATGTTTGGAAGAAAACAAAGCAGTCTTCCAGGATCCATTCACTTTCTGTGCAACCCAGGGCAAACTTTGAGGTGACCATACTAGAAAAGGAACCTGTGGTATTGCCTTTCAAGTCCCACTTTACTTAACTGTCAGAATCAAACATTAGAGAAAGCAAAATCTCTTATATGAAAAAAAGAGGAATGCTACTGACTTTAAATTTTTTTCAAACTCTTCCACTGTATCCCATGCATGTACTATATAAAACATTTCCTATGAGAAAAGATGCCATTCTTAAGTACGATTTCACATCTTGCCTTTTTCACGTTAAGCATTTCCCCATGTTATTAGTCTTCAGAAAAATTATTTGAAATAAATATCCAATATTCTCCCTATTTGGAAGAGGGAGAATATTGGATATTTCTTTTTTTTTTCTTCCAGTTTTATTGAGAAGTAATTGATATACAGCACTGCATAAGATTAAGGCGTATGGCATAATGATTTGACTTACATACATCATGAAACGATGATCACAATAGGTTTAGTGAATACCCACCATCTTGTATAGATACAAAACAAAAGAAAAAGATAGAAATTTTTTCCCTTGTGATTAGAACTCTTAGGATTTATTCTCTCTCTTCTCTCTCTCTTTTTTTGGCTGTGCCATGCACCTTGCGGTATTTCACCTATTTCACCTACTCCCTACTTTCTCATTTCTGGCAACCATATGTTCTCTGTATCTATGACGCTGTTTCTGTTTAGTTATGTTCCTTTGTTTTGTTCTTTAGAGTCCATGTACAAGTGAGATCAAATAGTATTTGTCTTTCTCTGACTTATTTCACTTTGCATAATACCGTCTAGGTCCACCCAAGTTGTTACAAATGGCAAAATTTCATTTTTTTTTTTGGAGGGGAGCCTGAATAACATAAAAAATAACATTTCATTGTATATATACACACTACATCTTCTTTCCTATTCATCTATTGATAATCTCAACTTTGAATGCATTCTGACAATCCTGCATTTTTACTCCCTCCCCACCACAATGAATGCTTTTGGTGTCCTGCTTCACATTGTTTTGTATTGTGTATCCCTTAACTACGAATTGTCGATATAGATGATTTTACTACTTTTGTCTTTTAACCTCTCTACTAGCTTTATAGGGGCTTACCAGGTGGCACTAGTGGTAAAGAAACCATCTGCCAATGCAGGAGATGTAAGAGATGCAGGTCTGATCCCTGAGTCGGGAAGATCCCCTGGAGGAGGGCATGGCAACCCACTCCGGTATTCTTACCTGGAGAATTCCATGGATAGAAGAGTCTGGCAGGCTACTGTCCATAGGATCCCAAAGAGTCGGACCCAACTGAAGCAACTTAGTACGCACACATGCGCTAGCTTTATAAGTGGTTGATCTATCAACTTTATTGTATATTGCCTTTACCAATGAGACTTTTCCTTTTATAATTTTTATATTTCTAGTTATGACCTTTTCTGCTTAGAGAAGGTCCTTCAACGTTTCTTGTAAAGTTGCTTTAGTAGTTCTGAACTCTTTAACTTTTGCTTGTCTATAAAACTCTCTATCTGTCCTTTAAATATGAATGAAAACCCTGCCAGGTAGTGTATTCTTGGTGGTAACTTTTTTCCTTTCATCACTTTAAATATATTGTGCACCTCCCTTCCGGACTGCAGAGTTTCAGCTGAAAGTCTGCTGGCAGTCTTATGGGGGCTCCCTTTTATATAACTAGTTGCTTCTCCCTTGCTGCTTTTAAGATTCTCTGTTTAATTTTTGCCATTTTAATTATAATGTGTCTTCGTGTGGACCTTTTTGGGTTCATTTTGTTTGGGACTCTATGCTTCCTGGGTCTATATTTCTTTCTTCTTCTCTATTTTTGACTGCATCTCACAGCTTGCAGGATCTCAGTTCCCCAACCAGTGATTGAATCTGGGCCACAGCAGTGAAAGCCCAGAATACCTAACCTCTAGGTCGCCAGAGAAATTCCTGGATTTCGATTTCAATTTCTTTTCCCAGATTAGGAAAATTTTTAGCTATTATCTCTTCAAATAACTTCTCTGCCCTGTTATCTCTCTCTTTTCCTTCTGGGACCCTTGAAATATGAATGTTAGTGTGCTTGATGTTATACTAGAGGTCTCTTAAACTGCCTCATTTTAAAAAATTCTTTTTTTTCTTTTTTCTGCTCAACTTCCATGATTGCCACTGCTCTGTCTTCCAGGTCACCAGTTCGTTCCTTTGCATCATCTAATTTACTGTTGATCCCTTCTAGAGTATTTTTAATTTCAGTTGTTTGGTTATTTACTTTAGCTCCATTTGGTTCTTCTTTATATTTTGTTAAACTTCTCATTGTATTCATCCTTTTTTCCTGAGTTCATTAAGTATTTTTTTAAATTTTTGATGTGAATCATTTTATTGAATTTGTTATAACATTGCTTTTGTTTTTATATATCCTGCACTGCTTTTATTTTTATTTATTTTTTAAACTTTTTTATTTTGTATTGGAGTATAGCCAGTTAACAAACAATGTTGTGATAGTTTCAGGTGAATAGCAAAGGGACTCAGCCATACATATACATATATCCATTATCCCCCAAACTCCCCTCCCATCCAGGCTGCCACATAACATTGAGCAGAGTTTCATGTGCTGTATTTGTTCATGTAATTGTTGTATACCTCCTGTATAGAAAGACAAAGTCTTAACCACTGGACCATCAGGGAAGTCTCCATTGAGCATTTTTATAATTATTACCTTGAACTATTTATAACGTAGAGTGATTATCTCCATTTTTCTTTGTTTTTCTTTTAGGGTTTTATCTTGTTTCTTTGGAACATATTCCTTTGTCCCTTCATTTTGTCTAATTCTCTGTGTATTTGTATGTATTAGGTCAATCAGTTATATTTCCTGATCTTGGAGAAGTGCCCTTATGTTGGACACATCCTATGGAGCCCAGAAGCGCACCAGAGCTATATGAGCAGTGCCTCCTATGTGGGCTAAGGGGCCCTTCTCTTGAGGTGGGATTCAGTCAGTTCAGTTCAGTTCAGTAGCTCAGTCGTGTCCGATTCTCCATGACCCCATGGACTGCAGCACGCTAGGCCTCCCTGTCCATTGCCAACTCCCAGAGTTTACTCAAACTCATGCCCATTGAGTAAGTGATGTACTGGCAATGTACTGGTATGTGGGGCTGGTTGGCTGCCAGGCCCTGCCTTGTGCTGAGGGTGTTATCTGCTGGTGGGTGGGGCTGGGGCCTGGGCAGCTGGCTGCAGGCCTTGGGGGAAGGGATGGGGAGAGCAGGTCTCAGGCTAGTCTTAACTGGTTACCCCAGGTAGGAATAAGCTACAGGGAGGATTCCAAAATCATACTTGTCAGCCTTCGTGAACACACCCTAATCAAGATAAAGAAAATTTCCAACACCTCTTAAAGTGCCCTCATATCTCCTCCTATTCAATTCCCTATTTCTCTACAACAGCTAAGAGGCCTTACAAACAGCTATGAAAAGAAGAGAAGCAAAGGCAAAGGAGAAAAGGAAAGATATACCCATTTGAATGCAGAGTTCCAAAGAATAGCAAGGAGAGATAAGAAAGCCTTCCTTAGTGATCAATGCAAAGAAATAGAGGAAAATAATAGAATGGGAAAGACTAGAAATATCTTCAAGAAAACTGGAGATACCAAGGGAAATTTTCATGCAAAGACGGGAACAATAAAGGACAGAAATGGTATGGACCTAACAAAAGCAGGAAATGGAAACCCACTCCAGTATTCTTGCCTGGAGAATCCTGTGGACAGAGGAGCCTAGTGGGCTGCTGTCGATGAGGTCACACAGAGGTGGACACGACTGAAGCGACTTAGCATGCATGCATGCATTGGGGAAGGAAATGGCAACCCACTCCAGTTTTCTTGCCAGGAGAATCCCAGGGACAGAGGAGCCTGGTGGGCTGCTGTCTATAGGGTCACACAGAGTCGGACACGACTGAACTGACTTAGCAGCAGCAGCAGCAACAAAAGCAGAAGATATTAAGAAGAGGTGGCAAGAAGACACAGAAGAACTATACAAAAAAGATCTTCATGACCCAGGTAATCCAAATGGTGTGATCACTCACTTAGAGCCAGACATCCTGGAATGTGAAGTCAAGTGGGCCTTAGGAAGCATCACTATGAACAAAGCTAGTGGAAGTGATGGAATTCCAGTTGAGCTATTTCAAATCCTGAAAGATGATGCTGTGAAAGTGCTGCACTCAATATGCCAGCAAATTTGCAAAACTCAGCAGTGGCCACAGGACTGGAAAAGGTCAGTTTTTATTCCAATCCCAAAGAAAGGCAATGCCAAAGAATGCTCAAACTACCACACAATTGCACTCATCTCACACGCTAGTAAAGTAATGCTCAAAATTCTCCAAGGCAGGCTTCAACAGTACATGAACCGAGAACTTCCAGATGTTCAAGCTGAGTTTAGAAAAGGAAGAGGAACCAGAGATCAAATTGCCAACATCCGTTGGATCATCAAAAGTGCAAGAGAGTTCCAGAAAAACATCTACTTCTGCTTTATTGACTATTTCAAAGCCTTTGACTGTGTGGATCACAATAAACTGTGGAAAATTCTTAAAGAGACAGGAATACCAGACCACCTGACCTGCCTCTTGAGAAACCTGTATGCAGGTCA
Source organism: Okapia johnstoni (assembly GCA_024291935.2). Lineage (NCBI taxonomy): Eukaryota > Metazoa > Chordata > Mammalia > Artiodactyla > Giraffidae > Okapia > Okapia johnstoni. Next base: position 35,581,800 of record CM044305.1, on the reverse strand, counting down.
GGAAGCAACAGTTAGAACTGGCCTTGGAACAACAGACTGGTTCCAAATTAGGAAAGGAGTATGTCAAGGCTGTATATTGTCACCCTGCTTATTTAACTTATATGCAGAGTACATCATCAGAAATGCTGGGCTGGATGAAGCACAAGCTGGAATCAAGATTGCTGGCAGAAATATCAATAACCTCAGATACACAGATGACACTATCCTTATGGCAGAAAGCGAATAAGAACTAAAGAGTTTCTTGATGAAAGTGAAAGAGGAGAGTGAAAAAAGTTGGCTTAAAACTCAACATTCAGAAAACTAAGATCATGGCATCTGATCCCATCAGTTCAGTTCAGTTCAGTCGCTCAGTCATGTCCGACTCTTTGCGACCCCATGAATTGCAGCAGGCCAGGCCTCTCTGTCCATCGCCAACTCCCGGAGTCTACCCAAACCCATGTCCACTGAGTCAGTGATGCCATCCAACCATCTCATCCTCTGTCGTCCCCTTCTCCTCCTGCCCCCAATCCTACCCAGCATTAGGGTCTTTTCCAATGAGTCAACTCTTCACATGAGGTGGCCAAAGTATTGGAGTTTCAGCTTCAACATCAGTCCTTCCAATGATCACTTCATGGCAAATATATGGGGAAACAGTGGAAACAGTGACAGACTTCATTTTGGGGGGCTCCTAAATCACTGGAGATGGTGACTGCAGCCATGAAATTAAAAGATGCTTGCTCCTTGGAAGAAAAGCTATGACCAACATAGACAGCATATTAAAAAGCAGAGACATTACTTTGCCAAAAATGTTTCACCTAGTCAAAGCTATGATTTTTGCAGTAGTCTTGTATGGATGTGAGAGTTGGATTATAAAGAAACCTGAGCATGAAGAGTTGATTCCTTTGAACTGTGGTGTTGGAGGAGACCCTTGAGAGTCCCTTGGACTGCAAGGAGACCCAACCAGTCCATCCTAAAGGAAATCAGTCCTGAACATTCATTGGAAGGACTGATGCTGAATCTGAAACTCCAATACTTTGCCACTCGATTTGAAGAACTGACTCATTTGAAAAGACCCTGATGCTGGGAAAGATTGAAGGCGGGAGGAGAAGTGGATGACAGAGGATGAGATGTTTGGATGGTATCTCTGACTCAATGGGCGTGAATTTGAGTAAACTCTGGGAGTTGGTGATGGACATGGAGTCCTGGCGTGCTGCAGTCCATGGGGTCGCAAAGAGTCTGACACGAATGAGCGACTGAACTGAACTGAACTACAACAGTTGTTCTGAGTTCTATCACCATAGCTTCATTTTGCCTATTCTTGAACTTCATATAAATTAAATTATACATTATATATCTCTTTGAGTTCTTTTTTGCTCAACAATTTTTTTAAATTTATTTTTTGTTGAAGTATTTTTGATTTACAATGTGATTTAGTTATTTATACATATTTTTTCATATTCTTTTGCATTTTGATTTATTACAGGATATTGAATATAGTTACCTATGCTATATAGTAGGACCTTGTTGTTAATCCATTATGTATATAATAGTTTGCACCTGCTAATTCCAAGGTCCCAATCCATCCCTCCCTCATCCCTTTCCCCCACAAATCTGTTCTGGCAACCACAAATCTGTTCTCTATATGTGTGAGTCTGCTTCTGTTTCATAAATTAATTTGTGTCATATTTTAGATTCCACATGTAAATGATATCATCTTTCTCTTTTTGATTTACTTCACTTAGTATGATAATCTCCAAGTCTATCCATATTGCTGCAAATGACATTTTTCATTCTTTTTTTTACAGCTGAGTAGTATTCCATTATGTATATGTACTATATCTTCTTTATCCATTCATCTATTGATGGACATTTAGGTTGTTTCTATGTCTTGGCTATTGTAAATAGCGCTACTATGAACATAGGGGTCCATGTAACTTTTTGAATTAGTTTTATCTGGATATCACCAGGAGTAGAATCGTTGGGTCATATGACAACTTTATTTTTAAATTTTTGAGAAATCTTCATACTGTTTTCTATAGTGGCTACATCAATTTACATTCCCATTAACAGCGTAGGAAGGTTCCCTTTTCTCTACATTTGTTATTTGTAGACTTTTTAATGATGGCCATTCTGACTGATGTAAGGTGATATCTCATTGTATTTTTGATTTGTATTTCTTTTATAGTAAGTGATGTTGATCATCTTTTCCTGTGCCTATTGGCCATCAGTTTGTCTTCTTTGAAGAAATGTCAATTTAGGTCTTCTGGCTAATTAAAAAAAATTTATTGATTTTTGGCTACGCTGGGTCTTTGTGTACAGATTTTCTCTAGTTTTTTCAAGTGGGCTTCTCATTGCAGTGGCTTCTCTTGTTGTGGAGCATAGGCTCTAGGAAGTGAGAGTTTATTTGCCCCATGGCATATGGGATCTTCTCACACCAGGGATCAAAGTTGTGTCCCCTGCATCGGCAGGTAGATTCTAATCCACTGCACCACCAAGGAAGTCCTGGCCATTTTTTGACTGGATTTATTTCGTTTTTGTGTTTTGTTTTGTTTTTGTTTTGGCTCAACAATTACTTTGAAATTCACCCAAGATGATGTGTTTATCAGTGGCTCATTCTTTATTACTGCTAGTAGCATTTCATTGTATGGATTTCACCAGTTGATGGGATATTTCTGTTGTTTCCTATGAGTTTACTTTCTTAAAAAATCAATTTTAGGGGGTGAAAAGTGGTAAGAAATGATAACTAGGTCAGCAATTCTTTATTTTCTTTTTGTAGAGAAGGTGCAGTGAAGTAGGGGATGCAGCTGAAAGACTGGGGATGGAGGGGTGGTGAAAAATGAAGCAAATTGGGCTTCTGAGAAAATCCAAAAGGGAAATTAATTTTTTTAAAAAAGAAGAATGAAATGGACAAGGAGAAAGAAGAAGCAATCAGTCAAACAATAAATGAGAAACAAGAAAAGCCTATAAAAATTAGAATAAGTAAAAAGAATTAGAACCATGAATCACATTTTTAATCATGTTCTTTGAGAACTCCTGGAATGAAGAAAAACAGTTTTAAGATTTCTCCACGTGGACTTCTGCCCTTCACATCTTCCTGATGCTCTAATGCTTTCTTTACATGAACATTTTCTACAGGCAACACTCTTTCCCTTGCTTGCTATAGCACAAGAGTGTTCAAAGTGGCTTTGATCAGGGCAGCACACTCAGGGCAGTCTGTAGGGAGGAAGCCAGGAGGCTTTTTAATTTAAAAATAAGTGCTGCTTTGTCTCCCATCTTTCCTTAATTGAGGCAGAAGCTGAATCTAGGACACAGCCTGGTGGGAGATTGGCCATGACCAGTCACATGGAGAATGGATTCTGAGTGAGGATGGGATGGTGAGCAGCAGAAAGATGGAATGGTGCAGACGTGTGTGTGTGTGTGTGTGTGTGTGTGTGTGTGTGTGTGTGTGTGTGTGTGAACAGTTACAGGGGAGTTTTCTCAACTGTTAGTCCTGTCACATTAAGATGTCTGAATGGGCTATAAGGGAAAAAAATAACTGAATCCACCTTGGTTATATTATTTCATTTTGTAGAGGTGGTACAGAAGGATTTAAGTACCTTCATCTGGAAATGAAGAAAAGCAAAGAAAGACAAGAAAGTCCAGGATGACTGGAATTGTTTTTGTCTGAAAGAGACTGTGAAGGCCTGACAGTTGAAAATTTCTTTTCTACTGTGATGTTGCTGAAATTTTCACCTAACATATATATTTTCTCTTGAAACCAGAGAAAAGGCACAAAAATAATTTAAGAAATGGCAGGCCAGAAGGATGAGGAACTATATAAGGTATGTTGAAGACATGGCTGATGGAGTTTTATGGTGCTAAATGCCATTCTTTGGCCCTGCCCCCAACTTTCAAATGGATTTGAAGTGATTTTGATGGATAAAAGCATGAAAGGGGGAGAGGAATGGGCTATAGCTGTGATCTACAACTATTGAAAGGTGCTAACACAGAGGAGGTTTTTATTTGGTCTATAAATCCCAAAGGGACATTGCCATGAGAAATACGATGTGGTTTACAAAAATTCTGACTGAAAAAGGAAAAATTTATTGAAGTCAGAACTATTGAAATACAAAATGAAGCAAACCACTATATATTAACACACTTAAAGAAGTAAAAGTGCTATGTAAATTCAAAGCATCATTATTATTCAACCCTTAAAGGAAGTGGTGGTATGTCTACCATTAAAACACACCAGAGCAATCCCAAAATACAGTTTCCAAATACCCCGATGACCAGATGAGACCACAGCATATCCTGGGGTCCCTTGGGGCAGTGAAATATTTTGTCTGCTTCCCCAAATTTCCAGAATGCTACCACTTCCATTGGGTGGGCTTTGTTGCTCCCCTGGTGTAAACGGCTGCTTCTGTTGAAAAATCGCAAGTGATGTATGTGGCTGAGGACCATCTGCTTGCTTTCAGGTAATGAGTTAGGGCAGATGTTAACCTTTCAAGGGCTTTCCTGGTGGCTCAGACAGTAAAGAACCTGCCTTCAATACAGGAGACCCAGGTTCCATTCCTGGTTCAGGAAGATCCCCTGGAGAAGGAAATGGCAACCCACTGTAATATTCTGCCTGGAGAATTCCATGGGTAGAGAAGCCTAGTGAGTTATAGTCCATAGGGTTGCAAAGAGTTGGATACAACTGAGTGACTAACACTTCTTAACCTTTCAAGAAACTTGGTGAATTTTCATCTCTTGTGTGTTAAAACATTTTCCTTGCCTAAATCAAGCTGGAGTAAGGGTCATTTCCACATTCCATGGTGTTTGGTAGAAATTGGAACTGTGCATATGAGTGTGAAAAAGAGTTCTCTTTGGGAAGCCACTTTAAAACAGAAAATACAGTTTTCTGTTCCATTGCATAGCCTAGGGGTGGGAGTTGGGAGGCTTGAAGTAATAATAACCTCATCTACTTTCTTTTTTTAAATTAATTTTTACTGGAGTATAGTTTCTTCATAATGTTGTGTTAGTTTCTACTGTACAGTGAAGTGAATCAGCCATTTGTATACATATATCCCCTCTTTTTTGAATTTCTGTCCCATTTGAGTCACCACAGAGCATTGAGTAGAGTTCCCTGAGCTATATAGTATGTTCTCATTAGTTATCTAATTTATACATAACAATAATAGTGTGAATATATCAATCCTAATTTCCCAGTTCATCCCACATTCCCCTCCCCCTCTTGGTGTCCATATATTTGTTCTCTACATTTGTGCCTCCTTTTCTGTTTTGCAAATAAGATCATCTATACCATTTTTTTTTATCCCCTTCCAAGTTCATCCTATATTCTGGGCCCTTTACATTGGTTACCTTGTTTAATACAACCAACCTTGTGAGGAAGGATATTGCAAGTGAGTAAACTGAGAATCCAAGATCATATATAACTTGGCCAGAGTTACAGAATTAGGATACAGATGGTTCGGGATTAGAAACCAGTCATATCCAACTCTGAAACCTGCACTTACTTCACCGCCTCATCAGGCTGTGGGGGATATTTGTTATGTTCCTCTCTCTGCTTGGTTTCAGTATCTGTGTTTTCATTTGGATTTTCCCAGAAGCAATCCTGAGACAAAGATTTTGAAACAGGTAGTTTCTTCTGAGGGTGATCCTAGGAACTACTGGTAGGGAAATGCAGAAGGGAGACAGGGAAGAGAAGGCAGCCAATAAACAGTCCATTATTGAGCAAGTTGCCACTAGAAGCGACAGGAGTTCAGTCCTGAAGAAGACTTAGGAAAATGAATTATCCTGTCTAGAGAGCAAGGTGTATATCCTCCACTCCTGAGTATCTTTGGGTGAAGATTGCTGAGTCAGGGGTGGGGCATGAATCCATGGCAAGCAAAGCTGGTTCTGGTGGCCAGAGAATGCCTTCAAGTCTAAGAAACGAAGGTGTTAGAAGTCGAGGTCAGGCTGGCATGCACTGAAGTGAGAAAAGTGAGGGCAAGTGAAGTATAGACACTTGGGGCCCTCTCTGGTGCCCAAGATGCTGGCTAACTTGATGTTCAGTACTGAGCCTTAAAGATGCTGATATCCTGGCTCTGCAAGGACTTAAGTATCCCCCTCTACATGCCTATATGAGAGCGGCGGGGAATGCAGACACCATCTTGTTCAGGGTGAAGGCCAGTGTGTTGTGCAAAGAGGAACAATGTTGCTATTTTTCTTACCAGAGGGCTCGTGATTACCCAGAACCCCAGTGATGTGTTCACCATTTACGTGTGTGTGCTAAGTCACTCTAGTCACGTCTGACTCTTTGAGAGCCTATGGACTGTACTCCTCTGTCCATGGGATTCTCCAGGCAAGAATACTGGAGTGGGTTGCCCTGCTCCTGGGCATCCTCCCAACCCAGGGATCAAACCCACGTTTCTTAAGTCTCCTGCATTGGCAGGCAGATTCTTTACCACTAGCACCACCTGGGAAGCCTGTTCACCATCTACAGAGAGATACAAAAGCAAAATATATGACAGTTCCTGGAGAAGATGGGGTTATAACAGGATCCACTAATGCTTCTAGATGCTATGTTCCAGTCCTTTGTGTGTGTGTATGGTTTTTTTTTTCCTGGATATTGCCTAACACTCTGCAAGGCTCTCCCAGATCTCCTAGCAATTAGCAGGTGTCATTAAAATCTTCTCTACAATTATACTCTCCAATCTAAATTTCAGCTTCAAGTTTTGCCTGCTTTTTTCTTCACTAAACACATGAGTAGTTCAGAGGCCTGTGAAATTGACACACCCCACAGAGGATTTGATATTCCAAATCACACTGAATATATTACTGAGGGGATAAAACTTGAAAATGAATTCCTGAAAGGTAGTGCTCCTTTACACTGAAGCTCAAGCTTAGAGGTTGATAAACTGTTACTGTTAAATAGTTTGGTCAACACTTCTATTTTAGTAACAGAAAATTTGCCCTGAAAATGAGCTGAAGAAATGATGGGACTTGATGACAGGATGAAAGGGACTGCCTGAAGCCATCAGAGCCACTTTTGGGGCACAGACATAAGGATACTTTCTGAGAAAACAAATTGTCTACATTTCTTGGACTGTTTAAAAAAAATCTGAGGATTCTAATATTTGAATATGCAAATTAAATTAGCATTCTTTATGGAAAAAATTGTATGACTTATCAGAAACGAGAAGTTAAGGTGAGCTGTGTCACTTAAAGATTTGATTTCCTTCCTTAAAAAAACCAAATTTTTTTAAAAATTCAAATTCTTGAGCATATGGGCCATATTCATTGAGTCAAACACTCTCTGGGAGACTAAGTTATACAATTATAAATGAGCCGTCTTGGTTATTTCTTAAATTCTTTCAGAACATTTAGGAAAAGTTTTTTAAGTCATTTCCTCAGAGAACAAAGTCAATTCTTTGTCTGAAATTGGCAAAAAGCTCACATAAGCAGGAAGTAGTTGAGGCCTTAGGAGATCTCTGATTCCTGAAAATGATGTTTCTTTTTATAACAGAGATCATATTTTGTGTATTGTCCAAAACTTGTTATATTCACTGAACAATATATGATCAAACTTACAATGCCAATCATGATCAACTGACATCTTGATGGCTACACATAGTGTGCCAGTTGGATCAGTGAACTGTTATAGACTGAATGTATCTGTTGAAATCTAATCCACAATATGATAGTCTCTGGAGGTGGAGCATTTGGGAGGTGATTAGGTCATGAGGGTTAAGCCCTCATGACTGGGATTAGTGCCCTTATAAAGAGACCCCAGGGAGCTTCCGGGACCAGTCCACCACGTTGAGGACACAGCAGAAGATGGCTGCTTATAAATCAGGAAGTGGGTCATTACCAGACACTAAATTTGCTGGCACCTTGTTCTTGGACTTCCCAGCATCCAGAACTGTGAAAAAATAAATTTCTCTGTTTTTAAGCCACCTATTCTATGGTATTCTGTTATACTCTCCCAAAAAAGACAAATTTATTTATGCAATTTATCCTGTTGTGATAAACAGTTTGGTTATGTTTGATTTTCCTGTGTGATAAATAATATCTATTTATTTATAGATAATAAACACATAATTAAGGACTTACTATGTGCCAGGCATAGTTCTAAACATTAGTACATGATAGCTGATTTATTTCTCACAACAAAATTTATGAAGTAAATTTTATTATTTTACCCATTATTGATGAGAAAACTAAGTTGAGAGAGGGAAGTAACTTGCCCAAGATCCTCCAGTAGTGAACAGATAAAGTATCTGTATTGGTTACCAAACTCAACACCTATTCCCAACACTTTCTCCCTTGTCCACCTCCATCCTTAGACTAGTAAAGCCAAATTCTTCTATCTCAGCCTTCTTTGCAGCTAGGGGATACCAATGAAATGTAAGTAGAAGTTTTCTGATTGCTTCTAGCAAAGACTTTGCATGTCTTACCATCTTGCATATGTAAGAAATAATTTAAGTGGATGGTAAAGAATCTGCCTACAATGCAGGAGACCTGGGTTAGATCCCTGGGTTGGGAAGATCCCCTGGAGGAGGGCATGGCAACCCACTCCAGTATTCTTGCCTGGAGAATCCCCATGGATGGAGGAGCTTGGCAGACTACAGTCCATGAAGTCACAAAGAGTCAGACACAACTGAGCGACTAAGCACACACAGCCATCTCACCGTCTTTCAAGCATAAATGAAAGGCCAAGAGAATTGTGGAGAGGCCAGATCTGACACTGTGGAGCCTGCAAACCAAGGCCAAGATGTGCCTGTTTTTAGATTTCATATAATGGGAGAAAAATGAACTATTTCTTTAAGCCATTGCTAGTCTGCTTTTCTGTAACTTGTAGCCTAAAGCACTGGTAGCTGATACAGTACTGGGGCAGGGATATGGGCCAGGTAGCTTGGGTCCAGAGACCATGTTGTTTTTTATTTTTTGGCATTTTATTAAAAATGGAAAAAAGTTATTTTAGTTATAAGTACCCTGGTGCTTCCTCCCCTCCCCACCTCAGGCAGACCCCTGTAAGTGTCAGGGAAAGGCAAGGCCCCTGGATGGGTGAGGGGCTAAACCAGGGGCTGCTATGGCCACAAGAGGGTGAGTTGGTGATGTGAGCCAGGGTGCCTGTCACATGATGCTCTCCACCACTACCACTTTGCTGCTTTCAGACATTGGGGTCATGGTGGTCAGGCCCCTGACATCCAAGTCTGGAGGTCTGTACTCCAAGTGGTGAAGACCCCAGACAGGCTGTGTCACGTGCTGCCAGCCCTCAGCCACGGTCCGCTTAGCCCTGAGGAGGCAGCCCAGGAGGTGGAGGGGCACACACAGCATGGAGGAGAGCATGAAGCTCCAGCCTGTGGCCTCACCCCACCATGGGTACACGTAGGTGTTGTTGTAGACCACTACAGAGCCCATATTATTAATCTCTGTACTATTGTGCACATTTGTGTATCAATCAGCTGGGACAAACATCTTTGTATGTACATAGCACTTCTGCTGCTTTATGAAGGAAGAAAAGTTGACAGAGTTACCTCTCTAACTTTGTGTCCAAAATCCAGCAGCTGAAGGATGGAGGGGGTGAGGCTCAGCAAAAGCGTGCATGAGAATGATTGAAGTAATTTAGTGTAAAGCACTGGGTTGGCCAAAAAGTTCATCTGTGGAAAAATCCAAATGAACTTTTTGGCCAACCCTTGGGTCAGCTATCCTGTGTGTGTGTGTGTGCATGTGCGGTTAGTCATGTCCAACTCTTTGAGACCCCCATGGACTGTAACCCACCAGGCTTCTCTGTCCATGGGGATTCTCCAGGCAAGAATACTGGAGTGGGTTGCCATTTCCTTCTCCAGGAACTCTTCCTGAACCAGAGATCAAGCCCACACCTGGGACACAGAAAATACTGACCCGACCTGAGGTGTATTTAGAGAATTGTGATGTTTCCATTGATATGTGGTGTTTGTGATATGTGATATTTCTTAATGCCAGTTAAGAAATATCGTGATGACAATATGCTGAGTGAAAGAAACCTGACACAAAAGAACGTGCCTTGGAACAGATCCTCTGAGAAGTAGATGCTCAGGCCACAGTAAATGTTCGTGGACTTTACTAGGGGAAATGACTATGACAGAAATAGGAAGAGAGGCTGGCAAGGCTGGAAGATCTATCAGTGAACTGTGATGCTAGTTTGACCTGCAGGAAGTTGAGAGGGCAGGGAGGTGGGGGAGAGCATCCTAGACTGTCATGCAGTCTCTGGGAGATTCAGCCAAAGCCTGGCTACTCTTGTGGAACTCGATGGACTGTATCCCACCAGGCTCCCCTGGCCATGGGATTTCCCAGGCAAGAATACTGGAGTGGGTTGCCATTTCCTACTCCAGGGGATCTTCCCGACCAAGGGATTGAACCCGCATATCCTGTGTCTTCTGCATTGGCAGGTGGATTCTTTACCACTGAGCCACCTGGGAAGCCCAAATGAAATAGATAGATAGATAGATAATAGAGACATATATACATATAAAAGGATCACTTTGCTATACAACTGAAACTAACACAACATTGTAAATCAACTATACTTCAATTTTTTTAAAGATGCCTATTAGATATACAATTTAGGATATAAACCTGGAGATCAGGAAGTGGTCTAGGCTGGATATATAATTTTGGGAGACACCAGTTTGTGGTGGCATTGAAGTCATGAGAACCATAGTGAACTAAAAGTGCATTAATGCATCTATCTGACCAGCAGAGCCTAAATCCCCTCTGATAGTTTTTACAAGGTGATTGTCTAAGTAAGTGTTAAGTAAAGGACTTGGACAAACATCACAAGTATTATGTGGTTCAGGCTAGAACTCGCAGGCAGAGGATGAGCCGCTGAAAGAACACAGTGCCTCTGTCTCCTGCCATCTCATGAAGTGGTGTATTTGGGCTAGAAACTGCTAAATACATCACAGGTTGTGCTCCTGGGAAGGAACCCACCCTCCTGCTGCTCTCCCAAGGAGCATCTAACCAATCATGTGACACTGACACACTTATGATCATAATAAAGGCCTTCCTAAGAGAGACAACACCCTGCAATTGGATGCCAGCTGACTAGGGAACTTGCATACCATTGTGTCATTATCTTGGAGGATGGGGAAGCCAGTGTCCCAGTTAGCTCTGGGAATTTTTAGCAGACAATTGTCCTATTTGACTCTCCTCACCAACACATACTTGATGTCTGCCAAAGACTAGGAACTACCTGATTCCATATTTAAGCAGAATTACTACTGGACTATTTCTTATACTTAATAAGTACAGTTAACCTTTGAATAACACAGAGATTAGGCCACTGACTCTCCACACAGTTGAAAATCTGAGTGTAACTTCTAGTTGGCCCTTCATGTCCACAGGACAACATGAATTCCTTCCTTTTAAAGGCTGAATAGTATTTGATTGTATGTATACACTACACATTATTCATCTATTCCTCCATCTGTGAACATTTGGGTTGCTTCCACCTCATGGCTATTGTGAGTAATGGTGCTCCGAACATGGATGTACAAATATCTGTTTAAGATCTTGCTTTCAGTTCTTTGGGGAATATACCCAGAAGTGGGATTGCTGGATCATATGGTAATTCTTTCTATTTTTAATTTTTTTGAAGAGCTTCCATAATGTTTTTCATAGCAGCTGCACCATTTTACTGATACAATTTCTCCACACCTTTGTCAACACTTGCTATTTTCTACTTTCTTGTAGTAGCCATCCTAACGAGTATGAAGTTCCATTTTATTTTTTGATGCATTGCAAAGTAAATTGCAGACTCTCCACCACCCCGAAAAACACTTCAGAGTGCATATCATTAGTTAAAATTTAAAATTTATTTATGCTTTTTTCTTTTGATAGAAAATTTATATACAATGAAATGCACAAAACTTTAGCATACATTTACTGAGTTTTGACAAATGCACATGCCAGTGTAACCCCAATCCTTATCAAGATATAAAGCAAAATTTCTTTATACCCTTCTCTAGTTAGTCTTTGTCCCCAGAATAAACAATGGCTCTGATTTTCTTCTACCATAGGCTAGTTCTGCTTGTTCCAGAACTTGGCATAAATGCAATCATATGTCATGTATTGGGTTGGCCAGAAACTTTGTTCGGGTGTTTCAAAAGAATGTTGTCTTGGAACAGATCCTCTGACAAGCAGACACCCAGGCAAGAGTAAATGTGTGAGGACTTTATTAGGGGAAATGATTTTGGTGAAGGGAGAATACATGCAATCAAGCCTATATTTTTCCAGAAGGTTTCTGCTAGTGTCATGAAGTTTTTGCTAGTCATGAGAAACAGTTGTCACTCTGAAGGGTTTTAGTGCTTTTCTAGATATAAGGAGATACAAGAATTGGTCTCATAAAATCAGCTCCTGAGAATATCTAACTATCTGAAGACCTGTCCTGCTAGTCCCCACCCTCCACCCAGCACAGACTGCTTCATTTCTGCACTCCATCCCGAACTCCTTTCGGGGGATTTTGAAGGTCAGCAGCTGCAGCAGCACATGATTAAATCCTTGTGGATGGAGATGGCAAGTGCCTATGGCAAGTGCCACTTTGTAGTTGACACTATGCCACTTTGGTGTAAGGATTATCCTGAGCTGGTTATTTTTAAGGAAAAGAAGGCATAGGAGAAAATCTGAAAACTACGTAGAAGTTACCCTCTGAAAAAGACATTTACATTTATAAGGGAGGTCTTCATTTGTCAAGGTATCTCCTTCTCTGTACCAGGAAGAGTGTGTGTGTGTGCGTGTGTGTGCATGTGTGTTTGTGTGTGTATGTGTGTGCTCATTCATTCAGTCAGATGACTAAATCTCTAGGAACTCTTATCAATGCAGGTGACAAGGACCTAAATCTGCATAACAACTGAATCCTTGTTTATTGTGCTTTTCCTGATAACCTCCCACAGCTTTGTTAAAGATAATAAGGAAGACTTCATTCAACAGGGACCACTGCAATGGGGATTTTCAGTGAGGGTGAGAGATCCAGCTCCAATCTGAATACAATAGGACAAGTGGAGATTCATAGCCAAAGAGCAGGGTGGGGGGTCAGCAGATGTAGAATTACTAAGAGGAAGCATCAAAGGGTAAGGAAGATTCTGATTAAATTGACTTGACAAGATTCCTGCCTTCAGTAAGGCCAGAGTGATAAGATATTGAAGGTGGAGGATAAGGAATTTGGTCAGATATCAAGAGTGAGGATTTTTGTTAAACTGACCCAGCAGGAGGATTCTTGCTAACACTGGACTGAGTGGGCCAAGGACAGAACCCAAGGCTGGGGCTTAGTTGAGACAAGGACCCAGAGGACCCTGACACAGGTTTGGTCAAGGACAGAGTCTTTGTCAGAAGTAGGGAAGACTGACACATCAAGGGTAGCCATTGTACCCCAAATTGTACAACTTGGTACAATTTTCATGTAGCTTCTTATTCTAAAAGGGAAGGATAACCTATTGTCTCTCACTTAAATGCATCTCTAAGTACTTTAACTAGAATGAAGGTTTGCTTTAAGAAATGTGGTAAATCTGTCTTTATGTGTAATTCAAATCTATGTCTAAGTGACTCATTCCTGGTAAAAATGGAGAGCAGCTATTGATTATCCTCCAGACTGTTGAGTTTCCTGTGGTTGGCAGCTATTTAAAAAATATCTCCAACTTCCGTTTTTCTCTCTTCTTAGATAATTAGTTTCAGGTTCTAAAGTTTAGTCCTTTCTTTTAAGTCTTGGGCCTTTGAATTCTAGTAAAATGTGTTGACACTTTAAATTTTCTTTTTCAGGGAAGTTACACAAAGATTCAATTGCTTGTATGAAAATTGTTAAAGGAGTTAATAGTGTTTTTGCCTTTTATGTCCAATTTCAGGCAGGTTCTTATCTTATTGAGAGCAACCTGAGTATTTTGTCTACTTTTTTCCCTCCAAAATATTAACATTCTTATTGATGAGTTTTCAGGATAATCACCTGGAGTGTAGGGTTGGGATAAGGATGAAGTGAGTGAAGCACTTAGACCCTATGTGGTTAAATATGGATTTGACTAGAGGACTGCAGATAAAAAAGAGAAACTCTTGGGTTCCATCCTGCTTTGTAGACCATCACTGACCTATTCTTTTGAACTGGGAAGTGTTCACATTAAGCAATGTTGACTCTGCAGAAAAAAAGAGTTGCTTCTTGAAGAATAGAAGGCTGCAAATATTAAAGGAACATTTTCTCTTGTGGGGACTGTGGCCAACACAAGCTCTCTCCAGTGGAAAATGAATTAGCTCAGAGCATCAGTCTCTTAATTAGAAGAGCTAAGGCAATGGTCCTCAAGAGAGGAAGGCATGGAACAAAAATACCCAGGGAACCACATATTCCTTGTTTTCCCTCTGTCTCCATCCCCCAGAATCTGATCAAGGTGTACATGTAAGAATGGCCCAGAGGGAGTAGGTGCCAGGTAGTTTTGACAAGTTTCCCAGGCAACACAGAGGGGCAGCTCTCTCTCACCCAGTTGGGAATCAGTGGGCAAAAGAGACCCAGTGTTATTTATGAAGGTTTGAAATACATATTATTGACTCTATTAATCAGAAATACTTGTGCACTCACTCAAACATAAACACACAAGGATGGGAATTACAACACTTTGTAATAGCAATGAGAGTAAAAATAAAAATAATGATGACAACAACAACTTGAAAGTCCATTAGCAGGGGACTGGTTAGATGTATGATTTAATCATATGATGAAATTCTATGCCTTGATGAGAAAGGACAAGGTAGTTCCTCATGTGCTAACATAAGTGTCATGTGACACATGAATAAAGGGAAGTAAAAGTTTAAGATGTTCTATAGGGGATGGAAAAAGGAAAGTGTTGCAAAGCACATGTCGTGTGACTGGGCCACTCTCTGCTAGACAATGTGTATATATTACTCAAGATGATCCTGGGAGATAGCATATTACAGATGTTGCCCGAGTCCATCATAGTCTCTTTTTTGAATACAACTTAAAAGATGGTCTCGATTTAGGAATAAGTAGTTCTATCCTTTAGGTCAGGCCCTCTTAATTCCCCTTCAGGATTAGCCAACATCTTCCTAATTGGACTCAATAGCTCCTGCTTTCACCCCCTTCAGTCTGCCCTGAATGATATATATATTTTTTAACACAAACCTTATGATATCTCTTTCTTCAAGAATTAAATATTCCCCACAGGACAACACCTCCATTCACAAGCAGTTTCCAAGTCCCTTCATGATCTAGTCTCTGATAATCTTTTCAGTTCTACCTCCTGACACATGCCTCAACCTTGGCAAGCTAGTTTTACCAAGCTCCTGGCAATTCCTGAACATGCCATTCATGTTTCCATTTTTTGGCACTGATGGGGTTCAGGGCAGGCCACCCCCAAATATGCCACTTTGGCATATTCATTATTTTCAACTAAAATTAATTAAGAAATAGGAACCCACTCCAATATTCTTGCCTGGAGAATCCCATGGACAGAGGAGCCTGGCGGGTCTCACAGAGTTGGACACGACTGAAGCCACCTAGCACATACAGTGAAAGAAAGACACTCTGACCCTCTGAAATCAGGAAATAAACCTCTCACATAAAACGTACCCTCCCTGTACCAGGAGGAGAGAAGGCATCCTTATCACCAGAGATAGGGAATTCAGGGCTGAGAAGGCTATACAAACAAACCTTGTTACTTCTTCGCTAACTTATTACCCTAAGTCCAAACTTGTCTTGTATATTCTTCACGAATCTATTAGTTCTATTTCTAAAAGGTATGAAAATGAAAGCTCCCTGTTTTGGTCACTTCTTTCATCCTCATATTTCTATGAGTTCCAATAATCACGAATTAAATATTTTTTCTCTCCTGTTCGTCTGTCTTATGTCAATTTAATTATTAGACAAGCCAAAGACCTACAAGAGAAGAATGGATAAGTTTTCCTCCTGTACAGGTCATTGTATATGCAGAATATTAGAAGTCCTCTGATGAACTCCTGCTTATCTTTTAAGACTAAATTCACGTATCTCAAACTTTTTCTGACTTTCTTGAACCATATCCCTTCTACTTACTCCATGCCCTGAATACTTGATATTTTCTAGATATTTGTGTTTTTTAAACCTGTTTGACTTTCCTATTAGATTTTTAATTCTTTAAAAATAGTAAACCTTGATTTCTTCATTATTTGTATATGTAACACCTACAAGGCAAGTGATACACTTTAAATAAATATTTATTCCAGAAAAGCAAACATGCATGCTCAGTCGTTTCAGTCGTGTCTGACTCTTTGTGACCTTATGGACTATAGCCACCAGGCTCTTCTGTCCTTGGCATTCTCCAGGCAAGAATACCGGAGTGGGTTGCCATGCCCTCTTCCAAGGGATCTTCCAGATCCAGGGATTGAACCCAAGTCTCCTGCATTGCAGGCAGATTCTTTACCCTTGAGCCACCAGGGAAGCCCTATTCCATGAATAAATAAAAATAAATATATAATCAATTGAAATCAGTGTTGGGGGAATAAGAATTTGAAGGACACATATCAGTTCTGTTCAGTCACTCAGTCGTGTCCAGCTCTTTGTGCGACCCAATGGAAGGACTGCAGCACAACACCAGGCTTCCCTGTCTGTCACCAACTCCCAAAGCTTGCTCAAACTCATGTCCATCGAGTCAGTGATGCCATCCAACCATTGTATCCCCATCTATTTGCCATGAAGTGATGGGACTGGATGCCATGATCTTAGTTTTTTGAATGTTGAGTTTTGATCCAGCTTTTTCACTCTCCTCTTTCACTTTCACCAAGAGGCTCTTTAGTTCCTCTTCGCTTTCTGCCATAAGGATCATGTCATCTGCATATCTGAAGTTATTGATATTTCTCCCAGCAATCTTGATTTCAGCTTGTGCTTCATTCAGCCTGGCATTTCGCATGATGTACTCTGCATATAAGTTAAATAAGCAGGGTGACAATATGCAGCCTCGACATACTCCTTTCCCAATTTGAAACAAGTCCGTTTTTCCACATCTGTTTATAGCTGTTGTTTCTTGACCTGCATACAGATTTTCAGGAGGCAGGTAAGGTGGTTGGTATTCCCATCTCTTAAAGAATTTTCCACAGTTTGTTGTGATCTACACAGTCAAAAGCTTTGGCATAGTCAATAAAGTAGAAATAGATGTTTTTCAGGAAGTCTCTTGCTTTTTCTATGATCCAACAGATGTTAGCAATTTGATCTCTGGTTCTTATGCTTTTCCTAAATCCAGCTTGAACATCTGGAAGACTAGAGATCTCTTTAAGGAAATTAGAGATACCAAGGGAACATTTCATGAAAGGTAGGCCCAATAGAAGACAGAAATGATATGGACCTAACAGAAGCAGATATTAAGAAGAGGTGGCAAGAATACACAGAAGAACTATACAAAAAAGATCTTCATGATCCAGATAACCACGATGGTGTGATCACTCACCTAGAGCCAGACATCCTGGAGTGTGAAGTCAAGTAGGCCTTAGGAAGCATCATTACAAACAAAGCTAATGGAGATGATGGAATTCCACATGAGCTATTTCAAATCTTAAAAGATGATGCTGTTAAAGTGCTGCACTCAATATCCAGCAAATTTGGAAAACTCAGCAGTGGCCACAGGACTGGAAAAGGTCAGTTTTCATTCCAATCTCAGGAACATGTATAGGAGGGTCATTATTTGAAATACTGTAATCTTCTAGGAGTAAAAATTGAAGGTAATTAATCTGTAAAAGTTGGGTATCAGATGATATAGGAGAATTCTTAGGAAATGAAATAAGAGTTTTATCTGAATAAAATGTGATTACCACCAATTTCAAATTCTTCTCAGCTTGGGAAGACTTTGCTTTATGCAGGAATGTGTGTTACATACACATCAACCACACAGTAAACAAAGAAAGAGAAGTAAAAATCTGACACATAAGCAAACTCAGTACTAAAAATGGAATTACTGTTTCATACACAGCAAATGAGGTATGGACATTAAGAGAAAAATGTGACTGAAATCAAAAAGAAATGTTGCTCAGAAGCGTATTCTTTTGTTCTCTCCGTGAGCACCTGCATGTAGAAAACTGATGTTAAGAGTAGGTGAAGCAAATTTTAATGGCTGAAGGATGATTTTTAAAATGTCACATTGACAGTAGACCACAACACTTTCTTGTAATTACTCATCTGGGTGAGGACTTCAAACTGTAGTAACTGTAATTCTTAGAGAAATGCAAATTAAAACTGCAATGAGGTACCACCTCACACTGGTCAGAATGGCCATCATTAAAAAGTCAATGAATAATAAATGCTGTAGAGGGTGTGGAGAAAAGGGAACCTTCCTACACTGTTGGTGGGAATGTAAATTGGTGCAGCTTCTATGGAAAGCGGTGTGGAGGTTCATCAGAAAACTAAAAATAGAGCTAACATATGATCCAAAAATCCCACTCTTGGACATGCGTGTATGCATGCTAAGTCACTTCAGTTGTGTCTGACTCTTTGCAACTCTATGGACTATAACCCTCCAGGCTCATCTGTCCATGAATTTTTCAGACAAGAATGCTGGAGTGGGTTCCCATGGCCTTTTCCAGAGGATCTTCCCAACCCAGGGATTGAACCCATGTCTCCTGTGGCTCCTGCATTGCAGGTGGATTATTTACCACTGAGCCACTGGGGAAGCCCCACTCTTAGACATATATGCAGAGAAAATTATAGTTGAAAAGATACATGCATCCCTATGTTCATAGCAGCAGTATTTACAATAGCCAAGACATGGAAAAACCTAAATGTCCATTAACAGATGAATAGATAAAGACACACACACACACAATGGATTACTACTCAGCTGTAAAAAAGAACCAAATAATGCCATTTGCAACTACATGGATGGGCCTGGAGATGATCATACTACATGAAGTATGTTAGAAAGGCAAATATCACATGGTATGGTTTTTATGTGGAATCTAAAATATGACACAAATGAACATATCTATGAACAGAAACAGACTCACAGACATAAAAAACAGGCTTGTAGTTGTCAAGGGGTGGAGAGAGAAGGATTGGGAGTTTTGAATTAGCAGATACAAACTAGCAAATATAAGATGGATAAATAACAAGTCCTACTGTATAGCTCATAGAACTATATTCAATAATCTATGATAAATCATGATAGGAAAGAATATGAAAAAAGAATGTATATATGTGTATAACTGAGTCACTTTGCAACATAGCAGGAATTACCACAACATTGTAAATAAACTATTAATATCCTTCAGTAAAATTTAAAAAAGATAGTAGCCATAAAGGAAAGATGCCAGACATTTGAAACTCTTAATGTTTAGGCTGACTCAGGCACAATGATTATTTTACACACACACACACACACACACACACACACACACACACACACACACACTCTCAAAATCCAATTGAATGTTAATTCAGTTCTACTCATAGGCCTGTGCTTTAGATCTCAACAGAATCCAATGATGAAACAACCCAGGAAGAAAGAAAAAGTACTCATGGAACAAATATTAACCTTTAGAAAGAGTTATCATATCATGCCTGACTGCTTATCCTTCAGAAGTCCTGCTAGCAAGGTTGGTTCTTGGCTAGAGTCTGGGAACTTGGACATCAGGGGAGTTCCCACCATTTCCAGAACTGATAAGGGCAGCTCACTGTACCTGAAGTGTTTGTGTAACCATGAAGGTTTATGCTGAACACCTGCTTGTGTTCTGGGAGTGAGGCATTTGGGGATGTGCCAGGCAAGGGATGCTGACATGATAAGCAGCCAATAGAAATGCTAGACACCATACCTGTAACTACCTTCCATAGTTGGCAACATTTCAAATGTGTTGTCACAACTTGTTTATGACTCTGCTGGGAGAGAATTCTTGGAAAATTGCCCCTGGTCTCTCCCCTGGACTTCGCCCCACACACCTTTGCCCTGTGCCAATTGTGCTTTGTGTCTTTTCACTGCTAGTACTACATTGTCTGCTGTGCTTAGCCTTTCAGTTGTCTGACTCTTTGCGACCCCATGGACTGTAGCCCGCCAGGCTCCTCTGTTCATGGGGATTCTCCAGATAAGAATACTGGAGTGGGTTGCCATGCCCTTCTCCAGGGGATCTTCCCAACCCAGGGATAGAATCCATCTCTCCTGCATTGCAGACAGATTGCTTATTGTCTGAGCCATCAGGGAAGCCCAAGAATACTGGAGTGTGTAGCCTATCCCTTCTCCAGGGGAACTTCCCAACCCAGGAATTGAACCGGGGTCTCCTGCATTGCAGGCAGATTCTTTACCAGCAAACCCAGTACTACATCACTCATTATTATTAATCATTGTCATCGTTGGGAGCTAATGTATTATTAAAAAAAATACAAATTCTGGTATTTTGAAAATGAGAAGTTAAGAATCATTGTTCTACACTATTCCAGGTTCAATGCATGAGACAAATGCTCAGGGCTGGGGCAATGGGATGACCCAGAGGGATGGGATGGGGAGGGAGGTGGGAGGGGGGGATTCAGGATGGGGAACACATGTAAACCCATGGCTGATTCATGTCAATGTATGGCAAAACCCACTACAATATTGTAAAGTAATTAGCCCCCAGCTAAAATAAATAAATTTATTAAAAAAAAAAGAATCATTGTTCTAGGGATTTCCCTGATGAGAAGCTGAGACTTCTCAGAGTGGCTGAGACTCTGCACTCCCAATGCAGGGGCCTTGGGTTCAATCCCTGGTCAGGGAACTAGATGCCACATGTCACAACTAAAAATCCGCATGCCAGAACTAAGACCTGGCATAGCCAAATAAACATTAAAAAAAAATCACTGTTCTAGCTCTTGCTAGAGCCGGTATGGAGTCAGACAGTATCTCATTGCACAGTATTTCATCTTTCAATAAATCAGTCAAATAGTATTGCAGAGGAAGTGACAAATGGCTAGCAGTTGTACTACTTCAAAGCAAACCAGGTAACAATAAAGCAGTATTGGCCAGTGGTGCTGATCTCTTAAAGATCAGCAAGGACCTCCTACTTCCCAAATACATTGACCTTTTTCCCTTAAACTGCAGTGTCTGAAGCTGATGCCTTCCTGTTTTTGGAAGCTCTCTCTTACTTGCTTCCTAGGACACCACAATCTGTTCTCTACCTTCCAATTCTTCTGTCCTTTCTCTACTTTCCTCTCTGGCTTTCCATCTCCCCCCTGCCCCGTAAGTGTGCCCACTCACTAATGTTCTATCCATGGGCCTCTTTTCTTTCTATTTCCTCACTTCAAAAATAAAACAGTTAACAATTACCAAATATCTGCTATTCAGTTGAAGCCTCAAATTATTATATAGGTAGTATTATTATGCCCATTTTAAAGATGAAGAAGCTGAGGCACAAAGAAATTTAGTAAGTAGTCCACAATCACATAACTCACCAGTGAGAGAGGCTGGGACTGAAATCAAACACCCTGGTTCTAGAGTCCAGACTCTTAACCTCTCTGCCACTCCTTTTTATTTTTAATTTTTATTGGAGTATAGTTGATTTACAATGTTCTGTTAGTTTCAGGTGTGCAGCAAAGTGATTCAGTTAATCATATATATGTATCTATTCTTTTTCAGATTCTTTTCCCATATAGGCCATTACAGAGTATTGAGTAGAGTTCCCTGTGCTATACAGTAGGTCCTTAGGAGTTATCTATTTTACATATAGTAGTGTCCATCACTCTTTTTAGAAAGCATCTGCAAACAAGACCCTCAGGTTTAGCGGCTGGAAATCAATTGCAGTAGAGTGCTGACTCTGCAAGAACTGAAGATTGACTTTTCTCCTGAGTTCCTCAAAGGAATCTCAAAATCAGTTTACTTAAAACAGATTCAGTTATCCTCTGAAGTTGTGAGACCAGACAACTGAAAAAATCTTGGTAACAATGACCCCAAACTGGTTTCCCTTATGACTTTTCTTGACTTGGGAACTGATACTACCATGATGGTGGAGACTGCACAGATGAGATACTTGAGCTCTATGACTGTATTTTTCTAAAGTGATCTCTTTGCCCTGGTGTGATGTAGACATCATTTTCCCCTGGTGTGATGTAGACATCACAACCACTATGTATTGCACAGTGCTGGGCACATTATTGTCTTTTGTGAAAAATATTTAAGGAACAAATGAACACATTTCTACCAGATTGTAAGTTCCAGAAAGGCAGGCACATTGGCTCTCCTGCATTGTATTTTGTAGGGAAGTGCAGAATATCACTAAGTAATCCTTCAGTTAGGTGCATCTGTTAATTCCATTGATTGAAATCAACCTTTTCAGATGGGCACATTTGAATGTAGTGGAAAGCTTATTTCAGGATTTAAGAAATATTTGCATCACTTTTAAGGAGCTTATTAAATTCTAAACAGAGCCAATTTAAAAGCCTTTTTTATTGAACCAAGAGTGCAAGTAATGAAAACCAATTTTGTAAAGTTAAAAAAAAAAACCAGTGAAACTCTTAATAATAATTGTTTTTTAACTCCAAATTGCTTAACTCAATACATTTTATTTCTGAGTAAAACTTTTCTTTCCTCTTGGGAACTCCTTAACCGGTCCCAAAGTTACACAGCAATTGAAGTTGTTAACTACTCTGCCAAATGCAGATCATCTGCCTGGGAGTTTGAAACACTTTTAAAAACTCACTAGTACTGCTCATGGTGTGGAAACATTTGTGAATTGTTCTGAAAATTCCTGCAGATTCACTTCAGTTTTTTTTCCTCAAGCTAAGTTAAAGTATTATTACATTTCTTATGTTTTATTAGATATAACATTTCTAGTCCCACTGTATTCTTATGAAATGATTTCAGAGTATCTGGACTGTTATATTCTCTGTCTCCATCATTGGATTTGTAGACGCTGGATCTTGCCAGGGGGATTTGCAGCTTTCTTCTTTGTACTTTGATGTATTCCTTGACATTTTTTTAAAAATAAAGAAAATTTGTCACTTTTATAAAATCCATATGTCATTGTGCATGCTAAGTAACTTCTGTCGTGTTTGACTCTGTGTGACACTATGGAATAGCCCACCAGGCTCTTCTGTCCAAGGACTTCTCCAGGCAACAGTACTGGAGAGAGTTGTCATGTTCTCCTCCAGGGCATCTTCCTAGATATGTCATTACTTGCTTTAGAACATTTACTTTTTGTGTTTCAGGTTCAGTTCAGACAATAAAGGCCTATTCTACTGTATACTAAGATGCATTTGAGTCAGATGGAGTTTCTTCTCTTATGTGGCTTTCAGCTCAGTTGGAGAGAGAAACACACATATGGGTAAAAGCATGTATGCTGGTGATCCATGCAGGAGACTATGGGAACAGAGAAGTTCTCCTGGGAGAGAGAGCATGGGTATGACAAGGACAAGTAGTAACTGACCAGAAGACTGGGGGTAGGAGAGGCAGAGATCTAGAGATAAGAGAACCCTCTTACACTGTTGGTGGGAATGTAAATTGGTACAGCCACTATGGAAAACAGTATGGGGGTTTTTCAGAAAACTAAAACTAGAACTACCATATGATCCAACAATCTCACTCCTGGGCATATACCCAGACAAAACAATAATTCAAAAGACACATACACCCCAATGTTCATAGCAGCACTATTTACAATAGCCAAGATATGGAAACAACCTAACTGTCCATCAGCGGATGAATGGATAAAGATGTGGTCCATATATACAATGGAATACTACTCGGCCATAGAAAAAGAATGAAATAATGTCTTTTACAGCAACATGGATAGATCTAGAGATCATCATACTGAGTGAAATAGGGCAAAGACAAATATCATATGATATCACTTATATGTGGAATTTAAAATATGACACAAATGAGCATATCTATGAGACAAAAACAGACTCATGGACACAGAGAACACAGTTGGGGTTGCCAAGGAGGAGAAAGGGGTGGAGGATAGAAGGATTGGAAAAAAAATTGGGGTTTTTGGGTCTTGCTGCAAGCCTCACTGGTATTGCTGGTAAATAATGTGCTGGGCACAGTTGGTGTGGAAAGATACTAGAGAGGTATCCAAAGACCAGCTCAAGGAAACCTCCCTTGCTGTTCTAGGACTTTATACACATCCAGGCTTTGTATATGTCTACTAGTGGTGTATTTTAAAGAATATCTACTGTATAATATTGTCAGAAATGAAAACACAGATCTTTTTCTGTACATTTAAATACACTGCATGTACATAGCATCTTCCCTTAGCCCCACAGCTGTCTTAATTTGTTGCTATGTCAACTTACCATGGGCTTTAGCTTTACTGAGTCCCCCTAACACTTAAAATGGGTTTCCCTGGTAGCTCAACAGTAAAGAATCCGCCTGGCAATGCAGGAGATGTTGGTTCGATCCCTGGGTGGGAAGATCCCTTGGAGAAGGAAATGGCAACCCACTCCAGGATTCTTGCCAGGAAAATTCCATGGATGGAAAGAACCTGGCAGACTACAGCCCAGTTCAATTCCATTCAGTCACTCAGTCATGTCTGACTCTTTGTGACTCCATGAACTGCAGCACGCCAGGCCTCCCTGTCCATCACCAACTCCCGGAGTCCACCCAAACCCATGTCCAACGAGTTGATGATGCCATCCAGCCATCTCCTCCTCTGTTGTCCCCTTCTTCTCCTTCCCTCAAACCTGCCCAGCATCAGGGTCTTTTCCAGTGAGTCAGCTCTTCGCATCAGATGGCCAAAGTATTGGAGTTTCAGCTTCAACATCAGTCCTTCCAATGAACACCCAGGACTGATCTTCTTTAGGATGGACTGGTTGGATCTCCTTGCAGTCCAAGGGACTCTCAAGAGTCTTCTCCACCACCATAGTTCAAAAGCATCAATTCTTTGGCGTTCAGCTTTCTTTATCGTCCAGCTCTCACATCCATACATGACTACTGGAAAAACCATAGCCTTGACTAGATGGACCTTTGTTGGCAAAGTAATGTCTCTGCTTTTTAATATGCTGTCTAGGTTGGTCATAAGTTTCCTTCCAAGGAGTAAGCATCTTTTAATTTCATGGTTGCAGTCATCATCTGCAGTGATTTTGGAGCCCAGAAAAATAAAGTCAGCCACTGTTTCCACAGTTTCCCCATCTATCTGCCATGAAGTGATGGGACTGTATGCCATGATCTTAGTTTTCTGAATGTTGAGCTTTAAGCCAACTTTTTCACTCTCCTCTTTCACTTTCATCAAGAGGCTCTTCAGTTCTTCTTCGCTTTCTGCCATAAGGGTGGTGTCATCTGCATATCTGAGGTTATTGATATTTCTCCCGGCAATCTTGATTCCAGCTTGTGCTTCATCCAGCCCAGCATTTCTCATGATGTCCATGGGGTCACAAAAGAGACAGACACAACATAGCAGCTAAAACAATAACAAAGCCTTTAACAGTCGAGGAGAATTTTCTCCTCTACCTTGTCATGATGTATCATTTGTTCAGTTTGTTACTAGATTCAATTTTCTAAGATATTTTTCTTTATTTTAAAATTTTATTTATTTTAATTGGAGGCTAATTACTTTACAATATTGTGGTGGTTTTTGCCATACATTGACATGAATCAGCCATGGGTGTACACATGTGCCCCATCCTGTATCTCCTCCCACCTCCCTCCCCATCCCATCCCTCAGGGTTGTTCCAGTGCACTATCTTTGAGTGCCCTGTCTCATGCATCGAACCTGGACTGGTGATATATTTCACATATGGTAATATACATGTTTCAATGCTATTCTCTCAAATCATCTCACCCTTGCCTTCTCCCACAGAGTCCAAAAGTCTGTTCTTTAGATCTGTGTCTCTTTTGCTGTCTTGCATATAGGGTCATTGTTACCATCTTTCTAAATTCCACATATATGTGTTAGTATACTGTATTGGTGTTTTTCTTTCTGACTTGCTTCGCTCTGTATAATAGGCTCCAGTTCCATCCACTTCATTAGAACTGATTCAAATGCATTCTTTTTAATATCTGAGTAATATTCCATTGTGTATATTTACCACAGCTTTCTTATCCTTTCATCTGTCAATGGACATCAAGGTTGCATCCATGTCCTAGCTATTGTAAACAGTGCTGTGATGAACATTGGGGTACATGTGTCTCTTTCAATTCTGGTTTTCTCGGTGTGTATGCCCAGCAGTGGGTTTGCTGGGTTGTATGGCAGTACTATTTCCAGTTTTTTAAGGAATCTCCTCATTGTTCTCCATAGTGGCTGTACTAGTTTGCATTCCCACTAACAGTGTGAGAGGGTTCCCTTTTCTCCACACCCTCTCCAGCATTTATTGTTTCTAGACTTTTGGAAATCAGCCATTCTGACTGGCATGGGATGGTACTTCATTGTGATTTTGATTTGCATTTCTCTGATAATGAGTGATGTTGAGCATCTTTTCATGTGTTTGTTAGCCATCTATATGTCTTCTTTGGAGAAATGTCTGTTTAGTTTTTGGCCCATTTTTTGATTGGGTCATTTATTTTTCTGTTATTGCGCTTGTATATTTTTGAGATTAATTCTTTGTCAGTTGCTTCGTTTGCTATTATTTTCTCCCATTTGGAAGGCTGTCTTTTCACCTTGCTTATAGTTTGCCTCGTTGTGCAGAAGCCTTTAAGTTTAATTAGGTCCTATTTTATTATTTTTGCTTTTATTTCCATTACTGGGAGGTGGGTCATAGAAGATCCTCCTGTGATTTACGGCAGAGAGTGTTTTGCCTATGTTTTCCTCTAGGAGTTTTATAGTTTCTGGTCTTACATTTAGATCTTTAATCCATTTTGAGTTTATTCTTGTGTATGGTGTTAGAAAGTGTTCTAGTTTCATTCTTTTACAAGTGGTTGACCAGTTTTCCCAGCACCACTTGTTAAGGAGATTGTCTTTTCTCCATTGTATATTCTTGCCTCCTTTGTCAAAGATAAGGTTTCCATAGGTGTGTGGATTTATCTCTGGGCTTTCTATTTTGTTCCATTGATCTATATTTCTGTCTTTGTGCCAGAACCATACTGTCTTGATGACTGTAGCTTTGTAGTATAGTCTGAAGTCAGGCAGGTCGATTCCTTCAGTTTCATTTTTCTTTCTCAAGATTGCTTTGGCTATTTGAGGTTTTTTTTGTATTTCTATACAAATTGTGAAATTATTTGGTCTAATTCTGTGAAAAATACTGTTGGTAGCTCGATAGGGATTGCACTGAATCTATAGATTGCTTTGCAAGGTTAGTCTGTGTTGCTTTGCATTTTCACTATGTTGACTCTTCTGATCCATGAACATGGTATATTTCTCCATCTATTTGTGTCATCTTTGATTTATTTCAACAGTGTTTTATAGTTTTCTATATATAGGTCTTTTGTTTCTTTAGGTAGATGTATTCCTAAGTATTTTATTCTTTTCATCCCAATGGTGAATGGGATTGTTTCCTTAATTTCTCTTTCTGTTTTCTCATTGTTAGTGTATAGAAATGCAAGGGATTTCTGTGTGTTAATTTTATATCCTGCAGCTTTACTATATTCATTGATTAGCTCTAGTAATTTTCTGGAGGAGTCTTTAGGTTGTCTATGTAGAGGATCATGTCATCTGCAAACAGGGAGAGTTTTATTTCTTCTTTTCCTATCTGGATTCCTTTTATTTCTTTTTCTTCTCTGATTGCTGTGGATAAAACTTCCAAAACTATGTTGAATAGTAGTAGTGAGAGTGGGCACTCTTGTCTTGTTCCTGACTTTAGGGAAAATGCTTTCAATTTTTCACCATTGAGGATAATGTTTGCTATGGGTTTATCATATATGGCTTTTAATATGTTGAGGGATGTTCCTTCTATGCCTGCTTTCTGGGGAGTTTTTATCATAAATGGATGTTGAGTTTTTTCAAAGGCTTTCTCTGCATCTATTGAGATAATCATATGGTTTTCATCTTTCAATTTGTTAATATGATGTATCACATTGATTGATTTGCGAATATTGAAGAATCCTTGCATCCCTGGGATAAAGCCCACTTGGTCATGATGTATGATCTTTTTAATATGTTGTTGGATTCTTTTAGCTAGGATTTTGTTAAGGTTATTTTTGCATCTAAGTTCATCAGTGATATTGGCTTGTAGTTTTCTTTTTTGTGGCATCTTTGTCTGGTTTTGGGATTAGGGTGATGGTGGCCTCATGGAATGAGTTTGGAAGTTTACCTTCCTCTGCAATTTTCTGGACGAGTTTGAGTATGATAGGTGTTAGCTCTTCTCTATATTGTTGGTAGAATTCACCTGTGAAGGCATCTGGTCCTGGGCTTTTGTTTGCTGGAAGATTTCTGATTACAGTTTCGATTCCATGCTTGTGATGAGTCTGTTAAGATTTTCTATTTCTTCCTGGTTCAGTTTTGGAAGGTGATACTTTTCTAAGAATTTATCCATTTCTTCCGAGTTGTCCATTTTATTGGCATATAGTTGCTGATAGTAGTCTCTTATGATCCTTTGTATTTCTGTGTTGTCTGTTATGATGATTTCTCCATTTTCATTTCTAATTTTGTTGATTTGATTCTTCTCCCTTTTTTTCATGATGAGTCTGGCTAATGGTTTGTCTATTTTATTTATCTTTTCAAAGAACCAGGTTTTAGCTTTGTTGATTTTTGCTATAGTCTGCTTTATTTCTTTTTCATTTATTTCTACCCTAATTTTTTATGATTTCTTTCCTTCTACTAACCCTGGGGTTCTTCATTTCTTTTTTTTTCTAGTAGCTTTAGGTGTAAAGTTAGGTTATTTATTTTATTTTTCTCTTGTTTCTTGAGGTAAGCTTGTACTGCTATGAACCTTCCCCTTAGCACTGCTTTTACTGAATCCCATAGGTTTTGGGTTGTTGTGTTTTCATTTTCATTTGTTTCTATGCATATTTTGATTTCTTTTTTGATTTCTTCTGTGATTTGTTGGTTTTTCAGTAGTGTGTTGTTTAGCCTCCATGTGTTTGTATTTTTAATAGTTTTTTTCACTGCAGTTGACATCTAAAATTACCACAGTGTGGTCAGAAAAGAGGCTTGAAATGATTTCTATTTTTTTGAGCTTACCAAGGCTATATTTACGGCCCAGGATGTGATCTCTCCTGGAGAATGTCCTGTGTGCACTTGAGGAAAACGTGAAATTCATTGTTTTGGGGTGAAATGTCCTACAGATATCAATTAGGTTTAACTCAGTTCAGTTCAGTTCAGTTCAGTCACTCAGTCGTGTCCGACTCTTTGCGACCCCATGAACTGCAGCATGCCAGGCCTCCCTGTCCATCACCAACTCCCGGAGTCCACCCAAACCCACGTCCATCGAGTCGGTGATGCCATCCAACCATCTCATCCTCTGTCGTCCCCTTCTCTTCCCGCCCCCAATCCTACCCAGCATCAGGGTCTTTTCCAATGAGTCAACTCTTCGCATGAGGTGGCCAAAGTATTGGAGTTTCAGCTTCAACATCAGACCTTCCAATGAACACCCAGGATTGATCTCCTTTAGGATGGATTGATTGGATCTCCTTGCAGTCCAAGGGACTCTCAAGAGTCTTCTCCAACACCACAGTTCAAAAGCATCAATTCTTCGGTGCTCAGCATTCTTCACCGTCCAACTCTCACATCCATACATGACCACTGGAAAAACCATAGCCTTGACTAGACGGACTTTTGTTGGCAAAGTAATGTCTCTGCTTTTAAATATGCTATCTAGGTTGGCCATAACCTTCCTTCCAAGGAGTAAGTGTCTTTTAATTTTTCATGGCCGCAGTCACCATCAGCAGTGATTCTGGAGCCCCCAAAAATAAAGTCTGACACTGTTTCCACTGTTTCCCCATCTATTTCCCATGAAGTGATGGGACCAGATGCCATGATCTTAGTTTTTCTGAACGTTGAGCTTTAAGCCAACTTTTTCACTCTCCTCTTTCACCTTCATCAAGAGGCTCTTTAGTTCTTTCTTCACTTTCTGCCATAAGGGTGGTGTCATCCGCATGTGTGAGGTTATTGATATTTCTCCCGGCAATCTTGATTCCAGCTTGTGTTTCTTCCAGGTTTAACTGGTATCACTTAAAGTTTGTGTTTCCTTGCTAATTTTCTGTTTGGTTGATCTATCCATGGATGTGAGTGAGGTATTAAGGTCTCCCACTATTATTTTGTTACTGTTAATTTCTTCTTTCATACTTGTTAGCGTTTGCCTTACATATTGTGGTTGTGCTCTTATGTTGGGTGCATATATGTTTATAATTGTTATATCTTCTTCTTGGATTGATCCTCTGATCATTATGTAGTGTCCTTCTTTGTCTCTTTTCATGGCCTTTATTTCAAGTCTATTTTTTCTGATATGAGTATTGCTACTCCTGTTTTCTCTTGTCTCCATTTGCATGACATAACTTTTTCCAGCCCTTCACTTTCAGTCTATATGTGTCCGTTGTTTATGCTCTTGTAGACAGCATATAATAGGGATCTTGTTTTTTGTATCCATTCAGCCAGTCTTTGTCTTTTGGTTGGGGAATTCAACCCATTTACATTTAAGGTAATTATTGATAAGTATGATCCCATTGCCATTCACTTTTTTGTCTCGGGTTTGAGTTTATAAACCTTTTCTGTGATTCCTGTCTAGAGAAGATCCTTTAGCATTTGTTGAAGGGCTGGTTTGGTGGTGCTGAATTGTCTCAGCTTTTGCTTGTCTGTAAAGCTTTTGATTTCTCCTTCATATTTGAATGAGATCCTTGCTGGGAATAGTAATCTGGGTTGTAGGTTTTCCTCTTTCATCACTTTAAGTATGTCCTGCCATTCCCTTTTGGCCTGAAGAGTTTCTATTGAAAGATCAGCTGTTATCCTTATGGGGGATCCCCTTGTGAGTTATTTGTTGATTTTCCCTTGCTGCTTTTAATATTTGTTCTTTGTGTTTGATCTTCATTGATTTTATTAATATGTATCTTGGGGTGTTTTGACCATGGGTTTATCCTGTTTGGGACTCTCTGGGTTTCTTGGACTTGGGTGGCTATTTCCTTCCCCATTTTAGGAAAGTTTTCATCTATTATCTCCTCAAGTATTTTCTCATGGCCTTTCTTTTTGTCTTCTTCTTCTGGGACTCTTATGATTCAAATGTTGGGACGTTTAACATTTTCCCAGAGGTCTCTGAGGTTGTCCTCATTTCTTTTCATTATTTTTTCTTTTTTCCTCTCTGCTTCATTAATTTCCACCATTCTATCTTCCACCTCGTATGGATGTGAGAGTTGGACGGTGAAGAAAGCTGAGCGCCAAAGAATCGATGCTTTTGAACTGTGGTGTTGGAGAAGACTCCTGAGAGTCCCTTGGACAGCAAGGAGATCCAATCAATCCATCCTAAAAGAGATCAATCCTGGGTGTTCATTGGAAGGGCTGACATTGAAGCTGAAACTCCAATACTTTGGCCACCTCATGTGAAGAGTTGACTCATTGGAAAAGACCCTAATGCTGGGTAAGATTGGGGGCAGGAGGAGAAGGGGACGACAGAGGGTGAGATGGTTGGATGGCATCATTGACTCAATGGACATGGGTTTGGGTAGACTCCAGGAGTTGGTGATGGACAGAGAGGCCTGGCGTGCTGCAATTCATGGTCGCAAAGAGTCGGACACGACTGAGCGACTGAACTGAACTGAATCTTCCACCTCACTTATCCTATCTTCTGCCTCAGTTATTCTACTGTCGGTGCCCTCCAGAGTGCTTTTGATCTCAATTATTGCGTTATTCATTTTTGATTGACTCTTCTTTATTTCTTCTAGGTCCTTGTTAAACATTTCTTGCATCTTCTCAATCCCTGTCTCTAGTCTATTTATCTGTAACTCCATTTTGTTTTCAAGATTTTGGATCATCTTTACTATCATTATTCTGAATTCTTTTTTAGGTAAACTCCCTATCTCCTCCTCTTTTGTTTGGTTTGGTTTATCGTGTTTCCTTTACCTGCTGAATATATCTCTGCCTTTTCATTTTGTTTCAATTGTTGTCTTTGGGGTTGCCTTTCTGTAGTTTGGAAGTTTTTTGTTCCTGTATTGTGGAGGTTGCTCCCTGTTGGTGGGGTTGGACGAGTGGCTTGTCAAGGTCTCCTGGTTGGGGAAGCTTGCATCAGTGTTCTGGTAGGTGGAGCTGGATCTCTTCTCTCTGGAGTGCAATGAAGTGTCCAATAGTGAGTTTTGGGGTGTCTATGGGTTTGGCATGTCTTTGGGCAGCCTGTATTTTAATGCTCAGGGCTGTGTTCCTGTGTTGCTGGAGAATTAGCATGGTATTTCTTGTTCTGGAACTTGTTGGCTCTTGGGTGGAGCTTGGTTTCCATGTAGGTATGGATGCTTTTGGATGAGCTCTTGTCGATTAATGTTCCCTGGAATCAGGAGTTTTCTGGTGTTCTCAAGTTTTGGATTTAAGCCTCCTGCCTCTGGTTTTCAGTCTTATTCTTACAGTAGCCTCAAGACTTCTCCATCCATACAGCACTGATGATAAAAAATTTAGGTTAATGGTGAAAAGATTCTTCACAGTTAGGGACACCGAGAGAGGTTCACAGAGTTACATGGAGAACAGAAGTAGGAGGAGGGAGATAGAGGTGACCAGGAGGAGAAGAGGAGGAGTCAAAAGGGGAGAGGCCAATTTAGCCAGTAATCAGTTCCCTAAGTGTCTCCACAGCCCTGAATACCAGAGAGATTCACAGAATTAAGTAGAGAAGAAAAGGGGGAGTGAGGAGATAGAGGTGACCTGGGGGAGAAAAGGAAGAGTCAAAAGGGGAGAGAGCAATCAAGCCAGTAATTACACCCCTAAGTAAAAATGGGTACTGAAGATTAGATTCTTAAAGGTACAAAATTGATAACAAATACCAAAAAACAAATATTAAAAATCCAGAGTAGAGGGTAGACTCTCAAAAATACAATATTAGGAATACAAAACAGAAGCAATCATAAAAATTATAAAAAACATATATATGAAATTTGCTTTAAAAATAAGGTCTTTTTTTGCAAGGTAATAGTAGGTTATAAAAATGAAAATTAAAGGAGTAATAAAGAACTAAAAAATAAAAAAATTAAAATGATAATAGTAAAAAACATATCTAGGAATTTCTCTGGAGCTGTTGAGGGCAGTGTGTGGTCAGTTCAGTTTCAGATAGTTCCTTGTTCCAGCTTGTACTTCTTCTCAAGGTCTATAGACCCCTTCCAATGCTCTGTCAATGTTAACTACAGGGTTTTAATCTGTTGCACTTGTCACTTCCAGAGCGGTTCCCTCTTCTTTGTTTATTTTGGCTTCCTCTGTTTGCAAGTCTCTTCAGTGTCTAATTTCCTCCCTGACACAAGGGGGCGAAGGTGGTCACTTATTTAGGCTCACTTGCTCAGTTGTGTTGTGGAGAGGAACACTGCAAACAAATATCACTGGCGTGTGTGAAGAGTGCTCACAGTATATGGACCACACTAGGTTTGCCCCAGCTCACGTTGTTTTGTGCTTTCCTGGTCTACACTGCTCAGGCTCAAGGTTGCTCTGCAGGGGTACTGTCCAAAGTGGGCCCTGCATTTCATGCACTTCCCAGGTCTGAGTTGCTCAGGTTCAGGTTCTCGGATATTTTGCAAGGACACAGACTCAGTTGGGTGTGCATTATGTGCCCTTCCCAGGTCCTAGCAGCTCAGGCGACCAGGTGCTTGGCTAGTGAACTGTCCCACA
Organism: Okapia johnstoni; assembly: GCA_024291935.2. Classification (NCBI taxonomy): domain Eukaryota; kingdom Metazoa; phylum Chordata; class Mammalia; order Artiodactyla; family Giraffidae; genus Okapia; species Okapia johnstoni. The sequence goes on along the minus strand of CM044305.1, from coordinate 35,548,242 downwards.
TGGGCATCTTAATCACCTCCCCAATCTGGGCCACTGGGTTTCCTGCATGTGCTGCGAGAGCACCGTCTCAGGTGTGCCATGTGTCTCCTCTGGGGAGCTGATCTCAGGCAGTGACCCTCCTGGCAGATGTACCATTCAGGATCCCAGGAAGACTTGGTTAGCAACTGGGAGCCTGCTTACAGTTTGGTGGAGGATGCCGGTCTCTGGGGCCAAGATTGCGCCTTGCCTTCTGGCTCTGGCTGTCTCCTGCCTGCCTCTCCGCCTCTGGTAGGGGGGAGGGGCCTGTATGCAGCCTGCTAGCTCTCCTTTGTATTTGCTCAATCCTTTGTTCTGTGAGTGGGCCAGGCTGTGCGTTAGGTTAGAGCCTTTCGCGGGAAAGTTCTCTCTTTTTTTTTTCTCTCTCTGGCTATCCCACAGTTTGGGTTGCTATCTCATGTTAACTCCCTCAGATTGTCCTCAGGGCATTCAGGCCCAGTCCTTACTCTAAGAATGCAACCTGCACCTCCCTGTCCAGCCCCAGCCCCCACTTGCTGGTGCCGGATGTGAGTATCTGGGCTACTTCTCTGCTGGGAGTTGCCGTTAGGCGCATATTCTGTGGGTTTTATTTTTTTTTTCTCCTGGTTATGCTACCCTCTGAGATTGGTGAGAGGGTTTCCTGCTGTTTAGAAAATTCTCCTTCACGACTCCCTCCCCAGGATGGGTCTCCATCCCTAACTCTTTTGTCTCTCTTTTTGTCTTTTATGTTTTGTCCTACCTCCTTTCAAAGAGAATGGGCTGCCTTTCTGGGTGCCTGGTGTTCTCCGCCAGTGTTCAGAAGTTGTTTTGTGGAAGTTGCTCAGCATTCAAATGATCTTTTGATGATTTGGTGGGGGAGAAAATTGTCTCCCTTTCCTATTCCTCCATCATCTTGGGCCCGCCCCCCAATTTTCTAAGATTTTATTTAGGATTTTGGTATCTATGTTCATATATGAGATTCACCCATAGTTTTTTCCTACCCTTCTCCTTCTTCCTTTCCTCTTTTGCTTCTCCCTTTCTGAGCGCTCTGTCTAATATCCGTATCAGGGTTTTGCTAGATTGAAGGCGGGAGGAGAAGGGGATGACAGAGATGATTGGATGGCATCACCGACTTGATGGACATAAGTTTGAGTAAGTTCCGGGAGTTGGTGATGGACAGGGAAGCCTGGCATGCTGCAGTCTATGGGGTCGCGAAGAGTCAGACACGACTGAGCGACTGAACTGACTGATAACAGACAGAGAGCTGGAAACAGTATTTTTAGAAGTTCCTGATTAGTATAACATGGAGAATATCTGTTCTTTGAAGGGTTAGGAGACATCTCCCATTAAACCCTCTGGGCCTGGTGGCTTTTTAGCAGTCGATCTGGGATTATCTTTTTTATTTCTTCCAAGGTTATTGATTTATTCAGGCTTTCTACTTTTAATTTTTAAAATTATCATATAGTAACATCGACTTCTTCTTTTGATGTATGGTTCTGTGAATTTTAATACAGGCAGATGTATGTTACCCTTACCACAATCAACACATTCAGATTAGAACAGTTGAAACATCCCCCAAATTTCTCATGTTCCTCTTTAATCATACCCTGCCTCTAACCTCTAACCCCTGGCAACCACAGATCTGTCCTCCATCACTATAGTTTTATCTTTTCAAGAAAGTCATACAGCATGGACCCTTATGTCAGATTTCCTTCACTTAGCAAAATACATTTGAGATTCAGCCACAGTGTTGCATGTAGGTAATTCATTTTTATAGCCAAGTAGCATTCAAGTTTATGGATGCATCACAGTTTGTTTCTCCATTCTCTCATTGAGGGACGTTTGTGTTGTTTCCAGTTCTGGGCTAACAGCTAAAGCTGTTACAAATATTTGCACAAAGTTTGTGAATGTACACTGTTTTTGAGCATATAAATTTATTTCTTTAGGGTAAATACCCAGGAGAGGAATTTCTGGGTCATATGATAAGCATATACATAATTTTATAAGAAACTGTTAAACCATTTTCCAGAGCAGCTGTATCATTTTGCATTCCCACCAACAAGATATGAGAGTACCAGCATCACTCATTTTTGTTCACTCCACTTGTCTTTAACTACCTTTCCTTATAATGTTGATGGAGGCTTGTGTTTTGTATTTTTGTTTCTTTGACGGTGGCTTGTTAACTGCAACTAAGGATTCACGTTGTGCAAGCATTGTGGAGAATACTTAGTCATTACAACTTTGAAGGTTGTTTTTTTCCACATTCTCTTAAGTTCTCTTCCTGGAAATCTATTAAGTAAATGTTGGGAGACTTCCTTGGTGGTCCAGTGATTAAGAATCTGCCTTGCAATGCAGGGGGACATGGGCTCAATCCCTGGTTAGGGAACTGATATACTACATGACAAAACTACTGAGCCTGTACACTACAGGGACCATGCCACAACTAGAGTCTGCACCACAGGGAAAGATCCCGCATGGTGCAATGAATGTCCCATTTGCCACAACTAACACCTGACGCAGCCAAATAAATAAACATATTTTTAAAAAATATATGTTGGACCCGTTCATGCTTTTCTACATGCCTCTTTCCTTATCTTTCATTTTGTTTTCCAGTTCTTAATGTCTTTGTGTTGCATTCTGGGAAATTTCCTGAGAAATGTCTTTCAAGTCACCAGTCCCCTCCTCATATATATCTAATTCCTTCAATTGTCCATTGAGGTTTTTAACTTTAGTGATAACATTTGTCATTTCTAGAATTCATATTTCAATTATTCCTTATCTCTTTTCTGTAATATACTGTCCTCTTCTCAAATTTTTATGATTTTACTTTAAAAATAGCTTTGACACATTTATTTTACAGTGTTTATTTGTGATATGGTTCTCAGATCTGTTCTATTTCCTTGCTTTCTCACTCCTATGATTCTCTCACTTAGAGAAGAAAAAAAAGAAAGAAAAGGCAACTTTACATAGAAGGGAAATAAATCAAAGTAATGTTTACACAGGTGGCACTTGTGGTAAAGAACCTGCCTGCCAATGCAGGAGACCTAGGAGACACAGGTTTGATCCCTGGGTTGGGAAGATCCCCTGAAGGAGGGCATGGCAACCCACTCCAGTATTCTTGCCTGGAGAATCCCATGGACAGAGCAGCCTGGAGGGCTACAGTCTGTAGAGTCATGAAGAGTGGGACATGACTGAAGTGACTTAGCATGCATGAATGAGTAAAGTGATGCATAATTTAGTAACTGGGTGGCAAGGGAGAGATTAACTTGCCAAAAGAAATGGAGAACTTTTATAAAAATGTCAGGAAAGAGGACGTTTCTTTAGAGTGTCAACAAATATGTTTATGTGACTAAGTACTACTTTCTCAGCCTCTGATCTTCCCATTTCTAACACAAGATTTAAAACAAAGTGGCATTTTATTGAACATCCACTATCTGACTGATACAATACTAAGTACTTCACATATATTTTCATGTAATTATCATGACCATCTATTTTACAGATGAGAATATGCAGTTTTCCCTGAAAGCACCTAGCTAGTAAGTGACAGAGCTGAAATTTGAAATCATGTCTTTCTCTAAATCTTGTCACTTCTATCAAGTCACTTGACTTTGTTAAGATAATAGCAGCAGTAAAAGGGTCTGTTTTCCAAGATTTATTCTTCAGATCTCTGCTTTGCATCATTTGTAAACTATCAGAGAACACATTTTCAGTTTCAATAGCTATTTCTTGGCCACCCAATCCAGTACTCTTACCTGGAAAATCCCATGGATACAGGAGCCTGGTGGGCTACAGTCCATGGGGCCGCAAAGACTCAGACATGACTGAAGAATTTAGCACGCACACACACAGAGGATTGCACTATGTATTCTGTCCTTGGTGCTAACATATCCTTTAAACTCCCCTGACCATGAATACCAAAGAAGTGGAACTGGACATTGCTTAACAGATAGCAAGAGGTACAGGTGTGTAGCAGTTGAGCACAAAGGCATTAAATGTGGACAGCAAGGATTTGAATTCTACTTCTATCACTTGTCAGCTGAATAACTTGGACAAGTTGCTCTATGTTCTCATTTATGGAGAATGAGGTAAGTTTGCTCTTAAATCTCAGACATATAATTTCTACCTCTACCTAAAAGCATATGGAGCTTCCCTGATGGCTCAGTGTTAAAGAACCTGCCTGCAATGCAGGAGGCATGGGTTCGATCCCTGGGTGGGGAAGATACCCTGGAGAAGGGCATGGTAACCCACTCTAGTATTCTTGCCTGGAGAATCACCATGGACAGAGGTCCTTGGTGGGCTACAGTTCATGGGGTCACAAAGGGTCAGACATGACTGAGCAACTAAGCACACAAAAGCATATCTTCCCTCTTTCTACCTTACCCCTTAGATTTAGGCACTTTCTACTACTACTACTTGTCTCATTGCCCCTAAAGTCCTTCCATGAAGAGTTTTGAATCTAGCCCTGTCTTTTCAGTTCCTTGGCCATCACATTTTATCTCAGTCCTGGATTATTTTAAGGCTCCCCCCTTTTTGGTTTTGCTCTCAAGCTTTTTCTCTTTTAATTCACCCTGTCTTTTCTCTATATAATGTAACTTGAATATTTCCCACAAGTTTATGATTCTTTGTTATTACATTTTTTCTTTTGTTTGTTTTATTTTTTTCCTTATGGTAAATTACAAAAATTCCATCACCTAAACAACAGAGAAAATTAAAGACAGTCAAACTTTCCCTAGGACATAACAGTGTTAACAATTTGGTGCACATTTGATTTAATATTACACATAAGCAGTATGAACATCTTGGTGCTTAGTTCCTCTAGTAACAATTTGTGTATATTCTACATAACATATGACACAACCACTATTAACATTTTGGTACACATTTTAGCTAATGTTGTGTATAAGTGTATAAGGTTTTCAGCATTATCATTTAACCGTATATGTTGTTGACATATCTCCATGATAGTGTTATAGATGTATATCAATATTTTTTAAAAATTGTTTGTTTTTATTAAATACTGATTGAACACAAAAGAATATTTATGAAGCATGCATAAGATAAAAAGAATTTTCATGCAGTGAACACTCATGTTGATATCACTCTGTTTAAGAAACAGAACATTGTCATCACCTTTGAATTCCTGTTCCCTTCTTCCTCAGTTGTAATTCTTACCATGTATTTCCTTTTATCATGTTCTTACTTTTCAGTCTAGCTTGCATATATGTTTGTATACCTAAGCGATAAATTGTTTGCTTTTGTTTGTTTTTGAAATTGATATAAAAAGATCAGTCTGTATGTTGAAACTTGATTCCCCCCCTCCATTCTATGTCTCTTTTGGGGTTGTTTCTGGAATGACATTAAGGAGAATTGACATCTTCGCGATATTGAATCTTCCAGCCCATGAACGTAATATATACCTCCATTTATTTAGGTCTTTTCAAAATGTTTTTCAATGTAGTTTATCATTTTCTCTATAAATGTCTTGCTTATCTTTTGTTAGATTTATTCCTAGATAGATATTGCTTTTTGATTTATTCTAAATGGTCTCTTTAAAAGTTAGCTTTCTAGCTCTTTGTTGTTGGTAGATAGAAGTGCAATTGATTTTTTTTTTTAATGAAACTGCATATTTAACATCTAGAAACAGAAAAGCAACACATTTATTGTTTGTGAATACTTATAGCTGTAATGAAATTTTATAAATTTGGTTGGAAAGATGGACACAACCTTCAGGAGGTGTTTTTTGGAGAGGCAGAGGGAATGAGATTGAGGAGAGGCAGAAAGAGGACATTAATGGTATCTATAACATTTTATTTCTTTATGAAGCAAATAGAACTAAATATTAAGATTTGTTAAGGCTGCATAACAGGTGCATGAGTGATTGTTTTATTATTCTTTATGCCTTTTTGAAATAGGTCATAATTTTTAAAAATGAGATACACAGTATTAATTATATGTTCAAAATGAATCACTTTCATGATGGATGACCTCAGAATCCATTAATTCTATTGATTATTCCAAATTGGACCTTGTAGAGTGGGGGCTGTGAGCTGAACCCAAGCTCCAGATGTGATTGTTTTTTGTGCCTTATAATTAAACAAATCAACCAACAATGAAATGCCAAAGATTTTACATAAGGATCTGGATTTCTGAATTCTCTCAGAAAGTTAGAAAATCTGACAACACTATAGTTTCATGCAGTAAATAGTTAATTAGGTGTGAATAAGTAGTGGCTGCCTGGTTACTGACTGTTTATTATGAAAAATTTCAAATATTTTCAAGATAGAGAGAAGAGCATAAGAGCTCCCTGATATCCATCATCGAAATTCAACAATTATTGACTCATGGCCAATTTTGTTATATCTATTTTTGCTGATCTCCTGATCCACGGGTTATTTTGAAGCAAATCCCAGACACTGTATCATTTCATCCATAAGTACTTTAGTTGTTATTGTTGTTTAGTCCCCCAGTCATGTCTGACTTTTTTGTGATCCCACAGATTGCGATTTTCCAGGCAATACTGGAGTGGGTTGCCATTTTCATTCTCCAGGGAATCTTCCTAACCTAGGGAATGAACCTGAGTCTCCTGCATTGCAGGTAGATTTTTAGTATTTATCTCTAAATGACAAGAACTTTCAGAAAATGTAACCATGATTTTATTGTCATACCTAAAAAATTTAGCAGCAATTCTTTAATATCAAATACCCAATCAATATTCAAAATTTCTCCATTTTCTCAGCTTTATTTTACTGTTTGCCTAAATAAGAATTCTAAAATCATTACACTGCATGTGCTTGATATATTTCTGAAACCTCTGGGATCTTGTAGTGAAGCTTAGATCAACACTGTCCAATAAAATTATCTGTGATAATAAAAAATGTTCTATATCTGTGTACCCAATGTGGTAGCTACTAGCCATATATGGCCATTGAGCACTTGAAGTGTGACTAGTGCAACTGAGGAAATGAGTTTTCAATTTTATTTAAGTGTAATTTATTAAAGATGTTTGCTTATAGTTTATTGAAAGAAAATTCACATACCACAAACTTCACCTTTTGAATTGTACAATTCAGTGACTTTTAATATAGTCACAAGTTGTACATTGATCACCACTAATTCTAGAACATTCATGTCATCTCTAAAAGAAACCCATTCACAATCACTACCCATTTCCCCTGCCCCCAACCCCCAGAAACGGTTAATCTACAGTCTTTCTCTATGGATTTGCCTATTTGGATATTTCATATGAGGAACTTATACAATATATAGCCTTTTGTATCTTGCATTTTTTACTTCGCATAATGTTTTCAAGGTTGATCAACTGATGCATTAATGCATATCAGTTAATTTATGTAATTTTATGGCCATATAATGCTCCGTTGTATGCATATACCATAGTTTGCTTATCCTTTCACCAGCTGATGGACATTTGAGTTAGTTCCACTTGTTAACTCTTATGAGTAATGTTACGATGAACATTCATTACAAGTTTCTGTGTGGACATATGTTTTCAATTCTCCTGAGCATAATACCTAAAGATGGAATTTCTGGGTCATATGGTAACTCTGTGTTTGACTTTTATAGAAACTGCCAAATAGTTTTCCCCTTCAGAAATACATGCAGGTTCCAAATTTTCCACATCTGCATCAACACTTGTTATTGTCCATCTTTTAGAGTGTAACCAATCTAGTGTGTGGTTTTGATGTCCATTTCCCAAACAACTAAAGATATTGAACATTTTTTCATGTGTTTATGGCCATTTGTATATCTTTTTTGGAGAAATGTCTATTCAAATCCTTTGTCCATTTTTAAACTGAGTCACATTTTTTGTTGAATTGTAAAAGTTCTTTATATATTCTATATATAAGTCCCTTCACAGATACATTATTTTCAGATATTTTCTCCCTTGCTCTGAGGTGTCTTATCATTTTCTTGATGATGTCCCCTGAAGCATGAAAGTTTTAAAATTTGATGAAAGCAACTTATCTGTTTTTCTTTTGTTGCTCGTGCTTTAGGTGTCATACCAAGAAAACCATTGCCTAAACCAAGTCTAAGCTTTACTCCTATATTTTCTTCCAAGAGTTTTATAGTTTTAATTCTTACATATAGTATTTGGTCCATTTCAACTTAAGTTTTGTTTATGATGTGATGACCATGCGTTGGTGTGTAACAGGGGTACAAACTCACTCTTAGGATATGGAGACTCAGTTTTTGCAGCACTATTCATTGAAAAGATTATTCTTTCCCACATTGAATTGTCTTGGCACCCTTGTCAAAAGTCAATTGGCCATAAATGTAAGAGTTTATTTCTGGACACCCAATTTTATTTCACTGATCTATATATGACCTTTATACCAGTAACACACTGCCTTGATTATTGTAATTCTGTAGTACGTTTTGAAATTGGAAAGTGTGGATCTTCCAATTTTGTTCTTCTTTTTCAAGATGGTTTTGACTGTCCTTTGTGTTTCCATGTGAATTTTCAGATCAGATTTTCTGCAAAAAAGCATTTTAAATTATGTTAGTGATTGCATTGAATTTTATATCAATTTGAAGAGCATTGTGATCTTCCAAATCTTAAGTCTTCCAATCCATGAAATTCACATCCTTTCATTTACTTAGGTCTCTTTTAGTTTCTTTCACTGATGTTTTGTAGTTTACATGTCCAAGTCTTGTACTTCTTTGGTTAAATTGATTTCTCAGTGTTTTATTCTTTTTGATGCTATTTTAAATGTTAATTTAGCTTTCAAATAGTTCATTGTTAATGTATATAAGTACAATTGATTCCTGTGTATTGATCATGTATCCCTGAGAGCAATGTTGAATGAAGTGGCAAGAACATTCTTGTTTTGTTTCTTATCTTAGGGAGTGAGCATCTTACATTGCACTGTCAGATGTGATGTAGCTGTGTGTGTGTGTGTGTGTGTGTGTGTGTGTGTGTGAGGCTTTTATTAGATCGAGGAAATTCCTTCCTATTCCTAGTTTGTCAAGTGTTTTTATCAAAAAAGGCTGTTGGATTTTGTCAAATGCTTTTTCTGTATCTATTGAGATGCTCATGAGGTTTTTGTTCTTCATTCTATTAAAATGATATGTTATATCAAATTTCAGATGTTAAACCAACTTTGCATTCTTGGAATAATTCCCACCTGGTCATGGTGTATAATCCTTTTTATACATTTACTGGGTTTGGTTTGTTACCATTTTGCTGAGGATTTCTGTATCTCTATTCTTAAGGGATATTCATAAATTTTCTTGTGATACCTTTATTTGGTTTTGGTGTCAGGGTAATACTGGCCTAATAGAATGAATTAGGAGTGTTCCCTTCTCTTCTATGTTTTGGAAGAGTTTGTGAAGGATCAGTGCTAATTCTTCCTTTAAATGCTCAGGATGAGGACATGAAATGTGGATATAACCCAAGGGAGCACAAAATAGTGAAGAGCATCAAGTTATAGGATCTCAGAACAATGGGGCAGTGCTATTTATGAGGACATCAGGACAAGGGAGACTTGAGAGGCAAGGCTTCAGTGGAGGAGAAAAGTAAGTTCCTGCAGAAATACTGTCAAAGGTACTCCCTCCTGCTGCCAAGGGCTATTGTATCTTGTAGAAAGACTCTAGATTGCACAAATGACCTCATTCCTCAAAAGAAATTTTCAAACCAGGTATATCTTTCCTTTTTCATAGGCTAGTTTGGGCTTGCTCAGAAGTGTTAGCTCTGCCGGCCTCCCCTGTGCTTTCTTCATCCATGGGTGTGTGTAACACAGATTCTTTGAACATCAATAACAGTGCTTCCCCAGCACTGGTCCTGACATGCCCCAAAGTGTCTTCAGTTACTTTGGGGGGTGTCTTGCAATTCTCAGAACTAGTTTACTTTCAATTTATTTATCTGTTTAAAAAAGATGCATGTAATTTCAGATGTTTCTTTGTGGTAGATGTGTCAGAGGAGGAAGAATTGGAAGATAGGTGTCATGGAAAGAAAACAAAAACTAGAAGAAAAGTTACAAGTTACAGAAGACTGAGAATCTTTGATCTGGGGTATTTAGAAGTATTCATTCTGTCCTAATCACTGATTTATCCCAATGTTTGGAAGAAGTCCTGACACATCAGAGTGGATGCTCAGTAAATATTTGCTAAATGGAAAACTGGTCTTCCCAGGTGGCGCTAGTGGTCAAGAGCCCAACTGCTAATGCAGGAGCCCTAAGAGATGTGGGTTTGATCCCTGGGTGAGGAAGGTCCCCTAGAGAAGGGAATGGCTACCCACTCCAGTATTCTTGCTGGAGAATCCCATGGACGGAGGAGCCTGGAGGGCTACAGCCCATAGCATTGCGAAGAGTCAGGCACAGCTGATGCAACTTAGCATGTATGCACACAAATGGAAAACCTTTGAATTAATGAATCTAAGACTATATGTGTTTATAGGAGACAGTATGTGGGAAGTATTTACAGAAGTAGAAAAGTGGAAGAATCAAAATGCTCAGAGGAGATAGCACATGTGAACAACCAGGGCAATAGATGGATGGGTGTGTCAGACTCAGGCCCTAGATTTTTTGGACAGATTTGATTTAAGATATTTTGTTCTGTTACTTCCTTAAGAGAGTCATTCTTATTAGACTTGCTTTTATGTTTGGAAAATATCCTCCCTTAGAAGGCAGAGGCCATCTGCCTGTGGACTGTGCGAGATGTGGTGTGTTGAAGAGGACACTGGACTTGGAATCAGAAGGTGAGAGTTCCAGCTCTACTACTTGCCCCATAGAAACATTTATAAACACACAATGGAGCAGTCGTCCATGAAGAAGAGTCAGCCAACACAGGAAAAAGGGAAAATGAACATCAAAGGGTAGAATTGTTGGTTAAGGACCCTAAACTAAGTATTTTAAAAATAATTAAAGAGAAAATAAGTGAGAGAAATTATAAGAGATGGATCCCGCTTTTAAGAACATATAGACTTAAAGAGAAGAAGGGAAACTTCTAGAAATAAAAGTATATTTATTGAAATTAAAATTTCAGTGTATTGGTTATAATCACTTTGAAAACACTTAATATTATTTAGTAAAACTGGAGATACTCAATTGTCTTAAAGAAGTTATAAGTACAAAATTAAGCACTAGAAAAAAAATCTCAAGCCTTCCTGAACACTAAGAGAATTTATAAATTACAATAGCAAAGAAAACACACAGTGAAGAAAAAAAAACCAGTTACATGGATATACCTAGAGAGTGTCATACAGAGTGATGTAAGTCAGAAACAGAAAAATGAATACCATATTTTAATGCATATATGTGGGTCCTAGAAAAATGGTATGTGCTGTGCTAAGTTGCCTCAGTTGTGTCTGACTATTTGTGAACCTGTGGACCATAGCCTGCCAAGCTCCTCTGGCCATGGGATTCTCCAGGCAAGAATACTGGAGGGGGTTGCCATGCCCTCCTCCAGGGGACCTTCTGGATGCAGGGATTGAACCCGCAGCTCCTGTGGCTCCTGCATTGCAGGAAGATTCTTTACCTCTGAGCCATGGGGGAAGCCCAGAAAAATGGTATAGATAATCCTATTTGCAAAGCAGAAATGGAGATACAGATGTAGAGAACAAATGTATAGATACCAAGGGGGAAAGGGGAAGGATTGGAGGAACTTGGAGATTGGGATTGACATGTATACACCATTGATACTATGTATGAAATAGACTAATGAGAACATACTGTACAGCACAGGGAACTCTACTCAGTGCTCTGTGATGATCTGAGTGGGAAGGAAGTCCAAAAGGGAGGGGTTATATGTATATGTCTGGCTGATTCATTTTGCTGCACAGTAGAAACTAACAACATTGTAAAGCAACTATACTCCGATGAAAACTAATTGACAAAAAGAAAAATAGTAAATATACATGGTACACATGGTGATTACAATATAAACTAGTACATCAGAGTTGAGATAAAAAAAAATATGTCTTATCAATGTGTGAGTGCTTCCCTGGTGGCTCAGCTGGTAAAGAATCTGCCTGCAATGTGGAGACCTGGGTTCAATCCCTGGGTTGGGAAGATCCCCTGGAGAAGGAAAGGTGACCCACTCCAGTATCCTGGCCTAGAGAATTCCATGGACTGTATAGTCCATGGGGTTGCAAAGAGTTGGACACGACTGAGTGACTTTCATTTTCACTTCATCAATGTGTGAATAGGCTTAGACAGTACATTTGCTTAAAAAAAGGTGTGAATGGGCTTAACTCACCTACTAAAAGAAAAATATTTTCTTTAAGAAAAAATAATTTTAGTTATTTATTTTTGGTTGTGCTGAGTCTTTGTTGCTACACGGGCTTTCTCTAGTTGCAGAGAGGGCTACTCTTGGTTGCAGTGTGCAAACTTCTTATTGTGATGGCTTCTCTCATCATGGAGCATGGCCTCTAGGGTGCATGCACTTCAGTAGTTGCAGCATGTGAGCTCAGTAATTGCAGCACCCAGGCTCTAGAGCACAGGCTCAATAGTTGTGGCACACATGCTTAGTTGCTCCGTGGCATGTGGGATCTTCCAGGACAAGGGATTGAACTGATGTCTTCTGCATTGGCATGGAGCCATCAGGGAAACCTGGAAAATATTTGCAATATGGCTTAAAAGCAAGACTCAAATGTATGGTGTATGGAGGATACATCCAAGTTGAGTCATACTGGCTAAAAATAAAGACATTGGCAAATGGAAATAAAAAATAAGTGGGGATTTTGATCCTTGATATCAAATAAAGTAGAATTCAGGCCAAAAATAATTAAATGTGACAAAATAGATAACTTATAATGCAAAAATTCAATTTCATAATGTTAAGTATAACATTTATAAATCTTTAAAAATCTTTTAAAAGCAGAAACTATACATGCAAAATGATACAGATAGAAATAGATTGCTAGTAGGAAACTTCAACAGGTCATTTCTAGTGCAGAACAGATCAAATGGAAGAAACATAAGGATACAGAAAAAGTAAACAACATAATCAATAAAATAGATCTCATTGATCTATAAGGAACTTTAGGACCTAATAATAGAGAGTATGTATGCCTTCCTTCTCAACTGCACATAGAACAGTTACAAAAATCCATCAAATATTAGGTCACAAAGAAAGGTACAGTAGATTCTGTATAATGGAAATATTACAAACAACACTTAATTATCACAGTGAAATAAAACTAGAATAAAAAAGTATGAAAACACTACATATCAGAAACTATTGGATACATTTAGAGATCAGAGGAAAGATTCATACACTTAAACACTTACATCAATAAAATAAAAGTGAATGAATCATATCAACTTAAAAAGTGAGAGAAAGAACAACAAATGCACTGAAAGAAAGCACAAGGAAGAAAAAAATAAAGGTAAAGATAGAAAATTAATGAAGATTAGGATTAGAAACCAAAAGGTCAGAGTAATAAAATAAATCAAAATTCTGGTTCTTTGAAAAAAGTAACAAAATATATAAACCACTGGCTACATTAATCAAATGCAAATAGGAGAAACACAACTACAAAATAAGAAAGACAAAGAAGAAATAGACAAGGATGGAGCAAAAAACTTGAGTGTGGGCTACAAATGGGAACAGAACGAAGCAGTTCAGTTCAGTTCAGTCACTCAGTCGTGTCCAACTCTTTGCGACCCTATGGACTGCAGCATGCCAAACTTCCTTGTCCTTCACCATCTCCTGGAGTTTGCTCAAACTCATCTCCATTGAGTCGGTGATACCATCCAATCATCTCATCCTCTGTCATCTCCTTCTCCTCCTGCCTTCAATCTTTCCAGCTTCAGGATCTTTTCTAATTAGTCAGTTCTTTGGCCACCTGTGGCCAAAGTACTGGAGCTTCAGCTTGAGCATTAGTCCTTCCAATGAATATTCAGGATTGATTTCCTTTACAACTGACTGGTTTGATCTCCTTGCAGTCCAAGGAACTCTCAAGAGTCTTCTCCAACACCACAGTTCAAAAGCATCAATTCTTCTGTGCTCAGCTTTCTTTATAGTTCAACTCTCACATCCATACATGACTACTGGAAAAACCATAGCTTTGACCAGATGGGCTTTTGCTGGCAAAGGAATGTCTTTGCTTTTTAATATGCTGTCTATGTTGGTCATAGCTTTTCTTCCAAGGAGAAAGTGTCTTTTAATTTCATGGGTGCTGTCACCATCTGCAGTGATTTTGGAGTCCAAGGAAATAAAATCTGTCACTGTTTCCATTGTTTCCCAGTCTATTTTCCATGAAGTGATGGGACCAGACGCCATGATCTCTGTTTTTTGAATGTTGAGTTTTAAGCCAGCTTTTTCACTCTCTTCTTTCACTTTCATCAAGAGGCTCTTTTGTCCCTCTTCACTTTCTGCCATAAGGGTAGTGTCATCTGCATACTTGAGGTTACTGGCATTTGTCTTGGCAATTTTGATTCCAGCTTGTGCTTCATCCAGCCTGGCATTTTGCATGATGTACTCTGCATATAAGTTAAATAATCAGGGTGACAATGTACAGCCTTGATGTACTCCTTTCCCAATTTGGAACCAGTCTGTTGTTCCATGTCGGGTTCTAACTGTTGCTTCTTGACCTACATACAGGTTTCTCAGGAGGCAGGTAAGGTGGTCTGGTATTCCTATCTCTATAAGAATTTTCCACAGTTTGTTGTGATCCACCCAGCCAAAGGCTTTGGCGTAGTCAAAATGAATGAAGCTGACTGTTTTTCAAATGAGTAACAAAAGTAACATAATCATTCTAAACAGGAAGGGGAGAACTAAAGTGGGGAAACACACCCAAGTTATTTTGGTACACAGTATTTTGACTAAATACATTGACTAAAGGAAAGAAAAAACTGAACGCCTATATTGAACTTTAGTTAGTAGGCTTGTTTTCACAATGATATGAGTTAGCTATTCTGAAGCCGTTTTGGGGAGTCTTTTAGCATTGAGCAAATAAGTAACTATTTTGAAGGTAATTGGAATCAGAGTTCTTACAGTTTGAGAAGGGCATTATAGATGTGAAAAGGGGGAGCTCGAAAATGTACTCTATTGTGTTGACTGAAACTGGACATATCAGTATAAACTGATGGGTTTTAATATCTATCTATCTATCTATATCTATCTATCTATCTACCCAAAGACAGAAATTAAAAGAGATAAAGCTATCTGTGCCTATCTATAGCTCACCAGGCTCCTCTGTCCATGGGGATTCTCCAGGCATGGATACTGGAGTGGGTTGCCATGCCCTCCTCTAGGGGATCTTCCCAACCCATGGATTGAACCTAGGTCTCCTGCATTGCTGATGGATTCTCTACCATCTGAGCCACCAGGGAAGCATATCAACCTATTTCTACATATATCTCGAATATCTTGTCATGGCAGAGTACAAGGAAGTGCTTGAAAAATGGACAAAAGGACAGAAGAGTCAGCTTAGAGGGAGTTTCACTGACTAAATGTAGGACAATTTTTACATCAAAATAAATAATAGTAACAGATTATAATACACTGAATAAAACAAGAGTCTATAGAACATTCTGATATAAATGAATGAATAAATAAATAATTAGGACAAAAGTTATTGCTTGTATTAGAATGCCAACTAAAATATGTAGAAGGAATGGTGGAGTTACATCCTTTGGCCATCACAATAGTAATAAATGATGTGGGCAAAATCATCAACTGACACTAGTAATTTAACGAGGAACTTGGTATTTACATGGTTCCAAATGATCTCCTGACAGAAGTCTTACTAATTAAAAAAGGGCAAAAAAAAAAAAGACACTACAGTGGGAAAACTTGATATGCACTATCCTAACCAAGTGACTGAAGTTAACTTCACCATTGATGGTTAAAATACATGTTACGCACCTGCGCCTTTGATGACTGAGAAGGACACAGCCTTTCTCTTGTGGTGTTCCTGCTAAAATGCCATAAACAAAAAGCTAGTAATTTGTGATGTTAGATGAGATCTGGACCAGATTTTTTAAACTATTTTTTTTTATTTTTGCTGAAAAGAACATTTTGGGGACAATTGACAAAATTTACATTAAATATTTTATAGTGAGAAATAATATTTTATTAATACCAATTTTATGATTTTGATTATTATACTTATAAGAGCATGTCTTTGTTATTAGGAAATATAAACTGTAGTATTTGGGGGTAAAAGGGTATGATATCTGGCATTTACTCCAAAATGAAAAACTTGTGTATACAGAGGGAATGATAAAATACATAGTAAAATATAAAACAATTGGGGAAATTTGGGTGAAGGGTTAACAGGAGTTCTTTGTACTATTCTTCCAACTTTTCTACTAGTTTTGAATTATTTCAAATTAAAAAAGTAAGAAAGAGAAACATTTTAAAATATTTTCAAGAAGATGTAGGAGAATAATTTTGTTCTATAGGAATTTTTGAATTCATGTACAAAGCAGAAACCATAATGGAGTAGAGTAAAATGACATATTCATGTACAATAAAGAAATCTATAAATAGAGAAACCAAACTGCAAATGATAAGAAAATACTTGCTATGCCTAAGATTAGTATCCAGAAGATATTTTTAAAATTACAAATGATCAAATAGAAAAATCAGCAAAGGATATGAATGGACGAGTCACAGAAGAAGGTAACAAGCCTGTGAAAAGATGACTAACTGCACTAGGAATTAGGGAGAAACAAATTAAAATAACAGTGGCATACTATTTCATATTTATTCAAATGATTGTTCAAAATTACACAATTTGGTAATAACTTTTGTTGAAAGGATGTAGGTGAAAGGGGACTTCCTTAATTGGTTTAAAGATTCTGGAGATCTAGTATAGTTGAATGTGTGAACAATTCCACCTTTAGGTATGTAGCCTAGATAATCTCCAAAGAAACAGGAGAGGGTTGCTCTCTCCAGCATTGATAACTAGTGAAAAATTGGAAAACAACCTCATAGTCATCAACAGATGACATCAACAGATGGATCAGTGATTTGTGGTATCATACAATTCGTTTAAAAGGAATGAAACAGAGCTACATGTGTTAACATGTAGAAATCTCAAAAACAAAATCTTAGGTGAAAAAAGCAGGTAGCAGAAATTCATAGGGTGAAATTTATAAAGACATAAAATCCATAATGTATATTTTTAAGGAATAAGAAAAGAGAGAGTTCTTGCCCTGGGAGAATTGGTAGGCATTTGAAGAGGGTCAAGTAAAGGCATGATTACAATGCAGTACAACAAAAGCCCCTGTTAGAACGGACAGCTAATAACGGGCGGGCGAGTGGAGAAGGTGGAGGAACGCTTCCCGGAAATGGCAAAGCCTTCCACACCTCTCTCCCGCCCTGAACCAAGCCCTGAAAGACAAGAAGGGGTTACCCAGGTCAGAGATGGCAAGGAAGGGTGTTTCCAGCAGATAGTGAAATTTGCAAAATCCCAAAGGGCAGAAACTGTAGAGCTTGGTTTAGAAACTGTCAGTGATTCCTTGGAGCTAGAGTAGAGGAACGGGGCAAAGAAAGGGATGGAGGGCGTTCGTGGGCACCTACTGACATAGGGTCTGACTAGGCTAAGGAATTGGCCTGCCTCGTGACAGCTAGAAGAATATTGAAGCTGAAGAGTAACAGGTGCACCATGAATTATATAAGAGGATGGCTCTGGAGGCAAGATTAGTTGTTTTGTTTGTTTCTGTTTTAAAAGAAAGTGAAAGTGAAGTCGCTCAGTCTTGTCCGACTCTTTGCGACCCCGTGGACTGTAGCCCACCAGGCTCCTCAGTCCATGGGATTTTCCAGGCAAGAATACTGGAGTGGGCTGCCATTTCCTTCTCCAGGGGATCTTCCCAACCCAGGGATCGAACCCAGGTCTCCCGCATATGCAGGCAGACGCTTTAACCTCTGAGCCACCAGGGAAGCCAGACAAGAAATAATGGGGTCTCAACTGAGACAGAGGATGTGGTGGCTGAGAGTTACCTGGAGTGTCCAACCAGTAGAGTAGGACTCAGGGAGGGAGTAGCTGTAGGTGTGGGGAGAGGAGCCGCTGGCTTGGGTATCTTGGGTGCCTTATGGAGTGACAGAGGCCACTTTTTGTGCCACCTGACCCCGCCCCTGGCCACCATGACTGCACCAGGAACGAGCATCTTACAAAATGCTTCGTTCAAATGGAAAAAAGTACAGAGGAAGGACTGAGGATGGTGGTTACCGCTGAACGGATTTTCTCGGTGGTAGTGGTGGGAGAGGGGTGGGAGACGCTTGGGGTTTGTGTGGCTTGGGACTCATTTGGAACGTTTTAACTACAAAGTAAAAGCTGATGTAAATGCAACGTGCACTGGTGTTACATTTCTGTGAGCACACGGGTGTCATTTTATTTTCTGCACTCTTCTGTATGAACTAAATTTAATAACCAAATGGCGAGAAACAGAGAAATGTGCCAGAAACAGAGGAGCTTCAGTGCAGGAAGGGCTTTGAGCCCTATTAAAGGGTTAAAACAGCAAGCGGCGGGGGCGGGGAATGTTGCCTTTGAAAGCCTTTGTGTGCGCGCAATGCGTGCAGAGAGAAAAGCCTCGGGGGAGACCTGTACGCGGCTGAGTGGGTGGGGTGGGTGGGGGGAGGCGCGCGCGCGGATTTTCCGCCTAGCCCCGCGCCGGTCCCGCCCCGAGCCCCAAGCCCCAAGCCCGCGGAAGCCCCTCCTCCTTCCGTGACACCGCCTCCGTCTCTAGGTAACGTGGAGTTGGGGGGTGGTCAAACAAAGCGGCCGAAAGGTGGACGCTGCCTGCTGGCCCCTTTTCTCGGACCCGTGACCCTCGGACGCTCGAAGCCATGGCCCTGCCGCTGCTGCTCGGCAACAGCTTCAACCGTAATGTGAGTAGAGAGGGCACCCGAGGTCAGAGGTCCCAGCCAAAGTTTGGGGTCCAGGTGTTGCCACTTCCCTGGCCTCCTAACGCTGCTTCGCCTTCTGTGGATTGGGCGCAGCTTGGGTCAAACTTTGAAGGCTCTTGGACTACCTGCCCTTCCCCCTCTGTCCAGCTGCATCTAGATGCTTTCCTTACATTAGATACAGAAGTAGAGTCCTTATAGATGCTAAGACCCTCGAAGGTAGCCGGTGGTAGGGTTGATGATAGTCATCGATGAGTGTTGAAAGGTGTGCCGGGGGCTGTGTTTTAATCACATTACACGGCATTAGATGCTCCCAACAGCCCTTTGTATCAGCTATTTTTAATTCCTATTTTACAGTTGAAGAAACTGAGGCACAGAGCGATGAGGCAGTCACTCACTGGCCAGAGCTACACAGTCTCACTGGTGAAGCTAGGTTTCCTCCAGGCAACCAATCTCCACAGCCCAGGAACCTAATCACTCTCCTTAATACCCTTTGTGAAAGTGTTATTAAAGTGAAAAAACCTGACACTCTCAAGGCTGGTAGGGGGCGGATAAGGGTTCCATTAGAGAGCAGGATCCAAACTTGTAGTTCTTTCTTCATTTAGGATTGGGAATGGTTCATTTCAAAACAAAATGAAAGTACCAAACAACACAACATTAAAAACCCTGAGCATGCAAGAACTTTTGCCAGTAAATAGCATCTTCTTTAATCCACAACAGAAAAATGATTCAGGTTTTTGTTTGCACTTGTCCCTATTCTTTACTGGGGTTTCTAGATGTATCTGTAAGAAGGGAAATTGATGGGACCACTCAAGGTATTTGTGTATACCTCTGGTAAGTTTAGAAAACAGGCTGCAGATTGAAGCATTCGACTTTATGGATGCTGAACAGTGTCTGTATCCAAGTTGTTGGCCCTAAGGTACCAGTTTTCTTGTAGCTTCAGGCCAGTGCATTCTGACCCCTGCAGGTTGGCTGGTCAGTTCAGCTTATTTCTTGACCACTGGTTTGTGCTTGGCTGATGCGTAGAGGCTGGCCTTCTTTCCTAACATTGTCCTTCGGTAAGATTATTGTTGTTTAGTCGTGTCCAACTCTTTGTGACACCATGGACTGTAGCCCGCCAGGCTCCTCTGTCCCTAGGATTTCCCAGGGAAGAATACTGGAGTGGGTTGCCGTTTCCTACTTCAGGGGATCTTTCTGACCCAGGGGTCGAACCCACATCTCTTGTGTCTCCTGCATTGGCAGGTGGATTCTTTACCACTGAGCCACCTGGGAAGCCCTTGGTAAGATTAAGCCAGTCATAAATTAAGTAAAGCCCCTGAAAGGCAGGGCATGAAAAAGGATTCCAGAAATAAAGAAGCATGCTGTGTAAAAGTAATTCTAATCAAAATTGAATGTAGAGCCCACAGCTTTGGGCGTAGCAACACCTCAGATCCTCAGCTCTCACATACAGTGATTAAGAGTGGGAAGAACAGTGGTTGGATGAGATATTTTAAAATCTGCAAGGCTGTACTGAGTGTACTTTGCTTTTTTTAAAGTTTTTTTTCTTTATTGTGAAGTATAACACATATACAGAAAAATGCACAATGAATGATATCAAGAAGGAAAATATTACCAGGACTCCCAAAGCATCAACCTTGACTAGGGTTGCCAGATTTAGCAAGTAAAAATACATGTCCCAAATAGTGCATGGGATCTACTTATATTAAAAGATTCTCTGTTGTTTATCTGAAATTCATATTTAACTGAGCAGCTTGTATTTTACATGGCAACCCTACCTATGACCCTTTCTGGTCATTACACCTTCTTTATTCTCTGAAGGCAACTACTCTCCTGGCTGCTATCACTGTAGTTCGGTTTGGCTTGCTTTTGAAATTTGTGTCAATGGAAATGTCCGGTTTTTATTCTTTTGTGGCTGGCTTTTTTTTTAAAGCTCAGCATTATGTTTGTGAGATTTGTTCATGTGCCTGTCTGTAGAGATAGTTTGTATGTTTTCACTGCTCTAGAGTATTCTACTGTATGGGTGTTGAAAGTAAAAGTGTTAGTCCCTCAGTCGTGTCCAACTCTGCAACCCCAAGGACTGTAGCCGGCCAGGCTCCTCTGTCCATGGGATCTCCCAGGCAAGAATACTGGAGTGGGTAGCTATTCCCTTCTCCAGGGGATCTTCCTAACCAAGGAACTGAACTCAGGTCCCCTGCGTTGCTGCAAGATTCTTAACCATCTGAGCCACCAGAGAAGCCCTGTATATATATAGGAAAATACTGTATGGGTATGACATCGTTTATTTTTTTTTAATTTAATTTTAGTTATTTATTTTTTAACTTTACAATATTGTATTTGTTTTGCCATACATTGACATGAATCCACCATGGGTATACATGTGTTCCCCTTCCAGAACCCCCCTCCCACCTTCCTCCCCATCCCATCCCTCCGGGTCATCCCGGTGCACCAGCCCTGAGCACCCTGTATCATGCATCGAACCTGGACTGGCTATTCGTTTCACAATGACATCATTTATATACACAGTTTACTCTTGACAGAGATTAGGTTTGTTTGGGGTTATTAAAAAATAGTTTGCTGTGACTGTTGTTCATGTCTCTGAGTACAATTGCCAGATCAAATGGTATTCTTTTTTTTAAAAGTCAAGTTCTTTTTTTTTAATATAATTTTAAAATTTCTCACATGGCATTCTTAGGTTCAGCTTTGATAGATGTTGTCATAGTGCTTTAGTTCAGTTCAGTCACTCAGTCGTGTCCAACTGTTTGCAACCCCATGGACTGCAGCACGCCAGGCCTCCCTGTCCATCACCAACTCCCAGAGTTTACTCAAACTCATGTCCATTGAGTCGGTGATTCCATCCAACCATCTCATCCTCTGTCATCCCCTTCTCCTCCCGCCTTCAATCTTTCCCAGCATCAGGGTCTTTTCAAATGAGTCAGTTCTTCCCATCAGGTGGCCAAAGTATTGGAGTTTCAGCTTCAGCATCAGTCCTTCCAGTGAATATTCAGGACTGATTTCCTTTAAGATGGACTGGTCATAGTGCTTATATCAATTTAAATTCCCACCAACATTTTATTTTCCTGTTGGATCACAACAAAGAGTGGAAAATTCTTTAAGAGATGGAAATACCAGATCACCTTACCTGCCTCCTGAGAAACCTGTATGCAGGTCAAGAAGCAACAATTAGAACTGGACATGGAACAACAAACTGATTCCAAATTGGGAAAGGAGTACATCAAGGCTGTATATTGTCACCCTGCTTATTTAACTTATATGCAGAATACATCATGTGAAATGCTGGGCTGGACGAAGCACAAACTGGAATCAAGATTGCTGGGAGAAATATCAATAACCTCAGATACGCAGATGACACCACCTTTATGGCAGAAAGCAAAGAGGAATGAAAAAGCCTCTTGATGAAAGTGAAAGAAGAGAGTGAAAAGGCTGGCTTAAAACTTAACATTCAAAACGCAAAGATCATGGCATTCAGTCCCCTCACTTCATGGCAAATAGACGGGGAAACAATGGAAACAGTGACAAATTTATTTTCTTGGGCTCCATAATCACTGCAGATGGTGACTGCAGCCATGAAATTAAAAGACGCTTGCTCCTTGGAAGAAAAGCTATGACCAACCTAGACAGCATATTAAAAAGCAGAGGCATTCCTTTGCCAACAAAGGTCCATCTAGTCAAAACTATGGTTTTTCCAGTAGTCATGTTTGGATATGAGAGTTGAACCGTAAAGAAAACTGAGCCCTGAAGAATTGGTGCTTTTGAACTGTGGTGTTGGAGAAGACTCTTAAGAGTCCCTTGGACTGCAAAGAGATCAAACCAGTCCATCATAAAGGAAATTAATCCTGAATATTCACTGGAAGGACTGATGCTGAAGCCAAAGCTCCAATACTTTGGCTACCTGATGCAAAAAGCTGACACATTGGAAAATACCCTGATGCTGGGAAGGATTGAAGGCAGGAGGAGAAAGGGACTACCGACAGAGGATGAGATGGTTGGATAGCATCACCGACTTGGTGGATATGAGTTTGAGCAAGCTCTGGGAGTTGGTGATGGACAGGGAAGCCTGGTGTGCTGCAGTCCATGGGGTCGCAAAGAGTCGGACACAGCTGAGCTACTGAATAGAACCATATTCTTTTTTTTTAAATTTTAAATTAGTTTATTTATCTATTTTTTAACTTTGCAATAGTGTATTTGTTTTGCATACATTGACATGAATCCATCATGGGTGTACATGTTTTCCCCTTCCAGAACCCCCCTCCCACCTCCCTCCCCATCCCATCCCTCCAGGTCATCCCGGTGCACCAGCCCCGAGCACCCTGTATCATGCATCAAACGATGCCCATCAGCAGACGAATGGATAAGGAAGCTGTGGTACATAGACACAATGGAATATTGTGCAGCCATTAAAAAGAATACATTTGAATCAGTTCTAATGGATAGAACCATATTCTAACACTCAATTCTGTTAGTCTTTTGAATTTTATTATTACTTATCTGTTTTTAAGGTAATTTTATTTATTCATTGGCTGTGCTACGTCTTCATTTTTTTGTTGTTGTTGTACATGGGCTTTTCTGTAGTTGCAGTGAATGGGGGCTATTCTTCAGTTGTACTGCACAGGCTTCTCATTGCGTGGCTTCTCTTGTTGCAGAGCATGGGCTCTAGCATGCGTGGGCTTCAGTAGTTGCGGGTCCCAGGCTCTGGAGCATGGGCTTAGTTGCCAGGCGGTATGTGGGATCTTCCTGGACCAGAGGTGGAATCGCTGGATGGGTAAGGTGGATTCTTACCCATCAGGGAAGCCCTAAATTTTAGTTATTTTGATCAGTGGGTGTAGTGCAGCTCTGTAATTTTAATCTGTGGTTCTCCAATTCCTAGTGAAATTGAGCACAGTTCACACATTTTTTGGTCATTTGGATAGTTTCTTTTGTGTGGTACCTATTTGTCTTTTGTCTACTTTCTGTTGGGCTGCTTGTCTTTTTCTTAGTGATCTGTAGGAGTTCTGTATAGATTTTGGATATGACTCCTTTGTCAGATGTATGTGTTGTAAATATCTTTCAGTCTGTGGTTGGCCTTTTTACTCTCTTAATGGTGTTTTTGATGAAGAATTTGTCCTTAATTAAATTAGTACTTTTTGTTTTCTATTTAAGAAATAGCTTCTTACATCAAGTTCATGATGATATTTGCCTGTGTTATCTTCTGGAAATTTGATTGTTTTTACCTTTCACATTTAGATCTATAATCTAACTGGAATACATTTGTAGGTGTGTGTGTGAAAAGAGGTAGGGGTCAGGTTGTATTTTTCCCCATGTAGCTCTTCAGTTAACCCAGAACCGTTTGTTAAAGAACAAAATTCTGAGTAAAATTTAAAGAGCTTATTGGCTTTATTCAGTGATTCATGAATCAGGCAGATGGAAAGGAGCTCTAAAGAGCTATACAAGGCAAGAGATTTTGAGAAGTTTTGCTAGGCAAAAAATCAGATTGGTTATTGTAAGGTTACTTTCCTTATAGGGAATGGCAGGGGTTTATCAGGCAGATTACCTAACTAATGCTGATCAGGAGATTCATGGTTGACTGGTTTAAGATTCTATTTTTGGGAGAGCTGAAACTATAACAACATTAAATTTCAGTTTGGTGACATAGGGCTTAGCGTAAGCAACTCCATTTGAGTCCTGTTGTCTCTAACACATTTTTGGAAATGGCCAACTTTTTTTCCAGTAGAGCTACATTTGTCATAAATCAAGTATCCAAAATATGTGTGGGTCTGCTTTTAGACTTGTGAATGTATTTTTAAAAAGTATTTATTTACTTTATGCTTTAGACCATTAGGAGTGTGTGTGTGTGTGTGTGTGTGTGTGTGAACTAGAAAGTGATAGTATACTTACTGGATATCTTAGGCTGTCCTTCCACAAATCAGTATTTATATATTGAGTATCCTAGTATGTGCCCAAAGCAGGTGGCTACATTAAAAAATTGTTACACTAGCCTTGGGACTAAATGTGCTATGTGTTGCCAAAAAATTAATATTTTAAAAAACTTGCACTTAGTTAGAAGGTTGGATGCTGTCTGGCACAGATTGGTCACAGAGTCCTAAAGCCAAATCTGGCCTTTTTATCCCGGCCTCCTTCCTGCCTGTTACAGAGCTCTGCTTGTTGAATTAAATTGTTGAGAGAAAAACCTTGGCCTCCTGGAGATAGCATAATTATTGGCTGTTTGGGTTTAAAATTATAACACAAGCTCACTCACTTTTACTGCTTTTTCTTAGAAATTGAAAAAGGAACTTACTCCCCATCTTAAATTAGTTGCTGGTAGTCGGTCATGAGCAAGAGGTTGATTTCTGTCTACAGCCAGGTGATGTGCAACCTCTCCTCTCATCTCTGAAGAACAAGAAGTATTGTGCTTTCTAAGATATAGGCATTTGTATCACTGATGACGTTCACATTATTTTAATGTGAATTAATTGCAAACCTAGGGGGAAGATCACAATTTCAGACACAAAATATCCTTTTTTTTCCCCCCATGCTGGATTTGTATTAAGCTAAGAGAATCTCAGGCATATTGTCAAAAATGATAGGCTATTAAAGTTAAAAGGGACAGTTCCAGCCAGAGCTGAAAATCCCTTCTTCTGCATTTTAGACAGATGGTTGTGTAGCTGATCCTGAATGCCTCTAATGACTAACGAGGAGCACACTTTCTGTTTTTCATGAAGATACCTCGCCACCATCTTAGGAGAGTTTGTTGTAAATAGTCCATCCTCTATAAGTGTTGTAAACAGTTCATCCTCTAATTTATAATGAAGCAACTGTTTCCTTAATAAGAAAAAGGGATTATTTAAATTTACAACAGTAAAATAAAACAAGTTTATGTGTCAAACCTGGACTGGTGATTTGTTTCACACATGATAATATACATGCTTCCATGCCATTCTCCCATATCATCCCGCCCTCGCCCTCTCCCGTAGAGTCCATAATACTGTTCTATTTATCTGTGTCTCTTTTGATGTCTCGCATACAGGGTTATCTTTACTGATTGACTAAATACCATATATATGTGTTGGTATACTGTATTGGTGTTTTTCTTTCTGGCTTACTTCACTCTGTATAATAGGCTCCAGTTTCATCCACCTCATTAAGAACTGATTCGAATGTGATGGGGAGGGAGGTGGGAAGGGGGTTCTGGAAGGGGAAAACATGTACATCCATGGTGGATTCATGTCAGTGTATGGCAAAACAAATACAATATTGTAAAGTTAAAAAACAGAAAATAAACTAATTTAAAAAAATCAGTTTATTATGCTTGGGAAGAGTAAGTATTATTTCATTAACCTTTGTGTCACATGTGTATAACGGCACTAGCTTGCACTAAAATCTATTTGTTATTGTGGCTGTAGTCAGCATTTGAAAACCACTCTCATTAGAGCCATCTTCACCAATTTCTTGCCTCTGACTTAAATTCTCATCTTCAGCATCCTTCAAGGCCAAATCTAGTCTCTCACCATCCAGGAAGTCTCAACTGATCCTAGTCAGTCTTTCTTAGTGTTTTTCTTTTGTTTGTTTGTTTTTGATTAAGGTGAAACTCACGTAATATAAAATGAGCCATTAACCATTTCAAAATGTACAATTCAGTGGCATTTAGTACATCCACAGTGTTTTGCGACTGTCATCTCTATCTAACTAGTTCCAAGACATTTTCATCCCCCCACAATCTTTTACCCCAGGGGAACCTTTGAAATGATTTTCAGGTCTTGGGGGAACTCCTGCGTAAAAATGATTTCTATAGCCCATGGTATGTTAGCAAGATCCATGAGTTGTAGATATAGTGATCCAATAATAATTGTCTCTTTTGAGTAAAGAATAATGGTTTTCTGTGGATTTGTTGATTTTGGCCAAGTAATTCACCTACTCTGTGTGATTTTCTTTTCTCACAAAGGATCTCAACTCTAATGAGAGTGCCCTAGGGGAAACATCAGGGCTTTTTTTTTTCTTACTGTAAAATTTCCTGCTTGATTTTCTTCCCTTTTTTCCTTACCCAAGTAGACCTAAAAATCCTCTCACAGTTTCTACTATAGAGGGTTGCTGGCAAGGTATGAAATGTGGTATGAGCAAGAATAGTTTTCTCCCTCATTTAAAACTAAAAAAAGGACTTTTAGCCAGATTTTCTTGAGAAACAAGCAGGTAGTTAAGCTTAGCTTACCTTTCTTTTCTTTTCATACTTTTAAAAAATTCATAAGGCATCATGATACATTTCTGGTAAATACTATTTTAATCCAAGGTGGGATTTACTTTTTCCAAAAAGTAGGCTTAGTTGATTTAATTTAAATAAAGGTTGTATGTTCACTTTACTTAATGCTGTTTATAACATGAAAATATAGACGGTGTTAAATAAGCAAAACTCCTAAAATCATACTGACAAAGCAATATGAATAAAAATACAGCCTGAGACATAATTTTATGTGAGACCTAAAAATTGTGTTTTCTTAATGGCTGATACGATCAGGCTCAAATATAAACAGTTATGCAGTCATTATAATCTTGATTTCCTTGTAGACCTATATATACATAAGAAAATAGTTTTTTAAAAAACCAAAAGAATGAAAATTAGATCTTCAGGGTGAAACCTAGGCTTGTATTTTGTCATATAGACATGCAATTCTGAGTCAAATTTGAGGTAAGTACATACACATTTGGTTTTCAACTGAGATGAGGTTTCTCACCTTTCTCTTGATACTTGTTAAGCAAGGAAAGCTTTGCTTATATTTGTGAGAAGTTAAAAACTGCAGCAAAATGTTCACTACTTTTGTATGAATTGCAGGATACTTGATTTTCACATAAATTTGGAACTGGTTATATGTGTGTTTAATTTTATAAGAAATTGCTGAACTATCTTCCAAAGTGTCTGTACCATTTTGGATTCCCACCAGCAATGAATGAGAGTTCCAGTTATTCCAAATTCTTGAGAGCATTTGGCATTGGCAGTGTTTTGGATTCTAGCCAATCTCATAGGTGTGTAGTTCTTGATTTAAACTTTTATTTCGTCAGTAGCTTAAGAATGATGTTGAACGTCTTTTCGTGTCCTTATTTGCCATCCGTATATCCTCTTTGGTGAAATGTCTGTTCATGTCTTTTGCCCATCTTTAATTGGGTTGTTTCCTTATTGTTGAGTTTTGAGAGTTCTTTATATATTCCAGATACAAGTCCATTGTTGGATATGGGGTTTACAAATATTTTCTTCCAGTCTGTGGCTTGAATTTTAATTCTCTTAAAACAAGGCTAGAAAACATGTATACATTTTTAAAGATAAAATACCACATGAATCCACACTGATATTTGAAATGTTAATTAAGGATTACAGAAATTTTAATTTCTTTGATTCTTTACTTACATTGAAAATCTTGATTCATAAAGACATTAGCATAATTACTTGCTTTTGTGCATGCATGTGTGTCTGCTTGGTTGTTTCTGACTCTTTGCGACCCCTTGGACTGTAGCCCACCAGGCTCCTCTGTCCATGAAGTATTCCAGGCAAGAATACTGGAGTGGGTTGCCATTCTACTTCAGGGGATCTTCCTGACCCAGGGATTGAACCCACATCTCCCACATCTCCTGCATTGCAGGCAGATTCTTTACCACTGAGCTACCTGGGAAGCCCAATTATTTGCTTTATCCTACCATAAATAAGAGGCTTCCCTGGTGGCTCAGACAGTGAGGAATCTGCCCATGATTCAGGAGACCCAGCATCATTAGTCATTAGAGAAGTGTAAATTAAAACCATAATGAGATATTGCTTCATACCCACGAGGATAGCTATAACAAAAAAAAGATAATACCAAGTATTGATGAGGATATATAATAATTGAAACCCTCTTATACGGAAAAGTCTGCAGTTGCACAGAAGTTTATACATGGAGTTACTATATGACACAGCACTCCTAGGTATATACCCAAGAGAAAAGAATTTGTTCACAAAAAATTGTGTACATGAATGTTCGTAATAGAATTATTCATAGTAGACAAAAAGTAGAAACAACCCCAATGTCTGTCAACTGGTAAATGGGTAAACAAAATGTGGTATATTAATACAATAGAATATTATTTAGCCATAAAAAGGAATGAAATACTGATACATGCCACAACATAGATGGACCTCAAAAGTATTATACCACATGTGATATGTAAAAGACTACATATTATATGATCCCATTTATGTGAAATATACAGAATAGGCAAATCTATAGTGACAGAAAGATGAGTAGTTGCCTAGACGTATGTGTGGATGAAGGGAAGTGGAGAGTGACTGCTAATGGGTATTTTTTTTTTGATGATGAAATTACTCTGAGATTATGATAAAGATTGCACAATTTTGTAATTATAGTGAACTCCATTGACTTGTATATTTTAAATGGGTGAACTTTATAATAGACATTTATTTTGCTTCCATAGCTTAGCTATTGTAAATAATTCTGCTATGAACATTGAAAAAGTGATAAGTGAAAATGTTAGTTGCTCAGCTGTGTCTGACTGTGACCCGATGGACTGCAGCAGCCTGGGTCCTCTGTCCATGGAATTTTCCAGGCAAGAATACTGGAGTGGGTAGCTATTCCCTTTTCCAGGGGATTTTCCTGACGCAGGGATTGAACCTGGGTCTCCTGCACTGCAGCAGATTCTTTGCCATCTGAGCCACTGAACATTAGGGTGCAGGTAATCTCTTTGAATTAGTGTTTACATCTTTCTGGATATATAGCCAGATAAAGAATTAATGTCCAAAATATATAAACAGCTCATATAACTCAATGTATGAAAAAAAACAAAAAACACAAATAGCCTGATTTAAAAATAGGCAGAAGCACCTCAGTAGACATTTTTCCAAAGAAGACATACAGATGGCCAATAGGCACATGAAAAACATACTCAACATTGCTAATCATCAGGGAAATGCACATCAAAACCACAATGAGATATCACCTCACATCTGCCAGAATGGCTATCATCAAAAAGACCACAAACAACAAATGTTGGCAAGGATGTAGAGAAAAGGAAACCCTTGTACACTGCTGGTGGGAATGTAAATTGGTTCAGCCACTATGGAAAACAGTATATGGAGATTCCTCAAAAACGCTAAAAATAGAACTACTATATGATATACAAATTATACCTCAATGAAACTGTTAAAAAAACAGCCAAAGAAAGGAGTTGGTGGGGGTATATTGCTAGACAGTCAAACGATAGGTGTTTACTGTGCCAGATCACAGGATTGTTTTGATTTAGTTTTCAGTTACTCATTCCTGTTAACTTTTGAAATGTCCTTGAAATCACATGATTGCAGACTGAGCCACTTTGTTTGAGACCTTTTTTTTTTTTTTGGCCATGCTGTATGGGTTGTGGGATCTCTGTTCCCTGACCAGGGATTGAAACTGGGGCATGGCAGTGAAAGCACCTAATCCTAACCACTGGATCACTAGGGAGCTCCAGATTGGGCTACTTCTTGCGACTGCTGTTCATACTTTGGAAATGATGTGAAACTGTTATTGCTAGTCCTAAATGTTAATTTGCATTTCAGAAAGCAAAGTCTCTTTGCCTACTCAGGTATCAAACATGTGATTTTGGTTATTTTTGTATTCTGTCCTGAACTTTATAGTGACTTAATCTAAATTATCTCATATGGTAAGAACTCTAGAGATGTGGCAGTTTTAGGTTTAGACAGTGGATGATGAATGTCATAAAGGGCTCAGATTCTTTTTATCTCTCCATTTTGCCATCTTCAGAATGCTGGGTTTTCTTAGGCTTGTAACTTCATGGTTGCAATATGGTTGCCTCAGTTCCTCAGTTGCCTCAGACATCACAACTTCCTATAACCATGTTCAAGACAAACGGGAAGGAGGGATGGGGTAAGGCTCTTATATCAGAAAACAATGTGTTTCCAGGCTGCCAGTAGGTTTCTACCTTACATCTTATTGTCTAAACTTCAGTCACTTGGCTATCCTTTGCTACAAGGAACATTGGGAGCTTGATTTTTCACCATCTATTTTTGGAGCTGGGAAAGAGAAAAGGCAACAAACAATGGCTGTTGGGAGCCAGAAAATTTTGTTTGCCACACCAGCCACAGACTCAGTATCTGTGAGTCTAAATGCTCTTCTCAGCCTTAGCATCCCTTTCTTTAAACTTTTTTGTTTTTAAATTATACAGGTATTTCTCTGATAATGAGTGATGTTGAGCATCTTTTCATGTGTTTGTTAGCCATCTGTATGTCTTCTTTGGAGAAATGTCTGTTTAGTTCTTTGGCCCATTTTTTGATTGGGTCATTTATTTTTCTGGAATTGAGCTGCAGGAGTTGCTTGTATATTTTTGAGATTAATTGTTTGTCCATTGCTTCGTCTGCTATTATTTTCTCCCATTCTGAAGGCTGTCTTTTCACCTTGCTTATAGTTTCCTTTGTTGTGCAAAAGCTTTTAATTTTAATTAGGTCCCATTTGTTTATTTTTGCTTGTATTTCCAATATTCTAGGAGGTGGGTCATAGAGGATCCTGCTGTGGTTTATGTCGGAGAGTGTTTTTCCTATGTTTTCCTCTAGGAGTTTTATAGTTTCTGGTCTTACGTTTAGATCTTTAATCCATTTTGAGTTTAGGGTTGGTACACCGGGTTGACCCAGAGGGATGGGATGGGGAGGGAGGTGGGAGGGGGGTTCTAGAAGGGGAAAACATGTACACCCATTGTGGATTCATGTCAATGTATGGCAAAACAAATACAATATTGTAGTGTTAAAAAATAGATAAACTAATTCATTAAAAAAATAAAAGAAAAAATAAATTATACAGGTAACATGAGTATATTGGGGCTTCCCAGGTGGGTCAGTGGTAAAGAATCCACCTGCCAATGCAGGAGACCCGGCCAGGTTTGATCCCTGGGTTGGGAAGATCCCCTGGAGCAGGAAATGGCAACCCACTCCAGTGTTCTTGCCTGGGAAATCCCATGGACAGAGGAGCCTAGTGGGCTACAGTCCCAGGGAGTTGAGAAGGAGTCATACATGACTTAGTAACTAAACAACAGCATGAGTATATTATTAATATCATTGTAAAAATTCAAGCAATACCATCTTTTCTTAACAATGTTCTTTTTCATAATGGAAAACAAACCTAACACTCCAGTTAAACTGGTGAGCTTACTATCTATCCTTTGAATATATTTTGGACTTTTCCACTCAACTGTTGGTTTACTTGCCCCCTTCCCCAACAGCATTCTTGCACGTTTCCTCCTTCCCATCCAGATGCTAGCCTGCCCTCGAAACTCGGCTCTTATCCCCCCTCATTAAAACCTTCCCTGATCATCTCAGCAGAAGCCATCTCTCTGGATCCATAACTGTGAACACTCATATTGTCCAGACTACTCATTTGCCGCCTTACTGGCTGTGTTATGCTTTGCATTCTTGATGTGTGATTGTAACATCCCTCAGCCAACTGAGAAACCAATGATTGAGGCCCTTTGGGTTGGTCTTCCTTACCCAGGGCAGGCCCTCAATAGGTGCCTGTCAATTACCCCTGTCTACCTGTAGCAGCCATGCCTAAAAGGTAGCAGAGATAGACGCCGTTTTGGGAGAATCATCTCTGGAATGCTTCTCGCCAGTGTCTTCCACTGATGCCATGTGACAAATGCTTCTTATTTTAGCAAGAGTGAATATAAAGGAGGAAGAAAGTCATTTGCTTTTGTGACATAAATGAGCAATAAGCCTCTCAGGATGCATGGCTTATACAAAGCAGCCAGGACATCACGTAGATGTCACCATGCAGGTTGTGACCCAAAGCCTCTCTACCATCCAGTGGGATGCTTCTTTTTCCTTGTTGGCACCCAGTTTGGTTTTTTCTGGAGGCAGCAGGTTTTTTCTCTGAACATTCATCAGGCAGTGCCCTGTAGGAGACCAGTCTCCCAAGAACAGGATTCCAGGTATGCAGGAGTGCAAATGTAAAGGGATTTCTTGGTTCATTTCCTGAGGAGGTTTTCCTGTTCCTACCATTGTAGGAAGGGCAGAGTCAACTTTGTAGAGAGGATTCCCCAAAGCAAAACAGAAAGAAGAGGCAGACATTTTCACTCTCTCATTAACCAAAGCCCCAGAATGCCCAAATTTGACCTGGGAACTCCACTATGACAAAGTGACAAGTTTGGCCAGTTGAAGACCAAACAAATTATTTGCTTTCCTGACTATATGTTTGGCATCCCAAAGAAAGGGATGGTCACAAACTGCTGGAGTTTTGGGGGCTATCAGGTCAGTTCACATGGCTGAATGGTTAATTTAGACCACCTTCTCTTCTTCGCTTGCCTTTGGTATTTGAAACAGAGATGTTTGTTTTGTCATTTATAGGACTGTGTTTCATCTCATTTCTGTGAGACGTCAGTCATTCATTGCTCATCTCTATTCATGTTCATACTTAATACCTTATAAAAGGCACCTGAGTAGAAACTCGCCTTGTTACTGAGGAAAGTAAACCCTCTCTTGCCTTTTATTGTTAATGGAAATTTTTATGGAGATGATTGTAGATTTACATGCAGCTATCAGAAACAATACAGAGAGATCCTGTGTATACTTTGCCCACTTTCCCATTGGTAATATATTGCAAAACTACTATAGTAGCACAACCAGGATATTAACATTAATATAATCTGTCGATCTTATTCAGATTTTCCCAGTTTTATTAATACTTGTACTCATTTGCATGTGTGCATTTTATTGCTACAGTTCATCACATGTGTTGGTTACTGTGGCCATCTTGACAGTGAAGGTGCAGAACAGTTTCATTATCACAAGGATCCCTCCTATTGTCACAAGGATCTCTCCTGTTGCTCTTTTATAACCATACTTCCTTCCTTTGCATCAGCCTTCCCCACCCCTTACCCCCAACTCCTGGTCCTGCTGTTCCCCACAGCTTCCCTAACCCCTGTTCTCCATTTCTGAAATTTTATTACTTTGAAATATTACATAAATTAAATCATAAAGTATGTACCCCTTGGGATTATTTTTTTCTCACTCAACATAATTCTCTGGAGCTTTATCCAGGTAGTTTCATGTATCAGTTCTTCATTTCCATTGCTGAGTAGTACTCTGTGTGTGTACCAGTTTCTTTAACAGTTTACCTGTTGAAGAAGTTCTTGCCTGTTTCCAGCTTTTGGTTGTTATGAATAAAGCTGTTACAAATATTCATGTACAGGTTTTTGTGTGGACATGTGTTTTCATTTTTTGGAATAGATGCCTGAGAGTGCAATTGCTGGATCTTATGATAATTGCCTGTTTAGTTTTATTAGAAAAAAACCTACCAAGCTGTTTTTGAGAGCAAATGTACCATTTTACAGTCCAGCAACAGTGATCTCGTTTCTCTGCATCCTAGTTAGCATTCAGTGTTGTCACTGTTTTTCATTTCAGTTATCTTGATAGGTGTGTACAGATACCTCATTCTAGGTTGAGTTGTCATTTCTCTGATGGCTAATGAGTTGAATATCTTTTCATGTGCTTATTTGCCATCTGTATATCTACCTTGGTGAAATGTCTTTTTAGGTCTTTTGCCTGTTTCTAATTGGATTGCTTTGTTTAACTGTTGAGTTTTGAGAATTTTTTTATACATTCTAGATACTAGCCCTTTGTCTAAGATGCGGTTTGCACATTTTTTTCTCCCAATATATAGCTTGTCTTTTTGTCCTATTAATTGTCTTTTGCAGAGCAAAAAAAATTTCCAAATTTTGATGAATTCTAATTTATCATTTTTTTTTCCCTTTATGGACCATGCTTCAATAGTAAGCCTAAGAGCTCTCTGCTTAGCCCTAGATTCTGAAGTTTTTTTCCTATACTTTTCCCTAAAATTTTTGTAGTTTAACACTTTCGTGCAAGTCTGTGACCTGTTTTGGACTAATTTTTGTACAAAGTGTGAAATTTAGGTCGAGATTCATTTGTTGAAAAGGCTGGCCTTCCACCATTTAATTGCTTTTACAACTTTGTGAAAAAAAATCATTTGAGCATATTTGTGTGGGTTTCATTCTGTTCTCTATTCTGTTCCTTTGATCTATGTCTATTCTTCTGCCAATGTCACACTGTTTTTATTCCTGTAGTAATGTGTGTGTGTGTGTGTGTGTGTGTGTGTGTGTGTGTTAGTCCCTCATTTGTGTCCAACTCTGCGACCTCATGGACTATAGCCTGCCAGTCTCCTCTGTCCATGGGATTCCCCAGGCAGGAATACTGGAGTGGGTTGCCATTTCCTCCTCCAGGGGATCTTCCTGACCCAGGGATCCAACCCACATCTCCTGCGTCTCCTGCATTGGCAGGCGGATTCTTTACTACTGAGCCATCTGGGAAACCCATATGCTTTACATAAGATCAATTAATAATGTTATTCTGTTTAAAAAGGGCATTAAAGCAACCTTTTAAAGACTAAATGCATTAATTTGTAATACTTTATATTGCAAGTAATGGAATACCTGACCAATAGAGGCTTAAACAAGCAGGGGTTTATTTTTTTCACCAAGCAGGGAGTCTGGAGGTAGGTGGCTGCTGGCACACATTTAAAGGCTCTACTTTGAGCCAGGATCTCTGCAGTCCTACCCACCTTCCTGCCATGATCCCAAGATGGCTGCTGCAGCTCCAGACAGTATGTATACATCTCAAGGCAAGAAAAAGTGAGCTAGAGGCAGCATCACTTGCGTTTGTTCCTTGGCTTAAGAGGACGAAAGCCTTTTCCAGAATCCCAGAACAGAACTCTGAAAAGGAGGCTGAGGAAGCAAGTAGAGTGTTTAGCTTTATCTAGCTTTTAAATGGAATCCAGCAAGGGAGAAGGAATTTGTGAATGGATGTACTAATCTGCTAGGGACTTCCCAGGTAGCACTAGTGGTAAAGAACCCGCCTGCCAATGCAGGAGACTTAAAAGATGTGGGTTCGATCCCTGGGTTGGGAAGATCCCCCTGAGCACAGCATGACAACCAACTCCAGCATTCTTGCCTGGAGAATCCCATGGACAGAGGAGCCTGGTGGGCTATAGTCCATAGGGTGGCAAAGAGTTGGACATGACTGAAGCAACTTAGCATGCACATGTGTAGTAATCAGCTACAATGAGCCAGTGATCTTAACTGAGTTTGGTGGAAGTCTTTAGAATTCTTTTTATTGATTGGTGCCCTGAGTTTAATTATTTAGAGGGAAATAAACAGTGTTTTCTGAGGAAGGGCTGCACAACTTTCTAGATCTTACTGATTTAAGTTTATTTTTTACTTTACTGATTTAAATACATTATTAAATATATAATACCAACCTTATTGTTACATTGAGTTGATGGCTGAGAATCATGAGCACAACATTTTTCCAAGTTAGGTTTGGAAAGAGAAGAAAATTAGTTTAAAAATGTTTGAAGTTTTCTTTGACATGGCTTTTTAAAATTTTCACATTTGGGGTTTCTTTTTGAGTGATTTAGCTTTATTAATAAGTAATGATAGCTTTCATGCTCCTCTGGTCCTGAGCTCTACCCAAGGCAATTTTGTTATTTTCTCTGGGAAGTTCATAGGATTTGCTCAATTACTTCTTTTTCTCTATAAAAGTATAGAAAAGAAGAAAAGAGAAAATGAATTTCTAAAATAAATATGCTCTGAAGAGAGAGGTAAAAAAAAAAATCTATCCATGGAACAGAAACAAACTAGTCCCAAATCTAGTCAGGCAGGACTACCTATGAATGATGTGTGTGTGTGTGTGTGTGTGTGTGTGTGTGTGTGTGTGTGTGTTACCCCGTGGACTGTGTACCCTGCCAGACTCCTCTGTCCTTGGGACTTTTCAGGCAAGAATACTGGAGTGGGTTGCCATTTCCTCCTCCAGGGGATCTTCCTGACCCAGAGATTGAACCCACTTCTCTTGCATCTCCTGCATTGATGGGTGGATTCTTTATCACTGAGCCACCTGGGAAGTCCACTTAAGAATGATAGTTTCACATATACATTACCATATGTAAAATAGATAAGCAGTGTGTTTGATGTATAACGCAGGGCACCCAAAGCCAGTGCTCTGTGACAACCCAGAGGGATAGGGTGAGGAGAGAGGTGGGAGGAGGGTTCAGGATGGAGGGGGACACATGTATCCTATGGCCGATTCATGTTGATGTATGGCGAAAACCATCCTAATATTGTAAAGTAATTATCCTCCAATTAAAATAAATAAATAAATGTAAAAAAGAATGATAGTTTTAGGTAATTCAGCATCAGATTTTCCACCAACCTCAAAAAGTAGTTAGAAAAGTAAGTTTTGTTGACATATATTAAAATATTAAATATTAACTGGCTCTCTTCAGGCCCTGAATTTTTAGTAACTTCTGGTGGCTGTAAAAGGGTATCTGCAGTACTCTCTAATACCTATTCTGCTTTTCAGAGATTGAGTCTAGGTCCAATTACCTGATCTGTTCCCTCCCTCCCACGTCATGGTGGTCGTTTTTGTTATTACATTTGTCAAAAGCGAAAGTGGTAATTCAACCCTGATGACTTAAGCAAGGGGAGATCTATTCCTTTTCTCTAAGAGGGCACACACAATGCAAGGCCTAATGTTTGTGGGCTCAGGTATTGAGTTTTCATCCTGGATTCACTATTTATATTAGTTGACTGGCATTGGGCAAATTACTTAAACTCTGTTCCTGAGTATCCCCATCTATAAAATGGGGATAATGATAAAGCATACTCAGAGATTTTTTCTGATAATTAAAATAATCTATCACTTCTAAAATGGGCTTCCCTTGTGGCTCAGCTGGTATGGTTTTTATGGTGGTCCTGGCAACTTATAATTATTTACTAATCAATTCAATCATGTGATAAACTGCTCTTCCAATCTCTAGCTACAGAGACGGGATGGTGGTACCAGCTATTAATGTGATGTGAAACATCAAGGAGAGTCTGGCTTTGGCTGCTACCTTTCTGGTGGTGGTGCAGTGTGATGGGACCCAAGGAGTTGAGGTATCAAGGAACACTGGATCTGTGAATAGTATGTTCCTGATGTTATCATTTGCTGAGACATTTGCCTAATCTCTTTACACTGAGATTGAGCACCATTTCACAGCTACCATGGCATAGGGCAGGTTGACATCTGATCCTAAGAGATTGTAATGGCAAATCTCAAGCTTGTGTGTATGTATGTGTATGTTGGGAGGGGCAAACAGTTGAAACAGGTCCCTATCATACCAAACAAATAATCCAAGCAATTAGTTTCTGAGCTATAGAATTTTGAATTGAAATTTCAAGTTAATATTCTGATAGTGCAGAAATGGAATTTTTGCATGCTGTGCTGATGAAAATAATGATGTCAATAGAAATTGACATCATTGAATTTAAGGAAGCATAGGTATATTGTTGTTGATTGGGGTTTGGATGTGTGAATTCACAACTCACAAATCAAGAGTTTTGGAAAGGATTTAGTAATAGTTCCTTTCATGTTAAAAGTATTCAAGAATCTGGTCTGGCTGATTTGATTTTACTTAGCAAAAGAGTTGAAAATATTTGACAATATCTAGCTAATAGCCTGCATAGAGAAATTGCTCAAGAATTTAGCAGGAACTTGATGAACTACATTCTGAACTTTATGCGTAATGGTTTCTCTTCAGTTTTCA
The DNA here is from genome assembly GCA_024291935.2 of Okapia johnstoni. Taxonomy (NCBI): domain Eukaryota; kingdom Metazoa; phylum Chordata; class Mammalia; order Artiodactyla; family Giraffidae; genus Okapia; species Okapia johnstoni. The sequence goes on along the minus strand of CM044305.1, from coordinate 35,509,825 downwards.
TAGCACTGGTAGTTTACAGAAAAGGCCCCCTTATATGGTATACTTAGTCATTGTCACTAGCTGGACAGAAATGTACTGACAAGAGTTCATAGCACTTGAATAGGTGTATGGTGGGGGAAGCCCTTTGCTTCTTCCAGTCTCTTCTCTTTCCCTTGCTGCTGTGATGGTGACCAGGAAAGGGAAGGCCAGCCTTGCTGAGGGTTCTTCAGGCTCAATCCAGTGAGTTAGTTTCCTTCAGAAATTTCAGAAATGAGAAACTCAGCCAATGCTGTTACATCCATATTTGGGAGCTGCAGCAATATATAGGCCAAGAAGCCGGGTGATAGAAATACTTTGTTCTCCTTATTGCTTTTTCTGCTCTCCCTCCTACCCCTTCCCAAATGGAAGTGAGGCTGGCATGAAACTTGCAAGTCACCTCCCATCACTCTTTCTTTCTTAACACACCCAATCACACATGTTGGTTTCTTTACCTGATGTCTACTGTAGCAGTGCTTCTCCAAGTGTGGTGTGTATCTGTGACACTGAGAGTCTTTAGAAACTTCTGTAGCAAGTTGACCTTGCCGTGATATCTGAGGGTGTGATCAGTGAGCTTGTAAGTTTTTATGTATTTGTTTTTATTTCAAATTTTTATAATTAATTTTATTGTATTCTATAAAAGTATAAGTCTGAAATGATTTGGGAAAAGAAACAATCAAACTTGCCCTTCCTCAATGATAGTTTGAAGGTCCTGTCCCATTTCCTTCCCATTCCCATTGTCTTTACCCTCTTCAAGCCTTTCTCTCTCACCTTGTACCTGCTCAGCTGCACTAGCAGCTAACCGCACCTGCCTACTTCTCAATTCTCATTCGAATCCATCCTTTCTTCTTAACGGCAGGTGGAAAGAGGTGAATTAATTATATTCCTTCATTTATGACACAATGCCATCATTGATTTGTGCAATGTCTCTCTCTTGTTTTATGTATTTTTATTCCTTTTCATTCCCAATCCCTAATCTCTTTCCCTTTCGACTTTATATAGGCTTCCATACAGATGTCTTTGATGCACACTTTTTAAAAAATTTAATTTAATTTTTGACTGTGCCGAGTCCTTGTTGCTATGTGCTGGCTTTGTCTAGTTGTGGCAGTTGGGGGCTACTCTTCATTGTGGTGCACAGGCTTCTCATTGCCGTGGCTTCTCTTGTTGCAAAGCATAGGCTCTAGGCGCCCAGGCTTCAGTAATTGCAGCTCGAGTGCGGGCTCTAGGGTATGTGGCCTTCAGTAGTTGTGGCAAACAGGCTACAGGCTTAGTAGTTGTGGCTTGTGGGCTCTAGAGCACAGGCTCAGTGGTTGTGGCATACAGGCTTAGTTGCTTTGTGGCACGTGGGATCTTCCTGGATCAGGGATTGAACCTGTGTCCCCTGCAATGGCAGGTGGATTCTTATCCACTGACCACCAGGGAAGTCCTGATGCACATTCTTTAATCTCTGTGTGTTTCTGCAAAATATGTAGGATTGTTTTTAAAAAATGTGTAAATGATATGGTATGCTACAGATACCAGTTTTCACCCAACAGTATGTTTTAAGAATCTATGTTGCTATATGTACCTCCAGTGCTGCGCTGCTGCTGCTAAGTCACTTGAGTCGTGTCCAACTCTGTGCGACCCCACAGACAGCAGCCCACCAAGCTCCTCTGTCCACAGGATTCCCCAGGCAAGAACACTGGAGCGGGTTGCCATTTCCTTCTCCGACCAGTGCTATGTGTCCTTCCCAAATCCATATGTTGAACCCTAACCCCCCAGTGTGATGGTGTTTAGAGATGAGGTCATTAGGTTTAGATGAGATCATGAGGATGGGGCCCCCATAATGAAATTCATACCCTTATGAGAAGAGACACCAGAGAGCTTGCTGTCTCTCTCACTGCCCTGTGAGGACAAAGGGAGACATTGACAGTCTTCAAGGCAAGAATAGAACCCTCACTGGGCAACTGAATTGGCCAGCACTTTTGTCTTAGACTTCCCAGGCTCCAGAACTGTGAGAAACTAGTTTCTGTTGTTTCAGCCACATCTATGGTCATTTATTATGACAGCCTACATACATCTGGTTTATTGCTTCAAAGAAGTGAAATGAAATGAAGATCCACCATAGTGTACTTATCCATGAAGCCATATTTTCTTATCCATTTCATCAACATATTTATTGAGGTTGTCTCCAACTTTCCCAAAATACAGTATGTCCCATACATACAAACCTTCAAGTTGTGGACTTTCAAAGATGTGAATGTGTGTTCTATGAACACTAGGCATGAGTGAAAATACAGCTTAGACTTACAAACTTACTTTGTTGGACTTAGAAATTGGACTTATGAATGTGCTCTTTGAATGGAACTTGTTTGTATGTAGATGACCTACTGTACCATTACACATTCTCATATATCTCCATTTATTGGCTACTGTGAGAATTTCTCTGAGATACATATCCAGGAGTAAGATTTTTGAATCATAGGGAATACACATCTCTAGTTTTACAAAGTAGTACTACATTGCTTTCCAGAATGATAGTTAACTGTCCCATCAGCAGAGCATTAAGGTTCCTGTTTCCCTCTTCTGTCCAATTCTTCCCATTTCTCCAGGCTCAAGACAGAATCCAACTACCTGAAGGACCACAACACTATTACTCCAGCCTATCAGTTTATGGCTCAGGGTAGATAGACTTACCAGAGATTAGGGCCAATGAGCTTAGATTCAGATGCAGGCTCCACTATTTACCATATAACCATGGGTGTGCTAGTCAACTTGTCTCTGCCTCTGTAAAATGGCTGTAATAATGCCAATCACATAGTTTTCTGATGGCAAAATTAGGTAATGCATATAAAGATTCCCAGGTGGCACAGTGGTAAAGAATCCTCCTGCCAATGCAGGAGACCCAAGAGATGTGGGTTGGATCCCTGGGTCAGGAATATCCCCTGGAGGAGGAAATGGCAACCCACTCCAGTATTCTTCCCTGGAAAATCCCATGGACAGAGGAGCCTGGCAGGCTATAGTCCACGGGGTCACAAAGAGTTAGAGACGACTGAGCATGTATGCAAATGGTCTAGCTCATGGTAAGTGGTCAAAAATGGAAGTCTACTGCTTCCTAGTTGTTTTAGTTATCTAAATCTTGACTCCTCAGCCAGATGGTGGGTTTCCTCTTCAAGGCATGGCTGAGTTTTATGCTTATTTTAAATAGTATATCTGGCACAAGGCTTCCCAGGTGGCACTAGTGGTAAAGAACCTGCCTGCCAGTGCAGGAGCCACAGGAAACTGGGTTTGATCCCTAGGTCAGGAAGATTCCCTGGAAGAGGGCACAGCACCCCACTCCAGTATTCTTGCCTAGAGAATCCCATGCACAGAGGAGCCTGGTGGGCTACAGTCCATGGGGTTGCAAAGAGTTGGACATGACTAAGTGACTTTGCATGCATGCATGCATATCTGGCACAAAGTTAGGAATATAGTAAATGTTTAACAAACATTTGTTGGTTTGACCTAAGATGAGTTTGTGATTACCCAAAATACTTGCTTTGAAAGAGGGAACATTATTATAAAATTCAATGTTATTCCACCATTCATTTTAACCAACCCAGCTTTTGCTTTGCTATGGTGATTTGGGACTGACTTATGGTAAACTGAGTGTTGTGTATGAGTGTGTCAGAAGGGAGTGGGGAGGTGGTGGAGGTTGTGGCAATGGATTCTCTATGGGACAGAGCCAGGTTGCCGGTCACCATCCTAACCACTGCCTCTAGCTTTCCTCCAGCAGCCTTCTACCTGGGTTATTCATCTTCCTGGGGCATCTGTGTGGCCCCGACTCTCCTGAGCAAGGCTATTCAGGCCCCTCCCTGTTCTTCCAGGATGCCTTCACTATAAGAAAAAACGAGGTCTCATATTTTCCTTTTAATTTTTGGGTATTTAATTTTTATTGATATTAATTGATTTGTTGTTGTTGTTCAGTGGCTAAGTCATGTCCGATTCTTTGTGACCCCATGGACTGCAGCACACCAGACCTCCTTGTCCTTCACTATCTCCCGGAGTTTGCTCAAACTTATTTCAATTGAGTCGATGATGCCATCCAACCATTTCATCCTCTGCCACCCCCTTCTCTTCCTGCTCTCAGTCTTTCCCAGCATTAGTGTCTTTTCCAATGAGTCGGCTCTTTGCATCAGGTGGCCAAAGTATTGGAGCTTAAGCATCAATCCTTCCAATGAGTATTCAGGGTTGATTTCCTTTAGGATTGACTGGTTTGATCTCCTTGCTGTCCAAGAGACTCTCAAGAGTCTTCTCCAGCACCACAGTTCGAAAGCATCAATTCTTTGGTGCTCAGCCTTCTTTGTATAACATTATATTAGTTGCAGGTATAAAATGTAATGATTCCGTCTTTGTATATATTGCAAAATGATCACGATAAGTCTGGTTAGCACCTACTGTCACACAATAGTTACAAGTTTTTTGTTTTCTGGTGATGAGAATTTTCCAGATTTACTCTATTTGACACTCTCAAATATATACCAATAGTACAGTATTAACTATAGTCACCATGCTGTGTATTAAATCCCCATGACTTATTTATTTTATAATTGAACATTTGTACATTTTGATCACCTTCACCCATTTTGCCCACCCCCACCCTCCACCTCTGGCAACCACTAGTCGGTTCTCTATATCTACATAACATTATAAGCATAATGTTTATTTTTTATTCTTTTTAAGATTCCACATATAGGTGTGATCATATGATACTTGTTTTTCTCTGTCTGACATTTCACTTAGCATTATGCTCTTAGGGTTCATCCATGTTGCTTCAAGTGACAGGTTTTCATTCTTTTTTATGGCTGAATAATATAACAATATTAATTCATTTGTCAGTGGCCACTTAGGTTGTTTCTGTTTTGGCTACTGTAAATAATGTTGCAGATGGACATGGGGTGTACATATCTTTTCAAGTTAGTATTTTTATTTTCTTTGAATAAATACCCAGAAGTAGAATTGCTGAGTCATGTGGTAGTTCAATTTTTAAAGGAACTTCTATACTATTTTCCATAGCGGCTACACCAATATATGTTCTCACCACCAGTGCACAAGGGTTCCCTTCTCTCCACATCTTGCCAACGCTTGTTATTTCTTACCTTTTTGACAAAATAGCCATCCTAACAGGTGTGAGGTAGTGTCTCATTATGGATTTGATTTGCATTTCCTTGATGATTAGTGATGTTGCACATCTTCTTATTTACCTGTTGGCCAGTTGAATATCTTCTTTGGAAAAATATGTGTTCACATCCTCTGTCCATTTTTTAATCAGATTTTTTGTTATTGAGTTGTATGAGTTCTTTATCTATTTTGGATATTAATTCCTTTTCATGTATATTATTTGCAAATGTTTTATCCCATTTCATAGGTTGCCTTGAAACAAAGTATTTCTGAACTTCCTTTCAGATTTCCTGCCAATGCATCATGCTTTGCAAGAGGCTGTTGCCCTGGATCTACATAATCCTGGCAAAGTATTCAAGTTCAAGCAGCAAATTCAGGATACTTGTTACCTCTGGAGAAGGAAACAAGGAGCATGAACTCTGAGAGAGGGCTTATATTTATTTTTTAAATATTTTATTTTTGTTGGAGCATAATTGATTTACAAGATTGTGTTACTTTCAGGTATACAGCAAGATGATTCAGTTTTACATATGTGGTGGGCTTCCTAGGTGGCTCAGTGGTAAAGAATCCGCCTGCCAGTGTAGGAGATGCAAGAGATGCGGGTTTGATCCCTGGGTTGGACAGATCCCCTGAAGGAGAAAATGACAATCCACTCCAGTATTCTTGCCTGGAAAATTCCATGGACCAAGGAGCCTGGCGGGCTACAATCCACTGGGTCACAAAGAGTTGGATATGACTGAGCAGACACACACACACACACACATATAGCAAATGATTCAGTTATACATATATGATACATATGTTCATTCTTTTTTAGATTCTTTTCTCCCATAGGTTACTGCAGAATATCGAGTAGAGTTCCCTGTGTTATACAGTAGGTCCTTGTTGGTTATCTGTCATATATATATAGTAGTGTGTTCATCCACAAATGATCGTATGATAGCACTCATATGTGGAATCTAATTTTTAAAAAAACATACAAATGAACTCATTTACAAAACAGAAGCAGACTTACAGATATTGAAATCGGGAACTTGGGATGAGAGAGAGCTTTAATTGTATCTGAAATGTTTTATTTTTTCTACAGGGCTGTGGTGTACATGGATGTTCATAATATGATACAACAAATAATATATCACATATAACTATCATGTGATATTTATTATATCATATATCATGTATTATCATGGATATTATATTAACTTGAATTTGCTGCTTATCATTTGTATGCTTATATTATCCATAAATAACCCCATGTTTTTGAATATTTTCAGACTTTATATAAGGTGAAGTGATCAAACTTTGTGTCCTACTACCTTTCCTTTGCTTGACATTTTTTGAAATTTGTCCATATTGATGTGTATAATTTTAGACCTGTATTTATATTCCATTTTATAAAGAAAATACAATTGAGGTGTCTTTTCTGCTGCTGATAGACATTTAGATTGTTTCCTATTTTTTACTCTTACTAACACTGCTGTAACAAATAATCTGATTTATAGCTCCCCATGCAAGGGGCAGAAGATATTTAGATGTGGACATGCTAGGCAAGCATCTGGGCAAGCATACACCTTTCACTTTGCTAGGTATTGTCATATCTTTCCTCAGATGGATTTTTCTGCTTTACTTTTCTACTAGCAGTGCATGCACATTGGTATTGGCCCACATCTTTGCCAATCCTTGGAAGCATTATCTGGGCTTTCCCCTGTCTGCTCAGATCCTCAGAAAGGATGGGAGGGGAAGTGGGAAGGAGGGAGGGCAAGGCTCTACAATTAGGAAGAGAATGTCAGCTCTGACAAATTTCCTGTGACGCTTACTTTAATGAGCAAAAGATTTTATTCTCCATTTTGATGAAGATAATATTTAGATTTCTGTGGGAAAACTGTTACGTTTTTTACTCTGAAGTAGAGAAGTTTCTTTTTTCCCCCTGTTTGCATTCTCGACAAATAAGTGGAATAGACCAATTAGCAAGTTAATGTCCTAAATGTTCACTTGCAGTAATAGTTATTTTGAAATGTTTTAAATAGCATGGAGCATTGGGTTTGTTCTTATTGCTTTTCAAGGTTTTGAATTTGTTAAAATGAATTGAATTTAAAATGAAGCACAAGTTTATGGTGAAGATTGATCATAATTATTTGCCACTCTAATTTGCATTTTGTAATGGGAAAAATAAATGATGGGAAATGTGTTTACCTTTTAAAACAAATATGAAAAGGCAGAAAGAATAACTGGCCATTTTGGGTTGTCTCTTGTGTTCACAGATGGGAAAAGAGAAATTTCACAAATCTCAACATTGGGGCTTTTGCAACAATGTTAGGATGCTGGTGAGTGAAGATAAACCAGGAATAGGTGGAGAACTGCTTCTCGGACAGAAGATAAAGCCAAAACACAGTGTATTTCCTAAAGGAATGGGAATTGGCGCACCATCTTGGGTGGCTTTAGATAAACAGGTAAGTCACGTGACATTGGGAGACATGCAGTCTTAAAATGTTACATGTACCTAAATATTAAGTAGATTTGAGAAAATGAGTCCTCACTGTAAATGTTCATCTGAAATGACACAAAAGTACTCTAAACAAAGAAAAGTTATCCCTGATTCTGTTTCTGACCAGGCACATTGGTCACAGGATGCCTAATGTTCATCACCTTTCACGGTGAATGCTTGTCAACCATTCTCTCATCTCCTGTCCTGGACAGGATAGTGTCCTTCTATAGACAGTAAGGGTCTAGTCAGACTGCCACTTTTGCTTAGTGATTGCCATTAACTAAAGAATTTTGTGTGATTCTGAATGTGCCATTGAATGCAACAGGAAAATGCCTTCTTGTGTTTTCTCCATACTAATTATGGTTCCCCATCCTTGAGGACCAAGGGTGACAGGGCCAGAATTGTAGAAGTGAAGGAAAGAGCTGCCATTATTAGACAACAGTCTGAAATTTTTGTGATGTATGTTTGTGTACATAACACATGTGCATATACTGGCGTATTTACATTTGAAGTAGGTAGTCCATTTGAATATCTAAAAAGAGACTAAGAGCAAAGGGAGAAAACCCAAAGTGGCCAGTTGTTTCCCACAAGGCAGCTGTGTGGATATGCTCTGCTTTATCACACAGCCCTGTGTCACCATGGCCCCATGGTCTGTTTTCCGAGAATTTTTTGTTCAATTATTTAGGTCCTATAATTAAAGACTAACTCAGGACTAAAGAATTCAAACATTAGTATGCTAAACTTACCAGGTAGTTTTTAGCAGCCTTAACATGGGGGTTGGTTGGCAATGCTTTGATTCCAATTAAAATGTCTTCAGATTTGGCAGAAGTGACATATCCCATGTCATCCAAGTTAGGGTTAATCAGAGCACATACTTCTTTTGAAGTCCAGTTCTGACACTTATGGAGATCTAACAGACCATGGGAAAGCTTCTTTCTTAGGAAACCTTCTCACTTTGAATGTGAACCAATATTTCGCTCTCTGTCTTTTTAAAATATATTTATTTGGCTGTGTGGGATCTTCATTGCATCATGTGGGATCTTGCACAGACTTTCTAGAGGTGGTGCATGAGCTCAGAAGTTGTAGCACGTGGGTTTAGTTGCTCTGTAGCATATGGGATCTTAGTTCCCCGACCAGGGATTGAACCCTTGTCCCTGGCAGTGGCAGGCAGATTCTTAACCTCTGGACCCGACCACCAGTGAAGTCCTCAATATTTCTCTTTTTTGGATTATTTTTAGTATATACCTGGCTTAATGCTGGACCTAGGGTTCAGAAACACTTTCTGGGCTGACTTACTTGAGTGGCTCATGCATGGTTTCCTGTTAATATCAATCTTATAGGTGTTTGCACATCATCATTCTAGAATATTTAATTTGCAAGCATCAAAGAAAAGATTCTATTTTTACTTCTTATGTCAAAAAGAGTGTATTGAGGATAGTTTAATCCACCAACTAATAAATAATGTAGGCCACAATATATTAAACTATTCTCTTGCATTTAAAGTTGAAAAATTCATTTTATTTCATGTTTTTCTCAATATTTAATATGTGCTTTTGAGCCTATTTTACAGTCTTTTAATTACTTATAAAATTGTGTAGAATATTTCATGAAGTTGAAATAATTTTAGCTTCAAACTACTTGAGAAAATGAAGACCATGCTCATTTCAGGCCTAACTAAATGCAACATAATTCAGTTATTTTGTTGGTCAACTTCAATTAAATATTCATTGAGCTTTAAATGAGACACTAAGTCTATGAAATATTTACGTGCTCTGATGAGATTGTGAACTACAGATTGGATCCTGGTTAATACCCAGAGAAAATTATAAAGCGCTTTTGGCATTTGTGGCTTAACAAAACAAGTCAACACCTGTTAATCATTTTTCTTGAAAATGAGACACTTTCAACACGAATCAGTTTTTCCAGCAGTTTTTAATCATAGCAATATATCTAGGGCTACATTCTCAAACAATACAAAGTAGAAATAAAGGCAGATTTTTGGAAAGTGTATCAAAATTAATATCTGTAGTAACTGCTCTTGATCCTCCCCACCCTCAACGGGCACCCCACCCCCACAGCTAGTGCAGCAAGTGCTTTGGCTAACAACTCATTCTTGTAACCCTCCATGGAGTGTTGCTCTTGGCTAGTGGACATTGCATCACCCAGAGAGTTCACCTGGGAGGTTACCATGGCCACTTACTTCAGCATAGGATGGGGTAGCAAATGGCTGACTGATTTGTCAATGGTGAAAGACTGAGCTTCTTTAACATGGGACAGTTCTGTGTCATGCTTGATTTACGCTCATGGCCCCTTGTGCATTAAAGAGTAAAGTGTTAGTTGCTCAGCTTTGTCCAGCTCTTTGCAATCCCATAGACTGTAGCCCACCAGGCCCCTCTGTATATGAAATTCTCCAGACAAGAATACTGGAGTGGGTTGCCATGCCCTCCTGCAGGGGATCTTCCCGACCCAGGGATCGAACCCAGCTCTCCTGCATTGCAGATAGATTCTTTACTGTCTGAGCCATGAGGGAAGCCCTCCTTGTCCATTAAGCTTCGGCAGAATTTCATATGAGAATGCATCCTCCCTTGGATCATTTCTCTTCCCTTGACTGTTCCTCTCACTCCCTGACAAGTTTCTCCCACGAGTATGCCCTTAATAATAAATCAAACACACCTAAAACCCTGTTTCAGACTCTGCTTCTGTGGAGCCCAACCTGAGATAATATTCCAGTTTCTGTCCAAAATCCTAAAAGTGACCATGAAAACATTCTGCTCAGGCAGACCATCAGATTATAAGCAGAGAAGATGCAATTTGCAGTCACTCAAAACAGCCAGCATTTGTGATCCTGCCTGGCCCTCATGGCAGACATTTCTAGCTCTTTTATCTTTTCTTCAATCTCCTCTTTATTCTTATGGAGAGAAGGCCAGTTTTATTCAGTCTGGAGATGTGCCCACTTACACGTGTTTGTGTTCCCAGGCTCCCTATAGCTAAGGCTGGCTACTTGGCTCACTTCTAGCTAATGATATGCGAGTTAAAGCTTATTAGGGTGGTCGTGGTTGTTCAGTCGCTCAGTCCTGTCTGACTCTTTGCAACCCCATGGACTGCAGCATGTCAGGCTTCACTGTCCATCACCAACTCCTGGAGCTTGCTCAAACGCATGTCAGTGATGCCATCCAACCATCTCATCCTCTGTCATCCCCTCTTCCTTCTGCCTTCAGTCTTTCCCAGCATCAGAGTCTTTTCCAATGAGTTGGCTCTTTGCATCAGGTGGCCAAAGGGTGGGGCTCTTGGGAAAGTGATTTTTCTAATTAAAGGTGTCAGGCTCAGCTGATACGTTTTTCCTGCCTTGTTTTCCTGTCTGGAAGTAGGACGTAATTCCTCGGGGCACAGCAGCCATCTTGTGAATACAGCAGAGATAAAGGGAATCTAGGGCCCTGATGGCATCAAGTGACTACCATTTCAGGCCTGGGGTGTGTCTCTCTGGACATCTTATTGAATGAGAAAAATCAACTCCTATTTTAGAGGTTCTCAACCTAGGGAGACCTTTGGAAATGTCTGGAGGTGTTTTGAGTTGTCCCAATGACCGGGAAGAGAACTGGACTATGATAAAGCAAGTGAGGCACTGGTCTTGAGTACAGAATTTAAGTGGTGCCCCTAAACTCAGTAATCAGCCAGGTAATATTTTAATGACATAATTTTAAATTTTTTGCTTATTTTTTTATTTTTTTAAATTATGGAAATATGACAACACATTTACAAGAATCTTGGGAAAATACAGAACAGGTTTACATATACTTCCACTATATATTACAATTATTTTTTAAAGTAGATGAATTAAGATTTTTAGTTGGAGTTTCAATGTCAAACTCTCAAAAGCCAATAGAATGAATATACAGAGAAGTAGAAAGATATAGTAGACCTGAAAAGCACTATGAACCAATTCAACATAATTAAGATTTATACACTTTTCACACAACAGTAGGATACAAATTCTATTCAAGTTCCCATGAAGTATCTTTAAAATTAATGAAAAAATTCAGGATGAACAAAATAGCATGTTAAATAAAGACAGGATCAGTAACTGTGTCATGCTGAGCCATATTGGAGCCTGAGGCAAAAGGGAAAATCAGTAGTGCTGATTCTGTCTTTATTTAACATGGTGGTATTTTGTTCATCCTGGATTTTTGGCATTAGTTTTGATGTTTTCAATTGCCTCGCCCTAGGGCCAGACCTGACACAGAAGTGCTGCTGCTATTTGAGTAGCTGGGACCCAGCCTTTTATTTTACATCCTGCAACTTGGGGAGGGCAACCCCCCAACTGGGGAGAAGATTCTACCTAAAATGCAAATACTGTGCCCATTGAGAAACACAGCCCTAACGTATTTTTAAGCTTCCCTTGTAGCTCAGTTGGTAAAGAACCTGCCTGGAATGCAGGAGACCCAGGTTCGATTCCTGGGTCGGGAAGATCCCCCGGAGAAGGAAATGGCAACACTCTCCAGTATTCTTTTCTGGAGCGTCCCATGTCCATGGGGTTGTAAGAGTAGGACACGACCTAGCGACTAAACCACCACCAACATGCTTTTAAAACCCTTGCCAGTGGGAGGATTTATGCAAGTAGCCAAACACAGTTTTGCCTGATACTGCATCCACTGCCCAAAGACTAGTTATTTTGTTGAATTCGTTTAAATGTAAGCAAGTGCATATTCACTCAACAAGTTAGTTCCAGTCAACACCCCAGGAAGAAGCAAACATGGATGACTGTTCTCATTCTTTAAATGAGGAATCATTTGCAATAAGTGGGGCAGAGATAGTGTTCTGAGGCTGCATGTTGGAGGCACTGGAACTAACTAATATCTTTGTGATTGTGGCTTTGTCACCTTCCCTCTCTGAGCCTCAGTTTCCTTGATTGTGAGGCGGGACTTGGCTAACTGGTTGCTTAATACCCCCTTACCTTTAGCAGTCTGTGCCTAAGACTTGAGTCTTAGTCTGTGGCATGTAGTCTGTGACTAAAGGCAAATTGATCCTAAAACTGAGCCCAGACCCTGGATCTCCTGGCCTGGGGCTCTTTCTAATTACATCAGGTACCTACTGCTTTATTGTTGATTGAAGTTTGGCATTTAGTAGTTTATAATATGCTGCCATTGCTATTGTTAGCTGCTTTTTTAAAAAGTCAGACCAGTTAGAAATACTCAAATGACTGAATGTTTTTTAATGACTTTTATCTGGATGTTAAGCATCTTTTACATAGACTACAATTATGCTTTCATTTCTCTTCATTTGTCAATAGCTCCTAGTTAGCCTAATTTGTTTGCTGCTTTGCAAATGACTCTATTATAGTAAGTGGCAGGATAAAGGTTGATCCTATGGGATATGCAGTATTTAAAATATTATTTCATTTTTTCCATCTACTGTAAACATAATAATTATAATCAAAACTACTGACCATAGAATTGGAATTTTAATAACTTTGGATTTGTTGATAAGGGGTTTATGGTGAGCTGATTGTTTATGTAGTACTGTGTGGCTCTTTATGCTTTGAATAATATAAAAATAACAGTTTAAAATAAACTTGATCTCTTGGGTCACCTTGATGTGTTTTTTTCATTGAACAAGTTGTTTTGTTACTCATTGCAGTGAGGAAAAACATACACTCTGAGTAACTGTGGGATGTCTAAGTAAGAGAAGATCAATTGTTTCTACTAATGACTATACATATGCCTTCTTCCTAGAGCATTAAAGGGCCCTCACACCCTGAAGTAGAAGAAAAAACTAATTAACATTTCTCTAGGTTATGAAGTCCTTCCTTCGTGCATGGGACCAACAGAATTCCGACAAACTTGGGCTTTCGCCCTGCTTCCCCAAAAAGACTTTCAGACTTTGCTTAAATTGTAAACCATGGTTACACTACAAAAACCTTAGGGAAAGAATTAGGGAAGGAATTCACTACCATGACAAAGGACTTCTTGAGTGACTTAACAGAAAAACTCCCCACCTCGCCTTCAGATCAATAAACAGATTGGGCCTAAACTACGAGACACCTGGAAACCTGTTGCGAGCACCTAAAAACTTGAAACTTGGAATGGACATTTTACAAGGACATGCTAATAAGACTTTACTTTCTGTAACCTGTATTAATTGCTAACTATATACTTGTTAAAAAATGATTCCCTTTTGATTGTGATTGAGATTCTACTCAATATTGTGTTACTCCTATTCAATCTAATTATAGTACCTACAACTGGGTGCAAGTCAAAATTCATTTACGAAACATACATAATAATGCCTCACTGTATGTACAAAAAAACCCCTCCTTGTTACCTTTTTTTAAAAAAAAAATATCTGCCTTCTTCCACTTATCTAGAGTCTTTAGCTGAACAACTAGCAGTTTAATTATCTGGGTTAAACCCATGAGGTTGATTTCAAAATATTATTCACAGCATCGGGTCTGAAACTGTAACTTTGGTGTTTGTCTTGGTGACTTTATTTGTTGTTTACCATTGCCTTTCTATAAGATTGGTTTATACTAAACAAACTCATATGGTCAGGACCTTTTTTACAAATAGAGTAAAACAGGGGGAGTTGTCAGGATACATTTAACAGGAGGCTTCCTGTGTGCTGTTTTCAGTCTTGCATGAATTCTATGTCCCTTAACAGCACCTGAATACAGGTGCCAGAGAGCTGGCAAGCCAGCTTTCAGGGATAATAGAAATTCATGTATCTCATTCGTATGGAAATTCCATAGGTGAACAGCAGCCATTTACAACTCTCCTCCTTTCTGATATGTAAAGTAACTTTTACAACCCTCTCTTATTGAGAATGATTCTAGCCTCTGGCTTTCTAGATGACTTGTTAGATTTTTGATCCCTGTCTCTGCTAAAAAGGGCTATCTTTGTAAGAGAGTATATATATGCCCACAATATGTTGAATAAACGCCTTTGTTCCATCAGAGCACTGGTCCCCGTGTCTTTTCTCTCTCTCTCTCTCTCTCTCTCTCTCTGTCCCCTCATGTGGCTCAGCCTCTTTTCTTCCTTCTTTCACTTTCTTATCGGTCGACTCTGTACCCCCAAGTTCTGGTCCATTAAAGGACCACAACAGTAAGCAAGTGTTAGAAAAGACTTACTATAAGATTTGGGCTCATGTTAGGTAATTTTGGAGAGGATTTAAAGAAGTGAGGCCTTACTCTAGATTGGGTGCTGTCAGGAAGTGGGGTTACTGCTATGATTGTGTATCTTTTAAATTGAAGTATAGTTGTTTTACAGTATATAGGTTACAGGTGTACAATATAGTGATTCACAATTTTAAAGGTTATACTCCATTTATAGTTATTATTATAAAATATTGGATATATTTCCTGTGTTGTACAATATATCCTTATAGCTTATTTTATTGTCCATCCCCCTTTCCTCCCTTCACTGGTAACCACTGGTTTGTTCTCTGTATATGAGTCTGCTTCTTTTTGTTATATTCACTAATTTATTGTATTTTTTAGATTTTCACATATAAGTGATATCATACATTATTTGTCTGATTTATATCACTCATCATAGTACCCTACAAGGATATTCATGTTGCTGCAAATGACAAAATTTCCACACACACACACACACACACACACACTTCTTTATTCAATCTGTAATGGACACTTGGGTTGCCACTGTTGAACATTGAGGTGCATGCATGTTTTCGAATTAGTGTTTTTCGTTTGTCTTTCAGATGTATATCCAGGAGTAGAGTGAAGTTGCTCAGTCGTGTCCGACTCTTTACGACCCCATGGACTGTAGCCTACCAGGCTCCTCCATCCATGGGATTTTCCAGGCAAGAATACTGGAGTGGGTTGCCATTTCCTTCTGCAGAGGATCTTCCTGACCCAGGGATTGAACCTGGGTCTCCTGCATTGTAGGCAGAGGCTTTATGGCCTGAGCCACCAGGAGTCCTATGGTAGTTCTGTTTATAGTTTTTTGAAAACCCTCCATACTGTTTTCCACAGTGGCTGTACTAGTTTACATTCCCACTAACAGCATACGAGGCTTCACTTTTCTCCACATCTTCACCAACACCTGTTATTTGTTGTCTTTGTGATCATAGTCATTCTAATAGGTATGAGTTGATATCTTATTGTGGTTTTCCATTTCCCTGATGATTAAGCAATGTTGAGCGTCTTTTCATGTGCCTGTTGGCCCTCTGTATTTCCTCTTTGGAAAAGTGTCTATTCAGTTCTTTTGCCCATTTTTTAAAAATGATTTTATATCTTAAGTAATCTCATTTATGGAGACAGGAGACCAGAAGTGAGGCTACATCTGTAATTGGGAGAGAAGCAGTCCTCACTCCTAGGACAGGGAGATATTTGGCATTTTGTGGCTTGGACAACATTCATGTTCTATCTGTGTTCAGATGTAGCTATGGACTGATCTGTCTCTCTTTTTCATCTTGATCCGTTGTGGTCACAGAGTGGCCTTGTCTGAGAATGGTATTCTCTGGAAGTTTTCATGTTTAGCAGACCAGCTTGTAGCAGCACCAAAGCCAGCTGATAGTGTCAGGTTGGCTCCTGGATGTCAGGGGCTATTTTTCTGTTTCTTATCCAATACCAAAATGTTTAATTTTCCTGAAGGGTGATGAAGGAGCCATCAAGTAGGTTAGAATTTCATATGACTGGCAAAGATCAATAAACTACTATAGACACTCAAAGTTTTGCCTAAAGCCAAATCAGGAATCTTACAAAATATAATGAGTATGTATAAATTAAATTCAATTAAAATATTATATGTATCAGATATTATACCTTTAAACCATGCCCAAAATGTCAAATGAAAAATTTTCCATAGGTTTATGTAATTTTTAGGTTATCTGAAACCTATGGGAATCATTTCATAAAAGACACTAATATATATAATTATAACATAATGTAATCACAATAATTGCCATTTAAATCCATGTTTTAAGTCACAATTACATAGTCTTCAGCTATTTAGTTTTAAATAAATCAAAAGGCTTGCCTGAAATCAATCACTTCATATCCCAAATTCCCAACTATATGTTCTGTATTTATCATTAAAACACAAAATTACCTTCATTAAATTTGTTAAACTGATAAAATTTCCAGCTTCATCATACATTATGGCTTTCTCTAATCTTTTGAAATTCAAAAGGCACTTTATAAAAAATATCTGCAAATTTGGAATAAATGGTTTTGGAATAAAAAGAATGAGGTTCATAAATGAGTATTTTATTGAAGAAGAGTTTTTCCTCCCCTCTTTGCTAAAAACTAGAGTTTGGTTACTGGAAAAAAATTTTAAGACCCTCCCCTCAAGGTTAAACTTTTTAGCAGTAGTAGGCCTGTGGCTTATTCTTATTAGCTCAAAGTTAAAATTGTCTTTTTGAGCTTAAACCTGAGTAGATACTACTACACACCCGTTAGAATGGCTATAACTTAAAAAGACTGACATACCAAGTGTTGGCAAGGCTGTTAAGAAGCTGAAACTTTTATATATTCCTGAAAGGAATGTAAAATTGTATTGCCATTTTGGAAGGCCAGTTGGCAGTTTCTTAAATAGTTAAATATGTGCTTAACACATGACTCAGTTAATTCTACTCCTACATATATTTCTAAGAGAAATTGAAACATATGTAGCCCAAAACCGGAAACAACCCAAATGTCCATCAGCTGATGAATAGATAAACAAAATGTGGTACAGTGGAAACCATTCATCAAGAGGAAGAAACTACTGATGTGTAGTATTAATACAATGTGGATAAGCCTCAAAAACTTACTAAGAAAACAGACACAGAAGACTTCATATTGTATGATTCCATCTATCTGAAATCCTAAAAAAGGCAACTACATCAGAGAAAGCAGATCAATAGTTGCCTGGGGCTGGCAGTAGGAGAGGGAATTTTGGGGGGTGATGGAAATGTTCTAAACTAGGTTGTGGTGATGATTAGACAACTCTATAGATTTATGAAAAGTCACTGAAGTGTATACTTACAGGAGGTAGATTTTATGAAGTATAAATTATAGTTTAATATATTAATATTCTGGACTGCCATAGCAACATACCATAGACTGAGTGCCTTAAGCCACAGAAATTAATTTTCTCACAGTTCTGGAGGTTAGAAGTTCAAGATTACTGTGCTATCAGGGTTGATTTCTCTTAAGGCCTCACTCCTTGGCTTGCAGACCCTCCCTCTTGCTGCCTCTTCACATGGTTGTTCTCTGTACATACTGATTTTTTTTTTGAACACAAAAACCTTTGTCATGTGTAACATTGTAGCTCACAAATTCAGAACTAATAGTTACTACTTGATTTGTTGACTTATATTTTAAAGCTCAGGTATATTTTTTTCTGAATTTTTCATCTATAGAGTAATGTTTATTTAGGTACATTCCCACTCTGAATTCAGACCAGCTGCAGGTTTTTGGAAACATTTAAACAATTATTTACCTTCCTGAATTTTGTCCTTGCAGGATTCTGCCCTATAGTAAGCTCACCTGTTTGTAACTCTGATGGTGGGTAATGGTACAAATACGAACTATATAATCCATGTTCTTTTTAAAAAATATTTTTGAAATTATTTTTAACTTATAAGAAATCACAAAAATGGCACAAGACTCTTTTCCCAGCTTTCCTCAATCTTATCTTAGACAAATGCAGTACATTATCAAAAGCAGGATATTGACATTGGTATAGTACTAAACTTTCAGACCTTAATTGAAGGTCACCAGTTTTTACATGCACTTATATTTTCCCGTTAGTTTATAGTTCTGCAAAATTTTATCACAGACAGAGATTCATGTAACCACCACCACAATCAGGACACAGAAAACTCTACTCCTGTAGGGTTATATTGTTTGAGTCTTTATTTTAATCAACTTTACTGAGATACAATTTATTTAGGATAAAATGTACCTACTTTCAGCATACAGTCCCATGAGTTCTACCAGTACACATAGGTAGCCACCATTCTGGACAGCATTTACAACATCTCTCCCACCACAGAAAGTTCCCTTATACTGCCTTGCATTCAGCCCTCCATTGCTCTGACTTCCATCACTATAGATTAGTTTTTCCTGTTCTTTACCTTCATATTAGTGGAATCTTACAGTGTGTCTTCTC
The DNA here is from genome assembly GCA_024291935.2 of Okapia johnstoni. Classification (NCBI taxonomy): domain Eukaryota; kingdom Metazoa; phylum Chordata; class Mammalia; order Artiodactyla; family Giraffidae; genus Okapia; species Okapia johnstoni. The sequence goes on along the minus strand of CM044305.1, from coordinate 35,491,075 downwards.
TGGAGTCTGTTTGGGAGTTAAGATTTGAGGCCAGCTTTGATACTGTGTATGTATATAAACAAAGTGCAGTCAATTCACATGTGATAATTCACCATGGCAGATTTCTGGGTATTTGTGTAATTGTTTTTTTCATTCTCTGGATTGATATCCCTTTATTTTTAAACATACTGTTTTTTTTTCTTAAATAAGTTACTCTCCTAACTCCATTCAGAGGTTTTAAAAACATTTAGCATTGCCAATTTTTAAATTTAAACATGTAGAATCGTTCCTATCCTTCTGCCTATTTTAATTATGCTCCTCTATTTAAATACCTATCCTGACTATGAAATTCATTGTGCTGTTTAGTGTGGTAATAGTTCTTTTAATAAGGAAGTTCCTTCAGGGACACATGTCATTATCATAAACCTTTTATCAGAGGTATAAATAATTGAGAGCACATGGCTGTTCATTCTAGGACATCAGAAATGGGGAGGTGGCAGGGAGGACATGAATTCCATATTATTGAAGGTGGGGCAGAAATGCTTATCTTCATTGTTTTTTTCAATTTTGTCCCATTTCCTTTTCTTATATCCCATCTCTCATCCTCCTTAATCCTTCCCTTTCCATTCTTTTGACTTCTTTCTCTATTTTTCTCTTTTACTGTACTTTGTCTATCTCTTCAATCCCCCTTCTCTTTACTTTCATGTGTTTTTATTCATCTTCCATCAAGTGTGCCCTATTTAACTTCCTTCCCTTTCTCTACTTTCTCTTTCTCTGTCCCCAGGTCTTGTAATTGCTGACTTCTCTTTTTAGGTAGAATTATGATCATCATCATTATCATGATTATTGCCAGGGTCTTTTCCTTTACCTTTAGGATTGGACCCAGGGTACATTGGACCCAAATTGAGTGTTGTTGGAAATGAACTCTGTACATTAGGTGGGGTATCCCTAAGGAACATGATCCTCCTACAGTGCCCCGTAATGGGAGGAGGTGTAGTAGAGACTGCAATGGTTTCAGTCAGACAGTTGGATCAAAATTTGGATTTACCATTTATTATCTATTTCATTTGGGCTATGTTTTTTTTTTTTTTTTTTTTTTTTTGCCATACTGTGTGGCATGTGGAACTTCTCTGACCAGGAATCAAACCCTTCCTCCAAATGGAAGCATGGAGTCTTAAACACTGGACCACCAGGGAAGTCCTGGACTGTGCTTTTAACCTCTCTTGGTCTTAATTCCTTCATCTATCAAGTAAGAATAACAAACCTGTCTTAGAGTTACTGTGAGCATCAGATGGACAATGCACATCAAGTGCCTGGCTCATCCTACCTAGTCCTGAAGAATTAACACTCCTTGTTTGCTTAAGACTTGGCTTATTTTCTTATATGTGTTAAGGAGGGCAGTGTTCCCAGGGGAAGTGAAGCTGGGAGTATCCCAGTTATCTCTTGTGCTGCAGGATTCTTGCATTTTTCTTTGGCACAAATTCTGCCATATTTCAGAGGAACCAGTCTGGAGATGCTGACATTGAGACCCACGAGTTCTAAAAATGTAGCCATTAAGCTATTGATTCATTGCTCTTTCCATTTGTTCCCCAGTGTTCCGTTATGCTGTGGGTATTAAGGTGGTTTAAATTTTTTTCTGTTATTTAAATAAGAGAGTTTGTCTTGTCTTCTATTTGAGCAAATTCACTTAATGGTCTTTTAGGAGAAAGGTTTGATAACTACATTTATTATTGTTTTATTTTTCACTATTCTGAACTAACAGCAGTCAGTAATAGACTACTACAGTTGTATTTACATTCTGATTATTCTAAACTCAAAGATTTTACATCATTATCATCTAGGTTCTAGAAACTTCATGTATTCCTTTTATGTTTAATCAAAATTTTAACTTCCTTTGTAGTCCACCCTGTTGTTTCTCTCCTTTTTAGCCTAAAATATGAAATCTGTCTTTGAGTGTATTTTATTCTGTCTTTGGTTCTACTTGTTGATTTTTTCATCTAGTGTTTCAGGGTACTTTTTTTTTTAATTTTTAAACTTTTTATTGAAATGTAGTTGATTTACAATATTATATTAATTTCAGGTATATAACAGTGATTTAATGCTTTTATAAATTATATGCCATTTCAGGTTATTAGAAAATAAATAATGGCTATATTTTCCTGTGCTGTATGATATATCCTTGTTGCTTATTTATTTTATATGTAAGTGTTTGTATCTCTTAATTCCCTATCGCTATCTTGCCCCCCCTCTCCCCACTGGTGACCAATGCTTCTATCTTTGAGTCTGTCTGTGATATTCATTTATTTTTTAGATTCCACATAGAAGCAATAACATGTAATATTTGTCTTCCTCTGACTTATTTCACTAAGCCTAATTACCCTCTAGTTCTATCCACATTGTTGCAAATGGCCAAATTACATTCTTTTGTATGGCTGAGTAGTATTCCATTGTGTGTGTGTATATATCACGTCTTCTTTATCCATTCACTCATCTGTTGATAAACACTTAGATTGCTTATATATTTTGGATATTTTAAATGATGATACTGTGAACATGGGAGTGTATATATCTTTTCAAATTAGTGTTTTCATTTTTCCAGATATATACTTAGGAGTGGAATTTCTGGATCATATGATAGTTATATTTTTAGTTTTTTGGTGAACCTCCATACTGTTTTCCATAGTAGCCGCACCAATTTACATTCCCACGTAATGGAGATAATATTATTAACATGATTCCCAGCTTTCTCCTTATCCCCACGCCCTGCCTGCTGAACAAAAATTTGGCTTTGCTCATTCCACTTTTCCCCCTCCTCCATCCTTTAAGGATTCTTCAGATTTTTCAGTCAGATTCTCAGGCTTTGGGGGATGTAGAAAGGGAGAAAGGCTGGAGAAAGTTGGGGTGAGGAGGGAGAGAGGGAGATGTCTTAGAGGCTGATGATGAGGAAATGTGAGACTGATAAGACTCAAAAAAGAGGAAAGGCATTTTTTTTGAGAAGAGGTGATATGGAACATAAATTAGATCACCTTCAGAGGGCCTCACATACTATATACTACCATGCTCTTATAACTCTGTACCTGCTGTTCCCTCCACAGAAAATGCCCTTACCCACTTGCCCATGAATGCAGTTCTTTCATCTCTCAGCCTTGAAGACGCATTTCACATATCACCTCCACCGTGATGCTTTCTTCGTTATGCTCTCAGGTGGTTCAGCACTTCCCCTTCCTACTAGAGCATTTTCAAACCCCTGTTAGAATAATCCTGTTACTCTTCTCTGTGTCCTTCACTGAGCTGAAATATGGTGGGAATCTTGTGACAGTTCAGGAGATAATGCTTAATCTGTGGCCTCTGAAGCTAGGCAGTGTGAGTTCTAATCCTAGTTGTCCTATTATTCTTTTACCTTGAGAGAGACCTTGGGTAAATTGTTTAACTTCTTCAACCTTGACTTCTGTAAAACAAGGATAACAATGCTACCTATTTTATAACTGTGTTGTGAGGAGTAAATGAGATAGAGTATAAAAGCACTTAACACATTGCCTGACCCAGTGTAATAATAACTCATCAGTGTTGGCTATTTCCATTTATCTTTCAATTCTCACAGCCTAGCACAGTGCCTGACACATCAGTGCTCAGTAATCTATACTGAATGGCTTTGTAAGAATATTATTAATATTTTGTTTTTCCTAATGGCTTTTCACTTTATCTCTGGTGCCTTATAATTGTTTGGAAGTACCATTCCCTGTTTTGCAATTATATGCATACAGTGTAATCTTTTTAGCTGGAGAGATTGTTTTACTGAATGTTGTACCCTCCACATAGAGCTTTGAACTTAGCAGGTGCTCTGTAACTGGGTTGGTCTGTGTTACTTTGCTTTTGGTACAGGAAACTTTCCATATCAAATATCCATTTTGTGATCTCACCTGTTGATGAACTTGTGGGAAGTGAATAACATACTTTGAAACCAATAGGATAATCCACTGTACAGAGGATTCCAGTTTATTGAGTAATTATTATAATTATACAATAGATTCTTTCAATTAGAGAACATAAAAGATAGCTTATCTAAGCATCTTTCTTCTAACTCATTTGGGTGGAATCCAGCAATATCTCAATGATGGCATGAAAGAGTGTTCTTGCCTCAGTTCTCATTATTATTACCTCTGAAAATATATATTATATAATATTTGGTAAATTATATATATTTCCAAATATTTTTCCTTTGTCTTTTATATCGTGGGTACTGTTTTGTATCTTTACTACTAAATATATGAATATTCATTTATCTCTATTCATTTTATGAAACCCCATGATTGGCAATGTGATTTCTGTTGGATAGGGTGACCTGCTTATTCTCAACCTAATTATTTTTTCTTGACTTCCTACTTTTGCATTCCAGTCCCCTATAATGAAAAGGACATCTTTTTTGGTTGTTAGTTCTAGAAGGTCTTGTAGGTCTTCATAGAATCGTTCAACTTCAGCTTCTTCAGCGTTACTGGTTGGGGCATAGACTTGGATTACTGTGATATTGAATGGTTTGCCTTGTAAACGAACAGAGATCATTCTATCATTTTTGAGATTGCATCCAAGTACTGCCTTTCGGACTCTTTTGTTGACCATGATGGCTACTCCATTTCTTCTAAGGGATTCTTGCCCACAGTAGTAGATATAGTGGTCATCTGAGTTAAATTCACCCATTCCAGTCCATCTTAGTTCGCTGATTCCTAGAATGTCGACGTTCACTCTTGCCATCTCCTGTTTGACCACTTCCAATTTGCCTTGATTCATGGACCTAACATTCCATGTTCCTATGCAATATTGCTCTTTACAGCATCGGACTTTGCGTCTATCACCAGTCACCTCTACAGCTGGGTATCGTTTTTGCTTTGGCTCCATCCCATCATGCTTTCTGGAGTTATTTCTCCACTGATCACCATTAGCATATTGGGCACATACTGACCTGGGCAGTTCATTTTTCAGTGTCCTATCTTTTTGCCTTTTCATACTGTTCATGGGGTTCTCAAGGCAATAATACTGAAGTGGTTTGCCATGCCCTTCTCCAGTGGACCACATTCTGTCAGACCTCTCCACCATGACCCATCCATCTTGGGTGGCCCCACACGGCATGGATTAGTTTCATTGAGATAGACGAGGCTGTGGTCCGTGCGATCAGATTAGCTAGTTTTCTGTAATTTTAGTTTCAGTGTGTCTGCCCTCTGATGCCCTCTCACAACACTTACCGTCTTCCTTGGGTTTCTCTTACCTTGGATGTGGGGTATTTCTTCACGGCTGCTCCAGCAAAGTGCAGCTGTTGCTCCTTACCTTGGACAAGGGGTATCTACTCATGACGGCCCCTCCTGACCTTGAATGTGGAGTAACTCCTCTCAGCCCTCCTGTACGCACGCAGCCCCTGCTCCTTGGGCCTTGGGTAATTCCTCTCTGTGGCTCAATCGTAAAACTGTTTATTGCCAAATTTAGACTTTAAATTTAAGAAATAGGAAAACCCCTATCATTCATAGACCTGATCAAATCCCTTTTGAGTAACATAGAAGTTACAAATAGATTTAAGGGGCTAACCGATAGACAGATGCCTGATAACTTGGACAAGGGGTTTTGACATTGACAGGAGACAGGGACAAGACAATCCCCATGAAAAAGAAACGCAAAAAAAACAAAAAGGTGTCTGAGGAGGGCCTTTCAATAGCTTTGGGGAAAAAAGAACAAAAGCAAAAAAAAGGGAAAAAAATTCCATCAATCAGAGTTCCAAAGAAAAAGCAAGGGGGGGGGGGAAAATAAGAAAGCCCTTTCCCCAGCGTCATGCAAAGAAATAAAAAACAAAAGATTGGGGAAAAAAAAAATCTCTTCAAAAAAATTAAAAACCAAAGGAAATATTTTATCAAAGAAGGCTGAAAGGACGAAATGGGATGGACCTAACAGAAGCAAGGGAAATTTAAAAAGGGGCAAATACACAAAAACTATACAAAAAAGATCTTCAGGGCCCAATAACACGATGGGTGATCATCACCTAACCAACACCTGGAATTGAACAAAGTGGGCCTTAGAAAGCTCCTACGCCCCAAAAACTAAAGGGTGATGGGAATTCCCTTGAGCTATTTTAAATCCTCAAAGGGGGAGCTGTAAAGGCTGCACTCATTGCCAGCAAATTTTCAAAACTCACAGGGGCCCCAGGGGTGGAAAAGGTCAGTTTTTTTCCCAACCCAAAGAAAGGCAATGCCAAAAATCTCAAACTACCGCACAATTGCACCCACCACATCAAAATAAAGCTCAAAATTTCCCAAGCCAGGGTTCAGCAATACGGAACCATGAACTTCCTATGTTCAAGCTGGTTTTAGAAAAGGCAGAGGAACCAAGTCAAATCCAATATCCCGGACTTGAAAAAAACAAAAAAAGGGGGAAATTCCAAAAAACATCTATTTCTACTTGAAATCACATGAAAGTAAACAGCGCATTCCAAACCTATATTAATCTCTATATCATCAATACAATAGCAAACCTGAAATTCAAAAGGACAATCAACAAGTAACCTTGCAGTGAAAACTTATGGAAAAAAGGTATTATATACTAATTTTTTTCGTTCTAGGAAGGTAGCAATTGTATTGCTTTTTATGAGGTTTGGGCAAGAGAAGAAAAAACTTTAAAACTAGAGGAAATTAATTTACTATAGCTTCCCTGATATCAACAAACCTGTGCTGGTAAATATCAATCAGGGAAATAAATCTGGAGAACTAAATAACAGGCTTTCAGTCTCAAAGAATTGTGGTTCCCAAGTGCTCAGACTTAACCCAATTTCTTAACACGCAAACGACTTGATATGTAAAGCTGTTTTGACTTTGTGTAATCTTTGTTGTTTTTCAGTCACTAAGTTGTGTCTGATTCTTTGCGACCCCATGGACTGCAGCATACCAGGCTCCTCTGTCCTCCACTATCTCCTGGAGTTTGCTCAAATTCATGTCCATTGAGTTGGTGATGCTATCTAACCATCTATTCCTCTGCCACCCTCTAATCTAGTATCAGTCTTTTGCTATATGAAGAGCGTGCATAGGGAAGTCAAGGGATTTCAGAAACATCATGGTTCTATCATATAATTCCATTATGTGACCTTGGGTAAATTATTTAGTTTCCTGCACCTCTGTTGTTCTACACTTTAAGTTGGGTTAGTAACAACTTTCTTAGCAGGAAACAGTTTTCCTAAGGTTTCTTGATAAATTAAATGTGAGGGCTTCCCAGGTGTGCTAGTGGTAAAGAACCCACCTGCCAATGCAGGAGACGTAGCGAGATGGGTTTAATCCCTGGGTCGGGAAGATCCCCTGGAGGAAGGCATGGCAACCCACTCCAGTATTCTTGCCTGAGAATCATGGACAGAGGAGGACTGGCAGAGCTACAGTCCACAGGGTTGCAAAGAGTTGTCAGACACAACTGAAGCGACTTAGCACACAGCATGCCATTGTTTATGTTAATCAGGTAAGACAATACTTAACTCATAAGTGTACTGCCTTCATTGTTAGGGTTTTTTAAACAAAGTGTCACAAATTTGGGTGGCTTATGTAACAGACATTTATTGTCTAACAGTTGGAGATCAAAACCAGCCAATCCTAAAGTAAAATCAACTCTGACATATTCATTGAATATCCATTCATTGGAAGGACTGATGCTGAAGTTGAAGCTCCAATACTTTGGCCACCTGATGCGAAGAGCTGACTCACTGGAAAAGATCCTGATGCTGGGAAAGTTGAAGGCAAAGGAGGAGGCTGGGAGCAGAGGATGAGATGGTTGGATAGCATCACTGACTCAATGGACATGAATTTGAGCAAACTCTGGGAGACAGTGGAAGGACAGGGGAAGCCTGGTGTGCTGCAGTCCATGGGGTCACAAAGAATCAGACTGAAACTTAGCAACTGAAGTTAGTTCTGAGGCTAGGCATCTAAGTTTAAGTGTCAGCAGAAATTGGTTCCCTCTGAAGGCTATGAGGAAGATTGTTCCAAACCTTTTCTTCTTGGTTGCATTTTTTTATATCTTTCCATCTGTGCATACTATCTGTTGCAAATGTCTCCTTTTTATAAAGATACCAGCCATATGGATGCCGATATTGCTTTACCCTAATTACTTCATAAAATCCTTTTCTTGAAATAACGGGTCAAAATTTCTGAGGTACTGAGGCTTAACACTTCAATATGATTTTCGAAGGGACATAATTCAAACCCATAAAAGTACCTTCTATTATTACTTTCTCCAAATGTTCCAAGAAAATGAGGAAATTATTGTTTTAAGTCAAAACACAGGTCACGGTATGGAGAAATGTATCAGGAGATCTGATCTTCCTTTAAAATGATTTCACACTACTGATAGTCTATAAACCTATTATCTGATTAATTTTATAATGGTTTACAGAAAAAAAAATGTTGGGGAGATGTGAGACTTCTGCATATGTGGAGAAATTTCCTCCCTTAACTTGTTTACCATCTCCCTTCTGTCCACAAAATATCTGCTGGGATACCACAAACCGAGGAAGGCCACTGTAGATGAGAGTCCCTGCCTAGTGCTGATACAGGCCATTTCTCTTGCGGCCATCTTGTAAGGCTGGCCTTAATCTTATTGATATGGCTTCAACCTCACACACCAGCTATAGATGGTACTTTAATTTAGGTGGGTAAGTGGCATTTGTGGTATCCTCGCCAGAGAAACCTGAAACGGAAGTTTTCTGGCAAACAGACAACTATGAATGTTTCTTGACTTAAAAGTTTTCCTTAGCAAGAGTGAATGAGTTCTCTCATAGGAGAAGATTAATTAAAAATCTAGGCTATATTAATATATGAAGAGACTAAAGTTATATCAAACCCTTTGTTTAGGAATATGTATTCCTTGGGCAACTTATCAGCCACAAATTCACAGGTAATTAAAATGTTGTCCTTGGACAAAGTATTCCATCCAACTGTGAGAGAAAAAAGGCAAGCCCTCATGCTATGGGTGATAAACTCTCTCCATTCTCTATAACGGAGCTGAGAAATCAGGGCAAATTGCAATTCATGCAAATGATTCAGAAGACTTTAAATTTCAGATCTGCTTGGTCGGCCAAAATATGAGCTGTCTGTATTTAGTAAATTCATTTTTTACTTCGTTTTTTTTGGCAAGAATATGACTAGGATTATTTGCTTGCATATTTTTAATATCTGAACCACTTATACGGTAATGTTTTAAACACATATGTATTTATCTTCAAAGGACTAAAGCACTACTCGTCTGGATAAAAGGTAGTGGATCATTTAATTCTTAATCCTACCGGTTGTTAGTAAAGATTTATGAAAATTTCTTTATCTGTTTTAACTTGGTTGGTAAAATAAGGAAATGTATGGAGACTTCTCCTAAATGGACCTCTCAGTTATGAATGCTTGACATTTAGCCACTGCACAGACACCGAACTACAAAAGCGATTTCCCAATAAAGCGTACTCTTACATGTTTTCATAGATACACGGAGAAAAATTTCTGGGGAATACAGACGGATTCAACAGAGGCTCAGTTCTGAAGATAACACCCCCCCCCATAATTATTCAGTTGTACCTGGGGAACTTGCTTACCCTGTCTGTAACCTGTATCCATTCTAAAAATGGTGTTTGGAAGGAATAGAATGTAATGAATCCTCAGAACCAATGCTGTAGTGAAACAGAAAGAAATGCTATCCCTATGGACAGATAAGCTAGAGGTAGGTAAACGGGGATTCTGCAGCTCAAATGCGTGGAATTTTGTGCAAAGGCCAAAGGGGTGGGCCTTGGAGCAAGAAGGAAGGAAACTCCCTCATTTACTGGCACTGCTTGTCTCTAGAGATCATGACAGGCCCTCATGTAACAGATCTCACTTGATTCTTACATTAACCTTAGGACAGGATATCATCATCTCCATCACACAGAGGCTAAGTGAAGTTAAGTAAATTATCCAAAAGGCACAGACTTTTAGATGTGGAGCCAGGGGATTACAAATGTCTGTCTGATTCCAAAAACCATTATTTTCTCCATAACACAAACTGTATTAAATAAGAATATCATTAATCATAATAACAATCTTGCTCCTGCAGAGTCCAAAAGGAAGTTGGACCTCTGTCCTGGGTCAGCTTTATTAGCACGGCCTTGCCTCTTCACATGTCATCCTGCTGTCGTGTTGCTGCCTACATGCCAGTTGTTCCTGAACACTATGATTCTCCTCTCCCCAAAACCCCATGAGGGAGGAAGTAGGGAGAACTGGTTTCCACAAGGATTCTCTCCAGCGGGATCTTTTTCAGAGCATCCTGGACCTCGCAGGCAGAAGGGTAGGTCAGGACTGCTGTGAAGCCCACGAACATGTTGGGGAAGTAGTTCAGAAGAGGCTCGATGACTTGGTAACTACCAATGAAGCAATGCCTATGGATCTTATAGTCAGAGGGCACAAGTTTTTTCATGATGCCCAGCAGATCTTTGTCAGCTTCTCGGCAGTGGAGCACTATGGGCTTCCTTAGAGACACGGCCAGCTGTAGCTGCTTCTCAAATAACTTGTGCTGCTCTGGGATAGATGTGGAGCACTTATAGGAATAATCCAAGCCAATTTCTCCATATGCTACAGCCTTGGGGTGCCGTAAGGCCTGCACAATGCTTCTTTCTTGATGGTCATTGTAGGAACTTGCAAAATGGGGGTGACAGCCAAAGGCCCCCCAAATCATATCCTCTTTCAACAGCTCCTCCCATAGACCATTCCTTAGTGTGCGAGGATCAGAGAAATCAGAGATGCAGCCTTGAAATCCCTTAGGGAAGGAGCAGCTATAAACTTCTCTGAACTTGCTAAAGGTCCCTTTGAAAGACAGCTTGGAAAACAGCATTTCCAGGTAACAATGGGTATCAATGAAACCCTCCTCTGGGCTTTGTTCCCACTGGCTCTTTGGCAGGGAACAAGATGCATATCCTCCCTGATAATGTGGTAGGGTCTCCTCTTGGAGATGCCATGTCCCCTTCTTCACCTTGGTTTCTGAACCTCTAGAGAAAAGAAGTGAACGAGAACTTGGGGACTGACCTTCTGATGCCTTCAACTCTCTGGACCAGTCTGAGGAGGACACTAGAAAACTGGAGGAATAATCACTCCAGCAGCTCTGGCTGCTCTTTCCAGCCTGGAATGTGCTGCTGCTGCTGCTTATGTGGCCCATGGAAGAATAGCAAGGAGGCTGGAAACTGCTGGGCCAGTAGCTGACAGAGTCATGCCAAGGGCCACTGTACAAATTAGGCCAGTAGGTAACCTGCTCAGTTGTGAAGGATGGAGGCTTTGAAGTTTCTGCCAGACTGAGTGAGACTGGCTCTTCCTGAGGGAATGTGAATATAGGAAGGTTACTCACATAAGACCAGTCACTTCCTGAAGAAGGGTGCTCAAATGCCACACCCCAATCTTGATATTTTGGGATTTCTGAAGGATGGTCATGGCTGTCTGGAAATTGTAGGGCAGAAGAGCCTTTTTCAGAAAAGAATGACTTTGGGTCACCAAGTGATTTCTGCTCTGGCTGTATCATCATTCTGTCATAGAAGCTTCTAATCTCTATATTCTCCTCTCCGACCTCTGAGGCTGACATTTTTCCGTGAGGACCAGAGAAGGGGATACAGCTGGCTCCTCCTTCTCCAGGGCTGGGCTGCTCTTCTGCACTCCCTTCTGTACTAGTGGCAGCCTCTCCTGGCACTGATGGTCCTGGGACGCCCTGAATTGCCTTCACGTAGACCATTGATGAGCTTTGGTCTTGCTGACTACCCTGCTTTCTCTGGCCGCTGTCTGCTTCCTCAGTCTTAGTATTTTGACCGTCAGCTCTGGCTGCAAATTCTGCATTCGCAGAGTTACATGAACCATTTTGGGGATTAACTTTCGCATCCTTTAGGGAAGCCATTTCTTTTAGAAAGCTAGCAGGACACAATGCGGATGGCGCTAAGGCGATTCCAAGGATGAGAAGAACCTCAAGTACTCCGAATCAGGTAGTCTTCGGAGGCTTTTCTACTGACACCAGAGCGTGAGGAATGGGAGGGGGTAGGAGGAGGAATTTCTCTGGTAGGATGAGCCCCAGGAAACCTCGACTTGAAGGCCACAAGAACGTCCTTTTGGACTTTCAGGTCCTTGGGGCCGCTAGACTCCCCGGGACAAAATATATAGTTCTAAGCTGGCCGGCTGGAGGGGGCCACGTCACTGGGACGCCAGAGGATCCACGTTTGCTGGGGGATCCTACCTTAGCGCTGAACTTGCGCCGCTTCCGCGGCTTCGGGACCGCCCTGCTCTCCTTTCTTTCGCTCGCCTGTCGCAGTTCTCAGTGTTCTAGAGATGTCAAGGTTCTTCCACTGAGTTCGTGATCTCAAAGGTATTTGGAAAAGTCACAAAGATCCAGGATTCACCGAAAGGCCGGTATGGCGTCCGAACCCACTGCGTGCCTCACGGATCACGGACCGTTTTTTTTTTTTTTTTTCTACAGATCTACTTCCGGGCGTCAAAGCACTTCCGGTGACTAGAAAACGCTTCCATTTAGTTTGGAATACGAGGCCCTTGAGAGATATCAGAGCCCTCCAAAAGACTGCAAGGTGCTTTAGGGACCCCACAGATGTGCCCCTGAGCTGGGCTGGTGGCCTAGAAGTCCATTTGGCCGACGGAGTTCAGGAGAGCAGGCCGAACCCAGTGGGGGGGGAAGGGCGGGGGAAGGGCACAGATCGTCCCGCCCACCAGCCCTGGCCACCGGAAGCACTCCCCCCAAGCTGGGCCCCGCCTTGCTGCCTCTACCTCAGGTTTGTTCCCTCAGCCCAACAGCTGCCCGTCACCCCACATCCTGGGTCCCAGCCAGTCTGCCTTTGGAGCTGCCGCCATTGGGGCATTGCTGGCTTTTTGTTCCTTTTCTAACCCCCAGTTTTTTTTTTTTAAATGTAATTACGGTTTTTAAAAACATAGTTTAAACATACATGGTTTTGAAAACATAGTTATAATTGTAGCATATTATCATTTCAGTCCTTTTTTGTTTCCAGTGTTATTTTGTAGCCTAAGCATTTCTCTTACTGCTGCATCATTTTAAAAAACATTATACTAGTGCCTACAGACGGAGAAGGCAATGGCACCCCACTCCAGTACTCTTGCCTGGAAAATCCTATGGATGGAGGAGCCTGGTAGGCTGCAGTCCATGGGGTCGCTAAGATTCGGACATGACTGAGCGACTTCACTTTCACTTTTACCTTTCATGCATTGGAGCAGGAAATGGCAACCCACTCCAGTGTTCTTGCCTGGAGAATCCTGGGGACGGGGGAGCCTGGTGGGCTGCCGTCTATGGGGTCGCACAGAGTCGGACACAATTGAAGCGACTTAGCAGCAGCAGCAGCAGCAGCAGTGCCTTCAGAATATTCCATGGAATATATAGATGTGCCATAATTCACCAAATCCTTCCCTTCTTGTTAGATCTTTAATTTCCCCACTCTATTTTTTTTCTATAATTAAGAAAGATGCTGCAAATAATATCCTTGCACCATATGTTTCTCCATATTTTGGTTTGTTTCTTTGGGCTGCATGCCCAAAAATGGAGTTAGACAAAGTATAGGAATTTTAAAACGCTCCTCATAGCATCACATTACCTCAGAATAACTTTAATAATTTAAAATCTCATAGGTAATGAATAATCCAACCAGGCTCATTTAATAGAAACAAACAAAACTAGTGCCTCACAAATAATTTGTTCTTATCTGATAATTTTTGAGTGAATGTTTTCCTTTTTTTGAAAATTGACCCTGGTACATTTTAAATTGTTTTTATTTCTTTTCAGAATCTTTTAAAAATTAATTAGAAAATTTTAATGAAATAAACGTTTGTCATATTTCCTACAATTTTTAATTTGTATGTTGCTTGTTTTTAATTTGTATTTTAGCCCATTGAAGTAACTTATTTTTGTGGTTAAGTTTTAATACTTTTCTGTCATAATTTTCTCTTTTTTTTCCTAACTCTGGAATGGTCATCCTCTCTTTAAGGGCTTTGACACATACATACTTTTTTTTGGAGGGTAAAAGGAACCGATTTGTTATATTTAATCTTATAATCTGTCTGGTATTTATTTTGGGTTATAATTTATTTTAGGTGGAGATATACATAGATACTTTTCTACATTAGTACTTTTTAAACTTAATAATATGTCTCCTCTTTCATCATGTGCTAAATTCCTATATGTAAGCGATTTCCCTGGTGCCTCAGATGGTAAAGCGTCTACCTGCAATGTGGGAGACACGAGTTTGATCCCTGGGTTGGGAAGATCCCCTGGAGAAGGAAATGGCAATCCACTCCAGTACTCTTGTTTGGAAAATCCCATGTACTGAGAAGCCTGGTTGGCTACAGTCCATGGGGTCGCAAAGAGTCAGACGAGACTAAGCGAGTTCACTTTCAACTTCAACTTTTCAATAGAGCCTATTTCCAGACCATCTATTCTTTTCTACACATTAGTATGTCTCTTATTACTCTGGTTTTACACTGTTTTAATAATCGAGGCATAATAGTAAGGTATAAAATCTAGGAGAGTTAGGTCTCTTACATTATGTTTAATTTTCATAATTATCCTTAATAGGCTGACTTGTTTATTTTTATCAGATGAAATTAGAATCATTTTTTCAAGTCCTTGCAAAACACCAATGAAATATCCATTTGAAATATGTTATTTCAGTCTGTTTATCCAGAATATACTTCACCTGTCCTATTTTCTGTCATGTTCTATATATTTTAGTAAATATTTTTAGAGTTTTATCTTGGTCACAGAGTTTTCAATAAAACTATTTGTAATTTTTTATTTATTGTGAACCTATTTTGTCCTTCCACTGTATTTTCAGGTGATTATTGCTAGTACATAAGAATATTTTTGGTTCAGTTGTGGTTATGTTAAAATCTTTTATTTATCCATAGTTTTTCAGCATTTGCCTGTGCCATTATTATATCTCCTTATAATGACACCTTTGTGTCTTTATTGCTAATATTTGTACTTCTTACCTTGTCCAGAATGCCTAAAAAATATTAAATCATGATGTTGGTAGGGGCATTTTTGTTTCTGTTCCTGATTGTGGTAGACAAATAGTTTAATTAAATATAGTACTGAAAGTTTAGGCTATTGTTTTAAAACAGATGCTTTTTAATCCTGTTAAGGAATTGCTTGAATTTTAAAATGTATGTGGTAGGAAACAGTGTGAGATCATTATATATTTGCTCTCACTTCTTTATTTGGAAACATCTTTGCATCTGTGAGGAAAATGCTGCTTTTTGTGTAGTTGGCTTATAACTGTTATGGACTCCTGAATTTTGTTTGCTTGTGTTTTAGTTAGGATCTTTGCTCTATAAATCATTAAGTAGCGAACTTGCTCTGAAGCAGTAGTTTTCAAGCTTGGCTTGCACACTGTAATCATTTGGGGAGCTTTAAAATCCCTTATACCTGGGTCCGGTCTGAGGGATCCTGATTTCATTGTGTGTGGGTGTGTATAGATGTGGATGTGGCCCAAACATCATGATTTTATAAAGCTTTACAGGTGATTCTAATGTGAAGCCACAGTGAGAACTGTTGCTCCAGAGTTAACTTTTTTTTATGGCTTGTCTGTTAGGCATTGGAATTCACCTTTATGGCTTTCCAGCTTTTTTGTTATCCTAGGGGAGTTATATAAAGTGGTGATTTTCTTTTCCTTGAAAGCTTGAAAGAATCCATTAGTAAATCATCCTGGTTGGAGCCTTTGTTGGGGCAATTTTTTTGTAATTTTTAAATTGCTCACTTGGCTATTGTGTTTTGATACTTCATAATTCTTACAGAAAATCACTTATTTAATTGTGGCTTTAAAATTTATTTTCATAAAAGCTTGAATGACTTATTATAATAAGATAACATCTATCTTATAATTTATTACATCTCTCTGTAATACACTATTTCATTTCTGATTTTATGTACTTACCTTCTTTCTTTATTATCTTTGCTAGTGCAGGGGAGCAAAATTTGCCACCTTTGGCATGAGGTTTATTTTGAGCTGAAAGCACTCAAAGCCCAAAAGACTCAGGAAGAACCTTTGACCTCCCCCCAACTGAATAAAAGAACTTAGATAGAGGACCTATTCCTTAAAGGGAGACAGGGAAAAATCTAGCAAAGTGTTGGTTAAAATTCCTCTGTGTCCCATTGTTTCTGTATGGCCCAGCAAATGTTTGTTTACAGAACATTTGCCTTTTTCATCTTCTTGCGAATTACCTTCCTCCTCTCTGAAGTCCTAAACCCCTTTGCGTGCATGCATACTAAGTTGCTTCAGTCATGTCCGACTCTTTGCAATGATATGGACTGTAGCCCGCCAGGCTCCTCTGTCCATGGGATTCTCCAGGCAAGAATACTGGAGTGGGTTGCTTTGCCTTTCTCTGGGGGATCTTCCCAACCAAAGTATTGAACCTGCGTCTCCCGCATTGCAGGTGGATTCTTTTACAGCTGAGGCACAGGGGAAGCCCCCTAAGCCCCTACCTCTTGCTTTCTCTTAGATGGCATACAAGCTTCAATTGCCTGATGTCTTTGGGCTTTATATTCTTATGAAGCCTCTATATGTACATAATAAAATTTGGTTTTTTTCCTGTCAATTTTTCTCATTTCAATTTAATTCTTTAGACCAGTCAGAAGAACCTAGAAGGGTAGAGGAAATTCACCCCCCACCACCACCACACACACACATGTCCACACACTAGAATCTTACCTATTTATTAAAAAAACTCTTTTGGATTTACTTATTACAGTTGTTTTTTTCTTTTAAATATATCTATTTGTGCTTTTATCCTTTTTTGCTTTATTTTCCTAATGACAAATTTTCAAATATTTTTGTTCAATCCATTTCTCATAGTGACTGCATTTCAGAATTACTTGTAGAGCTTTAAAAAAATACTAATGACCTTTTTAATTGCCTCCAAGATTTCAATTTAATTTATTTAGGCTTGTGTATGGTGTTTGTTTTTTTCAGTTCCTAATGAGAAGCTGAGAAGGCTGAGAATCACTGAGTTAGTACATTTACCTGAGTTAGCTGTCTTTAAATTCTATTATGTTATAGTCTAAATCTAGTAATTTACCCAAGGTTACAGGTTTGCTTGTATCTTACAGATTTGTACCTCTTTAAATTTTATTAAATTCTATACTTATTTTTTGTATTTTAAAATTTCTTCACCTCATAATAATTATTAGGGGTGATAATATTTAGTTACATGATATATTTTTAGTTGTATTGATGATTGATGGCTATGATTTCTGTATTTCAAATTTATTAGAATTTTTTGTAAATTAGCCTGTGCAGGGAAGGAAAATAATTTTCCCTTTACCCTACTAGGTTCTTGGCTGAGGTGCCTCCTGTAATGAAAGACAACTTAACTGGAGAAAAACAAGTTTAATAGCATGTTTACCTCCTGTATGGGGCTTCTCAGGTGATGCTAGTGGTAAAGAACCCACTTGCTAATGCAGGAGACCTAAGAGACGCGGGTTTGATCCCTGGGTTGAAAAGCTCTCCTGGAGAAGGAAATGGCAACCCACTCCAGTATTCAGTATTCTTCTAGATTCTTGGCTGAGATGCCTCCTGTAATGAAAGACAGCTTAACTGGAGAAAACCAAACAAGTTTAATAGCATGTTTATCTCCTGTATACATGGGAGATGCTAGGAAAACTGAGTAACTCTTCCAAATAGCCCAAGCCACAACCTTAAATACTAGCTCCAGCTGAAGGCAAAAGATGTTGGGGGTGGGGCTGACCTCAGGTGGCCTCACCCTGCAACTGCTTGGAGCAGGGCCTGGGTTCCCAGCCAGAGACTGCGGTTTGGTTTGGTGATGAAAGAACCAGATCCCACTTACCATGGGCAGGGCCATTGTGTCTCCTGCCCCCCCCACTCAGGAGTGAGCCAGTTATGGGGAGGTTATCAGGCAAAGCACAGTAAAGGACAATGCAGTTGTTTTATGCAGACTTAAGTTCATGCTTTCTCCATTGTTAAGTTTGCAGAGATTTACTTTTTAGATATAGTCTTTCTTTTTCTGGCACAGAGAGGGAGACACCCTTACCAATGGAGATTTCTCTTATCATTGTAAATGTCCCTTGTCAACAACAACAACAACAAACTATGCATGCTTAGTGGTGTCCAACTCTTTGTGATCTTTTGGATCATAGCCCACCAGGGTCCTTTGTCCCTGGGATTTTTCAGGCAAGAATACTGGAGTGAGTTGCCATTTCCTTCTCCAGGGGATCTTCCTGACCCAGGGATCCAATCCTTATCTCAACCCGCATCTCCTGTGTCTCTTGCATTACAGGTGAATTCTTTACCCAGTGAGCCATCTGGAAAGCCCCAAATGTCCCTTACAAGAGTGACTTTTACTCAGCTTTCAGAACTTCTCCTTTCTCTTGCTGTTTCTTAAAAATAATAAGCTCAAGATAATTCTTATTCCAAAGAGGCATATTTTAGGGTGATTTATTCTGTTCCCCTTCACATGTGATAAACTTCTTTAAATATACTATTGTCCTATATAAAGGAGCCATCTAATATACACAATGCAAAATTCATTATAATTTATTTCCTTAATTCTATGATTCCATAATCACAAGAGAAACCATTGATTTGGTTTCCCTGGTGGCTCAGACGGTAAAGTGTCTGCCTGCAATGTGGGAGACCCGGCTTCAATCCCTGTGTCGGGAAGATCCCCTAGAGAAGGAAATAGCAACCCGCTCCAGTACTCTTGCCTGGAAAATCCCATGGACAGAGGAGCCTGGTAGGCTACAGTCCATGGAGTCGCTAAGTGTTGGACACGACTTAGCGACTTCACTTTCACTTTTCCCTTTCATGCCCTGGAGAAGGAAATGGCAACCCACTCCAGTATTCTTGCCTAGAGAATCCTGGGGACGGCAGAGCCTGGTGGGCTGCCGTCTATGGGGTCGCACAGAGTCGGACACGACTGAAGCGACTTAGTAGCAGCAGCAGCAGCAGCAGTAGTAGATAAAAATTAGGAATCCAAATTGATGTTAACATCCAGCTATTTGGGATATGCAATGCAAAGCAAAGAACGAAATCGACATTGATAGAATTAGCTCCTTCCCCACAAGGTTAAATTTATGCCTTACTTCAAGTTGCATCTAGGTTCCTTATTAAATCCTTATCAAAATGCATTCTTGACTGCTTTTAAGTTTCTTTTAGCTTTAATTTAAGAAGACTCTGATTTCAGAAATATTAACATTAATTTTTTTTCCTTTATAAGGGGGAAATATCATGTATCTGTTATTTAAAGCCAATTGATTTCAAATTTTATATCCTCTTGACTAGCATCAAAAATCTGAATGCCTCGGGGATCAGGCACATAACCTTATATAATACAGGGCTTGTGAAGGCCTGTGGGGAATGGAAGGTCACACACCCTGCCAAATGACATTTACATTTGGTTTTCAAGAATATTATAGCCAATTACATCCTCTAGGACCTTATTTATCTAGTCTCTGCTTGACATCATAAATTATGATAAAATTTTGCATCATAATTATGTTTCTATAAATTTTCATTTCTTGCAATTTTTATTTTAGAGCTTTCTCTCTGGATTCTCTGGTACATAAAGTTCCATTGCAATTAGTTCTTTCACCTTTGTGAGATCACTTTTAATCTATTTGGCATCTATTTTGCTATAATATTTTACCATTTTCTCTCCCTCTTCCTTTTCTATCCTTCCATCTCTACTGCTCTGACTTGCTCTCTACATTTCATGCTGGAGTTCGTCAGTCCTGTATTCTCAAGGGGCCAGAACATGAATTGTCAGTCTATCCCTCTTATAGAAATATTGAAGTACAACCTAAAATGATATCTTTCTTTCTCTTTGTTTCTGTTGAGCGTCTTTATTCTCTTTCAATGCATCATTTGTTTGATAAATAATGATAATATATATGACAGTGTTGTCAGCTATCTCTGGCAGCTTGGTCATGCACAAATTTATACCAGTAATATTCAATACATAGAGGTAGGTGGGATATGAATATGCTCTCTACACTTTCCTATACTTCCTACATTTTCCTCTACACTTTACAAAGAAAAGAAAGTTTCAAAGTGAATACTACTGTGGGAGTAGATAAATTTTCCTTTCTTCCCTTTTAGATTCTTTCACTGGTTGTTGCTCAGTCTTGTCCGACTCTTTGCAACCCATGGACTGCAGCATGCCAGGCTTCCCTGTACTTCACTATCTCCCGGAGTTTGCTCAAACTCATGTCCATTGAATCAGTGATGCCATCCAATGGTCTCATCCTCTGTCATCCCTTTCTCCTGCCTTCAATCTTTCCCAGCATAAGGGTCTTTTCCAGTGAGTCAGGTCTCTGCATCAGGTGGCCAAAGTATTGGAGGTTCAGCTTCAGCATCAGTGCTTCCAATGAATATTCAGGGTTGATTTCCTTTAGTATTGACTGATTTGATCTCCTTGCTGTCCAGAGGACTCTCAAGAGTCTCCTCCAGCACCACATTGGACTGATAATTAAATTGACATGAGAAAGATTAATGGAAGAAGAAGAAATTTTGTACATATGGGAGCCCCGTAAAAATATGAGACATGTCAGCAGTCGGGTTCTTGTTGCTTATATACCATTCTGAGCTAAGGAGACTGGGGCAGGGGTCTGGGGCTTCAAAAAGAAGGAAAATCATTCACAGGAAAATTTGAAGAGCTAGTGTTTGGTAAACAAATGTTTGCCATGCCATGCTGATAAGGCTTTCTGATAGAAAATGTTTTCTCTGGTAATAACTCTCTTCCTGGTGCAGGTTTCATATCTAAATTCTTTTAGACAGTTATTGTTGTTTAGTCACTAAGTCATGTCCGACACTTTGTCGACCCCGTGGACTGTAGCCCACCAGGCTCCTCTGTCCATGGCATTTTCCAGGCAAGTATCCTGGAGACGGTTGCCATTTCCTTCTCCAGGGAATCTTCCTGACCCAGGGATTGAACCCGAATCTCCTGCTTTGGCATTTGGATTCCTTACCACTGAGCCACCTGGGAAGCTTTACGCAGTTAAACGGGAGGTAAAACGTTCTTCTTGTGTCTGCTGGGCTCTGCTTATCTTTAGTTCAAAATAATCCATGTGCTAAAGTGGCACATTCTAGGGTAGCAGGCATCTCTCTTCCTTCTCACTATCTGTACTGAAAGCTTGATGGAGCCCCAGCTCTTTTGTCCTTTTAGGTGTTCCAGCAATATCTTCCTCCCCATACTTTTAAAAATTGAGATATAACTTGTATAACATTTACTATTTCAGTGTTCAATGTAATTCAGCATCTCACATCTTTTTCTAAAAATTGAGGTAAAATTTATATGACAAGATGAATCATTGGCCATTTTAAAGCGTGCAGTTCAGTGGCATTTAATAGATTCATAGTGTTGTACAACCATCTCCTCTATTTAATTCCAAGACATTTCCATCATCCCCAAAGGAAACCCTGTACCCACCCAACAACACGTGGAAACGTTCACTCAACACGAATATGACAACCTTTTAGTAGTGGGTTTGGCTAACTTTCTAACTGAAATCAGGCCAGATAAATTTCCTGAGAAAGCAACTGAATGTAGGACCATTTTATAATGAAGCCAAAGGTACCATTTTGAAAGGTATAGATGGCTGGGCTCACTAGATTCCTAGAACCTTATTTGGTAAAGACAGTGCCTGATCAGTATTTGTAACTGACACATTCGTTTTGAATATAATTATTTCACTAACTAAAACTCATTTCTAATATTCTTTATTGTAGTTAGCAAGGCCTTTTCTGTTGATCAGAGATAAATTACTGAGGCATTTTGTCATGCTACTTCTGAAGTGTGGGCTTCTGATAGAAAATTTGCTGAAAACAGTTCTGGAAAACACATTTCTATGCATGTATTCCTAATTAGGGTCACTGACCACCCCTAGAGGTTAGATTGTGCCTAACAGACTCACTCATCTTGGCTGCCGCCCCCGGCCCCTGGCCCCCCGGTCCAGCCTAGCTCCTCTCGGCCGCCGCCCCCGGCCCCCGGCCCCCGGCCCGGCCTAGCTCCTCTCGGCCGCCACCCCCAGGTGATGGTATTCCAGTTGAGCTATTTCAAATCCTCAAAGGTGATGCTGTGAAAGTGCTGCACTCGATATGCCAGCAGATTTGGGAAACTCAGCAGTGGCCACAGGACTGGAAAAGGTCAGTTTTCATCCCAATCCCAAAGAAAGGCAATGCCACAGAATGCTCAAACTACCGCACAGTTGCACTCATCTCACATGCTAGTAAAGTAATGCTCAAAATTCTCCAAGCGAGGCTTCAGCAATACGTGAACCATGAACTTCCAGATGTTCAAGCTGGTTTTAGAAAAGGCAGAGGAACCAGAGATCAAATTGCCAATATCCTCTGGATCATCGAAAAAGCAAGAGAGTTCCAGAAAAACATCTATTTCTGCTTTATTGAGTATGCCAAAGCCTTTGACTGTGTGGATCACAATAAACTGGAAAATTCTGGAAGAGATGGGAATACCAGACCACCTGACCTGCCTCTTGAGAAAACTGTATGCAGGTCAGGAAGCAACAGTTAGAACTGGACATGGAACAACAGACTGGTTTCAAATAGGAAAAGGAGTACGTCAAGGCTGTATATTGTCACTCTGCTTATTTAACTTATATGCAGAGTACATCATGAGAAACGCTGGGCTGGAAGAAGCACAAGCTGGAATCAAGATTGCCGGGAGAAATATCAATAACTTCAGATATGCGGATGACACCACCCTTATGGCAGAAAGTGAAGAAGAACTAAAGAGCCTCTTGATGAAAGTGAAAGAGGAGAGTGAAAAAGTTGGCTTAAAGCTCAACATTCAGAAAACTAAGATCATGGCATCTGGTCCCATCACTTCATGGGAAATAGATGGGGAAACAGTGGAAACAGTGTCAGACTTTATTTTTTTGCGGCTCCAAAATCACTGCAGATGGTGACTGCAGCCATGAAATTAAAAGACGCTTACTCCTTGGAAGGAAGGTTATGGCCAACCTAGATAGCATATTTAAAAAGCAGAGACATTACTTTGCCAAACAAAAGTCTGTCTAGTCAAGGCTATGGTTTTTTCCAGTGGTCATGTATGTATGTGAGAGTTGGATGGTGAAGAAAGCTGAGCACCGAAGAATTAATGCTTTTGAACTGAGGTGTTGGAGAAGACTCTTGAGAGTGCCTTGGACTGCAAGAAGATCCAACCAATCCATCCTAAAGGAGATCAATCCTGGGTGTTCATTGGAAGGTCTGATGTTGAAGCTGAAACTCCAATACTTTGGCCACCTCATGCGAAGAGTTGACTCACTGGAAAAGACCCTAATGCTGGGAAGTATTGGGGGCAGGAGGAGAAGGGGACGACAGAGGATGAGATGGTTGGATGGCATCACCGACTCGATGGACATGGGTTTGGGTAAACTCCGGGAGTTGGTGATGGACAGGGAGGCCTGGCGTG
Organism: Okapia johnstoni; assembly: GCA_024291935.2. Classification (NCBI taxonomy): domain Eukaryota; kingdom Metazoa; phylum Chordata; class Mammalia; order Artiodactyla; family Giraffidae; genus Okapia; species Okapia johnstoni. The sequence continues at coordinate 35,467,634 of CM044305.1, read as the reverse complement.
CTGCAATTCATGGGGTCACAAAGAGTCGGACACGACTGAGTGACTGAACTGAACTGAACTGAACAAACTCACTCACATATATTGTCTGTGTTGAATTAACTTGGTATAAAACATATGCACAATTAACTTTTACTACTTTAATTATAAAAATTGGACAAAAATGAGAGCAAAGGAAGTATTAAAATGGAACTCTGAAGGAGCCTGTGCCCCAGGCCAAGCTTGAAATGGTCTGGCATTGAGCTAGGCTTTTTGAGATTCCTGAAGACAAGTATAGGATGGGGTCTCCAGTGCATTGGAAGAATTTCTGCCAGTTTGAATTGCCTCAAGGCAAGTCATCAGCAGGACCAGAAGTCAGAATAATTTTATCCTTAGAAGCAAGATGTGTGTGTGTGAAGTAGCTCGGTTGTGTCCGACTCTTGTGTGCTCATGGACTATAGTCCGCCAGTCTCTTTTGTCCATGGAATTCTACAGGCAAGAATACTGGAGTGGGTAGCCATTTCCTTCTCCAAGGGATCTTCCGACCCAATGATCAAACCAGGTCTCCTGCATTGCAGATGAATTCTTTACCCTCTGAGCCACCAGGAAAGCCAAGATAGCTTTCTATTATTTTTAATGAGAAAAAAATGACAAAACTTATACTCATCTTGTGGGAAAGAACATTATTTTGTCTGTAACACATACATACAGAATCACACTGTGAAGTTCCAAAGACAGATTCTAGTTCAATTTATGGTGGATTTGAATGATGGATTTATTGTTTGAATATAATTTTCTCTTTCTAACCGGATGGTAATGAAATAGCAGCAAGCCTAGATTGTATACCCATTCTCATAGCTGATGTATAGAATGTCTTTCTGCAAAAATTTCCTCAACTGCTTTCTTTACATTAAAAAGTATATAGGCAGTGGCTTTGTTGATTTTAAGTTTGCTGAATTTTTTTTTCATTTCTTAGTTTCTAATTATGATTCCAACAGGTATTATCATTTGATGCCTATTTAGAAGAGGAAGTGCCTGATAAAAGTCAAGAAAACTATAGAATAAGACGCTATAAAATCTACTTTTACCTTGAAGATGACACTGTTGAAGTAAATGAACCAGTGTTGAAAAATAGTGGACTGCCTCAAGGTATCTTTTTAAAGCAGAATTATGGTTCTTTCACTTCTAACTACTGCCTTTATGTACTACTTTCTCTAGCTTTTTTAAAGACCCCATGCTACTGCTTGGGTATCTAACTTGTTGACAATGGTGAATATAAACGTGCTGTTACCTTGTAGTTATTGATGGTAACTTACCAGCTTTCTATGCCTCATAACTCAACACTGGCCACGTCACTCACTTGTCTGTTGTCATCATTGTATCCTTTCATGTGTTTCTCTAGTATGAGCAAACACTCCTCTGTCTTTGACTCTTTTCTTCAAACTCTTTTTTGTCTTTTTGCTATGCCCACATTATTTCCTTCACAACACTCTCAGGGAAACAGAGAAGACTGGTCTCCACTGCCACTTCCAGATGGAGGTTCTCTCTCCTTTCTTGAATTCACTTCCATTTGCTTCAACCACTGTCTCCTCATCTTCATCCCTGTTAACTACAGGCTTTCATAGTGCTTCAAGAGAAGGTTATTGCTCCTTTGCCCCATGTATGCCAGTCATCTTTATCCATACTCCACTTCAGCCAGACAAGAGTTAGCTCTCTGATGAAGAGAAGCTAACTGTTGGTTGCATTAGTAGAATCATGGCAGAGGTCAAGGGAGGTGATGGATTTCTTCTGTGTGTATAAGTCCTTGACTCTGGATGATGCCAGGTTTGGGTGCCTTCAAGGGAGAGCAATGCCTTCAACGGTGATAATGAAAGGACTGAAGATTTGTCATGTGTAAGAGATAATAGTGAAAAGGGATGTTTACCCATAAACAGAAGACTCAAGTATGCCTGATGAATGTCTTAAGGAATCTAAAGGGCTGTCCTGTGGGGGAGGGGTGATCTAGTTTTCTGTATCCTCAGGGACAGGATGTAGAGGGTCAGAAGAGGAATAATTTCCTCTTCTGGTCAGTAAGAGAAATAATTTTCTGGCAGAGAGGTTCACACACTTAGGACAAGGTACAAGTGGGTCAGAGGACTACCCTGCCTAGGGTAGGCAATGATCCTCTCCCTCTTTCTGTTGTGTTATTTATTTGGAGAATTTATGGCTTAATGATGAATCTTTTAGAAAACATGGAAATGCTTTGATATTTAAGAAAAGATTTTCACAAACTTTTAAGGTTGAAGTGTGACATTTTATTTTGTAAAGGCACAAGAGATCTTTATACTTTAAAAAAATTGTATTGAAGTATAATTGATTTACAATGTTATGCTAGTTTCAGGTATACAGCAAAGCAAATCAGTTACACATATACCTATATCCACTCTTTTTTAAAGAATTTTTTTCCCATACAGGTCATTGCAGAATATTGAGTAGAACTCCCTGTGCTATATAGTAGGTTCTTATTAGTTATCTCTTTTACGTATAGTTATATCTATCTATCTATCTATCTCAATCCCAATTTCTCTCTCTCTCCCCCATCTAGTAACTGTAAAGATTGTTTTCTACATCTGTGACTCTACGTCTGTTTTGTAAATAAGTTCATTTGTATTAATGAACTGATTTTATGAAAATAATTTTTATGTAATAGGAGGGAATGTTATTCATAAAGACTCGTGGGGAGGAACCTTAGGAAAAGACAACTTTAAAGTCTCTTTCAGAATTTCTGATTGGCTCACTCTGATCAAGACATTTCCCTAAGTGAGACATATCAAGTGGTATGAACAGAATACATAGTAATCACGATATGTAACGAGGCTGAATTTGTCAGCAAAGTGGAGATACCTAGCAGGCTATCACAAGTCCTGTGGAAAACAAACAGAAATAACTACTCTGTCATCAAGCTTTGTTCAGAGAGAAAGCAGTCTCTCTTGAAATATTTAATATGATGATTCTTGTTAAGGAAGGTCTGTTAGGACAGAGGATACTTTGCAAATTCATTGTATGTCTTCTTCAAGCTTTCCTAAATTAAACAACTGGGGGGGGGAGAAAATGAGTATACTGAGCCAGGGGCTCAAGCTCGGTCGGATGGGTAGGCAGTGTTTCTTTCATCTGCCCCTTGAGAGGCCTGGGACTGCTTTTTTGTACATGTAGAACCTTAGAAGAGGTTAAGGGTCACATTTAGGTGCTGGGCACTGACAGTGCTCCTGTTGCTTCCATAGGGTTTTGATATTTTCTGAATGAACTGGGAGGTTAGAAGCACCAGTTTTTTTTAGTAGAGCTGATCATTCAGAAATGAGTGCACCTGGATGAATTATAACCTCCTTTTCTAGCTGCCTCTCTTATCATGTAATTTTTTTTAAGGAGAGTGGAGTTTGAAATAAGCCAGAAATAAAAGAGGCATCCCTTAGCACAGTGCCAAAGTAGGCATTCAGTTTTGTGAAGCTCCTCATCAGAACAACATATTCACAAATCCTTGTTGGCAGAGAGGTGTGTGTGAAAAGTCAAGTCACTGAGGCACGTCAAGACTTGCTTTCATTCCTTCCCAGGGCATCATTCTCTTTTGGGTAGATGCATTATATTTACAGAATTTGTTGCTGTTCTGCTGGAGTATAGTTAAAACAATGTGACACCAAGCCAAGAATGTCAGAGGTTAATCCCAATAGTTTTACCTCTGATTTTCTAACAGGACAATTATTTGTCAGATGCTGCCAAGTCCAAACTAATCTAGTATAAGGAAAGGATAACCATTAGAAATAAGCCATGAGTTTCTGGTAGGGTCTGTACCCAGTTCTCACTGGAGTGCCATCATCAGAATCTCCTGATCCATCCCCAGAATTTCTGATTCGGTAGGCCTGGGGTCAAGGAATAACTTCTACTTGATTCTCAGTGCATCCTTGGTTAAGAATACTGATCTCCACTAGTGATCTGTTTTGGTTCCTCAATGGGGTAGTATTTCATATGTATATATCTATATATAAAGTATAGATGTACTATAATGTATACTATATATATTTACATTTTATACTTTAATATGATCTACCTGAATCAGGCAAATGTAATCACAAAATAGAAGGCATTTATTTATACTGGGCATATGCTGTTTCTACATATACATCCCATAAGGTAGAATGGTGGGGTGATAGTAAGGTTGCCAGATAAAATACAGGATACCTAGTTAAATTTGAAGTTCTTAGTATAACTATGCTCCAACCCCCCCCCCCCAATATTGTATGGGGCATACCTATACTAAAAATTATTCATTATTTATCTGAAATTGAAGTTTAACCAGGCATCTCATTTTTTTCAATTTGCTAAATCTGGCAGCACCAAAGGGTAGACCTTGGGGAGGAAGTTGTCACTGAATGGAGCTGCATAAAATTTAGGAGTGGAGGTAAGTGATTGGTCTGTGAAGATAGGTGCTTGGTGCATGGTGGCTGTTCAGTAAGTTTGATGAAGAAAGGAAGAAAGAAAAGGAGGGAGTGAAAAAGGAAAGGAAAAGTGATAGACAATGATAACAGAATGCAGGCATCATGAATTATATGAGGTACTTTGAGGAGTCAGAGGTGGAAACACCAGTATTCATTAGAGGATAAGACATTTGAGTAGTACCTCAAAAGTTTCTCCAGATAAAGATAGAAGAGGAAGGCATGTTAGTCAGAAGGAACAGTGTGAGGTGAAGAGGTAGGAGAGTGGTGAGGACAGTGTTAGTCACTCAGTTGTGGCCACTCTTTGTGATCCCATAGACTGTAGCCTGCCAGGCTTCTCTGTCCATGGAGTTCTCCAGGAAAGAATACTGGAGTGGGTAGCCATTGCCTTCTCCAGGGGATATTCCTGACCTAGGGATCGAACCCATGTCCCCTACATTGCAGGCAAATTCTTTTACCATCTGAGCCACCAGGGAAGCCCCAGTGAGGAGAGGAGTTGGGAGGTATTTGGGAGCAGATATAGAATGTGTGAGGAAAACTAGGCAAGAAGGTGGTAATGCAAGAGGACAGAACACCCAACATGCCATCATTTGGGGCTCATTCAGTGGCTAGGGGGAGATGCATAGAATTATGATCAGAGATACAGAATTCAAAAATTTTTATTCTTTTGCTGTAAGACTAAGTATCAGGCCAACTATATTTAAAAAGTTATTCTCATGAAATCAAATTCCACAAAGATGATGTTTTATAAAATTAAAAATGGAATGCTAATTTTAGTGAAGGAGTGAACAAAAGAGGAAAAGATACTCTGTCATTTCTGATCACAATGAGTGGTCTTAGTATTTTTAGAATATAAACTTTAGTAGACATGAAAAATGAAAGTGAAAGTCGCTCAGTCGTGTCTGACTCTTTGCCATCCCATGGACTGTGCAGTCCATGGAATTCTCCAGGCCAGAATACTGGAGTGGGTAGCCTTTCCCTTCTCCAGGGGATCTTCCCAACCCAGGAATTGAACCCAGATCTCCCGCATTGTGGGCAGATTCTTTACCAGCTGAGCTGGGCATGACAAGTGGCAATTCCACTTGTATATGCATTAACATAAGAAATACCTGCCTCTAGACTTGGATGTGCCTTAAGTCTGCAGTGTTACTAAAATGAAATAAACACACTTAAGTTAGAGGTAAGAGATTGGAGTCTTAATTCTTGAAGGTGAATTCCTAGAAACTAAATTTAGTAGTATGAGCAAAGATCTAAAGCAATTCCCAACTGAAAGAAATGAAAACACATTCAACATAAATTAATATATCATCATTTTGATCTAAACCACAGGGAAATGTTAGAAAGTTAAAGCTTGTAGAATATAATCAGAGAGCAGGACCTTTAAAAAGAAAGAGATGTAAAATATGAAGATAAGGAAGAGCTGAAAAGCAGACACCTGATGCCTGGATATCTGCCCAAATTGTCTTTATGGGCCAATTAAGAAAAATAAACATCTGAAAATTTCAAGGGCATATACAGTACTTTTGTTGTTGTTTTTCCATGGGATCCCAAAGAGTCAGACACGACTGAGTAACTAACACATTTCACTTTCCATTTTGTCATGTTATATACCTTGATGATCTCAGGTGCTCTTCAATGTGTGCTGAAGACATGGCATCCTGCATATTTCTTTGATATTCAGAAAAACCACCTACTGGTGGTTTCTGCCATTCATCATGAAAGACTATAACCATACAAATACCAATAAATAGAAATTTCAGTCCCCAAAGGACACAGTTGAGAGATCCCACTAATATTTGTGAAAGCTCTCATGTGTGACTACCTTTCAAATGCGCCACGTTAGTTTTTGATTAACATGAAACTGTGACCTTGGATTTCTTATTATTAAAATTTTTCTTGTTTAGTGTTAGATCTGCCTTCTCTTTTCAACCCGTGAATGGTCCAGATTCTCTCTTGTTACCACAAGGTTCTCCCCTGGCTTCTTGTAAGAACCATCTAGGGAGAAGAGTATGGGGCCTAACATAAGAAAGCGTGTGGAGGTTGCAGATACACAGGCTCTGCAAGGAGGGACAGCTGATGCGGTGGTGTTGACTCTGGAGGGGGGAATTGTTGCCACTGACAAATGGGCCCTCTCCAGAAACAAACTCTTAGAGAAGAGAGAGGCTGTTCTTTTGAAAGAGTGGCTCCATCATCTCTTTCACGGTGGCTGGCTGCTCTTCTCCACATTTCTAGCCTGTTTTGACTAAGACATTCCCTCTTCTCCACTTAGGTAACTTGTGGCTGTAGTACAGTGAGATACAGTTAAGTGCAGACTGTGGAGCAATGGTGCTTACTTAGGGCTTGAAAAACCCAGGTTCAAGACACTTTTCTGCCATCTGTGAGTGCATAACCTTGGGCACGTCACTTAACCATCTTGAGTTTTATCATCCATAAACTGAGTATTTGTATTTCATGCATTATCTGCATCATGCAATTATTGAAGATTAAATGAGAAGAATATATGAAAGCATATCCTAGGGCTATGATGATGATTATAATGATTATTATTTTAAAGTTTAGTGGGTGGGCCAGTTCTTCCCACTTAGAAAAATATAGGATTCCTATTTGAAGTCTTACTAAAGAGAAATCAGCACTAATTTGCTTATTTGAATTTCTATAATGAAGTACATACGCAAGATAGATGGAATTCCTGAAGAAACTCTTGGCTGTTGAATAAATCTTATATATTTTAAAAGCTGTCAGCTATACTTAAAAATATAAGTATTTTTAAAGAAATATATAATGGTTCGTGAAAGTACCTGGAATGCCCATGCTTTTATAAGGGTGTTCAAGTATGCAATTTGTTCTAAATGTCTAATCTTGAATGATTAAATAATTTGCATACTGTTTTCAGTGGCATGAATTAAGGGCTAATTGAAGTATAATTTTTTGCAGTAAAATTATATCATCTTTTATGTAGTACATTTAAAAATATTCTAGGCAAGTTCTAATTTTACAGTTTTATTATTTTAATTTAATGTAGCAAGTGATTAAAAATTGCTACAAAGAAAAGAAGATGAAAATGATTTTAGTTAATTTCCCCTCAACAGAATGAAAAGATGATTAGTAGAATAATGGAACAGAGCTCAACACAGTTCCTGGCACATAAAGATATTCATTAAATGTTCTTTAATGACTAAGGAATGAATAATTTCTAAGTATTTCTAGACTTTGGGAAAAGGCACTATTCTTAGTGCTACAGAAAATATGAAGAAGATTGCTTGACATCTTTATAATAAAATGCCTCCATTATGGTGCAGGTTATACAAGCCAATTTTTCTTGAACCATTAGACCCTCAGTTTGCTCTGCTTGCCTTTTCTTCTTTTGTTTTTGCTCCTGGAGTAGATTCCCAGGCTTAAGTCAGCTTACAGATGTTGAGAGACATTTCTCCATGGTTATCTTGCATTTCTGTGAATCTTGCAAGCAGAGACACTGACTGCTCTTTGTTCTGGATTATCTTTTCAAGGATGGTGATATAGCACACAGCTTTGTAAGACAAAAGTAGTCTCTCCTTCTGGAGCAAAAGGCAAGTTTGCTCACAGCCTTGGAAAATAGAGATGATGTCTCCCTCCAGAACAAAGGGCAGACATGTTTACTGTACAGTCTAGTAAAGGTAGGGGACTTCTCCAGTGGCTCAGATGGTAAAGAATCTGCCTGCAATGCAGGAGACACAGGAGACCCGGGTTTGCTCCTTGGGTTGGTAGAATCCCCTAGAGAAGGAATGGCAACCCATTCCAGTATTCTTGCCTGGAGAATCCAAAGGACAGAGGAGCCTGGTGGGCTAGAGTCCATGGGGTCACAAAGAATTGAACACGACTGAGTCATTGAGCATGCACACATTAATAAAGATAATCTCTCCCTTTGAGACAAAAGGCAAGGATGCTTATTGTCCATTACAAAAGATTCAGTTTCCCTCAGCTCAGGGTTCCCGTCCTATAGTGTAACGCACTGTGTGTGCAGAAGTTACCTGGCCCTTGTTGTGTCACTCTTCGGGAATCAGGGCTCAGAAAACTAGTACCAAAATATTGATGTTCTGGGTACTGTTATTACTGTGAGTAATAAACTGCCCTTTGTCTGTCACCAAAGCATCTCATGTCATCTACCAGCATCCTTGAAATTGTGGCAGGCTAACTTGTCAGCTAGCAAGCAGGATAAAATCTCAATCCCTAAATAATTCTTAACAACAGGTTTCAGCAGTGTTAGGGGAAATTGGCTGGTTATGGTGTGGTATAGTTGATAAATTCATCTAGTTAGGGAGCCTTTTTTACCTCCAGTGGCTAGTTACCATTTGAGTGTACTCGGGGACCCTGGGTCCATATTCTCAAGAAGAAAAGTGAATGGGCATCATAGGGTTGAAAGTAGAAGGTACTGTGAAGCCTGTGCTAACTCTCACTTTGTGGGAGTGGTTGGGTGGAGGTGGACAGAGGCTCTAGAGAAAGGAGGAGGGAGAAGAGGTTGGTAGAAGGAACAAGATTCCAAGAAGCTTCAGAGTAACATAAAGTCATCCGTGCTTATGGAAGCTGTAAATCAAGGTGTTGTCATCTACCATAGTGAAGCTTAGTAGTTTTCTTTTTTCAGTCAAGAGTGTATTTTTGTGAGTATTCTGGTTTGAGGTCTTAGTTCCTTGTTTAGCGTGCTCACACTGAATGCTTGTGAGTGAAGGTGAGCATGCTTGTTTTGGGGAAAAACATGATGGCAGTGTCTGGCACATTGGGTCACCCTGTTTATACTCCCTTCTCCTTCCCTCCTGCCATAGTCTTTGTGTGCACATACGAAGTCGCTTCAGGCATGTCCAACTCTGTGCAACCCTATGAACTGTACGTGGCCAGGTTCTCTGTCCATGGGATTCCCCAGGCAAGAATATTGGAGTGAACTGCCATGACCTCCTCCAGGGGATCTTCCTGACCCAGGGATCAAAGCCGCGTCTCTTAAGCCTCCTGCACTGGCAGGCAGATTCTTTACTACTAGCATCACCTGGGATTACTTTATAATAGAGTAAGCCCTAGTACCACTTAGGCAACTCTAACAACATACAAGGCTGGTCAAATTACTCTGGATCTCAGGAGCCCCAGCTCCCTCCGGAACCCTCAGAGTTTGAACATTCTGATGCTACTTCTCCAAGAGCCAATCCTTTGCCCACTTCACCATGGTGAGAAAACATTCAGGGTTGTTATAAAGATGTGCTCTGATCTCTTGCTGGTGAGCCACATGATGAAACAATTGTGTTTTATTTCACACTGTAGGAATTTTTATCCGGCGTCATCGGATTTCTCTCCCACCTCCTGATGAGGATAAGTTTTATACCATGTATCATTTTAATGTCAACATCGACATTGTCTTTTATGGTCGAACATTCAAGATTTATGACTGTGATGCATTCACAAAAAACTTCTTGAGAAAAATAGGAGTCAAAGTAAATTCCCCGGGACAATGTCCGGAAGATCCTTACATGAAAACACGGAGAGAGGTAAGTTGACTTATCCATGAGCTCTAGTCTTCAACATGAGAATACTTTCAGATTCAGTGAATGGTATCAGTACTCCTGATGCCCAGGTGAAAGGACTTGGGGGGCCATGGTCACTGGAGTTGTCCTCTTTTCCTCTGGGCTGGACGGAGGCTGGGGGTTGGCTTCAGTGCAGGAAAGACTCACTCTCTGCCCTCACTCCCACTTCTTTTTACAGAGAGTGGCCCTTCCAGGAAGGGGAAGTCTTCATGAGCTGCCCATATGGGATGGTTTCTAAGAGCCTGGGATTGGCTTTGTGGTCACTGACATCGAAACAGTTGGGCCCACTTTTACCTGGCTTTTCTTTTCCCATTTTAGTTGCCTAACTCTGGGGAAAATCTTTGCTCCTGTGCTGCTGATACACTGAACCAAGCTTTGGGTACACCTTTTTCTTTCTTAAGACTCCCAGCTTCCTTTAAGGTGACGTCAGATGCAGAGAGGTTCAAGAATGAGGAGGGCCATGATTTCTATGTGCTCCCATGATAACAGGATGCTTATTGGCAAAGTCTGATCCCAGCCAGTGTAGGGAGGAAAGAATCAGTGTTAGTAGTAGTATTGTAGTCTTTCTAGAGGTTTTTTTTTCTTTTAAATGAGCCATTGGCTCAAATTTTATGTTTTACAGAAAAATCTGAATACCCAAAAGGGCAGGTATTATGTGGAAGGTCACCTACCTCACCAGTCTTCTTGCTAGGACTTGAACTCAAATCTCTTGCTTCTTATCCTGATTTTCATTATTCCCATTTGTTTCTCTTTTTATTGACATATGATCATGCACAGTAAAATACACAGAAATTAAACATACAGTTTGATGGGTCTTAACAAATGCATACACCCATGTAATCCACACCCAAAATCACAGTCTAGAACATTTCCATCTCCCTAGAAAGTTCCTGCATGCCTTTTTCCTATCTGTCCTTCCCCCCACCCAGGGATAAGCACTGTTCTCGTTTCTGTCCCTATAGATTAGTTTGGTCTCATTTTTATTGTTTCTAAAACTTGTAATTAACTTCTTTGCAGAAATATAACATAAAATTTAGAATAAAAATCTTTGATTCTTCTTTCATCTCTTGTTAAAAGCTGCATGTAGGATCATTCATCTATTCCTGCCTCTTAGCCCCACCAGAATTATCCTTTAATATTGTATTCATACACCCTTCCTGAGAAATATAGATTGTCGATCCTGAAATATCTAAGGTGAAATCCTTGTGGCAGTATTCTTGTGTGTATTGGCATGCAAGGAGATTTATGGTTTGGGTTCATTTCTGTTTTTTTCCAAATGCCCTGGAAGTAAGAGTCTGGATAAATACAAAACTCTTTAGAACCAGCAGAGAGAAACCAAAAGAAATGGATCTATATGATTTATCACCCTTTGCTTCTGGCCACACTCATTCACTAACAGCTGGTATTATATGATAGTGATTGTGAGTGATGATGCATAATATGAAATACATAGGAACACTGTATGATTTCATAGGTTTATAAGGAAAAAAAAATCTTCTGTTCCAGGAATCAAGAATAAATACCAAGAACAGCCAAGAAATGCTTTAAATAATTTCCTTTCAGATTGAGAGAATCATTTTAGGATTTATTCCCTCAGGGAGAAAGCTCTTCAATAAATATAGAAGTCTGTGGAAAATGAGGAGTTTAATAAGAGGCTTTTATATTGACTTTAATGCATTTACTTCTCCAGTGTTTGCTGCCTTGAAATGTAAAGTTAAAATTAAACAATTTAACTTGAACTGAAAAGATCTCCCATGGTATGTAATCAATAATGGGTTTCTTAGAGGCCTTATCATGCCAAAGAAAGTTTTCTCTATCAGTGAAAATAGAGATCTTATAATTTCATTTAAATATTAAAGATAATCAATGAAAGTAGAAATCTCATAATTTTGTTTAAATATCAAGGATAAGACTGAAGAGCTTCTGGAGGGCCATCGTGTCTCCTGTGTCTTGGGATGAGTCTGCCCCTAGACTGCCCTGGACAGACACAAAATTTTGAGGATTTACAAATAAGATTACATGACCCAACGTGGGACTATATCTCACTTGCTAGTGAGCCCTTCCTTATATAACCACCCTATTAGGCTACATTAGATAGAATGGGGGGCGGTTTCACTCCACGACAAGACTGAGACTGTGCACATAGAGAAGAATTGGGCCAAGAAGACTGCAGAGCTAGTGGTTCATGGGTTGGGAGCCAGAGCCTGCACAGTAGTCCTGTACAGATTGAGAAGTTCTCCATTTGCTCCGTTCCTGTTTCCGTGACCTTTCATATCTTTGCTACCTAAACCTTTTGAGCAAAATAAAACTGTGAAGTTATTTCTTCTCTTTTTACTTTCACAAACGTCTGTGGATGAGTAAGAAGCATAAACAGATATGAATTTTCAGTGAAAAGAACTTTTTGGTTGAGAAATAATTAACATAGACTTGGGTGTACAAATCTTAAGCATACCTGTTGACAATTTTGAAAAATGTATATACAGTTTAATAACCAGCACAAAAATCAAGATAGAGAATATGTCCATCACCCCAGAGAGTTCCCTTGCCCCCCTTTCCAATCAGTCATCTACCCAGAGGCAATAACTCTTCTGATTTCTGTCACCATATATTAGTTTTGTCTGCTCTTAAACAAGAATTTTAAGTCTCTGAGAAGAGTCAGTTTCCAAAAACATTATAGAAGTATACTTTAGTGTGTTAAAATAATGTTTAACGAAAAGCTTCCTAATACTTGATTGTCTGTATTTCTAAGGTTGAAACTAGTTATATATGCACATCATATATGTTGTTAGTTGAAATTTTTAAAAATATCACAGAATAGTCTATGGAAAGACACCTCTATGTTCTTTGACTGCTTGCATCCCAGAAGCGATCATGAAAAGACTTTCACTATCATTAACCTTTTCTCCACTGACAGAAGCTAGACTGCATGGAGCCCTTACGTCCCTATGAGGCCTTTGATACTCGGAAACAGTTCCTCGAGTATGATAGGAAGGTCTTGCGTTTCTTCTGCATGTGGGACGACTCAGGCTCAGTGTTTGGGGATCGTAGAGAGCTCATCCTGCATTATTTTCTGTCTGATGATACCATCGAGATCAAAGAAATCTTGCCACGTAACTCAGGAAGAGATGCTGCGTCATTGTTTCTCCAGAGGAGAAAGCTACCTAAGGTGAGCAGTGGACCCAGGACTGCTTTCCGAGTTTGCTTGTGGGCTGAAGACTAGTCACTGTCTGGAATGTTGCATGTTATGACTGTTGGTGACAAGTCACTATGTATTAGTGCTGGTGTTTAGAAAGCTTGCACTTTGTGCCCTCTATTAATATACATCTATGAAAGTAATATAGAGGATATGACAAATTGGAATTGGACGATTCAGGGCTTAAGGCACGTAAAGGGAAAAAGTCAAATGCAAGAGAACTACCTATGTCATTGAGTTTACCGTGAGTCTTATGAAGGTAAATGACTCTTGAGTAAAAGAATTGCTCATGGCCTTGGGAAGAGCAATAGCCTCTGGCCTCTGTAGCCTACTGGGGAGACCCCATTGTATTGGTCTGGGCTGTGAACACACACACACACACACACACACACACACACACACACAGAGGAGTGACTCTTCTGCGAGTAGCCACTTGCAGAAGTAGCCACCAACTAGCCACTGGCTAGCAACAGTAATAGCTTTAGAATTTTCACTGTTAAAAAAGAGTTGTCCAAATGATTTTTACACATGTTCATGGCCATTTGGGAGCTAATGTAACCTGCGTGCAGCAGAAACAGCACATAAACAGAAGACCTGGGTTAGAATTGTAGATCAGCCGCTTAATAGCTGTGTGACGTTAGGCCAGTCATTAACCTCTCTGAGCATATTTCCCTATCTCTAAAATGCTTTTAACTAGGCTTCCCTCCTGAGGTAACTGTAAAGACTGAATGAGATAATATAGTAAAAAGCACTATCTAAGGATCTATAAGAGTTTCGCAGGTGGTACTATTGGTAAAGAACCCGCCTGCCAACACCAGAGATGATAGCAGACCCGGGTTCAATCCCTGGGTCGTAAAGATCCCCTGGAGGAGGGCATGGCAACCCACTCCAGTATTCTTGCCAGGAGAATCCCCATGGACAGAGGAGCCTGGGGGGCTGTAGTCCATGGGGTCACACAGAGTCGGACACAACTGAAGCAACTAAGCACGAATGCATGCAAAGACCTATGAACACCTATAAGGCACATGAAAACATCACGGCTTACTCACAGCTCTATGTTATGTTTTATTATTTGGATAATGTATTTTTAATTTTACTTCTTAGTGCTACTGAAAAGATTACTGTAACACTCATTTCTGATGCATACAACCACTGGTTATTTGCTTATCACAAGAGACTCTTCCAGATTCTCAAGAGTCTCCCACTAGAAGTCCTCCTATGTAGCTTCTTTGGGCCGGGACTGGGTTTGTCCCAGAGCAAACTCCAGGCATATGCATAGCAGGTGGCCAGGAGGAGCCAGGGAAGCCTGTTTTTAGAATGGCTTTGAAAAATAGGCCAAATATAAAATAATAACGACATACCTGACATTTGCAGTGTTCCTTGACATCAATTGCTTCATTTATTAATTCATTCAACAAATATTAATAAGTGTCAGCTGTGTGCCGGCTCTGGGGTTAGCATGAGATAGAAAATGGGTGAATTCCTGTTGCATAGTGCTTCCATTCTCGTGGGGGAGAGATCCAAGAGCAGTGGGTATTCCCTTGACACTACATCCTTTGAGAAAGCAAGGAGTAAATACTGTTGCTACTGAAGTTCTGAGAAGATAAATGTCTAGCCCCATGTACTATAGCTAAGAAGTGGCAATGAGAGAGTTTGCATCTAAAAATGTATTGTTTTTTCCTCTGTAACGTGCCTTGCTTACATGCCACACCTCATAAATTCGCACGTTTTAACTTATAGTTTATGTCACACATATAAGGGATGATTCTGATTTCTCAGCTGAGATAAACCAATTAGTATCAATTTCCATAAATTCAGATATTTCCTGCCTGACCACCTCCAGCACAGGTGAAACTGAAGAGTGTCCATGGCTTGCTCCTGGCCACAGTTTCTATGAGAGGCTGACCGCACTTCACCGTTCATACTACCTCACCACACTGCCTCTCTCAGCCAGCAAAATGCCTCCTTGCTCAGGGTCAGGCAGGGTGCTGAGCCAGTCAAGAAAGCAAGGCAGGGTTTCTCCATCAGGGCATCTTTTTGTTTAGTGAAAAGACGACTGCTGGTGAAGCAGTTAGAGAGCAATGACAAGTGGTTTAACCCTGAGGTAGGTGCTATAGAAGTTTGGATTGGGGATTGGCCAGCAGAATGGGAGAGGTCAGAAGGAAAAGACGGGGCTTCATCAGGTCCTTGAAGGATGAGGGGAATGTAGACCAACCCGCAGGGTTTGGGGAAGCATGGGGGAAAGGTGGCCGGAGTCTGTGTCCTGTCTTCCTTGGGATTATAGAGGAGAACCAGATGGTATCACTTGCCACTTGAGCCCCTCACCAGGAGCATGTTTGTGTTGAGAGTCCACCCACCACATCTTGATTTGATTTATATCTTCTAGTATGGCTCCCGTGGAGTCTATCAACCAGGCCAATTAACAGACCAGATAGTTCTCAATGTGTATGGTGGCTACTCAGAGAACCGAGTGTATGGCTACCTGTTGGATAAATACAAGGTAAGTCATGTTTTATTACTGTTGCCAGTATGGCTTCTCTGAAACATGGAATGTGGGCTGAGTTGCATATTCTCCTGGGAGACTAGTTGTGAATGACATTGATGACTATATAAATGCATGTGTTGCACTGTTGCTTTTATCAATAATAAACATGCTTAAGTGTATATATAAATATATGCATTGCATTGCCATTTGATAGCACTACCTTGCTAAAAGAGTGTTTTAAAATGTTGATTTTGAGTGGTTGTCTTTTGATTTGATTTAAAACATTTGGTTATAAGTGATGTAATGGATTTTTTTAAATTTCCTTTTTCCTTTGAGAGGGGGGATGCCAAGGTCTTTGGTGGGTCTGTGGTGCCAATGTCATGTTCCTTTGTTTTTATTAGCTAGGAAAATTAGACCAAGAGTTTTACAAAGATACTGACCTGTCCATAGGAACCACCATCAACGTGTGGGGAAGGAAGGTGATCCTTTGTGACTGTGATGATTTCACGAAGACTTATTATAGGACTAAATATGGAATTGGTAAGTGATACATCTGTCAATTAAAAAAATAATATTTAAACTTGGAGTCTTTGTTCCCTAGTTAAGATTGAGCTGACTTTTGAGTTTCAAATTCTAAGCTTCTAATAGCTGCTACCGTTTATTGAGCATTTGCTAACTGTCAGGCATTTGTTGTCTTATTTATTTCCGTAACATCATCCTCATTTTAGAGGTGAAGAGACTGCGGCTTGCAAGGGGCTTCCTGGACGAAGGTTATACATGCAGCAAGTAAAGAGTGAGCCAAAAACTTAAACTTGTCTGCCTGATGCGAAAGACTGCCATTTGCCTGTGTAGTCCCCTGCCTCACTGCTGTGGTCAAGCAGTTGAAATGGAAATGCAAAGACTTCTTTCCTCTGAATCCTTGCTTACCACAGAGGCAATTCTGATTTTAGTTCTCTAGCAAATTGTGTCCATCTGCTCTACTTTTCCTGGTGAGGTGCAGCCAGGCTGCCAGCTTCTCTCTTCTTAGCTCTCCATTCCATTCAGATCAGGTTAGTTCAGTTCATAATGGCAGTCAGTGACTTATTAAGCACCTACTAGATCAATCCATCCTAAAAGAGATCAATCCTGGGTGTTCATTGGAAGGACTGATGTTGAAGCTGAAACTCCAATACTTTGGCCACCTCATGCGAAGGGTTGACTCATTGGAAAAGACCCTAATGCTGGGTAGGATTGGGGGCGGGAGGAGAAGGGGATGACAGAGGATGAGATGGTTGGATGGCATCACCGACTCGATGGACATGGGTTTGGGTAGACTCCGGAAGTTGGTGATGGACAGAGAGGCCTGGCGTGCTGCAATTCATGGGGTCACAAAGAGTCGGACACGACTGAGTGACTGAACTGAACTGAACTGAACTGATCTGAGATGTAGGTCATTGCAGTGGACGCAGGAGCTGCAGAGTTGTGTAAGGAGTTTCTAGGCTGGAAGGGGAGCAGAGATCTACCACATGTTACATGGTGTTATAACTGTTACAAAAGCAGGGGGAGGATCTGAGATGAAACCTGAAAAAAAACAAGCCCCTCTGTTTGTTAAACCTGCAGGCCAGCCCTGCCCCCTTCTTGGGCCCTCTACCCCAGGGTTCAGGTACCTGCCGGTGCTTGGCTAAGTGGGGGTGATAGGAGTTGCCAACCTCCCAGATTGGGGCTGGAGCTCGGTTGGGGGTTGCTTACTCCTCTCTGAACCTTGGAGTATTCATATGAGCTCACTTCCCTGAGCCATGAGATGGAAGCCAGAAACAAACACAGCTTTTCCTAAAAGACAAGGTGCTTTGTCTCTAGGATGACACGAGACCCACCTTACGTGTCTTGTTGTCCCCACTGTGTAGTATTTCTGGCCTCATGGGAATCATTATATTATGTAAGAAGACACACAGCACACAAAGGGGTTGGAATATAAAAGACTTTCAATTTCTCTCTTTGGTTCACTAAGGGAATTTGTTCCACTGCATCCGCATGCCAGATTAGTCAAAATGGGGCCAAATTGGTGGCTTCTTCTTATATTATTTTCTAAAATTAGTCCTGTTGGTAGACACAGTTGGGCATATTTATTTTCGGTACTGAGGACAAGAAGGAGCCAGGAATGTGCAGGTAGTGGCTGCCATAGAGAAGCTGCTAGTGACCCTTAGATAGTTGGGAAGGATAATTTGATTTTTAATAAATGTAAGTACCTGTTCAGAGTTGACAAGTCTTCAGTGTAGAGTTGAAAAATTGATAAAAAAGAATGAGTCACTGAAGACATTTACCTATGTCCTACTGAAAGATTGTGTGCGTGCCTGCTCGGTCATGTCCGATTCTTTGTAGAATCGGAATCCATGGACTGTAGCCCACCAGGCTCCTCTGTCCATGGGATTTCCCAGGCAAGAATACCAGAGGGGGTTGCCGTTTGCTACTCCAGGGGATCTTCCTGACCCAGGGATCAAACCCGTGTCTCTTGCATCTCCTGCATGGCAGGTGGATTCTTTACCTCTGTTCCACCTGGGAAGCCCACTGAAAGATTACCTTAATACAAAGCATGTGGTGAGGTCATACGAGCACTTAAATATTAATTCCAACATTTAGTTGATGTTTGTTAGCTTGATTTTGAGAATATAAAGTTTGTATTTGGGTAAATGAACAGAGTGCTGGAAAGACCCAGTGCATTGTTAGTCTCTTGATGGGTTTACAGGAAACTTTCAGAGGCAGAGGAAATCTACCAGTGTGCTCCGAATCTAGTCATCCTCAGCAGATGCATCAACTTCAAATGCCCTGTGGTCAGTTTCAGTTGAGCCCTAGTGCCTAATTTCTTCCTGCTCACTTCGTTTGCTCTCTCTAGAGACTTACTGTATTATATTAAAAAAAAGTCATTTGTGCCTTTAAAGCTCATATAACATGAGCGTTATGTCTTTAAAGAGAAAATTATGCAAATCCAAAATTATGATGCATTTTATAGTCATGCTGACTTTTTATATTTCTCATAAGATATGTTAAAATATCCCATTTAATAGACACCATTATTACACATTTCTTGAGTAACAACAGTATACTTAATGTAACTAATAACTAGAAATTATATCCATGATTCAGGGAGGAGGGGGGTGAATCAGTATTCTCTGATGATCTTTGCATTTGCTTTTCCTGACCTTTTGGTAACATTAAATTAATAGACTTAATGTTACTTAGATGCAGTTTCTTTGGACATTTAAATTTTTTTAATAACTCATCTGGCTCTAAAAATTCATAAGACTAAACACATTTTATACATTATATTTTGGTATTCTTGAAGCCTAAGCCAGGACAGAGTCCTGGCAATAATTGTGGTCACATTTCCTTCCTTGCCAATAACTGTGGTCAGTGGAAACCTGGTGTCACCACTCTGCAGCGCCACAGGAAGAAGCTGACAACTGCCAATGACACAGCTAGGGACCTCCCTAAGAGGAAGCCAGGGGGAGATTTCTAATGCAGTATACAGCCTGGGTGTCTCAGTACCTTCTCTTACCTATTGCCACCCCCAGCATATTTGGGGGGAGAAAAAATGGCAGACGGACCAAGAGGTGAAGTTGGCCACAGTCCCAAGAAAAGCACATGAGAAAGCTTTCTATTATATAGAAGCAGAGGGCTTGACAGAATCCCAAGAGATATATATGTAAAACCCCTGTGTTAAATCCCATCTGAACTCCTAAAAAGATGAGATTCTTTTGTGCGTTTCAGGGTTCTAAAGAGAAGGCAACTTCCTCCACGAAACAGTCCAGAGTGACTCCCCCACTAGGCCGCTTGGCCATCCCGCTGGCCCTGGCTAGCCTGCCGGGCAGGAGCATGTCACTCCCTCCTTACTTCATGTGCATGAACACGGACTGGCAGATGGAGGCCTGTCGGACTTTCCTGTAGCATGAAGGTTGGAAGAGGCTCCAGGGGCTCTAGCAGGTGTTTCTTTCACTGAAGGGACATGGATTTGAGTGTAAACTGTTCTTACCTAGAATTCCTGCCTTGGGTTATTATTTTTTTGTCTATAAAAGGACTTTGTTACAATCGATTCTTAGTGGTTGGGACAACCAAACTAGTGTGTGTGTGTGTGTGTGTGTGTGTGTGTGTGTGTGTGTGTGTGTGTGTGTGCTTAGTAGCTTAGATGTGTCCGACTCTTGTGACCCCATAGACTGTAGCCTGCCAGACTCCTCTGTCCATGGGATTCTCCAGGCAAGAACACTGGAGTGGGTAGCCATTCACTTTTCCAGGGGATCTTCTTGACCCAGGGATCACACTTGGGTCTCCTGCATTGCAGGCAGATTCTTTACCATCTGAGCCACCAGGGAAGCCATTAAGGAATACGCAAAAAAACTTAAAGCATATTTAATTTTGTGGAGTCATTTATAGCCATCTCTGAACTCTTGGTGTTAGAAACAGCAGAGCATCTAAGATGAGAGTCTAATGATCATTTGAACAAATGAGCCATCCCAAGATGCAGCAGCAGAGGTAGAATTTGCTTCTAGTCTTACCACATGGCTTTGATGGACCTAAACATTTTGCTCTTTTTTTTTTTTTAAAAAAAAAAAACACCTCTTCTATGCAGTGAAGAGGGTTGAGAATTAGATGATTTCTAAGGGTTTTCTAGCTAGAGCTAGAAAATTATGTGATTATTTGACCCCAAAGTGACCATCCCACTGAAATCATTTTACCTGCATATGGGGTACAAGCAGAGGTGGATTCAACCTTAAAAATAATGAAGCTTAAGCTTTAGGGTTCTTTTCTTTGCAGGGGCCCCATTCCAAGGCCCTGGGCCTAATTTTGTCTTAATTATTTGACATTTTTCATCTTACAGAGGTTCTCCCAAATAATAAGCTTCAGGCCTCCCAAAACCTGGGTCCAAATCTGGATTACTAGCAAATCAGAGATGAATGTCGAGGTAATTGAAGGCTTTTCTCAGAATCATTTCCAATGAGATGATGAATAGTAAACCACTGTAAAGGAGTATTAAGATACGTTCTTTAAAAAAGAGTCTGTCCCCTCTGTGTAAATTTGTTGGAATCTGGTCAATTGTGAATGGACAGTCAATATACATGTTTTTACAAGTCTTTCAGAATTAGAGGCATCAGACTATTTGAATGGCAGATGTGTTTTAGGATCTATTAGAATGTCAGTTTAAAAAGATATTTGGGACCTGTGGCTGATTCATGCTGATGTATGGCAGAAACCAGCACAATATTGTAAAGCAATTATCTTCCAATAAAAAATTTTAAAAAAGAAGATAATTGGGAAGATGCTTTGTAAAAAAAAAAATGTATACTTTTTCATCAAATATTTTTTAACACCTGAAACATGCAGGGTGGTGGAACAATGGAAAACCAAAAACAGAAACTTATCCAGGCACAATTCCAAATCTTTGTGAATATACACAATTAACCCATAAAAAATGGAATCTTGAGTCACAGTATCCAGAAAGACTGTATTGTTGAAAAAGTCAGACATGGAGTGGAACAGTTCTCAGCATTTATACACTAGATGGCACTGTGGGTGCAGAGGAAAGCTCTAAATTGATTCTTTTGTTACTTAAATCTGTTGCAAAAATTATGTAGTTGAGAAAACAACAGTGTGTTATAAAACCTGTAATTTTGGGGGGAGGTGTAGAATGCATTCTTAATTTGAGATTCAATGTGTGTCCTCTTTTGGTTAGGCTGTTTAGATTATTATATAGAGTTGGAGGCATATGTCCCCTGTTGGAAGAAACCAATCATGCCTGAATTTTCTAATAATCACATACAGTTCTTCCTGCCATCCCTATGGTTCTTTTCCTAAAAATGAAGGTACCAGTTAGTGGTGTGTTTCATGTTACAATTAGGAATGATAGGGTCTGCTTTAATTCTGATGAATTCCAATATTTAAATTTGCCTCTTTATTACCAAGGCTTCTCTTTAATTGCCACAAAAATAGCAATAGGAGAGGCTTACCAGTCACTTCCATACCCGCAGTCTGGCCGCCTCCTTTCACTAAGTCAGTGAGAAATATCTGATAGCATTCTCTTTGCTAGTATGTCTTCTGTGAGCAGTTTCTGTCAGAGTGGAACAATACTCTTTTGGGGATTATGCTTGAGGAGGTTTCACACAAAGGCTGTTAGGAAGTCTAAGGAAATGTGAAAGTTGAAAATGTTTTCAAATCAGAGTTAGAAACAGTCCCTTAGCCTTTTGATCAGTCAGTACAAAAAAAGAACTGTCCCTCCATGTTAAGAGGTAGGCTGCCTTGGATGACACATTGGTGCACATTTTCAATTAGAGAGGTATGTACTAAATCTGTTCTCTTCCTTCTGTTAGAACTTTGGCAATGGAAAAGGAAATCTTTGCTTACGTGAGACTTCTTTCAGGCTCTAATAGAAACACCTATGAGATGGTCAACTTTGGGGAAGAGGTAGAAATGAGATTCCATGGGTTGTTTGGTTGCTTTGTTTTCTTTTGCTTTAAGAAAGATCCGGACATCTTCTTTGCCATTTGTAGTGTGTCAAACACTGGTGATTGGGATCTATTGAGTCAATGTGTCATCTACTTCAGAGGGCACACTTGCTTCTCAGAGGTGGTACAGCCTCACAAATGAGTACCTAACAGCTCCCAGGCTATTACAAATTATGTCTCCACCTGTCTCTCCATCTCTCCTTGCTCACAGAAGCTAAATGAATTAAGAAGGTCAACCGTATTTACCACTTACCACTCCCTTTGGCAGTGGTGGTTTTTTAAAAGTTGTGTTAGTTTGATTCGGGTTTTATTTATTTTTTATTTATTTATTTTTGCAGTATCACATTTCAGTATGATTGCCGTCTTGGGCAGTAATAGAGGCAACCTGGAGGGGTTGTTGGTGAGAAGAAATGTTGTTTTTGATTTTGATCTAGGTAGTGAAGTATCACGGCCTGGAGCTGAGTTAGAGGAAAGGGAGAGGGCTTAAAATGTGGGCTCAGGAGGAGGAGACATCAGATGGGGAAGGTAAAGGCAAAACAGCTGGGAGTCAGTCCTATTTGGAAAGGAATTTAATTAGTGAGTGTTGACTAAAGATAGGAGAGGGCTACGTTACAGGTTAAAATATGGAATGGGTAGCATAAAGTTTCAAGCTTGAATTTTCATATCATTGGAAAAATCAAGGAAGAACAAAAAATATTCTGAAATGGGGATGTGATGACAAAAGATAAATGTTTACTTATTCGACACAGTCTCTTTTTTTTTTCTTTCTTTTGAACCAATGGCGATTATTGAGTGAGTTCTGTGGTTTTTGTAAACATGATTGAAACCTACCCTCCCAGGATTTTGCTGTGTTTTGTTTGAAAGAGTTTAAAATAGTCTACAAAGATCTCCATGTTCATCTTGAAAACATAACAAAGCTTTCAAAACAGCCATAATCAGGGCAAAAAAAATATTGATGTTTCATCTGCTTTTGTTTTGTTATAGAGAACTTTACCTCAATTCCGTGCAAGGCCCCATCTCCTCCAAAAATAGAAAGGAAATTTCCACCTTACACCGGCTTTGGTTCTGAAGAGGATTCTCTTCGCTCCTGCATAGGCCTTGTGCCCACACCTCATCAGAGGAACTTCAAGAAGTTCATGGAATTTGACAGGTGCTTGAGGGAACCGTTATTTTAATCTGATCTTTCCCAAATGTATTTGGGGTTTGTAATATTGTCCTCATGACAAAACAGATGACACTTAATTTATCTGATTTCAAGTCCAAGGACATGTTGTTATAACTTTAATGAAGATGATTAATAAGTAAGTATTAACATATCTTTACATCAATAGCTATTTTATTTACTTTTTTCTCAGGTGTTTTGAGAAATAATTGACATAAAACATTGTGTAAGTTTAAGGTATGCAACATAATGATTGGCTATATGTATGTACTGAAAAATGATCACCACAATAAGATTAGTTCACATCTATCACCTCACAGTTAGAATTTTTTTTCTTGTGATGAGAACTTTTAAGCTCTACTCTCTTAGAAACTTTCAAATATATGTTATTGTTTACTGTCGTCATCGCACTATATGTTATGTCCCCAGAACTTATTTATCTTATAGCAGAAAGTTAGTTCCTTTTGATCACCTTCACCCAATTATCCCACTCACTCCCCACCCCCCTGCCTCTGGCAGTCACCAGTCTGATCCCTGTTTCTATGAGTTTGTTTTTTTAGATTCTGCGTATAAGTGAGAACATGTAGTATTTGTCTTTCTCTGTCTGACTTATTTTACTTAGCATAATGTCCTCAAGGTCCATCCATGCTATTGCAAATGGCAGAATTTCCTTCTTTTTGATGATTGAATAATATTCCACTGTGTGTGTGTGTGTGTGTGTGTGTGTGTGTGTGCGCGCGCGCGCGCGCCCGACTCTTTGCAACCCCATGCACTGTAGCACTTTAATCTCCTCTGTCCATGGGATTTCTCAGGCAAGAACTAGTGTGAGTTGCCATTTCCGACTCCAGGGGATTTTCCTGACCCAGGGATCGAACTCACGTCTCTTGCATCTCCTGTATTGGCAGGCAGATTCTTTGCCACTGTGCCACCTGGGAAGCCTCATGTATGTGTGATATATATATATGTATTTTTTTTTACACTTTATCCATACACCTGTTAGTGGACACTTGTGTTGTTTCCCTGTGTTAACTATTGCAAATAATACTGCATTGAACATGGGGGTGCAGATATCTTTTGGGGACAGCGATTTTGTTTCCTTTGTGTGTGTGTGTGTGTATATATGTATATCCCAAAGTAGAATTACTGGGTCATATGGTAGTTCTGTTTTTAATTTTTTGAGGTGCCTCCGTGCTGCTGTTTTCCACAGTGGCTATACCAATTTACATTCCCATTAACAGTGCGCAAGGGTTCTCTGTTCTCCACATCTTCACGTTGAGTGGTTATTTTAATGTGTCATCTGGAAGCCCCTAAAGCCATATTATCCCCAATCTATATTGCCTTTCCATGTATATGTGTGTGTTTGTATATATATATATATATATATATGTGCTTTTCCATATGTATGTATCTTCTCAAGATGATCCCTAGGAAATGGTGTAGAGTAGGGGTCATAAGACTTTTTCTTAAAAGGTCAGATACAAATATTTTCTGCTTTGCGGACCAGACGGCCTCTGTCACAACCGCTTAGCTCTGTCATTGTAGCATGAAAACAGCCATAGACAATCCATAAACAAATGTGTAACTACATTCCAATAAAACTGCTTATGGACACTGACATTTGAATATCATATAGTTTTTACATATCACAAAGTATTATTCTTTTGAGTGTTTTCAACCATTTAAAAACGTAAAAACCATTCTTAGCTCACAGGCCATATAGTAACAGGTGACGGCTGTATTTGGCCCATAGGCTGTAGTGGCTTCCATGATTTATAACTGTTTTGTAGAATGTTAATTGATTTTAATTTAAGAGGCTTGGTTGAGTTCAGTAACCACAGATTGCTCATGTGGTGAAATATGATTTCAAAAGATGGACTTTCAGAAGTGTTCCTAATATATGTGAGGAAAAATCTGCCCCTGAGTCATGTGTATATATGTGGTACTGCTCATGGCTACTTTTTGCTTCTGTAGGAAATGGAGCCCTGGAGAAAGAAGTTGTGGTAGGGAGAGGAAGAGGGGTGGGAAAATGTTGCAGAGGCTTGAATAGGATGCAGACTAAACACTGAAGTCCTATGTGAGGGGAATAATGGATCAGGAGAAACTGTGGAGAAGAAAGATAAAGAGAACATGGAGTAAGAGCAGGAGAAGGAAAACAACAAGACATCACCCTGAATTTGATCAAATTCAGTGGCATGAGATGCCATTGTAGAATATTTTGAGGTGGAGAGAACAGTTTTGGTATCATTGTAAACATGGTAAAAATGCGTTAAGAATTGTGTAGAATGTCTGAAAGGCTGCCTTTGCCTTGACATGATGTCCTTTGTCTTTTAAGAAGTAATCTTTTATTTGTAAGGACTTGGGAGTTTTGTTTTTAAGTTTCAGAGTTGATACTGCTCAAAGTGTGGTCCCCACGCTGGTTAGAAATACAATTTCCTGTGTTTCTCCCCAGGCCTACTGAGGCCCAGTCTCTGGGGGTGGGGCCTGGCTCTTTTTTAACAAGACATCCAGGGGTTTCTGGTGATGGGCACCAGGGTTTGAGAACCACTAATTTTGGATCACATAAGAGGGACACCAACTCATAGTCCATCCTCCCTTATAGATAGCAGTGTTTATGGTGAAGTTCCAGGGCAGGACTTTTGATGGATTGTTGTTATTGTTTACTTGCTAAGTCATGTCTGACTCTTTGTGATCCCATGGACGGCAGCATGCCAGGCTCCCCTGTTTTTCACTGTCTCCTGGAGTTTGTTCAAATTCATGTCCATTGAGTTGGTGATGCTGTCTAACCATCTCATCCTCTGTTGTCCCCTTCTCTTGCCCTCAATCTTTCCCAGCATCAGGGTCTTTTCCAATGAGTCAGCTCTTTGTATCAGGTGGCCAAAGTATTGGAGCTTCAGCTTCAGCATCAGTCTTTCCAATGAATGTTCAGGTTTGATTTCCTTTAGGATTGACTGGTTTTATCTCCTTGCAGTCCAAGGGACTCTCAAGAATCTTCTCCAGCACCACAATTTGAAAGCGTCAGTTCTTCATTGCTCAGCCTTCTTTATGGTCCCAGCTCTCATATTTGTACATGACTATTGGAAAAACCATAGCTTTGATGGATACTTTTCACTAACTGCTATTTTTAAGGGCACCCACCAGAAGGAGGTGGGCAGGAAGAATGTCCCTATTGTAAAAGGAGAGGGAATTTTTCTTATAAGCAAACAGGATGAAACACGATCCAGGGTGTTGCTTCTGGAATCCCGTGGGAACAGTGTTCATTGTGAGTAGTTGCCTTAGTCTCTCTTTCTGTCTGCACCGCGTCAACTTGTCCACAGAGCACTGACTATAGACAGCATTCCATGTTCTTGTCCTGCTGTTGTGGCTGGAGAACGGTGGTCCAGGCATGAATAGCTCTAATTTCTTTTCTTTCTGTCCATTGCTCATTCTGTGCCAGGAATACGCTTCTTCCCTCAAGCTCCTCCCACACAGTGACCTTGTTTCCATAGAAACTGGCACATTCAGCTGGAGACTTACACATGAGTTTGAATAACCCAAGGTTTTCAAACCGTGAGAACCTGAGGAAGATGATCTCACAAAGCATACAAAGAAAAGTTTCTTAATGCAAATAAATAAACTGAATTGAGACATGCAACAGACATGACATATATTAATGATATATATTGCTGTTAAAATTGTACTTGTGTTCATTGTTGTATGAGGTTAACAGTCATCTACAGTGAGTCACTGGAGAGAGATAGTTTCAGATCAAAGCATATGAGGTTTTTTTTGATGGAATGAAGACTTTTATTGTCTGGGTAAAAATTCACTGTGGTATTTGCTGGGTAGATTGTCTAGTCTGACTTGGGAGAACCAGAAAAATACCTTTCTCATTGTACCTGGCTGAATTATTTATTTTGTTCTCTGTGTGCTCACAATACTCTGCTAATCATACTTCTAATAATAATAATATTACTAGTAAAAAGTAGTTTGTGGTTACGATGTGCTAACTACAATACTTAATCTCATTTAATCCTTGAAACAACCTCATAAAGTAGATAATAGTATTGTACCCATTCTTCACATGAAGAAACTGAGGCTCAGAGAGTCTATTCAGTTTACCCAATCTCACACAGCTAATTTTTAATTGAGCTAGGATTTGAACCCAGGGAAATCAACTCCTAGAGTTCACCTTTCTTGCCCCAGAATCTGTACATATCATAGTGTGTGGCAGTTACTTGTTTATGTATAGACCCAAAGCTCCTTGAGGGCAGGGACTGGCTTTATTGCTTCTCTAGGAGTTAGAACAGTGCTGGCTGTGTACTTGGGATTCAATAAATATTTTGTCCATAAGAGAAGAGGAATGATAAATAAGTGAGTAAATAGAATGAACATTCACCCTTTTAGTTCTTAGTGATGGGTAGAAGAGATGGATGGCTTCCTACCAGAAAGGCAATTATCCCAGACTTTTGCTATTCATAATCATATAGCATCTAAAGATTCACAATTTAACCTTAATCTCTGACTTGTTTCAGATATTTTCCATCTGTTTTCTCCGTCAGTCATTTATTTTCCTCTTTAAAAAAGTTTTTCCCATCAGTAATAATAAGCCTTCATGTCTCTTCTAACTATAAGACTATAGCTATAGCTATCCTTAAGGTTTTTATTATGTATGTAGCCCTGGGTGAGCCAGTCATTTACCCTCAGTGTGCCAGACACTGATATTAGGGCTTGGGATCAAAACAGACACAGAGCCCTGCCCTCATAGAATTTACATTTTAGCTAGGGGAGGTAGATAATAAACAATAAAGATAATACATAAGTATATTCTCTAGTATATGGAAGGTATTAAAGTGCCATAAAAAATTAAGACGGTAGCTATGAAGAGAATAAATGGGAACTTGGAATGTGGGGCTGAGGTGCACCCCGGGTTTCAATTTTTAAAATAGTTTAAATTGGAGGTTAATTGCTTTACAATATTGTGTTGGCTTCTGCCATACAACAAAGTGAATCAGCCACAAGTACACATATGTCCTGTTCCTCCAGAACCCCACCACCACCACCCCTCTAAGTTGTCACAAAGCACCAGGTGTTTTGTGACAACTTGTTAGTTATACAGCAGCTTCCCACTGGCTATCTGTTTTACACACAGTAGTGTGCATATATGTCAGTGCTACTCTCTGAATTCGTCCCACCTTCTCCTTCTGCTATGTGCAAAGGCTGTTCTCTGTGTCTGTGTCTCTATTCCTGCTCTGAAAATAGGTTCATCAGTACCATTTTTCTAGATTCCGTATATATGCATTAATATATAAAATTTTCTCTTTCTGACTTTACTCTATATAACAAGCTGTAGGTTTATTCACCTCATTAGAACTGACTCAAATGTGTTCATTTTTATGGCTGAGTAATATTCCATTGTATTAATATATATGTACCACAACTTCTTTACCCATTCATCTGCCAGTGGACATCTACCAGAAAAACAAACAACCCAATCAAAAAGTGGGAAGAAGATTTAAGCAGACATTTCTCCAAAAAAGACATGCAGATGACCAATAAACACATGAAAAGATGCTCAACATCACTCATTATTAGAGAAATGCAAATGAAAATTATAGTAAGGTATCACCTCACACCAGTCAGGATGGCCATCATCAAAAAATCTACAAACAGTAAATGCTGGTTTCAATTTTAAACAGTGTGGTTTGGATAGACCTTACTGAGAAGAGGAAAAATGTATTAGGCAGAAGGAACAGTCAGTGTAAAGATGCTGGGCAAGGCTTGGGATGTGCAAAGAATAGGCAGGAGGCTGACAAGGATAGAAAAGATGAGTAACAGGAAGGGTAGACAGATTAAGAAAAGTAATGGGCAATCAGATCACATAGGGTGTTGCAGACCTTTGTAAGGATTCTTTTGACTTCAGGTGATAAGGGGACTCATTGGGAGATTTGAGTAGAGAAGTGACTTGATCTGATTTATATATTAAAAGAATGACTCCAGATGCAGTGTTGAGTGTAGACTGTTAGAAGGGCAATGGTGGAAGTAAAGACCAGTTAAAACACACTATAGCAGTCCCAAGAGAAAAGTTATGATGGCTCCATCAGGGTGAGTGCCATGAAAATGATGAGAAATAGCAGATTCTGGAAATATTTTTGAAGGTTGAACCAGTAGGATTTCCTGGCAGATTGGATACAACAGGAGATAAAAATGACTCCCAAGATTTCTCCAACTGGGAAGATGGAGTTGCTATCTACTGAGATGAGAAAGACTGTAGTTAGAGTAGGTTTGGGTCAAGAAGTTAAGTTTGGAACAAGTTAAGTTTGAGATGTCAGATATCGAGTAGAGATGTTGAGGTGGCAGTTGGATATATGAGTCTGGGGTTTGGGAGAGAGGTCTGAGCTAGAGACAGAACTTTGGAAATCATCAGCATGTAGATAGTATTTAAAACATGAGACTAGAAGGGATCACTGAAGGAGTGAACATACACAGAGAAGTGGATGACTAAGTTATTCCTTGTTATCCTTGGGACACCCCAAATTAAGAGATTGAGGAAAAGAAGAGGAACTATAGACGGATACTGAAAAGAAGCAAGCAAGGAGGTAGGAGCAAAACCAAGAAAATATAGGATCCTGGAAGCCAAGTGAAGCAAGAGTGTCATGGAAGAAGGAATGATCATTTATACCAACTGCTGCTGATTGGTCAAGTTAGACACAAAAATGGACCATTGGAATTGGCATTGTGGAGATCACTGTTGACTTTGACAAGGGTTGTTTAGGTAGAACAAACCTAATGGAAGTGGATTTAAGAGAATGGGAGAAGAATTCAAGACAATGATTATAGATAACTCTGGGCTGTGTGGAAAAAAGGTTAAGACATGGCTGCTGGACTTAGGGGCACCCCACTCCAGTACTCTTGCCTGGAAAATCCCATGGACAGAGGAGCCTGGTAGGCTACAGTCCATGGGGTCGCTAAGAGTCAGACACGACTGAATGACTTCACTTCCACTTTTCCCTTTCATGCATTGGAGAAGGAAATGGCAACCCACTCCAGTATTCTTGCCTGGAGAATCCCAGGGACGGCAGAGCCTGGTGGGCTGCCGTCTATGGGGTCGCAGAGAGTCGGACACGACTGAAGCGACTTAGCAGCAGCAGCAGCAGCTGGACTTAGGAATTTATCATTTGTCTCGAGACAGCGGGAACCAACACATTTAAAAAAAAACCAGTAAAGGATACAAGTCTATATGATGCTAAATTGGGTGTCACAGATAATATTTGGTATAGGAGGCATGAGTAGGTGATCAGCTGGGTAGGCAGCCATGGTTACGGAGAGCTCTACTGATTGAGGCCCAAATGGATGGGCAGGATTCTGGACAGGCATAAGAAAGGATGAGAGTGTACCCTGGGGGAGGGGATGACACAAAGCGAAGGGCTGGACGTAGAAACAAGCTCAGTGTGGGGCGCTAAGTGAAGTGACTGTATGATTTGAGTAGAGAGTATATTATAGGCAGTCATGACAAATAAGTGTGTCTGTGTGTGTGTGTGTCTGAACCAGACCATTAATGGCCCAGAAAGCCAGATTGAGCAGTCTAGGTGGTATGATCGGAAGCAGGGAAAATGCTGAATTTTTTCTGAGTGCTGGGTGTATTGTGATTAAAAAAAAGTGTTTAGAGAACTTTGACAATTAGCTTATTAGTCAAATATCTGAGGATAACCTGCAAGTGCTTTTCAAAGCATGCTCTGGGGATGATTTCATCAGAATCTCCTGGGGAGCTTATTAAAAATGTAGGTTTCTGAAGCTGCAAGTGAACTACTGAATCCATATCTCTAGGAGTGGGACTCTGGATTCTGTATATTTACCAAGCCCCCGTGTGACTTTCATACATGTCAATGTTTGTGAATGATCTTGCTTGAGTAGACTGTAGTGTTCAGTTCAGTTCAGTTCAGTTGCTCAGTCATGTCCGACTCTTTGCAACCCCATGGACTGCAGCTACAGATTGTAGTGTAGATAAAGATTTTGCTTGAGTAGATTGTATTCCTGGTTGATAAGCTGTCTAAAACACTAGAATTACGTTTAAAAAGGCATATTAAACATGAAAAATCCATACTTAACATCCACACTGGTAAATTTATGTAAGTTCTAAGAAGCTAAATTTGCAATTGTGTTCATTTGGCCTGACTTTAGACCTCATTCAGTTGTTTCAAGGATATTTCAGGCATCTGTAAAAGTATGGGTCTTTCATGAGAGGGGAGTTACCAAATCTGTTTGTTACTTTTAAATCCAATTATGTATCAGAGAAGATGGTTGAGAAGGTATAGCTGTCCCTTCCCTGCACTGCATGAGATCTGTCTGAAACCTGGGAAACTAGGGACCAAGAAAACAGCTATGGAGATCTGGCTGTTTTGCCAGGGCTGCCCTGGGGCTAGCCTCCAAATTGCTACTTTCCATCTCACTTGAGGCCTCAAGCTGGGAATCATGGAGCCATGGTTTTTCAACCCTGCCTCCTTGGACAGAGAAAAACACCTTCTGCCTCTGCAAATCAGAAATAAGTTTTTTTTTATTTTTTGGTCTGTTTCTTTATAAATCACTGTGACTGCAAGGAAAGAATGACTTTTGGCACTGGAAACTGAAAGTGAGGACCTCTCTTGTGACAGGGAAGGGATGAAGTACATGGTTTATTTTACTCTGTTCCTCCTTGGGGTATTGATTTTGATTATCAGAGCCTTCCCAAATAGTTTAGTGTTTGTCATGAAGTCCACCTTTAGGCTTCCCCAATGGCTCAGCAGGTAAAGAGTCTGCCTGCAATGCAGGAGATACAGGAGATGTGAGTTTGATCCCTGGGTTGGGAAGATCCCCTGGAGGAGAAAATGGCAACCCACTCCAGTATTCTTGTCTGAAAAATCCCATGGACAGAGGAGCCTGGAGGGCTACAGTCCGTGGGGTTGCAAAGAGTTGGAGACAACTGAGTGACTAAGCACAGCATGGCACCACCTTTCACTAGCTAATATCCACAGACATACTTCTGCTGACAGACCATAAATTAATTTATTCCGTAACCAGGCAGTCAATTTGGGGAACTTTAGGTTCTAGAATTTGGTCTCATCATCAGTCTTAAGACTATTCTATTCATGCATAGAATTCTAAGTGCAAATTCCAATCTACATGGATCTTATAACAACTTTCTGCAAACATTTATTAAGTACTTAGAATGCAAAAAAATGTTGTATTAGACAACGATTAATAAGATTCAGTCCTTGCCCTCAGAAAACAGGCTTGTAATGGCAACTTATGATATGGGTGATAAGTGTTATGAAAGGTCTGTCATATTTAATATAGCATTTGAAAGGGAAAAGGGAAATTTTCCCTTGAAGAGAGTTAGGGGGCTGCTGGGAAACTGGGAGAGTGACTTAGCAAGGAGATGATGTGGGGTTGGAAGAAAAATAAGGAATGGGCTTGAGAAAGTGGGCAGTGAAATGGGGAGTTTGCTTCAGGTACTGGCAGAGCGTAGCCTCTTGCCTCCTGGGGCAGTAAGGCCCAGGCACAGTGCTTCTAGCTGACATGGTTGCTGTGATTATTGTCCAACCTTGTGAGTAGAGATGCTATGCTATGCTGATGCTAAGTTGCTTCAGTCATGTCCGACTCTGTGCGACCCCATAGACGGCAGCCCACCAGGCTCCCCCGTCCATGGGATTTTCTAGGCAAGAGTACTGGAGTGGGGTGCCATTGTGTGAGTAGAGAACAGCCATTTAATGCAGATGGTTTGAGAAAGGTGTTTATGACATTTGTTTTGGGTACGTTTCCCCAGTGTGTTACCCTGGACAAATAGGTGTGTGTGTGTGTGTGTGTGTGTGTGTGTGTGTGTGTGTGTGTGTGTGTGTGTGTACAAATAGGTGTGTGTGTGTGTGTGTGTGTGTGTGTTTGAACTAGACTTAATGCCCCAGTGTGTTACCCTGGACAAATAGGTGTGTGTGTGTGTGTGTGTGTGTGTGTGTGTGTGTGTGTGTGTGTGTGGACAAATAGGTGTGTGTGTGTGTGTGTGTGTGTGTGTGTGTGTGTGTGTGTGAACTAGACTTAATGGCCCAGAAAGCCAGATTGAGCAGTCTAGGTGGTATGATCGGAAGCAAGGAAAATGCTAAATTTTTTCTGAGTGCTGGGTGTATTGTGATAAAAAGAGTGTTTAGAACTCTTTGAAAGAGAACTTTGAAAGAATAAGAGATATTTTAATAAACTGGGAACATGTCTCTGCATGTAGATTTAGAGCCCTAATAAGAAAATGATTGAATTTTTTCAGCCTCTGAGAATTTATGCCACTGTCTTAAAACCATAGTGCACTTGGATGGGAGGTGGGTGAAAGGAGTCAAGAGTACACACTTCCAGTTATAAAATAAATAAGTCATAGGGATGTGGTATATAGCATGATGACTGTAGTTAATAATACTATAGTACATATTTCAAAGTTGTTGAGAGAATAGATCTTAAAAGCTATCATCACAAGAAAAAAATTTTTGTAGCTAAGTGTGATGATGAATGTTAACCAGACTTAACTGTGGTGGTCATCTCGCAATATATACAAATATCAGATCATTGTGTCATAAACCTGAAACTAATATTATATGTCAATAAAAATGGCATATATTTTGCAGGAATTTTTACATATGTAATGTGCAAAAGATTACTTATATAATGCTATAACCTTGATTTTTCTTCCATTTAGCTATGGCAACATAAGCAATACACTCCGGTTTTTTGCAAAACTAATCACACACAAATGTGCTGATGTGGAAAGGATGTTTGTTATTTCATATTTTCTCAGTGATGACACAATTTCAGTGTTTGAACCCATAGAGAGGAATTCAGGTAAGAGACATACTACCCATAGTAATTTCTTCAGAACAGTGAACTGTCTCTTCATGTTGAAAATTATGGAATATAATCTCATTTTTATAGCCTAGATGATCTAAGAGAGTGGCTTTCTTTCTTTTTTTTTTAACCACTAAAATTTCATTTTACAAAGGCCTCTTAAGTGGGAACCCAGACATATAAAGTGGTAAAAAAGGGATAGTTTTGGTTGGCTCAGGACTGGGGCACTCAGGACACCTCCTTTTTGACACTGTCCCCACTTCCTCTGTGGTCTCTGAGGCACCTCTGTGGAATCCAGTGGCTTCAAAATCATGGTCTGGCTGCCACCAATTCTGTGTACAGCTAGCAAGACAAGAATAAAATCTGTATTTGTGATAATATCACTTACAAAATAAAACAAGAATCCCCGATTAACAAATTTAATCTTCAGAGTCTGTTTCCCTCTGGCTGTTGAGGCTGGTGCCAAGGTTCCAGCACCAAGGCCCATGGGATGGCCTTGCTGCAGTGCACTGATAGGGTGGCCATTGCTGAGGAAAGCTATTGATTTTGACTTACCAAATTATGGAACTGTAGGGCTCTGTCCTTTGTCCCAACATGTTTAAAATTTTTATCAGTGCTGAAGATACACATTTGGGAAGGATAGTCAGCGGTGTACTGGTTAACTGGCTCTCTGAAAAAATTTTAAAAGCTCTATTTTGTACCATTTGTCAATTTCCATGATGTAAATACCCAACCCATGGCCAATTTCAATCAACCAACAGTTTAACAACTGGCTTTCCAAATCTCTGAACATTAAACGATCAGTCCTTATGAGCTGGTAGGAGCTGCTCAGTACACCAATGAATTGTGAATAATTTGTATAAGTAAGTCAGGCTCCACTTATACAGATTTGAATAATGGACCAGATCTTAAAATATGAAGTCAAATAGGGATGAATATAAAGTCATGCTCCTGAAGGTCAAAAAATCACCTCTTGTACATTTAGACGAGGGATGAAATGGCTAAACAAATTGCAGCATTCATAAAACAGGGTGATAGCAGTCAACTAGAAGCTTGCTGGTAATAACAGCAGCCCTGGCTGAGTACCTCCTGTTATCCTTATAAGACCTTTATGAGGTTAAACTTTGCATTAATCTAGGTCCTCCAAGAGGCAAAGCCCAAGATGAGGTTAAATGTACAAGAGATTTATTAGGGGGATTGTGGGTGAGGGAAAACATGGCAGGAGCCAGAAGAGGCCAGGAGTGCCGTCAGACTGCAGTGTATGAGTGACTCCTGTGAAGGACAGAGGAAAAAGGAAAAGGGGAAGGTCTTAGACCACAGTGAAAGTCGTAAGAAAATTTTGGCAAGGCTGACTGGGCATTCTGGAGCCAGAGTCACCAGTGTGAGGAGCTCCCATCTCTCCTGCCTTAGTCTGCCTACCTTGCTGAGTCATGCATTGGCAGCAGCCTGTGGGAAGCATGACCTCGGCACAAATTTGGGGATAGATTTCAGAATATGGCAGTTGGAGCCTTCTGTCAACTATGTTCCCCACAGCCAGCAATCTGAGAAGTACATTTTCATAGCCCCCCACAAATATTATTCCCATTTACCAGCGAGAATTTGGAGGGGCTCAGAGAGATTAAATGAATCCTAAAGATCATCTAGCAAGCAAGCGACAGAGCCAGGATGAACTCCAGCTCTCTTTGGCTACAAAGCCTATGTCTTTCTGCCACCTCTGGTTTCTGAATGTGGTAAAAGTGTGAGGAAGCTGCTCCCCAGAGCTCACCTGGTCCCAGGATGTATCCACAGGGTTGGAGATTTCAGTTCAGTATCATTTAGAAGATAGTGGAGTCCCATGTTCAACTCTGCTCACTGCTTGCCAAAACCCAAACAATGCCCAGAAAAGAGCAGAGGAAATGATGAGAATTCTGAGAAGTAAAAAAAAAAAAAGAAAGAAAGAATGGAGCATTATTTAAATATTTTACCTGTAGAAACAAAGAGTTAGGGGAACTCCTATCGTTATCTTCAATTAAGTAATGCCTTTCCAGAAATGGGGCATCTTTACATTTCACCTGTATGTCAGAAGATGTGTAAGACATCATCTGGGACAAATAGGTGGAAATAAACTCAGGTGAGAAATTTTCTACCTGATACAGTTCAGGCAGGCTCAGAAGATGTTCCTGTTGTCTCAGTTTCCAGGATGCTTCTGGACATAGACCAAGTCCTCGCTAAGTGTTTATTTAAGTGATTGGATTGGGAAGGGAGAGGATGGAGGAAAGAAAAAGCTGGAATGCCATGCCACTTTTCTTCTTTACACACTCACCTAGAAGTTTCATTTCTTCACTCACTGCCTCATTCTTCTTCCCTTAAAGACTGACTATATGCAATATGAGTTCACAAGTTCACAGCTAAGTTCTCTGGTCTGTGTTTGAGCATGAAGTATCTCTGAAGGCAAGTTGTCTGGTTCTTTGAGGAACAAAACCTACTCAATAACTTTTTTCTCCTTTTCTACAGGGTATGCTGGAGGGATGTTCTTAAAAAGAGTTCGTGTTAAGAAGCCTGGACAAAAAGTCTTTAAAAGTGAATTCTCAGAATATATCAAGGTTGAGGAGCTGTATGTTGGAGCCAAAGTGAACGTGAATGGCTACCTCTTTCTTTTGGTCAATGCTGATGAGTATACCTTGAACTACATGGAGAGGAATTCAGATAAGGTGAACTCACTTGGTATAATTCTTGACTTCACCTCTCAGAACTCTGCAGTCTGTGTTTTCCTTACTCCAGGCCTTTACTTCTTCGTCTTACAACCAATTTTACATTGTGCATTCACACATGTGGGCATGAATAATGGATCTGCACGATTTGGCCGCAGGTCCCATCACAGAGGCCAGGGCCCGGTCTCCTCTGTTTATGTGCTGGGTTTGCTGCTGCCCAGCATCGCGGATGCCAGGCACAGGCAGGAGGCAGGCCCAGGGTTGAATCAAGTTTCCTGGGTTTTCTGCTGATGCTGACAATGTTTTCAGAAAGAAATGCAGCAACGATCTGAAAGGAAGAAAACCTGGTGCCACACACTGTGCTGTCTCAGTTAATTGGCACAGGCCTGCAGAGAAGGCCAAGACCTGAACAAACAGAAACCCCAAGGGAACCTGATAGTTGCTGGGCTTGCAACTTCCCATAACAGGAGCCACCTGAGGCCTAAATGAGACTCCAAGGACAAATTGGCAACAGTGAGCTCCACAAGTTTTTCCATTTGAAATGAGATGGCATGTGGGTACTATTACGACAGTGCTTTTCACTGAAAACATGTTGGCAAAACCTTGATTTTAAGTGTGGATGAGTTCCATGTGCCAACATGTATATTTCAGAACCATGGCCTACTATTGAAGAATCTATCTAGAAACTATTTTCAGAGTCTGCCTGTAAATAATACTTCTGTGCCAATTATATAGATACAGTGCCAATTCCATTTCATTTCATGTGAAATGCTCAGGGAGATGTTGCTAACATCAGTCTCTGTGTACAGCACGTTACCTGAATCAGTTTGGGTCCTCTGAGAAGCAGATCCCAAGACAGAATGATATGTGCAAGAGATGTATTGGGGGAAATGTGTATGAAGGATAAAGGAGGGAGCAGGAGTAGGTGGAGAGAATGAGATGTAGGTCTGACCCCTGAGAAAGGAGAAGAAAGGAAGGAGGATGGGGGTGAGAGGAACCTCAGACACATTGCAGCTCTGAGAAAGTCAGCCAGGCTCACGGGGAGCCCCAGAGCACACACTGCGCGTAAGATAAATCCCATGTCAGGCAGGAATGGCCCAGCTCTGGTGCCTCCTTCCTGCTCAGTCACTGGATGGGAAGAGTCTGGGGAGGCTGTGGCCTCTGGGGGAATCTCTGAAAGCTGCAGTGCAGCAGCAGGGGGGCTGTCCACTAACAGCACTCCTCTCTGTGTGGTCTCTCTTGAGAGCAGGCCAGGGAAGCACCCTCCGGTGCTGCCACACCACCTCTCCATTTGCAGCGTTAGGAACTTGGGCTAGCACAACACCAGGAATGGGTAGCTCCTCAAAAGCACTGAATTCAGGTGAGAGGCTCAGTAATAGGGCAGTTAAATTTCTGGAGACCAGCAGGCTTGGCCAGGAAACTTGACTCCTTAAAAGCTGAGGGGCCTTAGACATGTGTCTTCCCTTTCCTCATCTTTAAAATGGGAGTACCAACAGTGCCTATTTCAGAGAGTTGCTGTGAAGATTAGATGTGGTAATCTGTTTTAAGTGCTTAGCTCTATGTGGCCCATAGGAGAAGGCAATG
The DNA here is from genome assembly GCA_024291935.2 of Okapia johnstoni. Classification (NCBI taxonomy): domain Eukaryota; kingdom Metazoa; phylum Chordata; class Mammalia; order Artiodactyla; family Giraffidae; genus Okapia; species Okapia johnstoni. The sequence continues at coordinate 35,429,232 of CM044305.1, read as the reverse complement.
GCACCCCACTCCAGTACTCTTGCCTGGAAACTCCCATGGACAGAGGAGCCTGGTAGGCTACAGTCCATGGGGTCGCTAAGAGTCGGACACGACTGAGCGACTTCACTTTCACTTTTCCCTTTCACGCACTGGAGAAGGAAATGGCAACCCACTCCAGTGTTCTTGCTTGGAGAATCCCAGGGGCAGCGGAGCCTGATGGGCTGCCCTCTATGGGATCGCACAGAGTCGGACACGACTGAAGTGACTTAGCAGCGGCAGCAGCTATGTGGCCCATAGGAGATGCGGTCAGTGTACAGTTTACAATACCTATTGTAATTAGGGCTCCATTTTCAAACACAGTGCAAACCTGTACTTTAATATACAATATATATAGCATGAATATGTATGTATGTATATATATAGGTATGTATATATGAGACATTAAGGGCTTTTCTCCTTTCCAAAAGAGAAAAGCAAGGTAGGACATTATCTGGTATCAACATCCCAGGTAAAAACTGCATTTTCTTAAAACTACCTTTAACAAGTACATTCTAAGCAGAGAAGGATTAATATCAGTCTGAGGGGTCTTTTTGTAAGAGCTAATAGATCCTATCATGGAAATAGATGAAAGGAAATGAAAAAAAGGGAGGGAATGCCACTGACCTGCTCCCCTGCCCCCCTACAAACCCCCTGGTGGCAGAGGGGGAACTTTATGTTAACTTACCATCAACGTTTTTATTTCCACAATGAGTCTTCTCCTTTTCTAGCTCTTTGCTATAATATAATTACTTATAATGTCAATATAATTACTTATAGCCTTGTGCTTTACTTGATTAAATAAGAAGTGTTCTTACAGAGTCAAAAACCAAATCACAGTATGGGAGACAGGAACTGGGTGTCTCCTGGAGGGTGAATGTAGGGGACCGCAGTGCCTATAGACCTTTGGCACCCATCCTCTCTCTGCCCAGGGTATTGCCTGGTGTCCAATGGTTCCAGGAGTCCCACTCTAAAAAATCTGGAGAAAATGGGGATCCGCTTATGCAACTTTGAATCCCCATTCTCTCCATTAGGCTCTCCCAACATGGTGGGCCAGTGTCCAAGGGTCAAAGGGAGGAGGCTGAGGTGGAAGTAGCGGTTCTTTTCTGATTCCTGTGACCTGCTGTCCCATAAGCTCTTTTCTCTCAGATCTGGGCCTGTGCTAATGTTATTTGTTGTCCCAGAGCCTTAGCTGAAGAAATACAAATCTGGTCATGTCTTCTTTGTGTTGGTTTCTGTGGAAAGACATAGCCAGCTAAGCCCTGGTTCACAGCGTGAAGTGAAGTCTCTTTGCTGGCCACTGGGAAGATTGGGCTCCCTATCTTAAATGTCTGTCTTTTCCTCCTTCTAGTTTCCCAGGAGCAACATTGAACTTGTCCTACAAAAGTTAAAAGAAGAAGAATCCAAATCCAGAGAGCTCAAGCAGATGTTTACAGCTGCTGATTGTATGCACACAAAGATGGTGGATTTTAATACATTCAGGTAAGCCATAGGCTGCTAGCGGTCATCTGTTTTCTCCTTCTCATTGTCCAAAGAACAGAAAGGATGTTTTCTTCCCGAGCATTTCTTCATTAATTTACTACATACTGTTTTTAAAAATTAAGAACTGGTATTTCTTTACATTTGTATTACTTCGTGATCAAGTTTTGCCCATTTCTAGTAAATTTTATATATTTGCATATAAAAGAAATTCCTAGGGGAGAACAGAGAGACAAAAGCAGTGTAAGTCAGTTGGACACAGTGTCTTATGAATCATGCAGGGCATTGAAGGATCAGGGGAGTGCCAGGAAGACAGCATCTGAATGAGAAGGGCTGAAAGCAGTGCAGCTAAGAGCACCCTCGTCCTTTGAAGTGTGAGGAATGAAGAAGGGACGTCTCCCTAAGAATGCCATCCAGTTGGAAAAGATAGTGGAGACTTCACTGATTATCAGAGAAAAGGTGCTGTGTATTTATCTGTGTGTATGTATGCTCACATACATGTTAAGTACTTAGACATGAAAATGTAGACACTGAAGGGCAAATATAGGACAGAAATTAGAAGTACTGTAAGAAATCATGAACAATAGAGATTTTTCTCTAAGGTTAGGCTGAATTTCTAGGACTGTCCAGTGACTGACCTAGGCAAATTTCCAAACAGCAGAAACACAGGGAAATTCAAATTCAGGGCTTGGTACAATTGTGAGATTTCTTAGCCTGAAAACAAAGTGAATGGAGTGTTTAGGAGAATGTAAATTAAATCATGGATGAAGGACAAAGGGGACTTTCTCTTTAGGCTGAGAATTCTGGCTCCTAAAAACAATAGTGGCTAAAAGCTATATAGGAAACTCGGCTTGATGTAGTCAAGATGCGGCTGAGAAATGAAGGTGTGAGCCCAGGGGAGCGTGGTAGGGAGGTCTTTCTGATTTTGTGTCTGGAGTTGCCTGTTGCATCAATACCTGGTGACCCAAGCCCTCCATGAGGCCCACAGTGTCCCCAGAGCTCGTTTGTTCTTTCAACAAAGCTCTTTTGTATCTCCAAGACGTTCTTTTGAGTGCAGCAGTCAAGAGGACATATTTTTATTGTTTAGAATTCCCAAGCTTCTGGATCAATAAGAATTTATAGTTCTTTGTTATTGTTCATGACAGTACACGTGTTCCTGGCCTTTTGGCAAATAAATGAAGGATGGGGTGAAGAGCACAGACAATTGCTCAGGCTGAGGACTAATGGATAGCAGTGGAGGGGAAAACAAATTTCCATCAGAAATGAGGGAGTGGTTTCATTTTATTATTTTGTGTTCTTTACAAAAGCATCCATTCTCCTCGTGCTCTAGCAGTGTCTATTGGAAACACTTTAGTGAGTTTATGGGGCTTTGGGGGAAGCACGTAGGCCAGGCAGGAGATCCAAGGAGGGTAAGTTGCTCGGTGGATGGAGGCCTGACCCTGATTGTGGGTGGAATAAAGGACGGCCATGCCATGTGATTGGAGGGTGACCTCAAGGCACTGGATGCTTGGAAAGAACAACTGTGAATATTTAGGGCATCTCCTGGCCAAAAATTTCTTAAGATGGAAATCAGATCAGGCCATACCTGGCTTGACAAACCCTTCAGTGGCTTGCGCTCGTCCTTACAATAAGATCCAAATGTTTTATTGCAGCCAGCAGGGCCTTGAGCGATGCCACTCTGTATTTCCGGTGTCATCACTTCTTTTCTTCCCACCCTGTCCTTTGGCCCTGCTGACTGTCACTCACTTTCTCAAACACATTAAGCTCTTCCTGTTCTCCATGCCTCTGCACATGCAGTTCTCTCTGCTGGGAATGTCCATATGCCATCCTTTTCAAGGCAAACCCTGGGACTCATTGTAAATGCTGCTTCCTCAGAGGGGCTTTCTTTTTGACTATTCTACCTAAAGTGGAGTTTTTTCTTAGCCCTGTGTTTATACTGGGTTGGCCAAAAAGTTTGTTTTTCACTACCCCTGGCACACCTCGTAGTAACTTTATTTAGATAACTGTACTTGGTGTGTGTGTCCTTAAGTGTGTCTTCTCCTCCTAGAATGTGAGCTTTCTTGAGGGACAGGGTCCTTGACACCCCTGTTCACTGTCCTAAAAACCAGCACCTTGCACTGGGCTAACTACATATCATAGTTCCTGAATGGAAGAGTGAGATTCTAGGAGTATTTTGGGGGAGGGGTGTTCTAGTTTGAAGGTCAGCCCTCTTGGTTGCCCCTCACACTCTTTCTGGACAAAGGCAAAGGACTTACATAGTCCATTGCTATCACACCACCTCCTAATTTAATTCTGTGCTTGGAGCTTTAACTAGCAAATATTTTTCTTTTATTTCCGTGTGTATGTATACGGATACACTCTGGCTCTTCTCACCAGAACATAACCTCTTTGAGGGCAAGGAACTTCTCTTTCTTGTTTTTTGCTTTAGGCTCATCGCTTTTCACCATACCTTGTTGAGTGGCTCTATTTTATCCAGTCTGCCCTGCTTTGCCTGTTAGCTCAAGGTTGAGTTCTCCATTTAGCTCCTCAGGCTCAGACCTTTTCCCTGAATTATAGATCTGGAAATATGAAGGCTTTCAGGACATCTCCCCTTTGGGTCCCCCTTAGGCCTTCCAAAATAACTTTCCCTAACTTGACCTCATTTTCTTCCCCCATACAGTTGCAGTTGGGGACCCTATCTTGGTAAAGGCCACCAGACTTGTCCCCAGGGCCTGAGCTAGGGTATACCTTGTCTTTGCCCTCTCCCCTAACTTGACCTCTCCCACCCTCTTGAAATCATGTTTCTTAAACTCCCTCTCTTCATCCCCAGCTTCACTGTTTCAGTTTGGCTTTTCATCTTTTCACTACTCTCTTGAAAGCTGCAAAACTGATCTTCTTTTCTTAATGCTCACCCTCCAAAGCTTTGCCAGAATGACTTCCCTAAAGTCTGATCATATCATTCCTTGGCTCTAGGGCAAATCCCCAACCTGTTAGTGTTTCCTGTGAGTTTGGTCATGGGATGACCCTTGCCAACATCTCTTCCCTTATTTCCATCTCACTCGAAGAATTATTCTTTTGTAGAAGTCACCATTTATCGAGCACTTACCACGGGCCATGCATCATGTTAAATGCTTTTCCTGTACCATCCACTGGTAGCCCCTCTTGAGTTATTTGTTTACTTCCCTGCCTCCACAATTGGCTCCTGCCAATAGAATAGATGTTTGTTGAATAATTTAATGAAAGGTCCTATTTCTCAGGGAACATTCTGTCTAAAGCTTGCAGAAAACAAGTAAATAATTGATTACCTTGCACTGGGAAAGGGAACTCTGTCTCTGACTGTAGGGGTGTCAGGGAGAGCTAGTCCCAACCCTCACAATTCAAGTGACTTAGGCAACTTGCTTCACCTACTTGCATCTCACTCTTTTGCCCATATAATGACCTCTAAGGCCTCTTTTGGATGCTGACATTCTGAAACTCTTCAAATGTAGGTTTTATTTTTATTTTTTTTAATTTTTAATTGGAGGATAATTGCTTTACAATGTTGTGTTGGTTTCTGCTATGCAACAGTGTGAATCAGTCATTATTATATATATATCCCCTCCCTCTTGCGCCTCCCTCCCTGGTCCCATCCCACCCCTCTAGGTCATCACAGAGTACCAGGCTGGGCTCCCTGTGTCATACAGCAGCTTCCCACTAGCTATCTCTTTTACACATGGTAGTGTATATATGTCAGTGCTACTCTCTCAATTCATCTCACCCTCTCCTTTCCCCGCTGTGCCCACAGGTTTGTTCTCTACTTCTGTGTCTCCATTTCTTCCCTATAAATAGGTTCATCAGTACTACTTTTCTAGATTCTATATGTATGCGTTAATACATGATATTTATTTTTCTCTTTCTGACTTACTTTACTCTGTATAACAGGCTCTAGGTTCATCCACCTCACTACAACTGACTCAAATTCATCCATTTTTATGGCTAAATAATATTCCATTTGTATATATGTACCACATCTTCTTTGTTCCTCTGTTGATGGACATCAAGGTTGCTTCCATGTCCTGGCTATTGTAAATAGTGCTGCAATGAACACTGAGAAATGTGTGTCCTTTTGAATTGTGGTTTTCTCAGGGTGTATACCAAGTTGTGGGATTGCTAGGTCATATGGTAGTTTTATTCCTAGTTTTTAAAGAAGTCTACATACTGTTCTCCATAGTGGCTGTATTAATTTACATTCCCACCAACAATGTGATAGGGTTTCCTTTTCTCCACATCCTCAAGGAAACTATAAACAGATGAAAAGACAACCCTCAGAATGGGAGAAGATAATTATAAATGAAGCAACTTGACAAAGGATTAATCTCTAAAATATATCAGCAGCTCATTAACCTCAATATCAGAAAAACAAATAACACAATCAAAAAGTGGGTGGAAGACCTTAACAGACATTTCTCCAAAGAAGACATACAGATGGCCAGTAAACACAGGAAAAGATGACCAACATCGCTGATTATTAGAGAAATGCAAATCAAAACTACAATGAGGTATCACCTGACACCAATCAGAATGGCCATCATTAAAAAACTCTATATAAACAATAAATGCTGGAGAGGATATGTAAAATGTAGGTTTATAAATACACTTGTAAAACGTTCCCTTTTCATATCTGTGTTGAAATGGCAGAGGCAGGATTGCAGTGTAGGCCTCTGGGCTTCACGTCTGTGGCCCTGCTCCTCTCCCCTGCTTACATACCTGGCCCTCTCAATATGTACCTGGGCCTCAGGGCCCAGACTTGATGCTCTGGACAATGCTCCAAGCCTTGGGCATTTCCTTTATTCTCAAGGAAACCATCCAGGCAGGAACTAATATCCTATCTCTGCATAAGGTTCCATGGTTAATAATGGATTAGTGGATTAACCTGTGGGCCTTCCTGAGATATTTGTCTCAAAATGGACCTGAAGATTGCAGGGACAGGTGGAAACAGAAGGCAGTTTGGGGGAGGGAGCGTTTCTTTTCTCTTCGTGGGGGTTCACTGGTTCTGCCTCTAGGCTGGAACTATTTCTCTGGGACCCTTTTTTCATGGTCTGCCAGATGGGCCTGTGAGCACTGTCAGTTGTTATTGAAGGAGTGCAGAGAGCTGTTCTCAGAGCCTTGATTCCTGATGGGCAGATTTTAGCAGGGAGCCAGACAGGGATGAGGCTTAGCAGGGCTAATGTTTTGTTGCAGTTGGAAACATGGGCAGAGTGAGGCTTCTTGATGTGGGCCCTGAACTCTGAACTCCAGGCAACAGCAGCAAGGAGGGCCCTGTGCCAGAGAAGACGTGGCAAGTCCCTCCCTCCAGCCACCTCCCTGAGCCTTGATCTCCCCATCAGAGATGACACCTGCCCCATGTAGCCTGCATGTATTTTGGATTTCTGCGAGCTCAGTGCTCACTTCCTTTCCCCACCTGGGCTCCAGCCTTAGAGGGCAGGACACATGCCCAGTTCACCCTGGTGTCTTTCCCAAATACTTCCAGCACCCAGTGTCTCAGGCCGCAGTGAATGTAATGAATTATTACACCATTCTTTCTCAGACTCCTGTTGTTAATTGAAGGTTCAAGAGATTTCCTGTGAGTTTCCATGTGATAAATTTCTTCTAAGATTTCTTCTAAGAGCCTCAAGGAAATTTTTGTTCTTGTAAATGTAAAATTCTTCCTGAAAGAGGTTATATAATGTAGTGAATAGATGCGATTTTTTAAAATAAATTTATTTATTTTTAGTTGGGGGCTAATTACTTTACAATATTGTAGTAGTTTTTGCCATACATTGACATGAATCAGCCATGGGTTTACATGGTGTTCCCCATCCTGAACCCTCCTCCCACCTCCATCCCCATCCCATCCCTCTGGGTCATCCCAATGCCCCAGCCCTGAGCATTAGTCTCATGCATAGAACATGGAATGGTGTTCTGTTTCACATATGATAATATACATGTTTTTGACTTGTTTAGTCGCTAAGTTGTGTCTGACTCTTTTGCAACCCCATAGACTGTGGCCCACCAGGCTCCTCTGTCCATGGTATTTCCCAGAAAATAATACTTGAATGGGTTGCCATTATCTTCTCCAGGGGATCTTCCTAACCCAGGAATCGAACTCACGTCTCCTGCTTGGCAGGCAGCTTTTTCACCCTAGTGGCTCAGTGGTAAAGAATCAGCCTGCCAAGCAGGAGACCAGGGTTGAATCCCTGGGTTGGAAAGATCCCTTGGAGAAGGGAATGGCAACCCACTCCAGTATTCTTGCTTGGAAAATCCCATGGATGGAGGAGGCTGGCAGGCTACAGTCCATGGGGTCTCAAGAGCCAGACACGTGCATCCAAATCTCAGCTCTGCCATTTTTCATCCTGATGTCCTTGCATAAGCAGTTGAAGAACATTTTCACCTACAAAATGGGGATGGTTATAATATCTACAACATAGAGCTGTTGTGATAAATAAAGCTGAGAGCATATGTAAAATTCTTACTGCAGCACACTGTAGTGCACTAGAAAGTGCACTGTAGTGGACACTAGAAAATGAAAACCCTTTATCTCAAGAGGTGGAATAGTTCAAAATAGTCACTGAAAATAGTAGTAGAAATCTATGGACTGTTTGCAGTATTTCCGTAAATTGTTTATTTACTCTTGATAGAGTCATTGAAAACATTCTTTAATAAATGAGGTTGGAAGAAGCCCTTTAAAAACTTGGAGGCCATGAAGGTGGAAAATAAAAATTGTTGGTGGACCAAGGTTGGGAAACATTAATCCACTCCATTACTGTCCTTTAACTTCAAGGAAGAAGATTATAAATTTAGTGCTTAGAGCATTGTGATGATCTCATCCTGATTTATCTCATACAATTATCTCTCCTTTTATGTGGTTTTGATTTTTTTAACAGTGCTGTGTACATTGTTATTGGTGTTTTTATTGTAAGTCTAACATCTTTTAAAGAAGCCACTGGTCTATGAATCTATATGAACAGAAGGAAAAGGCAAATTCCAAAAGCTTTGAAACATGCACTCTTATCTTGAACCAAATAGACTCTTCGACAGCATCCATACCATATATTTGAGATGCCAGCTTCAGCATACATTTTGAAAACAACATTTTGAACCTTCCTAAAAGCATTAAACATAAACGATGTGATGTCATAGGAAAAAATGCTGGCCTGGGATTCAAAAATACCGAGATCTTTAATTTGTTTCTGTCACTGCCTGATGGTATTGTTTGTATTGGTGAAGGCAGGCTTAGTTTTTAAAAAAGCAGAATCCTCCCTGGCTAGTTAAGCAGGAAAGGAATTAACTAAAAGGATCCTGGGTGGTTCACAGTATCTTTGGAAGGGCTGAAGAAATAAGCTCGAGGCTCAGTTCTAGGAACAGTGCCCAGAAGTGGGTTGTAGAACTTGTCTGATGGGAAAATGGCCTCTGTTCCTACTGCACCACCCACACATTTGCACTGCTACATTTGCACTGCTGCCAAGAACTCAATTTTATCACAGCCATCACTACCACTACTTTTGGCAACCTTGTGTCTGATGCTACCCTTGAAAGTTGGACCCCTGTGACACCAAACATGGCCCATAGTTAGCTGTTACTCTTCCAAGTCAAAGTCTCATGTAAGCTTCCCTGATTGGCAGATCCTGGGTCACTGGCATGTTTCTAACTGCAAGGAAGGCTGGGAAATTAAGCTCTGACTTCCATGTTGGGTTGATGGATAATAGAATGTGGTAATTTCCCCAAATAGAGATGGGGGATTTAAAAGGTACCCTTTTCATTTACCATGATGGCAAATTAAAGCCAAGATGAGCCAAACAGGGGGCATAAAATGTCAATAATTAGGAACTGAACTCCTTGTTTGTGAACAAACCAAACAAAACACTTGCCTGGTTTTAGCACTTTGCAAATAGTGTTCTGATCCACCCAAGTAGCTAAACAAAATAGAAACTTCTTCCCTATATCCCACTACTTTTGCAATCTCTGACACACCTTTCTGAGTTTAAATTGCCTTGAAGGCATTGGATTGCTTTCAAGTTCATAGATTTTGATAGCTGGCAGTTGTATTTTGTTTGGCTTGTGTTTGTTTTTTTAAATTAAGAGTTTAAAGATAAAAACCTATATTTCTGTCTCCTCTTGAAAAATAGAAAGTGGGCCTACATTTCCCCATGTCAATAATCAGTTAGGGTAAATGGCAGCTGTGCCTCTCAGATTCTGCCTGTTCTTTGCATTTTTTCCCCCAATCCCTACAATTGCTTCTTATCTAATGTGTGTGATATGTGTGCTCATTTGTGTTCAACTCTTTGCGACCCCATGGACCCACCAGGGGTGGGTAGCCCACCAGGCTCCTCTGCCAATGGGATTTCCCAGGCAAGAATACTGGACTGGGTTGCCATTTCCTCCTCCCTGGGATCTTCCCAACCCAGGGATTGAACCCACCATCTCCTGAATTGACAGGAGAATTCTTTACCAGTGCACCACCTGGGAAGCCCTGTTTTCTTATGCCTTCTCCCATTTATCTTATTTTCATATCCCAGAAGTTACTTAACTAGGTAATCCTTGGATTGGATAATTTTAAGGTCCCTTTGTGCCCTAGGTATAGTGGAAATAGGTAATTAGGGATGATTGTGTAAATAGCTCAAAGTAGAACTGAAGACTGATTTTTAAATTAGAACCCAAGTGTGATTATATATCTAAAAGTCTAAAAGACTCAATTTAAAAATGGTTAGAACTATTCATAATATTCAGGAAAGTAGCTAAATACAAGAAAACTACATAGAAAGCAGTAGTTTTACTTTATACTAATAATAAACATGAGATTTTATGCAATGGGTGATACTATTTGCTATACCAACAAATATTATGAAATACCTGGGTGCAATAAAATTGAACGAGAAATGTGTAAGACTAAAATGAATATAGTTTCAAAACTTTATTATCTCTCTGAATAGGAAGACACTATTTAAAAAATTCTACCCTTGGGGTTCGGCTCGTGGCTCCACCAAGAGACAGGAGTGGGTGGCGGGGGTCTGCTTGACTGGAGGCGTCAGCTTCTGTTCCAAGTTGGCCAGCAGCTGCAGCACCCGGGCGCCCCCTGCAGGCAGCGGTGGCCACAGCCGCGGGCGGGAACAGAAGTGCCCCCCCCCCCCCCCGGGTTCGGTGGAGCTAGGCCTGGAGGAGAGGCACGGCAAGGGGCGCGCGGCCGATAAGGAAGACAAGGGGTCCAGGGATGGCGGCAGCTTCGCAGGCTCGGGTGCAGGGCCTGGTACGGTGCTGTCACTGGGCGCCTGCTGCCTAGCACTGCTGCAGATATTCCGCTCACAGAAGTTCCCCTGGGACAAGCTGAAGCGGCTGTACCAGCGCTACTTCTTCCGTCTGAACCGGAACAGCCTCACGATGCTCATGGCTGTGCTGGTGCTCATGTGCGCGGCACAGCTTCCGCTGCAGCTGCCCTACCTAGCCATCCTAGTGGCCACCGTGGGTGTGAGCCTCGTCATGGCCGTGCTCTGCAACCGCGCCGCCTTCCACCAGGACCACATGGGCCTGGCCTTCTAAGCGCTCATCTCTGTGGTGCTGGCCGCCCAGGTGGTGGGCCTGCTGCTGCTCCAGCCGCGCAGCACCTTCAACGGCATCTGGTGGACTGTGTTCTTCATCAATAACATCTATACGCTCCTGCCTGTGTGGATGTGGGCTGCGATACTCAGCGGGGTGCTCCTGTCTGTCCTCCATCTGACCATCGCCCTGCACACCAACACCCGGAATCAATTCCTGCTCAAGCAGGTAGGGGCCCAACTGGGCACAGGGACTGGATAGTGGGGTGTGCAGGCCTTGGCCTGACTCCAAAGAGAGGCAACCCACCTTCATCCTTTAAACTAGTGAGAAGATCCAGAGAGACATGGATCTGTCAGCTGTGTGGTGTCTTCTAGCCTCTGATTCTCCTATGAGCCCCAGCAATCTTCCTTCCTTCACAAAAAGAGTGCTCTTCTATGTAATGTTCCCGCTGGTAGAAGACAGACCAAACCGTGTCCATTATTGTAGGGATGCTAAAGAGGAAGGCGGGTTTGGAGAGGTCCCCTTCTCTTCTTGTGCTTCTGTTCCTATATATAAGGCCCCTGACAGAAGTGGCTGGACCCTCCAGTCCCTCTCTCAGCCTCTCCCTCAGGAGAGCCACTGACAGTTTGTAGTGAACTCAGTTGAGTCCTGGATGGAGGGTTGATGAGGGAAACCCTAGGCACTCTGTGCCCAGTCAAAGGGAGGAAAAATGGTAACCCTGCCAGTTGTCTGAGGCTGGGGGTTTGAGAGCTGGAAATATACCTGAAATTGAGGGAGGACTGACAAGTGTGTTTCATTTGCAAAGTGCCTGCAAGCCAAAAAGCTGCCTTCAGCAAAAGTGGGAAGTAACTTTTGTGTATGGTGACATTCCCCTCCTGGCCTGAGCAGAAAGCTAGGGTTTTATGTCAGAACCCCTTCACATGGGTGCTCCTGGTTATTGCTTGTGGTGGAGGCTTTTTATCACTCCTGGGATGAGTTAGGTGAGCCTTGAAGGATGGGGTCAGGAGGAAATAAAACTTCTGCCTGGTTAAAAAAATTCTAATCTGTCCAAATTAATCTAGATTTGAATCAATTCTAATCAGAATTAGAATTCTGTTCTTAGATTTGGTTTTGTTTTGCAGGGTTGAGGGAGAGAAATTGGCTCATTGATTTTTGAGGTTCCTCAAGAAAAATCAGGGGTTGAAAAAATTATTGAAAAGGAAGAATGTTAAAGTCCAGATACTAGAATTTATATAATTTATAGATGTTTGAAAACACTGTAATGTATTGATAGCAGATTAAACTATCAATGAAATAGAGTATAAAGCCCATAAAAGATTCATTATTGTGGATTTTATTGTAAGGTACAGAGAAATTCTCAAATCAGTGGACAAAGAATAGATTAATAGTAAAGGTTCTAGTGACAGTTGATTAGGAAACATTTAATACATTTTAATTTTGTGGCAGGTAGGGCACCGTTGCCAAAAAACATAAAGGAAAAATGGACTGTATTCACTACAGGAAAATTTTCTATTTATCTATAGCAAAAAAGTACTATCAACAAACTGAAAAGATAAGGGATAGACTGAGAGAAAATAGTTACAACCAATGTAAGAACCAGGGGATTGACATTAAGGATTTATGAAAACGCCTGTAAAATCAACAGAAAAAAAATGGCTTACGGACAGGAATAAACAGTTCTCAGAAGCAATACAAATAGCCTTTAAACCTATGAAAAGAAGCCAAATAATCATACAAGCTGAAACAATAATGAAATAGTTTCCACATATTATATTAGTGACATTTAAAAAGAATGATATAACTGGCTCCAGATGAGCATGTGGGATAACAGGTACTTTCATTTTCTACCGATAGGAGTTTAAATAGGTTCAGCATTTTGGAGGGTAATTGGCAATATCTAATGTTGAGACTCTTTTACCTAGTAATTGCATTTTTAGAAACTTTTTACTCAGAAAATATTGACAAGTAAGTTGTAATAGATGTTTGTATGTGCACTCAAACAATATTTATTGCAGCAAAATTTGCAATAGCAAAAATTTGGAAAAAATCAAATGTCCAACAGTAGGGGAATAGTTGGATAAATTCTTTTGCTTTGGTTTAAGACTACTATTTAGCCATTAGGTCTTACCTAGTGGTTCGGTCAGTAAAGTTTCTGCCTCTAAGGCTAGAGACCTGGGTTCAATGCCTGGGTGGGGAAGAGCCCCTGGAAAAGGAAATGGCAACCCACTCCAGTATTCTTGCCTGGAGAATTCCATGGACAGAGAAGCCTGGTGGGCTACAGTCCACGGGGTCACAAAGAATTGGACATGACTAAGTGATTAACATTATTTAGCCTTTAGAAAGGATGAGATATGCCAAATATGCGTACTTGAAAAAATCTTCAGTGCGTTAGTCAGGATTGGTTAAGTAATGCTGCAGTAACTAACCCCCAGATCTCAAGGAGTTAAATCAATAAGGGTTATTTCTTGTTTACTCTGTGTGTGTCCATTGTTGTCAGACGGAGCTTTGTTCATAATAGTCACTCAGGACTGAAGTTGACAGAACAGCCACTACCTGGAATGTATCAGAGAGAGAAGAGAACTTTGGAGGGTCAGGACCAATAAAAATGAGCTGGGAAGAAAAACATATCATTTACACTCTCAATCCATTGGCTAGTATGAGTCATATGGCTCCACCCATATATTCAGAAGAAAGAGGGAAACCAGATGCTAGATAAACAGCACTAATGGCTACCATATATATGTCATGCTGTTTTGTAGATACAGCAAAATTCAGAAGTCTGTATAATATGATCCTATTTATGCCAAAAATCTAAAGGTTACATGTACATGTATATTTATATAAATATTTCAAGGATTGTGTATCCTTTGAAGAAATCTTAGCAGGCTGCACACCAGCCTGCCTCATTCTTTGATATATTTTTTAAACAATGAGCGATTGTAAAAAAAAAATTAAAAAGATAAAAACAAATAAAGCTCAAGCAAATAGGACCAAAAAGCCTGGGCAAAGAACAATGAGCATTTTCTGTTTCTTGCTTCAGTTTCCAGAAAGAGCTAATGGCTGCTGCTGCTGCTGCTGCTAAGTCACTTCAGTCGTATCTGACTCTGTGAGACCCCATAGGTGGAAGCCCACCAGGCTCCCCTGTCCTTGGGATTCTCCAGGCCAGAATATTGGAGTGGGTTGCCATTTCCTTCTCCAGTGCGTGAAAGTGAAAAGTGAAAGTGAAGTCACTCAGTCGTGTCTGACTCCTAGCGAACCCATGGACTGCAGCCTACCAGGCTCCTCCGTCCATGGGATTTTCCAGGCAAGAGTACTGGAGTGGGGTGCCATTGCCTTCTCCGTAGCTAATGGCAAATGCTGGCAAAATGTTTTGAGCAAAAGTCGAGTCTCAGAATCATAAAGCAGGATATGAGTTGTTCCACTTGATGCTCTACTCTGATTATTGATTTAATTTTAATGTGCTTACTTAAAATTCTTGCATTATTGGCTATAATATTTTTTATTTATGTTTTAAAATCCCAGAGCTTTGAAAGTAAATTTGGGATGGAATAGTTTTTATAACTTTCAAATTCTTATCAAATTAACAACAAAGTCTTACCCCTTTATTTTCCCCACTTAGACTGTATCACTAATATTTTACTGTATTTGCTTTATCTTGCATCTCTTCATTTGCACAGCCCTCTATCCATCCATTAATCTATCTTAACTTCAATGCATTTCTTTCTTTTTTTTTTATGCTGCAAAAAGCTTTATTGTTTCCATTTGGTCCAAGGCTTGAGAGAGGGCTCCAGGGTGTTAAAAAGCTGCCTAGTGGCTGCAGAGAGGGGCTTCAGGCAGCCCTGATGTTAGGTGGGTTCTTCAAAGGCCACTGGTCTCCAGAAGCTCCTAGTCGTGCTTGAGGGTGAGCCTTTCGAAGAGATATTCGCCCAGCCCAGCCTGGGGACCAGCCAGCCTGCGGAGGTTGGTCAGGTGGTCACCCATCTTCTTGATGAGTTTCACTTCCTCATCTAGGAAGTGGTTCTCTAGGAAGTCACAGATGTGGGGGTCTCTGCGGGCAGAAGCCAGGCCATGCAGATCCAACAGGGCTTGATTCAGGTTCTTCTCTATGAGAAGAGTGGCTTCCATCGCGTCCTGGGTTTTACCCCACTCATCTTGAGATGGCTTCTGCACGTCCAGGAAGAGGGTGCAGCCGCCACGCTAGTTTTGCAGTTTCAAGAGACTCTCTGTGCCCTCGTGCTTCTCCTTGGTCAATTCGCGAAAAAAGTGACCCGCACCCTCCAGGGCCACATTGTTGCGGTCGAAATAGAAGCCCAGAGAGAGGTAGGTGTAGGAGGCCTGCAGTTGCATGTTAACCGGGCGGTTGACGGAGGCCTCCACCTCGGTAAAATAATTCTGACGAATCTGGGAGCTCATGATTGGTCAGTAATAAGGAGTTAAAAAATGGTGGCTGGTCCCGGTGATTGCGGACAGCTGAGTGGCTGACTCTGGAGGTTGCGACTGGAAAAAAGGTTGGAGGGTGGTCGGAGGCTGGAGCGAGGGGCGTCTCTGGGTCTGTTCCGTCCAAGCACTGTTGAAGCAAGAGACAGATCCGTGGGGCCACCGAGCGCACTTCCCAATGCATTTCAAAGAAAATTCACAGGCATCAGTTATTTCCTTCTAAATATATCAGCATGCTTACCATCTATTTACACTTTTTACCTTTTGATATAAAATTTATTGTCAATAAAATAGATAAACCTAAAGTATGCATTTGCTTAATTTTTGCCAAATACACCTATGCAACCCAAATCCCTGTTTAAAACATACAATATTACCATCATCTAGAGAGTTCCCTCATACCCGATCCTAGTCAATCCCTGCCCAAACCTCCATCCAAGGAGCAATCACTTTTCTGATTTTTTTTCACAGTAAATATATTTTTCCTGTTCTAGAATTTCATATAAATGGAATTACACAGCATGTATTCTTTTGTGGATTCTCTTATTAAGTATGATTTTGAGATTTATCCATATTGTTGAGTGTATCAGTAATTCATTCCTTTGTACTGCTCAGTAGTGAATACTATAATTTGTTTATTCTTTCCCCTGCTGATGAATATCTGGGCTATTTCCAATATTGGGCTAATATGAATAAACCTGCTCTTGACATTCTTATGCAAATATTTTTGTGAACATAAATTTTTTCTCTTAGTTATGTATCTGTGAATAAAATTGCTGGGACATAGGTATGTGTTTAGTTTTTAAAGAAGCTGCCAGGCTTATTACCAAAGAGGTTATACCAGTTTACATTTCCCCTAACAATGTACAGAGGGTCTAATTGCTTCACAACCTTATCAACAATTTGGTATTATTAGGCTTTTTAATGTAAACCATCTGGTAGATATGTAGTAGTGTCCCGTTGTAGTTTAATTTGCATTTTTCTGATAACCTTTGATGTTTTTTCATGTGTTTATTGGCTCTTTGAGAGATACTGACTGTGAGAGATGGTGAGGGACAGGGAGGCCTGGCTGTGCTGCAGTCCGTGGGGTTACAGAGTTGGACACAACTTGACATCTGAACAACACTGACTCTTTGTATATTTTGTGAAGTCTCTTTTCAGATCCTTTGCCAAATTTTATTGATTGCTTGTTCTATTATTATTGAGGTGTGTTGTGCTGTTATATTTCTCTAATAGCTTTATGATTTTAGCTTTTACTTTTGAGTCTGTGATTCATTTCAAATTATATTTTATATATGCTGTTGGATAAGCATGAAGGTTGATTATACTTAAATTCTTAAAATGCTAATTTGAAAATTTTCTATTATATGCCAGGATTATTTTATATTAAAGTAAAAAATTCCAGAGTTTTAAAAAATATAATTTTGAAATGTTTTCAAATTCTTATTAAATTAGTGACTATCTTGCCCTTTCATTTTCTTCTTCTGTGACTTAGTTTTTATTTTATTTTATTTATTTATTTATTTATTTAATTAGTTTATTTTCTGTTTTTTAACTTTACAATATTGTATTTGTTTTGCCCTACATTGACATGAATCCACCATGGGTGTACAAGTTTTCCCCCTCCAGAACCCCCCTTCCACCTCCCTCCCCATCCCATCCCTCTGGGTCATCCCAGTGCACCAGCCCTGAGCACCCTGTATCATGCATTGAACCTGGACTGGCGATTCGTTTCACATATGATAATTCACATGCTTCCATGCCATTCTCCGATATCATCCCGCCCTCGACCTCTCCCATAGAGTCCATAATACTTCCTATTTATCTGTGTCTCGTTTGATGTCTCACATACAGGGTTATCTTTACCGATTGACTAAATACCATATATATGCGCTAGTATACTGTATTGGTGTTTTTCTTTCTGGCTTACTTCACTCTGTATAATAGGCTCCAGTTTCATCCACCTCATTAGAACTGATTCGAATGTATTTTTTTAATGGCTGAGTAATATTCCATTGTGTATATGTACCACAGCTTCCTTATCCATTCGTCTGCTGATGGGCATCTAGGTTTCTTCCATGTCCTGGCTATTACAAACAGTGCTGCGATGAACATTGGAGTACACGTGTCTCTTTCAAGTCTGGTTTCCTCAGTGTGTATGCCCAGCAGTGGGATTGCTGGGTCATATGGCATTTCTATTCCCAGTTTTTTAAGGAATCTCCACACTGTTCTCCATAGTGGCTGTACTAGTTTGCATTCCCGCCAACAGTGTAAGAGGGTTCCCTTTTCTCCACACTCTCTCCAGCATTTATTGCTTGTAGTCTTTTGGATAGCAGCCATTCTGACGGGCATGAAATGGTACCTCATTGTGGTTTTGATTTGCATTTCTCTGATAATGAGTGATGTTGAGCATCTTTTCATGTGTTTGTTAGCCATCTGTATGTCTTCTTTGGAGAAGTGTCTGTTTAGCTCTTTGGGCCACTTTTTGATTGGGTCGTTTATTTTTCTGGAATTGAGCTGCAGGAGTTGCCTGTATATTTTTGAGATTAATTGTTTGTCCGTTGCTTCGTTTGCTATTATTTTCTCCCATTCCGAAGGCTGTCTTTTCACCTTGCTTATAGTTTCCTTTGTTGTGCAAAAGCTTTTAAGTTTAATTAGGTCCCATTTGTTTATTTTTGCTTTTATTTCCAATATTCTGGGAGGTGGGTCATGGAGGATCCTGCTGTGGTTTATGTTGGAGAGTGTTTTGCCTCTGTTTTCCTCTAGGAGTTTTATAGTTTCTGGTCTTACATTTAGATCTTTAATCCATTTTGAGTTTATTTTTGTGTA
Source organism: Okapia johnstoni (assembly GCA_024291935.2). Classification (NCBI taxonomy): domain Eukaryota; kingdom Metazoa; phylum Chordata; class Mammalia; order Artiodactyla; family Giraffidae; genus Okapia; species Okapia johnstoni. The sequence continues at coordinate 35,410,944 of CM044305.1, read as the reverse complement.
TGGTGTTAGAAAGCGTTCTAGTTGCATTCTTTTACAAGTGGTTGACCAGTTTTCCCAGCACCACTTGTTAAAGAGATTGTCTTTTCTCCATTGTATATTCTTGCCTCCTTTGTCAAAGATAAGGTGTCCATAGGTGCCTGGATTTATCTCTGGGCTTTCTATTTTGTTCCACTGATCTATATTTCTGTCCTTGTGCCAGTACCATACTGTCTTGATGACTGTGGCTTTGTAGTATAGCCTGAAATCAGGCAGGTTGATTCCTCCAGTTCCATTCTTCTTTCTCAAGATTGCTTTGGCTATTCGAGATTTTTTTGTATTTCTGTACAAATTGTAAAATTATCTGTTCTAGTTCTCCGAAGAATACTGTTGGTAGATTGATAGGGGTTGCATTGAATCTATAGATTGCTTTGGGTAGTATACTCATTTTCACTATATTGATTCTTCCAATCCATGAACACGGTGTATTTCTCCATCTATTTGTGTCCTCTTTGATTTCTCTCACCAGTGTTTTATAGTTTTCTATATATAGGTCTTTTGTTTCTTTAGGTAGATATATTCCTAAGTATTTTATTCTTTTCGTTGCGATGGTGAATGGAATTGTTTCCTTAATTTCTCTTTTTTCTCATTGTTAGTGTATAGGAATGCAAGGGATTTCTGTGTATTAATTTTATATCCCGCGACTTTACTATATTCATTGATTAGCTCTAGTAATTTTCTGTTGGAGTCTTTAGGGTTTTCTGTGTAGAGGATCATGTCATCTGCAAACAGTGAGAGTTTTACTTCTTTTCCAATCTGGATTCCTTTTACTTCTTTTTCTGCTCTGATTGCTGTGGCCAAAAACTTCCAAAACTGTGTTGAATAGTAGTGGTGAGAGTGGGCACCCTTGTCTGTCCTAAATAATCATATGGTTTTTATCTTTCAATTTGTTAATGTGGTGTATTACATGGATTGATTTTTATTGAAGAATCCTTGCATCCCTGGGATAAAGCTCACACTGGTCAGATTGATCTTTTTAATATGGTTGTTGGATTCTGTTTGCTAGGATTTTGTGGATTTTTGCATCTATGGTCACTAGTGATTTTGGCCTTTTTTTTGTAGCATGTCAGATTTTGGTATTAGGGTGATGGTGCCTCATAGAATTTTGGAAGTTTACCTTCCTCTGCAATTTTCTGGAAGAGTTTGAATAGGATAGGTGTTAGCTCTTCTCTAAATTTTTGGTAGAATTCAGCTGTGAAGCCATCTGGTCCTGGGCTTTTGTTTGTTGGAAGATTTCTGATTACAGTTTCAATTTCCGTGCTTGTGATGGGTCTGTTGAGATTTTCTATTTCTCCCTGGTTCAGTTTTGGGAAGTCGTACTTTTCTATGAATTTATCCATTTCTTCCAAGTTGTCCAGTTTATTTGCATATAGTTGCTGGTAATAGTCTCTTGTGATCCTTTGTATTTCTGTGTTGTCTGTTGTGATCTCTCCGATTTCATTTCTAATTTTGTTGATTTGATTCTTCCCCCTTTGTTTCTTGATGAGTCTGACTAATGGTTTGTCAATTTTATTTATCTTTTCAAAGAACCAGCTTTTGGCTTTGTTGATTTTTGCTATGGTCTCTTTTGTTTCTTTCGCATTTATTTCTACCCTAATTTTTAAGATTTCTTTCCTTCTACTAACCCTGGGGTTCTTCATTTCTTCCTTTTCTAGTTGCTTTAGGTGTAGAGTTAGGTTATTTATTTCACTATTTTCTTGTTTCTTGAGGTGAGCCTGTATTGCTATGAATCTTCCCCTTAGCACTGCTTTTACCGTGTCCCGTAGGTTTTGGGTTGTTGTGTTTTCATTTTCGTTCGTTTCTATGTATATTTTGATTTCTTTTTTGATTTCTTCTGTGATTTGTTGGTCATTCAGCAGTGTGTTGTTCAGCCTCCATATGTTGGGAGTTTTTAATTGTTTTTCTTCTGTAATTTACATCTAATGTTACTGCATTGTGGTCAGAAAAGATGCTTGGAATGATTTCAGTTTTTTTGGATTTACCAAGACTAGATTTATGGCCCAGGATGTAATCTATTCTGGAGAAGGTCCTGTGTGCACTTGAGAAAAAGGTGAAATTCATTGTTTTGGGGTGAAATGACCTATAGATATCAATTAGGTTTAACTTGTCTGTTGTATCATTTAAAGTTTGTGTTTCCTTGTTAATTTTCTGTTTAGTTGATCTGTCCATAGGTGTGAGTGGGGTATTAAAGTCTCCCACTATTATTGTGTTATTGTTAATTTCCCCTTTCATACTTGTTAGCATTTGCCTTGCATACTGTGGTGCTCCTATGTTGGGTGCATATATATTTATAATTGTTATATCTTCTTCTTGGATTGATCCTTTGATCATTATGTAGTGTCCATCTTTGTCTCTTTTTGTGACTTAGTTTTTTTAAAAAAAATTTTTGTTGGTGGAAAGTTTCTTTACAGTGTTTGTTTTTGCCATACAACAATGTAAATCAGTCCTAGTTATATACATACATCCCCTCCCTTTTGAGCTTCCACCAACCCCCACCCCACCCCCCACATCCCACCCCTCTAGGTCATCACAGACTGCCAGACTGAGCTCCCTGTGTTATATAGCAACTTCCCACTAGCTATCTGTTTTAATCTGATAGTGTATATATATTAGTGCTACTTGATCAATTCATCCCACACTCTCCTTCGCCCACTGTGTGTGACTTAGTTTTGACTATTAAAATGACAAATTCTCCTTTGAAAAAGAAACTGAAGTGCTGAATATTTATATTTCCAATAATTTCCTTACATAGTACATTTCCACTTCTTAAGGATTGATGTATCCTCGCTGTATTCAGTTCAGTTCAGTTCAGTTCAGTTCAGTTGCTCAGTCGTGTCCGACTCTTTGCGACCCCGTGAATTGCAGCATGCCAGGCCTCTCTGTCCATCACCAACTCCTCACTATATTAATATCCCAATTAACTGAGGAATGCCAGGTACCAGTGGTCTTGTTAACTGAAGGAAACTGTCTGTTACACATGTGACAAATTGTATTTTCCAAAGATGGCTACAACAGTATCCCATCCAAAATGTTCATCTACAATGTGAACTTGACAGTTCTTTCATTGACAGACGGGGTCCATGTCATTTCCCTTTGAATGTTGAGTGGCTTAGTGGTTCACTCCTAACCAATAGAATGCAACAGAAGTGATGCTGTGTAATGTCTGAGGCCGGGTCATAAAAAATGATGCAACTTCTAAATTGTCTGATGTGACACTTGCTTTTGGAGCCCTGTACTACCATGTAAGGAATTCTACCACCTTGAGGCTGCCATGCTATGTAGTCCAAGCTACATGGGGAAACCATGAGTAGATGGTAATTCACATGACAGCCCAAACTGAAATCTCAGCTGATGGCTCTTGCTATGCACTTGATTTATGAGCATAGACACCTTCACATAGGGCTTCCCTGGTAGCTCAGTGTGTAAAGATTATGACTGCAGTGCAGGAGACACAGGTTCAATCCCTGGATCAAGAAGATTCCCTGGAGAAGGAAGTGGCAACCCACTCCAGTATTCTTGCCTGGCAAATCCCATGCACAGAAGAGCCTGGTGGGCTACAGTCCATGGGGCTGCAAAAGAGTCAGACATGACTTAGCAACTAAACAGACAGACCTTCACATAATTCAAGTCTTCAGTTACAGAATCTTCCACTTTGAAACTCCAGACATTCTTTTGTGCCTTGTCTGAATTCCTGATCCACAGAATCCATGAGCATAACAAAATAGTTGTTTTAAGCTGTTGATTTTTAGGACAGTTTGTTAAACAGCCATATTTACTGAAGTGGCATGCAGCAACACATTTTGAAGAATTAGAATACTGATAATATGCAGCCTTAAATTAACTATTTGATGTTTAATTTTTTGAGAGACAGTCTGATATCTTTTAGTGCCCCAGAGTCATGACTTCCCAGTTCTTTAATTGCATAAATGGAGAAATCCTGTGCCATGTCTTGGCAGTTACTCTTGTGAAAAGATCTCCACACCAGTTAGAACGCAAAATATGCTGGGTAGGGCAAAAAAAATCAAAATTATCATTTGTATGTGTACCTTCCACCTGGAAGAATAGTAGTAAAATTTCCTTCTACCTGACCTGAGCAAGGTGAGGTGGGGGTGGGTGCTTTTGTGAAGTTAGGTCCATTTTCCATCCAAAGAAGAAGATGTGATCTCATTTTCCAAGAACACATTTAATTTTTAAACACTAATTTTTTTTTTAATTTACATACACTGAGATCCACTCTTTTTTGGTGCCCAGGGTTCTATGATGGTGATAAATTCCAAGAGTTGTGCCACCGCCACCATCACAATAAAGATACATATCAATCCTACCACAGCTGACTCCTCACCACCACCCCCACCAAAAAAAAAAATTAGAGAAAATGCTTTCTCTTGAGTAAATGCCTAGGAATGAAATGTCTGGATCATATGGTAGGCATATGTTTTACTTTCTGAGAAACTACAAAGCTTTTTGTTGTTGTTTTTACATCTTTTATTGCACTAATTTCTGTTGGTGTTTTTGAGCTCTACCATTTATTCTTGATTATTTCTTAGAATTTCCATCTCTCTGTTACCCATCTATTCTTGCATGTTGTCTAATTTTTGAATTAGAGCCTTTACCATGTTACTCATTTTAAATTCACAGACTGATAATTACAATATCCTGCCATATCTGAGTCTAGTTCTGATGTTTGCTCTGTCTCTCCAACCTTGGTTTTTGGCCTTTTAGTATGCCTTTTAATTTTTTGCTGAAAACCAGACTATGATATACTAGATAAAAGATACTCTGGTAAGTAAGCCTTTGGTGATATGATGGAAGGGTGTGGAGGGAAAAGCATTCTTCATTGCTATGATTAGGCCTCAGTCTTTTTAGTGTGCCCTTGTCCCTCAGCTGTGAATTTCTTAAGTACATTTTAGTTTCCTCTCCCACTCCTCTAGGTGGGATAGGATGGCTGGGTGGGGTGGCGGTGGGGGTGCTAGATATGGGTATTTATCTGCCCTTATGTAGAAAGCTCCATGGGACTGGAGTTGAGTATTTCCCTTCTCCCAGGTTGGTTATTCTCTGATAAACCCTAGTAGGTTAGACTCTGGTAAAATAGTTTCCCTTGTTAAGAAGAACAGAAGTCAGAGAGGACTTGTCTTTGATATTCATTATGAGAACCTGATTAAGCTCCTGCAGATAAAACTCACAGAAATGTAAGGCTCCCTTGATGACTGGCTTCCCTGGAAATTTTTATCTCTTAGATTTGTCCACATGGAGTCTCCAGAAATTCATCAATTACATCAAATTCATCCAAGTCCAGATTTTCCTATCCTGCTACTGGTTCCCACAGAGGTTTCTGCTTGTGGGTTTCTGCTAAGTCATGATACTCTGTATCTGTGTGTCTATTTGTCTTTTCAATTTGAGGGACAGTGGTTTGCCCAGTGACCTCCCTTCTCAGATGGATCTAAGAGCAGTTGTTGATTTTTCAGTTTCTTCAGCTTTTTTACTTCTCAAGTTGTTTTTTAAAGTGATTGTATCATTTTTATTTTTACCAAGAGTCTTTGAGAGTTCCAGTTCTTCTACAGGCTTCCCATACGTGGTATGGTCTGTATGTTTAATTTTAGCCATCCTAACAGAGGAGTAGTAGTATTTCTTTGTAGTTTTTACTTGAATTTTCCTAATGATTAATGATGTTAAACATGTTTTCGTGAACTTCTTTGCCATCCATAAATCTTTTTTGGTGAAGCCAGAGGAGATTTCAGGTCTTTTTCCCAAAGATTTTTTGAGTTTCTTGTTTTCTTGTTCCTATTTTGTGAGTTCTTTATTTATTCTGGATACAACTCCTTTATCAGATATATGATTTCCAAATATATTCGTCTGTGGCTTGTGATTTATTTCTTTAAAAAACTGTCTTTTGAAGAGAAAAAGTTTTAAATTCTGATTAAGTCCTATTTATCATTTTTTGCTTTTGTGGATCATGATTTTGGTAATACATCTAAGAAATTTTTGACTAATCCAAAGTCACAAGCGTTTTCTATGTTTTCTTCTAGAGACGTTACAGTTTTAAATGAGATCTATGATGCACTTTAAGTTAATTTTTTGTTTGTGGTGTGAAATAAGGATTGAAGTTTTATTTGTTTATATGTAGATATGCATTTTTTCAGCACCATTTGTTGAGAAAAAAACTGTCATTTCTCCACCAGATTGCCTTTGAATTGTTTTTGTAAATCAATCTCCATATATGATGGGCCTTTTCCTGTTATGTTCTGTCAATCTGTCTACCTTGTCACTGATACCACACTTTCTTGATTACTGTATCTTTATAATAAATGTTGAAGTCAGGTAGTGTTCATTCTAAAACTTTGTTCTTCTCTTTCAAAGTTATTTAGGCTATATTAGGTCATTGTATTTCCTTTGAAACTTTAATCAGCCTGTCAATTTTTTAATTTTATTTTTTAATTAATTAATTTATTTTAATTGGAGGCTAATTACTTTACAATATTGTGGTGTTTTTTGCCATACCTCAACATGAATCAGCCATGGGCTTACATGTGTCCCACCATCCTGAACCCCCCTCCCGCCTCCCTCCTCTCCCCATCCCTATCCCTCTGGATTGTCCCAGAGCACCAGCTTTGGGTGCCCTGCTTCATGAGTTGAATTTGTAGCCTGTCAGTTTATACAACAAACCCTGTTGGGATTTTCACTGCAGTTGCATTAAATCTTTAGATAAATTTGTGGACAACATTGAGTCTTCTGACTCATGAACATAGTGTATCACTTCATTTATTTGTGATTTAATTTATTTCAGACATACTTTATAATAGTGTTCAAGGTACAGGTCTTCTTCCACATATCTTGTCAGATTTATCCATGAACATTTCATATTTGGAAATTGTATTGTTTTTCATTTTAATTTCCAATTGTATATTGCTAATATGTATAAATATTGTTATTTGTATATTGATCTTATATCCTGATACATTGCTGAACTCACCTACTGTCCTAATTGCTTTCTTTTTTATTCTGTTGGGTTTTTTGGCAGTCATGTGTCATCTGTGAATAAAGGCAGTTTTACTTCTTTATTTCCAAGTTGCATTCATTTGATTTCTTTTTCTTTTTCTTTTTTTACTTTTTTGCACTGGCTATAAGTTCCAGTACTATCAATATATTGAATAGAAGAGGTGAAAGAGAACATCATTCTCTTGTTCCTAAAATTAAGGGGTAGGCATTTACTCTTTTAACATTAACTGTAGTGTCACTTTAGAGTTTTTGGTAAATCAGGTTGTGGAAGTTCCTTGTTATTCCTTTGTTGTTGGGTGTTAGATTTTGTCAAGTCATTTATTGAAATGATTGGATTTTGTTAATATAATGACTTATGTTGATTGATTTTCAAATGTGAAAACTTTCATTCTGGGATAAACTTTATTTGGCCACGATGTTGTTTTCCCTTTTCTTTTGTTGTTGACTTGCTCAGTCATGTTTGACTCTGTGACCACATGGACTGCAGCACGCAAAGCTTCCCTGTCCTTCACTATCTCCCAGAGTTTGCTCACACTCACATCCATTTAGTTGATGATGCCATCCAACCATCTCATCCTCTGTTGCCCCCTTCTCTTCCTGCCCTCAGTCTTTCCCAGCATGAAGGTCTTTTCCAATGAATCAGCTCTTTGCATCAGGTGGCCAAAGTATTGGAGCTTCAGCCTCATTCCTTCCAATGAATGTTTAGGATTAATTTCCTTTAGGATTGACTGCTTGATCTCCTCAGTGTCCAAGGGACTCTCAAAACTCTTCTCCAACACCACAGTTTGAAAGCATCGATTCTTCAGCACTCAGCCTTCTTTATGGTCCAGCTCTCATATCCATACATGACTACTGGGAAAACCATAGCTTAGACCTTTGTTGGCAAGGTGATGTCTCTGCTTTTTAATACACTGTGTAGGTTTGCTATAGCTTTTCTTCCAAGGAACAAGCATCTTTTAACTTCATGGTTGCAGTCTCTGTCCACCATGATTTTGGAACCCAGGAAGATGAAGTCTATCTCTGTTTCCATTTTTTTCTCCATCTATTTGCCATGAAGTGATGGGACCAAATGCCATGATTTTAGTTTTTTTTTAATTAAGTAATTTATTTTAAATGAAACAAGGATGAATGTTTTTAATGATAAAAGGTACAATTCACAAAGAAGATAGACATCGTAAACCATTAGACCCCTTAACAACAAAGAAACAAAGGTACATAAAGCAAAAATCAGAAGAAATATAAATATACAATCATATTGAGACATATTAACATTTCTCTGAGAATATTTTATGGAGTACAGAAAAATAAGAACAGAAGCATCTTGAATGATGCCATTAATAATTTAGATATAATAGATTTATATTTAATTTATATTATTCATATCCTACATATATCCTACACATATCCTATATTTAAAACTTTGTATCTCATATGTTGTTATTAGATGTCCATAGGGCGTTTAGTAAAACTGGCAAAAAAGATAAACATTACTAAATTTCAAAAAGTAGAATTCTTTTGTGTGTGTGATTCAATTTTAGATATACACATATATTATTTTTGAAATTATTTTCCATTATAGGTTATTGCAGTATATTGACTGTAGTTTCCTGTGCTATAGAGTAAACCTTTGTTGTTGGTGCATATCTGTTTTTTAAAATTAGAAGTTTAGCATTCTATTCATACTAAGTCAAACAAGTATAATCAAAGTGTCATAAAGTTTTTAGCTAGGCAAAAATTCATAAGTTTTCTAAAATATATATATTAAACATATTATATATATGTGTGTACAAAAGCTTTTCTACTATGCTTGATAAAGGCTTGAAAAAGAGCATCAAAAAAAAAAGAGTTGGAGAAATTGGAAAACATAAACTAAATGAAATGGGAGCACTGAATATGAAATAGAAAAAGTGAAACAATCTAGATAAAACATTCTCTGTAGTCTTTTAAACATGACTGCTCATAAGAAACATATCTGGAACTCTGACAAAGCAATACCTAGGCTTTTGTATTTTTCAAAAAATTCCGAGATAATTCTGATATGCAAATGAATTTTAAAAAGTGATTACATGTTTTTCTATTAAATGGTAGTTTTTGTGATAAAGAATTCTATAATTTTTCTGTTGATCAATCATGATACAGTGGTATTTAGTGAGTAATAGTTATATAATCACAATAGTAAAAGATGTTTATTAATTTTCACAGTCAATAGCCAGACAAAAAGTAAAAGATAATTACTATTGCAAACCATAATGGGAACATGATTAACCTAACAATATAAAATAATTGCATACAATTTGGGGTGTCAGGCAGAGTGAAGTGGTGAGTAGAAGTGTGTACATAGACATGGTTTCACCTGCTCAGCCTGTCTATGTCTTTTGGTTGGTGTATTTAATCCATTTGCATTTAAGGTAATTATTGATGTGTATGATCTTATTAGAAAGTGAAAGTGAAAGTCACTCAGTCATGTCCTACTCTTTGCAACCCCATGGACTTCTCCAGGCCATGGAATTCTCCAGGCCAGAATACCGAGTGGGTAGCCTTTCCCTTCTCCAGGGGATCTTCCCAACCCAGGGATTGAACCCAGGTCTCCCACATTGCAGGCAGATTCTTTACCAGCTGAGCCACAAGGGAAGCCCAAGAACACTGGAGTGGGTAGCCTATCCTTTCTCCAGCTGATCTTCCTGACCCAGGAATCTAACTGGGGTCTCCTGCATTGCAGGTGGATTCTTTACCAACTTAGCTATGAGGGAAGCCCTTATGATCCTATTACCATTTTCTTCATTGTTTTGGGTTTATTTTCTGTAGGTCTTTTCCTTCTCTTGTTTCCTGCCTAGAGAGGTTCCTTTAGCATTTGTTGTAATTGAGAAATCAGCTGATAGCCTTATAGGAGTTCCCTTGTATGTTATTTATCATTTTTCCCTTGTTGCTTTTAATATTTTATCTCTGTCTTTAATTTTTTGTCAGTTGGATTACTGTGTGTCTTGGTATGTTCCTCCTTGAGTTTATCCTCCCTGGGACTCTCTGTGCTTTCTGGACTTGGTTGCTTATTTCTTTTCCCATGTTATTGAAGTTTTCAGCTATTATCTTTTCAAATATTTTCTCAAGTCCTTTCTCTCTCTCTTCTCCTTCTGGGACCCCTATAATGTGAATGTTGGTGCATTTAATGTTATCCCAGAGATCTCTTAGGCTGTCTTCATTTCTTTTCATTCTTTTTTCTGTATTCTGTTCTGCAGCCATAATTTCTGCCATTCTGTCCTCCAGGTTATTTATCCATGCTTCTGCCTCAGTTATTCTACTGTGGATTCCTTGTAGCATGTTATTCTTCTCTGTTTGTTCTTTAGTTCTTGTAGGTCTTTGGTAAACATTTCTTGCATCTTCTCGATCTTTGCCTCCACTCTTTTTCTGAGATCCTGAGTCATATTCACTATCATTATTCTGATTTCTTTTTCTGGAAGGTTTCCTGTCTCCAAATCATTTAGTTGTTTTTCTGGGATTTTATCTTGTCCCTTCATCTGAGATGTAACTGTCTGCTCTTTCATGCTGATTAACTTTCTGTAATGTGGTTTTGTTTAAGTCCCTGTGTGATTGTGGTTCTTCTTGCTTCTTCTGTCTGCCTTCTGATGAAGGAGGCCAAGAAGCTTGTGTAAGCTTCCTGATGGGAAGGACTAGATTACAGTATTAGTCTTCAGTCATGTCCCGCTCTGTGACCTGATGGATGGGGAGGGACTGGTAGTGGGAAAATCTGGCTTTTGCTCTGGTGGGCAGGGCCTTGCTCAGCAAAGTTTTAATTCAATTATCTGCTGACGGATGGGGCTATGCTCCCTCCATGGTAGTTTTTTGGCCTGAGGCGACCCAGCCCTCAGGTCTGTGGGCTCTATGGTTAGGTTAATGGCAACCTCCAAGAGGGTTAACACCAAAAGGGACTGTCCAAGACAGCTGCTGCCAGTCCCCCCCATCCCTGTGGTGAGCCTCTGCTGACTCACCTCCACAGGAGACCCTCTAACACTAGCAGGTAGTTTTGGTTCAGTTTCCTGTAGAGTCACACTGCTCCTTTCCTCCGTGTCTTGGTATGCAGAAGGTTTTGTTTGTGCCCTCCAAGACTGAAGTCTCCCTTTCCCCCAATCTTTTGGAAGTCTCGTAAACAAATCCCGCTGTCCTTCAAGGTCAGATTTTCTAGGGATTCCCAGTCCTTTTGTCGGGTCCCCAGGCTGGGAAGTCTGATGTGGGGTTCTGAACCTTCACAACAGTGGGAGAATTTCTTTGGTATTCTTCAGTTTGTGGGTCACCCACCCCACGGATATGGGATTTGATTTTTTCATATTTGTACCCTCCTACCATCTTGCTGCAGGTTCTTCTTTGTCTTTGGACATGGGGTACCTTTTTTTGGTAGGTTCCAGCGTCCTCCTGTTGATGGTTGTTCAACAGCTAGCTATGATTTTGGTCCTCTCACAGGAAGAGATGAGCAGATGAGAAGGAGAATCCTACTCCACCATCTTGAACTGGATGTTCGTGACCTTAGTCTTTGAATGTTGAGTTTGAAGCCAGCTTTTTAACTCTTCTCTTTCACCCTCATTAAGAGGCTCTTTGGTTCCTCTTTGCTTTCTGCCATTAGAGTGGTGTCATCTGCATATCTGAGGTTATTGATATTTATCCCACCAATCTAGATTCCAGCTTGTTCTTCATCCAGCCCGGCATTTCACATGATGTCCTCCACATGTAATTTAATCTGTGAAAATTTTGTTTTGAGTTTTTGTCTCTATTTTCATGAAGCCTCATAGAATGAGTTGTCTGCCTATAATGGTGACCTGATCACTTTACCTGTTGGAATTTCATTTCCTTACTTGTAAAAGGAAGAGGCTGGATTGATGATCTATCTATTATTTTCCATTGTAATGGTCTTTTCTATTATTCATATTTATTTTCCTGTGATTTACATTTATCTTCATTTAATCCCTTAAATTATTTTACATTTTACATTTTATTATATATAAAAGTACAGTAGCTTAAGCATATTATTACTATATGGTAAATATATTGAGGGTGACTACTCAAAAATTTTTTAACGAAGTGGTGTTCTTGATTAAGCAGTTTTGGAAACAATGCTGTACATAATTCTCTTGGGCATCAGGACTAGGCTTTCTCATAGGCCTCAGTCTTTTTCCCACCTGGGACACTTTGCTCTTAGTCTTTGAGGTTGTGTTAGACAATTATATGAAGCTCATCTCATTCTTAAAATAACCCTGCAAGGCAGAGTCATTATCAGCTCAAGGTCACAGGGCAGAACTGGGGTTCAGACCTAAGTCTGTATGATTCCGAATGTTCTATTTCAAAACTTAAATGAAAGTGTCATTATTAAAATTTTAAATATACCAAAATGTGCTGAAAGACACTATATACCTACTACCCAGAACTAACAAAAGAACATTTTTCTACACTTTCTTTTTATCTCTTTTTAAAAATTAAGAAGTGATTATAGAACTAATGCCTGCTCCCTCAACATCTCTTTCCCTTACCAGTTTCAAGATGGGTATGTAATCCCCATGCTTAATTTTTTCCACATATATATGTATCCATAAACAATTTATAATATCGTTTGTACATTTAAAAATGTAAATAATGGTAAACACTCTTTATATCCTTTTGTGACTTGCCATTTTCAGTCCACATATGATTTTGAGTTATTTCCATGTTGAAACATGTAGCCCTAGTTCATTTATTCTCATTGTTTTATGTGTGTGTGAGTCGCTCAGTCGTGTCTGACTCTTTGCGACCCCATGGACTGTAGCCCACCAGGCTCCTCTGTCCATGGGATTCTCCAGGCAAGAATACTGGAGTGGGTTGCCATTTCCTTCTCCAGGGGATCTTCCCAACCCAGGGATCGAACCCGGGTCTCCTGCATTGTGGGTTGATTCTTTACCATTTGAACTACCTCCATTGTCTTATAGTATGTCATTTTATGAATAAATTGCAGTTTACCAGTTTCTTACTTATTATGTTAGTTTTATGTGGCTACAGAAATAAAAAACAAAAAAACAACAAAAAATTGTTTTTGTAATAAAAAACAAACTAGGTGACTTGAAACAACAGAAATTTATTCTCTCACAGTTCTAGGAGCCAGAAGTCCCAGAGTATCTCTGGGAAATCAAGGAGCTGGCAGGATGATGCTCCCTCTGGGAGAATCTGATTGTTGCTTCTTCAGTTTCTGTGCTGGCAGTCCTAGGCTTGTGGTATTACTCCAGTCTCAGCCTTTAACTTCATATTGCTTCCTCCTTGTGTGTGTGTGGGTGGGTGGGTATGGGTGTGAGTGAGGGGGAGAGAGAGAGAGATTGAGATCTCTTGCTGTCTCTTGTGAGGATACATGTGATGGCAGTTTGGGCCCATCTGGATAATTCAAGATCTTAAATTAATCACATTGGCACTTTTTCCAAATAAAGCCACCTCCACAGGTACCAGAGACTAGTACCTGATATCTTTGGGGATCATTCTTCAGTCTCCTGTACTTGTGAACAGCTATTTTGTTGTTACAAACAGCTGCAAGAGAACATCCTTATACATGTCTATGGATATGTGTTAGTTTCTCTAGAATAGGAACCTAGAAGTAGAATTGCTAGGCTATAGACTGTATCTTCAACTTCACTAAAGATTGTTAAATTTTTCTTAGAAAGTGGAGCCATCAATTTATATTTTCATCTTTTGCATATTGCTTACTTTTCTGTTGAGATTTAAGTCTTTCTTAAAGTTTTTGTTCTTGATACATTTTGTATGCAAGTCCTCTGTTGGTTATGTGGATCACAGATGTATTCTGTGACTGGCTTCTCTTTTCACTTCCTGTATTGTGTCTTTTGACATGTGGAAGTTTAAATTTTTAATTATAGCTGAGTTTAGGGACTTTTTTCATTTATGGTTTGTGAATTTTACATCCTCTTTAAGAAATTATGACTACCACATGAATTCCCAATTGTTCCGGCACCATGCATTAAGTCTATCTTTTTTCCCCCAGAGGTTTGTATTGAAACATCTGACATATTTCATGGTCCAATATCCATATGAATCTGTTTCTAAGCTCTCTATTTTGTTAAATTTGTTGACTTGTCTATTTAAATTTGTTACTATAGAATCATGATAAGTTGTGATATATATAGCAGGGTTCTAATTTTTCTTCTTTTGACTATTCTTAGGCTTTAATTTTCCTTATCAATTTTATGACCACTTTCTAGTTCTTTAAAAAGCCTGACTGGATTTTGACTGAAATTGTATTGAATTTATAGATTAATTAGTGGCAGAATTGCTGTCACTATGAAATAGAGATCTCGCATCTGTGAATATAATATATCTTGTTTTATAATATTTGTTGTCATTGCAAATACTGCCTTTTAATTTTAAAACTACATTTTCTAGTTGGTTATTGCTGGTGTATATGAATGCTGTTGATTTTAGTATTTTACTTTTTGTATGCAGATATCATTTTCTTTTTTGAGTTCTCAGAGTATGTAGAGTCTTTTGGATTTTATTTTGGACCACATCATATAAACTATAAATTATGACATCCCTGCTTCTTCCCTTCTAACCTATATGATGTCTTTCTATTTTTTTTTATTATGTTGGCTAAGAACTGCAATGTACTATGTGTGATAAGTAGTAAAAGCACATATCCTTATATTTTCCTGATTTTGAAAGAAATATTTCTAATATTTTACCATTAAAGTCATTGGCTTTTTGTAGATGCAGATATTTTATTTACAATTTTCACATCTTTGTTCTTATAGGAAATAGGCCTATACTTTTCCTTTCTCATACTGTCTTTGCCCAGTTGAGATATCAGTATTTTATAATAGTCTCATAAAATAAGTTTCAGAGCATTCATTCTCTGTAAAAGTTAGGTATTATTAGTTTTCTGAAGGTTTTGTAGAAGTTGCATGTAAAACCATATAGCTATTCCATTTTTTTTCCTGTGAGTAGATTTTAAACTAATGATTCACTTCTTCTAAGGAGTACATGTTAGTCTAGATTTGTTTTTTCTTGAGTTGATTTTGAAAATTATATATATTTTCTAGAAAGTTTTCCATTTTGTCTAATTTTTAAAATTTATCACCTTTAAACCCTATTACTTTGTGCCTTTTCTGGTTTTTTTTAAATCAATTTTACTAGTTATTTGATTAATTTGAAAAAGAACCAGATTTCAATTTGTTAATCTTTTTTTTACCTTTAGCTTCTATTTTATAAATTCCTACTGTTATTTTTATTACCTCCTTCTTTCTATTTTTTTGTTTATTTTATAATTTCTTGAGCTGGACATTTGTTTCACTTTGGACATTTATTTCACTGATTATCAGTCTTTGTTTTCTGAGAAATGCACTTGAGGCTTTAACTTGCCTTGTAAGTACTACTTTGGCTTTAGTGTTTTTAGTTTAGTGTTTATTGTCCTTCATGTGCAAATATTTCCTAAAATCAGCCAATTATTTCTTTGCTTTTAAATTTCCAAATGTGTGTGATGTTAGCTTTATAGTTCATTTTGCTCTTTTTGTTACATTTACTTGGAGAATATGGTTTGCATGATACCAATTCTTTGATGTTTATTGAGACTTGCTTAGTAACTCTAGAACACATAAACTTAGTTTCTGAAATGTATCTATTTTTTCTCTTACTTTTGAAGTTTAACTTGGTAAATAATTCTAGATTTAAAGTTATTTTCCCTTGACCTTTTGAAGATATTATTCTGTTGTCTTCTGCCCTCCATTGTGGTTGTTGGTAAGTCTCCTATTAATATAATTGTTCCTTTGTAGTATATGCCTTTTTCCCCTCTGATTGCCTTCCTCTTTGTTTTTGGTGTTCTCTGGTTTCATTACACTGTACTTTGGGACTATTTGTAATTCTTCAATTTAAGAATTATTCTCAGCCATTATCTCTTCAAATGTCATCTCTTGTCCAGTCTCTGTTTTTCTTCTCAAACTTTCAAGCTGTTTTCTGTTTTCCTCTTAACTACTTATCAAACTTCTCTTTTCCATGTATTTTAACCTCTTATTCATCCTTTTCGTTGATTTTTTTTTATTCTGTGCTGCATTCTTGGAATTTTCCTTATATCTGTCATCATGTTCATTGATTCAGTGACTTTACCTTCCGGTTCTTAAGTGCTATTTAGCTGTGTATGTGTGCATGCACTCATATGTGTTAAATATTTCTATTCTTTCCCGTGGTATCTTGTTCCTTTCTTATGGTTTCTCTATTTTTTTAATCTGTTTTGTACTTTTAAACGCAATGATTTCATAGTCCATTGCTGATTTTTGTTCTGTTGTTCCAAATTTATGGGAAGACTAGTCTTTCTGTTGCATCTGCTGGCTCTTACTCATGGTAGATTGTTTCCTTTTGCTCATCTTAAACTGAACTTTCCTCCCCTACCACAGTGTTCCTTTGGTAATTGAGTTGGCCTTTCAGAGTAGTTTTTGTTTTGTTTGTTTCAAACCCTTTCATTTTGAACTCATTGTAGACTTCTAGAACAGTTCCAAAATAGTATGAAGAGCTGTCATGTACACCTCACCCAGTTTCTCCTAGTGTTGGCATCTTGTCATAGTGCTATTATCAAAACTAGGAAACTAACATTGGGACAATAACACAAACATGTCTTTTTTTTCCCCCCAGGATCTGTCTTACATGGAAGTAGTTGCTGTTTCTTCTTAGCCTTCTGTGATCTATAACAGTTCTTCAGTCTTTATTTTTGAGTACATTTTTTTGAATCCATTATTTTGTAGAATGTCCCTCAATTTGTATTTTTCTGATGTTTTCTCGTGGTTGGACTAAGGTTATGCATTTTGGGCAAGAATTCTACAGAAATAAATCAACCTTCTTAGTGCATCACATCAAGGAGCTCTTGATATCAATATGTCATTATAGTGATATCGACGTTATTCTCTATTAAGATGGTGTTTGTCAGATTTCTCCATTGTAAAGTTACTATCCTTCCTTTTGTAGTGAATGAATATCTTGAGAGAGTTACTTTGAGACTATGCAAATCCTGCTTTTCCTCAAGCTTTCACCACTAATTTTATCATCCAGAAGTAGAACTTTCAGAGTATTGATTTTACCTCTCCAGGCTGGCTTATAAACTGAACTCAATCTTAATTTTGATGTAATTTATTGACTTGAAAGTTTCTATAGTTACTGGGTAAAATAAATCTGTACTACAAATTCTTATTAGGCAGAATATTGGCTTTAAGTTCTATCATGTAATCTGTCTATGTTCCTTTGTCCCCCCACCCCCCATGTATACAGAGACTCAGAGGAAAGGTCCATTGCTGTCTAAGACAATGGTTAGAGTTTATCAATCCTCCTTTCACTTCAGTTGCAGCCTTTTACAGTTCTAGCTTTATGCATAGGTTTCATATGTAGGAGTTTCAAATTACCACTTCCCTTTGGCCAGAGACCTTGTTTCTTAGGCCTGAGTGAGCATTAAAATCCATGCTCTTACTTGTTAATAGTGTTTGATTCCCATCTTCCCCAGGTACCACCCTCTTAACTTGTACACCTTCCTCTCTGGCTGTACCAGATACCTCTTTGCTTTAGTACCTAGGACATTTCCTCTCCTTTTTTCACAAGCTCAGCCAGAAGTTTGAGTTTTAATTGCTATCTCATCTACCATTTTGTCACACATAATCTCTTTACCATGCTATACGGACTCTCCAAAATTACACTGGAGAAAATACAGACTAGACACATTATTGGGGATATGACATCATTATTAATACCTAAGCTGAAGTGGGTTTGGCTTCACTCATGTAGACCTACCTACTTAAAATCAGCTCCACTATTTAAAAATCTTAATAACTCTCAGGCTTTTCTCTTTCTATTTTTGAAGCATATCCATTCTTATAGCCTTGAGTTTTATGGGATGCTAGAAAAAATTCTTGGCATTTTAGAATAAATAAACCATATAATGCTGTGCCAAAACAGATAGACTATTTCTTATTTTCTAAAGAGTGGAAAAAGGACCAACTCTTTTTCTGAGGTTTTATATATACGTATATATTTATACTGTGTTTCTTTTATTTCTTTTTCCATGATTATATTCTTGTGGGAGTGGGTAAGTCATTAACAGTGAAACTACTATTTCATCCAAAATACAATGTTCTAATGGTTTCTATTCTAAATGAAGTTTCTATGAATAAAAGCAAGGCAACTGTGTGGCCATTAGTTGCTAACAAATGACCAAGTTAGTGCCACCCAGGCTGTCTTCTTTAATTAGAGTCCCAATTTTGTTTTAAAAAATGAGAACAGTAGCTATATGCTAATTTTTAGTTCCTAAGAGGGAGAATTATGCTGTAAAATGAGAGAATACCACAGAGCAGGAGGGCAATGATGCTTGAGCCACTATAGCACAAGCCCTACCTGGCTGTTTTTCATTCGAGTAAATTTTGCAACCCAAAGTACTGGATATGGAGAGTGTGCCTCTCAGTGTGCTGTTTAACCATGTTCATTTATCATTCAGTCAATAAATACATGCTAGGTACCTACTCTGTGTCAGGTCCCATGGTGGGTGATGGAGGTTCAGAGATGAATAAGCTGCCCTTGGAAAATGCCAGCCTCATCTCTTAACCTTGATCAGCCACCATAGGACCATGCATTGCTGTTTCTGGGGCACCCAGTTTATGTCATTCTTTTTTCATACCATTTTGGAAGGGATCTCTCCTTTACCGTCGAGCTTTCTTTTATTTGTGAAGATATTCCAGTTTACATTTCTTAAGATGTTCCTGACCACCCCAGCTCACAGTGATCCCTGCCTTTTTGATCTCATTGTATTTATGGCTGGTGTCACTCTCAGCACATCTTTTTATTCCCTCATGCATGTGTGTTGAAGAATAAGTGAATGAATACATGCATGAACAAAAGAAATGACCTTTGTTTGGATTCAACTTTCATTCACATAGTAGTTAGGATTCTATAGAAAGGGAATTCTTAACTGATTTTGACATTTCTTGAAGGACGATTCATTCTGCCACCTACTAATAATTTTAATAATGGCTAATACTTAAGTTTGGAGACTGAATCAAGATGGCAGAATAGGAGGACGTGGAACTCACCTCCCTGCACAAACAAAAAAATAGACGTACATGTGGAACAGTTCTCACTGAAAACTGAAAACTAGCAGAAAGACTCCTGTACAATCATGGCTTTAAGTAAGATCTTCACAGAATTGGGTAGGAAGGGAACAGAAGCAATCAGGTTGGGGCCTGAGTTCCTGGAAGGGGACTCAGAGGAAAAGGGAGATTACACAGGTGGAGACCCTCCTTAGGAAAGGAGCAGTTTGAGCCACATATTGGGCACCTCAGCCCTGGGGCCTGACGAAGAGAAGATAAGGATAGGTAGAGGGCCAGTGGGACTAATAGGAATGCTGTAGGAGGCATGGATTCTACCCATGACGAGTGCATTAATGCTTGCTGGCTCCTGAAGCACAGGGTGGAATGGGTGACTGAAACCACACAAGTGGCTGATTGCTTTCCTGTGACTACCCCAGCATACCCCTCAGCCTGAGCTGAGAGAACAGTTCAGCATGGCTTGCCTTGCATTGCAGCTCCATGCTGGAGTGAGGGCTGCTATGACTGAGGAAAAAGTCTGGCTAAGAGATACTGAGGTGGCTGAAATCCTAAGCAGAGTCTGAGCAAGGAAGGAATAGCCACATGTGGTGATCACACAGGTGGTTAGGTAGTTAGGTAGTCTGGATCTCTGGCAGTAGCCAGACTGCCACAGCCCATGCCCTGACCTTAACCAAATACCCACACCAGCCCTTCTTGCTCCAGCACTGCTCCCCTCTTGGGTAAGGGTGGTGGTGCTGGAAGGCGGAACAGGACACACTGAAAGGGAACTGAGCCCCGACCCTCAGGGCTTCTTCTTCAATAATTAGGGAGCTGACTCTACCGCTGATGGCCACTGAGCAGAGGGGAATACCCCCTCACACCTTGCTCGGCTCTAGCCCGTCCTTCTCCAGTCCCATATCCTACTAAGGTGATAACCTGTCAGCACACCCTGAGGAAAGACATGGACTGTGTTCATGTCAAATCCAGCTCTCTCACCAAAGCCACTGGACACATAGAGACTGTATAAGGATGCTCCTACATAAAGATGCCTCTTCAAGACCACCATAGGTAACTGTTTCACCTAATTTCATCGAGACAGAGAAAGAGAAGCTAAATGAGAAGACAAGAATTTGTCTCAATTGGAAATAAGATAAAACCTCTGAAAAAAAAAAAACAACTCTTGAAACAGAAATAAACAATTTACCAGATAAAGAATTCAAAGAATTAGTAATAAGACTGCTAAAGGGATTAGAGTGAAAATAGATGAACACAATGAGAATTTTAACCAGCAAGTAGAAAGTATAGTCCAAAAGAACACAAATAACAAGTGTTGCTGAGGATGGGGAAAAGGGACCCCTCATACATTGTTGGTGGGAATGGAAATTGATGTAGCTGCTGTGGAGAACAGTACAGATGTTCCTCAAAAAACTAAAAATAGGACTACCATGTGACCCAGCAATTCCACTCCTGGTATATATCTGAAAAACAAAGCAAAACACTAATTTGAAAAGCCACACACACCCCAGTATTCATAGCAGCATTATTTACAATTGCCAAGATATGGAAGCAACCTAAGTGTCCATCAAGAGATAAGTAGATAAAGAAGATGTGGTGTATATATATTTATATATATACACACACACACAAATAGATATATACATTAACATATATGAATCCCATGGTAACCAAAAATCTAAAACCTACAGTAGATAGACAAAAACAAGGAAGAAAGGAATATAAGCATACCACTAAAGATAATAATCAAGCTACAAAGGAAGAAAAGAAAGAATAGAACAGGGAAGAACTACAAAAACAACCAGAAAACATGTAGTCACGTATTGATGTGAGAGTTGGACCATCAAGAAGGCTGAGCACTGAAGAACTGATGCTTTTGAATTGTGGTGTTGGAAAAGACTCTTGAGAGTCCCTTGGACTGCAAGGAAATTAAACCAGTCAATCCTAAAGGAAATCAACTCTGAATATTCATTGGAAAGACTGATGCTGAAACTGAAGCTGAAGCTCTAATACTTTGGCCACCTGATGCGAAGAGCCGACTCATTATAAAAGATCCTGATGCTGGGAAAGATTGAAGGCAAAAGGAGAAGGGGATGACAGAGGATGAAATGGTTGGATGGCATCACTGACTCAATGGACATAAGTTTGAGCAAGCTCCGGGAGATAGTGTTGGACAGGGAAGCCTGGCGTGCTGCAGTCCATGGGGTTGCAAAGAGTCGGACACGACTGAGAGACTAAACAACAACAAATATGTTTGGTACAGTTCCCTTGTGAAGCTTTCAGGTCCTGAACTTTTATTTCCTGAAGTTTTTATTATGAAAAATTCAATTTCACTACTAGTGTTTGGCCTGTTCAGATTGTCTGTTTGTTCTTGATTCAGTCTTGGAATGAATGTTGCATGTTTCTAGAAATTTGTCCATTTCTTCTAGCTTCTCTTCTTTTCTCAGCTATTTGTAAGGCCTCCTCAGACAACCATTTTGCCTTTTTGCATTTCTTTTTCTTGAGGTTGGTTTTGATCACTGTCTCCTGTACTATGTTACGAACCTCTATCCATAGTTCTTCAGGCACTCTGTCTATCGGATCTAATCCCTTGAATCTATTTGTCACTTCCACTGTATAATCATAAGGTATTTGATTTAGATCATACCTGAATGACCTAGTGATTTTCCCTACTTTCTTCAAGAGCTGATACCTATCCTTCTCAAACTATTACAAAAAACTAAAGAGGATGGAACACTCCCAAGTTCATTTTTAGGAGGCCACTTTTACCCTGATACCAAAACCAGACAAAGACACTACAAAAAAAAGTTACACGCCAACATTTCTAATGAATACAGATGGAAAAATCCTCAACAAAATATTAGCAATGGAATTCAGCAATGTATAAAATTATCATACACCATGTGCCTGTCTGGGACAGCTCTGTTCCATGTTTTTCATTCCCCTCCAGGAAGCAGTGGGCGCACTTGAGTGTGTAATTTTTAGGGTGATGGCAGAAGTACCATCAGGAAATAAGAAACATGGAAGACCTCTTCAGGCTTCGACTCAGAACTGGCACACCTTGTTTTCAACATTATCGTACCGGCCAGAGCACATCCTGTGGTCGTCAAGGAGCAGGAAAGAAATTGTTCCCTTTTGGAAGGTGGAATAACAGAGGCACATGGCAAGGGGTACAGATACAGGGAGAAATGGAGAATTGAGGGTAGTGATACAGTATCCCACAGAGGAGATAGATATGACTGTGGGAACAGCTCATTACCCCTTTGAGGCATGGGGGTCCTTCCCTGTTATTTTTTTTCTTTAAGTTGCAGTATAGTTGATTTACAGTGTTGTGTTAATTTCAGGTGTATATCACAGTGATTCAGTGATTTATATATATTTATATGTGCCAATGTGCTATGTGCTCAGTCATGCCATTTCCTTCTCCAGATAATCTTCTGACCCAGGGAAGCCCTATATATACATATATGTGTGTGTGTATATACATATATATTAATATATGTGTGTGTGCATATGTATTTAAATATATGTATATAGATTATTACAAAATATTGAGTATAATTCCCTGTGCTATATATGTAGTAGGTCCTTGTTTGTTATCTATTTTTTATATACTAGTGTGTTAATTTTAATCCCAAGCTCCTAATTTATGCCTCCTCTCCCCTTTCCCGTTTGGTAAGCATAGTTTGTTTTCAATGTTTGTGGGTCTTTTTCTGTTTTGTAAATAAGTTCATTTGTTTTGTTTTTTTTTTAGATTCCACATATAAATGATATTATATAATATTTGTCTTTCTCTTTCTGGCTTACTTCATTTAGTATGACAATGTCTAGGTCCATCCATGTTGCTGCAAGTTGCCTTGTTTCATTCTTTTTTATGACTGAGTAATATTCTGGTGTGTGTGTGTGTGTGTGTGTGTGTGTGTGTGTGTGTGTGTATGCATATATATGTATGTATGCACACACACACAGACCACATCTTCTTTATCCATTCATCTGTCAATGGGCATTTAGATTGCTTCCATGTCCAAATTCACTTGGGCAAACTTGGGAAATGGTGAGGGATAGGGAGGCCTGGCATGCTGCATTCCATGGGATCACAAAGAGTCGCACACGACTTAGTGACTGAACAACAAACAACATGTCTTGTCTATTGTAAATAGTGCTGCTATGAACATTAGGGTGTGTGTATCTCTTCGATTTAGAGTTTTCTGTGGCTGCAAGGCCCTTCCATGTTCTGGTTGTACCTGCTGCCACCATGTGGGTTAATTCATCCTGCAGGAGACTTAGGCATGAAGTCACTGTGACGCTGGCTTGTCACTGTTGCTGCACATTATCTCTGGGGGAACTTCACCCTGGGAGGGACCACTGTGTGTCTTCACAGGGACTATGCTCTGGCACCTGCTGGAGACGCTTCCTCCTGCCCATAGTGGAGAACATGGCTTCTGAAGTGGCAGGGAAGATAGGTTTATGACTGACAACTAGCTTCCCTATATTGTTTTATCTTAAATGATTCCTGCTCATTTTTATTTTTTATAGAAATGTCAAACTCTTAATAGATGAACATATTTGTTTTTTGTTTAGAGTCATTTATGCTTTATAGATAAGGCTATCAGCATAAGGGTTTCTTACAGGGCAGCAATGGAGAAACAGACATAGGAGTAGACTTGTGGACATGGGGAGAGGGGAGGAGAGGGTGAGATGTATGGATTTCTTATATTACTTTTAAAACTGCTATTTTTAGACCTGATGTTCTGTGGTTACACATTAAGATTCATTACATAATTTAAGCACAGGGTGTTTAAAATGAGGAATCAGAAACAAGTCCTCATTAATATTATCTGGACGGATAATGATTTCTTACTGACACTGCAAAGTTTAACAGTTCCAGCCACTGTCAAAATAGTCCAGTCAATTGCCTAGGTTGTGTCTATGACTTCTGATTCAGGTCAGTGATTTAATTCTCATTTCAATGCTGCCCTCTCCCAAGCTCAGAATTCTTCATAGAAGACCAGAACAAATTTAAAAAAAAATAGGCCACGACAATAAGATGTAAGAAATTTTCCTACTTCAGATTCTGATAAGAAAGTAAATCACTGTATTCTTGATGGACTTAGATATTTCTTCCTTTTCTGGTCTATTTCCTGGTAAAGGAGACCCAGTTGCCTTAATGACAATCTGTCAGTTGAGCATAAGCCAAAGAGTCTTTCCTGGGGCTTCAATGTCATTAGGTTGTCGTAGGGAAGGGCCACTGTACGGGTTGTACAGATGGTGAACTGCACAGCTCTGGAAACACCAAGCATGGAGAGGCTCTTTAGAGTCTCTCTATCAGCTATTGGGATATTGAGACAAGCTCCCAGCCTTTTCTCTGATACTTAGTCTTTCTTTCCCTACCAATTCCCCACCCTAAATTTGGCTTCTTGTTCTCCAAATCAAAAGCTTGTCTTCCTCCCTCTTTCATGTTGACTTGAGCACATTTACTGAGGATGGACATGACTAGCTCCCTCCTTTCCTGAATTCCTCTCCCCATCACAGAGACACATATGCCCCATCTGTGATACAGCCTGTGAAATTTGGTTAAAGGCAGCCCCCCACCAATGCCCAGGCTGCTCTAGAAACCTCTTTGTAAGGTTGTACACAGAGAATCTAAATGGTGCAGTGTAGGAGAATCCATGCAGATTCTAAAAGTGATTTATTATATGAGAAATTGGTTTCTGTTTATTTGTTTCTAGAACTTAGTTATGGTCACAACCAGATGTTTGATGGTCTTAGCAAGAGCAGACCATTTTGAGAAGCACACAGACCAAAATAGGGAAAGAGTTGTATTAAAATGGACAAAACACATATTTTCTGAATTAAACGTTAAACAGGAGGTACTAAAAGGAGACTGGATACTGCAGAAGACTCAGAGAACTATCTTTAGAAACAACCCTCCAACAGAGCAAAACAGAAGATTAAAATGGTGAGAAAGAAGAGAGCAGTAACGGAGGTAGAAAGGGAACTGAACAACTGGAAATACAGTAATACTCAATGACAGTTCTTAAAGGAAAATCCTTTTCTAAGTGAAAAAAAATATGTCTGGAAATTGAGATATTTCACTCTGTTCCAAACAAAATATATGAAAAAGGGATCACAAAATATATGAAAAAGAGATACCTTGGTAAAAAGTTTAAAGTCATATATGAAGAAACAATCTTATAAGGAGCATCAAAGCAAAGCATACACAAAATAAAGCTTGAAAATACCACCCAGCAGCAGCAGAACCAATGACCTAAATGGCTTTAGGTAACACAAGGAGAAAATGGATCAAGTCTTCAGTGCTTTGAGAGTAAACAAATTGGAGGTAAGTTGTTTTTTGTACATAGAGACAATAGAAATGTTTTCAAATCTTCAAGAAAACAGACTATGACATAGTTTCTTTAATACATTACTCAAAGAACTATATTACTTTAATATACTTAAACAGCTCCAAAACATGAACAGAAAATAAAAATTAAGAACTCAAGGAGGACATCTTATCTTAAAAGATTGAAACAGCATTGAACACTAAACAGGTTTCACACACACACACACACACACACGGTTACTCAGCTAAATTCAAGGATAAAACATTATTTCAAGAAGTGAATATTGTTAGGAAAAATTAAAATGGAAGATGACATGGTTTATACCACAGATAAAAATAGCCAAATAGAGCTGGGAAAAAACTAAGGGCTAAATTCCTCATAATTCATCTTGAGAGTAAAATCATATTTCAAGCTTATCTTTGAAAATCAGGTAGTTATAAATTTAAAATATTTTAGGGCAACTTCAACTTAACCAAGATTAAATTCCAAATAGACTTGTGGAATCTAATAATAATCTCACAGTGTACTTATGTATATCAAATCATTACATTTTACACTTATATATAATTTTCTCATTTATATGTCAAATAAAGCTGAGTGAAGAAAGAATTCTGAGGAGTGGGATTGGAGCTTGAGGTGGTGAGGAGACTCATTATATAACTTTTTATATTTTTTGAATTTGGTATATCATTTTATTTTAAAATCTATCACTAAGAAACAAAGTCAAGCATAGGACATAGTGTTCCTTTTTAGGAAAAAATTTGCAGAACCTAAGAGCAAACCTAGTATAGTCTTTATGGCAAAGACAAGTAGCAATAAAAGGTAATGGCAATAATACATAAAAACTGAAAATATATAACAAGAAGATGCGTGGGGTGGTGGGGAGTCCTGGGAGAAGTCTTGACCATGAATGTGAACTCCCTTATTGCCCCTGGAACCATTATGACACATTCCATCTTCTTGAGGTTGGCATATGATCACCTCTCTTTTATTTTCCCATTTAATTCCTTGAGCTCCCATGGGCCATATTATCAGGAATGATCAATATAGTCTTTTTGAGGCCTCTTCCCTTTCACTTCCCCTTTAGTTGTCCAGGAACCCCAGGAGGGTGACTTGTACAAGGGGGATGGTCAGATCACTACCCAACATCACTGCTGTGGCTCCATGCTGTCCTGAGGCTGCTGTGGGAACCTGGTTCTGCCTGGCTGGTGGATGCCACTGGGATGGCTTACCTGGCTAGAAGATTAATGACTAGGTTTTGCCATTTGTTTTAAAGATGCAGGAGACATGAACATGTCTATAAGCTGAAGAGGAAGGATCAATCAGGACCAAGAAATTGAAGACACAGATGACAAACTGGACAGTTGATGAATCACTGGGCAATTACAGATGATGAAGCAGTTAAGGATGGATCAAGGTGTAGCTATGCCTTTTCCCATTCTCCACAGTGGATGGTTCAAACTGTCTCACTCTTAAGTTCCTGATCTCACTGTTTCCCTCCCACTCACCACAGAAAACCTCATCTCCAGGTTTACAGAAAGTGTAGAGGTCCTGAAATACAAACCTTCCCCACATCCCTGCATCCAGAACTCTGCATTCTTCCTTTCTCACCTTAGTAGAAAAGGTGTCCCATCTGCTGTCCAAGGGGATAGGATGTCCCTATTTCTGAGACATTGAACAAAAAGAGAGACCTAGGTCCCATCCTCAGCCAAGCACACCCAACCCTAGTTGATACTTCTCAGCTCATCTGCTAGCCCTGTTTCCTCTGGCCAGCAGCCCTTGCTGGCATGCCTGCACTCTCATTGCTTCCTGAGTGCTCTGACGTGCAACTCTGTTCATAGTGTTCTTTTGCTTACAAACACTTCAAGAGATTCCTTTCACCTGTGGAAGAAAACCCAGACACCTTATGTGTACCTTTCATGATTGGGCCCCAGCTGCCATTTCTCTAAATTATCTCTTGTTCCATTTCCCAATGTTCCAGTAATCCTAAGAATCCTGACCATCCTGGGTTCAAATCCTGGGTTCAAATCTTGGCTTTACCACATACTAGCTACATGCCCTTCAGCAGTTTGCTCGAGCTCTCTGGACTTTAGTTCTTCATTTGTAAAATGGGGGTAACCAATGTTCCTACTTAAAGGGCTGTTATAGAGTTAAATGAGTTCACACCTGTGAAGCAGTTAGATCAATGTCTGGCATACACTAAGCACGTGATAAATGATAGTTCCTACTCTTAATACTTTGTACAGCTCCTAAAATGTACCATCCTCTTGCTCTCCTTGAGTTGGGTTGGCCAAAAATTTCTTTCAGGTTCTTCTATAAAATTGTATGGAAATATCCAAACTAACTTTTTGGCCAACCCAATATCTTGAGGATATGTTTTTTTCTCCCATTCCTCCCAACCTCATTCCCTTTCCCACCCTACTTTTCTGACTAGCAAATTGTCTTTCATCTGCAGAAAGGTGGCTCTGTTGCCACCTCTGCTATGGAACCTTCCTAGATTTCCCCCTTGAAGTGTATACATGCCAGACTGGATGAGGGATACTTTTTCTGAGTTGGACATATCTTTATTAGAGCCCCTTTTCTAGTTTCTGATTTGGCTTTGCTTTTGGTCCGTGATTTACTCTAGGGTGCAGGCCTTGAGGGTTGGGGGTCAAATCTAGTCCATTCTTCTCTTATTCTCTATTTGTTGATGTGGCCTTACATGGAGTAAGGACTTACTGAGTGTTTAATGAATGAGTGAATACATAGGTAAGGGACACATGCTGACAGAATGCTATAGAAGAAATATAATTTACAAGCAAATAAGACATACTCAAGTTTATTAGTACTTAAATCATTGTTGATTAAAATAAGACATCATTTTTACCTGATGAATTAGGAAACACCTTTAAAAAGGGTAATATCTATTGCTATGGCCCCTCTCTTGTGTCTGGTGGAATGATAAAAGTAATTTAACACCATGTATCAAGATCTTTCAAATGTGTTTTTCTTTTGTCCACCTAATTTTACTTCAGGGATACTAACAGAAATAATTTTAAATACAGACAAATGTTTCTGCATAAATATGTACATTATGACATTATTTATGTAAAATTTTGAGAAAAGCCCATGAAATACCCAATAATAGAAGAAT
Source organism: Okapia johnstoni (assembly GCA_024291935.2). Lineage (NCBI taxonomy): Eukaryota > Metazoa > Chordata > Mammalia > Artiodactyla > Giraffidae > Okapia > Okapia johnstoni. The sequence goes on along the minus strand of CM044305.1, from coordinate 35,382,355 downwards.
GGATTAGCATTTTGGTTTCAGAAAAATATGTGATAATAAGAAATGTATTAGTTAAAGCGAAAAAAGCAGACTACAAAATATGTTCACAACTGTTAAGAAAGAAAGACAGATACCCATGCATAGAAAAGAGGAGATATACCAGAATAAGGAAATATACCAGAATGATTACTTGGTTATATTCATATGGTGTGAGTGTACATGATTTTTCTTTCTTCCTTTTATATGTTATTCAAATTCTCTATATTTAGAAATGTGTTCCTTTTATAATGGAGTAAAGCCAAGAAATTTTATATTTTAAAGTGCATGCCCAGAAAGAATTAAGAATCTGATTATATTTTGTTTGCTATGTTTTAATATGAGTAAGTCTTGAATTGGGAAGTGAAGTACTGGAGGGCACAGATCTGATCTTGTGTTCAGCTGATCATGTAACCAGTAAATAGCTGTGGGCTTATATGAGGCTGCCCTCCATTAAGGCCCCCTAATTGTCACAGGGATTAGCATGGCCTCTAAAGCATCTCATCTGGCAACCAATGAGAAAGAGTTAAAAAAAAAAAAGGCCAAACAAAGTTTGGTGGTGATGGTGGTTTAGTCACTAAGTCATGTTCAACTCTCATGACCCCATGGACTGTAGCCCTTCAGGCTCCTCTGTCCACGGGGTTTCCCAGGCAAGAATACTGGAGTGGGTTGCCATTTCCTTCTCCAGGGGAGCAAACCCAGGTCTCTTGCACTGCAGGCGGATTCTTTACTGACTGAGCCACCAGGGAAGCTCCAAGTGAGGTTTGCTTGGAGACAAATAATCCCTGAACACAGGATGGGTGTTAATGAAAAGGAAGTGGTAGAAAACAAATCACTTTGCTTGTAAATGAAATGCATATTCATTCTTATCTACCCAAATCTCAAGTGAACCACCATCATCCATTTTCTGCTACCAAAAAATCTTGACCTGATTTAAAAAACAAAAAACCCACTGTGTCTTTTAGCAGTAGTTAAAAGTTTTATCACTTCAGGCCTAAATCCTGAAATGCAATTAAGCATTTGCTTAAATGCATATTGTACCAAATTGTAGCAGAATTCTAGATGAGCTTTTCTAAAATTGTACCTCTTTGAAGAATATTTTTAATAATATATAGCAATTACTGTTAACTGCGTGAGAAGATTTCGTTTTGTTTGGCTACACTTAAACAGCCCCAAAGTCGAATGCACCAAGACATACTGGATTTCAAACTAAATAAATCAAAATTATCATGTACATTCCACTGCATGTCAAAACAGGAAAAGCCATAGAATTTGATGTGAAATAAAGATTAGAGCAGTAATAGAGAGAAAGCTAAAAGCTGCTTACATTTATTTGGAATGAGAAAACAAGGTCAATGATTTTCAATGCAGATGTACTTCTCTTTGAGAAACTACATCAAAAAATCAGTTTACAAAGCAGAGAAATTTGGCAGTAATTATTATACTGTCAAAAGGTTCTTTAGTTTCCAAAGAACTTATTTCAGAGTTCAGTGTGCTTGCTTGTCGTTAACAACTTGACAGAAATTAGAGGAACTTGAAGCTAAGGTGTTTGGTGCCATTGCCAATTAAAAATATCCAAGATGAAGATACAGCATCTTTAAATGTAATAGAGAGTGGAAGGGGGCATGTAATTTGAATTCTAAGAATTAAGCATTTGTGCAGCTTCTCAAATATATTCAATTATATAAAGGGAGGCACACCTGGAGCTTATTGCTTTATCACTTCAGACTTAAATCCTGAATTTGACTATTTAAAACAAGTGTACCATCTTCCTTTTATATTCTGCGATAAATTCTAAGATTTCACCCATCAAAGACGTTTCACATTTATTGAACATTCATATAGTTCTATAGTAGAGAAGGAAATGGCAACCCACTCCAGTATTCTTGCCTGGAAAATCCCGTGGACAGAGAAGCCCAGCGAGCTACAATCCATGAGATTGCAAAAGAGTCCGACATGACTTAGCAACTAAAACAACATAGTGCTGTAGAAAGCTAAATGCTTTTCATACTTTTCTAACTTAACCCTCATTTTTCATTTGTTTAGAGAACTATTTAGTATTAAGTGCTTACTAGGTGCCAGGGCTGTTGAAGGTATTGAGGATTCATCAATGAGCAAAATATACACAAATAGTCCGGCCCTTTGTGGAACTTACGTTCTAGCTGGGGGATAAAGATGATATAGAGAATAAGAAAATAAATTATATACTAGGTTGGCGTATGATGAATACCACTGACGATAAGAAAGCAGAGAAGGGATTTGGGAATGCCAGGCTTCTAGGGGGAGGGGTCACACTTTTGAAAAGGATGGTCAGAGAAGGCCTTATGGAGAAGATGACACCAGAGCAAATGAAGATGCTCTTCAGGAAGTGAAGGACTGAACTGTGTAACTGTCTTGGGGAAGAGCATTCCAGGTAGAGGAAATGGCAGGTGCAAAGGCCCTGAATTTTGAATGTGCCTGCCTTGTTTGAGGAAGAGCAAGGAGTGTGGTCTGGTGATGCAGAGAGACAGAGAGGGGATGAGGTCTGAGAGAGAGTAGTAGAGGGGACATATCATGTCAGGCCTGCTAGGCCATCATGAGGCTTTTGGCTTTGACTTCAGGAGAGAGGGCAAGCCCTCAGAGGGTTCTGAACAGAGGCATAATGTGATCTGACTTACATTTTCACAGGATCATCCTGGTTCCTGAGGTAAAATAAAATTCTATGAAACAAGCGGTCTTGTCCAATTTCATGGATAAGGAACAGAGTCTCAGAAAAGTTAGCAATTTACCAAAGTATCCATTTTCTAGCGAATTCACAGGGCTGAAATTTTAATCCATGTCTGTGTAATTTGAAAGCTCACATTTTTCCCACTGAACCACACTACCTCCCACTTGTGGTGACCTCTTTTTTCCCCCCTTTTGTCTGGAGTTCTTTGGCTTCACTGGTGAGGCCACCATGTCATACAACTCCAGGGGCCACTATTTATACCATAAGTGTATAAAGGTTCTCCCTGGAGGTGAGCAGTACCCAGCCAACATGGCCGAATATAATGGCTTTGTTCCCCTGTGAGACTGAAGAGCTCTGTAAATGCTTTTGAACTATAGTTAGGCTGGTAGCAAAATTTGGTCAGACATTTGTACTGGCCCCATTTGATCTATCTTTCCATTTCTTCTTCCACTGACACATATTCTACCAGCTGTCTCTACTACTCTCTGCTGTCTGGCAGCACACTAGTCCAACCTTGTACCCGGCTGGAACATAAGTTATGGGAAGGCAGAGTTTTCTGCTCAGTATAGGCAGCTTAGGCCCATAAGTAACAGAATACCTGAAGCAATGTAGGATGTGAGCAGCTGTGCCTGGCTTCTGATTAGAGAAACTGAAGCACATTTTATTTGTTGAATATCAAATTGAAGGAGATGATAAAGTGTGCTAAATAATTGTCATTAAAATTGCTTCTTGGTTTAATTTAGGCTCAACTAAATTTTCTTGTAAGCCTTAGGACACAAAACTTCATCCTTTGAGCCCTTGTTTACATTGAAACTGATTTTTTTTTGTTTGAAAGACATTGCTTAGACTTTAACAACTCAATAAGTAACAAAATACCCTGAGATTCAGAGCTTTAAAATGAAGTTTTGATTCACCATTATGACTGGATGACTTTAATGTCTTGTGAAACTGTTTAGCATTTAATGTTTCAGAATTCTGCCTAGTTACATCAATACCCTAGAGCAGTTGGGCTTTTTTTTGTTGTTTTTTTTTTGTCTTATGGCTTTAATTACAAAAATGGAGAGAAAATCATGGCAGCATCCCTTATAAAATTAACTAAATAGTGTGATAATCTGTATAAAATATTAGTGCCAGGAGCATAGTGTAATGTTGAGTAAAGGCAAAGGTGATTGCCACTTGAGTCTGTAAGATGAATAACAGTGACACAGAATACCAGATCAAAAAAATTACAGCTTCTTTTTAAAGTGCATTTTTATTTTTCTTAAATGATGGGCCAGGAAGTACCAAGATGAGGCTTTGCTCTCAGATGATATTTGAGATTCACTTTGAAGGTTTTGCAGAAGGAAATGGCAACCCACTCCAGTATTCTTGCCTGGGAAATCCCATGGGCAGAGGAGCCTGGTGGGCTGCAGTCCATGGGGTCACAAAGAGTTGGACGTGACTGAGCAACTAGCACAATTTGAAGGTTTAAGTGAGAAAGGGCTGTGTCTGATGGAAATTGGACCTTCATTTTTATGACTGTGGCTCGCAAAAGTGGAGTATGCAGAAAGCAGTTTGATGGGTCCTCAATAATTTAAACATAAAATTACTATATGACCCAGTGATTCTACTCATAGGTAAAAATACCTAAAGAATTGAAAACAGATTTTCAAACAAAAAATTGTAGCAGCACTATTTATAATAACCAAAAGGGAGAAAGAACCTAGATATCCACTGATGCATGAATAGATAAGCAAAATGTGGTACATCCATACAATGGGCTAGTATTCAGCCATAAAAAGGAATGAAGTGCTGATACCTGCTGCAACATGTATGAACATGAAAAAACTATGATAAATGAGCAAAAGCAGATACAAGAAACCTTACTGCATGATTCCATTTATATGAAATATCCAGATTGGTAGTCTGCAGAGAAAGAAAGCAGATTAGTGATGATCAGGCAGAGAGAGACTGGGGCTGAGAGGAGGAAGAAACTGGAGTGATAGCTTCTTTGTGGTGATGAAAATATTTTGAAACAAATAGACATGGTGGTTGCACGACATTATGAATGCAGTAAATGCCAAAAATGGTAAATTTTGTGTTATATCTATTTCACCATAGTAAAAAGAAATGGAATGTGTAAGTTTTGAAAAGATTCCTCGTTCTTGCTGAAGCCCATTAACGTTTGACAGGGTGGGGTGGGTTCTAAAGAGGGACATGTGATAAACGGGGCAAAAACTTGGCATGACAAGGCTTGCATTGCCTGGTTGGGATCCCTTATGGCAGGACCTGGCTCATGTGGGTGCAGTGGCCACTGGGGCAGCTGCTCAGGGGCCCCTGGTGTCCTGCACAACTGAAAGAAGTTTTAAGTTGGGGGCAGCTTGTTTGGAATCCTCACATGGAGACAAGAAAAGCAATGGAGCTGTTTATAATCCAGGGAGACAGAAACCCAGCAAATATAAAGTTTCACTGCAGTGAGGCCAGGATAATTTAAGTTTATTCAATGAAAAGGAAAATAAACTTTTATGACCTGGTCAGGCTAGAGTAGTTTTAGTTAAAGGTGCGTGGAAAGTTTCTAGTTATTGCTGCACATGCTCTGTTCCCTCATTCTTTGGAGCATGCCACTTCTTCATGTCATTTTCTACCCACGAAAGGAAAAAGATTTCAAATAGTTTTTTTTTTTACAATGAAAGTAATATTTGATTATTATAAAAATTCAAAAAGGAGACAATTTTATGTATAGGTATTTGTTGTTGCTCAGTAGCTAAGTTGTGTCTGACTCTGTGACCCCGTGGACTGTAGCACACCAGGTTACAGTCCTGTACATGCCTTTCCTTCACTATCTCCCCGAGTTTACTCACACTTCATCTGCATTGAGTCCATGATGCCATCCAGCCATCTCATCCCCTGTTAACCCTTTCTGTCCCTGCCCTCAATCTTCCCCAGCATCAGGATCTTTTCAAATGAGTCGGCTCTTTGCATCGGGTGGCCAAACTGTTGGAGCTTCAGCTTCAGCATCAGTCCCTACAATAAATATTCAGGGTTGATTTCCCTTAGGATTGACTGGCTTGATCTTGCAGTCCAAGGGACTCTCAAGAGTCTTCTCCAATATCACAATTCGAAAGCATCAGTTCTTCAGCACTCAGCCTTCTTTATGGTCCAGCTCTCACATCTGTACATGACTACTGGAAAAACCATACCTTTGACTATATGGACCTGTGTTGGCAAAGAGATGTCTCTGCTTTTTAATATGCTGTCTAGGTTGGGCATAGCTTTCCTTCCAAGGAGCATGCATCTTTTAATTTCATGGCTGCATTCATCGTCTGCAGTGATTTTGGAGCCCAAGAAAGTAAAATCTGTCACTGCTTCCTTTTTTTCCCCTTCTATTTACCATGAAGTGGTGGGACTGGATGTCATGATCTTAGTTTTCTGAATGTTGAGCTTTAAGCCAACTTTTCCACTCTCCTCTTTCACTTTCATCAAGAGCCTCTTTAGTTCTTCTTCGCTTTCTGCCATAAGGGTGGTATCATCTGCATATGTGAAGCTGTTGATATTTCTCCCAGAGATCTTGATTCCAGTTTGTGAGTCATCCAGCCAGGCATTTTGCATGATGTACTCTGCATATAAGTTAAATAAGCAGGGTGACAATATACAGCCTTGACATACTCCTTTCCCTATTTGGAACCAGTCTGTTGTTCCATGTCCAGTTCTAACTGTTGCTTATTGACCTGTATACAGATTTCTCAGGAGGTAGGTAGGGTAGTCTGGTATTCCCATCTCTTTAAGAATTTTCCACAGTTTGTTGTTATTCACACAGTCAAAGACTTTAACATAGTCAATGAAGCAGAAGTAGATGTTTTTTTAGAATTCCGTTGCTTTCTCTGTGATCCAGCAAATGTTGGCAATTTGATCTCTGATTCGTCTGTCTTTTCTAAACCCAGCTTGTACATCTGGAAGTTCTTAGTTCACATACTGCTAAAGCCTAGCTTGAAGGAATTTGAGCATAGCCTTACTAGCATGTGAAGTGAGGGCAATTGTATGATAGTTTGAACATTCTTTGGCATTGCCATTCTTTGGAATTAGAATAAAAACCGACCTCTTCCAGTCTTGTGGCCACTGCTGAGTTTTCCAAATTTCCTGGCATATTGAGTGCAGCACTTTAACAACATCATCTTTTAGGATTTGAAACAGCTCAGCTGCAATTCCATAACCTCCACTAGCTTTGTCCATAGTGATGCTTCCTAAGGCCCACTTGACTTCACACTCCAGGATGTCTGGCTCTAGGTGAGTTACCATGCCATCATGGTTATCCAGCTCATTAAGACCTTTTTTGTACAGTTCTTCCATGTATTCTTGCCATCTGTTCTTAATTTCTTCTGCTTCTGTTAAGTGAAGTGAAGTCGCTCAGTCGTGTTCGACTCTTTGCGACCCTATAGACTGTAGCCTACAAGGCTCCTCTGTCCATGGAATTTTCCAGACAAGAGTACTGGAGTGGGTTGCCATTTCTGCTTCTGTTAGGTCCTTATAATTTCTATCCCTTTTTGTGCCTATCTTTTCATGAAATGTTCCCTTGCTTTCTCCAATTTTCTTGAAGAGATCTCTAGTCTTTCCCATTGTATTGTTAAGAGATACTGAGGTAGAAACACTCCAAGGAAAGCCCCTCACTCATTTACAACACTGGTCATGGAATGACCAGTTGTGACACATGAACAAAATGGAACACCTTGCAACTGTGAAAAGTAGGCTGTTGATTGGCATTTATGGGTATGAAAGATGTCCATGCTATGTTGATAAATGTTGTATGATCCCAATGAAACTAAGGATACCAGTACATTTATACTGACAGAAAAATGACTGGAAGGATACATGCCAAAACATCTATAATGTTATTCCTGATTGCTGAGCCCCTGACCAATGTTACTGATTGATGATCTAACCCAAACTGACTTGCTAAAATTGTGGGTTCCTCTTGGTTGAATTTGGTCTTCATTTCCCATTAAAAAGACACAAGCAAAGCAAAATAAAAAAAACCCAGAGATCCTAATAAGTGAATGTAGGTGAAATATAGTTCCTTTAGGTAGGTTAACATCATAGCTATGGAATTTACTACAGTCTATCTTAGGAAATTCTTGACCAGAAGAACCTGTAGATTTGTTAAATGATAATGAAAATGACAAGAAATATATAAAAGAACTGAAAGCCATTATTACAGAAGACCAGTCTATAGCAGAATAAATAAAATCTTGTATTCCATCATTTATTTGGCCTTCTTGGGAACTGAATTATTGGGTTGGCCAAAAAGTTTTTTCAGGTTTTCCAAGAAGATGTTACTGAAAACCCAAATGAATTTTTTGGCCAAGCCAATATTTCCAGTAAGTGGATTTTCTAGATGGTGGAAGCTTATTTGGTTAAGTGCCATACAGTTTGCATTTTAACCATTTCAATGAAATTCTTTCTAATGCTTGGTGCATGGTTTATGGCTTTCCTATAGAGAATGTATTGAAAATATGTCAGCCAATTTGTTAGGCTTTGAGGTCTCATGTCAATATGTTGTCATTTGTTTTGTTTTTGCTCTGGCAAAACATCTATTTCTGTTTTATTGACTATGCCAACACCTTTCACTGTGTGGATCACCACAAACTGTGGGAAATTCTTAAAAGAGATGGGAATACCAGACTCCCTGACCCTGCTTCTTGAGAAATCTGTATGCAGGTCAGGAAGCCACAGTTAGAACTGGACATGGAACAACAGACTGGTTCCAAATCAGAAAAGGAGTATGTCAAGGCTATATATTGTCACCCTGCTTATTTAACTTACATGCAGAGTACATCGTGAGAAATGCTGGGCTGGATGAATCACAAGCTGGAATCAAGATTTCTGGGAGAAATATCAATAACCTCAGATATGCAGAAGACACCACCCTTATGGCAGAAAGCGAAGAAGAACTAAAGAGGCTCTTGATGAAAGTGAAAGAGGAGAGTGGAAAAGTTGGCTTAAAGCTCAACATTCAGAAAACTAAGATCATGGCATCTAATCCCATCACTTCATGGGAAATAGATGGGGAAACTTTGGAAACAGTGACAGACTTTTTTTTGGGGCTCCAAAATCCCTTCAGATGGTGACTTCAGTCATGAAATTAAAAGACATTTGCTCCTTGGTAGAAAAGTTATGACCAACCTAGACAGCATATTTAAAAGCAGAGACATTACTTTGCCAACAAAAGTTCATCGAGTCAAAGCTATGGTTTTTTCAGTAGTCATGTATGAATGTGAAAGTTGGACTATAAAGAAAGCTGAGCACCAAAGAATTGACGCTTTTGAACTGTGGTGTTGGAGAAGACTCTTGAGAGTCCCTTGGACTGCAAGGAGATCCAACCAGTCCATCCTAAAGGAAATCAGTCCTGAATTCTCATTGGAAGGACTGATGTTGAGGCTGAAACTCCAATACTTTGGCCACTTGATGAGAAGAACTGACTCATTTGAAAAGACCCTGATGCTGGGAAAGATTGAAGGTGGGAGGAGAAGGGGACAAAAGAGGATGAGATAGTTGGATGGCATCACCGACTCAATGGACATGAGTTTGAGTAAACTCTGGGAGTTGGTGATGGACAGGGAGGCTTGGCGTGCTGCAATCCATGGGGTAGCAAAGAGTCGACTGAGCAACTGAACTGAATTGCTCTGCCAAATGATATCAATGCCATTTGCCTTCTAAAGACTCAGACAACTGTACCTTTATACAGCTGTTTTTACTTTTTTCTCTCATGGGTTGTAGGTGATGGTGATGGTTTAGTTACTCAGTTGTGTCTGACTCTTGTAACTCCCTGGACTGTAGCCCGCTAGGCTCCTCTGTCCATGGGATTTCCCAGGCAAGAATACTGGAGTGGGTTGCCATTTCTTTCTCCATTCATGGGTAGGATGTGTCAGTTTTTACTTTTTACCACAGAAATATGCTTTATCACTTTGCCCATCTCCAAAACATCTTTCTAACTTACTGATTTATAAGTTTCATACCCTGGGAAATCAGAACCCCAAGTCTGTTACTGTTTTGTGTAAAGTAAGATTAATAGGCATTGAATGAGCTCATGTATTTAGTCCCAGGATTTTTGACCATTCAAGGACTTTAAGAATTTACTTCCTGGTTGTAGGCTATTATCTGATAGAAATTTGACTCTGGGCAAAGTGCCATTTTATTTATAAGCTGCTGTGCTTATGGTTTTCCATTCTAGCACAAGTACCTTCCTGGTTGCTCATAGTAGAGAAGTTAAATTAAAAAGAAATAATAACCTGTCTCTAGGCCATTGGTAAAGTTTTGTAAAATGGAATTTAGGTATGTTTTTAATAGAAAGGTAAAATAATCTTAGCTATAATTTCTTGAGTGTTTTCCCATTTTTTTAACAGAGAAATAATGATGAATCTAACTGTCGGGAAACTCACAGAGCAAGAAGTTATAACCATTGCACGTCATTACCGGGTGCCTGAGGACCCGTATCCACCTATGAATGTTCTAGTTGCACAGGCCCATGAACAACTCAAGAAAAATGCTTTTGAGAAGTTTGAAAGACTCATTGCTACGTGTGTATACCAAGATCGGGAAAAGTAAGCTTTTATTTTATTGATTCTAGGAAATCATTTATGTTTCTGTGAAGCTGAGTAGTGAAGGAATTTGTATTGTATCAAAAAGGGCAAAAAGAAAATTGGCATGTCTCCTCATACTCCACTAGGTAGAAAAGCCACCTTAAATCATTTTTGGAGATTATCTGGGGACACATATTTCATAGTGATGGATGGTGAGCTTTGCTTGTTGATGGGATAGGGGAAGTTCTGTGTCTTCAAGAGAATAGGATTGCCCCTTTGCCTTTTCTAATTGGTTTCTAGAAGCTTTCAATTGAAACAGTAAATCAGTGTTAGAAGATTTAATTCTGAGATGGCATCTCTTTACACTATTTTATTAATAAGTGGGATTTATAAATATGAGTTTTATAATATACCAGACAGGGGATTTGCAAGTAAACTTTCTATAAAATCTCTTTGAAATTATTTCTTCTCAAAAATAATGAAGCTCCAAATAATGTATTTATAATACATTTATCATGTTTGCCTTTGGACTTTATTCAGTCATTGTTACAAACAACTGGAGCCCCATCTTAGTATATTTTGCATCTTAGTATATTTTGGTGTTCATCTTACCCACAGATCTGATATAGTGGTGGGGGAGCATATTCATCTGGAATTAGAAAATATTAGGTCTAACTCTAGCCACTGGTTTTGTTACTTCAGACCACTGTCATCTCTTTACCCCATGACTACTTCCTTTATCTCCAAACCTAAAGTCTGTACACTAAATATCTTAGAAGGACCCATGGTTTTTCTTAATTTGTTGTTGTTGTAGTCACTAAGTCATGTCCAGCTCTTTGCCACCCCCATGGACTGTAGCCCGCCAGGCTCCTCTGTCTGTGGGAGTCTCCAGGCAAGAATACTGGAGTTGGGTTGCCATTTCCTTCTGCAGGGGATCTTCCCAACTCAGGGATCCAACCTACATCTCCTGCATTCACAGGCGAGTTCTTTACCACTAGTGCTACCGGGGATGCCCCCAGTTTATCTTACTAGGGAACATTTATTTTTCCTAATCTGTAATACACCCTTGTTGAGTTGTTATAAAAACAGTATTCTTCCTTGAATCTTTAAGCTTCTCTGAGCCTCCTGGAAGGTGTGTTACCTGGCCTTGTCTTCCAGCCTGGTGGTACCCCTCTCCAGTGTGAGAAGTGTGACCCTCTTTCATTAAAGGAATACCTGTTGGGAAAAAAGGGGCTAGTTGATGAGACAATTCTGAGGTTCTTCCTGATCCAACAAGTTCCAATTCTAGACATAAAGATTCTCTTATCATTTTATAACTGTTGCTAAGAAAGAAGCCTACTTTCTTTCCTGTTAGTTCTAATTTTGCCTGATGCCTAGAAGAACACTGGTGGGGTGAGAACATTAGACAAGCATTTCTGTGCCCCAGCAGGCTATGGAAAATGACTGTTGGGCTGCTCTGGAGAAAAAAAATTAGGTGAATGTTAAGGTCCCAGTTGGGGCTTCTAGGTTATACGATTTGGGTCCAAGGAAAAGACTAGAAAAACACCCTCTGGCCATATAATACTTGTGATGGAGGCTCTAGATGCCTGTCAAATTAAGAGATGTTTTCAAATATCAGAACCATTTTTGACTAGTGGTCAAGAATGCAGATCGATTACTTAGAGCAACACTCGTGGCTGCAGCCTTTACAGGCTGTACTATCACCAACCAAGAATCTGAATCTTGATGGAACGGCCTTTGTAAGGGCAGAATCTAGTGACTTCTGAAATGGAAACAAGCTAGTGAAATGCAATATGACTGTTTTTCCTTATTGAGATTCCAGTACCAGTTTTCATATTTATTTCCATGTGCACACTTTTAGGACACATCTATGTTTTCTTTCCTATAGCATGTAATTATTACTCAAGAGACATGAAGTATAGAAAAGCTCACTGACTGTGTTTTAATGCAGGAAAAAAGTGTTACCCAGCAAAGACATCAAAAGGCTGTGCAAGTCCTCCAGATTACCTTTGAATAAAGATCTTCTAGGATCCTTACTGTCCAGGTAGGTGAGATCTCCACCCTCATGGACCATGTCCTGCATATTTTTTATTTGGAGACAGTTCCTGGTTTTACATCTGCCTTTAACTGCCCTTGATTTAACCTTTACCTCAGTATTGTTTCACTGATGATACATCTCCATTTAATTGTTACATAAGGAAAAGTTAGTCATGATTGTGAATGTCAGAGAGCCTCTGATGAATTATTGTTTGATCTTTTTAACATGAAGATGCACTTAAGTACACACAGATTCATGGGACAAATGCATCTTTTATGCTTCCCATGGCATGATGCCAGCCCCTCCTCTGACTGACTTATCTTGATAATGCTGACATTTGGGGCTGTGTTCTAGGCATTGTTATCATTGCTTTGAGTACATTACCTCATTGACTTTGTGAGAACAGCTTGGTGAGGTCAGAGCTATTATCCTCCTATCTTACATGAGGATGCTGAGGTCCAGAGAGATAAGATTTTGCCCAAAGTCACACAGTCTAGAAGAAGAACTGTGACTTAACCTTCTGAACCTTTAAAATGCACATCTTCTGCTTCTAACCGTTTTGAATTATTGTCTACAAATAGCCAGTAGATTAGAATGTCCTGCCTGTTCTGCCTCCTACTTCTACTGCTTGCATCTTCTCTCTCCCCTCTATTCCCACTACCTCCACTCTTGTTCTGACCTACTTTTCTTCTTGACTGTTGCAGGGCCCCCACATTGGCCTTTCTTCCACCAGTCTCTAATTTTTTAAATCCATCTTTACATCTAGCATCTAAGTACCTTCTAAGAGCAAGAATATCCTAGTGTCACTCTTCTCCTCACAAGCCTTCTGTACCATTTCTTTGTTCTCTAAGGAATGACCAACCTCCTCAGCTTTGAGCTCCTCTTCCGCCTTCTCCATTGTAGGGCATAGGGTTGTCATTAGAGCATTATTCTCAAGCAGGGGCTGGAGTAGGCAGTCGTCATCTGAAACAGAAAAAGAAGAAGCAGACAAAAACTAAATTCCACATGGGAGAGCTAGGGTCCTTCTGCTCCTAGTATCAGGAGCAGAATCAAGAAGAGGCCAATCCAGGTGGCTGTGTGTGTGTGCACTGGATAACCTGGAGTTGTCTTCTAGACTTTCAGCTCTATTTGCTTTTATTTTCTAGCAGCAGTATGAGGGATAAATAGGCCATCCCAGTGTAAAGGACCTGAGATGAAGTAGGCAGGCTTAGGAGTCTGATTTCTCCACAGTTACCACATTCTTAAAGCTCCTCTTCCCATTCCCAGTAGTCCAGCCAAATGGCCCATTTAGCTTTTCACTTGTATACCTCCTACCTTCCCACTTTTTGGCCTTTTCTCTTGCTGTTTCTGCAGTAGGAACTAGCTTTGAGTTTTCCTCACCTGCTGAAAGCTTGTTCTTCATTTGAGACCTGTTTTGCATAGCACTGTAAACATGAATCCCTCTTGGATTTGGTTGGCTGGTGTGATTATCTCCTGCTAAGGATTCTCACAGCACTATTTATGTTTCTTTTTCTTTTCTTTGTCTCTTACCTTGTAATGAAGATTTATGAGTAGACATCTGATCCACTCAGATACCGAGACCTACTTCTAACCTGTTTGATTTACTGCCTAAAAATAAGCAGCGGGTTGTCACAGCCTGACAGTTTTACCCCTTACCTTGTCTCCTGTATTCTTTGAATCTACTTGCTAGCTGTGTAATCTTGTGCAAGTTTTTTGACTTGCATGAACCTCAGATTCCGTACCTCTAGAATGAGATAACAATACCTGCTTCCTTGTGGCTCTTGGGGTGAATTGAGATAACATACATAAGTTCCCCAGTGCCATTGCACCTGGTACTAAGCCCTGATTGGAGACTAGGAGAGAAGTGTTCATCAGACACCATAGACCACACACTCTGACTTAGAAATGAACTGGAAGAGACCTGTGTCCTTCTACATAGAGTAAGCCTTGTTTTTAAACAGTTGGATCTGAATGCCTTTCACACATTAAGCTGTCTTCTAGTCAGGAAGCTGAGGATGTTTATTAGATTATCTCTTGATGGCCTCGGGATGAGTTGTCCTGGAAAGTCCAGTAATGTGGGAGCCTGGCCTCTGGGGGACCTAGATGTTTCTTATCCAGCGCTGAGGCCACCAAGTCATCATCCTCTCATCCTCTCAACAGACTGTTTTGTCTTTGCCTTGACAGTTTGACATGAAAGGCAGAAAGACAATTCCCCAACTTGCCATGAAGCCGGCTCAGTCTCAGATCACATCCGCCTCCGAGCCCCAGCTTAGCTCCAAGGAGGTCATCCCTCTGAGCCACTAAGCAGACCATGTTCAGTCTAACTTTGCCTCTAATTGTGCACTGACCCTTCTCCACACTCAGGGGAAACTTCAGACTAATCAGATTAGAAAATGTCTCATTCCCATTCCCCTCTCCCTCCAAATATGCCCTGCCACGATTTGGGTCACATGCTTGATGTTTTGCATCATCTCCGCAGATTCCTTTCAAAGACGGCCCTAATTCCTAACGGGCCCATCAGCCTGCAGCTTACATTTATATTCTGCATTCTTATTGTTCCCCACAGACTCCACAGGGCTTTCCAGAGCTTTGACCAGACTCTCTTTCTGCACAGCCCTCCTGTGGCATGCTAAACCAGAGCCCCTCTGACGTCTACAGTCTCCCGTGGGAGACAGGCCCAGAGTTTGTTGACTTGGTTCAGCACACACTCTGCCAAGGGCAGTTTTACCTGCCTTGGGATTGAGTTGGGCAGCTGGTGAGCAGGTGTAGAGCCCCGCCGCTATGTGAATTCAGATCAGGAGATGGAAAACTATATGGCTATAGATTCAGATGATTTCTTTCACCTGGGGATTGTTACTTGTATATTTCTCCTGACCCTGCATTTGGGTATTAAGATTTCCCTTCTACTCCATTTCCATTTTGATTCTGATTCAGTTAGGTCTCTTCCTTATTAGCACAACTCATGCTGGAATCAGGACTTCAGAATCTTTTCACATCTGGTTACCCCAGCCCCCATCAGTCTGTGCTGTGGAAACCAGTATGACGGGCAAGAGTCCGCCTGCAATGCGGGAGACCTGTGTTCGATCCCTGGGTCGGGAAGATCCCCTGGAGAAGGGAATGGCTACCCACTCCAGTATTCTTGCGGGGAGAATCCCATGGACAGAGGAGCCTGGTGGGCTACAGTCCATGGGGTTGCAAAGAGTCTGATGTACCTGAGCGACTAACACATACACAGCCGTTTATGAGGTCACCTTCCTTACCAAACAGTCATTTCACTAATGCACAGAGCATCAGATGTAAATGTTTGATGTAGTGATAGCTATTACCCACAATAGAAGTGACACTGTATTGAAACAGTGCCTAGGACCCTGGAATATTTTGTAAATCCTTGAGCACATTAAAAGGTACATTTTTGTTGATGGTAGGCATGATACCTCTTTTCTTGAGGAGGCTGTCTCACTGAATAAATGTACTTCAGCCCCAGATAGAATTAGAATAACAACCCCCTAAGATACCCTCAACCTTTGTTTCTATCTCAGGCCCAAGGGGTAGGGCCGATATCTCATTTAACCCTGCAGTCCCAGAGATGCGTCCCATGCTATTACACTGGGCTGGGGGGAGAAACACGTGGAATTTATACCTATCAGAGCTGCCTCTGAAGTCTAGCCCTACTGTATTCTGCCCAAGTGATCCCTGTAAATGGACTAAACCCCACTGAGCCCTCATTTGGGTCTTAAGGTTTCCTCAGAACTAATAAGCAAGAAATTCTGGTTCTCAAACCATAAGAGGTGGGGAGAATTCTGAGGTCATTCCATTCTCTCTTCCTGGTGGACCTGGGGAGTGAAGAGGCACCCTCCTCCCCTGACTGTGGCCTTCTGAAGCGGGAATTGGAAGTCACACTCTTTCCCCAGCAGCTCTGCCCCAAGCTAGTCTTTTACAGTTGGCTTTGGGTTCCACAGAATGCCTTAGGACTGGCCTCCCAGGAGAGCTGGTGCCTCATCCAGAAATATTAGTTAAAATGGAAAAAGTTACCAGGGATTTCAGATCATCTTATTATGCTCTACCCAGCCTCTCTCCCTGTTCCCCTCGCAGAGGCATGGTTGGGGCTCAAGTAATTTCACCAACAGTACCTGGCCATGAAGCTGAGGGGCAGGGGGTGAACCATGTGCTTGCTCACGTTGCAAAGTGTTTGGTGCCCTGGGAAGTTTTGAGAGGGAAACCCCTTTCTCTCCCTGTTCATCTCTTCTCCCTCTCTTCTCTCTCACTCCCAACCCTGACACAGATGATTTCTACTTTTTCAAATATAAGGCAATTTGGTCCCTAAGTAGATCTGTGCTAGGAGCACAATTGGAATTTAGAAGCCTGGTGATTTGAGATCACAGAACTTAATTCATCGGCACCCTGGGCAGTGCCACCTTGCCAGCTCCTAAGTTGTGACCAACTGGCAACAGCGGCCCGGAGCTCCACTTTTTTCCCCCTCAAGTGTCTGGTCTTTAAGACTCCTACCAGGTGTTTCAGTGTGCACCCTGGGGCTTGTTGGGTAATGAACTGAAACCAAACCCAAGCAAGTGAGTCAAACATGTCTTCACTACCCTCGCTCACTTTCAGCCCTGGTCATGCTGCCAGCCTGCTCCCCTAAGTTATGAGATGGTCTTTGTGGCAGAGGGGAACCTAAGTTACTCTGGTGCAGAATACAGCTGCTGCTGCGCCTGTTACCTCCAACAACCTGGCAAACATATCAGTGCATTCCCCATGCATCCAGTTGTGACTGCTGCCCCCTGCAAGCCATCGATGGTCCTTTGCCACAAAAACATGTCCTTTAGTTTGTGTAGGGAAGGAAACGGTGGCTTGCCTGAGTATCAAAGGGAAAGAAGAATTTATGGAGGCTTTAGGAAAACACTTCAGCACTGTGAGCTAGGACTTTAAAGTAAGCAGGCTGACTTTTTAACAAGCTTAGGCACACTTAAAAGCCAAAATTAGTGTTGCCCTTTAGGGCAGTCACCCTGGAAGGCTGTGCACTCATTCCAACAATATTGCCATACAAAGCTCTTCTTTGGAATTGCCCTCACAGCCTTTTCAAAGGAATTTCCTCCAGAGTGGCAAATCTTCATCCTTTTACTGTGAATCAGAGTCTTAGCAAGAGTCAAATATTGTTTGGCAAGGAGAGAAGTAGTGGAATCAGGTAGAGAAAGAGGATGCTCACATTTTTTATCAGAAGCATAGCGTGACCCTGAAGTAAGAGAGATCCATCTTCTATATGACTCATAGGCTTCCCCAAAATATTTTGAAAGGATGCATAGGATTTGGTGAATGATGACCTGCAGTGGTCAGGAGACAGGGAGGACCCTGGGGAGATAATATTCAGGGGAAATTGACCTACTTGTCCTCTCTCCCCTAAGAGTTGAGCCTGTCTCCATCTCTAAACTGCTCCTCCTCATCTCCTTCTCCTCCAACCTGGAGGGCTCCTTTGTATCCTGTTCTTGTCTCTCTGACAACCTCATCTGACAGTAGCATATAGTAGATATAGGGTATAGTAGCAAATGGAGGCGTGAAAAATCTCATGCTCTCAGTGGTCCAGGCGGGGAAGCTCTGTGCTGTGTTTTGGAGCTGGAGAAAGACCAGAGATGATTCCCTTATCAGTGTGCTCCAAATGAGGGTGCTCCTGCCTTTCTAAGTCTGATGCATGAATTGACCACCTGGGAAAGCACTCTGCACTGTCTCATCTGCTTTTCACACTTCTTACATTTTCATTTATGCCGAATGGATACATGCTTATAGTAAATAAAATAAATCATTCTAAAAAACCTTACTCTGACAAGAGCAGTTTCCAGCCACATCTCTCCCCACCTCCCAGACCCATTCTCAAGAAATAGCCTTTCGGTCTTTCTAGTTGTTTCTACAGAACTTAAAATAGCATGTACATTCTGCTATTTCTGTATTTCTCATTTTTAGATACTAGTACTAATTTCCTGTTATGATGCTTGAGAATTTAGTATAATATTGATTCCCATTACTGGTGTTCTTCTGGATGCTCTTAGAATCATGTCTTTATTCCTGATGTTCTGGAAATTCATGATAGGGCCTTGTTGAGTGTGTGTCTCTGTGTGTGTGTGTGTGTGTGTGTGTGTGTGTGCGTGCGCGTGCGTGTGCGCACCTATATATAGATTGTGCTTAACAGTTTATGGGCCCTTCTAGTCTGGAGACTCTGTCCTTTGGCTCAGAGAAATTTTCCATTAATTTTTAAATTATTTCCTCCCATCTTTTTTCATGTTTGTCTTGTGAGAACTCCTATCATTAAGATTTTGGCTCTCTTGAATCTGGATTAAGTTTTTATTTGTCATTAGGATGTCCTTACCAAGGGGTTTCCTCAGATTTACATTCCACCCTTTCTACTGCATCTTTTTACTGCTATCATATTTTTTATTCCAAGAGCACACTTTTGGTTCCTTTTTTGTAGTCTTCTGTTCTTTTTTCATGGGTGTAATATATCCTATTATGTCACATCTTTCCCTCTGCTACCTGAATTTTCTTTGTCCCCTGATAGCTTTTTCCCCCTGTTACTGCTTTGACTTCTGCCCTTAATGTTGGAAGCTTTTGGGGGTGGGTCTTCTTGATTAGTGGGTTTCACTGCGTGTGTCATCTCCTAGCCTTCACTTTCATTAGGGAATCCCCAGAAGCCACAATCTGGAGATCTCTCAGGGCCACTCAGAGCATCGAGAGAAGAATCCTATTTTCTCCTGCAGGGTTAGGAGGGAAGTGGGTTAGGGAAAAGGAGGAGAAATTAAGCACAGCCACTGATGTTCTGAAAACAGGAAAGGGGAAGGAAGGGGTCTGAGAGACCCAAGTTCAGTGGGTAATGTTCTTCTCTAACCTCCATTGTGCTTCATCTACCCAAGACTAGAGCTTCTTTAGTTTAATTTCTCTGAAGAAGAAGCCCCAATCCCCTACAGTGAAGAGTCCAGTGTACAAGGACAGATTCTTGAGGGTCCAGCTGCTCTTGCTGTTTTCAGGCTTTCAAACAGCCCTTGTTTTCAGTACCCCATCTTATCCCTGGGGCTTCCCTCATAGCTCAATCAGTAAAGAGTCTGCCTGCAATGCAGGAGACCTGGGTTTGATTCCTGGGTCAGGAAGATCCCGTGGAGAAGGAAATGGCAGAGGAGCCTGGCAGGCTACATTCCATGGGGTCACAAGAGTCAGACACAACTTAATGACTAAACCACCACCACCTTATCCCTCGGTTTCCCTGGTGGCTCAGTCAGTGAAGAATCTACCTGCAATGCGGGAGACCTGGGTTTGATCCCTGGGTTGGAAAGATCCCCTGGAGGAGGGCATGGCAACCCATTCCAGTATTCTTGCCTGGAGAATCCTCATGGATAGAGGAGCCTGGCGGGCTGCAGTCCACGGGGTTGCAAGGAGTTGGACACAACTGAGCAACTAAGCACAGCACCTTATCCTTGCCTTTATTGGAACCTGGAGTCTACAATCGCTCAGCCTCTCAGCAGTTTTGTGGGCCACATTGCCTAATCTCTTAAGTGTCCTCCCTGTCTCTGCCATGGACATTTGGAGTTCAGCTTCCCTTCCTCAGCTGTGCCAAGTCAGTTATCACATTGTGATTTCCATCTTGCAAAAGATTTTGAAATTTCTTATCTACTGTTGCCTTTTTTCCACCAGCTATCTTTGTCATTGCAGGATACTACCTACTTCTATTTCTCTATTGTCATTGGGTGAGATTTTGGTGGGAAAAGGAGATAATTATTTGTGAGCAACTCATTGTGATTTACTGCCATCCTACCCACTTCCCAGGAGCAAAGGATTCTCCCAGGAAGCACTGCATAATTTTATCTCTTTTCATTGAAAGATTCTTTGTTATTTTTCTCTCTTGCTCCTTTTGGGGAGATTCTCACCTCCAATGAAATCCTCACAGACAAAACTGAAAAGAGAAACTTGGAGTATTTTACCACATTGTGCTTAGTCACTCAGTTGTGTCTGACTATAGCCCACCAGGCTCCTCTGTCCATGAGGATTCTCCAGGCAAGAATACTGAAGTGGGTTGCCATGCCCTCCTCCAGTGGATCTTCCCAACCCAGAGATCGAGTCCAGGTTTCCCACTTTGCAGACGGATTATTTACCATCTGGGCTGCCAGGGAAGCCCAAGAATACTAGAGTAGGTAGCCTATCCCTTCTCCAGGGGATCTTCCTGACCCAGGAATAAAAGCGGGGTCACCTGCATTGCAGGCAAATTCTTTACCAGCTAAGCTGTTTTATCACATTGAAGTGAAGTGAAGGAAAAGTCGCTCAGTTGTGTCTGACTCTTCACAACCCCATGGACTATATAGTCCACGGAATTTTCCACGCCAGAATACTGGATTGGGTCGCCGTTCCCTTCTCCAGGGGATCCTTCCTGACCTAGGAATCGAACCTAGGGTCTCCTGCATTGCAGGTGGATTCTTTACCAGCTGAGCCACCAGGGAAGCCCAAGAATACTGGAGTGGATAGCCTATCCCCTTTCCAGCGGATCTTCCTGACTGAGGAATCAAACTGGGGTTTCCTGCATTGCAGGGAGATTCTTTACCAGCTGAGCCACCAGGGAAGCCCAAGAATACTGGAGCTGATAGCCTATCCCCTTTCCAGCGGATCTTCCTGACTGAGGAATCAAACTGGGGTTTCCTGCATTGCAGGGAGATTCTTTACCAACTGAGCTATCAGGGAAGCCCATTTTATCACGTTAGCTCATCTCTTTCCTGAGGCCTGGCTTTGGGACTTTGGAAAGATTAAATCTTTCAAACATTTTTCCTCAAAAAAATTTTAGACATCATTACTAAGCTGTGTATGTACTCTTTGATTAACACCATTTGATTCTCCCCAAATATAATCTGAGTCAAAGATAGCTTCCCAAATATCTTTTGAGATGGGTGAATGGTTAGATTGTGTTGAGTCAGACATTATCATGAGTTGGGCAGGGAAAAGTGCTAGGGGCCCAGGGTTGACAGGTGATCATAAGCAAATATCAGACAGATTGGTAAGGAAGTCTGATAATAGGACTTCAGTGGTGACTTCCAGAAGTTTTCCTGTACCATCTAGTGCCATAATATGGAGCAAATATAGACTTACTTAGGCATGGGGACTCAGTTAAATAAGTGGAAGCAGGAAGGCCTTTCTGAGGAAGTAACATTTGAATGGAGACTTTCCAGACAAAGGGCCCAGAACGTGAAAATGCCTTGCATTGCTGGGAACAGTCTTGGTATGCTCAGAGAGCATGAAGAAAGCAAGTGGACCTGGAAGATGGTGAAGAGGGAGAGACATTTCAGATGAGATCAGAGAAGTCAGTTGGGGACCAGATTATATGTGTGTTTTATAAACCCTGGTAAGGAGTTCAGCTTGTGTTCTAAGTGGATTGGAAAGTCACTGGAGAGTTGTCAGGGAGGAAGTAACTGATCCAATCTTTGGTTTAGAAAGACCATTCTGGTGGAGGATGGTCTGCAGTCAGGTAAGAGTAGAAGCAGCAAGACCACGATATAAAAGCTATTCCTGTAACCCAGGTCAGAGATGATGGTGGCTTATTAGAATAGAAAAGATAGAGAAAAATATACTTGTGATATGCTTAGGTGTTAAAGCCTACAGAACTGGTTAGTGGACTGTATATGAGGGGTGAAGTCAGATGTGATTCTAAACCTGTTTCATAGTCTTTTGACTGGTTTCCAAATCACTGGGATATTATACTTCTGAAACCTCTAGGATTCAATACGTGCCTCCGGTCGTGATGGGAGTTTAGCAACAATTAGACTCTGTATTGTAGGAACAGTTGGGTATCGTTTTTGCTTTGGCTCCATCCCATCCTTCTTTCTGGAGTTATTTCTCCACTGATCTCTATTAGCATATTGGGCACCTACTGACCTGGGGAGTTCATCTTTCAGTGTCCTATCTCTCTGCCTTTTCATACTGTTCATGGGGTTCTCAAGGCAAGAATACTGAAGTGGTTTGCCATGCCCTTCTCCAGTGGACCACATTCTGTCAGACCTCTCCACCATGACCCATCCATCTTGGGTGGCCCCACACGGCTTGGCTTAGTTTCATTGAGATAGACAAGGCTGTGGTCCGTGTGATCAGATTAGCTAGTTTTCTGTAATTTTAGTTTCAGTGTGTCTGCCCTCTGATGCTCTCTTGCAACACTTACCATCTTACTTGGGTTTCTCTTACCTTGGGCCTTGGGTAATTCCTCTTGCACCACCGCTGGCCCCCAGCCCCCGGCCCGGCCTAGCCCCTCTCGGCCGCCACCCCCGGCCCCCCCCCGGGCCCCCCGCCCGGCCTAGGCCCTGTTGGCTGCCGCCCCCGGCCCCCGGCCCAGCCTAGCTCCTCTCGGCCACGCTTCTGCGCCAAGCCGTCGCAGTCGCCTCGCTTGTTGTCCTCAAGAATCCCAGACGAGCCCCCAAGATGAAAGGTTGTTGCTGGACCATGAAAAGACGGCCAGGATTCTTGGCCTCCGGAGGAGAAGAATTCAATCTGGGGCCAGAGATGAGGCTTGATCGCTCAGAGCTTTTGTGTGATAAAGTTTTATTAAAGTATAAAGGAGATAAAGAAAGCTTCTGACATAGGCATCAGAAGGGGGCAGAAAGAGTAACCCCTTGCTAGTGTTAGCAATGAAGTTATATACTCTCTAATTAGTTATTACACTGAATCAAAAGAATGGAATGTTAGGTCCATGAATCAAGGCAAATTGGAAGTGGTCAAACAGGAGATGGCAAGAGTGAACGTTGACATTCTAGAAATCAGCGAACTAAGATGGACTGGAATGGGTGAATTTAACTCAGATGATCATTATATCTACTACTGTGGGCAAGAATCCCTTAGAAGAAATGGAGTAGCCATCATGGTCAACAAAAGAGTCCAAAAGGCAGTACTTGGATGCAATCTCAAAAACGGTAGAATGATCTCTGTTCGTTTCCAAGGCAAACCATTCAATATCACGGTAATCCAAGTCTATGCCCCGACCAGTAACGCTGAAGAAGCTGAAGTTGAATGGTTCTATGAAGACCTACAAGACCTTCTAGAACTAACACCCCCAAAAGATGTCCTTTTCATTATAGGGGACTGGAATGCAAAAGTAGGAAGTCAAGAAACACCTGACGTAACAGGCAAGTTTGGCCTTGGAGTACAGAATGAAGCAGGGCAAAGGCTAATAGAGCTTTGCCATGAGAACGCACTGGTAATAGCAAACACCCTATTCCAACAACACAAGAGAAGACTATACACGTGGACATCACCAGATTGTCAACACCGAAATCAGATTGATTATATTCTTTGCAGCCAAAGATGGAGAAGCTCTATTCAGTCAGCAAAAACAAGACCGGGAGCAGACTGTGGCTCAGATCATGAACTGCTTATTGCCAAATTCAGACTTAAATTGAAGAAAGTAGGGAAAACCACTAGTCCATTCAGGTATGACCTGGATCAAATTCCTTATGAGTATACAGTGGAAGGGACAAATAGATTTAAGGGACTAGACCTGATAGAGAGAGTGCCTGATGAACTATGGACAGAGGTTTGTGACATTGTACAGGAGACAGGGATCAAGAAAATCCCCATGGAAAAGAAATGCAAAAAAGCAAAATGGCTGTCTGAGGAGGACTTACAGATAGCTGGGAAGAGAAGAGAAGCGAAAAGCAAAGGAGAAAAGGAAAGATGTTCCCATCTGAATGCAGAGTTCCAAAGAATAGCAAGGAGAGATAAGAAAGCCTTCCTCAGCGATCAGTGCAAAGAAATAGAGGAAAACAACAGATTGGGAAAGACTAGAGATCTCTTCAAGAAAATTAGAGATACCAAGGGAACATTTCATGCAAAGATAGGCTCGATAAAGGACAGAAATGGTATGGACCTAACAGAAGCAGAAGATATTAAGAAGAGGTGGCAAGAATACACAGAAGAACTGTACAAAAAAGATCTTCACGACCCAGATAATCACGATGGTGTGATCACTCACCTAGAGCCAGACATCCTGGAATGTGAAGTCAAGTGGGCCTTAGAAAGCATCACTACGAACAAAGCCAGTGGAGGTGATGGAATTCCAGTTGAGCTATTTCAAATCTTCAAAGGTGGTGCTGTGAAAGTGCTGCACTCGATATGCCAGCAAATTTGGAAAACTCAGCAGTGGCCACAGGACTGGAAAAGGTCAGTTTTCGTTCCAATCCCAAAGAAAGGCAATGCCAAAGAATGCTCAAACTACCACACAGTTGCACTCATCTCACATGCTAGTAAAGTTATGCTCAAAATTCTCCAAGCCAGGCTTCAGCAATACGTGAACCGTGAACTTCCAGATGTTCAAGCTGGTTTTAGAAAAGGCAGAGGAACCAGAGATCAAATTGCCAATATCCGCTGGATCATTGAAAAAACAAGAGAGTTCCAGAAAAACATCTATTTCTGCTTTATTGAGTATGCCAAAGCCTTTAACTGTGTGGATCACAATAAACTGTGGAAAATTCTGAAAGAGATGGGAATACCAGACCATCTGACCTGTCTCTTGAGAAACCTGTATGCAGGTCAGGAAGCAACAGTTAGAAGTGGACATGGAACAACAGACTGGTTCCAAATAGGAAAAGGAGTACGTCAAGGCTGTATATTGTCACCCTGCTTATTTAACTTCTATGCAGAGTACATCATGAGAAACGCTGGGCTGGAAGAAACACAAGCTGGAATCAAGATTGCCGGGAGAAATATCAATAACTTCAGATATGCAGATGACACCACCCTTATGGCAGAAAGTGAAGAAGAACTAAAGAGCCTCTTGATGACGGTGAAAGATGAGAGTGAAAAAGTTGGCTTAAAGCTCAACGTTCAGAAAACTAAGATCATGGCATCTGGTCCCATCACTTCATGGGAAATAGATGGGGAAACAGTGCAAACAGTGTCAGACTTTATTTTTCTGGGCTCCAGAATCACTGCTGATGGTGACTGCAGCCATGAAATTAAAAGACGCTTACTTCTTGGAAGGAAGGTTATGGCCAACCTAGATAGCATATTTAAAAGCAGAGACATTACTTTGCCAACAAAAGTCCATCTAGTCAAGGCTATGGTTTTTCCAGTGGTCATGTATGGATGTGACAGTTGGACGGTGAAGAAGGCTGAGTGTTGAACTGTGGTGTTGGAGAAGACTCTTGAGAGCCCCTTGGACTGCAAGCAGATCCAATCAATCCATCCTAAAGGAGATCAGTCCTGGGTGTTCATTGGAAGGTCTGATGTTGAAGCTGAAGCTCCAATACTTTGGCCACCTCATGCGAAGAGTTGACTCATTGGAAAAGACCCTAATGCTGGGTAGGATTGGGGGCGGGAGGAGAAGGGGACAACAGAGGATGAGATGGTTGGATGGCATCACCGACTCGATGGACATGAGTTTGGGTAGACTCCGGGAGTTGGTGATGGACAGGGAGGCCTGGCGTGCTACAATTCATGGGGTCGCAAAGAGTCGGACACGACTGAGCGACTGAACTGAACTGATCTGAACTCATTGTAGGAACGGACAGAGAAACTTCTTTCATTGGTGATCTCATTAAATCTTGCAGGCTGGTGGCTTTAAATACAATCTGTATGCTAATGACTGCCACATTTCTATCTCTAACTCAAACCTATTCCCTGAACTTCAGACTCATATACCCAACTGCTCACTTCCCATCAAAATGTAACACATCCAAAACCAAACTCCAGTTGCTCAAGCAAAACCCTGGGAGTTGTCCTGAATCCATTTCTATTCATTCTCCTCCTCACCTCCCCTATACACTATAAAATCTTTCAGGAATCCTACGCTCAAAATATATTCAGGCTTTACCGTTCCTCACTGCTCTCCACTGCCACCACTGTCATCAAAGCTGCCATTACCTCTTGCCCAGATTACTGCAGAAGACTGCTAAGCACCCTTGCCACTGTGGTCTTGCCCCTACATTGTCCCTGCAATATATCAACTAGAGTGATCTTCAGAAAATATAACACAGATCTCATAACTGTTCTCCACAATGTACTCCAATGGCTCTTAGCTGTCCATAGTATGAAAGTCAAAGGCCCTCCATGATCTCATTCTCTGATCTCAGCTCCTACTCAGAGTATTAGGGAGTACTTTTCTTCAAAGTACCATGCTAAAGGAAAGCTTCTTACAAAACATCTTTCATTGATTGAGTTTTAGTTCATCTCCCCCAAAACAGGCAAATAAAAGACATAATGGTCCTGCATTTTGTCTACAAACTATTCCATCAACAGATCATGTCCTTTCAAGGAGTTCAAATGATGAGTGAGCCAGAATTCACAGGATAAACAGTGGTAGGGGGCAGCATGTTGGAGCTGTCTCCCAGAAGCCTTGGCCAAAGAAAATGTACACAAAAAAATGACTGAATTCCCTTTCCCCTCTTCTGATCTCTCTGTTTATTCTACTTTGTTTAGGCTGATGAGTCTATGTAACTTCATCATGTAACATTTCATTTATTGCTGCTAATTTTTATTAGTTTATAAATGCGAGCTATTCTTTTCTTAATGCCTGGGGGGAAAAAAGCCTTTTGACTGATTATGAGTTATTTTTTTTCCTGCTTCTGTTATCACTGAGTTTTCTTATAATTAATTATCCTCTGTTCTTCCTTGCAACAGTAACTTGCATGCCTCACTTGCTTGTTGGGGGCCGGAGGAGGGGGAGCACGTTGAGTTAGAGGTGCTGAGAGAAGGGCCGGAACCTGGAGAAGGGTGCTCATTGAGGTATTACAATAAGAAGTACTTTGTGTTTGGGACATTATAGCAATTGCCTTGAAAATTTGAGGTCTAATGGCCAGAACTCTATTATGGTTAAGAATAAACTTACGACAATGTCTATAATTAGGAAATGGTAGTCAACTAGATTAGTTATTTTTGACCTATAGCTTTATGATGAAAGTTAATCATTTGTGTTTTTTTTGTTTTCAAAATGAAAATGGACTTAAATTTTTCTGGTTATAAATTTAAAAGAATGCAAATTATACAGAAAAGTCTAAAGAAAAAGCAACAATTATAATCTCTCTGCCAAAGATAGCTATTCTTAATACTTCTGTGTATTGTTACTGGACTTTTTAAATGCTGTTTTGTACAAATATAAACCTAAAGTGAGATCATAACTCTGCATTCTATTTTATAACCTCTTTTCCACTCAACAATATATTATTAACATATTTCCATGATAACATATATGGATCTATTGTTGTTGTTCAGTCGTTCAGTCATGTCCGACTCTTTGCAACCCCATGGACTGCAGCACACCAGGCTTTCCTGTCCTTCACCGTCTCCCGGAATTTGCTCAGACCTATGTCCATTGAGTTGGTGATGCCATCCAACCATCTCATCCTCTATCGCCCCCTTCTCCTGCCTTCAGTCTTTCCCAGCATCAGGGTCTTTTCCCGTGAGTCAACCCTTTCCATCAGGTGGTCAAAGTATTGGAGCTTGTGCATCAGCCCTTCCAATGAATATTTTAGGGTTTATTTCCTTCAGGATTGACTGGTTTTATCTCCTTTCAGTCCAGGGGACTCTCAAGAGTCTTCTCCAACACCACAATTTGAAAGCATCAGTTTTTCAGCGCTCAGCCTTCCTTGTGGTCCAACTCTTACATCCATACATGACTACTGGAAAAACCATAGCTTTGACTTGATGGACCTTTGTTGGCAAAGAATGTCTCTGCTTTTTAATATGCTGTCTAGATTGGTCATAGGTCCTGGGGATACTTTGGTGAATTAGATGTGTGAGGTCTCTGCTCTCAAAGAGTTTGCAGCCTGGAGGCTTAGAAACAGAATATAAAGTAATAAGAAATAAGAAAAATATCAGTATTGAAGCACTTCTAATATTATATTTTCATGGTGGATTTAAGCTGGCATTTTGGTCCTTAATTCTATAGATTGACTCAAATCATATAATTATATTTTTAGGTTTGAAGACAGTGAAAAACAAATAAATTATGAGTCATTTTTCTGTGCCCTGAACTGGAGAGTGAATCCAATGCCTGCATTGGAAGCAGTGTCGTACATTAAAGAGGTAAAATTAACAATAATACCTGTTTTAAAAACCAGCCATAGCTACCTCCCTTGCATTTTTAACATCCTTTATCTTAAAATTATTTTTTAATGTAGAATATTAACATCAGTGCTTTTGGAAAGAGCACTGTGTATTTCTGAGTATTTGTGTTAAAGGCTAATTGACTTTCCATGCTGAGCGAACATCTGCTGTGTAAGAGTGTGATTTTTCTTATGCAACTGAATGTTTTTTAACCTAAGTCACACCCCATTATATGGAAAATAGGATAATAGGTTACAGTTATAAGTAGATATAAACACTGTTATCAGGGGATTCTGGTAATATCATCATAAACCACAAGAGCAAACCTCAAATGGTGCATATGTCAAGAATCCCCAGTTTGTCTGAGACGGTGCACACAGGTTTGCCTTGGGTGAAGCAATATTGTGTGGAGATGCATATTTCCTAGTGGGGCCAAATTCGAAATAGAAATTCAGTAGAAAAATGCTTGGTTAGGGAAAACAAAGTTCTTGTGATCAGATGATGCTCTCAACATTGTGGAATTGTCTGAATTCTCTAAGATCTCTTTGGACCAATTGTCTTTAAGGAGTGGGTGGGTGGGTGGCGGTTTGTTTATGTTTTAACATGCTCCAGAAATTGATTTTCTTGGGAAAGTCCCTTGATAAAGCAAATGTCATGTGGTCTATACTCTCAGAAAGGAGGCATTTATTCCTCCCGGTCTCTGCTGACCAGCTCATTCTGGCCTGAACTGGTCTAGTGCCCTTGGGGAGTTCCCTCAGGCATGCAGCTCTTCTGGAGTGTCAGACAGCCTTAGAACTTCCAGATGATGGGGAAACACTGGTAGCCTTTGGAGTTAAACAGAGCTGGGCTTAAATTCTGGCCCTGCTGCTTACTTAGCTCAGTGACTTCAGGGATAGTTACTTAACTCATTAGTTTATGAATTTAATTCTCAGACAAATCACATTTAAGTATCCACTCTCAGCAGGTTTGGTGCTCTGCCCTGGAGTCTAGAGACAGTCATTTTTGCCACCTTGAGGAGGGTCAGGGGGACAGGAAGTCTTAGAGGAGGTGACACTGGAAATTTCGATGATGAATAGTAAGAGTTAGATAGGAAGAGTGGCATGGTATGCCCAGTGGCCTTCCCAACAGAGGCTCTGGGGCAAGGGGCAGCATAGCTCTTGGTCAGAACAGGGAAGAATTGGTGCGGCTGGGATGAAGGCCCAAAGAGGGAGGAGAGGAGAGGGATGAGGCTGGAGATAACCTCATGGGTGAGGTTTGCATATCATCCTGCAAAGTCTGGAGACCATGAACAAATGTCCAGGAAGAGAGTGACATGATTAGGTATGCCCTTTAAAGGGCCCTTGCTCTGTTTGGGCAGTGGGTAGATTGGAGAGAGGACAAGGAGACAAAAAGACCCCTTAAGAGGCTCTCTGATGATCCATCATCTCCATAGCAACAGCACATACTTAAAACATTTACTGTGTGTCAAGCTCTCTTCTAAGACCTCAAAATCTATTTGCTCATTTAATCCTCAGAGCAACTTTCTGAGGGTAGATACTTTTATCATTCCCGTTTTAGAGATGAGGAAGTTAGAAGAAAAGCCAGTGTATGGTAGAGTGAGAATTTTAACTCAGATCTGTTTTACCACAAAGAATGAAAAAGGAAAAAATCATTTAAATATAATTATTATTGAAGATACTGGATTTAATTCACTAAAGTTACTGTCACAAAAACAAGTTAATACTGTCATTTGGTAACCTTTTAAGTGTTAACCGCTCAGTTGTGTCTGATTCTTTGCGACCTCATGGACTATAGCCTGCCAGGCACCTCTTTCCATGGAATTTTCCAGACAAGAAAACTGGAGTGGGTTGCCATTTCCTCCTCCAGGGGATCTTCCACCCGGGATTGAACCCACATCTCCTGCATTGCAGGCAGATTCTTTATCATCTGAGCCACCAGGGAAGTCTCTTTTAATTTCTTAGCCACACAAATATGTAATTTTTACATGTAAAAGGAACAATGATGGATAGAGTTTATGTTCTACATTTTCATTTAATGTTACAGTGTTCTGTGTTGGATAGCATCCATTTGTCCCACTGGGACTTTGCTCCAGCCCTGTCTACCCTGCTCTGAGTCCTAGGCAGCTGATTTGTGAGCTTCATCAGTGGGTCCCCTAGCCCTCTGGCCTCC
The DNA here is from genome assembly GCA_024291935.2 of Okapia johnstoni. Taxonomy (NCBI): domain Eukaryota; kingdom Metazoa; phylum Chordata; class Mammalia; order Artiodactyla; family Giraffidae; genus Okapia; species Okapia johnstoni. The sequence goes on along the minus strand of CM044305.1, from coordinate 35,351,826 downwards.
AGTTGGGGGAGCCATTGGGATGCACCAGCAGGAGAGTGGAGGGTGGGAGGAGAAAAAAGTCATCTCCCTCCCTGACTGCTTCCTCCTCCAAGGTCCACAACACCTGTCTGGAGTTTCTCTCCATGTAGCTGCAACTACCCTCATGTGCCCCTTGACCATCAAGTGGTGGTAATGGCTCCTTGAGGGTCTGGAGGATCCCTTGTTGGTTTTCCTGAACACTTCCCACAACATTGTAAATAGTCATTTTATTAAGCTCTTCTCAATTTACATAGTCTGCATATATCCTCTATTTCTTTTGTGATCCTGAGTGATACACATACTTATTTTTGCTAGCTAGCAACTACCTTTGTTGTTTTTCTCCTCACTTTCTCCTTCTCTCCTTTTCTATTCCACCCAATCCATCACCCAAATGTTTGCCTATGCATTGGTGTTTCATCATTTTAATGCACAGAAATATGATTGTACCACATGCATTTTATCTGCTGTGTGTTTTTCTTAATTGTAAACCATGGGACATTTCTCTAGTTTAATATGTGTAGACCTAAGCCATTCTTTAATACTGTAGTATGAGTATGGAATAATTTATCCATCCATTTCTCTATCACTAGGCATTCACGTTATTTTTACATTTTTGCCTCTGAAAATATGTGGTATCTTATTGCTTTAATTTTTATTTTCCTGATGACTGTTGAATTTGAATGAAATTTAATTACCTTTTGGTACTACAGCCTACAGTAAGAAAGACATTTTTCCATAGCAACCCAGCATGCACATATACAATAGAACAAACGTTTCATGAAAAAATATTATTCTAACTACATGCAGTGATGTATGATCTTTCTTTTCTTTCCTTTCTATTCCTTTCTTTCTCCCCACCTTCTTTCTTTTTTTTGAATATAGTCCATTACCCATTAAATTGATTTAAGGACCTGCAAAAGGATCACCACCTACATTGGAAGGAGAGTCACTGTGTGGAAAAGCCAAAAATCTACTTTCCCTTTAGCCACCCCTCCCCCATTTCATCTTTTACCTACTGTCTTCTGGGATAGTTATTGAGCAGTGGGCCTCAGGTTCTTTAGAGAGAGCATGTGAAACAGAAGGTCTGGAATCATAGGAAGCTGAACTCAAATCCTTAGCTCTATGATCGACTAACTGGGTCACTTCATGTAACTGAGTCAACCTTTCAAGTTTCCCCATCTCAGAAATGGAGGTAAGAGTAGTGCTTATGTCAGTACACATGAGACAGTTATTACAATTCCTACCCCACAGTAACAGCTTACATGGTGGCTGTTACTATTGTTTGTAAAATGGTGATCTCTTAAGTTCTGAAGTCAGGGGGCTGGGCCCTGAGCTGTCAAGTTCCAAAGCTAAGATCAGTGATTCTATCCTTAAAGGTAAGAGTTAGAACAGCTACAGAATAGGCATGTAGCATCAGAAAGGGCCTGTGCTTCAGCAGTAAGTAGACTCTTCCAGTTGTTAACTCATTTATGGTGAGAACTTTACTCTTAAGGTCTCTTGTCATCCCAGAGGACTAAGCCTGGAAACAGTTCAGTCTTCAGGAGACATTTGGAAGGGGCTGTTCTTTTCCAGCCAGTTTAGAAATAAAAGGAAGAACATAGATATAAAATGGCACCTGACCGATTTAACCTTTAGTAAGAATTTAACTAAACTGCAGAGTCTGAAGCACTCTGGTACTCCTAAGCTTGTTATCATTTCATTAAAGAAGATACTAGATAGCCTGGGAATGTTACCAGTGAGTCTGTAATCTATGTGAAAAGATGTACTGTGAATGGGTTGACCATAATATTGCATAGTTCAGACAGCAGAATGAGCCATGGAAAGTGTAGTATCTCCTGAACCATACAAGTGTACATAAATGTTAATATCTAATAATGTCAAGGCTATGGTTTTTCCAGTAGTCATGTATGGATGTAAGAGTTGGCCTATAAAGAAAGCTGAGCACCGAAGAATTGATGCTTTTGAACTGTGGTGTTGGAGAAGACTCTTGAGAGTCCCTTGGACTTCAAGGAGATCCAGCCAGTCCATCCTAAAGGAGATTAGTCCTGGGTGTTCATTGGAAGGACTGATGTTGAAGCTGAAACTCCAATACTTTGGCCACCTCATGCGAAGAGCTGACTCATTTGAAAAGACCCTAATGCTGGGAAGGATTTAGGGCAGGAGGAGAAGGGGATGATAGAGGATGAGATGGTTGGATGGCATCACTGACTCAATGGGCATGGGCTTGTGTAGACTCCGGGAGTTGGTGATGGACAAGGAGGCCTGGCGTGCTGCAGTTCATGGAGTCACAAAGAGTCGGACACGACTGAGTGACTGAACTGAACTGAACTGAGGCCCTGAGGCACAATGGGTCAGAGCTATGTCACAGGTTGGCTTCTCCAGGAAGCAGATGGACTTTAATGTGCAGGATGTTTATTTGGAAATGTCCTTGGTATCAATACCTGTGGGAGGGAGAGGGGGACATAGGAGTGGACAGAGGAAGAATTGAGCTTTGATGCATGTCCAAAGGCAGCCTTTGCTGGTTCACAGGGAACTCTGGAGCTAGAATGGCTTCTCAGAGCCATCCTGAGTTAGTTAGGCCAAAATGACCTGGACTTTTTTCTTATGTGTTGGTTTAGAAAGGGTAAGTGAAGTTCAGTCACTCAGTCGTGTTCGACTCTTTGCAACCCCATGGACTGCAGCACACCAGGCTTCCCTGTCCATCACCAACTCCCAGAGCTTGCTTAAACTCATGTCCATCGAGTAAGTGATGCCATCCAACCATCTCATCCTCTGTCATCCCCTTCTCCTGCCTTCAATCTTTCGTAGCATCAGGGTCTTTTCCAATGAGTCAGAAATTGAATTAGAAATGAGTTAGAAAGGGTAGCATGGCTCTTTGAAGTCAAGACAGCTCTGTAGCTGGAGTCCCTGAAGGGTCTTCTAGAGGCTAGACCACCAAGTCCTTACTCAAGAGCATTATAGATGGATCATGTCTTGGCAGCCAACCACTCTTGATTGTTCTTGGTATAAACTGGGTGCCTGGCCTGTGGCACAGCCTTCTCCATGCACCTGCTCCTCTGTTACTCTCTGAGCTTTCACCCGTGTCAGGGAACTGACGTGCTAGAAGATGCCATGGTTATGGAAGAGTAAGTGGTTATACTCGAGGAGTTGGACCAGATGCGTAGGTCTGTGGGGCCCACTCAGGCAAAGAAAACCTTTCACTTAGAGCTTTGAGGATTGCCAATACTTAGAGAGTCTGCTGTAGCCAAAACACTGAATGTGGGACTTTAGGACAAGATCCACCAGGTTGTGAAAGTGACCCAGCCTTGATTGTGACGTGACAGATTAAAGTTCTGTTGAGAACAAGGAATGGCAGGCTGAGCTCCTGTGTGGAAGCATGGCCCTGGTGGAGGCCAGCAGTGGGGCAGCTGCATGCTTCCCCCAGTGTATGAGCTGGACAAGTCAGCTCTGGCTGAAGTTCCAGAGGTATCACGAACACCTCTCTAGAAGTTACTGGCACCAGCCACCAATCAGAACCTGGGTGGGTAGCTATACTCTTGGGCTGATCATTGTCCACTTAACAGGGTGTCTTCCCTGAAATGGGGATCTTACTGAGAAATGAAAAGAGACTGCAAAGCTGATGAAAGCTAGGCAGGTCCCAGTACTAGATTCAGCACCAGTTCTGTTTGCATCAGCATGAATGGATAGGGTGGATGGTAGGGGTGGGGATTTGGGACACCTTCCCAAGCTTGATTAACTGCAGTGAATGGGAGCAGTGAGGAACCAAAAAAAGAGGAACAGGGGCATGAGCTTTAGCTAACCAGAAGCAGAGTAGGGGAGTGGTCTGCTACACAAGACTAGGGATTGGAAGGGCAACATATCAGGGAGCTCTAGCAGGGAGGCTCCCAGAACAGGGAGCACAGTGCTGGGTAATCCTGGGGTTAGGACTGTTGAGCAACCAGAGAGGGCCCGTCAGCAGGCTTGAACTAAAACCTTCAGCCCTGGCCAGGGGAAAGAGCAGGCTGAGTCCCTGTACCACTGAGGTTCTAGCTCGAGACTCACAGCTCTTATAGAGGAGTCAGAATATGGATTTAATACAGAGGCTATTGACAGAGGAGTGTGTAGGGTCAGGGGAACCAATTTGGGCAGTGAAGAGCTCAGGGCCTAGCTGGAGTGGGAAGCCTTTACTCTCCCTAGGTCTGGAGAAGCAGGAAGGGACTGGTCTTATTGGAGCCCAGTAGAAGTGCTGGAGCAGTGGCAGCAGGTAGGGAGAGAGCAGGGAGAGAGGAAGAGGAATCCATACCCCTATCTCTCGCTGCTTCCCATTGGCTGGACCCACCCGGAAGGCAGAGAACGAGGAAGCTCAAGAAGTGGTGCAATCTACAGAGGTCAGCCTTCCATGGCAGAGAGCTTGGTGTGAAGGGCAGAAAATGGGTCTTGGGGGACAAATGGAGAAAGAGCCAACACAATCTGTTGCCAGAGTAAAGACTTGGGCTCTGGTGAGCAAGCCTCACAGCCAACGTTTAAGGCCAAGTCCAGACTAACAGCTCCTGAAGTTTGGTCTGCTTGATGTCAGGACTGGTCCCTCTGACTCCAATAGGACTCACCTATGTGTGATCCTCACATACCATCAGCTGATAGAACTGGGGACCAACAACAAAGAAGCAGAATTCTCAGAGAGGACCGTGGTCGTAGCTAGCCCAGCTTTGATTTGGTGAGAACTTACCCTGTGTGGATGGGTAGAGACTGATTGTCACCCACCAGAACTGCTGACTGTGGCCTGTAGCCTGGATTCTCAGGAGCTGCCTTGGCCGGGCCTCTGCCTAGCCCCCACCTCAGCCATTGGAGCCCTAATTTAATTCTCACTCCATTGTGTGACTATCTATGGTCTCAGCATGTTGCCTGGAGCTGTCATGGCCTAGAGACCCCAATTCGATTCTATTGTGCTTGCTCACAGATGGTAGCTGTAAAACTGGCAAAAGAGGTCTCACTGTTTAGAGCCTGCCTGGTTAATCTCAGAGGTCACTTTTTAAAAAATAATGCTAAATCGGATCTCATATAAACTTTATAATTCACACTGTGTGACTGGTGTCTTATCTTTGGACGTTTCTGAGAAAAATTGAATATGGCTTCTTTTTATGATCACTGGCACTGCAGAAGCATTAGCAATTGGCTCTGAAGTTTTCTCTCGTCATGACAGGATGATATATAGCCTTGAAATTGTAGAATAGGGAACAGTAGGGTACACCTTGGTATCTGTCTTTGGATACCCCACTTCTTGAAGATCTTTTGGTATTTAGAGGGTGGAATACCCCATGGCATTTTATTTTCCCAACCGTATTGTGGCAATAAATATCATTACCAATTTATAGATAGTAAGCTAAGACTCAAAGGCATTCCTAAAGGTCTAGATTATATAGTCAAGGGCTAGTGCCAACTCTTTAAGCAAAGTTATGTCTAATATTTCAGGTTGAATTTAACAGTTGAAATAAAAGATTATTAACCATTCTCATTGATCTTCCCTGGTGTTGCAGATGGTAAAGAATCTGCCTGCAATGCAGGAGACCCAGGTTCAATCCCTGGGTCGGGAAGATCCTCTGGAGAAGGGAATGTATACCCACTCCAGTATTCTTGCCCAGAGAGTCCTCATGGACAGAAGAGAAGAGCCTGGTGGGTACAGTTCATGGGGTTGCAAAGAGTCGGACATGATTGAGCAACTAACACTTTCAGTCATTCTCATTAGATTTAAAAAATAACTGGTAAACACATACTGATTATGTAACAGAGGCAATGACCTAGTAGGGAACAATACTGCCAGAATCCACTGTCATTTAAAAGGTTTGATGATGTCTACTTGAATTGTATAAATAAGCTTATCACTAAAAAAAAAAATCGTGTCTCCTTTAAAACTTTACTTGCCCTGTAATGCAATTTCAAGGAAAGGTTTTCTTGTTTAAAAGTAACAACTTTCAGCTACACTCACACAGTTGACAACTCTACTGGAGCTTGGTGTAGGGCAAAGAAATGCAGTTGTGAAATATTGGCATTATAGTAAAGACAGAAATGGGATAAAAACACATAAACAAGTCTCCTGGTTTTATATATGGGATTTTCCTTATATCATTAGAATGCTCTTGATTATCTTAGCAAGTATTTGCAAAATTTCTTTCTCAAATTAATTTCAATTTGATTTTACTGAAATTTAATTGTTTTTATGATTTCTATCAACTTAATTTGATTATTTCTGAGGTCATATCAACCTAGCAGAAGAAAGAAACTCAAGAAAGCAGCTATTTCAGTTCCATACAGCACTGGATTTTTCTACAAACTCATAGATAAAAAACATCCTTTTTTTTTTTTTTATTGAGCGAAGAGGGAGTAATAGAGTGAAATCACTAACATGACTCTAGCAGCCTTACATTTGGGAGGAATAAAAATAACCTTGTTTCAGTGAAGCATGGAATTTAATTGGCTCCCGATCTTTTTCCCGCATGCATCTGGTGGCCAGTACTACAGTAGAAAATTCTAAGCTAGAAGGAGACATAATCCAATTAAATTTCCTTTTAAAAATGTCAAAGCAAATAAATCCAGGGCCTATGAGCTCACACACAGCTTTGCTGTTCTCACTGGGCAGCTGCTGTTTACTGGGTTTCTATCCAGTGCCATCTTTGCTTCCCATTTCAAGGATATGTGGTTTTACAGATTGGCAGCTACATTTTTTTTTTCCACCATTGATGAACAAGTAATTTATTGCCAACTTCTCTGACATCTTAAGTAGCTCCAGTGACAGCCAGATTGAAAGATGTCATGGGGCCCTCTTGCAGACAATGATTTCCAGCCATTTTAGAGTCATGATTTTGTATTACTGTTGAATTTTACTCTGCATCTACTAGTTCTTCATTCTTCCAGAATATGTTATGTGGCACATACTGTTTACTCTCCAGATTACATTGAATTTTGCTTTGAGATTTGGGTACTGTCTCTAGAGTTATCTGGCAGTCACACTGGAGACTCTGGATCCATCCACAGTTTGTCAAGCAGTTGCTTTGTTCCAAGCTGTACCGGGACTTTCATAGACATTCTGTTAATTTTAATAAATGCAAAATTGCATACTATCTTTGTTTGACTTCCTCTGGAAGCTGACTCAGAGACAACAGATTTGCGTGTAAATAGTTTTTTGGACAAAGTGAAGGGAATGCTAGCAAGGGAGCAGGGAAGTGAGAAATGGAAGAGCGGAAATATAAGACATATTATCAAACCAGTAAAAACAGGAATGACTGGGACTTAGTGTCTATGGGAACCACAGGGATCTAGTAACCTCATATGTACATCAGAGTTATCCCCTCTATCAACTCCTGTCAGTCATCGTTTGACAGCTGCTGCTGAAGTGGGGGGAAATAATGAATACCTAGGCACTTGTGGCACATCACGTGTGCATGCTAAGTCACTGCAATCTTGTCCAACTCTTTGTGACCCCATGGACTGTAGCCCGCCAGGCTCCTCTGTCCATGGGATTCTTTAGGCAAGAATACTGGAGTGGGTTGCTGTACCCTCCCTCCAGGGGATCTTCCCAACCCAGGGATCAAACCCGCATCTCTTGTGTCTCCTGCGTTGACAAGAGGGTCCTTTACCACTAGTACCACCTGGGAAGCCCCTGTGGCATGTCCCAAGGACAGCCAAAGCAGGCCTCAGAGGCCAAAGGGGAGCTCTCTGGCAGAGGAAAGCAGGTGCTGATGGTTGGAGGTTAGGTTTGTGTGCGCCAAAGTGGAAAGGGCGAGAGGATCAGAGGGGCGATGGCAGAACATCTGATACACACAGGTATTTAAGAGTCTGATCCTGCACCTTTAGGCAGGCTGTTTTACAGAAACACAAGCAGACTTATCCTCATCCAGAATAGGAGGGATTGACTGCTGCAGATGAACTGTCCTGTTGTAAAATCACCATGCAGTTATTTCCACTTAAAACTTATGTGTGGTGCTGGGAAACAATATAATCTGAAGTTTTCTTCGAATTTTGTAGCGTGGGATGAATAAAAGGTCAGTGAGGACAAAGAATATTTTTAACTCACTGCCCAGTCATAAATATTATGTAACGATTGGAACATTTGCAGATTTATTAGAACAATTAGGCAATGGTAGCGAGGGGATTTCTCATGTTACCAAGTGAAAGAAAATGAAGTCACTCAGTTTTGTCTGACTCTTTGCGATCCCATGGACTATATAGCCTACCAGGCTCCTCCATCCATGGGATTTTCCAAGCAAGAGTACTGGAGTGGGTTACCTTTTTACCAAAGACCTCTTCAAGAGATTGGCCATGTGATTCCTTTCAGTTCAGTTCAGTCGCTCAGTTGTGTCCAACTCTTTGTGACCCCATGGACTGCAGCATGCCAGGCTTCCCTGTCCATCACCAACTCCCAGAGCTTACTCAAACTCATGTCCCTAGAGCTGGTGATGCCATCCAACCATCTCATCCTCTGTCATCCCCTTCTCCTCCTGCCTTCAATCTTTCCCAGCATCAGGGTTTTTTCCAATGAGTCAGTTCTTCTCATCAGGTGGCCGAAGTACTGGAGCTTTAGCTTGAGCATTAGTTCTTCCAATGAATATTCAGGACTGATTTCCTTTAGGATGGACTGGTTGGATCTCCTTGCAGTCCAAGGGACTCTCAAGAGTCTTCTCCAACACCACAGTTCAAAAGCATCAATTCTTCGGTGCTCAGCTTTCCTTATAGTCCAACTCTCACATCTATACATGACTACTGGAAAAACCACAGCTTTGACTAGACAGAATTTTGTTGGCAAAGTAATGTCTTTGCTTTTTAATATACTGTCTAGATTGGTCATAGCTTTTCTTCCAAGGAGGAGGAGTCTTTTAATTTCATGGCTGCAGTCACAATCTGCAGTGATTTTGGAGCCCCAAAAAATAAAGTCTGTCACTATTTCCACTGTTTCTCCATCTATTTGCTATGAGGTGATGGGACCAGATGCCATGATCTTAGTTTTCTGAATGTTGAGTTTTAAGCCAACTTTTTCACTCTCCTCTTTCACTTTCATCAAGAGGCTCTTTGGTTCTTCTGTGTTTTCTGCCATAAGGGTGGCGTCATCTGCATATCTGAGGTTATTGATATTTCTCCCGGCAGTATTGATTCCAGCTTGTGCTTCATTCAGCCTGGCACTTCGAATGATGTGCTCTGCATGTGCAGGTCAAGAAGCAGCAGTTAAAACTGGACATGGAACAGCAGACTGGTTCCAAATCGTGAAAATAGTATCTCAAGGCTGTATATTGTCACCCTGCTTATTTAACTTACATGCAGACTGATTCTTTTAGGGGGACCCAATTACAGACAAAATTATGAGGAAGATACCTTTCCCCTCTACTTTATTAATGCCCCATTCCCCTGAGTTTCTTAAATCTTATGTCCTGCTTCCTTCCTCCTTTGTATCCCAACTTGATTACTGTTAGTCCACTTAAACTAGTACTGTGAACATCTGCCTGAAATTGGGGGTTAGTTGCAATTCTGGTACCAATTCCAATGTGTGTTTTCCCCCATACCAAGCAGTTCTCAGCACCAGCTGAGTCTCCTACAGGTCAGCTCAATTCTAATACTGTCTACCTGGAGATAGTATCAGATCCCACAGGCTAAGGGCTTAGTCCCACAGGACTACCTCCCCTCCTTCAGATGTCATTCACAAGTCCTAGTTGTCACCTGTGCTTCTGACCAAAGGGCTGTGGATTGGAGGTTCCCATGTCCTCCTCATTAAGTGAAGTCGCTCAGTCGTGTCCGACTCTTTGTGATTCCATGGACGTAGCCTACCAGGCTTCTCTGTCCATGGGATTTCTCAGGCAAGAATACTGAAGTGGGTTGCCATTTCTTTCTCCAGGGGATCCTCCCAACCCAGGGATTGAACCCAGGTCTCCCGCATTGTAGACAGATGCTTTACCATCTGAGCTATACTTGGGTCATCGTCCTCCTCCTTGGGTTTGAGTAATTTGCTTGAGCTGCTTACATATCTCAGAAAAACAACTTACTTACTAGATAACCTGTTTATTATGAAAGGATATAAGTCAGGTACAGCATCCTGGGTAGCTCAGTGGTAAAGAATATGCCTGCAATGCAGGAGAATCAGGTTCAATCCCTGGATTGGGAAGATCCCCTGGAGAAGTAAATGGCAACACACTCCAGTGTTATTGCCTGGGAAATCCCATGGACAGATGAGCCTGGTGGGCTACAGTCCATGGGGTCTCAAACAGTTGGACCCAATTGAAACAACTAAACATCTTAAGTCAGGAACAGACAGATGGAGGAGAGAGGCATGAAGCACAATGTGGGGTAAGTGCACAGAGTTTCCGTTCCCACTCTGGGCTCAACTACTCTCCCCATACCTCCACGTGTTCACCAACCTGGAAACTCTGCAAGCACTGTACCTTTGGGGTTTTATGGAGGTTTCATTAAAAAGGCATGATAGACTAAATTGTTGGCTGTTGGTGAATGAAGCCACTCTTCAGCCCCTTGCCCCCACCCTGGAGGTATGGGGTGGGGAGTGGAGGTGGGGCACTGAAAGTTCCAACCCTCCAATCATGTGGTTGGCTCCTTTGGCAACCAGCCCCACCATTAAGGTGGTTTTCAAAAATGTCGCATAAACATAAGAAAAGAGACCCTATCACTGTCATCACTTAGGACATTCCAAGAGTTTTAAGCTAGTGGAGGTGATGGAATTCCAGTTGAGCTATTTCAAATCCTAAAATAATGATGCTGTTAAAGTGCTGCACTCAATATACCAGCAAATTTGGAAAACTCAGCAGTGGCTGCAGGACTGGAAAAGGTCAGTTTTCATTCCAGTCCCAAAGAAAGGCAGTGCCAAAGAATGTTCAAACTACTGCACAATTGCACTCATCTCACCCACTTGCAAAGTAATGCTCAAAATCCTTCAAGCCAGGCTTCAATAGTATGTGAACCGTGAACTTCCAGATGTTCAAGCTGAGTTTAGAAAAGGCACAGGAACCAGAGATCAAATTGCCAACATCCGTTGGATCATTGAAGAAGCAAAAGAGTTCCAGAAAACCATCTACTTCTGCTTTATTGACTACACCGAAGCCTTTGACTGTGTGGATCACAACAAACTGTGGGAAATTCTTAAAGAGATGGGAACACCAGACCACATCAGCTGCCTCCTGAGAAATCTGTATCCAGGTCAAGAAGCAACAGTTAGAACTGGACATGGAACAACTGACTGGTTCCAAATCGGCAAAGGAGTACGTCAAGGCTGTATATCGTCACCCTGCTTATTTAACTTATATGCAGAGTACATCATGAGAAATGCTGGGCTGGATGAAGCACAAGCTGGAATCAAGATTGCCGGGAGAAATATCAATAACCTCAGATATGCAGATGACGCCATCCTTATGGCAGAAAGCTAAGAAGAACTAAAGAGCCTCCTGATGAAAGTGAAAGAGAGAGTGAAAAAGTTGGCTTAAAACTCAACATTCAGAAAACTAAGATCATGGCATCCGGTCCCATCACTTCATGGCAAATAGATGGGGAAACGGTGGAAACAGTGACAGACTTTATTTTGGGGGGCTCCAAAATCCCTACAGATGGTGACTGCAGCCATGAAATTAAAAGACTCTTCCTCCTTGGAAGAAAAGTTATGACCAACCTAGACAGCATATTAAAAAGCAGAGACTTTACTTTGCCAACAAAGGTCCATCTAGTCAAAGCTATGGTTTTTCCAGTAGTGATGTATGGATGTGAGAGTTGGACTATAAAGAAAGCTGAGCGCTGAAGAATTGATGCTTTTGAACTGTGGTGTTGGGGAAGACTCTTGAGAGTCCCTTGGACTGCAAGGAGATCCAACCAGTCCATCCTAAAGGAAATCAGTCCTGAATATTCATTGGAAGGACTGATGCTGAAGCTGAAACGCCAATACTTTGGCCACTTGATGCGAAGAACTGACTCATTAAAAAGACCCTGATGCTGGGAATGATTGAAGGCGGGAGGAGAAGGGGACGACAGAGGATGAGATGGTTGGATGGCATCACTGACTCAATGGACGTGAGTCTGAATAAACTCCAGGAGTTGGTGTTGGACAGGGAAGCTTGGCGTGCTGCAGTCCATGGTGTTGCAAAGAGGTGGACACAACTGAGTGACTGAACTGAACTGAACAACAGCAGAAAACCCTAAGAGGTAGGTATTATTATGATACTCATCTACAGAAAAGGAAACTGAGGCAAGAGAAAGGTTAAGTAGCTTGTCTAAAGTCAAACTGCCAGTAAGTGGAGAAGTCTGGACCATAACCCCAGTATGAGGGCTCCAGAGCTCTGCTTATCTGCTGGGCTACCCTCCAAATCTCAGGGAGGAGCAGGCCTATTCAGAAGCAGCTGGCTCTCATCCTACATGGCTACATTTAGTCCCATCATTTTCAACAGGAATAGTTAAGTAGAAAAAACTGTGATTCTTGAAGGGACACTATACTTCTCTTTCAAGAATGCCTCCTGTTGGATGCTGAAGGTTGAGCCCAGACTACCCAACCATCTGTGTAAAGAAGGAAATGACTATTGAGATGGATGATGGCTAAACCAACTCCTAGGGTGTGTTCTATGTAATTCATACTACATGGAACTTCAAGAAATGTCTTTCCTATGCCCTAAAGTAGTAAATCACTGTGTGTCTGAATGTGCATATATAAAATGTGTGTGTATTTTATGTGTGTGTGTATGTGTGTGTGTGTGTGTGTATCTTTTTAATCAATGAAGGCTAAGATCAAGTCATTCAATTCAACTATTCAACATGTCCTCAAAAATTTCATTATAAGACTTTAAGCAATTTTCACTCTTAAGTGATAGAGTAGTTCCTCAGTATCTTGGTTCTAGGATGTCCTGCAGATACTAACATCTGAGGATGCTCAAGTCTCTTACATAAAATGTAATCTATGCATATCCTCCTGTATATTTTAAATCATCTCTAGATTACTTAAAATACCTAATACTATGTAAATGCATGTAAATAGTTGTAAATACAATGTAAACACTATGTAAATAGTTGGTGTGTGGCAGATTCAAGGTTTGCTATTTGGAATTCTCCAGATCTTTTTTTTCCAAATACTGTTGATCCATGGTTGGGTGAATCTGTGGATATGGAGGGCTGACTGTATTTCTTAATTTTACCATGTTAGAGAAGAACATTGTACAAATATGTACATTCAAAATCACTATTTCCTGATAGGCTTTTTTTAAACAAAAGTTTTCAGTACAAAAAAGAAACACATTAAGCAACATATAACATTACAATGAAATTATCTTCTCTCATGAAACAGCTCAGTATTCAAAGATCTTCATTCTTTATTTGGCAGCAAAATTTTTGAACTGTTTGGTTTAATTTTTGTTTGATTTTTGAGCAAGAAATCATGACTTAAATCTTAACAACAAGAGAAAAGAAAGAGAAGAACTTAAATTGGAATAACGATAACTAAAGAGTTTGGAGATGAGAAATTTATTAGCAACAAGCCAAACCTGGGTAAATGAAACTCAAGGAAAATGCCCTGAGATTTGAAGTTAGGGACAATTTAAGATGAAAAAATAATGTGTGGGAGCAAAATCTGCCACCCCAAAACGTGCTTCTCTGGCAGGAGGATTATTTTAAGTTGATTATTTTTAAGAAACAAAAGACTCAGGAAGAGCTTTTACCTCCCCCTTAACTGCCTAAAAGAATTTAGATAAAGGGCTTGTTCCAAGAAGAGAGCAGATGTGAGGTAGACAGGAAGGAACTGAGCAAATCTGCTTGTTCAAATTTCTTTCTGTGTTCCATTGTTTCAGCATGGCCCAGCAAACATTTCTTTACCAAACATTTGCTCTTTTCATCTTCCTGGGAATTGCTTTCCTTCCCTTTCCTTTTGGAGTCCCAGACCTCTAACCCCTTCTCCTCAGTTCTTTAGTCAAGAATGACATCTATACCTCATTTTACCTGTCTTTGGAATCTCGCACGTTTATATGGATTCCCCATATATAAGCAAATTTTTTTCTCCTGTTAATCCATCTTAGCCTCATTTTAACTATTCAGCCAGCCAAAATAACCTAGAAGGGTGGGAGGAAATTATCTCCCACCCCCAACAACAACAATAGTCCATTTCTTTTAATTCTGACCACTTTAAATCCTGTGGCTCACACAATGCTTTCCTGACAGCTCCAGCTCTGCTATGCCCTTTCTCTAAAATCAGTATCACTTCCCTCAAGTTTATTTCCCTTCGTCACTTTTCTCCAGGTTCTAGATGGAAGTGACATTTTCTGCCTAAATATCTGAGTTTGTAGTGCTAGAGGAACCGAATATTCATACACTGGCAGTATGATCTTGTGATTTATAGTAAGAAATGTATATTTGGTTTTGTCCCCATTTCTGGCACAGAGCTCTTAAAACTCTTCAGTTCAGTTCAGTTCAGTTCAGTCACTCAGTCATGTCCAACTCTTTGCAACACCATGGACTGCAGCACGCCAAGCTTCCCTGTCCATCACCAACTCCTGGAGTTTATTCAGACTCACGTCCATTGAGTCAGTGATGCCATCCAACCATCTCATCCTCTGTCGTCCCTTCTTCTTCCGCCTTCAATCATTCCCAGCATCAGGGTCTTTTTAAATGAGTCAGTTCTTCACATCAAGTGGCCAAAGTATTGGCGTTTCAGCTTCAGCATCAGTCCTTCCAATGAATATTCAGGACTGATTTCCTTTAGGATGGACTGGTTGGATCTCCTTGCAGTCCAAGGGACTCTCAAGAGTCTTCCCCAACACCACAGTTCAAAAGCATCAATTCTTCAGCGCTCAGCTTTCTTTATAGTCCAACTCTCACATCCATACATCACTACTGGAAAAACCATAGCTTTGACTAGATGGACCTTTGTTGGCAAAGTAAAGTCTCTGCTTTTTAATATGCTGTCTAGGTTGGTCATAACTTTTCTTCCAAGGAGGAAGAGTCTTTTAATTTCATGGCTGCAGTCACCATTGGAGAAGGAAATGGCAACCCACTCCAGTATTCTTGCCTGGAGAATCCCAGGGATGGCAGAGCCTGGTCGGCTGCCGTCTATGGGGTCACACAGAGTCGGACACGACTGAAGCGACTTAGCAGCAGCAGTCACCATCTGCAGGGATTTTGGAGCCCCCCAAAATAAAGTCTGTCACTGTTTCCCCATCTATTTGCCATGAAGTGATGGGACCGGATGCCATGATCTTAGTTTTCTGAATGTTGAGTTTTAAGCCAACTTTTTCACTCTCTCTTTTACTTTCATCAAGAGGCTCTTTAGTTCTTCTTAGCTTTCTGCCATAAGGATGGCGTCATCTGCATATCTGAGGTTATTGATATTTCTCCCGGCAATCTTGATTCCAGCTTGTGCTTCATCCAGCCCAGCATTTCTCATGATGTACTCTACATATAAGTTAAATAAGCAGGTGACGATATACAGCCTTGACGTACTCCTTTGCTGATTTGGAACCAGTCAGTCGTTCCATGTCCAGTTCTAACTGTTGCTTCTTGACCTGGATACAGATTTCTCAGGAGGCAGCTGATGTGATCTGGTGTTCCCATCTCTTTAAGAATTTCCCACAGTTTGTTGTGATCCACACAGTCAAAGGCTTTGGTGTAGTCAATAAAGCAGAAGTAGATGTTTTTCTGGAACTCTTTTGCTTTTTCAATGATCCAACGGATGTTGGCAATTTGATCTCTGGTGCCTTTTCTAAATCCAGGTGTTGACTTAAAACCAAATAGATTTCCAGATACTTCTCCAGCGAAGATGAATGTATTTGCAGTCATCAGAGAATTGCCATGGGGTCCCAAAGAGTCAGACATGACTTAGCGATTAAACAACAACAACAAGAGAAGTGCATTTGGGGGTCTGCAGCCATGGTAAGCCATGTGCAAGTTCCTCCATAGCAAGGGAAGGAGAACACTTGAGAGGAAAAGGAAATTGGAAAAGCGGTAGCAAACAAAGGGCCCATTCGTTTTCATTGGCTGTGTCCTTGCCAGGGAAGAAGAGGAATCGCTCTTCTTCTGTTGTGTTCTACTTATAATGAAGGGCATGAAGGCTTCCCCTTCTGGTCTCCTGACTGTATTTAACTGAAGTTTCTGTTTATTAACTTTTTAAACTGCAGCAATTAAATAGCTCAGTCTAACACTTAAAAGAATACCTGTCCTATAGTAAATAACCAGTAAATTATAATCATTGTCATCATCAAGCATCTCTTAAACTAAGGCTTTATGCTTCAGTTAGAGATGCCAGTTCTTGGTGCTCTTCTGATTCTGATTCTGCATCATTGTTATTAATTATCACAGTTTTACATATAACCCATGTTTCAGTGACTTCCACCTCTTTGCCCAGTTCTGGAGTTTAGGTCTGTGCTATACAGAACCCTGTTTCCAGATATTTACCAGAATCTTTACCTTGCTGTCTTATGGGTACCTCAAATTAAAATGCCCCAAACTGAGCTTAGTTTCTCCCTATGATCATTATTTCCCAGTTAAAAATGTTTAAAACTTCTCTTCTTTGTGCTTTTTTATTTTCTTTATAATGTTGCCCCCCCCCCCCCACCTCACTCAATTCATGTCTACCCAAACCTCAGAATGTGAACTTATTTGGAAATGGAATCTTTGCAGATACAATTAAAACACCTACTAAAAGTTAAAATGAGCTCATACTGGATTAGAGTGGCCCCTAAATCCAATAATTATTGTCATAAGAAGGCTATGTGATGACAGAGACACACACAGACACACAGAGAACAAGATATAGGCAGACTGGACTGATGTATCTACAAGCCAAGTTAGAGGCAGACTGGACTGATGTATCTACAAGCCAAGGAACTCAAAGGATAGCCATCAACTCCCAGAAGCTGGGAGAGGGGCATGGGACAGTCTCCCTTAGAGTGTCCAGGAAGAACCAGCTCTGCCAGCACCTGGATTTTGGACATCTGGTCTCTTCACAGTGACAGAATGCATTTTGTGCCTTTAAGCCTCTCAGTTTGTGGTAGTTTGTTATGGGAACCCTAGGAAACTAATACAGACATCATCAGCTGTTACCAAATTTAGAAGTCTTAGAACCATCCTTATCTGTATTAGTTTATAAGGTCACCAAGCATATTGAATTAGGGGGCCTAACCTACTCCAGGATGACCACATCGAGCTAATTACATCTGCAATGACCTTATTTCCAAATAAGGTCACATTCTGAGATATCAGAGGGTTAGGACTCCAACATGTCTTTTTTGAGAGGATACAATTCAACCTATAACTTGACCCCTTTCTTTTATCACCACTTCACATCAATCACCTTCCAGGTGATGTATGTTCTACTGCAGCAGAGTCTTTCAGATTTAGCTCTTATTCACCCCAGGCTCAGCTGCACTGGTAATTGGCATAGTCATCTCTCCCTAGGATTATTGCAGTAACCTCCAAAGTGATTGTCCTCCTTCCTTTCATTCTTCATTACATCCAATGAGTTACCCAATGAACTTCTAATACAGTTTCACTGAGATCCACCATTGACTTTCCTTAGCCATAGCATAAAGCATAAACTAGTACATAAGGCCTCAAGTTTGGCCCCGCCTTTTCCTTCCAACTGCCTCTCTTCTCGCTTTGTACTGTGTACCCCAGACCAACCAGGATACTCACTCTTTCTTGAAAATAGAATTTTTAGTTCTCCAAGCCTTTGCTTATACTATTCTCTATGCCTAGAACAGCCTTCGTCAATTTAATCCCTTGCTGAACTGCTTGCTGCTCAAGACTTCCTTAGTGGCTCAGTGGTAAAGAATCCACCTGCAGTGCAGAAGATGCCAGTTCAATCCTTTGATTGGGAAGATCCCTGGAAATGTATATGGCAACCCACTCCAATATTCTTGCCTGGGAAATCCCATGGACAGAGGAGCCTGAAGGGCTACAGTCCATGGGGTCACAAAGAGCTGGCCATGACTTAGTAGCTAAACAACACATCAACAAACTGTTCCTCATCCCGTAAAGCCCAAATGAAATATCACTTTCTCAGGTTGCTTCCACATCACATAGAATTATGGAACCCTTACCTGTATTTCTGTGGCACCACGTGACTCTAGATACTAATTTTGCACTAGGAAAGATCTAACGGCTCTTATATATGACGATTAAGCTTGACAATAGAAATATAGGTAGCCGTAGTTATGGACTCACCTCCCCCGCTATTGATAATAATATTAATTAGCCATTGCAACATAAATAAAAGTATGTGTATGCCTATGTATATGTCGATTTATATATACAAGATTTTTGAAATCTTCTTGACATGTTTATTATTATATAATTGCATTTTATTACAAGCCACCTTAGCCAAATAATTCTTAAACCTCTTTAGAGTGAAGGTGTTTAGCAAATATATATACACATATATGCATCACATAATATGTGTGTGTGTGCACACGTGCACGCGGTCATGTCCGACTCTTTGTGAGTCCATGCACTGTAGCCCAGTGGGCTCCTCTGTCCTTGGAATTTTCCAGGCAAGAATACTGGAGTTGGTTGCCATTTCCTTCTCCAGGGGATCTTCCCCACCCACAGATGGAAGCCAGGTCTTCTGCACTGGCAAATAGATTCTTTACCACTGAACCACCTGGGAAGCCCATGATATATCGTGCATATGTGGGGGCTTTCTCCACCTGTGTCGTTCTGGGACCAGCAGCATCTTGGGCCATGTTCTTCTCATGGTGATGGCAGAGGTACAAAGGCCAAGCCAAACCATTCCAGCACATTAGGACCTCTGTCTGTGGTATATATGCTAAGATGACATAGGCCAAAGTCAGCCATGTGGCCAAATTCATGTCAAAGGAAAAAAGGACTCCTTAGGAAACAGGATTCCATAGGAGATTCGGCAAATTCACATGGCAAAGAGCACACTATATATAATTCTAATACAGGGAAGGACAAAGGATTGAGTATAAGAATCCAATCTACTGCAAAGTCCTGATGATCTGAAAGTCAATGAAATTTCTGCTTGGAAAATAAACTACTTAGCCAAGAGCTTATATAAATGACAAGGAACAAACAATTCGATGTTGCATTTACAAAACTGCACTTTCAAATGTAGTTCTAATTATATCCTTCTTTGTGTTTTTTTTCCCAGAGATGTGAAGATGAGTGGCTTGGGATGCCATCACCTATTCCTGTGAAATACATTTACTATTTAAACCTTTTAAAGGATGTGTTTGGCTTAGAGGAGGAGTAATCATGCAGTTTTGGTTAACTTCCTTTGATTTCCTGGTTTCCTGCTTAATTTTTTCCAAGTTTATTTCAGTAGATATAGTTCCATTAAAAATAAAAGAGACAAGGTTCATATTGAATTAAAATCCATGTTCCAAAATTAATCTCCTTTTGTCATTTCAGGTTTTCAGAATCTCATATTGCTGATGTACCTGCACTATTAAAAATGCCATTTGAAGAAACACTGAGCATTTTTATTATATGTGTGATTTATTAATACCAAGAATCTTACAGTAATTTTCTATCCAATGTAATTTGATGCATTACAGCACAAAAAGAAAGTGACTCTTGACAGCTATATAAGACAATATAAAATCAAATTATCTCAGAACAATAAGTTGTGATTCTATTAAACATTTTTTGAAATCTTTTTGACAGACAGTTATTACTTACATAATTAAACTTTGTAGCAACTCACCTTTTCAAAATAATCCTTAAATCTCTATAGAGTGAAGGTATTTATTTTTTATGAAATTAACAAAGCTACAAGAAGGAAAAAGACCCCTCCCCTACAACATACAGACACACACACACACAAAATTTGAGAAAGTAAAATATATGCTGTTATTTTTTTTTTAACTTACACAATTTAGGACTATACTGTTGTAGTTGTTTAGTCACTAAGTTGTGTCTGACTCTTTAGCAACCCCACAGACTATAGCCCACCAGGCTCTTCTCTCCATGGGATTTCCCAGGCAAGAATACTAGAGTGGGTTGATGCATGTGTATATAATTATAGTATGACCAAAACTGTATTATGTCTGAAATAGTTAAAGGTGTGAATGTTGAGGATCCTGAGAGGTTCTTTTTGGTTCATTATGTACACATGCATAACCACCAAGAGGTTTTAATATTCTAAGACTGTAGCATGTTTCCCTTTTGCTTTTCTCTAGTTCTCTTTTTCTTCTAGGACTATACATTATGAGTCTCAGCAGAACTTTTGTCATGTAGTGCACATTTGATTACGCCTCATAATCATGGACCTCTGGGAATTCACTGTGAGAAGTTTGTCTCAGTCTACCCCGTTCTTCAGTGTTGGGTGCTGAGTATCATAAACCCAGTTGCCTGGTGTTTTTAGAGACGATGGAAGCCTGTGGAGAAGTGTCTTTGACAATGACTCAGGGACTGCTCTGAGAGGAGGAAGAGGAACTGACAGCATCTCAAGGGCCCCTTCTATCTTCTTATTCTTTCACTCTACGTTTGCAGTGTTTTGCCTAGAAATGAGCTGGCTTCTTTGCACTCAGATGTACCACTTTGCTCGACAACAATGACTGCTTCATTTTTAAAATTTGAAGTTCATCAGTAAACCATTTCTATATATAAACCTAGGATAGTTCTCCATGTGCCATTGTTAAAGTAGATCCCATAGGATTTTCCAATAAACTAGAATACTCAATTTATATACTAGAACCATTACCCATAAAGTCTAATTTTGACTTCTTGATTTTTGTCCCAGGTTTTTTTTTTTTTTTTTTTTTAAAGACAGCTGACAGTGCCAAGCTATTTTGTCACTTTGAGATTTTCCATTCCCCAGAGAGCAAGCTTTTAGAAAGATGACACTTTGCTGGAACTTTTCGGGCTGACACATTCATCACTTACCTATTCAACTCTTCAGTCAGTTGTCTTTCCCTCAAGATTTTAAATATGTAGATAATTTAGCCCTGGTACAGGCTTGTAATAAAGTTCATTTGAGAAGTGGGAGGAGAAAAGGGAAGGAAGCAAGCCAGTGATATGCTCCTGAGTTTGTAGGATGACAGCTGCTTGTTCTGATACATACATGTGTGTGTGTCACTGCCCTGGTTATTCACAGACCAAGTCCACAATTAGCAATTAAATGGCCATTATAGGAATCATGTGGATAAACATGATACATTGTAGTCATACAGACACTTTAAATAATTATTCTTTTTATAACAGCCATATACTGAAGGAGATTTATAATTTAGAGATAATATGCCCATTAGTAAAGTTTATGACCCAATAAACAGCCCCCATTAGTTAATAAATGCCAAAGCCATAAAAGCAAAGACTATTAATAGCATTTTTGTACCTCCCTCTTTTGCTGGTGGTCTCAAGACACTGAAGGGAAATGCTATCTTAGGAAAAACATTTATTCTCGTTATGTAAATATCAGTGAATTGTCTTACAATCCATCTGGAAATCTCCCAGCCCCCACCTCCTTGGTCCCAGGTGGTCCTGAAATGCTGACGCAGTCTGCTTAGGTTTCAAGCTGTTGATAACTCTGGTTTTCAACACAAATAAACCCTGTGACTCAAATCTTTGGGAGGTGTGGGAAAGATGGCTGTAATTTTGGTCTTTACCCTCTGAAAAAGGGAAATCCCAACTATAGCCATTATTCCAGAGTGTGTGTGTTCATCACTAAGTCATGTCTGACTCTGCGACCTCATGGACTGCAGCACACCAGGCTTCCCTGTCCTTCACTATCTCCCAGAGTTTGCTCATTTCATGTACACTGAGTCAGTGATGCTATCTAACCATCTCATCCTTTGCCACCCTCTTCTCCATTTGCCTTCAGTCTTTCCCAGCATTCCATGGTCTTTTCCAGTGAGTTGATTCTTTGCATCAGGTGGCCAGAGTATTTGAGCTTCAGCATCAGTCGTTCTAATGAATATTCGGGGTTGATTTCCGTTAGGATTGTCTGGTTTGATCTTCTTGCTGTCCAAGGGACTTGCAAGAGTCTTCTCCAGCACCACAATTTGAAAGCATCAATATTCCAGAGTAATACCTTTTAAAAGTTTCACACCTTTGCACATGCTTAGATTATTAGATGCTGCTTTTCTTTCCTCTGAAGAAGAGAAATCACGATTATTGTCATTGTTCGTGGGTAATAATATTTTAAAGAAGTTTCGCTGCCTTTGCATATACTTATATTTTTAGCTGCTATTATTTCTCATTTTGATGGAAAAGCTGGTGCTGCCTCTTGATGTCTGGGTGAGTTGAAGGTTAATATAGGCAAACCTTTTGTACTAAGAACTAATTTTTTTTTAGTATTCCTGGAACTGTGGGAATGATTGATAAAGTCATTTGAAAGCCCAAATTGAATCATGTCTTTTCATAAGAAACTGATTAAAAGCTGTTGCAGTTCACTTTAAATGGTTTGCTGAGTCATTGTTGTAAAGTATGGATGTTGTCAGCAGATGATTAATTTTCAGTGTTTATTTGCCTTATCCCCCTCTTTTTAACCTAACTAAACCATTTGGACCCAACTGAAGAGCCATGTGGCTATGTCTATTGGTTGATTTATTTATTTACTGAAGTATAGTTGATTTACAATGTGTTAGTTTCTGGTGTATAGCACAGTGATTCAGTTAGTTATACACATATGTATTTTTTATATTATTTTCCATTATGGTTTACCACAGGATATTGTATATAGTTCCCTGTGCTATACAGTAGGACCTTGTTGTTTATCCATTCTGCATATAATGGTTTGCATCTGCTAACTTCCAAACTCCCAATCCATCCCTCCCCTACCATGCCTCCCCCTTGGCAACCACAAATCTATTCTCTATGTCTGTGATTCTATTTCTGCTTTGTAGATAAGTTCATTTGTGTCATATTTTAGATTCCACATATAAGTGATCTTATATGATATTTGTCTTTCTCTTTCTGACTTACTTCACTTAGTATAATAAGCTCTAGGCTCATCCATGTTGCTGCAAATGACATTATGTTATTCTTTTTTAATGGCTGAGTAGTATTTCATTCAGAGAAAGCAATGGCACCCCACTCCAGTACTCTTGCCTGGAAAATCCCATGGACGGAGGAGCCTGGTAGGCTGCAGTCCATGGGGTTGCGAAGAGTCGGACATGACTGAGCAGCTTCACTTTAACTTTTCACTTTCATGCATTGGAGAAGGAAATGGCAACCCAGTCCAGTGTTCTTGCCTGGAGAATCCCAGGGATGGCGGAGCCTGGTGGGCTGCTGTCTATGGGGTCGCACAGAGTCAGACACGATTGAAGCGACTTAGCAGCAGCAGCAGCAGTATTCCATTGTGTATATATTGAATATATCACATATTCTTTCTCCACTCATCTGTTGGTGGACATCTAGGTTGTTTCCATGTCTTGGCTATTGTGAATAGTGCTGCTATGAACATGGGGGCGCATGTATCTTTTTGAATTACGATTTTGTCCTGGTATGTGCCTGGGAGTGGGATTGCTGGATCATATGGTAACTCTAGTTTTTTGAGGAATCTCCATGTTATTTTCCATAGTGGCTGCATCTATTGGTTGACTGATGCTTACTAAAATAAACAATAGAAGATGAAGAGCATTGTAACTTTTAAGTATTACAATCGTTTAAACATTTTGCCTACTTTAGTGTTTGCATTGCCTCTGATCCAATTAATGTCAAACACACCATTCTCAGTCTTATTTTGGAGTTGGTTTTGGGGGAGGTTATATTGCTTCCAGGCTTTAAGGATACCTCAGTTGTGAGTTTAGGATATTTACACTGCCCTTCCTTCTTTCAAATAGAAGGGAATTATTGACCAAGATGATATCTAAATCTAAAAAAAAAACAACCTTGCCTTTCCAACTTCAGTTTATTTATCTTAATTTGAGTGAGGATTGCTTCATCATAGCCTTTTCCACTTGTTCCTCATTTTGTCCACCTCTTCTTCCATATATTATGATTTTGCTCTAAGTTTGGCAGTTGGCATCTTCACTAGTAGCTTAATGAAATAGTAGGGTTTTCCACAAAATATTTATGATGCTGAATAGTGCAGAATCCATGGAATAATGAATAGTCATGTTCCCAATTATCCATATATTGCTTTTGGTTAAGAATATAGATTCCTGAATTTTGAATACCCTGCAGAATTGGTCTGTAAATGATCTTTCAGACAAACAGCTTCCAAATGATAGTGTTAAACATATACTCAAGTGATGAGTCTCTGCCCTGATATTTGTGTGGGCCACATTTGTGTTGCTTCCAGTTGAAAGCAGGTTAAGACTTTTTCAAAAATAAGTCTCTTCAAGTAGACAGCATCCGGAAACACAGTGCTTTTTAATTCCCAAGAGAATGTGATGTATAAAAATGGAAAACCTACTGAGGCAAGATCAATGAAGCTATTTAACAAATAAACCTGGAGTGATAATGGAGCAAACATTATTACAAAGGGTAGTGCTGACTGTGCAACTAGTTTAAAAGAAATTGTAATTCACGCCCACTCACATTCTTCTACCAGGTTATATATTGATTTAAATAAACATCTTCATTTAAAGTTCAATTAAGTTCCCCCAAACTCAGAGTTCTAATGCGAAGATGTACATCATCTTTGCATTTGTTCCTGGCCCCCAGTAAAATTCTTTCCAAGGGAACTTTCGAGCCCATTTTGTGTCTGGTACATGGCACAGGAAGCCAAGGGTCAGCACTGCTGCTCAGAAGCAACTGGAAACAGCTGAAAAATGTGGCTGATGAAAAACTCCACAGTGGCTCTGCAAGCGGAGAATTAATGACTGGCTAGAATCAGTAGGAGCCTTTGCTTCTAAATACTCATTAGTTTAAGCAGTGAGGCCTGATGTTATGCAAGTTATAGAGGGAAAAGGGGACTGCCACTCCCCATTGTCTATTTTGAACAGAATATGCACATTTAACTCAAAGTGGTGAATGGTTCAAACACATCAAACCAGCTATTCATCAATCTCCCAGCTTCCTGAGCACTGCTTTGCTTCTGTGTAAACCCAACAATAGAGGAAATGCTTGTTATGACCCCACTATAATATTAAAATCCAGAGGGGCTGATGGCTTGGTGAAAAACAGAAAATACATTCTCCTTTAGAAAGACTTCCACCAAAGTCATCTTTGTGTTTCCTTTTTCCTACTTTGCCTGTCCAAGAACAGCTGACTGAAATAGGAACTTGATTAAATTACTTTTGCCTGCCTTTTTTCTCCCTTGCTGTGAAGCCACTCACTGAATATAGAACCAGAGCTGACAAGCCATTTCAGACTGCTGCAGATAGCCCCAGTTTCAACCATGACCAGAGTGGAGAGAAAGAAGGGAAATGGCAAGACATACGACCATTGCAGAGAGGAGCCAAATGAAAATAGGGACAACCTTGTGTGTGTAACTCCCATTAAAGCGTTTGAACTTCATCCTAAGGGCACGAGAAGTTACTGAAAAGATCTGAAATCTGGAGAATGAAAAGATCACGTCTGTATTTAAAAATCCCTGGCTGCTTTCTGTGTGTGAACTACGAGAGTGAGTTTGGCAGTGAGAAGGCCGACTAGGAGGCTGTTGCCAGAGCAGTGATGGCTGGTTTGAGATTGCTAAGAAGTGAATAGATTCTGGACACATTCAGAATGTTGAAGATGAGGGAGAAGCTGAAATCAAAATCAGGGTTGAGTCATTTTGGCAGCTGGGTAGGTGGAGTTGCCAATCATTGTGCTGGGATATACTGGGAAAAATGAGGTTTGAGGGGGAGTCAAGAATTCTGCCTTGGGCATAGGAAATCAGAGTGCCTGTGGAACAGAGAAGTGGAGATGTTGATAAGGTAACTGGATGAACAGGGCTGCAGAATGACCAGGGCTGGAGTTGGCACATTTAACACAGTGTCTGGTGTATTACTTACTGATTTTTTTAAAGAGCTTTTATTGTCATACAATGAACTGTGCATATTAAAGTGTACAATTTGATAAACTCACACATCTGTATACCAGTGAAACATCATCCCAATCAAGATAATGAACTTCTTCCCTCCAAATTTCCTCACATTCCTTTGAAATCCCTCCTCTTGTAGGGGAGGAAAAATAATTTTCCCTCCACCCTTCTGAGCTCTCGGGTGAGACCCAATATAATAAAAGACAGGGGGAAAACCCCAGAAAGTAGACATGGGAGATATCCAGAAAATATTAGTAACTCTACAGGGTTGTCTAGGTGCATCCCAGGTGGTGCTAGTGGTAAAGAATGCACCTGCCAATACAAGAGACACAGTTTGATCCCTAGGTCGGGAAGATCCCCTGGAGGAGGAAATGGCAACCCACTCCAGTATTCTTGCCTGGGAAATCCCATTGACAGAGGAGCCTGGCGATGGGGAGGCAAAAGGTCGAATACGACTGAGAACACACACACACACACACACACACACACACACACACACACACACGGTTACCTAAGCTACCACGTTAAATACCACCTTCAGCTAAAGATAGAATAAATGTGTGTGTTGGGGGGAGGAGAGCCCTTATGGAAGATTACCAGGGAAAGCAAGGTAAACAAGGATAAGATTTGTTTTACCGATAGAAGTCAATGGCTTCTTCATTATTAGGAGTTTTTTGTGATTTTGAGCCATCCTCGCTTCCTGGTACAGAGAGGAAGACATCCTTACAAATGGAGATTTCCATTATAGATATAAATGTCTCTACAGAAGGATAGCTCGTTTTCAGAGCTTCTCCTGTGTCTGCTGTGATTATTTCTCAAAATAGTCAGCTCAAAATAATTCTTATGCCAAAGAGGAATATTTAGGGGTGATATATTCTGCTAGTCTTCACCCTCCTCCATACCACTTAGCTGCTTTCTGTCACTATAGAAAAGTTAGCATTCTCTAGAATTTTATATAGATGGAATTATACAGTATGTACTTTTTCGGGGTCTGGTTTCTTTCACTCAGCATAATTATTCTGAGATTCATCCACAATTTTGCATATACCAGTATTTCATTTCATTTTATTGCTGAGTAGTATTCCATTGTACAGATATGCCAAAGTTTAATTCATTCACATGTCGATGGAAATTTGGGTTATTTCAGTTAACTACCTATTACAAATAAAACTGCTGTGAACATTGGTGTACAGGTTTATGTGTGAATATATGCTTTCATTTCTCTTAGATAAATACCTAAGAGTAGAATGTGTGCTTAGTCGCTGAGTCATGTCTGATTCTTTGTGACCCCATGAACTGTAGCCCATCAGGCTCCTCTGTCCATGGGGCTTCTCCAGGCAAGAATAGTGGAGTGGGTTGCCATGCCCTCCTCCAGGGGATCTTCCCAACGCAAGGATCAAACCCAGGTCTCCTGCCTTGTGGGCGGATTCTTTACCAACCGAGTCACTAAGGAAGTCCAAGAGTAGAATGGCTGGATCCAATAGTTGATATATATTGTTAAATAATAAAAACTTGACAAAATGAGTATATTTAAAGACCCAATTGACTTTATTAAATGACTTGTGAATGGAGCAGCATCTCATCTAGCACATAGGAGCTCTGCTGAGTTATAGAAAAGGTAAAGTTTTTAAAGGTGGAAAGGGGGCAGAGAAAATAAATTATTAGCAAAGAGTGAATTGTTTCAGGGAAGGTCACCCTCCTAAGGGGACCAGAAGGGGCCTATTCCGGAGGTGAGGAGAGATTACCTCACCAGGGCTGACTAGATAATTCCAGGTTGACTGGCTAAATGTTAACATTCCTGGGGGGGTCAAGACTGCAATTAGGTTAGGTATTAAGTCTTGGTTTATCTGACATAGGGTTTAGCACATTATTTTGTTCCTGCTTTCTCCTTTTTAACAATGTTTAACTTTTTCAGTAACTGACAAACTATTTTCCAAAGTGATCATACAATTTTGCTTTGCTTTCCTTTCCAGCATTGTAGGAAGTCCTAGTTCTTCCATGTTTCTGCAAATACTTGGTATGGCCAATCCTTTTAATTTTAACCATTCTAATAGATATGTAGTAGTAGCTTGTTATGAGTGCCTATTTTCTTATTATTGAATTTTGAGAGTACTTTATATGTTCTAGATACAAGTCCTTCATTGGATATGTGATTTCTAAATATTTTCTTCCAAACTGTGGTGGTCTTTTCAGTCTCTTGACAGGGTGTTTAGGAGGGCAAAAGTTTTAAATTCTAATTAAACCTATTTTATCAATTCATTTTTTATGGGTTGAGCTATTGGTGTTATACCTAATGACTCTTTGCTAGACCAAGGTCCCAAGGGTTTTCTTTTATGTTTCTTCTAGAAATTTTATAGTTTTAGGTTTTTCACTTAGTTTTGTAATCCATTTCTAGTTAATTTTTGTTATGATGTGAAATATGGCTCCAAGGTTTTTTTTTTTGGCATATGAATATACAATTGTTACAGTACCATTTGTTGAAAAGATTATCATTTCTCCATTGAATTGCCTTTGTACCTTTGCTGAAAGTTGGTTTTTGATATATATGAAGATCTGTGTCTGGACTTCTATTCTGTTCCATTAATTTACATGTCTATCTTTATATTAATATCACACTGTGCTGATTACTGTAGCTTTATAATAAGTCTTGAAATTAATAGTTTTAGTTCTCCAGTTTTGTTCTTTGCTCAATTTAATGTGTATAGAATATTAACTTGATACATTTATATATTGCAGAATGATTACCATTGTAGTGTTAGGTAACACCTCCATCATATCACATAATTACCATTCCTTTGTTGCAGAGAAAACATTTAAGATCTACTCTTAGAAACTTTCAAGTATATATAATACAGTGTTTTTAACTGTAATTACCATGCTGTACATTAGATTCCTTAGAACTTATTCATCTGATAACTAGAAGTTTGTACCTTTTGACCAGTATCTCACCATTTTCCCATCCCAAGCCCCTGGTAACCATTTCTCCACTATCTGTTTTTCTGAGTTGGACCTTTTTAGATTCCACATGTAAATGAGATTATACAGTATTTGCTTTCTCTTTCTGACTTATTTCATTTAGCATTTGTGTCAATCTGGATCAGTTTCTATTGATTTCTTTTTTCCTCATTGTCAATTGAACTTTCCTTTTCTGGTATGCCTGGTAATCTTTTATTGGAGGCAAGACCTTGTGAATTTTACCTTTCTTGGGTGCTGACTATTTATATATTTCTATCAACACTCTTCAAGGTTCATCCATATTGTTGCAAAATGGCAGGCTTTGTAGCCTCAGATTATTGCCTTGAAAAAGTTTCTGGCCTATGGCACAAGAAGAGGGAAACCAAATAGAATATGGTGTCCTCTCTGACTAGAAGAGATGGAGCCAAGGGTCTAGAAATACCAAGTTTGCTAGAGTTCAGAACGAATATTGCTTGAGAGAAGAGACTGCACAGAAACAGAACTTCAGAGATCTTCAGACGGTTCCTTGAGTATTCAGCTGAGTACTGAGCAACACATGTGTCTGAGGAAACTACCCAAGACTAGGGAGCCACCTGAAAAGATTAGAGAGAATGGTACTTAGTGTTCACACAGAGCTGATAATAGTGCCTCTTCTCAAAAACCTGACTGTAAAGTCTCAACATTCATGGAGAATTGTACTCAGAAGGTTCTTTCCCCAATAATGAGGAATAATGAACTTTAGATTAAAATTAACACATTTTAAAAGCAATACCTAAAAGGGTCAAACAATTTCCAAGTAATTTAACTATGCCTCAGAAAAAAAAAGCTTGACTATTGATGTGTGTGCTTAGTCACTTAGCTGACTCTTTGAAGCCCCATGGACTGTATAGCCTACTAGGTTCCTCTGTCCATGGAATTTTCCAGGCAAGAATACTGGAATGAGGTGCCATTTCCTACTCCAGGGTAAGAGTGTTGATAGAAATATATAAATAGTCAGCACCCAAGAAAGGTAAAATTCACAAGGTCTTGCCTCCAATAAAAGATTACCAGGCATACCAGAAAAGGAAAGTTCAATTGACAATGAGGAAAAAAGAAATCAATAGAAACTGATCCAGATTGACACACATGTTATAGTTAGCAGAAATGGAGAATCAAACAACTATTAAGCTGTTTCCATGTAATTAAAAAGTTAAGGAGAGACATGGAAGATTAAAAAAAGACCCACCTCAAACTTCTATTGATAAAAGGTACAGTGGATAAGGTGAGATGAAAAATATAATGAATGGGTTAAAGACGGATTAGACTTTGCAGGAAAAATAGATTCATGAACCTGAAGACATACGAATAGAAATTATCCAAAATGAAACACAAAGAGTAAAAGGATTGGGGAAAAAATGAACAGTTCATTGGTGATTTGCAGGACAACTTAAAGCACTCTAATATGCAGTTATAATAGTGGAGCGAGAAGAAAAACGGCCTAAAAATTTTTTGAAAATAAGTAACATATAGATATAAGGATCTCAGATAACCCAAGTGCAAGAAATATGAAGAAAACTACACCAAACAACATCATAAACAACAGCTAGATATAGAGTGAAAATCTTAAAACCACCCACAGAAAAATGATCTGTTCTGCACAGAGGGACAAAAATAAGGATTTCAGCAGATTTTTTCACCAGGAAAAATGTAAGGAAGAAGATAGTGGACCAGCATCTTTAAAGTACTGAAATAGTAAACTGATAATGTAGAGTTCTATGCCCAGTGAATATATCTTTCAAAAATGAAGGCAGAACATGTACTCAAACAAATATTTATACACACTATTCATAGTAGCATTATTCACAATAGCCAAAAAATGAAAACAACTCAAATGTTTATCAACAGATGAATGGATAAACAAATTGTGGTATTAACATGCAGTAGAATATTATTAATATTTAGCCGTTAAAAGAAATGAGGTACTGATGTATGCTACACCATTGATGAACCTCAAAACCATTATGCTACATGAAAGAAGGCAGATAGAAAAAGTCACGTATGATTTCATTTGTATGAAATATCCAGAATAGGTAGATCTATAGAGACGCAAAGCAGAGTGCACTTGAAGGAGAGAGGATTGGGGAGCAATTGCTTAATGGAGAGAGTTTTATTTTGGGTCAATGGAAATGTTTTAGAACTAGAGAGAGGTGATGGTTATATAAAATTGTGAATGTACTGAATGCCACTGAAATTACACTTTTAAATAATGTTCTGTGAGTTTCACCTCAATAAAAACATATCAGTTGAGCATGGACTGGAAAACTCAAAATACTAAAGGTGTGAATTCTCCCAAATTAGTATACAGATTTAATGCAATTCCTATCAAAATTTCAGCATGAATTTTTGGAGCTATAGAAAACATTATTCTAAAATTTATATGGAAAAATAAAAGAACTAGAATAGCTATAGCAATTTTGAAAAAGGACAAAGTAGGAAGAATCTAAACATTTATTATATATCTATAATTATCTAGACTGTCATTGGTGGAATGATAGACACATCAGTCAATGGAAGGGAGGACAGAACCCAATAATAGACCCAAGCAAATGGTACCAAACTGATCTCTGACAAATGAACAAAACTAAGTCAGTGGAGGAAGGACAGCCTTTCAACAAATGATGCTGAAGTAACAGAGCAGCTGTAAGCCAAAAAAAAAAAAGAATAAAAACTTTGAATTCAACTTCACACTTTATACAAATATAACCTCAAGACAGATCATGGACTTAAATCTAACATGTTAAGCTATAAAACTTCCAGAAAAAAATACCCAGGAGAAAATATTCAGGATGAGGGACAAGTGATGAGTTCTTAGACTTGATATCAAAAGCATGCTACATAAAAGAAAAAGTAAGATAAATTGAAATTCATCAAATTTAAATATTTGCTTTAAAAAAGATCCTGTTAAGAGGATGAGAAGACAAGGTACAGACCAAGAAAAAAATCTTTGCAAAATGTATATCCAACAAAAGATATATGTAAAGAAATCTCAAACACTCAATTACAAAAGAAACAAAAGATATGAACAGAGATTTCACCAAAAAGAACATACAGATGAAAACTAAGCACACAAAAAGATGCTCAATATGATTTATCCATTGAGGAAAGGCAAACCAGTCACAGTGCAATATTAATACACATCTCTCAGAGTCCCTAAAAAAATAGTTATAATAACAATTACTGGATGTGGCAAAGCTGAATCTCTTGCACTTTGCTGATGGGGATATGAAATGGTAGAGCCACTCTAAAACAACTTGGCAGTTTCTTAAAAACTGTATCTTTCATATGGCCCAGCAATTTAACCCATGGGCATTTAATCCAGAGAAATGGAAACATATGTTCCTACAAAAACCTATATACGGATATTTGTGCTGTGCTGTGCTTAGTTGCTCAGTCGTGGCTGACTCTGCGACCCCATGGACTGTAGCCCACCAGGTTCCTCTATCCATGGGGATTCTCCAGGCAAGAACAGTGGAGTGGGTTGCCATTCTGTCCTCCAGGGATCTTCCTGACCCAGGGATCAAACCCAGGTCTCCCACATTGCAGGCAGATTCTTTACTGTTTGAGCCACCAGGGAAGCCCAAGAGTACTGGAGTGGGTAGCCTGTCCCTTCTCCATGGGATTTTCCTGACCCAGGAATTGAACTGGGGTCTCCCACATTGCAGGCGGATTCTTTACCAGCTGTGCTACCAGGGAAGTCCGTATGGATATTTATAGCATCTTTATTCATAATAGTCCCAAAGTGGAAACAACCCAGCTAAACTTCAATGGGTTAATCGTTAGCAATGATTTGTTTGTAACTACAGTCTCAGTGCTGTAGAATACCACTCAGCAATAAAAATTGAAATGAACTATCAATTCAATGCAACAAGTTGCATAAGTCTACAGAGAATTTTGTTTCCTGAAAAAAAGCCAATCCCAAAAGGTTACATAGTGTATTATTCCATTTACATAATGCTTTTGAAATGAAAATTTATGTCAATAGAAATGAAGAACAGGTCAATGGTTGTCAGGGGTTAGAGGGGTAGTGTGGAGGGTGAGAGGAAGAGAAATGGATTGTGGCTATGAAAGGGCAACATGAGAAATCCTTGTGATGATGAAAATGTTTTGTATCTTGATTTTATTAATGTCAATATCCTGGTTGTGATACAGCACTATTGTTTTTCAAGATGTTACTATTAGTGGAAATGGGTATAAGATATGTGGGATTTATCTGTGTTGTTCCTTATAGTTACATTTGGATCTACTACTATGTAAAAATAAAAGGTTTAATTGAGAACTTTTGTAAAGGGAGACAAAATACTTTGTCAAATATAAAAAAAGATGACGATGTTCATCACAAGCAGTTCTCTCCAAATTGATGTATAGTTTCAGCGCAATCCTAATCACAATGAAAGCAAACATTTTTGAAGAAACTGACAAACTGATTATACAATTCATATGAAATGCAAAGGTAGTCCTGGCAAAAAGGAAAATGGCATCAATGGGAAGTTGTACCAAACATTTAATGAAGAAATAATACTGGTTCTACATAAACTATTCCAGAAAGTTGAAGAGAAAGAAATACTTCCCAACTCATTCTAAGAGTTGAGCATTACTCCAGATTTAAAAAAAGAAAGAAATAAAAAGAGACTCAAAGGAAAAGAAACTACAAATCAATATCCTTCATGAATATCAATGCAAAGTTTCTTGACAAAATTTTAGAAAAATAAATCCAGTAATTATAAAAATGACAATACATCATGACCAAGTAGAGTTTACCTCAGGATTATAAAGTTGGTTTTCAATGCCATTAATGTAAAAGATTAAAAAGGAAATATCAGATGATCATTTAAATAGATTTAGGAAAAGAATTTGAGAAGATCCAACATCTAGTCCTGATATAAAACTCCCACCAAAGTAAGAGTAGAAGGAGATTTCTTCAATACCATGATAAAATAATTCTTATTTTCAGATGGTAAGATAGTCTACCTAGAAAATCCAAGAGAATAATTTTTAAAGATCATCTTAGAATTAATGAGACAATTCATAAAAGTATTGGATATAGGATAAATATATAGAAATCAACAGCTTTCTGGTAAACAAGCAATACCCACTTAGAAAACACAATGAAAAGAATCACTTTATAATGATAAAATCCTCTAAAAGACCTAGGAAGAATAACCTTAATTTGAAACATGTAGTAACCATTTGAAACACACTGAAAATTAGCAATAAAAAAATGAGGTCATGTGGAGAAAAAGGAAATTTGAATATGGTTAAGATGTCAGATATAGGCTTAACATAATTAAAAATCCTAATGGGATTTAAGGAGAGAACTTAATAAAATGATTATGATGTATTTGGAATATAAAAATAGTTTCAAGATATTGGAAAAGTTAATGAGCAGAAGCTCTTCCTAAATTTTAAAGTTGTAATAATTGAAGTAGTATGATAGTAACATAAGAATAAATTGCAGATCTCTGAAATATTAATAACAGACGTGTGTATGCGTGTGTGTGTGTGTGTCTATAAAGGAAACATTAACAATTAGGAAAGAGACTTCAGTTTCCCTGGTGATGATGGACTAAAAGTCCAAATTTACCCTTTTACCTTAAACAACTAAAAATCTAGAAAACCCAATGGTGAAGCAATGATTTTCAGATATCAGTCAATAAAGAGGGTAGGACTGTGATTCCTAAGGCTAAGGAATTGAGAGAGGTGAGAACTATGATTGTCCCTCATTACTATCTTGAGGCAGTTTTCATACCACAGTAAAGGGAGGAGGAATCTAAAGAGAGCCTGGTGGTCCCATTAAGTTGAGAAGACAAGGGTTGAAGCTCAGGAAAACCAAGGCATCTAGAGTGTGTGGGGAGAGTACTAGAGATGAGGGAGCTGCAAGAGAGAGCTGTTCATCTGTAGAGGGATCAACTCTAGTCTTTGGCTTTGGCTGAGTACTGATATTTTAATGGATGACAAAAAGTTACCCAAGTCTGGGGAAAGAATCACTGGACAGCAGTAGGCCAAGGAATTCCCAGAGATCCTCAAAGGCAAGAAATAATTTGTATTTCCTCTATCCAGAGTAGAAAGACCTTGTCACAGGTGGAGGACTTGGTTAGAGTCCTCAGAGATATTGCTGTATTAGTAAGGCTAAATTAACTCTAGACTGACTCTGAACCAAAGACTGTTGTAGATCTGTCCTAATGAAGTCTAAAAGTAAAACACCAAATGATACAGCTGACTCCAAGTAACTTAATGGTACACCAGAACAAAGTTCAATACTACTTAAAGGAATTTAAAAAAGCATAGCACTCGACAAAGTAAAATTCAAAATGTATAGCATCCAATTAAAACTTAGGCATGCAAGGAGGCAAGAAAATATGATCCATAACCAGGGAAATTTTAACCAATAGAAATGAAGCCAGATATAATAGTGATGGTGGAACTAGGAAAGAAGATTATTAAGATAGCTAGTAAAATTATATCTATTATATTCAAGAATACAGGAAAATATGAACATGATGGAGAGATAGAAAGATATTACAAAGGCTAGCATGGGATTTCTAGAGGTGAAAAACAAACTGGATGGGATTAAAAGCAAGTTAGACACTGCAGAAGAAAAAGATTAGTGAATTTGAAACACAGAGGAAAAGTGATTAATTTAATTTGATCAAACTGTAAAACTTCTGTTCTTCAAAGGCTATAGTTAAGAAAATTAAAAGGAAAGCCACAGACAAGGAGAAAAATGTTTGTAAATTGCATATCCAGCAAAAGACTTGTATCCAGGTATATAAAGAACTTTCAAAACTCAAGATTAGGAAAACAAACAACCCAATTTAAAAAAATGGGCCAAAGACTTGAAGAGACACTTCACCAAAGAAAGTATTCAAATGGCAAATAAACACACAAAAAGATGTTCAACATTATTTGCTGTTAAGGGAATGAAAATTAAAGCCACAGTGTGTCACCATTACATACCCATGAGAATAGCTAATATTTTACAAAAGAATATTAATAATACCACCAACTGCTGGCTAGGGTGTAAAGCAGTTGGTGAAAATGCAAAATGGTCCAATCACTTTGCAAAATCGTTTGAGAGTCACTTATAAAGTTAAACGTACTTACCATAAGAACCATTGATCCCATGCCTAAGTATATACCCCAGAGAAATGAAAATATATGTCCACACAAAGGCATGTATTCAAATATTCATAGCAGTTTTGCATGCTATGAATAATAACCCCAAACTGAAAAGACTCCAGGGAAGTCCAGTGGTTAGGAGTCTGTGCTTCCATTGTAGGGGGCACAGGTTTGATCCCTGATCAGGAAACTAAGATCCCACAAGCCATGCAGTGCATCCAAGAAAAGAATGAAAGAAAAACAGGAAAAGAAAAAAGACTCCAAATGTCAGTCAACTGGTAAATTAATAAACAAACTATGTTCCACCCATACAACTGAGTACTACTCACCAATGGAAAGGTACAAACTATTGATACATGCAACAGCATGGATGAATCCCAAAACATTATGTTAAGGGAAAGAGGACAGACAAGAAAATTCTGTATGATATATTCATATGACATTGTAGAAAAGTCAAAACTATAGTAACAGAGAGCAGATCAGTGGATGCCAGGAGTGTGGGCAGGAGACTGATCGCAGAGAGCCACAGGGGAGTCTTTTGGGATGTTGCAGGTACTGTAAATCATGATTGAAGTGGTGGTTACATGACTATGTGTTTGTCAATATCCATTCAGTTGTACCCTTACAATTGGCTAATTTTAGTGCATGTACATTATATGTTGATTAAGCTGATTTTAAAAAATCAATAGGAGTCTACTGATGTGATGCTCTGAGAAGGACACAATACCACCTATGAAGTTTTTCTAACAAAAATATTTAACTAGGATCTACTTGTGAATAAACTCTCAGGCCAGCCAGACTGTAAGACATTCTGTAAGACAACTGGCCTGAAATCTTGAAAACTGTCAGTATCATGAGAGACAAGAAAATGAGGTGAAAGGACCACAATAACTAAATACAATGCATAATCCTTGATTGAATTCTATATTAGGAAAAATAAAACTATAAAGAATGTAATTGGGGAAATTTAAATATGGACAATTTATTTGATAATAGTAGTGTGTGAATGTTATTTCCTAAGTGTTTTGTTTATGTAATAAGATGCTCTTGTTTTTAGAGATACATAATGAAGATTTGGGGGTGAAGTTCAAGTGTCAAAATGATAGCATCTATCAAGTGGTTCAGGAAAACAAAAGAGAGGGAGGAGAGGATGGGAGGGGAGAGAGAACAGATAGAGTTAAAGGAAATATTAACAATTAGTAACAAAATAAATAGTGAATATATGTGAAGAGTATATGGGTGTTCATTGTATTATTATTTTAATTTTTCTTTAATTTTGAAATTTTTCAAAATGAAAAGTTGAGAAGTAAACGTGTTTTAAGACTTTAAGATTGCAAATTTTAAATCAAGATTTTTTTAAATGATGCATACTTAGTCATATGCTCTCGCTAGAAATATTAATAAACGGAAAAAACAGGGTTTTTGTACCTTTAACAAACAGAAGTTTTCAATGTAAAAAAATTCAGTGGCAGAACACAGGCGTTATTTAATAAATCAATTAGAAAAACAGCTCTTGGGAAAAGAAACCTGTATAGCCCTCCTGTGCTGTGCTGGGCTCAGTCATGTCTGACTCTTTGAGACCCCATGGACTGCGTAGCCCACCAGGCTCCTTTGTCCCTGGGATTCCCTAGGCAAGAATACTGAAGTGGGTTGCCATTCACTTCTCCAGGGGATCTTCCTGACCCAGGGATCGAACCTGCATCTCTTGTATTGGCAGGCTGATTCTGTATCGCTGAGCCACCAGGGAAGCCTACCTGAACATTAAGTATAAGTGGATTAAAGTTCACTGTGAAAATTCAAACCATAAAAGTTGAACATTTACCAAGTATACTCTGAATGGAGAAGACTTTCCAAGTATAAAAGAAATTGAAGGCAGAAGAAAATAATTAATAGATTTGATAATGCAGTTAAAACTTTGGAACATCAAAAATGTAACATTAGATAATAAATCTTTTTAACAGATGCAAGAAATTATGGCTTATCAAATTTACCTCCTGTAAAAAGAATATTATACACATTTGGTAAGGAATATTCTAGGACTAATGAAAAATAAGCAGAGAACAAAAAAGAAATAAAAATGGTTAATAAAACTAAAATTGTATTTCACCTTGAGTGGAATCAAATAAATATAAATAACTACTATAATAAGATTCTATTAATATTTCTATGAAACCAAATGTTATAAAATTTTTAAAGTGGCAGTTTCCCTATTGCTGAGGACAATGGGTAATCCATACTTACTCTCATTTCTGGTGGTACAATTTTTCTAAAAAGCAGCTGGAGAATATCTATTAATATTTAGAGCCTTAAAATATTCATGCTCTGGTAAGGCATCCTAAGGAAATAATCAGATATGCAGACCAAGATTTTTGCACTAAGTTAATCTTTGTAATATTATGTAAAATAGTGAGGATATGGAAATAGCAGAGATAGCCTGTGATTAGGGGTTGATTAAATCCATTTTGGTACATACAAGAAAACAATATGATGCAGCCATTAAGAAGCATTATGAAACATTTTTAATAACATGAGGAATTATTTAAGATATAAATACTAAGAGAAAAAAACAGAGTTCAAAATTTGCATCAAAAATTTTCAACCATTTAAAAATATATGCTTAGAAGAGTTTGAAGGAAATAGTCTATAATGTTCACAGCAGTTATTTCTGGGTAATAGGAATTAATTTATTTTTCACTTTTCCTTTGCATTTTTATAAATTGATATTTTCTTCAGAATGTATGTTTGACCTATATTAGAAACATTGACAACCTTATTAATAAGAATAAGATATAGTCTTTTCTCTCAATTGTGGAAGGAAAAACTAACTTAAACCTTGCTGGACCGGCGGCCCTGGGGCCATCTTGTCCAACTTGTCCCACTCAGGATTTCCTTCTGTGATGCCCCTGCTCCTTCATCTGCCATGCAACACTTCTAGGGCTGGGGATGGTGGGACAGGCAGTGATATTTTCAGGCAACCCACTTACTGCATAGACAATTCTGATTGTTTGGAAGTTCCTCTCTATTGAGCTAAAATTGGAATCTTCTAAATGTATAGTGTCCCCTCACTGCCCTTGGGCCAGCTAAGGGTAAGTGGACTTCTCTTCACCCTCAAATATCCAAATCCAACCACAGAGGTCTCCACCACAACTATTTTTCCTGTGTCTCAGTTTTCAGATCCTTCATGATCATGGACACCATAACCACACTACTCAAAGCAGGGTCTGTGTGCCAACAGTATGGACATCACTTGGGAGCTTGTAGGAAGTTAGACTCCTGAATGAAATCTGCATCTTAACAAGATCCTCAGGTGGTTTGTGGGCACATTAGACTTTAAGAAGCACTGGCCTCAGGGAAGACACATTCTCATTTGTCAGCATTTCATTTAGTAGGTGCTCTCCAGACTGAAGAATATTCCAATATTATTGAGGTATACAAGGTGGTTATTAGTGCTTCTTTTTTTTCCCCAAGGATAGTAACTATTAAAATTTTAATGCATTTATTTCCAGGATTTTATATGCATAGTATTCATCATGGTTGAGAAAATACAACACATCTAATTTCATATTCTGTTCCTTTTTAATTATTATTTTTTAACACCAAAAACATTTTGTATTGGAGTATAGTCAATGAACAATGTTGTGGTAGTTTCAGGTGAACAGTGAAGGGACTCAGCCATACATATACATGTATCCATTCTTCTGATATATCCATTCATCATGGAAACCAGTATTTATGGAACTTGTAGCTATATGCAAGCCACTGTTGTCAAGCACTGTTAAGTGGAAGACAGATGTGAAAAATGAAATCACCGCAGAGGTCTGAGAGTTTCAAGCCTCAGTGGAAGAGTTGTCATGAGATATAAGTGATAAATGGATGATAAGATTATATGGAGAATGATGGCTATTGAGACTAAGAAGAGATCATCTGAGAACAGGGAGGTTACAGAAAAGTCAGCTTGTAACTGGGCTTGTCACAATGAAATGCCCC
This sequence comes from Okapia johnstoni, assembly GCA_024291935.2. Lineage (NCBI taxonomy): Eukaryota > Metazoa > Chordata > Mammalia > Artiodactyla > Giraffidae > Okapia > Okapia johnstoni. The sequence goes on along the minus strand of CM044305.1, from coordinate 35,311,850 downwards.
TAGTAGGGGCCATGCTGTATTCATCTCTGGATATAGGCATGTGGATTTGTACTCTAGGACAGGGTTTATCCAATTTTGAGGAGTATCAGCCTCACTTGGAGGGCTTGTTAAGACACAAATTGCTGAGCTTTTGACATTGAGTTCTCATCCAGCGGAGCTGGAGCAAGGCCTGAGAATGTGCTGCTGGTCCAGGGAGTCACACATTTGAGAATGACTAATAGAACTGTGGTGTTAGAGAAGACTCTTGAGAGTCCCTTGGACCGCAAGGAGATCAAAGGAAATGAGTCCTGAATATTCATTAGAAGGACTGATGCTGAAGATGAAACTCCAATACTCTGGCCACCTGATGCAAAGAACTGACTCACTGGAAAAGACCCTATGCTGGGAAAGATTGAAGGCAGGAGAAGAACAGGACGACAGAGGATAAGATGGATGGATGGCATCACCGACTCGATGGACATGAGTTTGAGCAAGCTCTGGGAGTTGGTGATGGACAGGGAAGCCTGGTGTTCTGCAGTCCATGGAGTCGCCAATAGTCGGACACGACTGAGTGACTGAACTGAACTGAACTGAATTTGGAGAAAATAGCACGGGTCTTGGAGCCAGTTTTGGTTCTGCTATTTAATTTGGCAAGTCACTTCTTCTTTTTGAGGTTTCTCTTTGAGGACTAGAGAATTATAATGACAACTTTACAAGTGTTTGGGACTAGTAGACGAAATAAAGGTTGATGAACGCACCTTAGTACACTGCCTGGTATACTGTAGGTATTAATACTACTAGTGTGATGTAGTTTCCATTCCCTTCTCCAAAGTAATCTTAATTGAAAGTGTGAATTGCAACATCTTTGGGAGTGAAGGAATAGTGTTTTGGGTGTGAAGGGCACCTGGGAGTGGGCATAGGCCCTTATTGGAGAACCTAAGGAGTGAGCCTTCATACCACTGGCACAAATCAGTTAGTGTCCTTTGTGTGGCTGTTTTGGCCATTTATTTTTCTGATGACATTCATATTGCCTGTCAGTGGGTCAAAAGAAAGATACCTCAAGGCTTAGAGAGATTGGTGCCATTCCAGGTATACTGCCTAAAGGAATGATTTGAGAAATTGGAAACTGGAACTTAAATTTCACCAGAGAAAGATAAAAATTTATTTCCAATTTACTAGAACTGAAAAATTCTAAGATAACTTCCTTAGACTTATATTTAAAGAAATTCAAGCAAGCCTATATAGTTGGAAGAATGTGAATGTAGACCTTTCTCCTTTCTCTAATAGGGATTTTCAAATGTCAACACCATGAACAAAATAATTTGACAACTGAATTTATTCATCCCCACAACTTCTTTGGGAAGTATGAGAATCCTTAAAACACTGAGGTGTTTTTATTCGAGTGTATTTATTCACTTCAATTTTAGTTTTCATAGTAACAGGATGCATTAAGAAAAAGAAGACCTCCATATGGGATCCCCAAATTGACATGAAAAATTGATGGAGTCTCCTCATGCCACCATTAGTCCTTGACTCTTTATGGGGACTTTGTGTATTAGATTATAGATGATAGCTAATTAAGCACAAAGCAAACTTTTGACAATTAAGACATAGAACAGGTGCATTTTGGTGGATGTGGAGGAAAGAGAGGATCTTTCTAAAGCAGAAGTCATCACCCAGTTGAGTTTGGAACACTTTGGGGTTATCTTCAGGACATCTGAAGGAAAGACATCAGGCAAAAGGATGAGATAGGAAAGGGGGCAAAGTTTTTCCACTCTGGTCTCACTTGAGACTTGACTGCAGCCTGTTCTTATTTCTTTACCCTTTCAATAGCTGAACTTTAACAGAGAAAACATGTCACCTCCCAGATAATGTGTCTTTATTGGCTCCACTGTTTGTCTTCTGGATCAAATTTAAACTGCCTATTTCTAGAGCAGCCAGGATCCCTTCACTCCAGTGGTGCACTGTATAAATAGCCATCATGGGCAATTAATGTCTCTGATTTTCTTCTTTCTAAATAATGTGGTTAAATGATGTTTAATATATTTCAGTTTTTCTCTCCCCAAATCGTGTCAAGTAAATTATGTTTTCTTATGCCTTGCAGAGTTTGTGCATATATCACTTCAACTGTGATTAAAACGGATAAAGGGATTAAAAAATAGGATATGAACAAGTCACTCACTAACATTTCATGAGCTTGAGACTGTTTTGGTCAAAAGATTTTCTTAGGAAAAAAATTTCTATGTTTTTTATTTTTCTTTTTAGAGGAGATTTTTTTATATAGTAAATATTAAGTATCTAAGTAATCGTAAATGGAAATTTTTGATTGTTTATTATCCTTGTCTTTCTTGCCCACCCCCACACATCAATGTTACATACCCTTGTTGCCCCAAATCACTTTAAGCCATCATAACTCTGCACTCCTAGAACCCTGCCAGCAGATCAAGAAGTCTGTCTGAAAATCAAGGGAGAGAATATTCTCGACTTGTTGAGCTCTCACGAAATTAACAATTTCTGAGGCTCAGTACCTGAGGCAAAGACTGACTGAGAAGGAGGGGGTTCTAATAGCACTTGTGGTGGGGGGGCAGCATGTCACCTAAGTGCCAGGGTACGAGGTCAGAGTAATCACACTCATGAGTGCTGTGCAAGCTCTTCTCTAAGACTTACCATTTGGGCAATAGGATAATGTAGTTCTGCTACTTCCTCTTGCATTTCATAGTATTTCACACTCACTGCACAGCAGGTGGCCACCACTGACCTAAAGTCAAAGGGCTCAAAATTTGTCCCAAAAGATGACTTCAAAAGACTGCCTGTGTAGGGAACCCAGTCTGATGCTCTGTGATGACCTAGACAGGTAGGTTTGGGGGGAAGGGAGGGAGGCTCAAGAAGTAGGTGATAGAGGTATAATTATGGCTGATTTGTGTTGTTGTAGGACAGAAACCAACACAGCACTGTAAAACAATATTCCTCCAATTAAAAAAAATAAAGACTGCCTGCAAACACATCCTCAACTGCTTTGTCAGCACCTCACGCCACCACCCCACCCTGCAGAGTCTTTCCCTAGTCTTTGTGGCCCTCTTGGTTCTCCTGTTTCTGTTCATCACTTGCCCTGGGCTCTTTAACTTCATCTGGTCACACAAACTTGAGTGCACTGAGCCAAGGATCACGCAGCCGGCTGCCCACCCAAGCCCTAAAAAATCAGTTCAGCCCCATCCAAAACTCTGTCTATCAGAGAGCCAGAGCAGAAGAAGGCAGACATGGATGTTTCTGCACAGGAGAGGTGTGAAAGAGCTGGATGTGAAGAGGACTTGGAGAGTAGACACTGATAGTGGCTCATCAGAGAACCCTCAGAACTCAACATTCGTGTGTACTTTGACCTGATCGCTTCCTACTTCAAGTGCTTAGAGCTCTGCCTGAGTTCTTTCTCTGGCCTCCACAGAGAGCTAGACTTGTACAGGGGCACACCGGAAGTGATGGTTAGTTAATGTGGGCACACTGAAAGTGATGGTCAATTAATGGGTCTAGAGGTAGCTCTTAAACAAAGACTGGCAGAAATTGGTGGATAATTCCCCAAGTCCTTCAGCTCTTGGGCAGGATAACTCTGAGGTGTTCTCTATGCTGTCCTCCAGAGGCTCTCAGTGAGACTGGGCTCCAGTTATCTATAGCAGTAATCTTCTTTTAACTAACTCTGTATTAGTTTCCTTTTTTTCTCATCTTAATTAATGTCTCCTATACTATTGCTTCCTGGCATTACCCTTCAAATCCTTATCTCTAGGTTTGCTTCTGAACCCAAGCCAAAAGCTAAAACATAGTATGTGTGAGGTTGTGACTGCACCCATCAGCTGGGACCATGTTGAAAGTGAGAGTGTTAGTCACTCATTTGTGTCCAACTCTTTGCAACCCTGTGGACTGGGGCCTGCCAGGTTCCTCTGCCCATGGAATTCTCCAGGCAAGAATACTGGAGTGGGTTGCCATTCATTTCTCCAGGGGGTCTTCCCGACCCAGGAATCAAACCTGAATCTCCCATACTACAGGCAGATGTTTTACTGTCTGAGCCACCAGGGAAGCCCAGGACCATGTTGGGGAGGTCCTCAATGTCATGTTGAGGTGAGACTTTACTCCATGGTGACTGAATGGTGGGTACTTGATTAGACTCCTATGTTAGAGGATCATTCTGGAAACAGAGAAGAATGCATGAGAGCACTGCTCCTCAAAGTCTGGTCCTTGGACCATGAATATGAGAATCATCTGGAAACTTTTAATAAAGCAAATTCTTGCCTCCACCTCAGACCTGCTGAATCAGACAATCTGAGGGTGAGACCCAAAAACCTGTGCTTTAATAATCATCTCCCCCCAGGTAAATCTGATGCCCCTAAAATTTGAGAACCACTGGATTAGAGAATGCAGGAGAAGCTAGCAGCATGAAGATCATTTATTAGGCTGTAGGCCTGAACTATAAATTTTGATTCCCTTATCCCCATTCTTTTTGCCTTGGACTTTGTTCTGTATTCAGAATGTGCTTAATAAATATTTTGGCCTGAGGTCTCCAATCCCATTATCAAATAAGTGGGAGTGGCAATGAGAGGGGCAGGGATGGAGAGAAGTGATGTAATTCATATGAGGTTCAGCAACCACTGACCACATGGCATTTCCAGCATTATATCTTTCTCGGTTCCAGCAGCTACTCCCTCCTCAGAAATCAAGATCCCATGACTTCTGTGTATGGAATCTGAGAAGTATTGTAAATCCAAGTAAGAGATTCCCATAAACTGGGCAATAAAAGCTTTTTAACAGAAATTACTTCCTGAAAAAGGGAACATTGTGTGTGGACAACGGGGAGGGATAGAGTCTGGGAAGATGAATGGGAGGTTTCCTGAATAAGTGGCCCTGAAATTCCAAATTAGTTTGTGTTAGTTTGAGTCATAATCCATATTATTATTATCATCTGTTATTGCTTGAAAACATTTTCTTTTTTATTTTCCGAGTCAGCTTGACCAGGGTCTTTATAAGTCATGAGTTTCAAAACCCCATAATTATGCCCTGCAACCTTGTCTGATGGCATCCTAGACCTTCAGTGCCTGCTTATGAAGCTGTGGGAACTCAAAGTCCCCCAATAGTCCCCAGGGCTGGGGTGGGTGAGGGAGACGTGGTTGGCAACAGCCCATCCTGCTGGAGTACCAGCTCCCAGAACAACAAGGCCTTTGACTGAAGCCTTCACTGGAAACTGGATGACATTCTTTGGGCCAAAAGGAGCAATTGGAAAGGTAGTTTTGTGGGTTGGATTCTAAGCCAGAGTTGAAACAAGGCTGTAGCAAGGCTGAAAGAAACCTGGCAGAGGAGGAAAAGGCCCTCCCTGTGCCAGGAACTGCATAAACCCAAGACCAATCAAACAGAATCAGTGTGTGGGGAAATATTTCTGACTGGCAAAGATGGCTCCACTGTCTAGTGATTTACTGTAAGTGGTGACGGCCAACGTCCTGCTTGGTGGAGTGTGGCCTGTTGCAGGAGAGCCTGGCTGGAAGGATTGCTGTGTTATTTCTCCTTGACCTGGAAAAAAGTATGCCTTTTCAAGAGGAACTAAACAGGGGGAATCTTTTGTGATTATAAAACCTTAAAAGGGCATTGTATGTCCTTTGTAACCAGACAGATTGAGTTATTGCTTGAGCTATGTTGCATAAAATTAATGAAAATAAAGATGTACATGGACAAGAATTTACTAGGCATATGTATATTTTTTTGTAAACAATGAAAAATAATTAGCTCAAAGAGCAGGCTATGGTTCGCTCCACCAAGGGATTTTTCAGAGTTGCTTTGTAGATTAAATACAAAGCTGTTGTAGAATGAGTAAATACAAAATCTCATATCAGATAGAAAGACTAATGGGCCCACTGTTGGCCTTGGGCTGAAAAGAACGAATCCACAGGGCCACCTTGGTCATTTTAAAGCTCCCATAGGAGAGGGGCCACTGGTCGTGACCATTTCTCTCCAGAGTCCTTGGATTTTGCAGCATTGTTTCTGGTTTTTATAACAACCAGCTGTGGAATGATCTATCTGGATACTGAGTGGCTTACTCAATTCAGTCATTAAAAACTAACTCATATTTTAACTATTTGAGTGAGTTCATGATGGATATGGCCGCCATTGGCTTGACTGCTTAGTTATCAACAGGATGGGGTGGTCAAAGAACCAAGGAAGGACCCCAGGGATTGGCTAATTCAACTTCTTTTTTTCCAGAACCAAGGCCCAGAAGTGGGGAAGTAACACTCAAATCACCTGGCTAGTATAAGGTAGAAACAGAATGAAACTCCCAAGCCAGAGTTCCCCACCTCTTTCTACCATCTGGTCACAGAAATAAAACAAAGCTATTTTTTTTTTAATCTGTTTTTTCTTTTTTTCCCAAAAGAAGTTAATCGCCCAAAGACATATATTAATTAAGGTAGCATAAGAAAAAATTGCAGCGGTAACTATAAAAATTATGAAAGACAAATATTGGCATTCTTTGCAGCTTAATTTATTATGACTTTAAAAGAGTTGCAAGAGCTCACATTGCTTCTTTGAAACATGGTGCATTTTTGCAATACTCCTCAGTTATAAATTAATATAGGCCATTAGGGATGAGACTAATGGTGGATGAAGACTATCTCATGGGGAATATACAACACCTGAGAAAATGAATAGCTGTGGTGTATGGACCCCCAACCAGTCCTACAAATGACACAACTTGTCACAAAGCTAGTCCCCATAGAGGCATATTAGTTTCTAATAAATAAACCCAGCCACTTAAAAATTTTGCTTTCCTCTATAAGCATGTTCCCATGTTGCTTTATCCAGAGGAGTTTTGGTATAGGTATCAAGGAACTATATACGCCCATCTTTAGCCAGCCTGGGTGAATGCTCTGTGCTGACACTTGGCTCCTCCCTCTTGAAAAGTCTGAATTCCCAGCTGAGATTATGTGCTGATGAGAAGGAAAGCTAACATATTTGCAGGCTTGTTACCCATGATGAACATACTGCAAAGTTTCCCTTTCAGAAATAAAAGGAGGCCTCAGAATCCTTCTAACTCTCAGTGCAATAAAGTAAAATCTAGGGAGCTTTCCAGGAAATAAGGATTAGTTGAAACAATATTATCAGTTCTTTTCCTCTTCCTACAGTCATACAAGATTGCTGAGAGAGGCTTGAGGGAGCTTCAGTTCAGTTCAGTTCAGTTGCTCAGTCTTGTCCAACTCTTTGCGACCCCATGGACTGCAGCACGCCAGGCCTCCCTGTCCATCACCAACTCCTGGAGTTTACTCAAACTCATGTACATTGAGTCGGTGATGCCATCCAACCATCTCATCCTCTGTCGTCCCCTTCTCCTCCTGCCTTCAATCTTTCCCAGCATCAAGGTCTTTTCAAATGAGTCAGCTCTTCGCATCAGGTGGCCAAAGTATTGGAGTTTCAGCTTCAACATCAGTCCTTCCAATGAACACCCAGGATTGATCTCTTTTAGGATGGATTGATTGGATCTCCTTGCAGTCCAAGGGACTCTCAAGAGTCTTCTCCAACACCACAGTTCAAAAGAATCAGTTCTTCGGTGCTCAGCTTCCTTTATAGTCCAACTCTCACACCCATACATCACTACTGGAAAAACCGTAGATTTGACTAGATGGTCATTTGTTGGCAAAGTAATGTCTCTGCTTTTTAATATGCTCTCTAGGTTGGTCATAGCTTTTCTTCCAAGGAGTATGTGTCTTAATTTCATGGCTGCAGTCACCATCTGCAGTGATTTTGGAGCCCAGAAAAATCAAGTCTGACACTGTTTCCACTGTTTCCCCATCTATTTCCCATGAAGTGATGGGACTGGGTGCCATGATCTTAGTTTTCTGAATGTTGAGCTTTAAGCCAACTTTTTCACTCTCCTCTTTCACTTTCATCAAGAGGCTCTTTAGTTCTTCGCTTTCTCCCATAAGGGTGGTGTCATCTGCATATCTGAGGTTATTGATATTTCTCCCGGCACTCTTGATTCCAGCTTGTACTTCGTCCAGCCCAGCATTTCTCATGATGTACTCTGTATACAAGTTAAATAAGCAGGGTGACAATATACAGCCTTGACGTACTCCTTTTCCTATTTGGAACCACTCTGTTGTTCCATGTCCAGTTCTAACTTTTGCTTCCTGACCTGCATACAGATTTCCTAGCAATTGAGATAAAAGACACACCTTACGCCCCTACAGATTTCAAGTCAGAAATGTAGTCACTTTGAAATTGAAACATCAAGGCCAAATCTTAGACTTTAAATGACTTTATGGACTCAGAAAAGTAAGCCTACCCCATGTCTGAGGACTGAATATTCGTACTGTTTTCCTGCAGACTGAGTCAGTCTCTGGGCAAGCCATATTTGGATGAGATGCTGACTTCAAAGCCTCCATCCCCATTCCCATCTCCACCGCCAGTGTGGCTTCACTCTTTTTTAGTACTTTTGTTAAAGAGATTTAAATGTCCATTCCTGCCTTTCTGTACCCAGGAAAATAAATGTAACCTCCCTTTATTTGAATAACAATAATAATCATAGTATCCCACAATAACTTAACACAGAAGGATAAACATGCGCCCGATGTTAGGGATTTTGATTTATTGTGGCAACCTTGGGCTCCCAAGTAATGTGTGTGTGTACATGGGCAAAGAGAAGCATTAAACGATTGTAGGTGAATGTGTCCTTGGATAACGCTGTTGTGCCTGCTAGGCAGCTGTGCTGATCATACTAGGTGATCAGCTGAGCTGCCTGAGGTCTCTTGCGTGTGAAGGGAACTGTCATTTGGAATACCTTCCATTGAATGGAAGGTTAATTTCATTTTTCTCACTTTATTTCCCTAAGGGAACAATTGAGCAGATAATCAGCTAATGATAAATCATAGTAATGGCCAATGTACCCAAGCTTGGTTCCAATCTAGAGATGAGGCTGATGGAGGATAGAAACAAAGCATACAACTGATTTGCATGACTCCTCCAGTTCCATTCTTCTTTCTCAAGATTGTTTTAGTTATTTTGGGTCTTTTGTGTTTCCATATAAATTTTAAAGTTATTTGCTCTACTTCTATGAAAAATGGCCTTAGTGTTTTGAAAAGAATTGTGCTGATTTTGTTCTACCTAGCATCTCACTTAATTCTACCCACAACTACTGGAATTATCCAAAGGCAAATTCTCAGTCTTTCTATTACTTGTTGGCAGTAATTGACCCAATGGACCACCTCCTCCTCCCTGAAACACTGTTATTAGCATCCAGGACACTTGGTTCTCTGAGTTCACCTTTTATCTCTGGTCTTCTCCTTCTTCCTCATTTACCTGACTTCTAATTATTATAGTGCCCCAGGCCTCAGTTCTTGCACCCTTTCTCTCTTTTGTATCTAAACCCACTGCTTTGGTGATCTCATTTAATCTGAATAATTATTTCAGTATCATAGCTATCCAATCTAAATGGTTGAAATATCATAAATATCATGCATGCACACATTCATAAAATTCCCAGAACTTCTAGGGCCAACCAAGATAGAGTAAGCTTGAGATTCCTTTTTTTTTTTTTCCTCTTGTGTCTCTAGACTTGATATAAGGGTGCCCTGGAGATCTGAGTCACAGAATTTTAAAGCAGGGATGGACACCCAAAGCTCCAATAAAAATCCCACTCTTCCTGGCCAGAGGATGAGAGCCAAGAGTACAGGTGGGTGGGGAGAGGATCCTAATCTTTTTCTTTTTGTCTCTCTTGGCTTTGTCTTTGAGGCAGCCCCAGTTGCAGAGCTGCACTGCTATGGGGACGATGTTGGTGGTAGTGCAGACACTTGAACTTTGTCTCTCTAACTAGTGGAACTGGAAAAAGGAATCCCTGCATGAGAAGAGTGTTGGAGGAAGCCCCATTATATTTTTTTCTTGCTGTTTCACCCTCAAGGTGGCTCCAATGACCCAGAACTGTAGGACAGCATAGTAGGGGAAGCGAGGGCTGAAAGTCTGAGAAAAGTCCATTTTTCTGACCAAAAGAATTGGAAAAGGGGATCTCGAGAGTCAGAGAATGTGGAGAAAATTCCAGAGAGCAAAGAATTGGAAAAGGGACTCCCTCTAATACTGTGTATGAACTAACACAAGTCCTGAGCTTACCCCCAAGCTGTGCATGAGCAGGACAGACTAAAAAGAAGCAGAATAAAATCTCTGAGAACTGAGCTATGATACAAACCACTCCTAAGTCCCAAGCATAGTCCTGAGTGTCACCTGCATGCGTGTTAAGTTGCTTTAGTTATGTCCGACTCTGTGCAACCCCATGGACTGTAGACCGCCAGGCTCCTCTGTCCAAGGGCTTTTCCAGGGAAGAATACTGGAGTGAGTTGCCATGCCCTCCTCCAGGGAATCTTCCCGACACAGGGACTGAACCCCGAGTCTGGTATGTCTCCTGCATTGGCAGGCAGATTCTTTACCACTAGCGCCACCTGGGAAGCCACAAGTGTTGCCTATATCAGGGCAATAAAAACAATGGCATTGAATCCTGAAATGATATTTGAACCACTGCCCACGAAAGTAGGACAAAACTTATGGTCTTAACCTGTGTTTATTTCCTTCTAAAACAGCAATAAAATCTATTGACATTCCATTCTCAAGAGAATTTTAACAGGACCCAGTCTCAAAACATAATAGTCAACATGTCCAGGAAGAGATATAAAATTATTTAACATACAAAGAACCAGAAAAATCTAACCAATTCTCAAGAGAAAGAGCAATAAACAGAGGCCAACATGATGATCCAGATGTTTGAATTAGCAAAGACTTTCAAGCAGCTATCATAACATGTTCCATGAAGTAAGGATGAACATTCTCGAAATGAATGGAAAGATACAAACTTTCAAGATGAAAATAGAAACTATTAAGAAAAAAACCAAATTGATATGTTAGGATTGAAAAATATGGCATCTTAAAATTGTAAAAAAATTGCTGGATAACTTCAATAGTAGAATGGAGATGATAGAGAAAAAAGTAAGCGAACTTAAAAATAGGTAATTAGAAATGATCCTATCTGGAGATGTTAAAGAAGATAAAAATTAATAAGGAAAGTAGAGATTCAACAAATGGTACTGGAACAATTGGACACCCAATATGCCAAAAAATGTACCTTGACTATATCTCAAGACTTACAAAAATAAAAATGTTTCATAGACCTAAATAAAAAACATAAATCTGTAAGACTTTCAAAAGAAGATAAAGGAGAATATCTTTGTGACTGTGATTTAGGCAATGAGTTTTTGAGTATGAAACCAAAATCATGATCTGTAAAAGAAAAAAATGATAAACTGGGCTTCACCAAAATTTAAAACTTTTGCTCTGCCAAAAACACTTTTAAAAGAATAAAAAGACAAACTACAGACTTAGAAAATATATTTACAAATCACACATATGACAAAAAACATGCAAGCAGACTATATAAAGAATTGTCCATACTAGACAGTATATAAACAAATAACCCAGTTAAAAATTGGGCACAGATTTTAATGGACACCTTACCAAAGAAGAAATTTGTGTGGAAATAAGCACATGAAAAAGCTCTCAACTTCATTATTCATTTAGGGAAAGGCAAATGAAAGCCACAATGGGATACTATTATACATCTATTAGGGTTGTTAAGAAGTACATTAAAAAATAATTTAAAATCTGATATTCCTGCAAGAAACACGAAATGGTACAACCACTTTGGAAAAGAGTAGGCAGTTTAGAAAACATATACTCACTGGATGACCTGGCGATCCTACTCCTCATTGTATATTCTAGAAATCTGAAAACTTTTGTTTATACAAATTCCGTGAATATTTATACCAGCTTCATTATACTTGCTAGTAAGGGGAGACGACCCAGATGTCCTGCTGTCAATGGGTGAACAAACAATGGCACATCCATATAATGGAATACTACTCAGCAATAAAAAGCAAAGGACTATTGATAAACCCGACATGGATAAATCTCAAATAAATTGTGCTGAACAAAAGAAATCAAATTCAAAATGCTATATACCTTTTGATTTCATTTATATAACATTCTGGAAAATGTAACACTTAGGGATGGAGAATAGATCAGTGGTCACTAAGGGCTGAGGATGAAGGGTGAGTTTGAGAACAAAGGGGTTACTTGAGGGATTTTTTTAGGATGATGGAACAGTTCTGTATTTTAACTGTTATAAAATAGCAGTCATATAACTACCAGTTATATGACTGTGCAGTTTTCAAAGCTCATAAAACTGTACAAACAGGAAGAAGGAATTTTTCTGTAAGTTAAAAATTCTTCCATATGTATATCTCCAGATCAGAAATGCCCCCTTCAGTTATATATCTATCTGATATCTGCACTTGGATGTTTAACAAACATCTTAAATCTAACATACCTTAAAGCAAACTCTTGATCTTTTCCCCCAAACCTGTTCCATCTACAGCCTTCCCTGACTTAGCTGATGGCAATTCCATTCTTCTAGTTGCTCAGGCCAAAATGCTCGGAGCCATTCTTGACCCCACTCTTTATCTTATATCCCATATTCAATCTACCATAAATCCACTTGTCTCTATGCCTCAAAAATATATTCAGAATTTTATTTCTTCCACTCCTATCAACCTGGTCCAAGCCATATGGTTTTGCAGTGACATTATCACCAGACTCGCTGTTTGTGTTGAACACAGGGTTGCCTTTTCCAGAAGAGACTTGCTGTCCCTCTGTGGGGAGAGCTATTAGCAGAGAACCTTCAGTTGTTAACTCTTTCTCAGAGTCCACTTCAGCTGCAGAGTCCCATCACTCCTTCCACTCCAAAGACACAAGCCTCCTTGCTCTTTCCCAAGCAGACAGGCAAAAGATCTGCCTCAGAGCCTTTGCATCTGCTGTTCTCTTGCTTAACCACTTCTTATATATCCTCTTTATTAATCTCCTAAGGGTGCTCCTAAAGAGAAAGGGGCAGCAGAGGATACAATGATTAGATAGCATCACTGACTCACTGGACATGAATCTGAGCCAACTCTGGGAGGCAGTGAAGGACAGAGGAACCTGGTGTGCTACAGTGCATAGGGTCACAAAGAGTTGAACATGACTTAGTGACTGAACAACAAAGGGTGCCATGAAAAACACAAGCTTGATGGCTTAAAATGAAAGAAATTGATTCTCTCACAGTTCTGGAGGCCATAGTCCCTCTGAAGGCTCTAGGAGAGAATCTTTCCTTGTCTCTTCCAGCTTCTGGTGGTGCCAGGTGTTTCTTAACTTGTGACTACATCACTCTCTGCCTCCATCTTCGCGTGGCTTCTCTGTGTCTGTCTTCTCCTCTTCTCTCTTATAAGGATGCTTGCCATTAGGGCCCACCCAGATAATCCAGGATTATCTCATCTCAAGAACTTTAACTTAATTACATCTGCAAAGACCGTTTTTCCAAACAAAGTCACATTCATGGGTTCTTGGATCACAACATGGACATGACCTTTTGGGGGCCACCATTCAACCCACCACACCTTCTTAGCTCACTCCTTCACTTTCTTCAAATGTTTCACTGGAAGCTGCCATCTCAGGGTGCAATCCTCCTCCATCCTACTTAAAGTGGAAACTTTCCTACCTCTATCCACTTCCCTCCTTAATTTAACTCCATAGCATTTATCACCATCTGGTGTGCTGTATATTTTACTTTTTTATTCTTTATTATTATAATAAAGCTGACTCTCCCATTAGAATTGGCAGAGCTTTTTTTAATCTATTGTATTTACTGCTGTATCTTCATCCCCTAGAACAGAGGTCCCCAGCCTTTTTTTTTTTTTTTTGGCGCTAAAGACTTCCACCAAAATTGTGGAAAACAATTTTCCCACGGTCAGGGGCAGGGAAGGTTTTGGGATGATTCTCATAAGGAATGCACAACCTAGGTCCGTCACATGTGCAGTTCACAGTAGTCTTCACTCCTATGAGAATCTAATGCCAACAGTGATCTGACAGGAGGTGGAGCTCAGGCGGTAATGAGAGTGATGAGGAGCAGCTATAAATACAGATGAAGACTTGCTTGCTCACCTGCCGCTCACCTCCAGCTATGTGGCCTGGTTCCTGACAGGCCATGGACTGGTACCAGTTCATGGCCCTTAGGATGGGGACCCCTACCCTAGAACAATGCCTGGTGCAGTAATAGTGTTGAATGAATAATTATCCCTATTTTACAAACGCTTAAGCAGGCAGAGAGAGGTCAAGTAATTTGCTCCAGTGTGGTGTTTCAAAGCAGGTTTCTCATACCAAACCCTCTGCCTCTAATGTGATGACAAATCATCAGGACCAGGACAATTTCCTAGTGTGGCAATGACCTCCAGGGACATCTGTTGTCTCAGGGTTGAGGAAATATTGAATTGACTTCTTACCTTTAGAGTATCTGGGACACATGCGGTACTTCCCACATCTGAAGTTCTTCTCTGCTCTCAGTTTCTCTCAGTAGCATTCCCTGTTAAAGACATTTCCTTTCTATCTAACCTAACTCTTTCATGCTGCAGTGGAGGTTCATTTCTTCTTCAGCCCTGAGTCACAAGAGAGAGCGGCCACCCTTTCCAGTCCCCTTGCATTTGGAGATTATTATCAAGTTGCTCTGTGGGCATTGCTTGTCCAGACAAAACACGCCAGACAAGTTCCTTTAGCTTTTTCCAGAAATCTCAGTTTATTGTTTCCCACCGTCTCCCTTCTCCCCTTCCCTGCAATGGGTTTCTGATAAAATGCAGGATGAGATTTTTGGCTTGTAGCATGCACTGCCCTTAGGTGATGTTCTATAAATAATGAATGGAACAGAACAACATTTTCAAAAATGCGTGTTTTGGCACAAATTCAATTAGTGGTGTTGGCACTTGCTAACTTAGCAAGTAAATGCATTTTCCCTGGCAACCAAAGCCAGACTCCAGCTCTTAATGCTTATTTTCTGGGAGTCCTATTTACAGAGTATATTTTCATAAACAGCAGAGAATGCTCAGAGGAAGAGGGGACAAGCAAGTAATTGTTGCACTCAATTCCCAGGTAGGGAGAGACTGAGGTGGGAATGACCCTGTCCCTCCAGAATGGACAGACAACCTAGGGCTTTCCATACTGGGTCATACTGATTTGTAAAGCTCCAGAGGCCAAAGGCATTTGCTCATTCCATCATGCAAGCTGCTCTGGAAATCAAGGCCAGATAAAATTCAAGCCGATGTTTAGATGGACATTATTCTGTGCTCCGTCAGCCAGATTCTCAGCCTATGAAGCTTTGTGACCATGTGTGTGGAGCCTCATCTCAGGCTAGTTGATGGGAATTACTACAATAAGTGAAGCTGAAGCCAAATTCTCAACCAATATAACTCTGTGAATTCCCATAGAATTACATCAGTTGAGAATCTGGCCTATGTGTACATGTATGTATGTAACTCACATTACTTTATGAGGTCAATCATAAAGATGACCATAAAAGTAGAGATGACCATAAAGGTCTCTTCATTACATTACTATTTTTTTGGAGGGGTCATGATCTTAGACTGAGATTCCATAGTGGAATAAAAGGGAAATTATATGAGTGTCTGTGTATATATATGTGTCTGTATGTATATATGTGTGTGTATACATATATATATACACACATTTATATGTACTCTATATATGTATATACATATATACATGCATATATACATATATATATATATATGTGTGTATATATACTAGATTCTGTACAAGAACAAGAAAACTCCATGTTATTCAAATCCACTGGGGAGGCCAAGACCATGCCCAGCTCTTCTCTTCTTACTGCATCCTGGAGCTGGGCAGCAATGAAATGCAGTGAACTATGGCTTGCAGGGCAGAGAATGATGCCGAAAACTTGGCCTTTGTGCACCAGTACCAAATTGAATATCAGAGACAGAGTTTTGGGTAAAGTAGAATAGAGTAACTCTATTGCTTTACCTGGCAAAGGGGGCCACAGTAGGCTCATGCCCTTCAAAACTGTGTGTCCCTGGGACTTCCCTGGTGGTCCAATGTTTAGAATTCCACACTTCCACTGCAGGAGGCCTGGGTTCGATCCCTGTTCTGGGAACTAAGATCTGGCAAGCTACACTTGTGGCTTTCTCTAAACCTGTGTGTCCTTTCCTGGGGGCATTTGGTGAGGAATTTTATAGCAATGGTTCAAGGGCAGAGTTGCTGATAAGGAGCAGGGTGTGTTCAGGGCTCTTACTCCTTTAATTAGGTCTCTGGTAATCTACTGATCAGTAGAATGGAATGAAGAATCCTTCATCAAGTAGTTAACATCTTCCATTTGTTGGGTGTTTCAGTTCTGCAGAAATGCTTAAAGATGTTGTTATGTGTATCACTTGAGGCATAACCAGGACCATGCCCCAAGGCTGCTCTATTGTTTCTTGACTGCTCCTCCCTTGTCTCCACATCCCCCCTCTTCCCTAATTAGCAACTGTTTGAACCTGTCCCATTGGAACTCAGGGAAGGTCACGGAGACTGAACCAAAAGTCTCCTGTACCCAGGAGCCCCAACAGGTCCTGCTAGGTTTCAAGAGGGATCCAGCAGAGAGGGGATAGCCAAAGACTAAGACCTTAAAGATCCCCTGGAGAAGGAAATGGCAACCCATGCCAGTATTCCTGCCTAGAGAATCTCATGGACAGAGGAGCCTGGCAGGCTACAGTCCATGGAGTCATGAAGAGTCAGATACAATGGAGCAACTGAGCATGTACACACACACATACACACACACACACACACACACACACACACACACACACACACACGAGACCTTAAAAGATGAGTAGAATTTGTCAGGAGGTGAGGGTGAGGGAGAATGTTCCACGCTGAGGAAACCCCAGGTACAAAAGTACAATATAGTCAATTTTTATACAGTTTGGGGAATCCCTTCAGTGACTCCCTTAGCTGTTATGCTAAAGGGCAAACATGGCAGCATGCCTACAAAACCCTTCACTTGGCTGGTCTCTCCACTTCTGAAGTTTTCCTTTCATTCTTTCCCTTCTTTTACCTTCTCCCTAAACATTCTTAACTCTATGGGCTAAGCCTTCTCACAATGCTGCATATTTGCACTTGCTACCTTAATCAACTTTTCCCTGCTCCTTTTTCTAGCTAACTCTTTCACTGTTTAGAACTCCTTCTAAGTTTTTTCAACATTCCCTCTTTGACTCCTTCTCTCCTCCCCAGAGATGACATTTGATGTCTCTCAATACTTTCACGGCTCCACAATATCATCAGTGCTCAGCCCCTTGTGGAAAAGATTGAGTCTCTCAGACCTATGTCCAAAGCACCTAATACATTGCCTACTGTTGAGAAGGAAAAACTTTTCCTCTATCATCTTAGGTTCAGTAATTGGAGGTTTTCGAATTAAACTGACAAAAGATAGATTAGCAAGAGGGGGGGAACAGATTTCATTAAATACCTATGCTCAGGAGTTCACAAACAAATGTGACTTGAGAAGGTGGTTAGAATTTTTACATATCACCTTTATGGGATGGGAGGAGGGCAGAGGAAAACTTCTGGGAGAACAAATGACTTTTAGTAAAAACAAATGGGCACTTAAGAGAATAGAAGGGAGATATGATAGTTTTGTGACAGTATCTGTTTAAGTGACATCTTATCCAGATGCTGACCTGTGTTTACTTTCCCTCTTCAGTGATAAGAGTCAATTGTCCCTGATTGTGAAACTACTGAAGGAAATTTATGAGAGTTGAATTAATTGAGGAGGCTTTGCTTTTAGAAAGCTAAGGGAGAGGCTAGAAAAAGTCTCTTCCTGCAGCTGTTGAATCTCAAATATCTTCAGTTCAAAGTAATCCTTATGTCATGGTGACATATTCTGAACCCTTTCACTGGCACATAGTAGATGCTCCCAAAACATTTGGTGAGCAAATTTAGTATTCCAAACCTGCTCCTTTCCAGTGTTCTCCTTCTTAGTAAAAGGCACCATCATTGGCTAGTTGCCTAAGCCCTCAACCTAGAAATCAGCCTTGATTTCTCTCCTGTGCCACATCCCATTAAGTAGCTGTTCTTATCAACTCTGCCTCCAAGATATACCATGAGTCTATATACTGAACCAGAGATCAAACTTTTAACATTTGTTGGATCATAGACAAAACAAGGGAATTCCAGAAAAATATCTACTTCTATTTCATTGACTACATGAAAGCCTTTGACTGTGTGGATCACAATAAACCCTGGAAAATTCTTAAAGAGATGGGAATATCAGACCATCCTACCTGTGTTCTGAGAAACCTGTATGCAGGTCAAGAAGCAACAGTTAGAACCTTACATGAAACAGCTGACTGGTTCAAAACTGGAGAAGGAGTACGACAAGGCTATATATTGTCACCCTGCTTATGCATCATGTAAAATGCTGGGCTGGATGAATCACAAACTGGAGTCAAGATTGCTGGGAGAAATATCAACAACCTCAGGTATGCAGATGATACCATTCTAATGGAAGAAAGTGAAGAGGAACTGAAGAGTCTCTTGATGAGGGTGAAAGAGGAGAGTGAGAAAGCTAGCTTAAAACTCAACATTCAAAAAACTAAGATCACTGAATCTGGTCCCATCATTTTATGGCAAAGAAGTGAAAGTTGCTCAATCATGTCCAACTCTTTGTGACCCCATGGACTGTAGCCCACCAGGCTCCTCTGGCCATGGAATTCTCCAGGCAAGAATACTGAAGTGGGTTGTCATGCCCTGCTCCAGGAGCTATTTCCTAATCCAGGGATTGAACCCACATCTCTTAAGTCTCCTGCATTGGCAGGCTGGTCCTTTACCACTAGCGCCACCTGGGAAGCCCAGCAGGTCCTCATCAGGAACCAAATCTACTGGCACTTAGATCTTGAACTTCCAGCTTCTAGAACTGTGGGAAAGAAATTGCTGTTGTTTAAGCCTCCCAATGTATGTTATTTGTTAGGACAGCCTGGACTGACTAAGACAGTCACCCTGGTTGTTCTTATATTGAAGCCCTAAATTTTGGGGTGGCTTCTTATGTAGCAGGCAATAACCAAGGCAACCTGATGATGAACTACTTGAGGGGAGAGGGGTCACATTTTTCATTATTATGTTCCCAGCACTTAACTTTATGCATAAATATTGTTTAAAAAAATTTTTTTTTTTCAAATGTCAGAAGGACTGGCTGAACAATTGAATACACTGAGGCAGGGGACAGTAGCTGTCCCAAATGGGCAGCATCTTAGGTGAATTATATAACTGTGTTTGAGAATGTCTGAGTACATAAAGCTATGTGACAAATCAATTGCCTTTAACAGGTCAACCCCATCCTTTTCCTTCAGACAAGCATAGGCAATATGATTGCTTCTATCTCTGAAATTGCTCAGTGGCCCAAACATTTTGTGTACCTCATCTCCCACCCGGCAGGGGCTATCAGAACATATAAAAATCACCCTGGCTTACATCTGCTTCCCCAGTCATCACTGGCTGGGATTTTGGACCATTATCTGTCTGTAATGATGTTTCTCTTCTCTCAATAGTATCCAGATTTATTAAATTGGAAAGTCTTGGATCCTTCTTGCTAAGGAGGAACCTCCTGGGTTTACAACTCCTCACCCAGGTCTCAATGCAGAGTCATCACTATTTAGGATGTCAGCATACACTATTTATGATGCAGGTGTACTTCACTAGTAAAATAAATGCCCGATTCACTTATGCATGCCATCCAGAATATTACCCAGATGTTGAGACAAATACGATGGTATCATCTGTGGGAAAAACACGTTAGCTGCCACGATGGGCAGAGGCCTTGGACAGAGCTGATGTGCAGTCTGGAGTGTGACGTGCTGGGGTGGTGCATGCCAAAAGGCCACACCAGTGGATCCCACCCTGGAGCTGCAGCCTGATTCTGTCGGTGCTGCAAGATTGTTGATTTAGGGATAAACAATCCAGATTAAAAGAAAAAAATTGCATAGCTCTCTGTCCAATTTGGAGCTGGACACTGTTTGTGGTCTTGGGAGTTGATCATCAGTAGAATTGTTTTGGTTCTAGCAGTCAGGCCATGGGACACCGAGTCTCCTCACTTCTTTGCTATCTGCTTCCAGCCTATGCATGACACCTGAGTGGAGGACAACAGTGTGGGGGTGGGACAATGACAAGGACAAATGGGGCTTTCTGGGACTTGTGCAGTTCCTCACTCATCAGTGTCATGTCAAAGCCCCCAATCTCCCCGTTTTGGAGTGAGGAAGCAGCAGCTAAGAAAGAAAAGGTAATTTTTCTAAATATTTTATTGAAGTGAAGACAAACAGACGAGTGCATGAATTGTAAATGTACACAATGATGCATTCTCTCAAACTGAACACACTCACCTAGCCAATACCCAGGTCCAGAAAGGAACTGTGACTTGAAACATCAGAGAAGTCCCCTCATGCTCTTCACTTACTATCCCTAACCCTGAGGGAGACCCCTATCCTGACATCTAACAGTATCAATAAGTTTTGTCTCTTTGAGGGAGGGATCTTATATAAAGTCAGTTGTCGATATATCCCACTTTTAGGGTCTAGTTTCTATGGCTCAATATTTTACCTGTGAAATTCATCAATGTACTATATGAAGTTATTGCTCATTCATTCTCATGGCTGTGTAGTATTCCTTTGCATGACTACACCACAATTTACTTTTCCATCCAGCTATTGATGGGCATATGGGTAATTCCTAGTTATGACTATTATGGAGAGTGCTGCTATGAACATTCTAACATTTATCTTTTGGTAATATAAATACACATTTCTGTTGGATGGAGAACTAGGAGTAGAGTTCCTAGATCAGAAGATATGGGGCAGTAGGTTGTATTCACTAGCTGTTCTAAATCATTCAGGAGTCATTTGGTTAAAAGATGTAGAAGCACAGATGCTCATTATTCTGGTGTGTTGCCGTACCAGGGCTAGTCCAGAAAAATCCAAGAGGAGAAATTGTGATCTTTCCCACTTTGCTTCACTTCTTGTGCTTTCTCCTGTGCACATACCCAGGCATGTGCATGTGGCCTTTGCTATCACAAGAAGGGTTGGAAAGAGAAACCTTCTTCTTGGGGTGTTTTGTAGGACTGTCACAAAGACCTCTTGCCCCCAAAATGTCCCCCCCCCGTTGGTCTGATGTTGATTCTGAATTTCCTTAGTAAGACATGATAAATTAATGACAAACAGTTGTGGAAAAGACAATGTTCTAATTTGAAAGACCAAAGCCAACATTGTGCCAATAAGGCAGGAGGATGCAAGCTTGGGTAATCACCAGGTTAACATGGCACTGGACATCCAATCTGGGAGGAGGTCCCTGTCAGAGTCAAAATTTGTAGATGAATCTGAGATTAACCCTGGTCCACACCAAATTCCTTGGGAAGTGTTTAAAAACTCTGCAGTGCAGGCCACCCCCAGACAAATCAAATCAGACATTCTTGGGGAGAGTCCCAGGCACCAGTACTTTCTAAAGCTCCCCTGGTGGCTCCACTGTGCAGCCCAGATGTGATTTTGTTCCCCAGAGTAACTGTTTACCCCCAGAGAACATTTTTCAGTATCTGGAGATATTTTGGGGTTGTCACAACAGGGGGTGGGTACTACTGATATTTAGTGGGTAGAAACCAGGAATGCTGCTAAACATCCTCCAGTACACAGAACAGCCCCCTGCAACAAAGATTTATCCAGCCTCAAATGATAATCATGCCTAAATTGAGAAACCCTGTTCTGGGCAAATTCTCATGGAGAGTGGAATCCTGCACGATCTCTGTAAAAAGTCAGAGGCTTTGTCTCAGCAGACTCTTTTAATCAGGATAACTGAATGATGAATGATAATTTTGAGCAGGGAAATTCTCCTCTCTCTTGCCTTCTGGAGACTGAAGATGAAATCTCCTTCACCTCTTCACCTCCCCAAAGCAGTAACCTGCATGAAAGGAATCAGAAGAAATGAGATGTGAAAATTTACTTCCTTGAAACTAACATGATATTTGTAAACCAACTATGGCTGATTCATGTTGATGTATGGCAGAAACCAACACAAATTGTACAGTAATTATCCTCAAATTAAAAATAAGTAGATTTTTAAAAAGCTTCCATAGCCTCAAAAAAAAAAAAACTGAATACAAATCAACCTCCTAAAACAGTAATATTATTTAAATATGATGAATATTATGCATGCATGAATGCTAAGTTGCTTCAGTCATGTCTGACTCTTTGCTACCCCATGGACTATAGCCCACCAGGCTCGTCTGTCCATGGGATTCTTCAGGCAATAATTCTGGAGTAGGTTGCCATGCCCTCCTCCAGGGGATCTTTCTGACCCAGGGATCAAACCTACATCTATGTCCCTTGCATTGGCAGGCAGGTTGTTTACCACTAGCACCATCTGGGAAGCCCCAGTATTATGCATAAACAATATTAAAAATAAATAAATATTACTTCAATCAAAAAAATTTTACTTTGCTACCTATGTCAATGTCAAATCTGTATTAGAACCTTGGAATAGACACTGGGGCACATGCTGTTGTCCTCACCCTTGAATTGGGGTCAAGTCTCCCACAGCGTGGAAAATTAAGCATAATCCCCTTGAATCAAAACCTCCTTCCATATAAAATTAGAAAAACATTTTCACTGTATCATAGAGCTCATTTATGACCTGCTGTTGGACTTTTATGTGATTGTTTCCAAGATGGAGAGATAATTAAGAAAGTCTACCCACAGCATAATGAAATGCCTTGAAAGTGATCTGGATTGTCCCGGACAGTCTGACATTTCTGCCCCAGAATTTTATAGCACATACTCTCTGCATCACTCACCTAATTGAGATGCTGGCTTATAATAACATTTAAATGTGTCATATGTTTACATTTTAACCCCAAGGAGAATGTTCCTTAATAGTAGGGATTCTGCCATTTATTTTTTGGATAGCATCACCCCACTCCCCCATACATTCATTACACCCAAGTCTAACAGAGTGCTGTGTGCATTTTATGAGCTCAGGAAATGATTGTAGAAGGAAAGAGAGAGACATGGAGGAAAGGAGGCAGAAAGGAAGGAAAGGAGAGAAAGAGGGAGGGAAGGGAGGAGGAAAGGAAGGGAGGGAAGAGGAGGAAAGGAAGGGAGGGAGGGAGGCTTGATATGGGCCCTGATATGTCAGAATCATGTAACTATAATGATGTATTAACATTCTACAAGGTGTCTGAACATCCAAGAAACACAGGAGACATTTATTATCAAGCGGTATGTTAGCTACATTTTCAAATGTTTCTAGACTTTCTGGACATTCTAGAGTGTATTTATTTATTAACTGATAAATCTATATTTATAAATACACTCTTTTCTCTGTGTTTCCAGATATTTTAGGCTTTCTGTAATGTTGTTGTTGTTGTTCAGTTGCTCAGTCTTGTCTGATTCTTTGCAAACCCATGGACTGCAGCTTGCCATACTTCCCTGTCCTTCACTATCTCCTGGAGTTTGTTCAAACTCATGTCCATTGAATCAGTGATGCCATCCAACCATCTCATCCTCTGTCGTCCCCTTCTTGTCCTGCCTCCAATCTTTCCCAGCATCAGGTTCTTTTCTAATGAGTCGGCTCTTTGAATCAGGTGGCCAAAGTATTGGAGCTTCAGCTTCAGCCTCAGTCCTTTCAGTGAATATTCAGGGTTGATTTCCTTTAGGATTGACTGGTTTGATCTCCTTGCATTCCAAGGGACTCTCAAGAGTTTTCTCCAACACCACAGTTTGAAAGTTCTCAGACTTCTTTATGGTCCATATATTTAATATGTTATATATAACTTTTTTTTCAGATTAACTATCGGACCTATTGCTTTATATTTAGGGGTGTTTCACCTTAGAAGATTTCTGAAGTTTGCAAAAAATGTACAGAGCATATATTTGAAATAGAAACTAACATATTGTTTAAATATACATTTATCTTGGAGGTTCTTGATTTTTTGGATACTCTGTGTTAAAAAATTAGAAAAGCTCCGATCCAGTTATTTGAGGAATCATCAGTGGTGATGTCAAGGTTTGGGTGATGTTTGTCGTAAGGAGACCATCTGCTGAAACAGATCTTCCAGGGACCCCTGCGTTGGAGCTACCTGGGGAGGTTTATTAAAAGAGCATGTTTCTGGGCCCTACTCCAGACTGGCTAAAACAGAGCCTTAGAATCTTCATTTTTAGCAAGCTTCCATGGTGATTCTTGCACACCCAAGAGTCACTGTGTAAAAAGCAACAGATTTTACAAGCCCCCAATGCCACACATGATATGTGCAGATGCATGCTGAGTAGCAAACAGATCTTCCAGGGACCCCTGCATTGGAGCTACCTGGGGAGGTTTATTAAAAGAGCATGTTTCTGGGCCCTACTCCAGACTGGCTAAACAGAGCCTTAGAATCTTCATTTTTAGCAAGCTTCCATGGTGATTCTTGCACACCCAAGAGTCACTGTGTAAAAAGCAACAGATTTTACAAGCCCCCAATGCCACACATGATATGTGCAGATGCATGCTGAGTAGCAAACTCAATAAGACCCGTTAGAACTAAGGCCAACACATAAAAAACAGCCCAGTGGAGAGAATTGCCATGGGCACTGGCAACAGCTGGTTCTGAGCCAGGAGCATCCTTTTGGAGCTGCTTTTATGAGAAGGGGGAATTTGCAGTTTGATTCCTAGAAGAATTGCCTTGTAATAATACTAACAACAACAATAATATTCAAATAACTAGCAGCCTAGCAAGAGTGTGGAGCAGCAGGAACTCTCATTCGTTGTAGGTGGGAATGCAAAATGGTAGCGCCACTTTGGAATACAGTTTGGTAATTGCAAAACTAAGCATACTTTCGACATATGACCTAGCAGTCACATTCCTTGGTATTTACCGAACTGAGTTGAAAACTTAATGTCCACAAAAAGCCCTGCACACAAAAAAGACATGTTAAGTGCATATGGCTAAGCAAAAGAAGCAAATATAATTATGTACGTATGATTCCAACTATATGACATTCTGGGAAAGGCAAAAACTACAGAGACAGTAAAGAAAGCAGGGGTTGGAGGAAAAGAAGGCTGGGATGAATAAGGAGGAGCACAGAGGATTTTTAGGGTTGTGAAATGAAAACTATTATTCTGAGTGATAATGAAATGGTTACATTCACTGTAACCAATGAATAGATGCAATCATTATACATTTCTCAAAACTCATGTAATATACAACACAAAGAGTATACAACCCTAATGCAAACTACAGATTTGAGTTAAAAATAATGGACTTCCCTGGTGGCTCAGATGGTAAAGAATCTGCCTGCAATGCAGGAGACTCTGGTTCAATCCCTGGGTTGGGAAAATCCCCTGGAGAAGGGAATGTCTACCCACCCCATGATTCCATGGACAGAGGAGCCTGGTGGGCTACAGTCCATGGGGTTGCAAAGAGTTAGACATGACCAAGCAACTAACACCCACTTAATGAATCAATATTAGTTTACCAACTTTAGCAAATGTACCATATTACTGCAAGATATTAATAACAGAGGAAATTCAGAGTTAGGGGAGGTGAGGAGACATATGGGAACTCTATTTTTCACACTAGTTTTATAAACCTAAAACTGCTTCCTCATGCACATAAAGTCTATTAATTAAAAAAAAAACAGCTAGCAGCCATTGAATATCTATTAAATGTTAAATGGCTTACTAAGCATATTACATATACATGTATCTAATCCTTTCAATGCCTCTAAAAGGTAGGTACAATTATTGTCTCCATTTTACAGAGAAAAATGGGGCTCAGAAAGGCATTTAGCTTGGCTAAGGTCACACAGCCAGAAAGAAGCAGAGCTGGGGCTTCACATTCAAGCAGACTAACCTCAAAGCCCAGCTGTGTGACCACTGAGCCTTGCACCAGACAATACTGGTTCTTCTGAGCTAAGTGAAGAGCAGAATTTGGACCTATTAAGGCAGTCATTGAGAGGCTTTGCTTAGAGTGCTCCATTTATAAATAAAAAAGGGGAAATAGTTGAGCTTCTACATATACCAGGTGCTGTTTTAAGAAATAAACAAAGCAGTGTGTCTCTGACCTCACAGTCCTTAAGGAGAAAGACTCATCACCATGTGGGTCCATGTGAACCTGCAGTCCCGTTCATGCTACTCTGAGCAGTTGTGAAGCAAAGAGTCTTCCATGGACAGGAAGACTGGAGGTTTGGACAAGATGTGGTGGGAATGGCTTGTCTCTGCTCCCTGATATCTGTGGCTTCACCTGGGATGACTTGAAGGCTAGGGCTGCAGTCACCTGGAGGTGACTCACCCAGTGGGAGCCTGGGCTGGGAGGCCTTGAAGGCTGGGCTCGGCAAGGTTTGTTAACTGAGGCCCCTACATGTGGTCTCTCCATGTGGCTCAAGCTCATCAGATCAGGGCAGCTCTGTTTCAAGAGGGAGTGAAACCAGAGGACCATCAAAGACTGAATGTTCAGGAGAACTAAACACAAGCTGCTTCACCTTTTTGACCCACAGTGGGAAATTACCCAGTCTTATATTCACCTAGTCCATTGGTCCAAACAGTCATCAGCCTGTCCAAACTCAAGAGAAGGGGTCGTAGATGTCACTCTTCAATGAGGTGGATTCCATGAATGGTCATAGTTTAAAAGGGGAGTTTGTTAATCAAGCGGAAAGACACTTTAACCCTGGATGTTTATTTGCTGTCGATGGTGGAAGAGAGAATGCTTTTCTGTTTTTGTTTTTATAGTCTTGTGGCATACCCATCAGCTACTTTCAACTATCCAATGAATTTGACTGGTGGAGGAAAACATCTCAGGGCTGTGTCAGTTCCTCAGGTGAATCAGAATTCCAGAAGTGAGATCCAGCAATGTGTATTTTAGTAAGCCTTTCTGGTTATCTTTATGTGATCTAAAGTTTGTTGTAGAGCATATTATGCTCTACAGCATAGAACTCCAGTAAGGCTGAAGAATTGATGATCCTGTGCTCAACTGTGAGACCCCCACCTCTTTTCTCTCTCTATCCCACTCTAAGAGTGCCGGCCTCCAGGCTTATGTTTCTCCACTCTTCTTCCCACTCTTTACTATTAATACCTTTGCCATAAGAGTAGAAAATTAAAAGATTCTTTCTCAGGAAACAGTGATTCTAGTGCAAACTTAAAAAAATATTGGTGTATTATTTATTTATTGGCTGCACTGGGTCTTCATTGTGGTGCACGGGCTCTTTGTTGTTGTATGTGGCTTTGCAAGATAAAGTTGAAAATAATTTTCCCAGAAAATATAACAAAAATACTAAGAAATGAAACACGGGGAAAACATTACAAAATCAGATGGAAGGCACATTTCACCAGCCTTGCCACTTTCCCCAAGGCAGGCCTGGTATTCAGTAAACATTAAGGTGAGAGCGACTTTTGTCCAGTACTTAACATGTGCCATGCATCAAGCTTGCACTGTGTGTGTTTGACAGATGTTGGGCTCTAATACAGTGATCTGAACCACTCAGGCATAAATCCCTGTGAATGAGGAACTGTGCCTCTGTAGAAGAGCACGTTGAAGAGTCAGTGAGGTGTCAAGACTCAGGATCAAGGTGGGCTCCCAAAAGTAAGATCAGTGCCAGTTGAGAGCTAAACTGATATGAGTAAGGGGAGGCAAGATATTTTGGGTTTTGTCTTATTGCCTCTTCCCCACTGACTCAGGAGAGAGAAGAGAAAGAAGAGACATAGAGAAGGCCAGAAGAGGTCTAAGTCAGGTGTTTGACAACTGGAGTTAACAAAAATGGCAATGGAGGTTGGTAAATGCAAAGTGGCAAATATTTGATATTAAGTATGGGATTGCTGCAAGGTAAACCTCCTCTTTATCCCCAGACCATCAGTAATAAAGTCTGCTACACACACACATGACCTTGCATGAGTGGCTTGATTTGTGGATGGTTGCTAACACACTGGGCAGTGCAGGGATGACCTGTGTAGACCATATGGTGAGGAATCTGGAAGAGGACTAATTTGGGAGGTAGAAGAGCTTGTGGTCGCCCATGGTTGGGACACATTCACCATCCCCACTCCTTTATTCTCAATCCCTCCTCAAGTCCCCAGAGAGACTGGGAGAGATTGGGGATCCTCAGCACACACTGGCTGTTGTTTGAAACTCAAGGGCAGGGTTACCTTAGCTGACATCATTGTTACATTAATGATAAAACTGCAAGTTAGTCATTATTGTCAGGCTTCCCTAGTGGCTAAGTGATAAAGAATCGGCCTACTAATGTAGAACCATAAGAGATGAGGGTTCAATCCCTGGGTCAGGAAGATCCCCTAGAGGGGGAAATAGCAATTCACTCCAGCATTCTTGCCTGGTAAATCCTATGGACAGAGGAGCCTGGTGGGCTACAGTCCATGGGGTTGCAAAAGAGTCACACATGACTTAGAGACTAAACAAGAAGATGTCATTATTGCCATGATTTTCCAGAACAGGAAGCTAAGTGCATTTCAAATGGAGTTTAGAAAACTTTGCTCAGGTGCCCCAGTTTTAAGAGCCAAGCCCCATTGGTTCCAGAGTTCATTGCCTCCCAGCAATAATATGCCAAGTTCAAGTCCTTCAACCCTTGGCTAAAGGCATTGTATTACTGAATTGCTAGCTTTGATAGGACTGAAAAAAACTCTAGCATGGAGTAGCTTTTGGTCTAAGGTAAGCATTTATCTCTATTTATAATATTTCCTGATTGCCTGAAGCCTTTTTCTTCCATCCTTTCCTCCTCCTCTTCTTCTCCTCCTCCTTCCTCAGTTCCAAATTCTACTATTTCCTTCCATAAGCAAGAAAGTATGGGATATAGATAGCCTCATTTATTTTAACTCTAAAGGAGGATCCCCGGGAAGTTAATCAGACTGCCAGGAATCTGGAATTTGCTGATGAATGGACATTTGGCTGAGCATAGTAAATTCTCAGCTAATTGAAAGCAGATAACAACAGTAATGCCTCCACCTTGAAAAACATCACATTCCTAATAAATAATTGGAAATGGCAATCTTTTGACATATGAACTGAGGGGATAAAGTCTTAAATAAATTCTGGACTAATTCCTGTCACATATATTGTGCTGTATTTAGCAGTTGTGCCATATGAGAAGATTAAAAGCCATAAATCTCTTTGAAACACCATCTATGGCAGTGTTTTAAGTCCTGAGTAAATAGGAGTGGGTTTCTTAGAAGGGCTCATAGAGTAGTGACTTCCATGGCTTTAAAGTTGTGTGTATATGTGTATTTTGGGAATTGTTCCTTTCTCTCTTCATCTGAACCCAGAGTCAAAGGAAACAGATAATTGAAGAGTTCCAGGAGTCACCCTGGTCACCTGGCTGCTGCTACCCAGTGCATCTTCTAGAAGGTTCCTGGTAATCCCAGTGATCCATGGTTATCACCTGAGAACTTGTTAGAAATGCAGAATTTCAGGCCTCATCCTAGACCTACTGAATCAGAATCTGCATTTCAACAGGATTCCCAGATGATTCATGTGCATATTAGTCTTTGAGAGGGACTTCCTTGGAGGTCCAGTGTTTAGAACTCCACACTTGCTTCCATTTCAGGGGGTACGGGTTCCTCCTTGGTCAGGGGACTAAGATCCCACAAGCTGCAAGGTGTAGCCAAAACAAACAGACAAGCAAACCCCCCAAAACAGAACAAAAACAAACCTTTGAGAAGTGTGCTCTAGTGTTCAACCAGGATTGATTTCACCCCAGGTTCTGGGGTAAGCCTAATTCTTAACCTTTATCTTCCTCCTTGTTTTCCTAGGAGCTGGACCCTGAATCCTGCCCAGGCCCTACCTTGACACTGAGTTCCAGAAGCCAGGTCCTTGCCTTGCTCCCTCACTCCTGCTTCCTACTTCAGACTCACTCTGGGGCCCCAGGTTGAGACCTGTTTTGTCTAGACTGGGAATTCCTCCCTCACCGGGCCTCCTGGCATTACAGCCCTGTCCAGAGCTATCTCAGACCCATGCACCTATGGGTCCTTGCCTACTATCTGCTTCTCTGCACAGTACTCACCTGCCTGTTCAGTAAGGCTAGGGTGCTGCAGTGGTGGGAGCCCACAGGTAGGCTACTGAAGGGTGGAGAAAATCTCTAACATCTACCCCTACTCTGAAATTCTCTGGGATTTCTGGATGATGCAAACTAAGATTTCTGAAGTCAATTTTTTTTCATGTTTATACCATCACATTATTTTTTATTGAAGTACAGTTAATTTACTATGTTGTATTAGTTTCAAGTATACAGCAAAGTGATTGAGTTATACATACATATATGTAGATACACACATGAATATATATATATATATATATATATATATATATATATATATATATATATATATACACACTTTTTTGATTCTTTTCCATTATAGGTTATTACAAAATATTGAGTATAATTTCCTGTGTTATACAGTAGGTCCTTGTTGGTAATTTTATATATAGAAGTGTGTATCTGTTAATCTCAAACTTCTAATTCACAACTCTCTTCCTACCTCTTTCCCCCTTGGTAACCATAAATTTATTTTCTATGTCTGTGATTCTATTTCTGTTTTATAAATAAGTTCATTTGTATCATTTTTTAAGATTCCACATATAGGTGATATCATGATATTTATCTTTGTCTGTTTGACTTACTTCACTTAAGTATGATAATCTCTAGGACCATCCATGTTGCTGCAAATGGCATCACTTCATTCTTTTTTTCATTCTTTTTCTTCATTCATCATCTTCATTCTTTTTTATTATTGAGTAATATTCCATTGTGTGTATACACACACACACACACACACACACACACACACACACACACATATATATCTTCTTTATCCATTCATCTGTCAATGGACATTTAGGTTGGTTACTTTTAAGAAAGGTGTTTTAGCCATCATTTCTTAATGTGTGTTTAAATACTCCACTAGAAGACACTTTATCTCATTCATTCCTCACAGCCGTCCAATGAGATATGCATTTTTTTCAAATTTTATTGAAATATACTATATAGTTAAATGCACAGATCTTAATCATACAGGTAGATGAATTTTGATGCATGTATACACCTGTGTGGCCCACACCACAGTCAATACATACCATTTTCATCACCACAGTGTGTTCTTTTCTGTTCCCTTTCAGTCAATTCTCTTCAATCCAGAGGCTACTAGTATTCTGACTTCTATCCCCACAGATTCATTTTGCTTCTTCTGAGAGTTCACATAAATGGAATCATACATTGTGCTATTCTTTTGTGTCATTTTTCACTCCACATGAGGTTTGTGGGTTGCATCCATGTTGTTGTGTGTATTAACAGCTCTTGGTGAGATATTTTAATCCCCATGTTACTTGTGAGTACATGAATATTGGCAAGATTAATGGACTTGCCCTGGTTACATGAGCAGGGCCAGAGTTGGTATTAGAATCCATCTCAGTCTGACTTAGGAACCATCTCAAACTCTCCCTCAGGTTGTACCACATCAAATATTTTAGACTGTATTTTTTAAATGAATTCAGCACAATTGTTCTCTGCATTTGGAGAGTCTCTTTAATTCTCACTGACAAATGCCCTGTCCTGGCTTTCATTAACAAGTTTCTGTTTTCAGATGGATAGGTCTGTGGTGTACACCACTGAATGAAATCTTCAGAGGGGATTTCATCCAGGCCACCTTGGAAGGAAGTGTCCTGAGGTGACCTGAGTAGAGCCTGGGAAAGAGCAAAGGTGGAGCCCCTCAGAGGTGGAAATTGCCTCCGTGAGATGAGATTAGGGGATGTGATGGTTCATTTTATATGTCATTTTGACTGGGTTGTAGGATGCTCAGATATTTGGTTAAACATACTTCTGAGTATGTCTATGAGGCTGTTTCTGGTTGAGACTAACATTTGAATCTGTAGACTGAGTAAAGCAGATTGCCCTCCCCAATGTAGG
Source organism: Okapia johnstoni (assembly GCA_024291935.2). Taxonomy (NCBI): domain Eukaryota; kingdom Metazoa; phylum Chordata; class Mammalia; order Artiodactyla; family Giraffidae; genus Okapia; species Okapia johnstoni. Next base: position 35,280,015 of record CM044305.1, on the reverse strand, counting down.
TGGGCCTCATCCAATCGGTTGATGGTCCAAAAAAGAACTAAAAGGTGGAGGAACGGAGTATTTGCTTCTTCTACCTGAGTTCAGACATTAGTCTTCTCCTTGGCCTCAAATTGGGATTATTCTATTGGCTCTCTGATTGTTAGTCCTTCTGATTATTAGGCTGGAACTTATGTCATCAAGAAAAACATCTATTTCTGCTTTATTGACTATGCCAAAGCCTTTGACTGTGTGGATCACAATAAACTGTGGAAAATTCTGAAAGAGATTGGAATACCAGACCACCTGACCTGCCTCTTAAGAAATCTGTATGCAGATCAGGAAGCAACAGTTAGAACTGGACATGGAACAACAGACTGGTTCAAAATGGGAAAAGGAGTACATCAAAGCTGTATATTGTCACCCTGCTTATTTAACTTATGTGCAGAGTACATCATGAGAAAAGCTGGGCTGGATAAAGCACAAGCTGGAATCAAGATTGCCAGGTTATATCAATAACCTCAGATATGCAGATGACATATGGCATCTGCCATATTTTTTATGGCAGAAAGCAAAGAAGAACTAAAGAGCCTCTTGATGAAAGTGAAAGAGGAGAGTGAAAAAGTTGGCTTAAAACTCAACATTCAGAAAACTAAGATCATGGCATCTAGTCCCATCACTTCAGGGCAAATAGATGGGGAAACAGTGGAACAGTGGCAGACTTTATTTTTTGGGGCTCCAAAATTACAGCAGATGGTGACTGCAGCCATGAAATTAAAAGACGCTTACTCCTTGGAAGAAAAGTTATGACCAACCTAGACAGAATATTAAAAAGCAGAGATATTACTTTGCCAACAAATGGCCATCTAGTCAAAGCTATGGTTTTTCCAGTAGTGATGTATGGATGTGAGAGTTGGACTATAAAGAAAGCTGAATGCTGAAGAATTGATGCTTTTGAACTGTGGTGTTGGGGAAGACTCTTGAGAGTCCCTTGGACAGCAAGGAGATCCAACCAGTCCATCCTAAAGGAAATCAGTCCTGAGTGTTCATTGGAAGGACTGATGTTGAAGCTGAAACTCCAATACTTCGGCCACCTGATGTGAAAAACTGACTCATTTAAAAAGACCCTGATGCTGGGAAAGATTGAAGGCAGAAGAAGTAAGGGGACAACAGAGGATGAGATGGTTGGATGGCATCACTGACTCAATGTACATGAGTTTGGGTAAACTCCAGGAGTTGGTGATGGACAGGGAGGCTTGGCGTGCTGCAGTCCATGGGGTCATAAAGAGTCGGACACGACTGAGCGACTGAGCTGAACTGAGGTGAACTATGCCATCAGCCCTCCTGGGTCTCCAGCTTACCAACTGTAGCTCTTTGGGCTTCTCAGCCTCCATAATCTCAAGAGTCAATTCTTTATAATCAATCTCCTTTTACCTATGTATCAATAGATATAGGTGTATCTCTTATTTCCCGTTTCTCTGGAGAATCCTAATGCAGGGGACAATTGAATGTCCTGTTAGTTTTATCTCAACCATTTTGCCAACATTTCCTGAGAAAAGAGGGCCTTTATCTGCCAGAAGAGAACCAAAATTCCCACACCATCTTTCTCAGAGAGTTAGCTTGCTGATCAAGTGGGAAAAAATGCAAAAATGATTTATTATCTCTAAAGTGCTTTATAAAATTAAACTGGTGTTGCACTTATTCACTCTTGGTTTCTGGGTTGCTTCAAAGTCAAACTTAAGCCAAAAGGATAAATTAGAACCAACTTTCCATCTGAAAAGAACAATTTGACTACAATGTTGGTGCTATGTGATTGTTTTCACTCTTGGGCCTTTCTTTTATGAATAGAAATATTCACATTTTATTACTTTTAGTTCCTTCAGGACTTTATCCCAATTAGTTTGCTTCAGTTTTCTTTGAATACTTAAAATGAAGAGGCTAGAAATGCATGATATATTAAAATAATTATTGAAGAATTAGTTACACAAAAATTTGCTTTCTCACAACATTCCAGGGAAAGAAAAGGATAAGAAAATCTGGAATTTGCGTTGAATAGAAGAAAAACTTTCCTGATAGAACTAATTATTTAATTACAATGGATTAATATTAAAATCATGCTTAGCAATTTTTTTTCAGTTTGCTGCAGTCTAATATCTTCAACAAGATTAAACCTGTAATTTCCTTAGAGCCCATGATTAAGTTATTCCTATTCTTCTTTTTGGCTATTTTAAAACTTCTGGTTTCATGCACTTTCTTTTGTACATTTTATGGTAGAATTGTTCAATCGTCTCTACAACATTTCATGCAGATTTTCTGAATTTTTAACTGATAGAAATCAGAAGAGGATGCTCTACAGTGAAAAAATCTTTTAAACCCTGTATGCAATATTCCTGCTTATATCTCTCTTGGACTTTCGTTAAATAATAGAACTACTTAGCTGATACATTTAGGGATTAAGTCTGCAAGTATTTTAGCCCTATATGGACAGTCTATTGGATTTAATTGTATCAAATCCTAGAATCCTAGCAATTACCTTTGCTGATCTCTTTCCTCTTGCTTTATGCCCATTCCTTGAATTTTACTAGGGGCTTTCAATACTGTAGTCCCTAGATTCCAGGGTAGCTTCTTCCCTGGGAGTCCCCATGTCCAGAATGCTGTTATGTGTAAATATGTTGAGCAGGCTTCTTCTGTCCCCCAGGTCACTGATGTAAGTGATAACATCTAATGGATTAAAGACTGACCTTCAGGGTCATCGTTCAAGTGCTAAGTCTTGTACTACCTTCCCACTGGTGGTAGATTGTAGCTGTTAAGAATCACTGTGTTTATTTGTTCAGGTTTAGGCAAGCTATGTGGTAGCCCTTGATGGGCAATTTAGATGACAGCGCTCTATAAATGTCATGTCCTTGTGTTGTTTCCAAACTGTCATAAGGAAGAGTAGTATAAAGGCTTAAATAGACAGACCTAGGGTTTAAAAACAGGCTCTGCCACTTACTGGCTGAGGGACCTTGGGCAAGCCCTTTAGCCTCTTTGAGACTCAATTTTTCATCAATAAAATGGAGATAATAATAGCAACCTTACAAAGTTGTCAGGGTTATTGGAGTTTGTAAAGTGCTTGGCATAGCCAAGAGATCACTATTTGGTGACTGCTCCATTCATAATGAGTCTCTGGGTATGAACTTGTGCCCTTTCCCCAGTGTTGTATGGTTTGGACCACATGGATTTTTCTAGTCTGCTAATGAATCTGTTGTTCCAGACAAAATCAAAGGCTCCTTAAAGTCAGGGAGAATTATATATATTGTCTAGGCAGTGATTTAAGATGGGAACTTCCGTTGAGTTTATTCCTTACAAAGCTATGAAGATTACTTTCCTGTATTCATTTTATGCTTATAACTTAGCAGTTTATCTTGCACCAATGTTATTCCTATATTTTTGAAAAAAACAGAAATGACATGTTGTTTGTTAATTTCTAAGGCCATCCCTCTTAGTTTTTGTTATGTAAGATCTACACAGGCATTAATAAAATCATTCTCACACAGTTCTTTTTCAGTTCAGACCTCCTTCCAGTTGGTAGACCAGTCACCTTACTACATATCCTGGAGTGAAGCAATAGGTCTGGCCCATTCCCATGTGACTAGACCATTATACAAGGAATTTGTTCACATACAACATCACACCACATTATTTTCCTTTCCATTTCAGACGTGACCTGTCCTTATTTCCAGTTCAGTGGTCACTCACTCATGGGTAGTTTGATCTACTCTAGGTCATTAGTAAAGATGTTAATTAAGGACTTTTCTGATAACAAAGCCCATTCCCCCTGCAGCTGGCTCAGCTAGAAAGCCTTGGAATGGTTTTGAAAAAGGACACTTTATGTTATCACAATGAACTATTCCCTTTCGGTAACGTATAGAAATGCTATGTTCAGAGAGTGTGGAACATGTCATATGTTTGGTATTTAGTGATGAGTTTGTTCCAGAGCCTAAGGAAATGCTTGCTGGCAGCACACTAAATTTGATTTGAATCTGGACTTGGAAGTTATTTCAATAAATTCAAGCAGATTCAAACATCACGAGCTACAGGATGTTGGGATAATGCAAAATATCCTGCGTAAGTTCACCTTTCCAATCCTTTCCAATTTATGAAAGAGATATCTAACCAAGATGCTGGGGGTCACTTTCAGATGAGTCCTTATTTAGTCTTTATTATTGATCTAGAATGTCAGTGTGCAACCCCTAGGAAATTAATAGATCTGGGTATTGATCATCAATGGCTGGTAACAAAGACAGAATCATATATTAATCATATATTGTGTACTTCCTGATGGAAGAATGCACTGCCATTTATGAAGCAGTCTTCTTAAAAAGGGAAAACCTGAATCAGATCAAATCTCTAGATCCCCCTACAAATTTACAGGAAATATGAAAACAGAAAAGGTATTCAATGACACCACAAAGATGCAATCAGCAAAATCTAGACTGTGGGGAGTCTGTAGGACAAACAATCCAGTGTCTTCACAAATTGAAAGAAAAAAAAGAGAAGGTATATCCACAGAATTAAAGAGATTTTAAAGATTATTCAGTTACAATATGATGACTTTTTTTAGTAGTTCAAACACATAAATGGTTTAAAAACATTTACAAGATACATGAATTTTGAGCACTGACTGGATATTCAATAATCTTAAGAAATTACTAATTTTTAAGGTATGATAATAGTATAGTCCTTATTTTAAAGAATCCTAATCTTTTGGAGATGCATATTGAAATTTTTCAGAGAAGATGATCTTGTGTTTGTGATTTGCTGCAAAATAATATAGGAGAGGAAGAAGTGAGTGAGAGTATAGATGAAAGAAAAGTAGTTGTTGAAACTGGGCAATTTGTTGTTGTTCAGTTGCTGGGTCATGTCTGACTCTTTGCAACCCCATGGACTGTAGTCCATCAGGCTCCTCTGTCCATGGGATTCTTTAAGCAAGGATACTGGAGTGGGTTGCCATTTCCTTCTCCAGGAGATCTTCCTGACCCGGGGATTGAATCCACATCTCCTATATTGGCAGGTGGATTCTTTACCACTGAGCCACCAGGGAAGCCCATGAAGTTGGGCAATAAGGGCTCATTATACTATTACCTTTCTTTGTATCTATTTAAAATTTTCCGTAATTTAAAAAAAGATAAACCAAGACACTGTGAGATCCTAAATCTCAAGAGAGAAAATAAAATCAAGAAGTAATGTATGGTGCAAGTGTGAAGTACAGTGATAGGCACCTTGTTTAAATTATGTTCAGTATTCTACATGTACTTAGACAAAGAGGTAGGTTAATTCACTAGAAAGAGTTTCAACAAGATTCGAAAGATCTTGCTCAAGGTTCTGAAATTGGTACTTTGCCGAACCTTGCTCTGAACTAAGCCTTTGTGTCTTAAGATTTATACCTTGAACCCCCAAGTCCTATGACTACTGCATGCAGGTGTAACAGAGGCAAGTAATCAAAAAAGAAAACCACAAATCTTATTTATTGGCGATGTCCTTGTGCCAGGTCCTTTACACATATATCAACTTTAATCCTAACTTTTAGCTTTGAAGTAGGCATTATTATCTCTAGTGTACAGTGGGTGAAACTGAGACTGAGAAAGGAACTTTCTCAGAGTCACATAGCCAGTAAGAAAAGGATCAAGGAATATTCAACTAGTTCAGTCTGATGTCAGAACATTCTTAAACCACTTTCAGTACAGTGGAAAGAAATGTATATTTAAAGAATAATAATAATTAATGTCATAATGTAATTGGCGTTTGCTTGGATGTGCTTTACAAGGTGAAGGGGAATCCTATATTCATTTCTTTGACAAACTAGGAATCTCCAGACTTCTGTTTTAATATAGTCCTTGTAGCGAATGCCTTTGGTACTCCACACCACATTGCTTGTGGTGGACAGTTTCCATACACATTGAGAGTTCCACCCCAAGTGTCACTCTCTTTTCTCTGCTTTCAGGAACTCATTCAGCCCAGACAGAGGAATCTGGAAGTGTGTGTGTGGGTGGAGGTATCATTAGGGATGGGAGGGACCTTTCATTACAGGACGATGGGAGTCAGCAGGTAAATGTTTCAGCTTCCCATCTTTGAAGGAACAATTCCAAGGCACATTTGCTGGTTCTTTAGAGGGTTCCCAGTAGGACTGAGCCTCAGTTGCCCACAGAGTTAATCAACTCAACAATGTATTAGTTTTGCCATCTTCCCTGTCTCACATACCCTGTTCCTTTACTCTTGCTTCCAGGATCACCTATCAGATGAAATACCTGCACCACGGTTTTGTCTTAGCTCTGCTTCTGGTGGAACTTGAAAAAGTGAAAGTGTTATTCCCTCAGTCCTGTCTGGTTCTTTGCAACTCCATGGATTGTAGCCCACCAGGCTCCTCTGTCCACGGGATTTCCCAGGTAAGAGCACTGAAGTGTGTAGCCATTCCCTTCTCCAGGGGATCTTCCCGACCCAGATATTGAACCCAGGTGTCCTGCATTGCAGGTGGATTCTAACTTGAACCCTTTTCAATAAAAAATTCTGAGCCCACCCTTAATGTATGCATATTGGTTTATTTACAAATTATATTAATGATTATTATATATACTATAAAACATACACTCAGAAGTTCTGAAAGGATGAAATAAACATAAAAATAAGCAATATTATACTAGAATGCGTTTTTAAAGTTAACTTAATACATGTCCTACAAACAGATTGTACCTTTTCCCCCCTGTGCTATACAGTAGACCCTCACTAGCAATCTACTGCACATGTATTATTGTACATACGTCAACCCCAATCTCCCAGTCCATCCCACCCCCTGCCCCTTTTAATGTTTATGGTGACAGAGTTTAAGTTTAGGATGATGAAAAAATTTGGGAGATGGATGATGGTGAGAGTTGCACTTAGTATAATCAGTCAATGCTTATAAAATTTATAAAAGATAAATGGATATTCACTGAGGACACATACTCTGTAAATATTTTGCTGATGTGATGCACATAAAAATTAGATCACTGCTATAAACTGTAATCATTCTATTTTCTTAAGCAAACTTTAATTTCAAATTCCATTTGTTCACTGTTATTGTTCAAGAAAGTGATTAATTTTTGCATATTAACTTTTGTATCCTACAACCTTGCTAAAATCACTTATTAGTTTCAGGAGTTTTTTGTTTGTTGATGCTTTCAGATTTCTACATAGACAATCATGTCTTCTAGAAACAAAGACAGTTTTATTTCTCCTATCCCATTGGTATACCTTTTACTTGCTTTTCTTTTCTTATTTCATTAGTTAGGATTTCCGCACAATGTTGAAAAAGAGTGATGAGAGGGGACTTCCTTGCCTTGTTCCTAATCTTAGCTGGAAAGCTTCAAGTTTCTTGTCGTTAAGAATGATATTAGTTGTAGGTTTCTCGTACATGTTCCTTATCAAGTTGAGGACGTTTCCTCCTATTCTTAATTTGCTGAGAGTTTTTAATTATGACTGGATATTGGAATTTGTCAAATGCCTTTTCTACATCTACTAATATGATCATGTGATTGTTCTCCTTTAGCTTATTAATGTGATGGATTACATGAATTGATTTTTTCCCCCACAAAACTATCCTTTATTATTTTAAGAAATAAGCAAGAGTATAAGTAGTTAACAACTTTTTTGTTTGTTTTTTCAATTTTTACAATGTTGTGTTGGTTTTTGCCATACAACAATGCTGATCGGTCATAATTATACATATATCCCCTCCTCTGGAGCCTCCCTCCCCTCCCCCATCCCATCCTTTTAGTTCATCACAATCGATTTTTGAACATGGACATAATCTTGCATAACTGCAATAAACCCAGTTTAATACTTTGTAAAAAGGTGACTTGAGCATCTGGTTCTAACTTTTATATATTTTGATGAAATTTGGTCGTAATGACTTGACATGACTGGAAAAGACATTGACAAAGAGGCAAGAAGGAAGAAGTGGATTGTTGGCTGCATTGACTAATCACAACAATTTTTTTTCAAGCCATATGCCAATTAAGCAAAGATTTTTGTTGAAAATTGGCTAGTGAATTTCTATCTTTTAATGTTAAAGTGTCCTAATAAAGCAAGTAGAAGATGCAATATTTGGAAGATGTATTCATTTGGAAGATAGGTAAACAGATTTGAAAATTTCAGTTCTATATTTTTATGTGTGCAGATATGAAAGTTTTTATGTGTCACCCATACACATTGTTTCCTACAACAAAAGTAACTCAATGAAGAAATCTTCCAAACATCTAAGCTCTCTTCATAGTATATATTTCTTTCATAAAGAAGTTAATTTCTTATTCATTTAAAAAATTTCAAGTTTTTAACATCAAAGGGATAGATTATGTGCTTTCTTTAGCTTATGCTAAATAACAAAAGTTAAGATTGCTTGACATCCTGGTGGTAACCCTATATGCGAGGCAGAATAAGAGACACAGATGCATAGAACAGTTCTGTGGACTCTGAGGAAGAAAGTGAGGGTGGGACGTTCTGGGACAATAACACTGAAACATGTATATTGTCATATGTGAAGCGGAACACCATTCCATGTTCTATGCATGGGATGGATTCTCAGGGCTGGAGCATTGGGATGACCCAGAGGGATGGGATGGGGAGGGAGGTGGGAGGAGGGTTCGGGAGGGGGAGCACATGTGAACCCATGGCTGATTCATGTCAATGTATGGCAAAAACTACTACAATATTGTAAAGTAATTAGCCCCCAACTAAAATAAATAAATTTATTAAAAAAAAAAAAGATTGCTTGACATCCTGGTAAAGGTCAATAAATTTGAAACACTTATTTAGAGTAATAGAAAAATGCAGTTGTCATCTTTAAGTTTCACTGCTTTTAAAATTTCTTTCCCACAAGATCTTCCCTGTATGGTTCAAGACAGTTTCGTGATTATTACCCACTGCATCAGGACATTTTATACAGATTCTGATATTTAATATAGCATAATCCATAAATCCACCCAACTGACTGTTCAAACTTCCCAGTGCCTCACAATGAACAGGCAGCAAGTCAATGAGTAAGGATGCCTTGGCCATCCCATTGTATTTAAATTTTTTTTCTTTTGAGATAAAATTCACATCATATAAAATTTACCATTTTATGTACATTTGGAAGTGTACAATTCATTGATTTTTGGCATATTTACAATGTTGTACAACATTCACTACAGAAGGTTTCCATCACCTCAAAAAGAAATTTTGTACTTTTAAACAGTCACTTCCCATTCTAGCCTCTCCCCAGCCCCTGGAAATCATCTCATCTGCTTCCTGTCCCCATTGTATTTCAAGCTCCCTCCTATCTCTCAGAATAAGGTGCCTACCATGTGCCTCATATCACCTCAGAGAGGGTGCCAATTCAACCAGTGTACTAAATATCATCAAATTTCTTACTTTTTTAAAATTAAAAATATCGTGGAAATTCTAGTTATTTCTTTCCAAACACTGCACCAAACCTTTATTGATTATAGTTCCTAGAATTCTGTACTGTTAGGTGCTCAGTCTGCAGAAGCAATGGCACCCCACTCCAGTACTCTTGCCTGGAAAATCCCATGGACAGAGCAGCCTGGTAGGCTGCAGTCCATGGGGTCGCTAAGAGTCGGACACGATTGAGCGACTTCACTTTCACTTTTCCCTTTCATGCACTGGAGAAGGAAATGGCAACCCACTCCAGTATTCTTGCTTGGAGAATCCCAGGGACGGCGGAGCCTGGTGGGCTGCCATCTATGGGGTCGCACAGAGTCTGACACAACTGAAGTGACTTAGCAGCAGCAGCAGGTGCTCAGTCATGTCCGACTCTTTGTGACCCCATGGACTGTAGTCTGCCAGGCTCCTCCGTCCATGGGATTTTCCAGGCAAGAATACTGGAGTGGGTTGCCATTCCATTCTTCAGCCCAGGGTTGAAACCCAGGTATCCTGCATTCTGGGCAGATTCTTTTAATGTCTGAGCCACCAAGGAAGCACTGGTGTAAGTGTTCCATAAATCATTGTTGGAAGAACAAAGCAATTGCCTTCACCACTTTGAATCTCACTCCTTTCTCTCTCTCACACACATGCATGCACACAACTTTTACATGTAAATCAAATTGGATCAAATATTAACTTTTGTTACTTAAATTTCAGGTAGACAGAAAATTGAATTAATTACCAAGATCCCTTCTGGGTCTAGAATTCTGTGAGGATACCCACTGGTAGGATGAACAACAATCATCCTGTTTGCCTAGAATTGAAAGATCTCCCAGGACACTGGGACAGTCTGGGGCAAACAAGATGGGTTGTGCCCTCTGCCCCCTGAGCATATATATATATTTGCTGGATGCTGTCATGGAGCTCCCCTTACTGGAGCCTCTGCTTTGGGGGTATGGGCCTAAAGCTCCAGGCACTAGTTTCGTTGCATTCCCACAGACATGGGGCCAAGTCCTTCTGGAAGTGAGGAGCAGTTATCATGAACAAGATTTGGGCACTCGTGGCCAAATATTATCAAAATCTCACAATTGTTTCTTTTCTTAAATTGAGGTATAGTCAATTTTCAATATTAGTTTCAGATGCACAACATAATGATTCAATATTTTTATAGAGATTATACTCCATTTAAAGTTCTTATGAACTATTGGTTATATTCTCTGTGCTGTATATTCCATCCTTGTATTGATATCTTATTTATTTTAAACCTAGTTTTTACCTCTTAATTCCATACCTGTACCTTGTCCCTCCCCCTCCCGTCTTCCCACTGGTAACCACTAGTTTGTTCTCTGTATCTGTGAGTCTGTTTGTTTGTTATATTTATTCTTCTGTTGTATTTATAAGATTCCACATGTAAGTGAAAACATATAGTATGAGCCTTTCTCTGTCTGACTTATTCTACTAAGCATAATATCCTCCAGATCCATCCACGCTGTTGCAAATGGCAAAATTTCATTCTTTTTTATGGCCAACTAGTAGTCCATATACATATACAAACACATCTTCTGTATCCATTCATTTTTGATAGACACTTGGATTGTTTATATATTTGGATATCATAAATAATGCTGCTGTGAACACTGGGGTGCATGCATATTTTAAAATTAGTGTTTTCATTTTCTTTGGATATATACTTAGGAATGGAATTGCTGGATCAAATGATAATTCTATTTTTAGTGTTTTGAAATAGCACTGTTTTCTATACTGTTTTTCATAGTGGTTGCACCAATTTACATTCCCACCAACAGTGTACTAGGGTTCACTTTTCTCCACATCCTCACCAACATTTCTTATTGTTTTGTCTTTTTGATGACAACCATTCTAATAGGTGTGAGGTAAATATATCATTGCGGTTTTGATTTGCATTTTCCTGATGTTTAGCGATGTTGAGCATCTTTTCATGTGTCTATTGGTCATCTGTATGTCTTCTTTGGAGAGATATCTAGTCTTCTGACCATTTTTTTGATTGAGTTGTTTGTCTTTTTCATATTGAGTTGTATGAACTGTTTATATATTTTGAATAATAACCAGACATATCATTTGCAAATATTTTCTGCCATTCCATAGGTTATCTTTCTGTTCTATCGATGGTTTGTTGTGCAAAAGTTTTTAAGTTTAATTAGGTCTCATTCATTTCTTTTTGTTTTTATTTCCCTTGCCTGAAGAGATAGATTTAAACAAAAATATTGCTGAGACTTAGGTCAAAGAGTGTACTGCCTATATTTTCTTCTAGGAGTTTGATGGTTCCAGATCTTACATTTATGTCTTTAATCTACAATTATTTCTAAAAAAAACAAGCAAACCAAATCACCAGTGTAACCAATTGGTAACCTTGATCCAGTTTCCAAGTCAATATTCTTGTTTCCCTTTTTAACTTAAAAATGCTTTTGGCAATGTTAGCTTCATATCCACATGGAAGTTAAATCCTCATAGCAGTTTCTAGATTCCTCACAGGGCCTTTGAGGGTTTGGAGGTGAGAAAAGTTGATGTAGCCAGCAGCTATCTTTTCCATCTGTTGCACAAGCCTTTTCACATCAAGAGCAATCTAGAACCTGTCCTCTTGACAGAGCCAGCCATAACAGGGGGGTGTCTTAAGGATCACCTCAGAATTCTGTTGGCCTCTAGAGGGAGTGCTCAGTCGCTTCAGTCATGTCTGACTCTTTGTAGCCCCATGGACTATAGCCTGCCAGGCTCCTCTGTCCATGAGGTTTTCCAGGCAAGAATACTGGAGCGGGTTGTCATTTCCTCCTCCGAGGGATCTTCCTGATACAGGGATTAGATATGCTTCTCTTTCATCACAGGTGGATTATTTACCACTGAGTCACTGGGAAGATATCACAATATTAGAATTATTTGACTTATATGAATTATTTTAATTATATGAATTATTATATAGATATGAATTTATATGAATCATTATACAATTATATAAATTATTTAATTATTATGTGTTGTATGACTTATTGTATATGAATTTTTCATTATATATTATCATATATGAACTTATATGAATTATTATATAATTATTTGAATTATATGAGTTGGTTACACATAAACATGTTTGAGAAAGTTTTAAAAAAGCATGTAAATCTCACCTTTTATATGATATTTGTAGATAACTTTAAGAAGGAAAGCATATACATGGTGAGAAAATTCAAACAGTACATAAATGAGCAAAATTAAAGGTGGACATTTTTTTCCTTGTACCTCTAGTCTCTCTCCCTAAAGGCAACTACTGTAAATACATTTTGTCTCTTCCTATCTACCCTTCAAATTATTTAGGCATATACCAAGAAGTCAATCAATTCGTCTTTCTGATTATCCATTCAAATTTCTACCTTTATTTACACAAAAAGAACCATTCCATACACACTCTTCTGCACCTTGATTCTTGGAAATATAGTTTCATATTAACCCAGATAGACTTGACCATTCTTTCTTGGTGCTTACAAAGTGACAAACAGGAAGTATAGTGTAATGGTTAAGAGCATAAACCCTGAAGCCAAAGCAGGGAGAGAAGGAGGGGAAAAGGGAGAAGGGAGGAAAGGTGAAGGGGAGAGAGAGAGAGAGAGGAAGAGAGAGAGAAAAGAGGGAGGCATGGAGCATAGGATGCACACATAGGAACATAAAATGTGCATGTACATTCTGGAGGATTCTACTCCAGAAAATTTTTATTCAGGTGAGGCTGTCTACCTCAGAGGAGCAGGCTTTATGCTAAGATCCACCTGAATGCTAAGCCTGATATCCCCACTCTAGCCAAAACAGGTAAAGAAAGAAATATCTGGGGGAGAGTACCAGGTATTACTCAGCAAATTCTTTCAGGACTGTAGAAATATGGTAATTCTGAATTTTACTTAAATCAATTTCATTTCTACTATGATTCCATCAGGCTGGATTGATAGGCAATCCAAAACTTTAGAAGCTCCCCCTACTCCTAGGGGTATGCAAACATCCTGTGGTTTTCACACTTGTTACTGTTTAGAAGTCCTTCCTCACAATCCATATGCTCTCCTGCTCCCAGGTCTGCTTGGAGCACAACACTCTGGCATAGAATGGAAGCTTCTGTGACCAAGGGAAACCTCCCTAAGAAGTATCTCACAGTCCTCCCCCTGAGATGTTTGTCTGGCCCCCTCCCCAGGGTGCAGATCTGCAGATCGCCTCTATTCTCAGAAGCCATGAAATGTGAACTCCTGCCCCCCACTGGGTTTCCCTGGCTCTCTCTCCTCTAGACTCACTGCCTTAAGGCATCTCGTCTCACTTCTTGTGGCCCCAATGGCACTCCATGTGATCAACTTCAGCTCTCCCACTGCCAGTTTTCTTTGAGATGAAGAAGCCTGGAGTCTGATTATCAGCTAGAAACAGGAAAAGAAAAAGGGAAAAAACACATAGGGAGAGAGGGGACATCAATTAAGACCTCAAAAATTATCTTGTTACATTAAGATGGAACTAGAAGAGCCTTCCTGAGAGACCCATCCCTATTTAAGAATGTTGTAGTCAGTATACTATTTTTATTTTTCAGCTATGAGAACCAGCCTGTCACCCTTAGATGTCTCTGGCTTCACCATCAAGCAATTATATTCACTATGGAGGAGCCAGTGTTCAATTCTGACAGAACTGCCAATATGGAACAGAGCAGCTTTGAGTGTGAGTATAACATGGGGGCTGGGGGTATGCAATGCTCAGACTTGATCAGAAGAGGAAGCAAAAGCTCACGTATGTTGGTTCAGGTTTGAGTCTGGGAATCCATGTAGAGATTTTATCACTCATACAGGATGACAGGAAGAAAAAAAGTTCTAGACTAATTCCACCAAACCTCTTTCCCTCTCAAACCATGAGACAGAGACTTCTTTCTTGTTCAGTCCAAGCCAGATTCAGTTTTCCTAGAGGGCTTATGCTGCACTGTGGTCTGGATTAGCTTCTTGTATGGACCATTCAAGAATAATCTAGAACCCAGAACTTTCAGACTATCCTGCCCCTCATTACTGAAAGCCCTTTGAAGGCAGGCCTGAGTCTTGGCCAACATTACATTTGCTCATGCTTTGCATGGGCTTCCCAGTAGCTCAGCTGGTAAAGAATCCGCCTGCAATGCAGGAGATCCTGGTTTGATTCCTGGGTCAGGAAGATTCCCTGAAGAAGGGCATGGCAACCCACTCCAGTATTCTTGCCTGAATAATCCCCACAGACAAAGGAGCCTGGCAGGCCCCAGTCCATGGGGTCACAAAGAGTTGGACACGACTGAGTGACTAAGTGCACAGCAACTCTAGCTGTGTTTTGCACAGCTCTTGGTACATAGTGGGTGTGTAAATATCTTTTGCTGAGTGGACAAATAAATGAAGAAAATAACAAGTGTGCAAGAGTAAAACAAACAGCAAATGTTGTTACAAAACCACAACAATCAAGAAGGTCTCCATGGGATACTATTTATCACCAACAGCCCTCGCTCACCAAGAGCAGAAGAAACTTCAGTCCTGGGCTGGTACTCACACAGGGAAGCCCTGGAGCTGACCTGACCACGGGAGGAAGAAATTAGCACCTACAGAGCAAGAAGAGCATTACCCAGTCTAGTGGAGTCCTAGCTCTAAATTTCCGCCTCTTCCACCTCCTGACAGTCTTGGCGGATTTATTCCCCTTTGGTTTTATGAGCCAAGCCTTCTCACATTGCTTATACATTACTCATTTTAGCTATATAGGCAGCAGGGTCAAACAAATGACCTATTGGAGCTCACAAGTGACTGATGGCCAGGTAGCCCTGGCTTTACTCTGAGGGGGTCACTTACTATCTCACTTGGGTAAATTTATAACTTCGAAAATTCTAATTTCCACCTCACTCCCCCTACCCCTTGTCCCACTACCTTCAACCCTGGGGGCTAGAGAAATTATATTGCCTACTAATTGAGTGTGCTGCTCCTAATGCTCAGTAATGAGTCAGACGGATTTGGCTAGGTCTGCTCTTCTGGCTTACCCCTCTCATAAACATTCAGAGTGACAAACTTTTTCTCTGGCCTGTGGTCATAAAGAGAAAGAAAAAAAAAACTCTTAACTTTTCTTTTTTTTCCAACTTAAGACTTCAGTGAAATATTTTCCACCATTCTCAGCAAGACATAATACTTCATGCCATGTAGAAGTTAATGAGAAAAATATGGATGCCCCCGTTCTCTGAGAGACCTGCTGGGCATTGTGCCCCTCTGAGGACCAGTTACTCTCTGTGTCTTTGGGGCTCACTGAGAGGTCTCTGGTCTGAACCTGGTCCCAAGGTGCTGGGGATAGCCTGTCTCTTTTAGAGATCTGCTGTTGCATTTACCTTGAACTTGGGCGCCCCTCCCTATTGAACCACCCTTAGAACTCCCCAAGGAGCTGTCAAGTGGGTGAATGGTCCACAGCAGGCAGAGCCAAGTGCCAACTACCAAATACTTCAATACGGCCAATTTCAGATTTTATTTCATCTCTGGGTCAAAAAATATGCTTACCTAAAGAAGAGTGTCCAAACTCTTAGCTTGGCATTCAGCTGGTTCCCCACCATCTGGCCGCAACCTGCCTTGGCGACCTGACTTTCCACAACCTCCTTTCCAGCTCTAAGCAAACAGGACTGCCACTGTTGCCTGAGCTCTGTTCCTGCCTGAAATACTCTTCTCTCCAACGAATCTAAACCCTTTTCCTTTAGAGGAGAGTTAATGGGGACAACAGGATAATATTTCTGTGCTTTTTCACACGGATAGTCTATAAATATTCAACATTTTTAGTGTGTGTGATGGAGGGAAAAGCTAGTTTTTTAAATTTATTTTTATTGAAGTATTGTTGACTTACAATGCTGTGTATTACTGTTGTACAACACAGTGATTCAGTTTTATATATATATATATATATGTATATATATGTATGTGCATATATATATGGGCTTCCCTGGTGGCTCAGACTGTAAAGAATCTTCCTGCATTGAGGGAGACCTGGGTTCAATCCCTGGGTTGGGAAGATCCCCTGGAGAAGGGCATGGCAACCCACTCCAGTATTCTTGCCTGGAGACTCCCCATGGACAGAGGAGCCTGGCGGGCTACAGTCCATGGGATCACAAAGAGTTGGACAGGATTGAGTGACTAACCATACGCACGCATGTGTGCACGCGCACGCACACACACACACACATATATATATATATATATACATTCTTTTTCATATTCTTTTCCATTATGGTTTATCACAGGATATTTAGTAACAGAGAATTCTGCTGGAAATCTTTATGCTAAAAAGTTAAGCTCTGAGGACACAAGGAATTAAAACATTTGAGTGTGTATCACAAACTGATAGGGGGCTTCCCAGGTGGTGCTAGTGGTAAAGAACCTGCCTGCCAATGCAGGAAATGCAGGAGACCTGGGGTTCAAGCCCTGGGTCAGGAAGATCCCCTGGAGAAGGACATGGCAATCCACTCCAGTATTCTTGCCTAGAGAATCCCATGGACAGAGGAGCCTGGCGGGCTACAGCCCCTAAGGTCGCAAAGAGTTGGACACAACAGAAGCAACTTAACATGCACATATGCATGATATTGAATATAGTTTCCTGTGCTATACAGTAGGACCTTGTTGTTTACCCATTCTATATATACCAGTTTGCATCTGCTAATTCCAAACTCCCAATAGTTTTTTTTAAAACTAATACAAATAATGTAAAAAAAACCCAGATTCACTTTCTAATTCCCTTCCAAGTGCTGAACACACATCTGTCCCTTTGGACTCTGGACTCAATATACCTCCATGTATGGTTGTTGGATTAGAGGTATTTGCTATGCTGTGAACTCATTGGGGGAGCTATAGGGAAGAAGGCTAAGTCCTACACCCCCTTGGGCCAAGGGCGGCCTTGATCCTCGGTCCCATCCCCCTCTCTCCAACTGCTCCTGGACCTCTTTTTGCCCAAGGCCAGCCAGGATCTTCTGGGAAGTGAAAGGAATAGGGAGAAAGGAGAAGCTAGCAGTGTCAGAGTCTCAGGAACATCCCACACCCACCTATTTCCACCCCTTCCCCCTACTTGAGCCAAGAGCATTGATTGAGAGCTGAGAGGAGTTGCAGTTGTTGTAATGAAACAACAACTTTTGTCTGACCTGGGAAGGCAAGGACCAGCAGATAACCCCACTATTCTCTGTGCTATGGTGGTGTTCTGATGCTCTCAAACAGCTCAGGCTTCATAAAATGAATTAAAAACCTCCAAACATGAAAGAAGATCGACCACATCTTTGTGTCTTCTAAGTAGTTTCTGTTCTGTCTTTGGTTTTCTTTTATCATTTCCCAAGTCACATAACTTTTTTGGAAGCATATTATGAGGTTTTAAATGCAGCTTATTAAGTCTATTACTCTTTCTTGGTAGACAGTTCCCACCAAATTTTATTCAGGTTCAGAAGTTCAGTCGACTGTAATTAGTGTTAGGTGTGTAATAAGATCTGTGGAGGTTGTATTTGCGTGTTTGTGTCACAAAACATTCAATGGAAATAGATCAGCAAAGAATATGAATTTATATATATTAATATATATATATATAAGTATTCATATATATAATATATATTAATGTATATCATTGCAACCCTGTCTTCTTAGGTGGGAGCAGAAGCAGTTTTACATTTCACCAGTTCAGTGAGAATATGTATGAGTAAACCTGAATTAATCAGCACCATGTTTATAATTAACTCTAGGATTCCTTTGGGCTCCTCATAGGGCCTCTGTATAAGTGAGAATCTTTGATGGGAATTTGGCTCTGTTAGATGTACATTGTTTCCAGATCTGCATCCTCTGAGAATTGCTCATGACTTTCACCTCTATTATCTCCTTCACCTCCTTCACCTTTATTATCTCCTTCACCTCCTTCACCTTTACATTCCAGCACAATATTCTAGAATGTCCCACAAGTAGAATTTCGTTACTCAAAGTGTGGGCTCAGCCCAGCAACATTGGTATGACCTAGGAACTTGTTAGGAATATGGACTCTTGGTCCCCATGACAGAACTCCTGAATCAGAGGTTATTTGTATGCACATTAAAGTTTAAGAAGCTCTGGACTAGAACACACTATATAGTATTCTTTCTAGTCTCTTCCGGTGTGTGACTTGTGAACTCCAAAGAACAGTCACCATGTTTTCTAATTTTTTTCTCTCTCCCACAGCACTTAGATGGGCACAGAAAAGATATTAAGGGTAGTTTTGTTGTAAGATTAGTCCATTTTTTAGCTGAATCCAGCCCTGGAATAAGAGAGGAAATATTACTTTCATAGTTCTCACTGTAGCTCAACCTTTAGAAGTTCAAGTTTGGCGGGGTTTTTCCAGAAAGTAAAAGAGCTATTTTTCCTTCAAGGCCTACGATTTCTATGATTCTATAATTGGGCTCCAAAGGCTGTTTTTAATTTGACCTCAAGTGCAAATCACAAAGACAACTTTGACAATACTAGTTCCCTTTTGGGCAAGAATACTCCCATTGGAAATTCAGAAAGTGTCTTATTGAGTAAAATACTTCTTAATTTACCGTAAAAGTATATTTAGAAAAGCAAATTATCTATGACAGAGCATAGAACTGTCTACTATTATGAAATCCAATGAAGAATAAAAAGTAAACTGAGCCCTCCAGATATGTTTTTATAATAAAGCCAACAACTCTAGACATCTTTGGTTGATCTGTTTGCAGTACATATCAAATGCAGTTATGCAAGGGGCCTAATATGTTATTTCTCTTCAGAAATCTGTGCTTTCAGGACAACACTTTAGTTCTAGTTGCATGGAGGCTTCATGTTCTCCTGGGTTACTGAGATTATGTGCGTGCATGCTAAGTCACTTCTGTCATGCCCAACTCTTTGCAACCCTATGGACTGTAGCCCCCCAGGCTCCTCTGTCTATGGGATTCTGCAAGCAAGAATACTGGAGTGGGCTGCCATGCCCTCTCCTGGGGAAATCTTCCCAACCCAGGGATCAAACCTGCATCTCCAGAATCTCCTGAATTAGCAGGCAGATTCTTTACCACTAGCACCACCTAGGAAGCCCACTGGATCAAGACAAACAGGAAGAAAGTTCCATAAATCTCTCTTTGGATTGTGTGTGGGCAGTTAGGGATTATCACTGGGAACTTATACTGGAGAGGGAAAGAACTGAAAAGTATTTGGCTTTCACATATTTGTTGGTCATTGCTCAATCTGGCCCTAGCCCCCTAAAACTTTCTTCAGGAAGCTTGATAAACAACTGTTTGATGTTGGAGAGATAAGGGTGACTTCTGATGACCTCAAAGGAATTGTGGTTAAGCCACACAGGATGGCTAAAAACTATAATTATTTTAGTGGAAAGTACTTCCCTTCTTTAGGAGTGAAACAAAACAGAGACCTGCCCTGAGAGTGGTCCTGAACATGAGTGAGAAAGTGAACTGGGGGAAGGATGAAGGCACCAATGAGGAGGTCTGGGAGCCATTTATGGAAGATATTTCTATCTGGGACACAGGTCCCTAATGATAGTGGGTGGGCTCATCAGTGTCTCCCAAAGCCCTAGTTATCCCAAGCCTTGATTTTCTACAGACTGATGGGAGATGATTAAACAAGGGTAATGAACATCCATTCATTCATGAGAACAAACATGTATTCATTAATGAAAACAAACATTCATTCATGAGATACCTACTGTGTGCCAGGCATTGTACTAGGTGCTGGGGATAGAGAAAGGAATAAGATACCATTTTTCTCTTTGAAAAGCTCCCCATTCTAGTAGGGAGCCTAGGAAACATATCTAGAAGCTGGTGTGGTAAGTACTTACGTTGGAGGCATACAATAGGAGTGGACTTTAACATTAATATCTCAAGGAAGGCTTTCTGATAATCGATCCTGATTCTTCACCCCTCCCTTTAGCTATGACTTTTACCATGTAATGGCAATTGTTCCCTTAGAGTGTATTTCCCCATACTTTGACTTTAGACTTGACCATGTGACATACTTTGCCAATGGGATGTTTGCAAATATGACTCAAACAGGAACTCGAAATGTGCCTGTATGGTTATGCTCATGCTTTAGGCAGCTACTGGAACCAGGAAGAAGATGAGACAAACGTGGGTCTCCCTTGAGCCAGCTGGACCTGCAGCTTGAAGTGGCACTTAGACCTTCAGTTGACTGGCACCCCAGCAGAGAGGTAGAGAGAGAAAAGAGGCAGAGTCAGGCATGTGCAACTGTGAAACACTCACCCTATGTAAGGCACTGTCTCGGGGTCCTAAGCATGAGAACAATGGGAAGGATGAGATGCTAGATTATGTCTGATTGACAACAGTACTGGCTAGAGCTACTGTTGCTGGGTGGGTCAATATTGGTCACCATATTCAACAGGCCCTGTGCTGAAAATTTAACATATTTTTTCATTTAGGTCTCATAACAACCCTTCAGTAAATACTATTAATATGCCCATTTTGCAAATGAGGAATCTAAAGCTCAGAGAATTTTGCAACTTGCCTGAAGAGCAGGGATTTTGAACTTGACTCTCGGACTCAAAATTTCAACTTGTAGCTACAGAAAAGTGAGGAAGAAGGCCCAAGTTGGGACTTCAATCAGGCCGGAATGTGTCTGTTGGTCCCTAGCAGTCTTACCTTCACCCATCTATGGGCTGGACCCCACTAAATTCTGGAGGCTTGGCTTGATGAGGGAAGCCCCCTCACCAGTAGTTTGAGGGACTGGGTATAGTATTTTATTTTATTAGTAGACATGCCAGAGGGAGTCATTACGTGTCAGACACTGTGCTAAACATTGTACATGCTTTGACTAAATGAATATCATGCTCTCTGTTAAGTACTAGTCTTCAGTATGGGTACAGCTATTATTATACCCATTAGTGCTCTAGCTTTGCCAGATGGGGAGCCCCAGTCATCTTGTTCACTCTACACATTGTTCTCGAGCACAGGGGAGTGTGGAAATGAAACAGATGAGACCTGTGCTCTCTTGGAGCTTATAATGTAGGCACTGCCCCCTTCCCCAGCCTGGTTCCTTCTTTCAGACACATTCGTATCTGTTCAAATAGGCACCATTCACACTGGTGCTTGGGAGCCTCGTTGCCTCCCTGCCCTGTATTTGGACAGACTTTGATGGCTTATGCCCAGTTAGATTTAGAGATTATCTCTGACATACCTTCCCTGTCAATAGTGGCATATTTGCTGGCCCTGGAGGACTCCCCTCTCCACATTCTTACCCCAGCCCTTCTTGGCTTGTTCTTTCATTGTGACCAGGCATTCCCAGCATGCCCTGGGGTTGGGCCCTCTATGGAGATAAAGAGCACAAAACCTTGTACTGTGATTCCTTTGAAAGCAGTGCTCCTTGGTGGGCTGCTCCAGTAATTGGTTACTTTTCACCTGTGGGGGAGGAGGAGTCTTGCCCCCACTTTGGGTTCACCCACACTAGCCTCACAGATTGAAGCAAAGTCAATTTCTGTTTCCAAGCACGCAGCAAAGGAAATCACTAGCCTTCATCAAAATGCCATTCGGAGTGCCAGAAGTATGTACATGGCAGTATTCTCAGAGGAATCATCACTTACATGATGTGCTCTCTAGACCAGATTCCCTTAGAGTAACTGAATTGTGAGGCTTTTGCAATGATGTCCCTTTTGGAAATTACAGCTTGCCTTTGAATCACAAGACTTCCCAGGACATTTGCTCAAGTGTGGGCTTTCTCAGAGTTCTTCTGAAGCAGGGCTCTTGATCACATTAACTGAAAAATGTGGCCCCAGCCCCAGACTGCTGAGTTGAGCTATTTTCATGAGGAATAATTTAATATTCAAATAAGTGGTAATTGAAGAGCAACTCTTCCTCCTTCTCTTCACCGTTCCCTCCCTGACCCATGTGGCTGCTAGAAGCAGGCCATGAATCCTCGGATTGTGAGGCTGAGGAGACCAATTTGATTGCCAGCACAGTTAAGCCAGGCAGTAGAGAAGAAAGTACAATACAGCTCACTGGGTCATAATATCTTGTAAATCAAATGGATTTTTCCCAGAATCAGATGGTCGTGCCACATTCTGGTTTCCAGTTAGATTTATGAGCATGTTCTCTACATGAGATACATACCACAATGGACTAATTGGCATAGAAAACAAAGAAATGCAGAGCACTTAGGAACCAAATATAAGGAGCCTGTTGACCCCAGTCAGGCGCTCTTCCATGACAAGTTAGTTATTTTGATTCCCATTTGGGGACAGCTCAGGTCACTAA
This sequence comes from Okapia johnstoni, assembly GCA_024291935.2. Classification (NCBI taxonomy): domain Eukaryota; kingdom Metazoa; phylum Chordata; class Mammalia; order Artiodactyla; family Giraffidae; genus Okapia; species Okapia johnstoni. The sequence continues at coordinate 35,257,355 of CM044305.1, read as the reverse complement.
TAGCTTCTCAGTGTCCTAATGAAATTGAAGGGAGGGAGAAGAAACCCCCCTTCCATCACATTGTTCAAGCTATCTTCTGTGTGATTTGCTTCTTGGAAAGTGATTTGGGCTGGCTCCCTAAAAGTCATCCTGGCTCTCATTGGACAGCTTGGGCCAGTAAGCAGAACAGAGTCACTGAAGAGAGAAATTGACCTTTAAGCATCAGCTGAGATGCTCTGGCACAGAGATCTTGGAGGCTAGTCTGCGTCTTCCTTACGCTAGGGAGAGCCCACTTCCAGCTTTACAGAAGTGTTATCCCACCTGGGGCAACATCCTCAGCCCCCTGCCAAGCTGAGTCAATACAATTCCTGTCCTATTTAGAGTTTCAAGGATGTTGTGAAGCCAAAGAAATGTAAAAATGCTTGGAGAGAGGAAAAGCTATTAAAGTCAGTTGGAGAAAGCGGTTACTTTTCTGTTTGAGCTTGGTGAGCATAAATCACATGCAATCACCACATAGTTGGGGAATTTCTTTGAAACAAGAAGGCAAAGAAAGAGGCTTCGATACATTTTAGTGGTCTATCAGCACTTGCTCAGGGCTTCCCTGTTGGCTCAGCGGGTAAAGAATCCGCCTACAATGCAGGAAACACAGGAGATGCACAGAGGCATACAATAGAAAGAACGATATGTTCATTTGGAAGATTAACAGCTTTGTTTAGACAGTGTTTCTGTGAGAAAGGAGTGTGTTTTCTCCCCTGTATCACTGTAAATTATACACAATAACCATCATGTCACAGAAAATAAAATTCAATGCAGTTGGGCACATATTTTATTTCCTCTTGTAACATAATCTAGAAAATGCAAAACCCTGGAATATATGGAGGTTGTAGGCAAGTCAAATGAATTTCACAGAATCCCTTAGGGAGTTGTGTATACCCTCTCCAACAACAGGATGAAATCTTTTATTAGAACCAGGGTCTGTTCTCACTGGCCCCAGAGATATTTGTCGGCCTTGCTGATCCATATCACCCATGTTTACTTCTACTAGATTGGAATGCTTCAATAAGCCAAGATGTGCCCTTACTTTTCATTGGTTGGTAGTATTCTCTGAACCCTTAAACATGCATTTTTAACTGAGGAAGCAGACACTTTAAAGAGCATCCTTTGGCCCAACTGAAGTTGATGACTTGCTTTCTTATTTGTTTATAATAATCTCAAGAGAATAACTTCTTCCTTACACCTCCCACTTGAAAGGAACCTTCCTTGAGCTGTTTTTCTATTGTCCAAGGTCAGACTCTCCCATCTTTGGGAGGGTAAACCCAATGTCAAACACCTTTTCTTCTCTCCAGCTGGAGATGGCTAACATATTAGTCCCTCAGAAGGCAGCTTCTGGAAACCATGGTCCTCTCTGGATCCAACAGTGCTGCTTAGAATGGATACAGACTGGGGATTCAGACAGGGGACCACAGACTCTTCACTTTCCTTCTTAGTTCAACCACCATATCCTCCAACCACCCATGGCAAGTCATTTAAACATTCTGCTCTTGATTTCCTCCACAATCACAAAATGATAATCATCAGTTACTTGGGAGAGAAGTCTTTTGTGATCCTGAGATGAAAGGATGATTGTAAGCACAAGACCAAGGGATTGTGGGTGCTAGTGCTAATCTTGGTTCAAATATCCCCAAGAAAAAAGAATATAGATTGACCTATACCATTATGAGAACTTTAATGTCTTTTTCCCAATTCAAGAGACAAAACTATCATTGAGGCTAATCAGAATAGCCTTTTCTGCTTAGGTGTTCTGTTTTTGATGGAGGGTTAGGGGAGGGAGAAAGACTGTTACAAATGACCAAGTTGGTCTTTTTCATCTTCATGAGTGGAAACTCCTAAGAAGGACCCAGAGGATGCATGGGTCTAAATGAAAAGTGGTGTTGTGCACCCCTTATGGAAAATGCTATGGTTCCTCAAAAAATTAACAAGAATTATCATATGATCCAGAAACCCCACTTATTGGTATATATCCAAAAGAATTGAAAGCAGGGTCTTGAAGAGATATTTGTGCCCTCATATTTATAGCAGCATGATTCACATTAGCCAAAAAGTGAAAATGATCCAAGTGTCCATTGACAGATGAGTGAATAAACAGATGTGGTATACACACAAGCAAAGATTTCTCAAAGCGCATACCTTCTAGGAGAGACACTGAGAAAAGAGAAGTGCAGTAGTAAAAGGAAGACTGCACTTAAAGCTGAGTGCTGAAGAGTTGATGCTTTTGAACTGTGGTGTTGGAGAAGACTCTTAAGAGTCCCTTGGACTGCAAAGAGATCAAACCAGTCAATCCTAAAGGAAATCAAGCCTGAATATTCATTGGAAGGACTAATGCTGAAGCTGAAGCTCCAATACTCTAGTCACCTGATGAGCTGATTCATTGGAAAAGACCCCAGTGCTTGGAAAGGTTGAAATCAGGAGAAGAAGGGGACGATAGAGGATGAGATGGTTGGATGGTATCACTGACTCAGTGGACATGAGTTTGAGCAAGCTCTAGGAGATGGTGAAGGACAGGGAAACCTGGAGTGCTGCAGTCCATAGGGTCGCAAAGAGTCAGACATGTTTGAGCAACTAAACAACAGCAACCTGTCCCAGGGGGACTCAGAAAAGAAGAGACGATGGAAGAGTCTCACTGGATGCACAGGACACAAAATTGCAGCCCTGAAAGATGATGGTGCATGTGTGCATGCTCAGTCACTTCAGTAGTGTCTGACTCTTTGCGACCCTATGGACTGTAGCCCACCAGACTCCTTTGTCTATGGAATTCTCCAGGCAAGAATACTGGAGTGGGTTGTCAGGGGATCTTCCTGCCCCAAGGATCGAACCTTCATGTCTCTTACTTCTCCTGCATTGGCAGGTGAGTTTTTTTTTTTTTTTTAACACTAGTGCCACCTGGGAAGCCTACATGGCCCCTAGAAGGTGTTTTTGACAAGGCAAGCAATCGAACTTCATCTCTAAAATCCCCAAACATTCTTACAGGCCATCCTAAGATAACCTATCTGGTCTTAATGGGAAGAAAAAAGGCAAGTGTTCACCCTAAGGTCTGAAGAAATCAACAGTTGATTCTATTCACTTGTTTGCCAACTGTGTGACAATTTCCTAAAACTCCTTGGGAGGGGCTGAACTGAAAGTTACCATATTGTGGGATTCCTTGAAGATTCTCACAAAAAGAAGAAGTAGTATTTTATCACTCTCTTTCTGGACAATTTCCTTTGTTCCTCCCAAAAGAGAATCAACTATGGGGGTGGCTGCACAGCCATCAGCATCTACTCCTCTTCCCTATAAAAAACAGAAAGAAATTCTACTAACTTCTATGAATTAAAAAGAAAACCAAACCAAAGGATTCCCAAATAAGCTGAACTCTATAAGACCCCCGAGTGAGAGAGGGTGGGGGTGAAGGTGGGCAGTTCTAATTTCTGCCATGACCATATTTCTGGGTCCTGGGGGACAGATGACTCTCTAATACTGACCCAAACATCAAACAAAACCTTTCCCAATGTTCCTCTAAACACTGTCAAGACAGACTGGAACTTTCATAAAAGTTTTATACAATTCTGAGGGAAAACAAAAGGAAATAAACACAGATAGTGGTACAAGATTAACCAGTAGCTTTTTGACACTGGTTTTGTCAGTATGTTTCCAGGGCTTTTAGCCCATATGCCCTTTCATGTGCTGTGTTGGGGTTTGTGTATTGAAGCCCAAATTGTCAAGCCCTTGCCTGATCCTTTTATATCTCTGTTGTCATCTGACTGGCGCCATCATGAAGCCCATCACCCAGGGCCTTGGCTAGCCTGTGAGGCATCTTGGTATGAATTTGACAAAGGTGCCCCATTTGGGCGGGGATTCCCAGGTGGTGTTAGTGGTAAAGAACCTGCCTGACAATGCAGGAGATGTAAGAGACATGGGTTCAATTCCTGGATCAGGAAGATCCCCTGGAGGAGGGCATGGCGACCCACTCTGGTATCATTGCCTGGAGAGTCCCATGCATGGGCAGAGGAGTCTGGTGGGCTACAGTCTTTAGGGTCCCAAAGAGTTGGACATGACTGAAGTGACTTAGCACTTGTGCACACCCTGTTTGGGCAGCTGAAAGCTCTGTAGCTTCTTCTCTTGGGGAGAAGAGGGTGGCCTGAATTTCAGCTTCAACTTACTCCCCCAGCCATGTCATTCATTGAACGACCAGCCCAACTATACTTAGTGGCCCTGCACATCATCCAGGGCTTTTCAAGATAACTTGATTACACATCTCAAGTTTCCTCTCCCTACCTAAAACCTCATTTTTAGGCCTGGCTTCTGGCTTTTAAAGAAATACTTCTTCTCCAGATAACTGCCATTGGGAATGACACCACAGTATTCAAGCCCTTATACTTTCTTTCTAGCCTACCAATATGTCTTAATTAAATATCATGACTACATCATTTATATAGTAACAATATGTTTGGAGTCATAAAGGAGTCAAAAATTCCTGCACTAAGAGGAGTTTTTCAAAACAAGATTAAAGGTCACTGGATAAGAGATAGTTGAACTCAGTTTGGACTTCTAAAGGGCAGTTTTCCTAACACCTTCGCCTTTCGGTTCAACAGCATTCACAGTGAGCCAGTGTGGTATCCCCATGTTGACTGCTATCCAATTCTACAAAAGCACAGAAATATGTTTTTTTGAGCAAAGCAGATAAGCTTTGTGTCTAGAATCAACATGCTGATATTCAGCAAAACACACATCCTGCTGGGTCCTGCTGTACTCAATCTCCACACATTCTAAACAGACTATCTTGCAAAAGCAAAAGATTGTTTCCTTGTAGCAAAGCACATGTCCCTTGAAAAGGTTGCACCCTGAGTGTGAAATGGCAACCCACTCCAGTATTCTTGACTGGAGAGTCCCATGCCCAGAGAAGCCTGGTGGGCTATCGTCCACAGGGTCTCACAGAGTTGGACATAACTTAAGTGGCTTAGCACACACGCACACGTGCGCGCACACACACACATGTGGGCCTCGCCTGGTCTTTCCTGGCACTAACACACTGAGTGACAAAGGAAGCCCCCAATTTCAACTATTTGTAATCAACAGCATAGACAAGGAGTTCTCCAGTTACAGTTCATGCTCTACAATATTTTCTTAGAGAAGCAATACTATTGGGATATTCAGGTTCTCAGGTTAGTCTCTATCCTGCACTGGCCCCACCCCTGCCCAAGAAAAACATCACTAATCATGATGTACTTCTTAGTTGGGATCATTTTAGAATATTTTTAGCAGAAAAATTTTAGTTTGGATATTATTAACACAAATAATGTACATTTAAGTGGAAACAAAGCTTTTGCAAAATGAGTTAGTAAAGAAAAAAATTTTAAATCTGTGGTTTGTTTTGGGATAAAGACTGTCAAAAGGAACAAGCTTCCAGTCAGAAGATAAATAAGTACCAGGGACATAATGTACAACATGATAAATATCATGAATGCTGCTGTATGCTATATATGAAAGTTGTTGAGAATCATTCTTGAGTATTCTCATCACAAGGGGAAATTTTTTTCTATTTCTTTAATTTTGTATCTGTAGGAGATGATGGTTGTTCACTAAACTTATCATGGTAATAATTTCACAATGGATGTAAATCAAATCATTACTCTATAGGCCTTAAACTTATAGAGTACTGTATGTCAATTATATCTCAATAAAATTGGAATTGAAAAAAATACATGCTTTGTTTTTAGCGATTTAGAATGCTGGGGATTGGGATAAAAGCATGGTTGGAAGCATTTGAAAAGATAAAGTGGGATTGGGGGAGTCTTCCAGATTTCTTTAAAGGTCTTTAGAGGTTAATTTTGATGGTTTTCTACTTTGTCTTATTTCACTTCCTGTCTCCCTCATGTTGATGTACAACTCATGTGAAGGGACTATTTGGAGCTCACAAATGGGAGGAGGGAGAAAAAGTAGAATAAGGATGAGAGAATAAACAGAGAGCATATGTAGTTACAGAGATAAGGCAAAGAGGAACAAAGAGGAGTTGCAGGATCACCCAAGGTGAAATGAATTAAGATGTGTGTGCATGAGTGCATGCTCAGTCACTCAGTCATGTCCAACTCTTTGCAACCCCATGGACTGTAGCCTGCCCGGCTTCTCTGTCCATGGAAGCTGTACATAATCTAAAAGATAAAGGAGGTGGCGGCTGAGCACCATAGGTCTTAGTGCCTGTCACTGCAGCTACTAACAGCAGTCATTTTCACAATATTGATTCCTTCTACCCAGGAACATGGAATATCTCTCCATCTGTTTATGTTGTCTTTGATTTCTTTAATTAGTGTCTTGTAATTTTCTGTGTACAGTTCTTTTGTCTCCTTAGGTAAGTTTATTCCTAGATATTTAATTCTTTTTGTTGCAATGGTGAATGGGATTGATTCCTTCATTGCTCTTTCTGATTTTTCATTGTTAGTATATAAAAATGCAAGTGATTTCTGTGTATTGATTTGTATCTTGCAACTTTGCTAAATTCACTGATTAGCTCTAGTAATTTTTTGATAATATCTTTAGGATTTTCTTATGTACAATATCATGTCATCTGCAAACAGTGAGAGCTTTACTTCTTTTCCAATCTGGATTTCTTTGATTTCTTTTTCTTCTCTAATTGCTGAAGCTAGGACTTCCATAACTATGTTGAATAATAGTGGTGAAAGTGGACACCCTTGTCTTCTTCCTGATCTTAGGGGGAATCCTTTCAGTTTTCACCATTGAGAATAATGTTTGCTGTAGGCTTATCATATATGGCCTTTACTATGTTGAGGTAGGTTCCTTCTATGCCCATTTTTTTAAGAGCTTTAATCATAAATGGGTGCTGAATTTTGTCAAATGATTTTTCTGCATCTATTGAGATTATCATATGGTTTTTATCTTTCAATTTGTTTGTATGGTGTATCACATTGATTGATTTGCATATATTGAAGAATCCTTGCATTCCTGGAATAAACCCAACTTGATCACGGTGTATGAGCTTTTCAATGTGTTGCTGAATTCTGTTTGGTAAAATTTTGTTGAGGATTTTTGCATCTATGTTCATCAGTGATATTGGCCTGTAGTTTTCTTTGTTTGTGTTGTCTTTGTCTGGTTTTGGTGTCAGGGTGATGGTGGCCTCATAGAATGTATCTGAAATTGTTCCTTCCTCTGCAATTTTTTGAAAGAATTTTAGAAGGATAGGCATTAGCTCTTCTCTAAATGTTTGATAGAATTCTCCTGTGAAGCCGTCTGGTCCTGGGCTTTTGTTTTTTGGGAGATTTTTGATCACAGCTTCAATTTCAGTGCTTGTAATTGGGTTGTTCATAATTTCTGTTTCTTCCTGGTTCAGTCTTGGAAATTTGAACTTTTCTAAGAATCTGTCCATTTCTTCCAGGTTATCCATTTTATTGCCATATAGTTGTTCATAATAATTTCTTATAATCCTTTGTATTTCTGCATTATCTGTTGCAACCTCTCCTTTTTCATTTCTAATTTTGTTGATTTGATTACTGTCTCTTTTGTTCTTGATGAGTCTGACTAAAGGCTTGTCAATTTTGTTTATCTTCTCCAAGAACCAGCTTTTAGTTTTATTAACCTTTACTATTGTTTCTTTCATTTATTTTTCATTTATTTCTGCTTGGATCTTTATGATTTCTTTCCTTCTGCCAATTTTGTTTTTTTTTTTCTTTTTCCAGTTGTTTCAGGTGCAAATCAAGGTTGTCTAGTCAATGTTTTTCTTGTTTCTTGCGGTAAGATTGTATTGCTATAAACTTCCCTCTTAGAACTGCTTTTGCTGCATCTCATAGGTTTTGAGTTGTCGTGTTTTCATTGTCATTTGTTTCAAGAAATTTTTTGATTTCCCTTTTGATTTCTTCAGTAACCTGTTGGTTATTTAGAAACGTGTTGTTTAATCTCCATGTGTTTGTGTTTCTTAAGTTTTTTTCTTGTAATCGATATCTAGTCTCATAGCGTTGTGGTTGAAGAAGATGCTTGATATGATTTCAATTTTCTTAAATTGATTACTGAGGTTTGGTTTGTGACCCAGGATATGGTCTATCCTGAAGAATGTTCCATGTGCACTTGAGAAAAAGGTGTGTTCTTCTGCATTTGGATGGAATGTCCTGAAGATATCACTGAGATCCATCTCATCTAACGTATCATTTAAGACTTGTGTTTCCTTATGAATTTTCTGTTTTGATGATCTCTCCATTGGTGTGAGTGGGATGTTAAAATCTCCGACCATTATTGTGTGACTGCCAATTTCTCCTTTTATGTTTGTTAGTGTTTGTCTTATGTTTTGAGGTGCTCCTATGTTGGATGCATAGATATTTACAATTGTTATGCCTTCCTCTTGGATTGATCCCTTGATCATTATGTAGTGTCCTTCCATATCTCTTATAATCTTATTTATTTTAAGGTCTATTTTGTTTGATATGAGGATTGCTACTCCAGCTTTCTTTCACTTCCCACTTGCATGGAATAAATTTTTTCCATCCTCTCACTTTCAGTCTATATGTGTCTTGAAGTCTAAAGTGTGTTTCTTGTAGACAGTGTATGTATGGGTCTTGTTTTTATATCCATTCAGCCAGTCTGTGTCTTTTGGTTGGAGCATTTAATCCAGTTCAGTTCAGTTCAGTCACCTAGTCGTGTCCAATTCTTTGTGACTCCATGGACTGCAGCACGCCAGGCCTCCCTGTCCATCACCAACTCCCAGAGTTTACTCAAACTCATGTCCATCGAGTCAGTGATGCCATCCAACCATCTCATCCTCTGTTGTCCCGTTGTCCTCCCACCTTCAATCTTTCCCAGCATCAGGGTCTTTTCAAATGAGTCAGTTCTTCGCATCAGGTGGCCAAAGTATTGGAGTTTCAGCTTCAGCATCAGTCCTTCCAATGAACACCTAGGACTGATCTCCTTTAGGATGGACTGGTTGGATCTCCTTGCAGTCCAAGGGACTCTCAAGAGTCTTCTCCAACACCACAGTTTAAAAGCATCAATTCTTTAGTGTTCAGCTTTCTTTATAGTATAACTCTCACATCCATACACAACTACTGGAAAAAAAACATAGCTTTGACTAGATGGACATTTGTTGGCAAAGTAATGTCTGCTTTTTAATAAGCTGTCTAGGTTGGTCAAAACTTTTCTTCCAAGGATCAAGTGTCTTTTAATTTCATGGCTGCAGTCAACATCTGCAGTGATTTTGGAGCCCCTCAAAATAAAGTCTGCCACTGTTTCCACTGTTTTCCCATCTATTTGCCATGAAGTGATGGGATTAGATGCCGTGATCTTAGTTTTCTAAATGTTGAGTTTTAAGCCAACTTCTTCACTTTCCTCTTTCACTTTCATCAAGATGCTCTTTAATTCTTCTTCGCTTTCTGCCATAAGTGTGGTGTCATCTGCATATCTGAAGTTATTGGTATTTCTCCTGGTGATCTTGATTCTAGCTTGTGCTTCATCCAGTCCAGCATTTCTCATGATGTTCTCTGCATATAAATTAAATAAGCAGGGTGACGATATGCAGCCTTGATGTAGTCCTTTCCCGCTTTGGAACAAGTCTGTTGTTCCATGTCCAGTTCTAACTGTTGCTTCTTGACCTGCATACAGATTTCTCAGGAAGCAGGTCCAGGTGTCTGGTATTCCCATCTCTTTCAGAATTTTCCAGAGTTTGTTGTGATCCGCACAGTCAAAGGCTTTGGCATAGTCGATAAAGCAGAAGTAGATGTTTTTCTCGAACTCTGTTGCTTTTTTGATGATCCAAAGGATGTTGGCAATTTGATCTCTGGTTCCTCTGCTTTTTCTAAATCCAGCTTGTACATCTGGAAGTTCATGATTCAGGTAACTTAATGAATTTACGTTTAAAGTAATTATTGATATATATGTTCCGATTGCCATTTTCTTAATTGTTTGAGGTTGATTCTGTAGATCTTTTTTCTTGTCTTGTACTTCTTGACTATATAAGTCCCTTTAACATTTGTTGTAAAGCTGGTTTGGTGGTACTGAATTTTCTTAACTTATGCTTTTCTGAACAGCTTTTTATTTCTCCATCAATTTTGAATGAGATCCTTGCTGTGTACCGTAATCTTGGTTGTAGGTTTTTCCCTTTCAGTAGTTTAAATATATTCTGCCATTGCCTTCTGGCCTGCAGAATTTCTGCTGAAAGATCAGCTGTTAAGCATACTGCATTTAATACTTTTTCTTTGTGTTTAGTCTTTGTTAGTTTGATTAGTATGTGTCTTGAAGTGTTTCTCCTTGGATTTATCCTGTATGGGATTCTTTGTACCTCTTGAACTTGATTGACTCTTTCCTTTTACATTTTGGGGAAATTTTCAACTATAATCTCTTCAAAAATTTTCTCATACCCTTTCTTTTTCTCTTCTTCTGGGACCCCTATAATTCGAATGTTGGTGCATTTGATATGGTCCCAGAGGTCTCTGAGATTATCCTCAGTTCTTTTCATTCTTTTTACTTTATTCCACTCTTCAGAAGGTATTTCCACCATTTTATCTTCCAGCTCACTGATTTGTTCTTCTGCTTCAGATATTCTGTTATTGATTCCTTCTACAGTATTTTTAATTTCAGTAATTGTGTTGTTTGTCTCTGTATGTTTATTCTTCTAGGTCTTTGTTAATTGATTCTTGCATTTTCTCAATTTTGTTTTCAAAGTTTTTGATCATCTTTACTATCATTATTCTGAATTCTTTTTCAGGTAATTTGCCTATTTCCTCTTCATTTATTTGGACTCTGTGTTTCTAGTTTGTTTCTTCATTTGTGTAGTATTTCTCTGTCTTTTCATTAGTTTGTTTTTTAAACTCACTGTGTTTGAGGTCTCCTTTTCCAAGGATTCAAGGTTGAATTCTTTCTTCCTTTTGGTTTCTGCCCTCCTCTGGTTGGTCCAGTGGTTTGTGTGAGCTTTGTATAGGGTGAGATTTGTGCTGAGTTTTTGTTCGTATGTGTGTTTTTCCTCTGATGGGCAAGGCTGAGTGAGGTGGTGATCCTGTCTGCTGATGGGTTTGTATTTTTGTTCTGTTTGTTGTTTAGATGAGGCGTCCTGCACAGGGTGCTACTGGTGGTTGGGTGATGGCCGGTCTTGTATTCAAGTGGTTTCCTTTGTGTGAGTTCTCACTATTTGATACTCCCTAGGGTTAGTTCTCTGGTAGTCTAGGGTCTTGGGGTCAGTGCTCACACTCCAAAGACTCAGGACTTGATCTCTCGTCAGGAACGAAGATTCCACAAGCGGTTTGTTACGGCATTAAGTGAGATTAAAACAAATATCCAAAAATGAGAAGCCAAAGATGAACCCTAGACAAATGGCAGTTACAAAATCAGGCAAATAATAATTAACATAATGGAATACACACACACACACACACACACACACACACACATATATATATATACACCCACAAGAAAAGTGAAAACAGTCCAACAAAAATAAAGTACAGTAGATTGACCTGGCAAACAAAGGAAATCAAAAATTATATCTACCAGTTAAGAACAAAACTAACTAAAGCACAAACTGGAAAACAAAACTAAAGCAAGGTGCCAAGTGGGGAATAAAGCAATGAAAACAAGACTAACAAACATGCTGAGAGGAAAGGAAAGAAAAGAAAGAATAGATGTGCAAAGTTAAATAGAGGTAGACAAAGCAGATTTATATACATTAAAGATTAACTGCAAGGGGAAAAGAACAGTAGGAAATGCAAACAAAAGAATAAATATAAAAACTAGTAGGTTTAAAAAATTCAATATTAAAATTAAAAAAAGAGAAAAGAAAAAAGAGGAAAACTCCACAGAACTTCAAAAGCCCAATGTAGAGGCAGAGGTTTATAACAACAATAAAAAATGTGACTGAGGAAACAAAAATCTCAAAAGCTTAATTAGATTTCATAGTGCCGATAAAATCGACAACTACAATGTGGGGGGGGGAATCCAAAAGAATCTACAGATCAAGTCAAAAACATAAGAATAATAAATATTTTTCTTGAGTCACTGCTGTCCACGTCCTTTCTGTCACTGAGAATCACAGTCCACCTCACCTCCCTAGGATGCCCTCCAACACTGTGCTGATCTCTGGACCTGCTGTAAAGGCAGCTCAGATTCTAATCTGGTCCTACTCCTGTGTGTTCTTGCCTCCAATGTCCACAGCTATCAGAACTAGTGCATTTTCTTTTGTGGGAGCTCTCAATGACATTTTATATATTCCATAGACAGAGTCTGGCTAGTAGATCGTGTGGATTTAATCTGCAGCTTGTACAGCTGGTGAGAAGGTTTTGGGTCTTTTTTCTCAGCCACACTGCCCCTAGGTTTCAATTGTGGTTTTATTTCTACCTCTGGATATGGGTCATCCACTGGAGTTTGCTCCTGAGGCTGCCCTGGAGGGCTTGGGTTTGCCCCTGTGAGGGCCAGGTGTGGAGGTGGTGCAGCTGCTTGGGTTGCAGGGTTTCTGGTAGCACCAGGTACTCAGGGGCGTTGGCCGCTAGGGCAGCAGAAAATACAGTGCTCTAGATGGGTATGGAAACCAGTATTGGCCAATACGCTCCAGTATTCTTACCTGGAGAACCCCTTTCACTGACAGAGAAGCCTGGAAGGCCACAGTCTATAGGGTTGCAAAGTTTTGGACACTACCAAAGCGACCCTGCACACATAGATGCAAGACGTTTTTTGCCTGTGGCAGCTCTGCCCCAGTGAGAGTTGAGCATGAAGGTGGTGCAGCTGCTTGGCTTGCAGGGACCCTGGTGGTGCCAAGTGTGCAGGGACACGGACTGCCTCTGCTGCAGGAATTATGGCCCTATCAGTCTTTTTTCCAGCCTCTTGTAGTGAGTGATCAGAAAGCCTCTTTGGCCAGTCTTTCTCCATAGCTCTGCCTGTTCAGGCACTTAGAGGGCTCCCTTGCCTGGGGTCCTTCTCTGTTGTTCAGCACATCAGGCACAGAGGGCCCCCCACCCCCTGGCTGGAGTCCTACTCTGTAGATAAGTGCATCAGGCACTTAAAGGGGCACCCTGAGTGGGGTCCTACTCTGTACCTCTACTCTAGGTCCTGTTCTATAGTTCAGTGCATCAGGTGTTTAGTGGGCCAGCCTCTCTATTGTTCAGCTGCCAATGTTGTCATGTGGGGAGCGAGAGACTATGGTAATGGCTCCACCCCCTATGCATGACTCAGCAGTATTGCCTTGCTTCCATGGCTGCCCAGCTTTCCTCCACAGGCATTTCCCACCACAATCCATCTCCCCACAGTCAACAGCAGCCCTCGCACTTGGATTGCTCCACAATCCCTAAAATCCAGCTCCCAGCCACTGCGCCTTCAAGGGGACCAGCATCCCTGTCTGGGGTATGTATGGCTATGGCAAGGACTGTCTGATTATCATTCCATTTAGGCTGCCACAGATCAGCTGTTTCAGTCTTAAGTATTTCTCCTCTGACTCAGACAATTCCCCCAATGTGGGGATTGGACCCCTGCTTCAGTTGCCCCACCCACCAAGGGCAGGTCCAGTCCTACTAAGACTCCTGTTTTTCCCCCTAGTTCCTTCATCCTACCAAGTTTTGCATGGTTCTATATATTCTTTTCCTCTGGTCAAGTACTCCTGTCTGCTCTCAGCTGATGTTCTGCATGCACTTCTGTGTCTGAAGGTGTATTCCTGATATATCTGTGGAGAGAGATGTACTCCATGTCCACTTACTCCTCCACCACCTTGTTCTCCTCTGGCATTCTTTTTTTTTTAAATATTTATTTATTTGGTTGCACCAGGTCTTAGTTTCAGCATGCAGGATCTTCAAATCCCACATGCTGTACATAGAATTCTTCAGCTAGGTGTTTATGGCTAGGGGAAAACTTATTGGTTCTGGTTAAATCAATTGACAGAAAATATGGAGAACAATTTATCAGTATTGGTTACAAGCCAAGAGCCAAATATTCAGCTAACTACTGAACCTGCTGCTTCCTCCTTTCTTGCAACCTCTCTGTGAGCTACAGGCTGTGAATAATTCTCCATTTTGCAGAAGAGAAAATTATGGCACAGAAAAAACTCAGAACTGATCCCCAAGTACAAGAGCTTGTAAGTGAAGGAACTAAGTTCATACCAGGGAGTCTCAGTGGAAGGCCACAGTATACAACCCCATAGAAATGCTAGATCGCTAAGTAAATGGTTTGTAATCAAAATGATCAAGAACACATTTCAAACCACAGATTATTTCTGTGACTCTATCAATTGCTTAGCTCTGTTTCTCAAAGGAAGCAGCTAGATGATGGTAATTCAATGTCCATCCCTCAGTCTTTCTCTCCCTTCCTCCCTGCTTCAATCAGTAAATAAGTATGTGTTAAGCCTCTTCTTCTTTGCAAGATACTGTAGTGAACTCCAAAGGTTTAAAGATGAAGGGGAATCATGTCCTCTCTCAAGGAGCTCTCAAAGCAGTAAACAGACTCTTAAAACAGAATGTTGTCTCGATAGGAACCCCAGGGTTGTAGGAAGGGAACCTCACCTGGTTTTGGGGTGGGGAGCCAAACAAGATTTCTACAGTAACCTGAAGAATGAGTAGTAGGGCTGAAGATGGACAGAGAAAAGTGTCTGATTTAGAGGAGCCAGTGTGAGCAAAAACTCTGAGGACCATTCTGGCATTTTTGTTCTGAAATGGAGATCGATCAGTTTCATCTCACTCAGAGGAGTGCCCCTGTCAAGCAGAGATCTTGGGGTTGGAACAGGGTCTTGGGGGGTCATACTCTGGTGTCTTGGAGCCAGCTCCACATTCCTTCCCAACTCTGCATTGAGTGAGGTCAGGTTGATAGGTTGAAACTGATTATGGTAGAAGTATTGATGCTATAAAAATTGATAGCCACTACATATCAGGAAGTTTTTATTTCCTGGAAATCTGGTTGTGAAACATGTACCAGCACACCACTGGACAGTGGTCCCAGAGACCATCCTCCTGCAAAAATGTCTGTGATGCAGCTTTAATTCTGCTTTTCACCTAGAACCAAACATATTTTTCTTGATCTTTTGCATCACACACAGGCAGCTGCTCTTGAGCTGAAAGTCAGATGGAAATGAGTAAGAGGGTCATGCAGAGCCAGCCCTGCAATGGTTTCATCACCCTGGTCTCCTTTTGACTGCAGAATCTCCACATTCACACATGCTAACATCCTGTGAGTTTTCCCATATTTGCAGCTTTGAAAGTGAAACATATGTTAAAAAAAATAAACTGACACTGTTTTCCTCGGATATTAATTCTCATTAACACACACCTAGACTCCCACAGCTTCATTTTCACACCTCTAATTTGATTTACATGAATAACTAAGTCTTGGCTTCTATCAGCTTGGACTGATCCAGAAGAAACTTAATATTTCACTTTAAGAAGCAGATTGCTGCTACACAGATATCAGCAACCTGCTCAGAATATTATCAGAGATGAATAATCATTTCAAAATCTACCTTGCCACACTGACCCAGTTTCCATGGCAAAGCTCACATGGGCTATGATCGTATACGAAGTAAGGAATAGACCAGAGGTCCACCAGGTCAAGCATATGACACTTTGTCATTTTCAGTCATCTGACCTCCCTATTTTCCCCTCTCTCTTTATTGATCTGGCACTGATTTATATGCCCAGAGCAGACTGGGCAAATTCCCTTGTGTCCTGTGGATGGTGTCTCTCTCTGTCCATGGAAAGAAAGGTAGCCAAGGGAGATCAACTCATATTGACATGATGAGCAGGTTAGAATGGGACTGGCTCTGCCTGAGAGGCAGAGGAGAGAATTCCATCCACATCACTGCATGCTGGGAGTTTATTTTTCATATTCAATGCAAATGAGCATCTTCAAATATCTCCATATGCTTTTTCCACAGGAAGAGGAGCTTTTTGTCCTGGAATTCATACCAAATGTTCTAGAGAATTGCATGAATATATATCTACATCATTTTATTTCTGCAGATTTAGATGCTTTGATAAACAGGCACTAAAAACATATCTCAAAACTAGTTGAAAGGGAGAAGGCTGTCCCCTTCTCAGAGCTCATCAAGGAATGAGAAGGTGAAACAGAGAGAACTGGTTGGATTACAAATCAACTTGGTTGGATAAGACACCCTCCCCCAGCCTACTGTTTTCGCTCCTAATTAAATATTGTCTGCAATCAAAAGTCACTATTAAAACCTACAGAGTTCATGTTAATAATAATTTAAAAACTAGGATTTTAAAAAAAATAAAATATTTAAAAGTTTCCATAAATCAACTTTCCAAAAATGCCAGTTGGTGGCTCAGTGGTAAAAAATCTGCCTGCCAATGCAGGAGACGTGGGTTTTATCCCTGGGTTGGGAAGATCCCCTGGAAGAGAGCATGGCAATCCACTCCAGCATTTCTGCCTGAAAAATTCCATGGACAGAGGAGCCTGGTGGGCTACAGTCCATGGGGTCACAAAGAATCGGACATGACTTAGTGACTAAACAAAAATCCCCTTAGTGACTAATCCAAAAATCCCCTCCCAACTTTTTTTCCCATTCCCAACTAGAAAACAGTGTAGAGTAGTTGAAAATCGATGAACTTAGGTTCAAATCCCAGCCCCACTGCTTTCTGGTCATGAGGCTTTGAGCATTTCACTGATCCTCTTTATGCTTGTTTCCTTATTTGCAAAATTGAGTCAATGATATCTATTGCCTAGAATTGCTGCAAAGATTCAGGGAGACAATGTTTATATAGTATCTGTTCTGTAGGTATATCTCTATATATTTAAAGTTTCATTCCTTGTGTTCAGTGTGGGAATTCTAATTTGTAAGATGGAAATAAAGAAAAAAAATGCATAATTCAAGACTACAGAAGTGATTATGGGATGAGGGAAATAGTGGAGTAAAGTTATCATATCGGATATGCAAGCCCAGTTTTTGTTTTTCTTTTTGTTATTTTGCTGTAATGCAATTGGGGAAGATGTGGCCATGTTTCTAGATATATATATATATATATTTTAGTAACCTCTCTAGACAATGTGTTTTGTACTTTTTTCAACAGCTTCTTTCCCCTTCCTTCCTTCCTTGTCTTCCCAACTTTTTAACTGTATCCTTTCAAATTATCTGTCCTGCAACTCCATGTGTTACACATGAAAGTCATAGCAAAAAAAACCTATTTTCCAGGTGTTGCACTTGACTTTTTTTCCATTAGCCACTTAACCTTAACCCATGGCTAGACCTGATTAGGCCATTGATCTCAAGTGAGCTTTACAACAGATACCTTCCTGTTCTAGACTGGCTTGTGACTTGCAACAGAGATTTTAGGTGAGTCACTGTGTAATTATAGAATCTTATTTCACATGAATGAAATTTTTAAATAAGACCATAAACATCTCCATAATTGAAAAAAACAGTCAGTACAAAACAGTTCTCCAAAATCCATCCCATAACCCTCAGGGATCCAGTTCTATCACATCAATTTTCTTCAAATTTAATTTAAAATGACTTAAGAGCCAGATTGGCAAAGGGCCCAGCCTCTTCATTTGTGTCAATCATCTCCCGTACCCCAGCAGTGGCTTAGAGTCTGTGCTCTCAGACACCTGAAAGTCCCTCCTGGTACTGGTCAGCCCAGTGCTGCCTGCCTGCCGTCCCTCCTTGGCTCCTCACAGCCCCCAGAAGGTCATGGTTCTCTCCATCTGCCTGCTCTTGCTGGCTTCATTACAGTAAAATCTTATTGGCCTCAGGCCACTGTGGCCCATTAGGAGAGCACAATCTCCCCAGCTGGATGAATTTCAGGCATCCACTCCTGAAAGAACTACGATCCTTTTCCCAGTTCTGGGGACTCCATCTCAGGGTGGTCATTTCATGCAGATGGCCAATAAGCACATGAAAAGATATTCAACATGGCTAATTATTAGAGAAATACAAATCAAAACTATGAGGTACCACCTCACACCAGTCAGAGTGGCCATTATTAAAAAGTCTACAAATAACAAATGCTGGAGAGGGTGTGAAGAAAAGGGAACCCTCCTACATTGTTGGTGGGAATGTAAATTGGTGCAGTCCCTATGGATAATAGTATGGAGGTTTCTTTAAAAACTAAAAATAGAACTACCATATTATCCAGCAATCCCAGGAAAAGCTCTAATTCAAAAAGATACAGGTACCTCATTGTTCATAGCAGCACTATTTACCATAGCCAAGACGTAGAAACAACCTAAAGGCCCATCAACAGATGAATGGATAAAGAAGATGTGGTTCATATATACAATGGTATGCTACTCAGCTATACAAAGAATGAAGTAATGCCATTTGGAGCAACACGGATGGACCTAGAGATTATCAAACTAAGTGAAGTAAGTCAGAAAGAGAAATATCACTTATATGTGGAATCTAAAATATGGTACAAATGAACTTATCTATGAAATGAAACAAACTCACACATATACAGAACAGATGTGATTGCTAAGGGGGATGGGGGGTGGGGGATGGATAGATGGGGAGTCTGGGATTAACAGATGTAAACTATTATATACAGGATGGATAAACAACAAGGTCCTACTGTACAGCACAGGGAACGATATTCAATATCCTGTGAGAAATCATAATGGAAAAATGAAAAAGAATATATAAGGTAAAAGGTTAACACAACATTGTAAATCAACTCAATAGGGGCTAGCAACTGAATTTTGATGCTGATGTGTTGATAAAGGAAACTGGCTTTGCAGGGAGGTACGGTAGAGGTGGAGGAGGGCATGGCAACCCACTTCAGTATTCTTGCCTGGAGAATCCCATGGACAGAGGAGCCTGGTAGACTACAGTCCATGGAGTTGCAGAGAGTCAGACACAACTGAAGTGACTTAGCATGCATGCATGGTAGAGGTGACACGACTTAGTGAGTGAACAACAACAATGGTAGAGGTGACATACATTTCATGGCCTCTCTCCTCCAACCCTCAAACTTCTGTCAGTACCTCACATTGCCTAACCCAATCAGAAGCCAGGGGTCTGGCAAGCCCAACAGATGCAGCACCATAGAGGTCAGCCTCAGGGCACAGAGGAGGCAGTGAGGGGAGGAACATGGGTATGGAAGAGCAAACAGAGGAACTCACCAGGAGAACATCTTTTAATGCAATAGAAAATACAAAATGGAATGAAAGATTGAGCATGAAGGGATATAAAAGTTGGGTGCTGGTCAGTAAAGAAGGTAAGGGAAGAAAGGAAGAAGCCATGAAAGACAAGGGAACTTCTCTTCCTGGCTGCCTCCCTGAGTGGAATCCTAGGAATTGCTGCTAAATAATTCCTCTTTTCATTACACCCATGTAAGAAGAGACCTTTCTCCAAATGAACTCACCTTCTAATCCCCAACTAGAAATGCAGACTTCAGGACTTCCCTGATGGTCCAATGGTTAAGAATTCGCCTGCCAATGCAAGGGACACAGATTTGATCCCTGGTTGAGGAAGATCCCACATGCCTCAAGGCAACTAAGCCTGTGTACCACAACTACTGAAGCTCCAGCACCTAGAGCCCATGCTGGAGTGGCAACATCTAAGCTGATATTTCATCCTCCAGGTTTTCTCTGTGCCTAGTCTCCCAACATCCTTTCCATCTTGTTACCTGGGCTTCTCTACTGGCAACGATCTTTCAAGGGGTGCTCTAAGAAGACAAGTCCTTGCATCTTGCTTGCTAATGTCTCACTGGCCAAAGCAGGTCACATGGCACATGACCAAACTCAAAGTCATTGTAGGAATGGGCCTACAGGAGGGTCAATAACTCGATGGACATGAGTTTGAGCAAGCTTCAGGAGTTGGTGATGGACAGGGAAGCCTGGCGTGCTGCAGTCCATGGGGTTGAAAAGAGTTGGACATGACTGAGCGACTGAACTGACTGACAGGAGGGTCATATGTGGGTGTGAAATCTGGACAATAAAAAAGGCTGAGCACTGAAGAATTGATGCCTTTGAGCTGTGGTGCTGGATAAGACTCTTGAGAGTCCCTTGGACTGCAAGGAGATCGAATTAGTCAATCCTAAAGGAAATCAGTCCTAAATATTCATTGGAAGGACTGATGCTGAAGCTGAAGCTCCAATACTTCAGCCACCTGATGTGAAGAGCTGACTCTTTGGAAAAGACCCTGATGCTGGGAAAGATGGAAGGCAGGAGGAGAAGGGGACAACAGTGGATGAGATGGTTGGATGGCATAGCTAACTCAATGGACATGAATTTGAGCAAACTCCAGGAGATGGTGAAGGACAGGGAAGCCTGGCATGCTGCAGTCCATGGGGTCGCAAAGAATCGGACATGACTGAGCAACTGAACAACAACAACAATAGTCAGTCCATCAAGGACCACTAATGTAAGCCAACCACAGAAAGTGAGAGAATCTGGCCCCTGAAGAGCAGGAGGGTCGTCAGCAAAGCAAAATGATGCAGAAAGGAATCAAGAAATCAAAACTTGCAAGGATGGACTTCCTTGGTGGTGCAGTGGATAATCTGCCTGCCAATACAGGAGACATGGGTTTGATCCCTGGTCCAGGAAGATTTCACAGGCAGTGGAGCAACTAAACCTGTCTGCCACAACTACTGAGCCCATGCTTTAGAGTCCAGGAGAAGCAACAAGAGAAGCCACCACACTGAGAAGCCCACGTATTGAAATGAAGAGTAGCTGACACTCACCGCAATTAGAGAGAAAGTCCGCACAAAGCAAGGAAAACCCAGCACAGCCAAAAAAACTTGCCAGGATCATCCTACTACCTTAGTTTTATGAAGGTAAATATACGACATGCTTAAAAGTTTGTTGTTGTGAGCATGGGTATTGCTGCTTCCAGGTTTGTTTAGCATGAAGTCATAATGTAGTTCTTCATCCAGGAAAGTCATTATTGGAGCTCTCAGGGTAGCAGGTTTGCTCTTTACATTTTGAGAAAGGGAAAGATGTGCCATGGGGAGGGAGGAGGAGTGGGCAGAAGGGACAGGAGAATGAAGCTGAACGTCATTTTTCCCAGGTTAAGGAGTTAGCACAGAAAGATCCCAGTTTCTCAGCTCCAGCCCTAGACTTAGGAAAATGGAGCTTGATAGAAATAACAGTTTTGTTAAGCTTGACAGAAATCCAAGATATTTATTGAACAAGTAAGATGCATTCTGTTTGTGAATAGTTAGTCATCCTGAAGATTTTAAATTTGGAGGGTATCCCCAGTAAAGAACTCCCATTCATTTGTGATGTAACATTACTCTGCTCCTCTCTCCTCCCAACCAGGTTAAGGGTGGTGGCTGTGGGTGTTCTCAGATTTCCCTCAGCCCTGAAGGGGTCCCAGGGTGTGGGTGGGGCATGTCAGTCTCATAACTGACCCACTAACTACAAACCCGAAGGCCTTCTTGATGCACACATGGGTGATCCCTGTGTGTACTGCTGTAAAAGCACTGTTTGTTGGGTGGGGTGCACTCTGGAACCCACCCGAGAAGCTCTGAGTCTGTCCCTAGTGTCTCCTTCTATTTCCACATGTCCCGACCTGGTCTTATGTTTTCTATTTGCCCTGCAGTATCAGATGCAGAGTAAGATGTGTAAACACATAAACCATAGCTAAGAAGGATGCAGATCGAAAATCTTCAGATGAGTACCAGATTTTAAACACTCAAATGAAGGTTAGATCAAAATAATCCTTTTCAGGCACTGCCTTCTTGGCCAGTTTATGAGCTACATATGGAAATCCGTCTTTCTAATTTCATTTTTACAATAGCAAAGATGAAAAACATTGATCACTAATCTTATTTATCTGAATAATTCTTAACTCCAGCATTCAAATCTACCTGCAAAGCTGTAACTTTGGGCTGGGGTGAAGTTGGGGGACTGCAAAGAATGGACTGTGCCACAGGCACTAAAAAAGAATTTTAAAAATTGATCAGCAAATACTTGAGTCGTGTCTGACTCATTACGACCCTATGGACTGTAGCCCGCCAGGCTCCTGTGTCCATGGGATTCTCCAGGCAAGAATATTTGAGTGGGTTGCCATGCCCTCCTCCAGGGGATCTTGGTATTATTGTCTAAATAGGGTCCCATAAATTGTTTAGTTCAAAAGGAACAATATGCTTTTATGTTTTAAGTTCTAGTATGTTTGTATAACACTTTTCTATACCTTAAGCAATATTTTATTAAATGGCTAAAAGATCAATCTCAAGCAGTCTCTAAAAGCCTCACGGTGCTCATTGCCTATTAGTATTCACATCCTCGAGTGTGGTCTGGACCTAGTGCTTCACTTCTAATAAATAGACAATAGCAAAGTTGATGAGATATAACTTCCTGACTGGGTTACAAAAAGACTGACTTCCTTCTTGCTTGTGATCTCTTAAATACTCTTTCTTTTTGGAGCACTTGCTCTGGAGGAAGTAAGCTGTCATGTTGTAAGCTACCCTCTGGGGAATCCCATTCAGCAAGGGACAAAGGGACAGAGGGAGGCCTCCAGGTAACAGTCAGTGAGACACTTAGTCCAATAACCTGTGAGGACCTGCATTTGGTCAACAAGAATGTGAGTGAGCTGGGAAGCAGATCTTCCCCAGTAGAGTGTAGCCTTGTGAGAGACTCTGAGATAGAGGATCCAGGCAAACCACACCTAGATTCCTGACCTGAAGAAATTGTCAGATAAAACATTTGTTTTTAACAAATAATTAGTGTAAATGATAATAAATTTAAATTTTGTTTTAAGGCACCAAGTTTGGGGGTAATTTTTTACACAGTAGTAAAGGAGTTTTATAAAATTAACGTTAATAAAGGATCTTTCTGCTGTTCTCTGACTATAAAGAAAATTATTTCAATATATTTATATAAAATTTTTAAAAATTGAGACGTTTTACATCGTTAAAGATTCTAAAACATCAATGACGAAATCTCCTAAAGGGACTAACTAATCAGCAGGAACAATTGTCCCCAGAAGTTCTAGTAAACTGAATATAATGGTTACCCACAACAATGCCCCTTGTTAGTATTATAGAATGTTAAGATTCATCTTTGATCAAAAATCAATTTTTAGTCCACATTTCCTTTTTTAAATCTCCACTTCCTCTTGAAAGGGAAAATTATCTGTCACTAATTTGATATTAACACCATTTTTAAAAAAAAAATCAATGTTCATCAACAGAATATATTGGAATGACTTCCAAAGAGGGTATCAATTAAAGCAGTCGTATAAACAGAAACATATCTTCTCTGAACAAGTCTTATTTCATGCTTGAACTCATTTCCACAATCTTGGGAGACAGCCTCTTTTCCAGGAGTAGGTCTAAGTCTGCGTCACTATTGGGAGATGACTGACCATATTGGCCCTTGGCCAGTAGCTTGTTTGTAGGATCCTTTCTCTCTGTCTCTGGCGAGCAAGTTCATCCAACTGAAGCTGTCTGGTCTAACAGTGAGGCAGCTGGATAAAGTCATGGCTGTGATTCAGCCTGGAAATAGCCCACGATGGTTTCTCACAGGTTTGGTGAATGACTGTCCATAGAAGGGAGGTATCCCCATCTGAAAGGAATTGTATTTCTTTGGTTGAGGCTTGGAACATAGACATGAGTTGAGCTTCTCTCCCACACTTTCTTTCACTAGTGGCTCATTAAACAAACTGAGTTGTTAATGACAGAGTGATTTCCCTGCAGATCTTCGAGTCTGTAAAAAGACATCCAATTCATAAACCCAAATCAAGGAAGTTTACATTATGGGTATATGTCTTGGCAGCTTACGTGTAAAAAAAAAATAATAAACATGAAGCCTCCTTGTACAGCCTGCAGCTAGTGTTCAGATTACGCCAACATTTCCACTACAACCCATAATTCTGAGTCAAATGGGAACAAAGGAAGAGAATACCCCACAGGAGTCTGGGAAGGGTAGGCTGGTGATTTTCCTGACTCAGACTTGGATGCGCATCTTCACACAAGTAGGACTGAAGATCAGATTTCAAGAAGACTCAATTGATTTTGAGTGAGAGATGAAACTTCTGATTTCTGTTGATACAAGTCTAGTAATTTGCATTTCTGGCAGCCAACAACATTGCCAGGTCTTCTAGGCCAGCCACTGTGGGAAACTTCCAGTTTTCTATTGAATTTCTTATATGAGATCTTTTGAGAAGAGCTAAGAAATATACTGTACTGGAGAACCTAAAGACTGTTGTGGAATCACTTAGAGCTGCATCAGCGTGAACAAAATGTCTCTGGGACCTGAAGATAGCTGTCTTCTCTCATGAATTTAGATGAATGTGGACCCTCAAGAAATGGCCATCTGATTTAGACCACTGATGTCAACTCTGCATTGTCTTGGGGTGGCTGGCTAATAGAGGGGTACCTTGTCTCAGATAACCAGTGTCTCCCTCTCTAAGAGCTAGAATTCTGCTTGGTTGGTAAAGTTCACTGATGATATGTGGATTTACTACTGTACGTGAGGGCATAACAAGCACACTGATCAGTACTGGCCAATTTAGAGTGCCTAGTTGCTAATGGGATAGTATACTTATTTTGTGTTTCTAATTCTTAATTCCCTTCTTGCAATGGTACTACACTTCCACATCCTTTGCTAGGTGAGTTTACAGTACCCCTCAGTAGAGAAAGATTATCCCTGATCCATTGACTTTGGTCTTTGCCATGTGACTTGCTTTGACCAGTGGAATGTTAGCAGAAGTGAAAGGTTGTTATTTTCTGGCTGAGATCCTAAAAGGTGCTGTGCTTTTCCACTCACTTTTTTTGCACTTCTGCTATCAACCATTAAAAGAACATGCCTCAGGTAGCTGCTGGTCTTAGGATAAAGAGAAATATGGAGCAAACCTGAACCCAAGTTGAAGCTTGGAGCTAAGCCCAGCTGAACCACAGATAATCTTCAGATCCCTGAATTAGAAATAAATGCTTATTGTTAAAAGTCATCAATTTTTGGAGTCATTTGTTACACAACTATTTCAGCAGAAACCTTATTAGTACGCTTGGGCCCCTCCATTTTCCCATGTGCAAATGGTAGGATTTTAATTCCATCCAAAGAAGTCTTTAGTTATCATCTACCCCTACCCCCTCACGAGAGTATCAAAGCCTTGTCATTGAGATGACAAGCCCCTGGTAGCAAGGTAACAAGCTCTTGAGGTACAGGTGTTAGGTGGCAGAGTCAAGGCCTGACTTCAAATCTTTATATTCCCATATCACGATAAACTAAATCCTTAATTTTACTTAGAAAACAGTTTTCCAATCAGGCAATCATATGTTGTGTTCCTATAAACACTGGATATACTGTGTAGTAGAAATTAACCAAGATAATCTATAGACAGATCAAGCCAGAAGGTACCATAATGATTGTGTATTAGTTTCAGAAATTTCCCTCAGGACATTTTATCATCAGCTCAGTCATAATATAAATTTATGTTTTTGAAAATATGGAGCAGGTGTCTAGTTCTGAATTCCAGTGCTGGATGTGTGAGACAGGAAGAAAAACTTCTATTAGCGATTGAATGCTGATCTGGCTTATCCCATAGTCACTACTTATACAGCCTCAGTTACAAACATAACTGTTAACTCTTCATTTGTTTCATTGCAAACCTGGACAGTAAGAAAGACAGTTATCTCAACATTTCCCTAAAAATCTGCAATAGGCAGAAATGAATGAAATAAACATAACTGATACTGCCTGGAGGCAGCCAGTTGACTTAGATGATTTTTCACAATTCTTTATTTCAGTGTCATTAAGAAAATAGCTGGAACTTTCAGCTAATTTGATGTCTCTTTATTTCCATAAATACACGGGCTAAGAGTGTCTAAATACCATCTCTCTACCATAAACTTATCATCCTATAACTTTTTCATTGCTTGACTCTTTCATTGCTTGACATTCTTTAAATTCTTTAAAAGATTTAAGGAAAAAAATGGTTTCAAAAGACATTCACATCTTAATTATAAAGCTGGCTTAAGCTGACCTTTGGAAGGAGGTGGATCAATGAAGAGTCTTACAAGTTCAGAACATAGTTCCCTGGAGGAGGACTTGAGGTAGAAGACTGAGTCTCTTTTTCTTGGCTCCGTGTCCTACAGCTTCTTTCCACCTACCTATGTGTGGAGCAGTAGTTAAGTATACCCTGATGGTGGAAAATGATGAATTACAAAAGTGTGACTAGCTCTCCCTGCTGCTCCCCACTGGCATCCCCCAATCAGGCCTCAGCTCCCACACTCCACACTGATCTTGTGAGTGCTTGGCACTTCCATTTCATTGTATGCCTGCCTTGAAAATGTCCTTCAGAGAACTTGAAAACTCCAGACATTCTAGTCTATGGGTATATAGTCTGAGTTATAGCAAGAAATAGTTGACTTATTCCAGAAAGGATAATTTAAGGATTGATTAGGTCTAGTGGAGCCACGAAGGATAGTGCAGTAATCTGTAACTAGTAAACACTAAATTGTTACCACTTCTAAGCCTGAATGGTTGTGGGAAGGCGGTGGCTAGTAGAATTGTGAGGGGCTGAGTAAGTCTTGGAGTTGTCGGAGTTAGCTACCCAGAAAAGGTGGCTGGGGGATACCATCTCCCTTTGGTTACCTCGGGTTGGCTGCATCCATCCAGGGAAGGTCTCCTTTATCTCTGATCTTCTGAAGATGCTTTCCATTGGAAAAGCTCACCTGAGAACCAGAGGGCATGGGAGCCCTGTTGATGTAGTCCAGACCTGCAGGGTCTAAGCACAGAGCAGGGAAGAGAAGGGTGGAGAGTGGAGATGAAGGAAAACAGAGAAGATATCTGACTAGTAGATTCACTGATGCATCCTGACTCTCTTCAGATCTTTGGAGACCTTTGACTGCATAAAATACTTCTAACAAATGAGATGTCCATTGACAGGTGAATGGATAAAGAAGATGTGATATATAAACAATGGAGTATTACTCAGCCATAAAAAAAGAACAAAATAATGCCATTTGAGTAGCATGAATGGACCTAGAGATAGTCATACTAAGTGCAAAGATAAATATTATATGATGTCACTTATATGTGGAATCTAAAATATGACAACCTTATTTATGAAACAGAAAAAGACTCACAGGCTTTGAAAACAAACTTATGGTTACCAGAGGGGAGAGGGATAAATTAGGAGATTGGGATTAGCATACACACACTACCATATATAAAATAGGTAATCAACAAAGACCTACTGTATAGCACAGGGAACTCTACTCAGTATTTAAAATAACCTATAATGGAAAAGAATATGAAAAATATGTGTGTATTATATATATTTATAACTGAATCACTGTGCTATACACTTTAAACTAACACAACACTGTAAATTATACCTCAATTAGAAATATATATATATATATATATTTTTTTTTAAAGACTAGGACCTAACAGAGGGACCTGAGAGCTGTCTCCTTTCCCATTCTTCTTCACTATTTCCTTACACTTCTTTCAAATGGCAACTCTAGTCCCACACGCATCATATAAAAGGAAATTGAGTATAACAGGAAGATTAAGGGGTTGTTTTTTTTTTTTTTTTGGTAAAGGTTCTGGATGGCCATATTCTTTCCTTCGTGCAAGCCAAGGAAACATTTCTCAACACTTACCCTGATGCCAACCACAAAGTCCTAAATATGATTTTCCTCTGAATTCAATTTTTAAAGAAGAGCATATCCAAATGTTACTCAGAGAGTACTACCAAAGTGCCTGCCTGAGAGTGGCTGGTTCACAGACCTTCAGCTTCTGGTGCCTTTAATATCCCATGAGTGGGCCTTGAGGCAAGTATAAAAACAGGTTTTTACTTCAAAAAATAGGTGCAAATAATAACAAGACTCTATCATTTGAAAGCTGAAGATGGATGGCTAATTTACATATGTAGTGTTTTAAAAGATAGACCATTTTAAATAAAACACAAAGAAAAATATTGCTGTCTTTTGTATATGATTGATGAATCCAGGCTTTTTCCTTTAACCTGAGTGAGTGAGTTCAAGGATCTGTAACTTTGAATATAAAATTATCTTCAACAAATAAACAATCCAGACAGTATAACTAGACCCATGTGTAGAGTCCTTTACTACAATTATATGGTTACTCTCTACTAATAGCAGAACTCTCAAGATTATAGACCATCTTCACTGGCAACAAGAGAGGGGAAAGTCCAAAGTTTCCCAGAGGACTGTTACATACAGAATCTAGGGGGAAACAAAATGGCGTATATGTAGATGACTTGTATTACTACTGTCTACTTTCAGTTGTGAATGGAGATTTCTAGATGGAGAATAAAAGTAAAAAAGTGCAGACTCGCGGGGGGGTTCAGGATGGGGAGCACGTGTGGACCCATGGCTGATTCATGTCAATGTATGGCAAAAACTACTACAATATTGTAAAGTAATTAGCCCCCAACTAAAAAAAAAAATCCTTAACTTTAAAAAAAAAAAGTGCAGACTCAGATACTCTGCTTAACAATACCTTGTGTATTACAAAATATTTTCCCTAGAAATTTGATGGCTCCTACTGATTTAGGCTTTCTTAAATTATTGGGATTGAGTTTCCAAAGTTAAGACAACAAATGAGTGCCTTGGGCTGATGCAGAACTGGCATATGGACAAGGTTCGAGGTAGGTATGTATTTATAAACATATAATCAGATAGGAAGCAGATAACATGTTTCCTTCATTCACAGGAGCGCATTCCTAAGATGAACTGGGGCACCACATCCTGTAAGCACCTCAAAGAAACAGCTGTGACAATTAAGACTGAGCCAGGCAGAAATGCTTTTGGTGAGGAGTCAGTACCCAGCAATTTACCAGTCTGAAGCTAGAACGAAGAGACCATAATTATTCCAACACCTGCCTGGGCTGGTTCCTTGTTCATAAAACCCATGGACAAGATGGCGGCTGAGTGTTTGCAAGTGAGATTTCAAACACGGATGTTCTTCTGAACTTTAGCTTTAAGAAGATTGGTCTTGCCCTCTGTTTATTCTAGAGAAAAAAGTCCCCAATAATTATTTGATAAGATTCAGCAGAGCAGCCAGAAGTTTTAGTGGTGGTGGTATGGGGGAGATTAATGCATTTGTACTAAAAATTATGTCATGATACTATTTAGATAATTTCTAAGCCTTTCCATTCCTAACATATATTGTTTTGAAAGGAGTTTTAAGTACAGGAGTTTCACACTCTAATTACATGGTTCACTTTGAGGCCTTTATCTCACAGACCTGAAGCTCTTGGCAGAGGGTCTTCTTGAAAAGCTGGTTCTGGAGATGTGCTTCAGGTAGTGTTTATGGGCAGGTTCCACATTAATGCTTCCCTGGTGGCTCAGACAGTAAAGAATCTGCCTGCAATGCAGGAGATGCAGGTTTGATCCCTGGGTCAGGAAGATCCCCTGGAGAAGGAAATGACAATGCACTCCAGTATTGTTACCTGGAAAATCCCATGGACAGAGGGGCTTGGTGGGCTACAGTCCATGGAGTCACAAAACTCCGATACGATTGAGTGACTAACACTTTTCACTATTCATATTAATAGCTCTCAGACTTCAATATCTTACAGCTCTGTGTTATTATTATGGGCTTTAACATAAGTAAAGGAAGCTTGAGACACAGCTTACCAGAAGGTGGCCTTCTGCTCCTCAGGTCCCCTGCCATAACTCCTCAAATTGGGTCATGGGCTGTACGGAACCAGCCTCCACCCACTCATTCCTTTGGGAATTTTAGAATTATTTGTAACTAAGTAATATATTTTTCTTGGATAAGGAATCCGCTAATTGCTTATTTTCCTTGGTGCTTTGCAAATCTGACTAATGTTGACTCAGGTAGATATTATGAAGTTATTTATGCTGTGGGTGATAATTACTGGCAAACGCATTTATAGTTAGAGTGAAGCTTCAACACATTTCTACAATTCAGTTATCTAGCCCTGGGTAATGATTTCTCCATCTCCTTTTAAAAATATTATTAATTGTTCTTAGTTTACTGTTAATGAAGATGGTTTCCTGAATTTTCCCTCTCCAGCTCATTACACAGGTCATCAATATGGAAAACAGAGACAAAGGTAATTTATATTCCTTTTTGAAATACAGATCTGTGATGGTTTGAATCTTCCCTTTGCAATAACTTATATATAGAATATACTGAGTGGTACCAGGTTTTGCTAGTGAGGTAATTAAGGATAATAGTCATTATCTCACCAAGCTTGAGTCATTTGCTGCTTACTTTAGATATTTTCAGTGAAATTTTAAAATATGGTAATTCTTTATTAAAAAACTATAATTTCTAATAGAAAAAATTGTCCATAAGTTGTGAATTGAATTCATTAGTAATTAATGGCCAATACATCCTTGCTACTATTGAACATGCTACAAATCTCTTTTAGAAATGATATGTAGTTGAATCATATCTTTTAAAATGTTAGTACTAAGTAATTGACTTTTCTTTGGGTAATAGTGAATTATTTTTCCCCACCCAAGATTTTGGCTTGTGACTCAAAATACTTTAAAACTGAGTTTTAGCACCAGTCACAGTTTCCACGGAAAACTACCTCTGTGGTAAAATAACTTACAGCACACACTTTTCATACAGCACTACCCATCAGTATTGATTTTCATTTAACTTTTTTCCCCTAACAGAGAATTTGAAATAGCATTTCCTTGGGAAAATTACTTGGGAATGTGTGTGAACAATCAAACCTGTGGTATTTTTAAGTTTTATGAAATTTAAACTCAGATGCATTAGACAGAAACCTTAAGGTATTTAAGATTAATGTTGTGCCAGATTCCGTTAGTGTAAAACAAAAGGAAAATATAACCAGAATAAGAATTATGGTGTAGTGTGGGTAGGTGGATGAGGGGTATAAGGAAAAGATCTTGGTGGGAAGTAAAGAGATCCCACAGCTGTTAGTTAACTCTCTTCCTGGCTGTGGCAAACCATATATTCCCCAAAGATGGTGGAAACAGTAACTTCCATCTCATGGCCTCTTCTATAGTGTGGCTTTGACACTCCTCCCATCATGAGATTTGACTATGAAACTGGGTGGGCTGTTGGAACTACTTCAACCAATAAAGTATGACAGAAATAACACTATGAAGCTTCTGAAGTTAGATCATAAAAGGCAAAAGGTGCCATCTTGCTCATTGCAACACTAATGTTTGAAGTCCTGGGCCTTCATTGAGTCAGACTGACTACCCTACAGTCCCCATACTTTAGGGAAGCCCAGATTAGGTCACATGGAGGACCTTGGAAAGAGGCCCTGCAACTTCATGGAGAGTGAGAGAGATTCCCAACCAAGTCTCAGCTGCTATGGGCCCCCCATCTGAGGTCACTGCTCGATATTTCACTCCAGAACCATTCAACAGAGCCCATCCTG
Source organism: Okapia johnstoni (assembly GCA_024291935.2). Taxonomy (NCBI): domain Eukaryota; kingdom Metazoa; phylum Chordata; class Mammalia; order Artiodactyla; family Giraffidae; genus Okapia; species Okapia johnstoni. The sequence goes on along the minus strand of CM044305.1, from coordinate 35,226,115 downwards.
AATTTCTGGAGACTAGGAAGGATAATAATAATGACTGTTGTTTTAAGCTGGAGTTTTTTTGAGTGGGATCAGTTCAGTTCAGTTCAGTCGCTCAGTCGTGTCCGACTCTTTGCGACCCCATGAATTGCAGCATGCCAGACCTCCCTGTCCATCACCAACTCCCAGAGTCTACCCAAACCCATGTCCATCGAGTCGGTGATGCCATCCAACCATCTCATCCTCTGTCGTCCCCTTTTCCTCCCGCCCCAAATCCTACCCAGCATTAGGGTCTTTTCCAATGAGTCAACTCTTCACATGAGGTGGCCAAAGTATTGGAGTTTCAGCTTCAACATCAGACCTTCCAATGAACACCCAGGATTGATCTCTTTTAGGATGGATTGATTGGATCTCCTTGCAGTCCAAGGGACTCTCAAGAGTCTTCTCCAACACCACAGTTCAAAAGCATCAATTCTTCGGTGCTCAGCTTTCTTCACCGTCCAACTCTCACATCCATACATGACCACTGGAAAAACCATAGCCTTGACTAGACGGACTTTTGTTGGCAAAGTAATGTCTTTGCTTTTAAACATGCTATCTAGGTTGGCCATAACCTTCCTTCCAAGGAGTAAGCGTCTTTTAGTTTCATGGCTGCAATCACCATCTGCAGTGATTCTGGAGCCCAAAAAAATAAAGTCTGACACTGTTTCTACTGTTTCCCCATCTATTTCCCATGAAGTGATGGGACCAGATGCCATGATCTTAGTTTTCTGAACGTTGAGCTTTAAGCCAACTTTTTCACTCTCCTCTTTCACCTTCATCAAGAGGCTCTTTAGTTCTTCTTCACTTTCTGCCATAAGGGTGGTGTCATCCGCATATCTGAGGTTATTGATATTTCTCCCGGCAATCTTGATTCCAGCTTGTGTTTCTTCCAGCCCAGCGTTTCTCATGATGTACTCTGCATATAAGTTAAATAAGCAGGGTGACAATATACAGCCTTGACGTACTCCTTTTCCTATTTGGAACCAGTCTGTTGTTCCATGTCCAGTTCTAACTGCTGCTTCCTGACCTGCATTGAGTGGGATAGGAGTGATTTATTTTATAGCAATAGTGACTAGAATATGAGCACACTGGCTCAGTATGAGGTGCCTGAATGGAGTGGGGATGGAGATGGGTGGGGGAGGGGAGGAGGGGGGTTCACATCTCTGTCTTCTCTATTTGCACCATATCCCCTCAGGGCTCTTCCACCTCCACATCCGGTTACCAGGCATCTTCTCCTTTTTCCTTCCACTGTGGCTTCCTTCAACAAGAAAGGCCCTGCCCTCCACTGACTGGGAACCCCTTCTATATGTGTAAGATGAAAGGGACAATATCTCTGTAATCCTCCATGAGGTCTAAAGTGCCAAAGTACCTAAGAGAACCAAATGAAGAGTACATGCTTTATCAAGCAGCTAGGGCAACTCCACATGACTTGCTTGGGAAAGGAACAATCCCTGCCCTCAGGAGGCTCATAGTCCTCATAAAAGAAATAAGCACAGACATCAGTAGTCCCTTGAGGAAAAGTGCTAGATGGAAGTAGGTGCAAAGTGTTATGGGAATACAGAGGAGTCAGACACAAAAGAGCTGACTATATTCTCTCCTGGTCCAGGCAAGTTGCCACAATTCTCTCCCTCTTCTCCTGTTCAGATCACAAGTTAAATTGTTTATTCCCAAACATGGAAAACCTCTGAAGAATCTCTGATAAATTTCAGAAATATACTATGGATGCTATATCTAATTCTCAGGCAATGTATGGAGCAAATGATGATCAAAATATATTTAGTGTAACAAAGACTTGGGCATTCCTCATCTGAGATCAACTCATTTCTGAAATATTTTTTTTTATCTCTCCCCTCCCTACAGGCAATCCTATTTCCTTGCACAGGCAAAAATAAATGGTTGTTGAACTGAATTAAATTTAGGTGTAACTAGTACATTTACAGAGTTATACAATCCCTTAAGAGGCAAACCTGTGATTAAGAAAATGAGGTTAGAGCTCTCATAATTTAGTTCAGATGAGAAGAAGGAAAGTTAGCATATATGGTTGGGGATGACATTATCAAGAGGTTGATGATGGCAAGAAGAATGGGAGAAAATGTGTTTTGAAAGTAAAAATATATTTCCAAATTTTTTGGCTAAAAATGCTAAGTACAAAGCAGGCCTTTTCAAACTAAACTTTGTTTGCACTGGGTAAAGTGCAACTTCCTGTTTTGAAGTAAAAGTTTTAGAAGGTTCACAAGCTCTCCTGGGGACTCTTATCCCCATACCAACATCACATTAGAACAATTTTAAATGTAAATTAGGCAAAATATGGATTGGATTTCATTTGAAACACGACTTAAATACAAGAAAGGAAAAAATAGATTCGAAAATCATTGCAACCATTTGAGAGTTCCAGATCCTGGTCAATTTCCATTACTCTCCATCAGCAGGAGTCCCACCCAGCCTGGCAGCCTTCATTCCTCTGTCAGAACAATGGGCACCACTTTGGCTTCTTAACCTCACTGTAAACAAACACCCAGTTATGGCTCATCTCCCTTAATTCAGACTCATTGGGGAGACAGTGTATCAGAAATAGTGAAAGAGTTTATAAACAGAATACTCAGAAAGAGAGACAGTTCTATTTTTTGAGTGTAATTACGAACACTCACCCATCTAACAAACAACTGTTTTCTTATACAGTGTTCTCACACTTGAGCGTGCATCAGAACCCCCTGGAGGGCTTGTTAAAACACAAACAGCTGAGCCCCACCCCCAGAGTTTTGGATTCAGTAGGTCCGAGGTGGGACCTGAGAATTTGCATGTCCAACAAATTCCCAGGTGATGCTGATGCTGCTGATCTGTGAACCACAGGGAGGGCCACCATCCTGGTAGGCAGACACGCTCTTGGGCATCATTTAAGGGGTTAAAAAGCTGCATACTTTGCATTCACGTATTCACTGATGGATTCAACCAATTGAACACTCTATGCCCACATCGAGTGTGCCACAAGCTTCATAAAACAAATATTTTGCTTAGGCAAAATGAAAATGCTTTCACCTATTCTTATTTTTACTGTAGTATTTTCCTTAGCACATTCTTTTTTTCAAGAAAGTGCAGATGTATACATCAGCCTGACCTTGATTCAATCATCATGAATCGATGGACTCCAAATCAATAAAACCTTACCGCATCTAATGGAGAAATTTTGTACATTTGAATTTGGTCATCTGATGTGGGAGCACTTTGCTAGTACTAAATTTTACTACTTAATTTTCTCATCAATCCTTATTTACACTCTTTCAGATGTTCCATATTAAAATGCAACCGAGGGTCAGTTATTCACAAGATTAGCTCCAAAGTAAGAAAGTGTAATATTGGAATCCCTACTCTAATAAAAGAATGTTTCCTTGCACATGGAAAGATTATATCAATTCTCATCAAATATTGACTGCACAGAATAACATGAAATTATTACAAGGAAGAAAAGGTTTTTACTTTATTCTCATCTCCCTTATGTGTGTGTGTGTTAGTCACTCAGTTGTGTCCAACTCTTTGCAACTCCATGGACTGTAGCCCACCAGGCTCCTCTGTCCATGGGATTTCTCAGGCAAGAATACTGACTGGAGTGGGTTGCCATTCCCTTCTCCAGAGGATCTTCCCAGCCCAGGGATAGAACCCAGATCTCCTGCATTGCAAGTGGATTCCTTACCATCTGAGCCACCAGGTAAATCCTCTCATCTCCCTTCCTGGTATAGAAACCTTCTCTGATCTGTATATCTCCAATCAATTCAATACTCTGGAAAGAGGAACTCATGTCTAACTTCATCTCCAGTTCCATTGTTTTCTATTCATTTTTTTCCATATGTTCAACCTGTAAACACAAGCCTGTAGAACAAATGGCTGCCAAGCTCTTTGTGAAAAAAATCTCATATTTAATAAAAATGCTCTAAGAGGATCTCAGCAGTGGGGGTCATGGGAAATGGAAAATGTGGAGAGGCAGCAGGAAGTAGTGAAAGGAACAGGGGATATAGAGTCCTAGAGCCTAGATAGGAAACGTACCTCTGCAACTCACCTTCTTTACTGACTTTCTCTGATTTTTCTCTTATTTTAAACATTAGAAATAAGAAAAATAGTTCTCATAAGGGGGTTCTTGTACAAGACCTTATGGAACTAACACCCAAAAAAGATGTCCTTTTCATTATAGGGGACTGGAATGCAAAAGTAGGAAGTCAAGAAACACCTGGAGTAACAGGCAAATTTGGCCTTGGAGTACAGAATGAAGCAGGGCAAAGGCTAACAGAGTTTTGCCATGAGAACGCACTGGTAATAGCAAACACCCTATTCCAACAACAAAAGAGAAGACTCTACACGTGGACATCACCAGATGGTCAACACCGAAATCAGATTGATTATATTCTTTGCAGCCAAAGATGGAGAAGTTCTATACAGTCAGCAAAAACAAGACCAGGAGCTGACTGTGGCTCAGATCATGAACTCCTTATTGCCAAATTCAGACTTAAATTGAAGAAAGTGGGGAAAACCACTAGGCCATTCAGGTATGACCTAAATCAAATCTCTTTTGACTATACAGTGAAAGTGAGAAATAGATTTAAGGGACTAGATCTGATAGACAGAGTGCCTGATGAACTATGGATGGAGGTTCATGACATTGTACAGGAGACAGTAATCAAGACAATCCCCAAGAAAAAGAAATGCAAAAAAGCAAAATGGCTGCCTGAGGAGGCCTTACAAATAGCTGTGAAAAGAAGAGAAGTGAAAAGCAAAGGAGAAAAGGAAAGATATACCCATTTGAATGCAGAGTTCCAAAGAATAGCAAGGAGAGATAAGAAAGCCTTCCTCAGCGATCAATGCAAAGAAATAGAGGAAAACAACAGAATGTGAAAGACTAGAGATCTCTCCAAGAAAGTTTGGACAAAAATTTAAGCTAAAACTGCAACAAATGATTACACTGCTATCACAAATAGTAATTATTTATGGTATTGTTTTGTTATATGTATTGAACTATATCAATGAAGTTGATACATCTATTATTTGTGATTGAGAATTTTAGGGCTGTTCCCAGCTTTCCACAATATGTGGCTCTTTTTCTTGTCTCGCTCAGTAGCATTATCACAGGCATAGAGAACAGACTTGTGGTTGCCGAGGGGGAGGGGAGTGAAGGAGGGGTGAATTGGGAGTTTGAGGTTAGCAGATATAAGCTATTATTTATAGAATGGATAAACAACAAGGTCCTACTGCATAGCGCAGGGAACTATATTCAATATTCTGTGATAAACCATAATGGAAAAGAATATAAAAAAGAATGTATATCTATGTATAACTGAATCACTGTGCTGTACAGCAGAAATTAGCACAACATTGTAAATTAACTATATTCCAATAAAATAAATTAATCTCCCCAGCCCTGACACAATCGGATTCTATTATAGTATTGTTTTGTATCCTATCATTTCTAAAAGAAATCTCACATACACGTTCTTGGACGTGTGAGACAAATAATTAGGTCCAGAAAGACTACAAACCAGCCTGTTTTAAAAAATTTCAGAGCATTATCTGGGATAAGAGGTTGGACACATAGACATGATATGCCATATTTAGTGTGATGAGTGATTTTCTACGGGATATAACTGAATGCCCCCTGCCTTTTTACGGTTTCCCCCTACACTAACCTAGCTTGCCTACTCCATTTTTTGAGGTTAGGAGTTGAGTTTTTCCTTGTTGCAAGCCCTTCCTGTCCCATCTTTGGGTTGCTAAAGGAAAAGAGTCAGAAACACGTCACATTTTCATTTTTTAGAAGGCTGTTGATGTTGCATTTTCAATGGCAGTGTTCATCGGTGATAAAAGCAGCAAGCAGTTGAGGTAATCTAAACCGGGATTTAAATAGTGGCTGTGCATTTCATTAACAAGATGGTCTTTGCCTAAGTCAAAAGGTTTGAAGAATTTCCCCCATCTCATTTGCATGTTGTTTAAGTTTTGGCTTCCAGGAACTTTAGACAAAACACACACTTGGGGTGGCATATCATACGGCAAAATGAGCTACAGGTCGTATATGCCAGAAGTCTGAGGGGAAAAAACAATCAAATGAAAACAAGTGTGTTGGGCCAAATAACAAGAAATAAACAGAAATGAAGTAAAGTCACAGACCCGGCCAGAAAAGAAACAGAAACCCCATAAGAAAACACACTTAAGGAAATCAACAAAATGTGTAGCCAAAGGAACACCAGGAAGGTTGTTCCCAGATGGCCATCTCTCCTGGGCAGTCTTCCCCTTGGGAATGGAAACTCTTTAGCAGGCAGCCAGACTCCATGCTTTGGGCCCAGAGAGGGGCATTGCCTGTGGAAGGGACTGGGCCTTGTTAACCTTTGGCAGCTTTTAGTAAACCAAGGGGTAAGGATTCTTTCCTCAAAGCCTGCCCAGCCCTTCCTGAGGAGGCCTCATGGCTGAGGCTCCAGAGGGCAGGGTTGGGGAAATGGAGAATGAAGTAGAAGAATGAGAGGCCTCCCCACTTCCCAAAGAAAGCAAGATGCTCAGGAGACAAAATAATGTGTGGTGAAGACCACAAACTTTGTAGTTCATAGCGCTGGGTCTGGGTCCTACTTTCCCGTTCATTCTGTGACCTGGGGTAGTCATTGCCCTTCTCTGTATCTCAGTTTTCTCATCTGTGAAAGGAGAACGGTAATATCCCTCATCTAACAAGGGGGGAGGGAGATGAATGAGATATGTTACATTAATTAGGGTGTCTGTTATGTTAGTGATTGGATGCGGGAGCAGGAAAGGGGTAAGTGGTCAACCAGAATTCAGCAGAAGTCCAATAAGGCAATGAAGGAATACAGGCTTGCCCAGGAATCTCTGCCTTTGTGACCATTTTAGTTGTAGTATTCTTTGGGGCTTCCCAGGTGCCACTAGTGGTAAAGAACCTGCTTGCCAATAAGACACTGCAGGTTTGATCCCTGGGATGGGAAGATTCCCTGGAGGAGGGCATGGCAACCCACTTCAGTATTCTTGCCTGGAGAATCCCACGGAAAGGGGAGCCTGGCAGGCTACAGTCCATAGGGTCGCAGAGTTGGACAAGACTGAAGCAACTAAGTGCACACACATTCTTCTTTGAGGTTTATGAGTTCTTAGTTTTTCTGAGGAGTAAGTTCTCTAGGATCTTCCCCAAAACCAATTTGCCATTCCTAGATGTCCTCAGAATTGTGTGAAACAAGTTCTCTGCACAAATATGTATTAATGGATCAGTGTGGTATGGATTTCTCTGTGACTGACCCCAATGATCCTGGCAGCTCTGGAATTTCCTGGGTACCAAGAGTTGGGTCCAGCGAACCAGCCACCCAGCATGGCTGGTTGCAAAGCAGACACATGAACCAGAGAATGGAAAATAACCACAACCCCTATGGGGTTTCCCTGAGCATTTCTGAAACTTCATGGTCTCTAGTGGCTGAATCAACAAGCAGTACAAGGATATAAGAAAAATAAAGATACTGTAAAGAAAATAAATATTCACTCTGCTTTAATTGTAGCCAATTCCCAAAAGGTCTATACACACATCCATTTGTCCCAATTGTCTAGTAACAGAGGAGGCACGATTCCTTCAAACTGGGTGACTCCTCCATTGGTGAAATATCACAGGTTTTTCCCTAATGTTTCCCTTTCCTTCCTGTGATAGGAACTTGGCTGCTATCTTAGTTAAAGGTAAATTATTCTCTGTCTAGTAGGAATATTACAGGGGGACGTATGGACAGTTTAAAGTAAAGTTTTGAAAGTCCCATATTACATATTCACCTTTTGTCTTAAAAGTTGTCAAATGATCAAAAATTATTTCATGCTGCGCATAGTGTGGGTCATGTAAACATTTACCATCAATTGTAGCATTCTTAATAGCCATTGGTGGTGACTTTGTTAAAGAAGAGAATTTTCCCCTTGACAAAAATGTATGAGTCCCCAGTCCTTGTCCCTCAGTGCCAGGAGATAGTTTGTTTGGTGAGATGATGACTAACTATTAACTAATCTGATCAGTGAATTCCTGCTAGTGTGTTAATGTCCATAATGAATTCGTGTATAACCACTCTTAGGGAATATATTTCCATTTTAACAGGAACATTCTGAGGGCTTACATGGTGGTTCAGATGGTAAAGAATCTGCCTGCAATGCAGGAGACCCAGCTTCAATCCCTGGGTCAGGAGAAGGGAATGGCTACCCACTCCAGTGTTCTTGCCTGGAGAATTTCATGGACAGAGGAGCCAGATGGGCTACAGTTCATGGGGCCTCAAAGAGTCGGACACCACTGAACGACTAACACTATCTGAAGTCTTGGTGTCTTAAATTAACTTAAAAGAGGTCAGAGATATTTGTATAGCCATTTGAGGCACTGACTACTGCCTTCATGATTCTGATTGCCTGCAAACAATCAAACATCTTGATATATCTTAGAAAAAAACCTCTGTTCCACCCCTGGATTGGGAGAGTATGCTTAGACAACATCATTGATAGCCTGGCTGTCCTATAGAAAATAATCCAGAAGCTCTTGTCTTTTCAGGCTTAAACTATATTAACAGATTCACCACTAGAACTGAGAAATTCAACCCTACTGTGTCAACAACTAGCTTTGTGGTCCTGGGAGATTCCCTTCACCTCCGAGCCTTGGTTTCATCCTTTTATAATTAGGAGAGTTGGACTAGATGATCTGTAATGTTCTTATAAGGCTGAAAGTTCTATAATTCTAAAATCCATCAATGTAGTCTGCTAGGGTGTTGACTGTCTAAGTGTTGAATGCTGACGTATTTTCAGTGAGGTTACTTCGGGGCATAGTGGTAATATCTCACTGGGGACATTGTTTTTTGTCTGAAGATTGCTCTCTTGCTGCAGAAGGTTCTTTTGCATTGCTCCAAGTTCTGTGTTAAAAACCTATAAACAGTGTCTTAATAGTTTTATCTTTCCAAGAACCATTGGATGCTCAATATTTCTTCTACACATCTTCGGAGTACTTATTTTAGCTCCACTTGATTACAATCCAGAATTTTTTTGGTTAGAGTATTTGGCTTGATGCTTACTTCAGCCAGTGATTCTGTCTGTCCAGTTTGGAAAGCCACAGTGTTGAAAAACTGCATGGGATACACTTAGATTTTTTTTCAAACTCGGTCTTTCCATGTTTCATCTCTTACCCCTCAAACTCTCACAGTAGGTAGTCTCCTCACAATTCCAACATCATATGATCTCCCAACATAGATCATGCCCCTATAAGTGTGATTTCAAATAATTGTTTTCTCCAGCAGTTCTGTTTCTGAGTTTGTAGCCAAAAGAACTGAAAGCAGGGTCTTGAAGAGATATTGTACACCCAGGTTCATAGCAGCTTTATTCACAATAGCCAAGAGGTAGAAACAACCTAAGTGTTCACTTATGGATGAATGGATAAACAAAATGTGCTGTTGGTATGTCTAAACCATGGAATGTTCTTCAGCCTTCAAAAAAGGAAATTCTGACACATGCTACAGCATGGTTGTATGAGGACGTTATACTAAGCAAAATAAACCAGTTACAAAAAAGACATGATGTATAATTCCACTTATTTATATAAAGTATATAGAGTAGTCAGGCTCATAGAAATAGAAAGTAGAATGGTGGTTGCCAAGAGCTGGAGGAAGGGGAAAATGGGGAGTTGCTGTTTAATGGGTACAGAGTTTCAGTTTTGCAAGAGGAAAGAATTCTGGAGATTACTTGCATGACACGTGAATATAGTTAACACTACCAAACTATATACCTTAATATGGTCAAGATGGAACCCTTTATGCTTTGTGTATTTTACCAAATTAAAAATAAAAGTCTAACAGAATTCATTGCTTTCTGCGACTAATTTAAGTTCTATAATTCTGCCACAAGAGCTCACGAGTTTACTGTTTAGGCAAGTTGTTGGGAGCTGTTTCTGGTCACCTTGTTCTTGGTAGCCTGTTTACAATAAGCCACCTGGATAATATATTGTGAATGTCAAGTTGAGCTCACAGGCTTGGTGTGAAGTCTCAGGAGGTACAGATCTTGTATTTTTCCCTATTTAGCTCAAGGGATTGCACCTTTGGGGATGAGGCGTATGCCAGCAGTGCTAGATATTCTCCTGAAACTTTAAGCATCATTTTAGGAACTAAGCAAATAACTCCTCTATTGGAAACATGAATGTAGCCATCACCCAAACTGCCCCTCATAGACTTCAGGGGTGGCACTTTGTCTGCCTGTCTTGTTCACCTTTTTCATACGTATCTGAGGCTCAACAAATGCTGAAGTATGAAAAGAAGTGCCCCCCAGGGTCAGCTTCAAGGGTGTGCAATCTGTGTAGTTATACAGAGTTGTAGTGTTAGTTGCTCAGTCGTGTCCGACTCTTTGCGACCTGATGTACTGTAGCCCACCAGGCTTCTCTATCCATGGGGTTCTCCAGGCAAGAATACTGGAGTGGGTAGTCATTCCCTTCTCCAGGGGATCTATTGAACACAGGTCTCCTGCATTGCAGGCAGATTCTTTTACTGTCTGAGCCATCAGAGAAGTTATACAGAGGCCCATACTCAGAAAGATCTGGCAGTTTGGTTTAATGCCCTGCTATCACCTTCTTGACCATATTAAATTTTGCTTTTGAACTTGTGTTTTTTTTTTTTTAGTGAAATCTGATGGAGTAAGGGAGCATGTGTGAGAGTAGGGGAGGTATTAGTGATACGAGTATCCACTGTTCCTTGCTGCCCCACTGATGCTATGCTGATGCTAAGTCGCTTCAGTTGTGTCCGACTCTTTGCGACTCTATGGACTGTAGCCCCCCAGGCTCTTCGGTCCATGAGATTCTCCAGGCAAGAATACTGGAGTGGGTTGCCATGTCCTTCTCCAGGGGATCTTCCCGACCAAGGAATCGAACCCGCATCTCTTTTTTTTTTTTTTTTGAACCCGCATCTCTTATGTCTCCTGCATTGGCAGGCAAGTTCTTGACCACTAGCCCCACCTAGGAAGCCCCATTAGCATGTACCATTCATGATGTCCCACGAGCACAGAATTCCAGTGGATTCATCATGTGGGCTTCCCCAATGGTTCAGTAGTAAAGAATACCCCTGCAATGCAGGAGATGCAGGTTTGATCTCTGGATTGGGAAGATTCCCTGGAGAAGGTAATAGCAACCCACTCCAGTATTCTTGCCTGAAGAATTCCACGAACAGAGGAGCCTGGTGGCCTATAGTCAATAGGGTCGCAAAGTATTGGACATGACTGCATGCATGCACTTTGTATGATGTGAGTTCAGGGAGATGCCAAGTGTGTTCAACCTATAACTGAGCAAGTGAAGTAGCTGACAGACTGTGAGATGAAGCTTTCCATTAGAACCAGAACTGGCTTCAATTGCAGAATCAAAGCAGGGTTTTCTAAGACACATGAAGGAACAAGGAACTTTATCTTACTTGTATCATTAATACTTCCTTGTATTGGCCAACCACTCACATAGAAAATGATGAGATAGAAGGAAAGAGAAAAAATAGGGCAACCCATAGTTCCTACTCCTTCCAGTGCTTCCTTACTTATCAGAAACCAAGACTGAGAGTATTTTTTTCTTTTTTTCAAATTGAAGTATAGTTGATGTGCAATATTACCTAAACTACAGGTGTACAATATAGTGATCCACAATTTTTAAAAGTTATACTCCATTTATAGTTATTATAAAAAATATTGGCTATATTTCCCTGTGGTGTACACTATACCCTTGTAGCACCTCTTACTTCTCTACCCCTATCCTCCCCCCTACTGGTAACCACTAGTTTGCTCTCTATATCTGTGACTCTGCTTTTTTGTTTTATTCGCTAGTTTGTTGTATTTTTTAGATTCCACCTGAAAGTGATATCATACAGTATTTGTCTTTGACTTATTTCACTTAGCATAATAATAGAATGTGTGCATATGAAGAAGTGAAATAAAAGCAGGCTAGTTTGGGGCACTATTTCCACTTTTCTGATGAGGACAAAATATACACATATGTATGAGCTAGGGACTCTGAATTCCAGTAACTTCTCCCATGGGTTAAAATGGTCTTATTTTCGCATTTGTAACTGGCACCATGCAATATAAGATTAATGATAAACTCATGCTAATAATTTAAAATTTTGACTTTTTCTTTACTTAAAATGACATTAAATAGCAAATGAAAAACATCAGGACAAGGAAAGAGAGAAACTGCAGAAGAAAAGAAAAGACTTTATACTTTGGTACCTTTAGTGGCACCGTTTTTCCTGCTTTTTAGAAAAGAGGGCCTGCACTTTTGTTTCACACAGGGCCTCGCCAATTATTTAGCTGGGTCTGATGTCCCCTACAGCATTTGGCTAGAATGTGTTTCAGGAAAGTGGGGAGAATCATCAAAGGGCCTCTGTGTTCAAGGGGTCTTGAAATTAAATTCATGTCTCTGGTTCCAAGGACTAAAAAACCACAAGACATAGTCCTTATAAGTTTCTTCTTTGTTTTTGTTCCTCACACATACTGGATGTGTGGTCAGGCCAGAGGGATTTGAATGAATCACTCACATCCTTAAAGGTTACACAACAATCACTTTTGTTTCTATAATACTTACCAGTGGCACCTGTGCTAATAGTTACATGTGAATTAAGTCAGGAACAGATGGAGTTCTAAGGGCAACTGTGGCCAGTCATGGAAAACCTGCCCTCCTTAAATAGCCTCTGGTGTAATTGTCTGCCCACACTCTGCCCACTTTTTGGGTTTAAATACAAGGCAACATTTGGTATGCATTTCCTGTAATAAAGAAAAATGTGATGATTATTCCCAAGATGTTATTTTTAAGACTATTATTAACTGTGGTCTGTCTTTGGTTTCTCAGTTAAGGAAAAAGCAACTTGACTTGAAGCATCATTTGATTCAAGTTGGGCAACCCCATGCAAGCAAATCCCCTGAAGGAACCGTGAGTAAGGACACATTCCTTCCCCCATGCTTTGTAGATGGTCCCGGGAGAGATCAAATGTTACAATGCCATGTACAACATTGGGAATGCAACTAACACATGATGCTGTTTCTATAATAGTAGTAAATAAATAGATATTTATTTGAATATACCATTTTGAGAATAGGCGGGCACCTGCAGTCTTGGTTTTTCTTGCTTTTTTTTTTCTGTTTGTTTTTGGTTTTTACTTTTAATATTAAAACTGACTTGAAAAATAAATCATGTTTTCCTCAACATAAAGGAAGGAAAGACAGCATAAATTGCAGCCATTAATTAAAGGATAAGACAATGTTTGTATTTAAGGCGGGAAGGGGTTTATAATAGAAAAGAAGTCTATGGCCATAGAGTCAGAACATAGTTGAGTCTGATTCATGCTTAGGTCTTCTGTCTTATGCTCAGTGCTTGTCTTAAGAGGTGGGTGCCAAAACAAGCAACTGGAAGGGTTCGACTAGAGGCTAATACTCCCTGGGGAATGGTAAGAAATGCCCTCCAGTCTCATTCCCATTAGAAGTGAGGTGATGCCTAAAGGGTGAAGAAAGACCTGGGCTAGCTGCAATTTCCAGGAAGGCTTTGAATCTATGAAAACGATTGTGATCCATTTACTTAGCCCTAGAGTGGACGTTCCCAGATCGGTGTGTTTGAAATTACGTACAGTTCATTTAAGAAAGTATCTGGCCAAGGTTAAGAGTGAGGCAGGGCCTCTTTAAATGTATAGTGTATCTATAAAATCTATAAAACCCAGCCAAAGTTCATAATTAGTGTTAGGTTGAACTGTATGAAAATGCTGATGGAGATTTCATATGGTGCAACTTAATACTTATGTATTTTTACTTGTTATTTTCACAAAAGGATAGCTTTATGATGAAAAGGGAAATGGATTAGATTGTTCTCTGTTCCTGCTCACCCTGTGTTAACTGTGCTTTGGGTAAGGTAAGTATTTTTTCTTATATAGTCTTAAGTCTCATAAGATTCTGTATGATCCTTTCAGACCTTTCTGGTGTATAATGATCAGTGTTAGGATATATCACAAAAATTTTATTATTAGTAATAGCTAAAGTGCTGGCATTTGTGGATTTTTAACTTTTTATTTTTAATAAAATAAACCAGAATTGATGTTATGCCTATAATGATGATACTCTTAACCAGCTGTACAATAGTCTTTCTTCAATGGCGGAGAAAAGGCTACCCTGGGAGTGACGTCTATGGAAGAGAGTCACCCAGGTGACCATCATTTGACAAGACTGATGGCAGAAAAATCTCAGAAACAGCATGATGCTTGCTCCAGTGGTACAGTGTAAGAGATGGTGGTTTGCATTAAGAGACAGTGGTGGGAATGGAGCAGAGAGCCTTGGACTGAGGTCTTCAGAAGTACACTCTGACATAAGGATTTGTGTGCAAGTGGATTTTTCAAGAAACTTCCAGAAGAAGCAAACAAGGAAATGGAGGGAATAGGACAGTGGAGAAGCCAAGTGAGGTGGGTATATGGGCAAAGTCATGGAGAGCAGCCTCCTTTGATCCAGTGGAGCTCTGATGAGTAAAGTATACCTCAAAGTCATCTCAACTCAGGGCAAAGAGGCTGGACTTTCATACTCCCATTCTTGTTGGTCATTGGCTAAGGTCTGATTGGGCAGAGGGTGAGGTGAGGGTGGGAGGGATGGAAAGTTCTAGACACTTCCAGCTGTCATATTTGGGCAAAGCCCTTCAGCAATTGGAGGATGGTCCTGTGAAGAAGAGTCACAAGGCCATTATTGGCAAAAGCACAGTACAGCCAGGAGACAGGCACATGGGAATAGTTAAAAGGGCTTGAGGCGATCCCTGATTACCCACAGTGGCTGCCACACATCTGATTTCAGAAACATACCATAAAGAGAAAGGGAAAGGGTACAGCTTGGAGGAGTGTTCTACAGTGCCCAGGATGCTACAGAACTGGTGCTCTGTCACTCATGCCCTCAGAGAAAAACAAATATTTTCAGTCAATCCACTTTGCTCCACTGCCATAAAAACCTCCTTAATTCAAGCCAATATCATCTCTTACCTGTACCACTGCAACCAGCATTCTACCTAGCTGCCAGGCATCTACTCTTACTCCCCTATGTTCATTCTCTACACAATATGCATGGTGATTTAAAAAAAAATACAGTGCTGATGTCTGAGGATGAGAGTGAGTTGAGTTTGAGATGCTTAAATCAGTCCATGATAGAAAGTGAAAGTATTAGTAGCTCAGTCATGTTCAACTCTTTGTGACCCCATGGACTGTAGCCTACCAGTCTCCTCTATCTGTGGGATTCTCCAGGCAAGAATACAGGAGTGGGTAGCCATTCCCTTCTCCAGGGAATCTTCCAAACCCAGAGATTGAACTGGGGTCTCCTGCATTGCAGGAGGATTCTTTGCCATCTGAGCTACCAGGGAAGCTCTTAATCAGCCCATAATCACTACTAAACCTGCCCCCTCCCCACATTCTTTGGTAGACACAGTGGATATTTTCTCAAGTTTATGCAGCAGTTTGCTGCTTTATGCCACCTCTCATCTCCCCGTGTCCACCAACCCTCCTCACCCCTCCCCCAGATCACCCCCCCTTGTAAGCATCTTACCACTTTCAAATTCTTTCCATATAGACATTCTGGAACCACCAAAGTTAAGATGTAAATCTGGTCATGTGGATCCCCTACTTAGAACCCTTCATCACACTTGGAATAGAATCAAGACTCCTTCTCATGACCCATGAGCCTCACCTCACCTGGCTCCTGTCGCTCCAACAGGCATTTTTCCATTTTCACCAATGTGTCTCTCTCACTTGACAATCTCTGCCTTTGTTATTTCCTCTGCCCCAGATTCTCATCCTATTTCATTAATTTGGTTTTGCCTCAAATGTCCCTTCCTCAGAGAGGTACTTCTCCATGATCCTTTGACCACCACATCTATCCAGCCCCCTTCTAACACGTTACACTGTTTGATTTTCTCCACGGGACTTATTTCTATCTTGTCCATAGATTTGTTAGCTTATTGTCTGTCCCCTTGACTAGAGTGTTAGCTCCAGGAAGCTTTGTCTGCACAGGCCACCACTGTATACCTCTGTAACAGTACCTGGCACAGCCATAATAGGTGCACACGAAATATCTGCTAACTCTGAAGTTGGTCTGCCAAGGAAGCATTTGTTTCTATGTCTGGGTAAAGATTTCACAAGCTTTATCATTGAATCTGTGACAAATCACATTTGCCACAACGTTTCAGATGCAGGGAGACAAATAAAGATGAGTCCTTCTTAGAAGACTTTTGAAAGGAAATTAAATCTGAATATTCACTGGAAGTACTGATGCTGAAGCCGAAGCTCCAATACTTTGGCCACTTGATGCAAAGAGCTGGTTCACTGGAAAAGATCCTGATGCTAGGAAAGATTGAAGGCAGAAGGAGAAGGGGATGACAGAAGATGAGATGGTTGGATGGTATCACCAACTCGATGGACATGACTTTGAGCAAGCTACAGGAGATAGTGAAGGACAAGGAAACCTGGCGTGCTGCAGTCCATGGGGTTGCAAAGACCTGGGCATGACTGAGTGACTGAACAACAATAACAACCGGACATAATTGGTCTTCCATACACCCTACTGGTCTGAGCCTCCCTAGAGAATGGTGTTTATTTCCAATGGTCGTGGTTTCTAATAGGAAAGGTGTCCACAGTCATGTAACTAAGGATAATCAGTCAACAGGCTGAAGTTCCCACATCTTTAGAATCCACTGCCACATTCACACTCTGGCATGACAGAGCACAGCAGGAGTATACGGCTGGGTCATTTCAGTCTTACATGGGTCATCTCTTATAGGCAAACTTTTTTCTGGCTCTCCCCAGCTGCTGAGACTTTCTTAGAGGTGTGCTGCTGTCTGTGGCTCCTTCTACCCAATCTTCCATTTTTACTGCTCTACCTACATCTTGGTCTAAGCCTCTCCCCACCTAGCTTTCCCTTTTCTCTTTCACACAAATTTCCCTCAATAGATTCCTTGCACATCTAATCTTACTTGAGCATCTAATTCCTGGAGGATTCAAACTGACACAGAAAGCCCACATTTTATGTAAAGGACATGTCGATTCTGCCTGTGGAATCATCTGTAGAGTTGAAAATATCCATTTGCTTTTTTTTCTGGGTCAGTGAAAGTACACTAATATGAAGATCCTTGAAAATCATAGGTTCTGAAACCCACTTTTTTCCTTATCTGGGATCCCAATACAGTAGAATTGCTCTAAATCATTTCAATGAGAATCCATGGTTGTTTGGCTTACAGAAAAAATTTGTTCAATCTGGGAATCATAAAAATGATTTGTACACTTCTGAAGTTTTCTTGAAGTTTTTTATTTAACTCAAAACATAGATGTGCATCAACCCCCTAATCCTTTGATGAAGGACCAAGACTTTTTCTTGAGTATCTCTCTGTTTGCACAAACCACATTCTTCTGTAATCACCACTTTCTTTAAAGTGAAGCAGGAACTAAAAGTTACCTGTCATGCAATCAGAGTACAGAAACTTTTTCATATTTTCCTTAAATTTCTGCAATTATATAAAAAAATCAAGTTGCCTTAATTAAGAATCTGAAAAGAATTCAACTTTGCAACTTTCTTTTTATGCTCATATTTAATCAAATTTTCATGTTTTTAACCAAATCACAGAAACATAATATCCTGGCATGAATAGGATGGGCAAGAACCATCACTGAATCTTGCTATGAATCAAATCCATGGGTGGGACCAAAAGTGTGGGAGAGTGCTGGGCTCAAGGCTGGAGGCAACAATGAATGTATTTTGTCAATGAAACAGAGAGCATTGGTTAAGTTGGAAAGTTTTGCTAAGGAGTGGTTAATGAAGAGGACTTTTACTACATGATGCTTAATATAATGGACTAGTAAATGACAACCCACTCCAGTGTTCTTGCCTGGAAAATTGCATGGACAGGGGAGCCTGGTGGGCTACAGTCTATGGGATCGCAAAGAGTCAGACATGACTGAGATCATGCCTGATATAAAATGCTTTAAATTATTAGTGGTGGTGCTTTAAATTATTCCCTGGTGGTCCAGTGCTAGGACTCTGTACTTTCAGTGCCACTGCACAGGTTCAATCCTTGGTTGGGAAACTAAGATCCCACAAGTTGTACAGCGTAGCCAAAAAAATTTTTTTTGTTTGTTAATGATATTACTTCTGTAGTTCCTTTGGCTCCCTGAGCTGCCTCCATTAGAGGTAGACAGTGATTGATCCTGACTCTATGGTGATAGAACATTCTTTTACACTTGTTAGTCTTACCTTTTATTCGCTCATGAATTCTGTTGGAAATCTGATCCTCTTCTAAGAAAGATGTAATTCATACACACACATACAAAATTGTAAATCAGGTTTTGTTCCTGAATCTCACTTGAAAATTCCTAGGATATATAGGAATATGTATCTATATATCATATATATATGTATCATATCTATATATCATAACTATATATATATATAGTTTTTACTGATTCATGTTGTATGGCAGAAACCAACACAACATTGCAAATCAATTATCCTCCAATTAAAAAATAAAAAAATTAAAAAATAAGATTCCTTATTCATAAATTCCCTATGCTATAAACTGGTTGTGTTCCTCCTCCAATTCATATGTTGAAAACCCCACCCGCCACTATGATAGTACTTTCAGATAGGGCCTTTGGAAAAATGATTACATCGTGTGGTTAGAGCCCTCATCAATGAGGTTAGTGCCCTTATAAAAGAGACTCCAGAGAGCTCCCTTGCCTCTTTCACTATGTGAGGACTTAGTGAGAAGACACTGTCTATGAGGAAGCATTCCCTTAACAGACACCAAATCTTCTAGTGCCTTGATCTTGGACTCTCCAGCTTCTAGAACTGTATAAAATATGTGTTTGTTGTTTCTAAGCCATTCAGTTTATGGTATTTTTGTTATATTAGTCCAAACAGATTTACACCATGCATGTGTGTGTGCTAAGCTGCTTCAGTTGTGTCCAACTCTTTGCGACCCTGTGGAGTATAGCCTGCTAGGCTCCTCTGTCCATGGGATTCTCTAGGCAAGAATACTGGAGTGAGTAGCCATTCCCTTCTCCAGGGGATCTTCCCCACCCAAGGATCAAACTCATGTCTCTTAAATCTCCTGCATTAGCAGGTGGGTTCTTTGCTACTAGTACCACCTGGGAAGCCTGACTGATACCATATTGCAATATTAAAACATACAGAATAAAATAGGCAGTACACTAGCTTGTTATTTTCTAACCAAGGATATAAACCAACGGGCTGTATTTGCCTGATAAGATTGATGCATCATAAATGTCACTGTCTAACTGCTGGAAAAAAAGACACACCACACACACACACTAGTACATTTGTTTAGTTCTCATAGAGAGTGGCAAGAGTCATGCCAATCTGATTCATCTTTCAGGAAGGAAGAGGGAAGTGCAGTGTTAAGCCACAAGCAAGGCCACAGAGAAGATTAGTCCTGAAGAGCAGCAGAGATTGGGGCCATCCAAGGGCAAAGCAGTGGTTGTCAGTTGAGTAAGACTGTGTCACTGAATGCCAGATAGACACAGCCTAAGGGGGCCTTGGAGATCATCCAGGCCAACTCATTCCAAACTCAGTCCCATCAGATGCAGACTCTTACCGGAGTTACAAGAAAGAAACCATCCTCTCAAATCTCCTATCAACTCTAGGAGGAGCAAGAATTGTTTTCCTGGCCTTGATTAGCACACAGGTGGTTGGCGCCAAGTGTCTTCCTCCTTGTTCTGAAGATTAAACTTGAAGGCATCATGGATAGTGTCTACAAGTTAGTGATAAAAACTGGGTGGGAATCCAGTCCTTCTTCTCATATTCTTGCTATAAAATCTCACTGCTCCAGGCCTTGAGAATGCTTTTGCAGTTTACTTCATCTTATTAAAATTATCTGAATATAAAAACATTTCAAGGACATTCTCATTCCATACTCCCCTTGCCTCACAGTTCCTCTGTTCAGGAAGAGCTTTGAGGCCTCAGGTGTAACTTCCCAAATCACAAATGACATTACCGCTTCCATTTTGCAGGCCTGACAAATCAATCTGAATGATGCTGAGTTCCATTTCCTAAGAGCAGCTACTAATTTTGTATAGAGTGCCAAAACCCCAAAGTCAAGTAGTTACGACTCGATCAAGTACAAGACAGTCTAAAAGTGGCTAGGATTGCCTTCTCA
This sequence comes from Okapia johnstoni, assembly GCA_024291935.2. Lineage (NCBI taxonomy): Eukaryota > Metazoa > Chordata > Mammalia > Artiodactyla > Giraffidae > Okapia > Okapia johnstoni. The sequence goes on along the minus strand of CM044305.1, from coordinate 35,205,927 downwards.
TCTTTTTCTAGGGCATTGAAGAGTGATTCATTCATTTATAGACTAACAAAATGAACAAGTGATTCTGTACAAAGTGAGGTGATAATTGCTAGAAAGTTTCCTTATCAAGTACCAGTCCTTGAACTGAATAATGACCTGATTTAGGAGTAAGCATAGAGGAAGCCCAGTGGGAGAAAAAAAGGAGAGTTTTTATTTGTGCTTTTAGCCACAACGGAAGGAGGATTAAAAATGGAGGTTGTGGTAGACAGAATAAAGCCTCTTCCAAAGATATCCACACCTTAATTCCTAGAACATGTGAAAATGTTAGATGACAAAGGGGAATTAAGGTTGCAGATAAAGGTTGTGAATCAGCTGATTTTTTTTTTGTCAGTACCTGGAAGCAGAGTCTTAACCACTGGACTACCAGGGAAGTCCCTAATCAGTTGATCTTAAAATAGAAAGATTACCCTGGATAATCTGGTTGGCCCAATATAATCACAACGGTCCTTAAAAGTAGAAGAAGGAGGCAGAAGAGGAGAGTCAGAGGGAGATATGATCATGGAATGGTCCAAGTGATATGTGAGAAGGATTTGACTTATTTTTGGTGGCTTTGAAGATGGAAGAAGGGTATAAACATAGGAATGCGGGTAGCCTCTTCGAGCTTGCCCAGGTGGTGCTAGTGGTAAGAACCCACCTACCAACACAGGAGACATTAGAGATGTGGGTTCAATCCCTGGGTCAGGAAGATCCCCTGAAGAAGGAAATGCAACCCACCCCAATATTCTTGCCTGGAGAAGTCCATGTACAGAGGAGCCTAGCAGGCTACTTTGACTGTGTGAGTCACAACAAACTGTGGGAAATTCTTGAAGAGATGGGAATACAAAACTACCTTACCTGCCTCCTGAGAAATCTGTGTGCAGGTCAAGAAGCAACAGTTAGAACTGGCCATGGAACAACAGGCTGGTTCCAAATCAGGAAAGGAATACATCAAGGCTGTATATTGTCACCCTGCTTATTTAACTTATATGCAGAGTACAACATGTGAAATGCTGGGCTGGATGAAAAGCTGGAATCAAGATTGCCAGGAGAAATATCAATAACCTCAGATATGCAGGTGACACCATCCTTATGGCAGAAAGCAAAGAAGAACTAAAAACCCTCATGATGAAAGGGAAAGAGGAGAGTGAAAAAGCTGGCTTAAAACTCAACATTCAGAAAACTAAGATCATGGTATCCCATCCCATCACTTCATGGCAGATAGATGGGGAAACAATGGAAACAGTGACAGACTTTATTTTTTTGGATTCCAAAATCACTGCAGATGGTGACTGCAGCCATGAAATCAAAACATGCTTGCTCCTTGGAAGAAAGCTATGACCAACCTAGACAACATACTAAAAAACAGAGACATTACTTAGCCAACGAAAGTCAAAGCTATGGTTTTTCCAGTAGTCATGTATGGATGTGAGAGTTGGACTGTAAAGAAAGCTGAGCACTGAAGAATTGATGCTTTTGAACTGTGGTGTTGGAGAAGACTCTTGAGAGTCTCTTGGACACCAAGGAGATCCAACCAGTCCATCCTAAAGGAAATCAGTCCTGAATGTTCATTGGAAGGACTGATGCTGAAGCTGAAACTCCAATACTTTGGCCACCTGATGCGAAGAACTGACTCATTTGAAAAGACCCTGATGCTGGGAAATATTGAAGGCAGGAGAAGAAGGGTATAACAGGATGAGATGGTTGGATGGCATCACTGACTCAATAGAGTTTGAGAAAGCTCCAGGAGTTGGTGATGGACAGGGAGGCCTGGCGTGCTGCAGTTCATGGGGTTGCAAAGAGTCGGAAATGACTGAGCGACTGAACTGAACTGACATAATGATTCTTGAAATTTAAAGTCGCTCAGTCATGTCCAACTCTTTGAACTCCATGGACTATACGGTCCATGGAATTCTCCAGGCAAGAATACTGGAGTGGGTAGCTATTCCCTTCTCCAGGGGATCTTCCCAAACCAGGAATCGAATTGAGGTCTACCACATTGCAGGTGGATTCTTTTTAATACTTGAGTGGGTAGCCTATCTTTTCTCCAGAGGATCTTCCTGGCCCAGGAATTGAACTGGGGTCTCCTGCATTGCAGGCTGATTCTTTACCAACTGAGCTATCAGGGAAGCCCCATAATGATTCTTATATGCTACTAATTCACTTTTTTCTCTCACTTTGGTTAAGAATCAACATGTAAAACAGAATAGTCCTGACCTTAATATTCTCTTGCCAAAGAGTTACATAAGAAATAATATTCTTTTACAAGCACAAAAAACACAAATCAATATAACAGAGGAGTACCAGTAACACAGTGTGGAAGAGATGGTTAGTTGTCCCCCATATTTTCTTCTTCTTCCATCCTAATATTTTTTTTAACTTCAAGTATCTATAATACAGTATTAACTATAATCACCATGCAGTATATTATATACCACAAGCATATTCATCTTATACTGGAAGTTTGTACCCTTTCATAAACATCTTCCCATTTCCCCTGCCCCCAGCCTTTGACTACCACTGCTCCACTGTTTCTATAAGTTTGGCTATTTTTTATTCCATATTTAAGTGATATCATATGGTAATTTGTCTTCTGAGTTATTTCACTTAGCATAATGCTCTCAAGCTTCATCCTTGCTGAAAATAGCAGGATTTTCTTCTTTTTCGTGACTAAATAATACCCCAAAGTATATATATATATATAGCACATATTCTTTATCCATTCATCTGTTGATGGACACATAGGTTGTTTCCATGTTTGGCTATTGTAAATAACACAGCAATCCTAATAAAAATTTTAAGCTGGCACAGAGTGACCCAGGCTTACTTGCTTAAGGGTGTAGCCATGTGCTAAGTTCTAGCCAATAGCATGTGAACTGGAGTGACATTTGGACACTTTTAAAGGGAAGAGTTATACTTGTCTCTTTTCCTCCAGTCCACTGGCTGAAATGAAGATGCAGTGGCAAGCTGTCTTGGACCCTTCAATGAGGGCAACACTTGGAAATGGTGAGGCAACAAGACGGAAGAAAACTGGACCCTGAATATTTCCTCAGATATGTTGGGTTGAGGTTCTTTCAAGTCAAAATAATAGTGTTCTCTCTGTTTTTGCCAGAGATAACTTAGACTTTTATAGGCTCTGACTTGACAAAAGAGTTTTGTCGCTATTAGTTTTCTATGGCTATTGTAACAAATTACCACAAGTAGTGGCTTAAAGCAACAGCCATAGATTACCTTACAGTTATGTAGGTTAGACATCTGACATGGGAAGGTGAGGGGGCTGAGGAAATATTCAGTATTGTTTAGAGCATGGAAACTGAGATCTACAATAATAGTGGATCCAACAAGAGACATTTTCTTTCTCTCTCCCCAAGTACATAGAGGGTCTCTTTGAGAAGATGTCAATCTCCAGCCCCTCTCACCTTCCCAGAAGTTGGGGGGTGGGGCTAGAAGTTCCAAGCTTCTAATCATGGTTTGGTCTTTCTGGTAACCAGTCCCTCTCCTGAACACAAAACAACCTACAGATTTAATGCAATCCTTATCAAAATATCCATTATTCACAGAACTAGAAGAAATAATCCTATAATTTATATGGAATCCCAAAATACCCCAAAATACTAAAGCAGGCTATACCATAAAGCTGCAGTAATCAAAACAGTGTGATACTGACATGAAAACACACAGAGATCAATGTAACAGAATAGAGGCTCCAGATATAAACCCACACACCTATCGTGAATTAATCTATGACCAAACAGGCAAGAATATACAATGGAGAAAAGTGGTGCTGGGAAAACTGGATAACCATATGTAAAATGATGAAATTAGAACATTCTCTCATACCATATAAAAATTAACTCAAAATGGTTTAAAGATCTAGCTATGGGGATGGAAACCATAAAACTCCCAGAAGACAACACAGGCAGAAAACTCTTTGACATGAGTCATAGCAATATTTTTTGGTTTCAGTCTCTTAAGGCCAAAGAAATAAAAGCAAAAATAAACAAATGGGACGTAATTAAACTTAAAAGCTTTTGCAGAGCAAAGAAAAACCATCAATAAAAGGAAAAAACAACCTATGGAATGGGACAAAATATTTGCAAATGATACACTGACATGGGGTTAATATCCAAAATATTCAAACAGCTCATATAACCCAATATTGAAAAACCAAACAATGCAATAAAAAATGGGCAAAAAACCTGTAGAGACATTTTCCCAAAGAATACAGATGGATGACTAACAGGCACATGAAAAAATTCTCAACATTTGCTATTTATTAAAGAAACACAGGTCAAAGCAACAAGATATTATCTCACACCTGTCAGGATTGCTGTCATCAAAAAGTTTATAAGTAACAAGTGTTGCCAAGAATATGGAGAAAAGGGAACCTTTTTACCCTGTTGTTGGGAATGTAAGTTGATGCAGACATGATGGAAAATGATATGGAGTTTCCTCAAAAACTGAAAATAGAATGACCATATGATCCAGCAGTCCCACTCCTGGGTATCTATCCAGAAAACATTAAAACACTAATTCAAAAATATACATGCACCCCAGTGTTCATAGCCACACTATTTATAATAACAAAGACATGGAAGCAACCCACATGCCCATCAACAGATGAATGGTTTAAGAAGATGTGGCGTACATATACAATGGAATACTACTCAATCATAAAAAATAACAAAATTCTGCCATTTGCAGCAACATGGATGGACCTAGAGAATATTATGCTTAGTGAAATAAGTCAGACATAGGAAGACAAATACTATATTATATCACTTATAAGTGGAGTCTAAAAAAGTTATACAAATGATATATATGCAAAACAGAAGCAGACTCACAGATAAAGAAAACAAAGGGAACCATAGTTTACCAAAGCAGACAGGGAATGGAGGAGAGACAAATTAGGGGTTAGTGATTAAAAGACACAAAGTACTATGTATAAAATAGATAAGCAACAAGAATATATTGTACTGTGTAGCACAGGGAATTACAGCCATTATCTTGTAGTAACCTGTATATAATATAATACATAATACGCTTGCAATATAATCTGAAAAAATACTGAATCACTATGCTGTACACCTAAAACTAATATAATATGTAAATCAACTGTACTTCTATTTTTTAAAAAAATGCAGCAGAACAATATTCATAGTTGTATTATTCACAATAGTCTAAAGGAGGAAACAGATGTCTATGAATGAATAGATAGACAAAATGTGGTATATACCTGCAATGGAATATTATTCAGCCTTAGAAAAGAATGAAATTCTGACACATGCTGCCACACAGATGAACCTTGAAGACATTATGCTGAGTGAAATAAGCCAGTCACGAAGAACAAATATTGTGAGATTCCAGTTATGAGGTACCTAGAATAGTCATATTCACAGAAACAGAAAGCAAAATGGTGGTTGCCAGGGGCTGTGGGAGAGGATAATAAGGAGTTAGTGTTTAATGGATAATTTCAGTTTGGAAAAACTTCTGGAGATGGATGGTCATGATGACTGTACAACAATGTGAATGTACTTGACGCTTATGTACTTAAAGCAATGTACTCAACTATATACTTAAAAACAGTTAAAGTGGTAATTTTTATGTTAAATATATTTTACTACAATAATTTAAAAAATAAATAAAAAGAGAAAAAGAACCTTTCTTACTGAAGCCCTCAGTGAAAAAGTTCAAGAGCTTAGTACCCAACAAGACCTGGACACAAGAGGTGCTCAGGGAATCTGTGTTAGATGCACAGGTCAGTGGGGTCAGAATATGTCTATTTTCATTTGTACTTCAAAGGAATAATAATTTCCCGAATTAGCAAACATTGTGTGCTATTTACAATGCTGCTTCTTTTGTAATTTTAGACATTTGAGGATGTGCAAAGCTTATTGGACAGAACATTCTAATTGTGATTGTCATAGCTGTTGCAATAATGGCCCAGAATAAACCATGCCTCCCTGTACTTTTGCTTTGTGTGGCCCCTTTTCACATTGACTCTGGGTTTCAGCACATGACTTGCTTTGGCCAATAGAACATTGCCAAGTTCTACATAGTCAGAGGGTTGATAAGTGCTTTCACATTGAAGCTTTTCTGCTTGGAAATTTCACTCTAAGAGCCAACCAACGAGAATGTAAGAAGTCTGACCATCTTGAGATCACTATGCTATCAGGAAGCTGAAGCTAACCATGTGGGGCCATCAAGGTCCTTACTGTGTTAGACAGAATAATGGCCCCCAAGGAGGTTTAAGTCCTTATCTTAGGAACCAAGGAATATGTTATACTATGTGTCATGTTCCATGTTATGTTCCATGTTAATGTCATACAGAGTATCCATTGCTCTGGTAAGAACAAAACGTATACGTGTGTGTGTGTGAAGTTGCTTCCATCGTGTCCAACTCTCTGTGACCCTATGGACCATAGCCCACCAGGCTCCTCTGTCCATGGGATTTTTCCAGGCACAAGTCCTGGAGTGGGTTGCAATTCCCTTCCCCAGTATACATGTAAAACAGGCTGTAAAATATGAATAGAGTAATAGTGGTGATTTTGCCTATGAGTTAGGTGCTCTTACATGTGCATTAAAAACTGGTATTGTACAGTATAAATGGTGAAATTCATGCCAATCATTTAACATTTTAATTTTTTGTGCCAGACCTTTTGATGGCAAGTAGAAAATTATATGAACTATCTTAAGTAAAACAAAAATGCATGAGGGGGATTTATTATAACAATACAGAGGTATCTCAGAAACCAAGAAATGAAAGCAGAGTATAGAATGGCCTTGAACCCAAGACCTGAAAAGCCATCAGAACCACAGCAGGGCTCCTCCACCCCTCCAGGGCATGCTCTCTTAACCAGCTTCGTTTTGTTCAATCTCTCTTTCCCCACCTCTTTCTCTCTCCCTCTCCAGGATGACTTTCCCTGCTTTTTTTAGGCATTCTGGGTCAAACAGGATAGTCTTAGCCCAACCTTTCCTTCATTAGCAGTCTAAGTTCCTAGTACAATGACCAGTACCTCTGAGTCTCAGTTCTAAATTCTCTGGAGGAATAAATTGGTGCAGGTGGGTCAATTATGCAGCCCTGGTCCAATCAGCAATGGCTAGGAGGGCAGGGTCAGATAGGTCATTCGATAGGACCAGTGTGTGCGTGTGTGTGTGTGTGTGTGTGTGTATGTACTGCCAAGGGGTGCCTTCATGTGTGGATGTGCGCACATGTGTGAACATGATGGCATTTTGAGGCAGGCATATACACTAGAGATGTTCCTATAACCCATCCTGTCTAGGCAATAGGAATCTATTTGTTCTGGTGCTGTAACTTTGAAGGAAGTCAGAAGAGGAGGGCAGGTGGTCCCAGATGGCAAAGCCAGGGATTCTGGGGATACAGAACCAGATACTCAGGGAAAGCCTGAGTCAGAGCATGGGCCCTTGGGATGCTGCTTCCTGGAACTCTCAGCCCACCCACACTCAGATCGGGGAAGTCCAGAGCAGTGAGTGGGACATTTGGGAAATGGGCATTCAGGAAGCTGAATGTGTGGTGTGGGTGGTGAAGAAGCAGACAGCCTGTCTGTGTTTAATCTGTCTCTAGACAACATGCTCTTTTGTGTTTCTCCACCTTTCCTAACGCCTGTCTCCATGTGAAGAATCAAAATTCCCACACCTTTTTGATTGTGATTACATTTTCAAAGTGAATTAAGTACTGTGACTAAAATCAAATCTCTACTTATCATATGGATCATTCATTTTTAAATAAACATGTTTCCAGGAGATTTCAAAGCATCTCTCTGGGAGAAGGAAAGACTCTCTGTCTTGCCCCACACTAGCTGTATCACCCCTGGTTGAAAATAACTGATTTCAATCATAAAATAGTCAATTCCACTCCACAGACATTCTGATTTGTGGTAATTATTATTAAATCAACACTTTGGAGATCTAAGAAATGGCCTTAGAGTGAAGATTCATGGCAATGCATTTACTTGCAATGAAGAGAGTGCCTTGCACCATTTCATTTTATTAAATTGCCATTGTATTGGGCATTTTTATATCTGCTATTAAAAAGTCAGCGGTTTGAGATGTGCCCACATACCGTGTCATATTTTCTGAAGTATATATAAAGTGTAATTTGTACAAATGAATAAAATCTCAAATTATGTGCCTAGCTGATCTATATATGTCTGGGATAATGTTTTCCTAGTGTGGTACTCCTGCCTACAAACCAAGTAATCATCAAGAGCAGTTTTGTCTTTATTATTCTAACATATTGTCATTCTGTATGCATGTCAAGAAGCAACAGTTAGAACTGGCCATGGAACAACAGACTGGTTCCAAATCGGGAAAGGAGTATGTCAAGGTTGTATATTGTCACCCTGCTTATTTAACTTATACTCAGAGTACATCATGAGAAATGCTGGACTAGATGAAGCACAAGCTGGAATTAAGATTCCCAGGAGAAATATCAATAACCCCAGATATGCAAATGACACCACACTTATGGCAGAAAGCGAAGAAGAACTAAAGAGCCTCCTGATGAAAGTGAAAGAGGAGAGTGAAAAAGTCGGCTGAAAACTCAACATTCAGAAAACTAAGATCTGATGGCATCTGGTCCCATCACACACATGTGCTCTGCAGAAGGACCTTGCTGTTTATCCATCCTATATATAATAGTTTGCAACTGCTAATCCTAAACTCTTAATCCATCCTTTTCGCCCTTCCTCTTGGCAACCACAAGTCTGTTCTCAATGTCTGTGAGTCTGTTTCTGATTTGTAGATAGGTTCATTTGCATTGTATTTTAGGTTCCGTAGCTAAGTGCTATTATATGATGTTTGTCTTTCTGTAACATATTTCATTTAGTATGATAATCTGTAGGTCCATCCATGTTGCTGCAACTAATGGGGTATTTAAATGGTTCTGTAAAGCCTTGTTGTCAAAACTCAGATATTTTTATAAGCCTATATGCATAGAATTGTTCTGTAGTTTCAGTTTTAATGCTATTGTCCTCTATTCCCCCAATGATGACTACATGAGCTTTTCCCCCCTCCATTCATCTGTGTTACAACATTCTACTGCATGACTGTGAAGATGAACAGAAACGATATTTTCTTACAAGTGGTCAGATAACCGTTTGTGGTTGGGTCCCTTCACGTCTCCAAGGTTGGCATTATGGTGTCCATAAAAGTAGAAGACTAAAAATACTTTATATCTCCTCACTTCCTTGAAACAAGAAGTCTATTTTTTTAGTATAATAATGAATGGATTGTAAGAAAAAGTGAGAGCATTTAGTTTTTAACTGCTCTCCTCTTCATCTTTGTGTGAAATTGCAAAACTTCAGGCTGCTGTTATTTTCATCTTAAAATAGCCATTGATTGAAAATTTCAAATTATTTAATGGATTCAGTCATCCAGAGATTATTTGGCAGGCATCACCAAGTCTTCTAGACACTCTCTAGGGAAAAAAAAACAATTTAAAGAAAATACCTGTCTTAGTTTGAGAGGTTTTGCACAGTAGTTAGTAAAGTTCTTTAGGCTTAATTAAGCCCAAGTGCACCCAAAGCATGCAACTTATACTGGTTTATTGCAGCCTTCCAAATCTCTTTTCTATAGCTGCTCTCTCTACCTTTCACCCTGCTTGGTCAAAGAAACTTAACTCCAGTTAGTTTTGCATGAATTCAGACAACCCAGGGTTTTCTTGGTCATTTCAAAGCTTTCCCACTCTGTCCTTTTCTTTGGAGTGGTAGTGGTAGCTAAGTTCCAGCAGGCTCAGTAGGCAGCAAGGCTGGCAGGGAAAAACTTCAGCAGAGGAGCCAGTGTGGACCTGGTCCCCCTTGTCCCTGAATATCATTTTTCTTTCAACATTTGTGGCTCTTACTTCTGGCACCAGCCCAGACAGACATTTCTTCAAGAGCCACTGTGGCATATATATCCTCAAACTACAGAGGAGGGCATAGGGAGACTTCTTGCAAGAGTCAATGGTTCATGATTTCTGTTGGCAGGACATTGCAATCTCTTCTCCAGGCTGGTCTTGCACTCCATGCCTCTTGTTTAGCGCAGACTTTGGAGCTAAAACACTCAGATCCTTTGCTCTCAAGCTACTATCTCTACCACAAGTTTCAAATGTTGATTTCTAAATTAAAAACCAAAACAGAGTACTTTTTGCCCCTTTACTCTGCTCTAACAATACATTCTTCACTGAATTGATGATGCCTGTCGCTGAAGGGATGAGGGAGAGGACACTCAGATAGTATCCCAAATTGTCAACTTTGTTATCTCAGAAGAGTATGTTTCTGTTTAAGAAGAGTATAAAAATTAACTAAAATATAAGGCTACATTATGAAAGATGCCACAGAGCCGAACCATATTCAGTTATTGACCAAAATGGTATAAATACTGTGCAGTCAATGGCAGTCTAATCAATATAGGATGGTCTCAGGGGTTTTTCAAAGAGGAGAGGAAGATTGATTGGTTTGTAACATGTAAATCAGTAGGAAGGAACGTGTAGTGGATTCCACACTGAACCACAGTGATAGAAATATCCAAGGTTTGGTGTTATAGAAGTTGGGGGAGGAGTTTTTAAGGAGGAAATCATCAACTGTTTTAAAATCTAGGGAAGTAAAGAAAATACTTTTTGACACAAGATTGTCGTGTGAGTTGGAAAGTTCTCATGCGTTGGTGTTGGAAGGGCATCCAGTAATATCCCCTGATATTTCATATTTATTGAGTTCTCAGCAGAGCTGGATATATGGAGATTGTAGTAGTAGACGAAGAAGGGTAAGACATATTAGAGTCATGTTTGAAAATGGTTGCGGACCCAGGAAACTGCCAGAGGACACTTCCACTGGATCCTGGGGCTCTGTACCCATAACCACATACTGGAGGAAAAGGGTCTATTTGACTCTTAATAACCATGCAAATGAAAGTTAAGGAGTAATAATATATGGATTTGAATACTAACTGGCAAGGCAGTACGTTTAAAATCGGGCTTCCCAGGTGGCTCTAGTGGTAAAGAACCCGCCTGCCAATGCAGGAGACAGACTCGGGTTCGATCCCTGGATCAGGAAGATCCCCTAGAGGAGGGCATGGCAACCCACTCCAGTATTCTTGCCTGGAGAATCCCATGGACACAGGAGCCTGTGGGGCTACAGTCCATAGGGCCGCAAAGAATCGGACATGGCTGAAGCAACTTAGCATGCACCCATGTTTAAAATCAAGCTTACTTTAATCTATGTTTGTACTTGGGAGTTCTATCAGCTGTGCTCAACCATTATTTGTTTATTAGTATTCTAGATGTGCTCTCAAAGGCATACGTCAACAGTAGAAATGCATAAAAGAATGAGCAGAGAAACAAGCTGCAGTATTAAATTTTAAATTGCATGGCATATTCATAATATACTTGGATCTCCTTTTTTTCTTTTTAAAGAATTCCTTTCTGTTCAACTTATTTGAGAAGAAAAATGACTTTCACTAGATTATTTAAAAATGAGCTTTGATTCAGCTAGAATGAATATCTTGAAGTCATTTTAGTTTTGTCTTTGCATTGTATATACTTCCCTGGTGGCTCAGATGGTAAAGCGTCTGCCTGCAATGTGGGAGACCCGGGTTCCATCCCTGGGTCGGGAAGATCCTCTGGAGAAGGAAATGGCAACCCACTCCATCACCCTTGCCTGGAAAATACCATGGACAGAGGAGCGTCGTATGCTACAGTCCATGGGGTCGCAAAAAGTCAGACACGACTGAGCGACTTCACTTCACTTTGTATTGTGTATAGAGTAAATACAGAAATCTGCTCAGAATCACAAGTTTAAAAAAATCTATAACTTTAAAGGGCCAATCTATTTTAATTTACTTGCTGAAAGATCAGCTGGATATGTGATGGAACCATAAAGCCATCCATTTTGAAGTAACTACAAGGTGGACATTTGCTGTTATCCAAATAAGCATTTGAGAGACTTAGTGATAAGAATAAAATGTTGCTCTGAGTCAGGACACTATTAGGGCTGAGTTAAGTGCCTGCCCTCCCAAGAGCTGGATAACAGCTTCACAGGATGATTGGGAGTTAGGCCTCATGGCAAAATGAGGTGGCATGTCCTCAGTGACAGAAAGAAGGGGGTGTATAATTGAATTAGTGAACTTGAATGATTGACGGGTGACCGTGGGGACATGAGGAGAATGAAATGCATTTAGAGAAGTTCCCAGGTGCAGACTTCCATCCATACATGACCGTAGAGTCATAGTCTTTCTGCTTACTTTCCCTGGACCAAGGGCTGACATGGTGGCCAAACTTCTTAATGCACTTCACTGGAATCAGGCAGTGACCTAGAAATTTGAGAGGCACCAGGAAGTTTCAGGAAGGGGGAAAGAGTTTGAAAAGTACAGAGAATAAGAATCATGAAACACACCTTTATCAAAATTAAGAATGAATTCTGAGAGTATTTTTATATTCTCATTACCCAGCTTTCTGGATTTATGTATCTGTGATTGAAAATATTTTTTATTGAAGTATTGTTGATTTACAATGTTTCAAGTATACAGCAAAGTGATTCAGATATACATACATATTGAAAATATTTTTATTGAAGTTTAGTTGATTTACATGGAGAAGGAAATGGCAACCCACTCCAGTATTCTTGCCTGGAGAATCCCGGGGACGGAGGAGCCTGGTGGGCTGCCATCTATGGGGTCACACAGAGTTGGACACGACTGAAGTGACTTAGCAGGAGCAGCAGCAGCAGCAGCAGCAGCAGCAGTTGATTTACAATGTTTCAAGTGTACAGCAAAATGATTCAGTTTTACATATACATATATCCATTATTTTTCAGATTCTTTTCCATTATCAGTTATAATAAGATATTGAATATATTCCCTGTGCTTTGCAGTAGGTCCTTGTTGGTTATCTATTTTATATATAGTCTGCTGATCCCAAACTCCTAATTTATCCCTCCCCTTGCTTTCCCTTTTGATAATCACAAGTCTGTTCTCTATGTTTGTGAGTCTGTTTCTGTTTCAGAAATCAATTCATTTGTGTCATGCTTTAGATTCCACCTATAAGCAATATGATATGGTATTTCTCTTTCTCTTTCTGACTTACTTCACTTAGTATGATCTCTAGGTCTATGCTTGTGTGTGTGCATGCTCAGTTGCTTAGTTGTGTCTGACTCTTTGCAACCCCATGGACTGTAGCCCACCAGGCACCTCTGTCCATGGGATTTTCCAGGCAAGAATTCAGGAGTGGGTTGCCATTTCTTTCTCCAGGAGATTTTCCCAACCCAGGGGTCGAACCTGTGTCTCCTGCATTGACAGGCAGATTCTTTATCGCTGAGCCACCTGGGAAGCTCTCTAGCTCCATCCATGTTGCTGAAAATGGCGTTATTTATTCTTTCTATGGCTGAGTAGTATCCTGTTATTAGTGCTGCTATTAATATAGGGGTGCATGTATCTTTTTGAACTGTACTTTTGTCTGGGTATATGCCCAGGAGTGGGATTGCTGGATAGTATGATAGCTGTATTTTTAGTTTTTTAAAGAACTTCCATACTGTTCTCCATAGTAGCTGCACCAATTTACATTCCCACCAACAGTGTAGGGCATTTCTGTTGAAAAGATTTTTTATAATGGAGGACTCAATTAAGAAATTAGGTCAGTAATAAGTGACAGAGCCCACACTGGGGACTGATGACTCATTACACTTCATCACACCTATTGAGAACAAGTGACAGAAGAATCTCATTGGGTTCTGATGTCTGTCGCCAGTGCCTCGTTACAGGACTCATTCACCATTACTTGATTCTCAAATTCTCAAAGCAGCTCAATCCCTCTCTGGCCCAGACCAGCATGTATGTTGCCCCTCTACCTTGGATGCTTTCTCCTCTTCACAGGTTACTTCCTTCTCATCCTTCAGGTTGTGACTTAAACTGGGCTTCCTCATGACAGGCTTTCCTGAGGACTTGATCATAATTATTATTTTTTGTTCATTAGTTTGCTCTTCATCCCCTTGATGGTGGGTGATTTCTTTGCCAGGACTGCTGTAAAAAAGTGTCACAGATGGGATGACATCAGCAATAGAAACTTACAGTCTCACAGTTCTGGAGGCTGGAAGTCCTCTATCTAGGTGTAGGCAGGGCTGGTTTCTTCTCAAGGTTATGAGGGAAGGATCTGTTCCAGGTCTCTCTCCTTAGCTTAGAGATGGCCTTCTTTCCCCTGTGTTATCACATTATTTTCTCTCTACAGATGTCTGTGTCTGTCCAAATTTCTCCCTTTAATTTGAACACCAGTCACACTGGATCAGGGTCCACATTAATGACCTCATTTTAATTTATTTCTGTAGAGATACTACCTGCAAATACAGTTGCATTCTGAGGTACTGGGGAATTAGGACTCCAGCATATGAATTTGGGGGAGGGGGTGAGAAAACACAGTGCAGCCCATAACAGCAGGAATTGTGTGATTTTCTCCTCCTTCACTGTATGTCTGCTCAACACCTAGAACAGAATCTGGCACATAACAGCTGTTATATTTAAAATGGATAGCCAACAAGGACATACTGTATAGCACAGGGAACTCTGCTCAATATTACTTGACAACCTGGATGGGAGGGGAGTTTGGGGAAGAATGGATACATGTATATGTATGGCTGAGTCCCTTCACTGGTCATCTGAAACTGTCACAACGTTGTTAATCTGCTATGCTGCTAAGTCACTTCAGTCGTATTCAACTCTGTGCGACCTCATAGACGGCAGCCCACCAGGCTCCGCCGTCCCTGGGATTCTCCAGGCAAGAACACTGGAGTGGGTTGCCATTTCTTTCTCCAATGCATGAAAGTGAAAAGTGAAAGTGAAGTCGCTCAGTTGTGGCCGACTCTTCGCGACCCCATAGACTGCAGCATACCAGGCTCCTCCATCCATGGAATTTTCCAGGCAAGAGTACTGGAGTGGGTTGCCATTGCCTTCTCTGTAATCTGCTATGCTGCTGCTACTGCTGCTAAGTCGCTTCAGTCGTGTCCAACTCTGTGCGACCCCACAGACGGCAGCCCACCAGGCTCCGCCATCCCTGGGATTCTCCAGGCAAGAACACTGGAGTGGGTTGCCATTTCCTTCTGCTATACTCCAATATAAAATAAAAAGTTTAAATTAAAATATTACAATGTTCTTTTTAAAAAAAATTTTATTGGGGTATAATCGATTTACAATGCTGTGTTAAGTTTTAGACGTATAGCAAAGTGAATCTGTTATACAAATACATATATCCACTCTTTTAGACTCTTTTCCCATATAGGCCATTGCAGAGTATTAAGTAGAGTTCCCTGTGTTACACACTAAGTCCTTATTAGTTACCTATTTTATATATAGTAGTGTGCATATGTCAGTCCCAAACTCCCAATTTATCCCTCTCCCCATCCTTCCCCCCTGGTAACTGCAAGTTGTTTCTCTAAGTCTTTATGTCTGTTTCTGTTCTCTAGATAGGTTCACTTGTATCACTTTTTTAGATTCTGCATATAAGTGATATCATACAATATTTTTCTTTCTCTGTATAACTTACTTCACTTAGTATGATAATCTTCAGGTTCATCCATATTGCTGCAAATGGCATTATTTTCTTTTTTATGGCTGATTAATATTCCATTATATATACATACCACATCTTTATCCAATTCCTCTGCTGATGGACATTTAGATTGCTTCCATACCATAGTGCATCTGCATGTACTTTTTTGATCCAATTCCTTCTGCTGATGGACAATTTAGATTGCTTCCATGGGAGAGACCTAGAAGGGATTCCCAATATTCCCCCTGGGTGGGTAAAAAGGGCCTGTAATGTGAGAGACCTAGGTTCCTCTGGAGAAGGGAAAGGCCACCTACTTCAGTATACTGGCCTTGGGTATAGTCCATGGGGTCGTAAAGAGTCGGACATGACTGAATGACTTTCACTTCACTTTCAGATACATTCCCAGGAGTGGGATTGCTGGATTACATGGTAGCTCTATTTTCAGCTTTTTACGGGACCCCTAAACTGTTGTGGCTCAGTTGGTAAAGAATCCACCTGCAATGCGGGAGACCTGGGTTCACTCCCTGGGTTTGGCAGATCCCCTGGAGAAGGGAAAGGCTACCCACTCCAGTATTCTGGCCTGGAAAATTCCATGGACTGTAGAGTCCATGGGATTGCAAAGAGTTGGACACGACTAAGTGACTTTCACTTTCACTTTTTTCATACTAATCTTCATAATGGTTATGCCAATTTACATTCCCACCAACCATGTAGAAAGGTTCCCTTTTCTCCATACCCTCTCCAGCATTTATTGTTTGTAGACGTTTTGATGATGGCCATTCTGACAAGTGTGAGGTGATATCTCATTTTAGTTTTGATTTGCATTTCTCTAATAATTAGTGATGTTGAGGAACTTTATATGTGCTTCATTGAAGAAAATATGAAACTTGCAAGTAAGTAAAAAAGGACATTATAAATAATCTAAAATCCCAGCATCTAATAAAAAAAATTGTTAACAGTCTAGGGTATGTTTTTCCTACTTCATGCTATGCATGAATGAAATTTTTAACAAATGTTTCAAACTGCATGTTATTTTTCAATCTGTTTTTAATTAAATTATATGTCATGCACATTTTCACAAGCCATTAAACATTGTCTTAAAAATATTTCTAATAGTTTCTATGTATTTCATTAAATAAAGGCATTTATTTATTGAGCAAATCTTCCATTATTGGATAGGTAGTATGTTTCCAAGATTAGCTACCATAAGAAATGATGCTGTGGACATATTATAGTTAAATCATAGCAGAAATTTATAGTTGTTTCCTTAGAACAAATTCCTGGAAAACCAATGATCAATATTTAAACATTTTTATATATAAATGTCCACTTTTCTGTGGACATAAATTCTATGAACTTCATAGAATTTATACTCAGGCCAGCTGTGTTCAAGGGTACCAGTTGCTTATACACTTACCAAAACATTGTGTATCATAATTTTATTTAATTTTTATCAGTTTGATACACAAAAGGTAATGTACACCTCACTGCTTTAACTTGCACTTTATTTTTAAAGAAGCCAACATTTCTTAAAAATAAAATGATTGAGTCTGCAATTTTGTGAATTATATGGCCTTTCATGGCCTTTGCCAATTTTAATTATTTTGGTTTGTGAAGCTTTTTATCGTATACATGTATTTATTTTTCTTCCTGTGTAGAGTGATGTTTTCCTAATTTTGCTTATTCTCTTCCAATAGAAAAGTACAGTATGCTTGAATTTTAATATATACTATTTTTTTCTGTATGCATAGGAGTGTTAATGTTTTTATATAATCAAATAAACTTTTTTTTTGCCATGCCATGGGGCTTGTGGAATCTGAGGGATCTGAACTTGGTGCCAAGTAGTAGAAGCACAGAGACCTAACCATTGGACAACCTGGGAATCCCCTACATCATTTTTTAAAATGATATTGCTTTCAGTGTCATGATTAGAAAGGCTTATAGCACTCCAGGATTATATAAATGTCTATCTGTATTCTCTTCTGGGACACTGATGTTTTTTTCCTTAAAAATTTGCATTATTAGCTCAGCTGGAATCTATTCTGAATTAATGAAACTAACTTAATTTTTCTACGAATATTTAGTTAAATTATAAAATAAGTATTATATAAATGACACTACTATCATATGCTGAATTCTTAAACATTCCTGCATTTGTTCTGGACTTTTTATTTTTCTTACCTTGAACTGTTTGTCTAGTCCTGTGCCCATACCACATTGTTTAAATTATTGTGGCTTTATAATATATTTCAACATTTGGTTTCAGATTCCTTCTCATTTTTCTTTAAAAAATTTTCTTGGTTATTCTTTCATGTTTATTCTTCTGGATAAACTTTAAAAGCATTTTGTCAAGTTGCAAGAATGTTCAGTTGGTTTTGGGGTTAGATTAAAAAATATTTGAGAGAATAGCATTGAAACATGTATATTATCATATGTGAAATAGATCACCAGTCCAGGTTCGATGCGTGAGACAGAGTGCTCAGGGCTTGTGCACTGGGATGACCCTGAGGGGTGGGATGGGGAGGGAGGTGGGAGGGGGGTTCAGGATGGGGAACACATGTACAACCATGGCTGGTTTGTGTCAATGTATGGCAAAAACCACTACAATATTGTAAAGTAATTAGCCTCCAATTAAAATAAATAAATTAATTAAAAATATCATATTTGTAAAGTAAACTAGGGAGAATTAACACTTTAATAATAATAGATCTTCCTGTCCAGAAATATAATGTCTTTCTCTATTTTAAACTCTTTTTAAGGTATTTTTTTTTTGTTTTCTTTATACAATATAGCACAATACTTAAGATCTTTTGAAAGTATGCTATAGCTTCTATTTATTTTGCAGATGAAATATTAGTATCTAGTTTTAATATTTAAAAGTCATTGATTCTTGTATGCTTATGTTGTTATCCATCACTTCCTAGTAGTTTTAACATTTTTATGAATGATTTTCTTGAGGTTTCAAGGTAGGTTAAAAAAATTGAAAATAGCATTAGTTTTATTCTCTTTCTAATACTTATACCTCCTATTTCTGTTGGTTTCAAACTTACAAGAAATAAAAAAGAATAGTGATTATTTTAAGCATCTTTATCTTATTCCTGACCTCAGTTGAAAAGCCTGTCAGAATGATGTAAATTGTTGGGTTACAAAATATGCCATTTATCATGTTAAGAAAGTTTTCTTCCAGTTCCAGTTTATAACACATATTTATAATTAATGGATACTTAATTTATCATCTATTAATTAAATTGGAAACATCTATTGAAATTCTGTTTTTTCTCTCTTGATGTGATAAATTATGTTATTAGATTTTTAAATATTAAATACCGCATGCCTTCCTGGTATAAACTCTCTTCTATGTGGTATACTACTCTTTTTATTTTCTTGCTGGATTCACTTTGCCAATGCTATGTTTAAAGATTTTTGTTTCTATATATTTGCTAATCTATTTAATAAGCTTTCTCTCTGAGTGTTTAATATTTATTAGGTTTTAATATTGAGTTTTACTAACTTCATCAAATGAATTGGAAGCTTTCCATCATTTTCTGTACTTTGGAATTATTTATTTATTTATTTATTTAATTTTTTAAAATAAATTTCTTTATTTTAGTTGGGGGCTAATTACTTTACAATATTGTAGTGGTTTTTGCCACACATTGACATGAATCAGCCATGGGTTTACATGTGTTCCCCATCCTGAACCCCCCTCCCACCTCCCTCTCCATCTCATCCCTCTGGGTCATCCCAGTGCCCCAGCCCCGAGCATTTGTCTCATGCATCGAACATGGAATGGTGTTCTGTTTCACATATGATAATATACATGTTTCAATGCTATTCTCTCAGAACGTCCCACCCTCACCTTCTCCCTCAGAGTCCATAAGACTGTTCTATACATCTGTGTCTCTTATTCTGTCTCGCATATAGGGTTATCGAATTATTTAAATAGTGTTATAATATTATTCCCTTCATGGATCACAGCCTTGTCATGGCAAAGGGACTTACATAAGTCAATGAAGCTATGAGCCATGCCATGCAGGGCCACCCAAGACAGAAAGGTCATAGTGAAGAGTTCTGATAAAATGTGGTTCACTGGAGGAGGAAATGGCAAACCACTTGCCATGAGAATCCCATGAACAGTACGAAAAGGCAAAAAGATATGAAACCAGAAGACAAGCATTCCAGGTTGGAAGGTGTCCAATCTGCTACTGGGGAAGAGCAAGGGCAATAACTAATAGCTCCAGAAAGAATGAAGCACCTGAGCCAAGCAGAAACAACGCCCAGCTGTTGATGTGCCTGGTGGTGAAAATAAAGTCCAATGCTGTAAAGAAAAATACTGCATAGAAACCTAGAATGTTAAGTCCATGAATCAAGGTAAACTGGATGTGGTCAAGCAGGACATGTCAAGAGTGAACATCAACATCTTCAGAATCAGTGAACTAAAATGGACAGGAATGGGAGAATTAAATTCATATGACCATTCTATCCACTACTGTGGGCAAGAATCTGTTAGAAGAAATGGAGTAACCCTCATTGTCAACAAAAGAGTATGAAATGAAGTACTTGGGTGCAATCTCAAAAATGACAGCATGATCTCTGTTCATTTCCAAGGCAAGCCATTCAATATCTCAGTAATCCAAGTCTATGGCCCAACCACAGATGCCAAAGAAACTGAAGTTGACCCATTCTATGAAGACTTACAAGACCTTCTAGAACTAATACCAAAAAATGTCCTTTCCATCATAGGGAATTGGAATGCAAAACTAGGAAGTCAAGAGATACCTGGAATAACAGCTAAGTTTGGCCTTGGAGTACAAAATGAAGCAGGGCAAAGGCTAACAGAGTTTTATCAAGAGAACACACTGGTCATGGCAAACACCCTTTTCCAACAACACAAGAGACGACTCTACACATGGACATAAACAAATGATCAATACTGAAATCATATTGACTATATTGTTTGCAGCTGAAGATGGAGAAAATCTGTACAGTCAGCAAAAACAAGATCTGGAGCTGACTGTGGCTCAGATCATCAGCTCCTTATTGCAAATTTCATGCTTGAATTGAAGAAAGTAGGGGAAACCACTAGGCCATTCAGGTATGACCTAGATCAAATCCCTTATGATAATACACTGGAGGTGCAGATTCAAGGGATTAGACCTGGCAGACAGAGTGCCTGAAGAATGATGGACAGAGTTTCATAACATTGTACAGGAGGTGCTGACCAAAACCATACCCAAGAAAAAAGAAATGCAAGAAGGCAAAGTGATTGTCTGAGGAGGCTTTACACGTAGCTGAGGGAAGAAGAGATGTGAAACGCAAGGGAGAAAGGGAAAGATATACCCAGCTGAATGCAGAGTTCCAGAGAATTGCAAGGAGAGATAAGAAGGCCTTTTTAAATGAACACTGCAAAGAAGTAGAGGAAAACAATAGGATGGGAAAAACTAGAGATCTCTTCAAGAAAATTGGAGGAACATTTCATGCAAGGATGGGCACGATAAAGGACAGAAAGGGTAAGAACGTAACAGAAGCAGAAGAGATTAAAAAGAGGTGGCAAGAATACACAGAAGAACTATACAAAAAAGGTCTTAATGACCCAGATAACCACGATGGTGTGGTCACTCACCTAGAGCCTGAGATCCTGAAGTCTGAAGTCAAGTGGGCCTTAGGAAGGATTACTACATATAAGGCTAGGGGAAGTGATAGAATTCCAGCTGTGCTATTTCAAATCCTAATAGATGATGCTGTTAAAGTGCTTGCACTCAATATGTCAGCAAATCTGGAAAATTCAGCAGTGGCCACAGGATTGGAAAAGGTCAGTTTTCATTCCAATCTAAAAGGGCAGTGCCAAAGAATGTATAAACTACCATATAATTGCACTCATTTCGCATGCTAGTAAGGTTATGCTCAAAATCCTTCAATCTAGGCTGCAGGAGTACATAAACCAAGGACTTCCAGATGTACAAGCTGAATTTAGGAAAGGCAGAGGAATCAGAGATCAAATTTCCAGCATTCATTGGATCATAGGAAAAGCAAGAGAATTCCAGAAAAACATCACATCCATTTCTGCTTCATTGACTAAGCTAAAGCCTTTGACTGTGTGGATCACAACAAACTGTGGAACAGTTGCAGAAGTTGGAGGAAGGGTTGTGCTGCTGCTGTTCAGATGCTCAGTCATTTCCGACTCTTTGTGACCCTGTGGACTGTAGCCTGCCAGGCTCCTACGTCCATGGGATTTTCCAGATAAGAATACCAGAGTGGGTTGCCATTCTGTTCTCCAGGGGATCTTCCCGATCCAGAAATCGAACTCACGTCTCCTGCAGCTTCTCCATTAGCAGGCAAATTCTTCACCACTGAGCCACCTGCGGATACCAGTCCTTCTATGTTGGAATACTTTTGCAGATGATCAAATGATCAGTCTCCTGGGAGTAGGGCTGATATCCTTCTGTGAAAATCAAGGAACTATCTAACAAGACTGTGTGCCTGAATGGAAAGCCATAGTACTTTAGCTTCAAGGTGAGACATGAGGAAACAATGGGCAAGGCCAAGATTCTCCTAGAAAATTGTTTTCATTTACTATAGTGCATAGACACATGGAAAATAAGAGCCTGAAGCTCTACTTAATATAATTTAACAAAAATATCTTTAATCTGGAATTCTGTAAGGCTTTGGACATAAAAAATATCTCAGTAAAGGACCCAAATTATTTCCAACAATACAAGATAACTAAATAAAATAATATATATGGAAATTTATATATGTGTGTGTGTGTGTTAAGTTGCTTTAGTCATGTCCATCCCTTTGCACCTTCATGAACCGCCAGGCTCCTCTGTCCATGGGATTCTCCAGGCAAGAATACTGGAGTGAGTTGCCATTCCCTTCTCCAGGGGATCTTCCCAGCCCAGGGATTGAACCTGCATCTCCTGTGTCTCCTGCATTGGCAGGTGGTTTCTTTACCACTAGCACCACCTGGGAAGTCTTTTAATCTATATAGAAAGAAAGAGAAAGTCAGTCAGTCATGTCCGACTCTTTGCGATCCTATGAACTATACAGTCCATGGAATTCTCCAGGCAGGAATACTGGAGTGGGTAGCTTTTCCCTTCTCCAGGGGATCTTGCCAACCCAGGGATCGAACCTTGGTCTCCCGCATTGCAGGCCGATTCTTTACCAGCTGAGCCACAAGGGAAGCCCAAGAATACTGGAGTGGGTAGCCTATCCCTTCTCCAGCAGATCTTCCCGATCAAGGAATCAAACCAGGGTTTCCTGCACTGCAAGCGAATTCTTTACCAACTGAGCTATCAGGGAAGCCCTTTAATTTGTATACTAGTTTGTAATTTTAGGAAAGTCTACCAAAAATCCTGTCTTTAAATTTAGAAAAGATTATTCACTGAATCCCTTCTTTATACAGCTAAGTTTCAGCAATCTGTTCAAACTATAATATCTGTAGATAAGAATATATATTTTAGTCTCATCTCTATAATAGGAGGACATATATACATTAAGCGTGTCCAAAAGTGGTATTGCAGCCTTAACAAACAACCATTTGCACTATGGCAGATTATATTTTCCAAAGATAGCTGTTATTTATATGTGTATATATATATATATATATCTTTATATCTATTTATATCTCATTCTTCATGCTTTTCTACAATACATTATTGATATGTCTCCATTGAGAGATAGCATCTCTGTTCCCTCCCTCAAACATGGGGAAAGTTTTGTCATTGCCTTGATCAACAGAATATGGCAGAAGTGATGCCTTGTGACTTTAGAGGCTAAGTCACGATAGGCAAGATAGCTTCTTTCTCTTGCTACATTTACTCTTAAAACCCAGCCACTATGGTCCATTACTTGTTTTCATACCTTATTCAAGATTCCACACTGTATTTAGTTGCAATCAGCAGCTTCCGCTGCACGCAATAGATTCTGATAAATTCTCTTCTCATTTTTATTCTGATTACAAATATTTTCTAATTTTCCTTGTTATGCTTTCCTGGAAAATTCCATGGACAGAGGAGCCTGGCGGGCTACAGTCCATGGAGTCACAAAGAGTCAGACACAACTGAACAACTAACACTTTAAGATGACTTCTTAGATGCACTCATCATTTAAAAATGGACATTTAATTTCCAAATGCATGGGTTTTTTTTTTTAAGTATCCTTGGTATTAATTTCTCATTTTGATATTAACTTCTAATTTAAATGCTTTTATGTCTGCAGTCAGCCCCTGTGTTTTTTCAGTGTTTTAACTTTATTGACGTTTTCAATGGATAAGTCAAAGATCTCTTTTTGTAAATGTCACACTGCACTTGAAAATATGTGGGTTATTTTCAAATATCTTTTGATATTGATTTCTAACATAATTCCACAGTGATAAGAGAATAGACTGTATTATTTCAATACCTTTAGACTCTGGCATTTTTGCACCTTCAAGTTTTAAGTCCCTGGATATGTTCCAGTGTTTCCTGGTTTATAGTCTATGGGAAGTTGAATTTGTATCCTGTTATTGTATGAAAATTTTGTATAAATCTTAATTATGTTGAAGTGGTTCATAATGCTTTTCAGGTCTACTGTATCCTTCTACCTTTCTGTTCAGTCATTCTATTAATTTTTGAAAGCTTGATATTGAAATTCCAACTAAAAATCTTAATTTATCTACTTAAAAAATAGTTGTAATATATAGTAGAACTGCATGTAACTTTGTTCTGTATTTTCCAAGTCTCCTGTAAACATGTTATCATACTTTCATAATTAAAAAAAAAGAAAAGAAAGATAATCACAGGCAAACAACAACAACAACAACCTGCCCACTATGTTGTGAGGATGTCTAGGTTTTGCAAGAGGCCCCATGTGGGTGTTCCAGCTGAGAGACCCAGCTAGGCCTCTGGCCCACAGCTGGCATCATCAGCCTCAGACATGCAAGTGAATGAACTTTCAGAGTACTCCAGCCCTCAGCCTTTGAGTTGTCCAGTTGAGGCCCTAGACATGATGCATGATGTGGAGACAAACTTTTTCTGTAATGTCTGTCAGAACTCCTGACCCACCAAACCTACAAGATATAACAAATGATTATTGTCATTTTACACTGCTAAATTTGGGGTTAATTTTGTTGACTGAGATATGCACCAGTAACCCATCTTTTCCCAGCAATTTAAGACATCATTGTCACATATTAAACTTCCAAATAGGCATGAGTCTATTTATGAACGCTTTAATATTTCATTGATCTATTTAGTCGTATTCATTGAAGAAAGTTTCTTTTTGTATTAATAATGCTAATTAGTAATTAGTAATGCAAAACCTAGACATCCTCACAACATAGTGGGAGAGTTGTTGTTGTTTTGCCTGTGATTATCTTTCTTTTCTTCTTCTTTTTTGTATTAGGTAATGCTATGATGAAACAGAACCCCCCCAAATCTCTGTGGTTTAGTATAAGAAAGACTCATTTCTCATTCACGTGGATTCCACCATGGGTCAGGCAACATTCTAGGCCAGTTGTCTTCCATCTGGGAGATTCAGTGGCACAGGCTGCTTCCCTGTTGTGATGCCACAACCTCAATAGATGGTCTCTAGGTCACTGAAGCATGGAAAGAGAGAACTGAAGAGTTTTTGCCCAAGATCTTAAATGGTTTGACCCAGAAGTGACTCCTTTCCTGCCTATTGGCCACAACTAGCCACACAGTCCCATTCACAACAAGGGGGCTGAGAAATGTGGGAGAGATATAAATATTGGATGAGAGGTAGATGTTTTGCTGCACCCTTTATTATTCATTGTTTACTTTTCCAGAAATTTCTTGGCTATTTTCACACATATATAGTTCCTGACAAATATTAGAATCCAATATGTTGTTTTAATTGCTTTTATTTTAAAAAAACTCAGCTTTCTATTTTTTTTGAGAGTGAATTTAATTTAAAAAATTTTCTGGGACCTTGAGAATCTCATATGCTTCTTTTTTCCCTTGTTAATTTTTTATTTCTTAAATTATGAAAGTATAGTAACACATTTACAGGAGACAGAGCAAAGTTACATATAGTCCCACTATATATTACAAATTTTTAAATCTATTTTGGTGGAGGGAAATAAGCTGAAACAAAGAGGGACAAGAACAGTTCCCTATTTTACTATTGGACATTGTTGCTCCCTTCCTACCAACCAGCACTCTTTTGGTTCCTAATTAAGTATTCCTAATTATGATTGAATGTCTAGTTCATTTAGCTCAGGGTACTAGATCCAAAAGTTGAGGAAAAGTCAAAGGCATTTTCAAATTTCCTTAATAATTTCTCTTCAGAGTAAGAATTAAAATAAGAATGATATGCAGTGGAATAACAATATCTGAACCATCATTTCTCTGTAATTGAAACAGTGGTCTTAAAACCTAGACTTGAAAAAGAAAATATACATATCACTTGTGAGGAACGTCCTATAATTTAATAGTTCTATAGTTCAGGGGGAGGAGAGAGTAAAATACAGCCCTATTAAAGGTAGGATAAAATGTTGCATTCAAAAGAAAAACAAACCTTGCTCAAAAAGCTTTAGAATAATTACATAATTTTGATTGAAGTCTCTGAAAGTATAAACAAAGTATGGAATATTGTCAATTTTGTATTTAACTGATGGGTAATTCTCTTTAGCAGAGTGAGGGGAAAGCCATGGTTTTCAAATTTTATGTTCATTATGTTTTATACCTCCTTAGAAATATTACCCCTTTACCTTGAAAATGACAATTTAGATCTATCTCAG
The DNA here is from genome assembly GCA_024291935.2 of Okapia johnstoni. Lineage (NCBI taxonomy): Eukaryota > Metazoa > Chordata > Mammalia > Artiodactyla > Giraffidae > Okapia > Okapia johnstoni. Next base: position 35,179,642 of record CM044305.1, on the reverse strand, counting down.
TTTTGCCTTGTGTGGTAAATCACAGGTATTATTTTGAGATTACATTGTGCTTGAATGTTCCTTCTTTTTTATTTTATTTTATTTTTTGATGTAGGCAACCAAGAGTCTGCCTGGCCAAGTAGACATTAGGCCTGCTCCAGGCTTCTAAAGATTAACATAACCTGGGCAGGATTCAGTTTGCCAGTGTGAGGTCCTTTTTTCTCTTATATTTGTTCCTAAAGTAAGCCAGTTCCACTGCTTTGTAGCAGAGAACAAACCTGACTCCATATCCAATCTATTCCTTAGCTCTAACTCTTGTGTTCTGTTGCTTGTTCTGGCTCTTCACCTTCATAAAAGAATGTTGCCTAGAGCCTGAAATGTACAGGATAGCCCATTCTTGGGGCTCTGACCTTTAGAGGTATAGCACTTTTTCATTTGTATAGAAATAAAAATTTGCAAAACAGAAAATAACTATTGTCTTGTTGGAGGTTTATGGGAACATTGTGACCACACCAACATGGACAGCTGCAGGAACAAAGGATTCCTGCAACAAGAAGTTTCCAACAACCAGGCACACTCCTTCCCCTTTTGGTTCAAAAGAAACCTGAATTCTGACTTTGGGATACAAGTCCACCATCTTCTCAATCTGCTGACTTTCTGAATAAAGTCACTATTCCTTGTCCCAACAATTCATCTCTTGAATTATTGGCCTGTAATGTGGTGAGCAATATGAGCTTGGACTCAGTAACAGCTTTAAAAGGCACCTATATCCTAATGACTCCAAAATTTATATCCTCCATACAGATATTTTCCCTGAACTCTAGGTGCTGTCCACATCCTTACTTGACTGTCTTTTAGGCATTTCCAAATCATAACCCTTGATTTCACCTCCACCCCCGCTATACCTTCCTTCAATCTTCCTTATTTCTGTCAATGACAACATGATTATATCAGTTGGTCAGGATAAAAACCTATAAGTACTTCTTGATTGCTTCCTTTCTCTTTGAAAAGTCAATCCACCAGCAAGTTCTTTGGGAAATCTACATTGAGAGTGTTTCTAGAATCCAATCACATTTTACCACTCCACTACTACCAACTCAATCAAGTTTTTATGAAGAGGTGAGTGTTAATTTGTTCATGAATTATCCCCTGTAGAGAAGGAATTGGCCTCCTGAAAATCTCCATAGAAATTGGCTAAGGCTAGTGCTTAAGGCAATCAATCTTGGTCAACCACAAGGCTTGGACCACAGCCCTCCCAGCATGCCCCCAAAAGAGGCTGGTACTTCTCCAGTCATGAGCACTGATGTGGCAAATCGTGCTGTTAACTTTCTCTGTCATACAGCTGCAACAGGTACCTTGGATCCTTCTCTTACTTTCACAACAGCAGAAGAAGAGGGATGGATACAAAGTTAAATAGGGATGGAACAAATTTCTGCTGTATCCTATTGCGATTATATCTTGGTCCCTGATCACCCCAAAGGAGGGACTGGCAGGATGGGGATGGAGCACAGTTTACTGTGTTATATTGCTATTACATCCCAGCCCCTCATTATATCAGGGAAGAACCTGATTCTTCCCTAACCATTCAAATTAAAAGCCCCACATCCCCAAAATCATGTCCCTCTACCATATGCCCTCACGTATCTGGCATCTGTAGTGAAGCTACCCCAGAATGTGAGGGGCAGCAAGGAGTCCACATAGCTTCCCTTGTCCTGTCTTCCTGAAATTTTTCCTATGACTGATGTTCCTACAGGTCTGGTCTACTTGACAACAGATCATTTGTAGTTGTTGCACAACAGGTTCTCTATTATGTCTAAGTAAGAACTCCTCATTCTGCTTCCTCCATCCACTGTATTCACCCTCTAATCTTCCCTATTTCAATTAAATGAGAGCATCAGTCAATCACCAGTTCATATCAAGAAACTAAATGTCATTGTCAATTCAATTCCTCTTTTATATCTGAACCAAAAATCCAATCCATTATCAAGTTCTACAAGAGCTCTACTTTCAGAATATAGTCAGAATTCAACCATGTTTCACCGCATTGGCCTCCTAACCACACTTCCTATTTCCACAAAAGACCCATGGTCATCTTTGATAAACATGAATCAGCTCATGTCACCATCTAGTTCTAATATCCCCAGTGGCCTCCCATTCCACTTAGAATACACTCTAAATGCCCAGTCATGGCTATAAGGTGCTACATGATTTGGTATTTACCTCATTTTCTTCTACTCTTGCTCTTATTCACTCTGCTCCAGCCATAGTGGCCTCCTTTCTTCATCATGAACATGCTAAGCTTGGTTTCATCCCAAGCCTGTTCCCTCTGCCTGGAATGGTCTTCTGCCAGCCCTTTCATGACTTTTACTTCACTCATATCCTGGAGTTCAAATACTAATTTCTCCTTCATGTGTTTCTTAACCATCCAATCTAAAGTAACACTCTCCTTCACTCTAGATCACCTTATCCTTTTGTTTTTTGTCATTGTACTTATCACCTGAAAGTATATTATATCTTTCTTCATGAGATTTTCTGTCCCTCTAATACATTTTCAGCCTCATGAGAGCTGAGACCTTTCAGTCTTGTTTGCTACTCTATGTGCAAGGCCTAAAATAAGGCTTGGCACTGCTCAAAAGTTATTTCTTGAAAAACTAATGAGTGGGACTAAAAAGTTCTGAAAATCATTTCTCAGAAACCTGGGAAAATCAGAGGACCTTTCTGAAAATATAATTATTCATCAATTAGACAAGGAAAGGTAGGGTTTTCAACACTTTGTGGTTGCCGTTCAGTCACTAAGTGCCATCCAACTCTTTGTGACCCCATGTAAGCACGCCAGGCTTCCCTGTCCTTTACTATCTCCCAGAGTTTGCTCAAACTCATGTCCATTGAGTCAGTGATGCCATCCAACCATCTCACCCTCTGTTGCCCCCTTCTCCTCCTGCCCTCAATCTTTCACAGCATCAAGATCTTTTCCAATGAGTCTGCTCTTTGTATCAGGTGGACAAAGGATTGGAGCTTCAGCCTTCAGCGTCAGTCTTTCCAATGAGTATTCAGGGTTGATTTCCTTTTGGATTGACTGGGTTCATCTCCTTGCTGTCCAAGGGATTCTCAAGAGTCTTCTCCAGCACCACAATTCAAAAGCATCAATTTTTTGGTGCTCAGCCTTCTTTATGGTACAACTTTCACGTCTGTACATGACTACTAGAAAAGCCATTCCTTTGACTATACAGACCTTTGTCAGCAAAGTAATGTCTCTGCTTTTTAATATGGTGTCTTGGTTTGTCATAGCTTTTCTTCCAAGGAACAAGAGTATTTTAATTTCATGGATGCAGTCACCATCCACAGTGATTTTGGAGCCCCAAAAAAGAAAATCTGTCACTGTTTCCATTTTTCCCCATCTATTTGCCATGAATTTATGGGACCAGATGCCATGATCTTCATTTTTTGAATATTGAGTTTTAAACCAGCTTTTTCACTCTCCTCTTTCACCTTCATCAAGAGGCTCTTTAGTTCTTCTTCACTTTCTGCCATTAGGATGGTATCTGCATATCTAAGGTTGTTGATATTTCTCCTGGTAATCTTGATTCCAGCTTGTGAGTCATCCAGCCCACCATTTCACATGACGTACTCTGCATGTAAGTTAAATCAGCAGGGTGACAATATACAGCCTTGTCGTACTCCATTCCCAATTTTGAACCAGTCCATTGTTCCGTGTCCAATTCTAACTGTTGCTTCTTGTCCTACACACAGTTTTCTCAGGAGACAGATAAGGTGGTGTGGTATTCCATTCTCTTTAAGAATTTTCCACATTTTGTTATGATCCACACAGTCAAAGGCTTTAGTGTAGTCAATGAAGCAGAAGTAGACATTTTTTTGGAATTCCCCTGCCTTTTCTATGATCCAGCAGATGTTGGCAATTTGATCTCTGGTTCCTCTGCTTTTTCTAAATCCAGCTTGTACATCTGGAAATTTCTGGGCTTAGTAAGTTTTTAATAAATACAGATTGAATAAGTAAATAGATAAAATTTACTTGCTTTCATTCATCACATAGAACAACTATGGAACTCCTCTAAGCCTGTTACTTATTTCTTGACTCAAACCACCAAATATGTTTTTTAAATTAAGTTTTAATTGAAAAAAATCATAAATTTGAAGAAGGTAAACTCTTCAGTATGTGAGAAGATTCTTCTGGGAAAGATAACAAAGTGTCAAATATGATGAGTGGTATCTTTTTTTTTTTTTTTGGTATGTGGAGGAAGATCAAAAAATATAATCTTTCTTTGAGCATCCAGTTAATGACTATGCATCCTTTCAAAACCATACATTAATCACAAGCTGTCAGTATAAACTCTTACAATAATTCTTGCTGTGTTAAATTGACCTCAGGTAGGATTAAAACTGACCTAACATGAATTTGTTGGGATACTAGCGACTGTAGTTTGTCTATGATCTCTGAGACATGTGAAGTTAATGAAAAATCCCTTATTTTTTTCATTAATTTATTTTAGGCTGTTTGTTATTTGCTTCTAATTTTTTAATTTATTTTTAATGGAAGGGTAATTACTTTACAATATTGTGTTGATTTCTGCCAAACCCCAACATTAATCAGCCATAGGTATATCTATGATCCCTCCCTCTTGAACCTCCCTCCCACCTCCTTTCAAATCCTTCATTCTTTTTCTTTTTTTAAAAATTTTTTATTTATTTTAATTGGAGGCTAATTACTTTACAATATTGTGTTGGTTTTTGCCATACATTGACATGAATCAGCCATGGATGTACATGTGTCCCACCATTCTGAACCTCCAAAATCCTTCATTTTTAAATGAATTTCACATTTTGAAACTAAACGGAGGGAATATTTTTCAGTCCTGTGAAATTAAAGATTTTGAGAAAATAGGATTTGACAGTAGACTCTATTGTTATATAGCTAGAATGTAAGAAATTGAAGTTCAAATAAGACTGAAACCATTCTGTTTCACTGTGGAGAACGTTATTACTTTCTAGCAAGCCAGTAGTTTTATAGGCATTGTAACATGGGAGTCAAAGACCTTGGCTCTGTTTATAGCTTGAGACTGAGTTCACTGTTTCCTTAGGTGTTCTCCAGCAGGGCCTCATCTAACAACGACACAGAGCAATAATCTTCGAAATTTAAAGCAATGTCTTAAATAACCTTCACACTGAGCCTCTTAGATTATTTTTCTTTACCCATAAAACAGATGAAGTAACTGAGGCTGTAAGAAGTTAACAATTTTTCCTAAATTACAGAACTAATAAGATTTTTCAGGCTGGGGCAACTGTGGTACACCTGATTTAAGGATGAAAAATACTGGAGTAGCATGAAAGGAGCCAATAATCAATCGGACTTGGTGGCCCAGTGAGAGGTGCCAATGAATTATTTAAATGGTGAGTCCTTGGGAATAAGTGGCAGTTCTTGTTTTGAAGTTCAGGAAGTAGACTGAGAACTGAAATGGACCTGGAGGTAACATTTGAGCCATGAACTAGATAAATCACTCTGGTGGGTTTGTGGAGAAAAGAATTGAGGCCATGAAGGAAAGGATGCCAGGATAGGAGTGGTTCCTATACAAAGCAGTCCCCAGTGGTTTGGGCACTAAGGACTGGTTTCATGGAAGACAATGAAAACTGGGGCGGGGGAATTGTTTCAGGATGATTTGAGCACATTTATTTTATTGTGCACTCTATTTCTATTATTATTACATCAGCTCCACCTCAGATCATCAGGCATTAGAGCCTGGAGGCTGGGGACACCTGCTATAACATGATGAAGACAAAGAGAAGGAAGAATTTTAAGGAAGAGTTGCTTACTCATTTGTGTTAGATACTATTGAGGAGCTCTATGGGGTGAGGAATAAGATCTTTGAATTAAAATGGACATTGAGATCCTTACCTCTGGCAAGGAGCCCCCAACCTCTCAGCGATTTGGCAGAGTAATGATGATTTTAATAGAACTATTCCTCACCAAACTAAAGAAAGGCTAATTTTAGAACCATAATGAAGTAAGACACTACATTTTGTTAGAGGATTTGTTTCCTCCTTAAATATAAGTCCTTTCTTTTCTCAAATGATTTTTGGACTGTTTTGAATCCTTGCATTTTTAATTTGAAGTATAAAATAATTTTTCATTATCCTTGTGGAGTAACTCATGGGCAGTAAGATGTATTATTTTAAAAGGGGCTAGATAAAGATCGTAGTTTTTCTAATTACACTGACTATATCGCTCTTTAAGTGATTTTTATAAAGTTCAAAAAGTGCTTAGATTTAGAGTTGAGAGTCTTTCTTTCGTCATCTTTTTATAAACCAAAAATTGTCCTGAGTTATGCCTTTGATGAAATGTACACTATGTTGTAAGGAAAAGATGTCCTCTCAACTCTTTGAAGATGCTCATAAAATGGTGGAAAGGATGCCCAAAAAGATTATTCACTACAATTAGCACATGTCTAGAGGTTCATTAGCTTGAATTTACATTATAAAATTGTTTATTGAGTTGATTGACTGAGTACTTTTATAATGACTAAAGACTGGTTCTTGACTCTAACTGTGCTTTAGAATTGCCTGGGGAATTTTTTTCTGCCCTGAGACTGTCTCCTCTAATTGGGCAATATTTTTGCAAAGTGAAGGGAGCCTGCCATATTTTTTTTCCACAATTTATTTTTTAGAGCAGTTTTAAGTTCACAGCAAAATTGAGTGGGAAGTACAGAGTCCCCGTATCCCCCTGTCCCTGCGCATGCATAGCCTCCCCCAGCATCAACATCCACCACTGCAGGGTACATAAGTTACAACTGATGAACCAACTTGGACATCATCATCACTCAAAGTCTAATGCGGGAGAGCTGGGTTCGATCCCCAGGTTGGGAAGATCCCCTGGAGAAGGCAATGGCACCCCACTCCAGTACTCTTGCCTGGAAAATCCCATGGACAGAGGAGCCTGGTGGGCTACAGTCCATGCGGTCGCTAAGAGTCGGACACGACTGAGCGACTTCACTTTCACTTTTCCCTTTCACGCACTGGAGAAGGAAATGGCAACCCACTCCAGTATTCTTGCCTGGAGAACCCCAGGGACGGCGGAGCCTGGTGAGCTGCCGTCTGTGGTGTCGCACAGAGTCGGACACGACTGAAGCGACTTAGCAGCAGCTGTAGTTGTACATTCTATGGATTTAGATGAATGCATAATGACGTGTATCTATCATTATAATATCTGTACTCCATCTATTCATCCCTTCCCCTCCTCAACCCCTGGAAACTACTTATCTTTTACTGTCTCCAGTAGTTTTGCCTTTTCAAGAATATAATTTAGTTGGAATCATACAGTATGTAACCTTTTCAGTTTGACATCTTTCACTTAGTTAGACACATTTTAAAAAATCCAGCTCTGTTGAGATATAATTGACATAAAAATTATTTATGTGAATTATTTAAAAATTCACATTTAGGGTTCCTCCATGTCTTTTCATGGCTTGATAGCTCATTTCTTTTTAGCACTGAATAATACTCCATTGTTTGGATGCACCACAGTTTATCTGTTCACCTACTGAAGGACATCTTGGTTCATTGCAAGTTTTGGCAATTATGAATAAAGCTGCTATGAATATCTGTATGGGCATAAGTTTTCAACTCCTTTGGGTAAACACCAAGGGTCACGATTGCTGGATCATATGGTTAGAGTATGTTAAGTTTTGTAAGAAACTGCCAAACCGTCTTCCAAGGTGGCTTTACTATTTTGCATTCCCACTCATCATAAATCAGTTTCTATTACTCTCACCAATATTTGGTGGTGTCAGTTTCTGGATTGTGGCTATTCTAATAGACATGTAGTGGTATCTTATTACTGTTTTAACTTCCATTTCCTTGATGACATATAACACGGAGAATCTTTTCATGTATTTATTCTCCATCTATGTATCTTCTTCAATTAGGTATCTGTTCAGGTCTTTTGCTCATTTTTTAATTAGGTTGTTTTCTTATTGTTAAGTTTAAGATTTCTTTGTGTATTCTAGGTAATAGTACTTTATCTGATGTGTCTTTTGCAAATATTTTTCTCTCAGCCCATGGCTTTTTTGTCTTTTTCATTCTCTTAACATTGTTGTGAAGCAGAAGTTTTAATTTTAATGAAGTCCAGCTCAATTATTTAATGAATTGTGCCTTTGATGTTGTAAGGGGAGCTTTATTTATGTATTTATTTACATTCTTCATCTTCCTTTTGTTTTTTCCTGGGCTTTATTGAGATATAATTCATGTATAGCTTTGTGTAAGTTTAAGATGTACAATATGTGGATTTGATATGATATGCTCATATTTTTCAAAATGATTATCACCATAATATTAACTAAAATCTCCATCCCGTTACATAATTACCATTTCTTTTTTTATGTGAGAATTTTTAAGAGCTACTTTCTTTGCAACTTTCCAATATATAGTACAATATAGATCAAATTGCCAACATCTGCTGGATCATCGAAAAAACAAGAAAATTCCAGAAAAAACATCTATTTCTGCTTTATTGACTACGCCAAAGCCTTTGACTGTGTGGATAACAATAAACTGTGGAAAATTTTGAAGAGATGGGAATACCAGACCATCTGACCTGCCTCTTGAGAAATCTGTATGCAGGTCAGGAAGCAACAGTTAGAACTAGACATGGAACAACAGACTGGTTCCAAATTGGGAAAGAAGTACATCAAGGCTGTACATTGTCACCCTGCTTATTTAACTTATACACAGAGTACATCATGAGAAACGCTGGGCTGGATGAAGCACAAGCTGGAATCAAGATTGCTGGGAGAAATATCAATAACCTCAGATATGCAGATGACACCACCCTTATGGCAGAAACCGAAGAAGAACTAAAGAGCCTCTTGATGAAAGTGAAAGAGGAGAGTAAAAAGTTGGCTTAAAGCTCAACATTCAGAAAACTAAGATCATGGCATCTGGTCCCATCACTTCATGGAAAATAGATGGGGAAACAGTGGAAACAGTGGCTGACTTTATTTTGGGGGGCTCCAAAATCACTGGAGATGGTGACTGCAGCCATGAAATTAAAAGACACTTACTCCTTGGAAGGAAAGTTATGACCAACCTAGATAGCATATTGAAAAGCAGAGACATTACTTTGCCAACAAAGGTCCATCTAGTCAAGGCTATGGTTTTTCCAGTAGTCATGTATGGATGTGAGAGTTGGACTGTAAAGAAAGCTGAGAACCGAAGAATTGATGCTTTTCAGCTGTGGTGTTGGAGAAGACTCTTGAGAGTGTCTTTGACTGCAAGGAGATCCAACCAGTCCATCCTAAAGGAGATCAGTCCTGGGTGTTCATTGGAAGGGCTGATGTTGAAGCTGAAACTGCAATACTTTGGCCACCTGATGCAAAGAGCTGACTCATTTGAAAAGACTGATGCTGGAAAGTATTATGGGCAATAGGAGAAGGGGACGATAGAGGATGTGATGGTTGGATGGCATCACCAACTCAATGGACATGAGTTTGATTAAACTCTGGGAGTTGGTGATGGGCAGGGAGGCCTGGCATGCTGTGGTCCATGGGGTTGCAAAGAGTCAGACACAGCTGAGTGACTGAACTGATGATTAACTATAATCACCATGCTGTACATTAAATCCCCAGAACTTATTCATTTTATAACTGGAAGCTTGTGCTGTTTGACCAATATCTTCTTATTTCCCCAAATCCATAGCTCCTGATAACCACTAGTCTACTCTCTAAGAATTTAGTATTTTTAGATTCCACATATACATGATCCCATACCCTATTTGTCTTTCTATATCAGACTTATTTCACCTAGCATAATGTCCTCACATTTCATCCATGTTGTCCCAAATAGCAAAGTTTCTTTCTTCCTCACAGCTGAGTAGTATTCCATTGTGTATACACACAGATACACACACACACACACACGTGCACACATATATCACATCTTCTCTATCCATTAATCTGTTGATAGACACTTAAGTTGCTTCCATATCTAGGCTATTGTGAATAATCTGACAGTGACCACGAGGGTACACATATCTCTTTGAAATCCTGTTTTTATTTCCTTTGGATAAATACCCTGAAATGGTGTTGCTGGATCATATGGTAGTCCTATGTTTAATTTTTTGAGGAAACAAGAAGAGCATTTAAAGATTTCAAATGTCCAGCCCTTCACCCCTAAAGAGTCTGTTTTGGTTAATCTGAGTGAGACCTGGGCAACAGCATTTTAACACTGTGTGTGTGTGTGTGTTAATTGCTTAGTAACACTCTCTAGTTAATTCTAAATTGGAAGAGCAGAGGCCTAATGCCATCGTTTCCTTTCTCTACTTTTAGGCAACAACTTTATATAACTAAAAAACAAGAAAACAAAACTTGTTATTTGTTTTTCTGGTGATGGCTCAATATCCTGATTTTCCTCTTACCTTTCTGATCTTTTCAATCTCACTTAATGGGGCTTTATCCTCGTTCTCCATCTCTCTCTTTCTCTCTTTTTTTTTTTTTGATGTGGACCATTTTTAGTCTTTATTGAGTTTGTTACAGTATTGTTTCTGCTTTATGTTTTGGTTTTTGGCCCTGGAGGCATTTGGGATCTTAGTGCCCTGACCAGGGATCAAACCCGCACCCTTTGCATTGAAAGGCGAAGTCTTAACCACTGGACTGCCCAGGAAGCCCCTCCTCATCTCTTCTCTAGCTACATTCTCTTCCTCAAGTGATCTCCATCACCCACATACTGTAACTACCCTCCATAGCTTGACAATGTCCACGTGTTTTTTCCTCCAGCTCTGAAATTGCCCCTGAAATCCAAACTAGTATACCACATTATCTTTTCTGAGTTTCAGTTTGGATGTCTTATAAGAATGGTACACTGAATCTGTTCCAAATTGAATTGAATGATTCCAGCCCCACACACCATCAAACCAACCGGTGCTTCCCTCAGTCCACCATGGAGCAAGCATAGGACTGATGTTTTCTCTTTTTGGCCTCTCCACATACAATTCAGAGGCAAGTGTGTATATTCTACACCCCCCAAATACATCCAAAGTCTGTCCACTCCACTCCACTTGGACTACTTCAAACACAGTGCAAACCACTGCTTTCTCTTCCCTGGGAGACTTCAGCGACCTCTCTCCTTCCACTCTTTGTCACTTCCCATTTCTTCTTCTGCCCATGATCCATCTCTACATATGAACCAGAGTGAGTTTCTAAAAATGTAAATCATTTGTTTAAACCCACCAATGAATTCCCATCCTTTTGCAAGCAAAACTGCAAGGGCTGTCATATCAAAGTACCAAAACCTAGATGCTTTAAAACTACAGAAATATATTGTCCCACAGTTCTAGGGGCCAGAAGTCTGAAATCATGTTGTCAGCAGGGCCATGTTTTCTCTGGTGGCTTCAGGGGAGCATCCTTCCTTGTCTCTTCTAGCTTCTGGTGTTTGTTGGAAACCCTTGATCTTCCTTAGCTTACTGATGCTTCACTACAGTCACACAGCCATCTTCTCCCTGTTTGTGTCTTTACATTTTCCTCCCTCTGTGTATGTATGTTTCTGTGTCTTAAATTCTCCTTTTTGTAATAAGAACACTGGTCATATTAGATTAGGACCCATCTTAATGACTTCACCATTTATCTCTATAATAACTCGATTTTGAAATAAGGTGGCATTATAAGCTACTGGGGGTTAGGACTTCAATATATCTTATTTGGAAGAGACACAATTCAACCAAGAATAAAACCCCAAACTCCCTACACTGACCAATCAAACTTTATGTAATATATATGCCCCCTGCTTTCATCTCTGATCACATCTCCTACCACTTGCCCATCTCACTCTGTTCTAGGCATTTCTGCTTGACCACTTTGCTCTTAGCATTTAAATTCAAATGTCATGGTCACAGAGAAACCAACTCTGGTCAGGTACACTATTAACTCACTCCTCTTCCTGTACAACTACAGTTACTGTCTGGTTCATTACTACTTCATTTTTCTCATAGCATTTGTCATACTCTGAAGTCATCTGGTGTTTATATTGTCTCTCCACGGCGGCAGATACTACAATTCATCCTCTTTCATCACTAAGAATCTACGTCTAGTCTGCCATGCATCCAGCCCCAGGGCATGGATCATGATTGGGTCAGACCAGTCATGGCAATTGTGCTTTCCTTTGCAGCGATTGGGGCTTCCCTGAGCAGCTCAGCGGTAAAGAATCCACCTGCCAATGCAGGAGACTCAGAGACACAGGTTCAATCCCTGCGTCAGGAAGATCCCCTGGAAAAGGAAATGGCAACCCACTCCCATATTCTTGCCTAGGAAATTCCATGGACAAAGGCACCTGGTGGGCTACAGTCCAAGGGGTTGCAAAGAGTCGGACATGACTTAGTGACTAAACAACAACAACAGCGACAGCATTGCAGAGATTACTGTCGGAGTGGGAACGTGGCCAGGTTCTGGTCAATGGGATACAAGGGGAAGTCCTTGGGGTTTCTGGAAAGACTCTCCTCCTGATTGAAGAAGCAGAGAAAAAACAAGCTCTTCTCTCTTTCCCTCTTGACTCCTGAATTTCAGTATGATTTCTAGAGTTCCACCAGCCATCTTGTGTGCATAATTGATCTTCCAGAGGAGAACAGAAGCCCACAGTGTTGAGCATGATGGAAGTGGGAAGAGCTTGAGTTTTTGATGATACAGGACTACTGTACCGACTGTCAAGTTATTACTGCCTGATTGAGCACCATAAATGTCCTTATGTTTTAAGCCATTAATCTTTAAGGTTTTTGTTTCTTGCCTTGAAAGTGTCGCAGAGTCGGACACGACTGAAGCGACTTAGCTTGTAGTACTTTTTTCTAGATTTCATATGTGTATGTGTATATATATATATATATATATATATGCATTAATATAAGATATTTGCTTTTCTCTTTGTGACTTTTTTCATTCTGTATGACAAACTCTAGGTCCATCCAGGAATAGAGATGCAGACATAGAAAACAGAATGTGGACACAGTGGGGGAAGAGGAGGGTGGGATGAACTGGGAGAATAGCGTTGACATATATACACTTCCATATGTAAAATAGGTAGCTAGTGGAAAGTTGCTATATAACACAGGGAACCTAGCCTGGTGTTCAGTGACAACCTAGAGGGCTAGAATGGAGGCTGAGAGGGAGTATCAAGAGGGAGGGGATATATGTATACATATAGTTGATTCACTTTGCTGTACAGCAGAAACTAATACAACTTTGTAAAGCAATTATACTCCAATGAATTTTTTTTAAAAGGGGGGTTAAAATGTGAATAATAGTAGTATGTATGCTATCATATAGTAAGATTATCTTCTTAGAAAATCCAAGGACTGATGTTTTTAAAAAGTCACCAGTTAAGAAAACAAAACAAAGCTTAACCATCCAAGTATACACAAAGCAAAGAAATATTTAAGATGAAAAAAATTTACATATGCTGGAACAAATGTTAAAGAAACAGTAGTTGCTTAGGATTCCCAGGTGGCTCAAGTGGTAAAGAATCCACCTGCCAATGCAGGAGACCCCGGTTCAATTCCTGAGACAGGAAATTCCCCTGGAGAAGGGATGGTCTGCCCACTCCAGTATTCTTGGGCTTCTCTGATGGCTCAGACAGTAACAAATCTATCTGCAATGCGGGAGATCTGGTTTTGATCCCTGGGTTGAGAAGATACCCTGGAGATGGGCATTGGCAACCCACTCCAGTATTCTTGCCTGGAGAATCCCCATAGACAGAGGAGCCTGGTGGGCTACAGTCCATGGGGTTGCAAAGAGTTGGACACAACTGAGCAACTGAACACATGTCATTAAGTGGTTATTTGGATTTAAAAAATTACTGTAAGTAAAGCACTTTGTACCTGGCACAGAGCATCTTTCAATAAACATTTGTTATTATTTCTTGATAAAAGATAGTAAAGCCAGGACTCATATCTGCTATTTGTTTACATGGTCAACCTCAGGGAAATCACCTGTCAACTCAGAACTTCAGTTTCCGTACTTACAAAATAGAGAACAGTATCTACCTTATAGGATTACTGTGTATCTCTCTAAAAGTGATAATCCATATAGAATATATAAAAGTGATAATCCTTATAGAGAATAGTATCTACCTTATAGGATTGCTGTGTATCTCTCTAAAAGTGATAATCAATATAGAATATAGTGTTTAATGAGTAAACACTCATTAAATAGTTGCTATTATTATTAATAGATATGTTTGAATAAATACTATTATATTCATGAGCATGGTAAAGACTAGTATTCTCATAGATAATTGTAAATCATGCCTAGCAGACTATGCTGGTATGTTGAGATTTTACACACACACATACCTATCTATATCCATGTAGGCATGATGTCAAATATTGTTGGTTTTTGGTGAGTGTCTTAATAAGTACATAGTATACGCATGCGTGCGTGCTGAGTCAGTTAAGTCATGTCCAACTCTTTGTAACCCCATGGACTATAGCTTGCCAGGTTCCTCTGTCCATGGGATTTCCCAGACAAGAATACTAGAGTGGGTTGCCCTGCTCTCCTCCAAGGGATCTTCTTGACCCAGGGATCAAACCTGTATCTCTATGTCTCCTGCACTGGCAGGCAGGTTCTTTACCACTAATGCCACCTGGGAAGTCCACACAGTATATATGTGTATCTTATTATACATCCACCTAGAAATTTTCTACTTTCAAAATGTAGCTATAGCAGACTGACAATGAATCTGAAACCATTTATTTGTTTGGAAAAGTAGTTAGGAAGAAGAAATGCAGTGTTCAGGTCAGGACTTCTGGTTGCCAACCTCAAAAACTTCTCTAGCTAATTAAAGCAGAAAAGAATTTATTGGCAGGATCTTTGTGGGTGTGGTGATGAGGGAGGCAGTTCACAGAATCACCAGGAAAGCTGGAGATTCAGGCTCGTAAAACAGTGACAAACACGGATGCAGCCTAAAAGACCAGACTGCTCAGAATGCCATCCTGGATGAACCTTGTGTCTGCAGAACACCCTTTGTCACATGCTGGGCTCTGTTGCCCTTGACATTGGCTGCTGTATCCTCTGGGACCTCCAGTGCACCCATAGGGAATAACCTTTGAATGTCTGCAGGTCTTAACCATGCCTCCTGAATGGCACATCTGGTAAGCCTGGGCACACCTGACTCTCCAGCTGTTCAGAAGAGGGAACAGGTTCTGATGGGAGAAGGCAGCCTTGGGATTTCCCATCCTTCAGGGGTAATTGTATGATGGGAGATTCCTGTAAATATCCACTAGAGCTAACAAGAGAGCAGCAAGCTGAAAACAGAACCAGAAAAAAAAGGGTCAGGAGGGTTCCCTGAAGAATTTCCCATCCAGCTTATAGACAGCTCCTTCTCCAAAACTCTTCCCATCCTGAGTGCATATGAAATAACAGCAGGACTGTTTTCATCCCCTTTGGCATAGATAGAAATGTAAAGAGAGTCCTCCTTTCTCAGGAATGTTAATGGTGGCTGGTAAAGTAACCACACGTGGCACAGTGACCTTTCTGAAAAGCATGGTGATGTGATGAAAAGAGTCATGCTGCCAGATACCTACTGATAGGCTCAGAAACAGGTCCTCTGGAGCCCAAGGGGTGGAGGCAAATCTCCCTTTTGAAAGGGGCAGCAGATGGTATTCTTTGCCATCCCTGACAGAATAACTGCTGGAGGAAGCAGTAGGGCTCCATCTGGGAGAGAGCCTGTCTTCTGTGGCCAAGCAATCAATGTGTTTGCAATTTTTACACTTTCTGTGGTGCTCTTGCTTGTAAGAGGCTGGAAAATTACAACCAGGAAGAACCACACCTTTTCATGTTACTTCAGAGCAGATAGAGTCACTCTGAGAACCCAAAGGCAAAAGATAGCAGGGTGGAGTGGTGAACACATGTTGAGGAAAAAACCCACAAATTATTAGGAAAAGTGAAAAGGTGGATGGGCGTCAAGCTCTGATATTTGAAATGTTGGTGGCCAAAGGGTTTATCCACCCTCTCGATCTGACCCACAAAATTGAGCCAGAAAATGTGTTCATGACTCTTTCCATGACTCTTACTCAGCTACAAGTCATTTCCCCTTTCAGATTATTTCCATTTTTAAGGTCCAATTTCCATTTGCTTTTTGATCTTCTGCTTTTAAGACATTTCGGCCAATATCATCATTGGCCAAGCGCCAGATTTCCTTTCAAGGCTTTGAACTTGTCATTTGTCCTTTATCCTTGAAAGTAGATTCTGTTTTGTGACTGGCTGGTCCCAGGTAGACTAGGTTTTCCTGGTAAAGCAAAAGCAAAGTGTGGAGATCAAACTGAAAAATATAAGACACCTCTTATAAACTTCAGTGACTGGAGTAAAGGTTCTGTGGGAAAGTAATAATGTGATTGCCTATTTATGAATGAATAATAAATGATGTGATCTAGTTGAACATAGCAGTTTCAGCATCAACAATTATATGGAGGTCCCGCAAGAAATTTCTTCTGAAGTTCAATGACATATTTATATTCTCAGTTTAATTCTTTATTGGTGTTCATTTCTAAAAAAAAAAAAAGCAAAACATTCTGGAGCTGGGTTCATCTGACATAAAAAAATTTATAAATGGATCTTTGTGTTTCCCACAAAAAAAAATTGCTGATGACTTTCTGTCTTAATTTGCAGCTTTTAAGGGCAAGAATTATGAAATATTTCCCTTTGTATTCCCACAGCTCATAACAGTATTATCCAGCTAGCAGGCATTTAGCCCACACACATAGTTACCTTTGTCATTTCTCTACTAGTCGTGGTGCTGTGGGTTGGCTTTACCTGTTATTCTCACCCTCAGAGAACTCCAGGAGTCAAGGACTCCCACTTTGTCATTGTGTCTAAATCAGATCTAGAGGTTTATTCTAAATGACGCTGAAGAAGTCGCTGATTTAAGTCCTATTGTGAATTTAATCGTGGATCTGCTGCTAAAAATCATTTACTGGATAAACAACTCAGAAAAGGAGAACTCTCACCATCCACCCGCAGCGTGTTCAAACAGGGCAGCCTTTTGCACTTGCTACCACAGCATCTCCTGAGAAGGAGTTCGGATTCCCATGTTTCTCCTCTCTTACTGAGAATTTCAACTTCATCCTGGTCAGCTGCTGAATCGTTAAGCAGAATGCTACTCTGTATTTCTGGGTCTTTCTTGCGGACACCACCTCTTAGGGCAGCCGCATGCTTTCCAAAGAATTAAATCCCGAATATTATGTAGCCCCTTATTAAATATTTCCAAAACACCAAAAAAAAAAAAAAAAAAAGAAGAAGAAGAAGAAGAAGAAGAAGTGGTGTGGGGGGGAGGTGTGGACTTCCTTGCCCTTGTTAGTCCTATGCGGTTCCCATCGTGAGATGCTCTGTGGAAGGGAGCCGAGCGGTGGGCAGAGGCGGCGAGTCCCCGATACCGGGCGCCTCACATTTCCCTGGCATTCCCATTTGCTAGTGCGCTGCTGCGGCCGCACGCCTGATTGATATATGACTGCAATGGCTCTTTTCCATTTGACATTCTCTCTCTCTCTCCCTCTCTCTCTCTCCCTCTCTCTCTCTCTCCCTGTGTCGCTTAAACAACAGTCCTAACTTTTGTGTGTTGCAAATATAAAAGGCAAGCCATGTGACAGAGGGACAGAAGAACAAAAGCAATTGGAAGTAGCACGACCTCTTTCTAGCTCTCAGAAAAGTCTGGGGAGAAAGGAGCCCTGCGTTTCCCCAAAGGTAAGCAGGAAAACAGCGCTGACGGCTTGCCTAGGAAATTACTTCTTTCCAAAATGAGCGTTTCATCCTCCTCTCAGACAAAGAGACAACCTTTAAATACCACTTAAATTTGCATTAATTGAATTTGCATTAATCTGTAGCGCGCTAGCGTTGTGTTTTGTAAATGAACGGGTCTTTGAAGTCGGTGACAGAGCAGGGGAGCCTCGAAGAGAGGCTGGAAAATCTCCTTTGGTTGGATTGAAAGGGATTGGATTTTCAGACTCTGCGTAGTTAGATGGAACTTTGTAATGATTCTTCTATTTGTCCCTGTGAAAGGAGACTCGGAAGCAGCTACTCGCCGACATGGATTCCTGAAGCCCCGGTTATCTTCCCCGCCGCCCTCATCCCTCTTACAATGGGTCACTGTGAACGCGGGCAAGCCTGCGAGTTTAAAAGCGCACTGTTTACTTTTATTACTACTTATGTATGCTGCTGATCTCCTGCCAGGGCTCTGCCGGAGTGCTTAGAATGACTTCAAACAATAGGCAACATTTATTTCTACCTTTCTGTGTCACGCTTTGCAGGAATCCTGTTCCTTTGCACCTTTCTCCCAACTTGCAAGATCTTCACTTCCATAGATGCGTTCAGGAGCACCAGGGAGAGAGGAGGATGGGTTTACTATAGGATTTGCATTCCGCAAAAAGTCTGGGGACATGCATGTTGTTTGCCTTGGCCTTATTGCAAAGGGTTATTTTTAGTAATCAGCTTGTCTCTACAGCTCCACTGATGCTACCTTGCCCAAGAAGTAACCGGGAAAGGATGCTCCCACCAGCCCAGGGACCAGGACATGTAGGGATGACTCCTACAAACACCTGAGGAATATTCAGAGGGTTCTTTCAAGCTCCTGAATACAAGTTCTCTCTTTAAATGAACAATTGGGCTGTAGGAGGCCTGAGCATAACTCTTTCTTGGGGGACGGGAAGTTTGACTGTGTACAGAATGTTAATGACTCTGACGCCCTGTAACTGGGGCTCATTGTCAGGGAGGAGCTGAGATAAACCTGCTTGAAAAAAGGTAGCCTCGCTTCTCTGCTGAGATTCAGGCGCAGGAAAGGAAGCTCTTTGGCAAGAGGGGAGTCCCTCATTCTATGCTTGGAAACTGTCATGAATAGCAGATCCGACTGCTATGAAGCATGTCTCTTTTCATTTATACCAGTGTATTTTAATTACAAGGAGCTGACGTTGGCAAACTGCTTCAACACCTAAATTAAATGCCAGGTGCGTTTGCAAACGTAGAGATGCCTAAAATGCAGAGTTGGCTATAGGTGTCTACCAAATACCTACCATAGGGACTGCCGGATGCTTCTCAGTTGTGTGTTTAGATCAAATGCAAATATCTGCCTATTTTCTTCTCATCCGTCTGGCTTCTGAAAGTAAACTTTAGCATCTGAGTGGCCAATTTTTGTCGTGGAACAGGAACGTGCTTTCTGGGGAAACTCGTGTGATTTTCTCTAATAGCTAAGCGAACAAGCATTGTTGAATGAAAATCTGGCTTTTGAATGAGCTAATTTACAGCTTTGAGAGAGTCATTATTTATTCGAGAAAGTCTGAGAAGATACCATGGATTCTATTGCTATACAATTTTAAACTACTGTTGTTAACAAAGCATTTAGCCAAATCAAAACAATTTTCTTAAACTATTATTCAGACCATGATATGTGAGTGTCTGAGCACAAAATGCAATGTTTTGCATCGTTTACTTTAGCGTACATTGGGTTCAGGTAGAAGGAGAGCTGGCTGAAGCCTTCTAGATGACCACGTACCATCAGCTGACAACCACAGATGGAAACACGTCTGTGGAGTTTAAATCTTAATTCGAGTTCCAATGACACTGTCAAGGGGCAAATCAATCATTTTTCAATACATTTAACAATTTCCAACTCATTTATTTTCCTCGGCCCTTGAAAAATGTGGTGAGTTTCTTGGAATTATAGCCACCAGTGGTGGCCGGCAATTTTTACTGTATTTTGAGAACTTACAATTCAAGGCCTATTTTTCTTATTGGTTAATTATTCATGCCATCATTCTTTTAATGTTATGCCAGTCTTAATGGATGCAAAGGTGAATGATGCACTGTTTCATGCCCTAATTCTCAGTCTCTATGCTATTTCCATTTAGATTTTGGAACTGACATGGACTTGGCCAGTGGGCAAACTTGTCAATGAGTTCCTTGTTAGAAAGAACCATTTCACATATCTGCTGGTACCCAGATTTACTAGAAATGATGGTCGCATATCAGTCGATATTCTTTCCATTTGTGATAACAGGGTTCCCCTTAGGCCTTTATCATCAGATCCCGGGGACATGTCACTCACAGCTAGCACAACCCAGATCTTTCCCTCCTGGCTAGGAGAAGCCTGGCAAAAGGGCAGTTTATCCTCTCTCTGCTCTCTTGAGCCTCTCTTGAGCCCCCTTTGGAAAGGACCACGTGCTGTCTGTATCGGGGATGGCTATGAGTCACCTACTCAGTGGCTTACATCAGGGCTGCTTGATGAATCATTGAATTAGAAACACACCCGGAGGAAGATGTAGCCAGTATCTCCCCCCACTTAGTTGTCCCACCCCCAGGATCGAAACCAATGACCTCTGGGCCTGGCCTAAATTCCAGAGGCCCCTGGGAAGAAGTTGCTAGAAGTCCTTGCCCAAACCCAGGTCTCCATCAGAGCCACTAAAAATGTTGCTTTCAAATAATCTGATCTTTTGTTTCTGACACCAGTAGGTTACTGGCGGTGAGGGGGGGACCCTGAAGGCAGCATCACCAATGTCCTTGATTTGGTCCTTATCAGCAGATAATCCCCTATGGTTGGACTAAGATGCCTCTGACTCCCTGGGGTGGGGGGGAGGGGGGCTGACTCACCCTAGCCAGCCCTCAACTTCTTGGCCAGCGGCCTTCAAGCTCCTCCTCACCTCTTCCCATGACAGTCAACTAAGGCAACTTTGTCCAGGCCCCCTGGCTGAGCCAGTGGGAGCAGGAGGGATGGGGCGGCAGGTGGCAGGACAGAGAGAGGAGGGAAGCTGGGCCATGGGAGGGTGGGTGAGCCCCAAGGCCCAGATTGTTGCAGCCTGCCCTGGCTGTGATCAGCTGTCATTTCCTCTTCGTGTACGACACTGTGGAACATATTAAAATTTCTCTGGGATGGTATGTTTGGAATTCCTCTGATGCCCCACCTCACCAACTTACCCGGACAATAAAAGCAAGGTTGTAAGCCTTTGAACAGCTGGCAGGCTATATATTTCCCCTCTTTCTTTCGCATAATCTAATTCAGAAAAGAATCCAGCTAGACTGGCAGTGCCATGTCTGGGTACTAGTTTCCTGCAAGTCCTTCCTCCACCACCTCCTCCCGCCCTGCCTGGAATCTTCCTGGGTGGCATGTAGCTTTTCTTCGCTTTTGCTCTCCACCACTCCCACCCCGCCCCCTATTTCCCTCGCCTGAGCTCCTTCCATTGTGAGCTAGCTCTTTGCTCAGTCTGTTTTGCAGACAGCCTGGGTCCTGTCCCATCCGAGGCCAACAGCCTATGAGGTCTCCCCATATCCATAGTATTCCCAGGATGTCATTCTTGGCAGCAGCTCTGCCGGGCTGATGGGGTCGGGGGTCTTCTTGGAGCACCCCAAGCCTGAGCCCATTCGCAGAGAGGAGCAGCCTCATGGCTCAGGCTGCCCTTTAGGCTTCTGAGAGAAGGGCTGGAGTGACCCGGGCTGGCAAGGACCGGCATACCATCACAGTGATCCGCACATCTCCAGCAAAGGGCCAGGGGTGGGAGTGCTATGGGAACGCCTGAATGCACTTCAGCCTACATTAAGAGAAATGTGGTTATTCTCTGTTTCAGGGAGAGAGACAAGTGACTTGAAACAAAGCTCCCTGGATCCTTGGGCCTGGACCCGCCCCCTTGCTCTGTCCTTCCCACATCTTTCCCTTCCCAAGGAAAAAGGACAGACAGGACTTTTAATTTGGCTAGTGTGGGGCTGAATGTCTTTAGGAAACCCTTTTTGTGAAAGAGAGAGGGGAGAAATGGTTCCTGGGTTGAGTCGAACTAAAAATGCATGGCGCTGGGGAGGTGGGGAGGACTTCTCTTTTTCTCTCTTTAAACAGCAGAACAACAGATCAGTTTATGAGTTGCAAATGGAATGACTGGACTTCTCAATTAGACATTCCCATTTAAGAGCCTGTGTAACCCCCTAGGTGCAGCATCCTTAAAAGATGCTACTAATGTCCTCTGGACCAAAAGGTATTAAGGAGCACTCTACAATGCAGCTTCCTATTCCTTTTCTTTTCCTGGGGGCTTTGGTAGTCTTTTCCGAATTAGCTAAAGTTCATTAAAAGACCCAAAAGGAAAAATTGAACACAGCTGAATTAAAATGAGTCTTTTTTTCCCCTGCTAGCTTGACAAGAAGGAAAAAAAAAAAGAAGGAAAAGAAAAGAAAGAAGAAAGAACCAACTCCCCTCTGTTGCCACTTCTTGGGTTTTAATATGAATTATTCCATACAAGTCCCTAGGCTAGAGAATCTATTTAAAGACGCCTGGCAGCATGAAGAGAGAGGGTAAAAATACAACCACTCTTTTGTCCATCAAAGGTTTTCTTTGGGAGGACATTAAGAGCCTTCCTATTTTCCTGTCTGCCCCTACCAGTGGCAACATTCCAGCTGGTAATACCCACTCCTCACCCTTCAGATCAGCAACCATAAACTTCTACTTTGGCATCCAGGAAAAAAACAAAGGGTGGGGAATCCTGCCGAAAGCCCAATGCATATGCAGATGGGTGGGAGTAGCTGGTACTTCAGCAAGTGCTGGCTTGGCCACGCAGGTTGCATATGGCAAATTCACACACCCACACACTGGAGTTTTTAAGGAAGCTTGTCCCATAGCATGCTTTCTGATGCAAGCTGCTCTCACATCTGCAAAGCTTTTCTCTTGTGTGTCTGGCAATAATTTGTTTGGTACCATCCATCCTTCCTGTCTTCCTCATCAGAAGGTCTCAGAGTCTGATGGGTGAGACTATACTGCTGAGAATCACGCCTCCCCCCTTACCAGAGCCATTTTCAGTCATCAGAATGTAACTCCCTGGATGGGGGTTCACAGTCTGGGACAACTACTTTCTTGTTAGAAAGACTGCTGATTCAGAAATGCAAAGAATGGGTAGCTTTAGGAGGCAATATATCCCTCATGCTTAGAATCAGGAATTCATCCAATTAGAGTGCATTTCGCCCTCATGTCCAAATCTGTACATGAACATGGTCTATAGCTTTAAACTCAGTTCTTGAAGATTTCCAGTAGATATGTTTTTCTTTTTTCTACAAAAGCTAAGAATCTTTTCATACCATGTTCTCTCTTCCAAAGCCTGGCTCAGTCCCAACTTTTTCTTTTAAGCTGTGATCCAACCGATTGCCATATCCTTTAAAAATGAAAGGGCAACAGGTTAATACATTCAAGAAAGTTGATGAGTTGTCAGAAAATGCTCAGGGCTGACCCTTCTGTGGTGTCACCCACAAACAATAGCCCTAAAGATGGAGTCTCCTCCCATCCTTTCATCAATAGGGAATAAAGATAGGAAAAGAGTAGGCCACGGGAGATATAAAAAAAAAAAAAAGGAGGAGAAAGGATTATTTTTGATGCTCAAAATCTGCTCCTGGAGATTTTCAAATAGCATAATTTAGAAAGGGAAGCTTCCCTTAATTTCACCTATTCCAAGCCAGGAAGAGGGACTTGAACTCTGAAGTTGCCTTCTTTACTTGTCATTAGAAAAAGAAGTCAACTCTTCAGGTGAAAAAAAAAATTCCCCTTGCTTAAATCTAAGTAAAATGATATAGGCACACACATTCCTAATATGGATGTGACGAGTCGAAGAAATCCAATTCTTAATCAAGGTCAATTTTTCTTTAAAGCTCAAGGCAGTATTTAAGGGCTTGATGCATTTCTGTGACTTCTTCCCAGTTACGGGAAATGACTTCTTTTCAGAATTAGAATTTTTCTTTTGAAGTTTGAAATCTAAAGGCAGCTGAATAGAAGTATCACATGGGGGCTGGCAATCAAGAGACATAACCAAAGTGTGTGTGGCTTAAGCAAAGCAAAATACAAACAGAAAACCAAAAGGCCAATAAGTTCAGAGCAATTAACAATAGAGGGAAACATATTTTTAATATTTATTTGGCTGCACAAGAGTCTTAGTTGTGGCATGCAGGATCTTTAGTTGCAGCATGTGGAATCTAGTTCCTTGACCAGGGATCGAACCCTGGCCCCCTGCATTGGGAGCACAGAGTCTTAGTCACTGGACCATCAGGGAAGTCCTGGGAAACACATTTTTATTATGTGATTGGCTTTTGTTTTGTTTTGTTTTGTTTTCACTTTGAAAAAATTTGTATTGAAGTATAGTTGATTTACAATATTGTGTTAGTTTCAGGTGTACAGCAAAGTGAATTAGTTATATATGTGTTTGTGGTGGGGGCAGGCTTCCCTGGTGGCTCAGATGGTAAAGAATCTGCTGGCAATGCAGGAGACCCAGGTTTGATCCCTGGGTTAAAAAGATCCCCTGGAGAAGGAAATGGCTACCCATTCCAGTATTCTTGCCTGGAGAATCCCATGGAAGTGGAGCCTGGTGGGCTACAGTCCATGGGGTCGCAAAGATTTGACTCGACTGAGCTACTACACTTTCACTTTCACGTGTGTGTGTGTGTGTGTGTGTATCCATCCATTCTTTCTCAGATTCTTTTCTCATATAGTTTGTTACAGAATACTGAGTAGAGTTCCCTGGGCTTTAACCTTGCCCCCTTGACATGAATCTTTGTCTGCAAGTGTTGCTTCCTGATTGCCACAGGAGGGGGATTCAGTATTCAAGTCCTATCACTAGGCAGAGAAGGCAAATTGGATGGGGAATGGAAATACTGAGTTGCTCTATTGTTTATGCCCAATTTCTAACTAAAGGCTCTACAGCTGTTAGGTGAGATCACTACCCACCATTCCAGAACGCTGTTGTGGGTGAGGAGATGCAAATGCAGCTTTGGAAATGCTTTGCTGGACACTTTGAAGAAACATCAACATACTCATTTGGCTCCAAGGTGAACAGGAGCTTGTACCCTGAGCTAACATTGGTTATCCCTCTTCTCCTGAGCCCATAGCACAGCCAGTGGTCCAGTGGCAGAGCAAGTGTCAAATTACATCAGCACATGGGGTCCCCAGAACACCTGGGAACCTTTTCTTTTCTATAGGGCGAGTGCACATTCATGTTTTGACAAGACAGAGTGCCCTGTGCTGGGTATCTCAGAACTCCCTTGCTTTCCTTCCAAAGAGTCTTCCACAAGGTGAGTGGTGGAGTGTGTCTCAGTCCTCATGTGAAAGCCCCTTCCTGGGAGAGAGTGGGTGAAATGAAGGAAACCATCCCCTTCTAGAATTTTGCTATCTGAAATCACTGAAAGGGCAGTGATATATTTGAAACATAAAAATCATGCTTCCTCCATCTCTCCTGTTACTTCTTTTGTGGCTTCCTCTCTCCCTATTATTGATGAAAGGATGGAAGCGGGCTCCATGTTTAAGGCGATTGTTGATTTTTAGCACTGCAAAAAGGCCACCCCTATACCTTTTCTGACAACTAATCACCATATTGGTCACAGCTTTTAGTGGAGTGGATTTACAGAAATAATCCAAACCTCCAGAGGAGAAGCCTTCAACCGTATCCTGCTTCTTGACACATGGGTAATCAGACTTGGTCATTTCCAATTTATGCAAGGTTTGTCCTCTAAAAGTCAGTTATGTCAACTGTTAAGAACTCAGAATGAGTCTTTGTATAGAAACTATAGAAGCCTACAGAAGCCCAGAGTAGGATCCAAAACCCATACCCAATGGACAGCTCTTTTAGTCCCAACTCCCAGCCTAGAAGGGCTTCCCTAATGGCTCAGATAGTAAAAGAATCTGCCTGAAGTCCAGGAGACCTGAGTTTGATCTGTGGGTGGGGAAGATCCCCTGGAGAAGGGAATGGCTACCCACTCCAGTATTCTTGCCTGGAGAATCCCATGGACAGAGGAGCCTGGCAGACTACAGTCCATGAGGTCGCAAAGAGCTGGACACAACGCAGTGACTAACACTAACTAACGGCCAACCTAGAGCTTCAGGAACCCTAGCACAACGTTTCCATAGATGCTTTACTGAGCAGAGTGCCTTGCTCTTGACCACATTTGCAGAGAAGAAAGTTTTTCTAACCTATCTTCCTCTTCTATCCTGAACCAGAGCATCACAAATGGCCCCACTAGGGCGTGAAGATCTGTGGCTCAATCCATTAGGAATACGGGTCATTCACAGGAAAGGTGCAAGAAGGTTGAATTCAGCCTGTATCATCATCAACATGGTCAACTGAAAGAAGTTTAATTTTACCATGATTGACTACTATAAGTCTTTCTCTTCTCATTTGGTGAAGACTGGAAAGAAACACTTCAAATTTTAGGACAGCTTTAAGAGAAATAAGAACTGGTTAAATATCTTCATTAACTGCTTCCTATTATTAACAACATGTTATTAATTTATAAATCATAGTACATTCAAACACCAAGTCAACTGATTATTAAGGACTATTTTTATTTCTGGGCACCAATATGGCCTCATCAAGGGTCAAATTCTTATAGTTTGACCTTCAAATTTTGGCTTAGGCACCACATTAGAACTTGTTTGGAGTTTTCTGTGATCATTAACTTCGTGAGTAAGAAAAGAACTTTTTCTGTAGTATTTCTTTGGGGACCATGTAGCCCCAAAGCAGATGTGTACTCTGAGAAGCTTGGGTAGAGTTAGAGAATGTTAGAAACAGATAGAACCATAGAAATACCTAGACCAATCTGTTCTGTTTGTGGATGAGAAAACTGAGTCCCAGAGAAGGCAACTGACTTGCTCAAGATCACACAGCCAGTGACAGAAAAGTAGGTAGGGCTCAGAGTTTTCAGCTCCTCAATATAGCCTTCCTTCTGCCAGAGCAGACAGCAGTAGAATGCCCTTTGGGTTTCAGAAGGTTGTAGAATAGTTACCTAATATTTCTGATAAATGAATGTAAGACACCGGGTTGCAGGACACAGGCTAGAAATAGGCTTGGGGAGGAAGAGATGGAAACTGTAGATAGGTGGGAGTTTGGATCACAGTGAGTGGTTCCTCTGGATTTCCTGAAAAATCAGGATTTGAAGTTTCAGTCAGGTTCTAGGCCCAGTCCTACCACACCAGTCCTGCCCCAGACAGTAAAACTATTCCATCCAAGGACACACGCACACAGGTGGCGCCACTTGACAGTTGGTCAGAAATTACTTCTATTCCCAGTCCTTCTTTTTCACACCCCTCTTTATCCCAGCCTTTGATTTATTGCTTCCTTCTTGGGCTCTATTTCTTGTTCCCTTTTGCTTGTTCCATCTCTTTTCTTCCTCACCATCACCCCTGAGTTTGGCCATGTCTGCCTGGAGAAGGAAATGGCAACCCACTCCAGTATTCTTGCTTGGGAAATCCCATGGACAGAGGAGCGTGGCAGGATGCGGTTCAGGGGTTACAAAGAGTTGGACATGACTGAGCGACTGAGCACGCCTTGTAATGCAGGCTGGGAGAAAAGAGGCTCTCCGAGACTAGAGAGCTGTTGTTTAATCCTAAGGATGTCGTCTTTCTCCTAAGATGACTCTGTGGGGGCAGGCATTGCCGCCCATGCTCTGCCACCTCTAAGTGTAGAACAGACACCATGCTTGAGATGCCAGGGGCAGGAGCTGCTCCCTCCCCACTGACTTTGGGGCTGCACCTCCTTGGAGATACCTGGGGCGGGCAGGCTGGAGGACTGCCTTTGGTGAGCCCAGGCTTGACCTTTTCGTTGCTACTGATGTGCTGTCAGATAGGAATAATATAAAAAACCATTCACTGAGCACATGGGATGCTTTATAAAATCCAGCATGCTGTTTACAGTTTATAAATTAAGCGCTTTGGGAAGAGCATCTGACTTATTCTCCAAGGCATCTCGTTGACTAGATCCAATTGGAATTCTTTGAGTTCCTGGGAAGGGGCTACTTAGCACTTCACACTCTCTGATGAGAGTTTGAGTTTTTGTTTTTCTAATTCCAGTGTGAAGTGTTATCTAGTGGCAAGCTTTCTTCTACTTTTAAATCTCTAATTTTGTGTGTGTGCAATTCCTTTGAGAGAGGCTCTATGTTCAGCCATCTTTACCTTACTCATGCCTGAGATGATTGTTTTAAATGACAGTAAACATCGAACAATTCTGTCTGGCACACTGACGTCATTCCAAAGTCATTAGATTTCATCTGCTTAACTTGATCTTCTTAGGAATGATGCAATGGATGTTACATATGAATTAGATGTTAAGCGAGTTCATCGGCATGTCCGAAAAGATTACCCAGAAAGACAACAGGCCAAGACTCTTTGCTTGTGGATGCAGTGAGCTGTAAGAAGGAACTAGAATAGGACCTATTTTTCTTCCTGACCCTTAAGTGTCATCTGCTAGAGCAAAAGGAGACTCATAGTAGCTGTTCAGTGTGAAAATGTGTTAAATATGTATTTGTAGAAAGAAGCTGCAAGAGGTAAAACCTGCATGTATTATACTGAAAAACAGTCCGGGTGGGGGGGGGGGGAAATATGGATGCTGAGTACCGCCCTCCCTTGTCTGGCAAGTAGGGCAAGAATAAGGCCACTCGGCACATGCCACTTGTCTTAGCCGATTGCTGGAATAACTTGTGTGAAACCAGCACTTTATCCTTTGCCAGGGAGAAGGTCAGCCCAAGAGTGAGTTGATCTGTGGATACAACACCATCTCTCACCCAGGAGGCTGGGCCCGCTGTAAGCTCTGCTATATTATTTCGCTGAGGGTGACAGGTGGGGAAATCTGGGCACCAGTTGTTCTTTTCCACTGGTATCATTTGGAGGGTAGCTCCAAAGTCGGGCACGCCAGCCTACGTGCCTCTCCTGCCGGCAGAGGCTCCACATTGGAGCTATTAGAATGTGGGCTCTGTATATCGGCCAAGTTCATGTCTCAGAGACTGTATCTGGAGCATGGAGCAGCCCAGGTCTACTGAGTTCAATGAGACAGTCGCTTTCTCACTCAATCCATCACTGGCTGGGCTGAGGTTCTAAGTCTTCATTGGCAGCATTTGATTTTTATGCTACATGGCTTTAATAAAATTAAAGCAAGTTAGAATTCATTTAATTTTGAGAAAAATGACAGAAGCTCCTACAAGACAGACATAGATACCCCTAGGCTGCCATCAAAGGGGGATCTCATCTCAAGTGATGTAAATCTCCTTTATTCCTGATTTTCTTCTTTGCGAGTGCTTCCCAGGGCACTCTGCACACCCTCACCTGGGCACATCCAGACCAACACAATGTTAAGGCAACTTGACTTAATTAGAATCACTCTTTTTTTGAGCATTCTGCTTACTTCTTCTTCAACACAGCAGTGTTGGTTCATTCAATTTGAACACAAGGCAAAAATCCCAGTGTTCTGTTGCAAGGATTAGGCTTTCACGCTCCAAGGATTCTGTGAGTTCTGTGGCGTATTTACACTGTTGCTTGCATTCTCATGTCAGAGTTTAATATAACAACTGAACAAAAAGTATCATGCTTTATGAGTGTGTTGAAATGAAAACATTTATTTCTTATTAATGGTGAAGCAATATTTCTTCTGTCATTCTTTTATACTTTATCTTTATTACTACTTCTCGGCTCAGCTTATTATCTTTAAAGAGAAAATCAGATAACAGAGTTACATTTTGTATGACATTAACTAGCTCTTTATCAGTATAAACTTCATAACATTTGCTTACAAAATTATTTTATTCACCTTTTGGGGAAAAAAATTTTAACTGTGCTTGCAATTCAGAATGTTACTACTAGGTGGCAGTAGTGCACAAGAACAAACTGGTCCACGGGGAAGACTATTTGAGACTAGCATGTTTTCCCATACTTCTAAGGAACAAAAGTTTAATATTATTAAAACACTCAAAGTGGCACAAACATCAAACATCCATTAACTTCATTACTATTTCTAAGCCAAGCTTTGATTTGAAAAGAGAAAGTATTATTTTTTTTAATGAAATTTTGGATAGGTGATACATTTGCAAGTTCAGACATCTACAAATTAAAAAAAGATATATAGCAAAAAGTCTTTTTCCCAGGCCTATCCTCCAACTCCCACACGTAACTAACTATATAGTTTCTTGAGTATCCTTTCAGAGCTTCTCTATGTAAATACAAATTAACATAAATATATTTTCTTATCCCTCTTTGTTTTAACACAAATCAGTAGAGTTTCTGCATTCTTCTTTAGAGAGGTACGTAGTACTTGATTGTATGAATGTTGTATAATATATTTAACCAGCCCCCTACTAATGGGAATTTTGTGCTGTTTCCAGTTTTGTGCTATGACAACCAATGCTGTAGTGAATAACCATATGCTTGTGTGATCTCACATGTAGGAGAGTTCTCCAAAGTGAAATTGCTGATCTAAATTATATACATTTTTAGCTTAATAAATATTGCCAAATTGGCTTATATAGAATTTGTACCAATTTTTACTGTACTGTCTCCAAAATAGGCTTGTTTTCTCATAGCCTTGCCAACAGAGTACATAATTAGACTTTGGGATTTTTATAAATCTGACTGGTTGAACAAAGTATCTCAAAGTACTTTAATATTCATTTCTCTTATATAAGTGAGGGTGCCCATCTTCTATATTGAAAGGCCCGTTATATTTCCTTTTCTGTGGAATAAATGTAAATGCAAACACATTACCATACATACACACACGTTTATAGGATTTTGTTGTCGATGTCGTCACTTGTTTTTACCATCATGCTATGCATGCTTTTCTTTCATTTGCTTTGCTCATTTAACCATACCTCCTGGCCATGGCTCTGAAAAGAAGTTGGCAGTGGAAAGGGAAGGTCAGGACTGGAATGTCTGCTTTTCCCCTTCATCCCCTTGCCATTGATTCCTGGGGGAAATATCTGTAGACCAGAGTGGTGAAAGGAGAAGTCCAATAAATTCTCTTTCTGAGACTAATTAAGGCTTCAAAGAGACAGATAACCACTTGGGAAAATATAGTCATATTGAATGAAACTCAGGAAATGATCAGTAATACCTCAGCTTCTTGACATGGAACTGAAGAAAGCTCTGGCTCTTTGAGCTGAAGTCTTGCTGACTTTCATTGTAACATGCAGAGGAAAACCTAGAATATGCAACTGAAAAGAAAGCAAAAATGCTCTTCTGCATCTTTTGCTGATTTGGAGCTTTAGGTTCAGGTTTGATCAATTTTAGTGAGATGTTACCATTAGCATGCACGTAAAGGAAAGTGCTGCAAAGTTGCATGCAAATATGGTGTCTTGACCTTTAGGATTATTCTCTACATATGAAGATGGGGGTAAATGAATCCATAAGTATCTAAAATGTTGGCATTTTTGATCAAGAGAGGGCTGCAGATGCCATTTTTTCCCAACTCCTCTACAGATGTGGAAACCGGGGCTGAAACAGTTCAAATGATCCTGTAAATGACCCCCAACTAATGAATGACGATGCTAGAATCCAGGTGGGTCCCCTCATTACTGTTCCCTGCCCTTTCTGCAATTTATAGGGCTTCCCTGAAACACACATGCTCAAGTTTTGCCATTGCCAGGGATGCTCCACTCTGAAACAGCCCTGTGTCATATACCCTTTTCCACCTGGGATTCCCCTGTCCCACACTTGCAAAACAGCTAAACTGAGGTTAAGGGGGTCTGGGGCCACTCTTTTAGAGCAAGAGTAATCAACTTATATGGACTAGAACTTCATCTTATCAATACCTTTCCATGTTTATTCAGACTGTTTGTGAGTAGGAAGCTTTAAAAAAAGTTGTACTATGAAGCAAAATATTCAAACTTTTATCTGAAATACCTTTGAAAGCTTCTCTGAAGCTTTAATTATTGTGTTATTTTTGTTTTTGATGTAATGTCAAGTCCTCCAATTTTCCTAAATGGTTGAAAATATTTCTGATGCTCTCTGTCTTCTGGTGTGATAATGCTGACCATGCCTTGGAGGTGGGGTTACTGAGGTGATTTGAGCAGACTATGGACCTGAGTCTTTTGTCCAAGAGGTATATGCTTTAAAAAATGAGGCAAATTTCAGGTATGGCATGATCCCACTTTAATGACAAGTCTCTGCTCCAACAACCACTTACTTTTTCAAATTATACCATGTGCTTGGGCTACAAAGGCTCTTCAGAAATGTGTGAGTCTGTTGGCAACTATACATGTGGTGTTGCCTTAACCACGCTGGAGAGCAGTTAGCATAATGTGTATTTCCGATGCAGCTTATAATTGATGCTGGGTGGCACAGAGCTTCACACAAAAACAGGATGAGCCCAGAGTGCAGAAGTGGAAAACTAGGTGGATGGGTGGGTTAGGCTTGGACATGGAAAATGTGCTTCCTTCCCCTGGGACATGCCCTGTGTTCGTTACTGCTGACCTGCCTCCTCTCTAGCTCTGGAAGCTGACATGGACATCGAAGCTTACTGAGATACTAAATAGACCCTCTTGCTCCCACCAGCCAGGAGTAAGAATGAGACCACCCAATTGAGTTATGCTATGGCAAGAACCACATGGTTAATCTTGACTATGGGTTCAAACTATCCTTGTTCCTTGAAACATGGACTCCAGCGATCAGAGTCAACATGTGCTTTCATTAAACCATTGTGTCCACCTCCAAATGATTTTAAATGTATACCATAAGCTATGGGGGAAGTGATGAGATATGGCTGACAGCTTATGAGAATGACACTCTAGAAACCAATATTCTCAACTCATAAATGACATGGAAAAAATTCTGCTTAATACCTCCAGGGTTCCATTAGTTTTTCTGGGTAAACGTTTCTGGGGAAAATAATTTCTGTTTTCATTCCAGTTATGCAGCAGATACAGTGATGATGGACCGCGAGTGCAAAGAGTAAGACGAAACTCCAGCATACAAAGGACAATGACAAGCAGAAAGCTCCAACCAGATCCTGCCCTTTCTTTGAAAGGAACTGGAGCCTAGGAGGTGAAGGCATTTCCAATTTTTAGTCCTCTGCCTCCCTCTGCTGTTCTTCTTGAGAAGTTTTCCCTTACAACAATGAGAAATCATGTACTAGCTGCATCCTTTTCTATGCTCTCCCTGCTGGCACTAATGGGAGATACAGACAGCAAAACAGAGAGCTCATTCATGATGGACTCGGATCCTCGACGCTGCATGAGACACCACTATGTTGATTCTATCAGTCACCCGCTGTACAAGTGTAGCTCCAAGGTAAGACCAAGATCTCTGTGAGAATATCCTTACTCCCAGAAACAGGAGAGAAGGCTTATTCTTATAACAAGAGATGGGGTACTATATGGCTGACCCACAGGGATTGCCACAGAATCATGCTTTTAGGGTTTCCCACCATGCTTTCAACTGTTGTCAATAAAGCTGCCTAACTGACCATGTACATACCCAGCTACCTTCACTCTATTCAGACTGCTCAAAGTCAATAAGAAAGACTAGAAGCTTCCACAATAAAGTTGATGCTAGGCGCAAGGTGGGAGGGGTATGTTTTATCCTTGGCTGTGAAATTGATGAGCAGTGGTATCCTTGTTCAAGAAAGAAAAGCGGTGTCTACGTGTTATCATAACTCCTTCTATCTCCACCAGCAATGAAGAGGAAGGGAATACAAGCAATATGATTGTGCATTGGAACATACTTCCTGGTCCATGCCTTTCTCTTACTGCTGTGTTTATGTTAAAATGAATTCCAAAGAAAACTGGCCTTTTGATAAGTTATTATTTTACCTTGATTATACAAGTCATTCTTGTTTGGTGCAGGTTATATGTTTTTTTTTCACAGGCAAAAGTGATGTCACAGTGTTGAGATGGAGCATATGAAGTAATGCCATGCTTAAACGTCACCAAGAGTGGCCAGCCACATGGGCCACCCAGAAGGGAGGCACACAGTAGGGAAAAACAGACTCAGAAGGAGACTTCTCATGACTGTCACTGCCCCCAGTCACATGAATGAAATTTTCCCACGTTTGGTAAATAAGAATTTGTTTAGCTCAACCTCAGAGATTTTCATTTCCAACCCTGAGACTAAAGCCACTTAAATATTCTCATATGGCATGCATTTTTTTAAATTACCAGTATAATTAAGAAGTTTTGGTAATATCAACCATTAAAATTGAGACCACATAAGTTAATGGCTCTCCTCTCCATTTAAAAACATTAGGACTTCTGCCTCCTGTTAAAATTTCCATAGCGTCTCTGAGTATAGCTCAGTGATGATGGCTTGTTTTAGTTTAGGGAGATCAGAATTTGTATTAACTGACTTTAACCAAAACTTCTTATTTGTACTTGTTGAGCTAAAAAAAAAAAAAACAGTAAATATATAAACTTGAAAATTTGCAAGCCTGCAATTCCTTCTTCCTAGAAGGCAATGGCAACCCACTCCAATACTCTTGCCTGGAAAATCCCATGGATGGAGGAGCCTGGTGGGCTGCAGTCCATGGGGTCACTAAGAGTCGGACATGATTGAAGCGTCTTAGCAGCAGCAGCAGCAGCAGCAATTCCTTCTTAGGAAAGATTATAAAACAAATTGAGAAAAAAAGATGGACATGTTCTCACAGCTGTGATTGCTGGGAAGCTGTAGGCCTGAGGTGAGATGGACTAAAGCAATTACTCATTTCTCCTCCACTCCCCCTACAGAGAGCACTAGTACTTTATGTTTCTTATTCCATGGATGATTTCTCCCTCTACTGAGTTGTCCTCTATAATCATGATTCTTTTTAAAAAAGAAAAAAAAAATCAGGGACTTCCTTGATGGTCCAGTGGTTAAGACTCTGCACTCCAACTGCAAGGGGCTAGGTTCGATCCCTGGTGGGGGCACTAAAAGATCCCATGTGCTACAAGATGAGGCCAAAAATAAGTTAAAAAGAAATGAAATAAAATTATTTCAAAGAAAGTGTTCACTTGATGATAGGAAGGAACAGGAAAATTGAAGTGTTTCTAAAAACTAAGGAACAATGTGAGATTTGATGAAATGATGGTGGAGCGGCTTAGCAATTATCACATTAGTTAAGGAAAGGTCAAAGGAGAGATAGCCTTAACGCAAACCCAACAAACTCATGGTGCTT
Source organism: Okapia johnstoni (assembly GCA_024291935.2). Taxonomy (NCBI): domain Eukaryota; kingdom Metazoa; phylum Chordata; class Mammalia; order Artiodactyla; family Giraffidae; genus Okapia; species Okapia johnstoni. The sequence continues at coordinate 35,144,778 of CM044305.1, read as the reverse complement.
GAGCATGAGTCCTAGAAACAGACTTTAGTCCAACTTTGTTCACCTCTGTTTCTTCCAGAATACCATGATAAATAGTGCAAAATTGTGATTGTAGACAAGTGTTTGTAATTTCATGGGAACAATCTGTTTTCAAACATCCCAAACTATCCCTAATATAGCAATATTTTTATGTAAATGGTGCTTGCAATTATAAACCTTGCTTCCTTGGCCATAAAATATGCCTGGCAGAATCTCAACTACCCAGACCTTCTCTGGATTAAATTTTCTCTATGTATCCAGGAATAAAAATTGCTTTTCATTTTGAGATGTTCTTAATTCTCACAGACTCAGGCTAGTTTATCTGGTGTCTGATCTTTGGAAGACAGATAAAAGGGAGCTTTTTGACGCATACTCAGGGAAGAAAGAGCATTTGCTTAAAATTTTAAAATGTGTCAGGCACCTCATACTCTATGATCTTATCATTGCTCACAAACCTGTGATGGAAGGCTTTATCATCCCCATTTTACTGGTAAGGAAAGCTGAAACCTGAAAGAAGTATTAAGTAGATTGGTCAATGTCAGTTAGCTCAGGATTGGCAATGTCTGCCTTGGAGTGTTCAACTATCAATTCATCTTTCATTCAATTCATTCGTCTTTCACCTGGCTCTTCCTATTTTGGAGGGATACAAATAGAACGTAAGAGCCACTATTTATTTTTTATTATTTAAAAAAATTATTGAAGTATAGCTGATTTACATTGCTGTGTTAATTTCTTCTGTACAGAAAAATGACTCTGTTTTACATACATATTGATATATATATGTGTGTGTGTGTGTGTGTGTGTGTGTATATATATATTATATATATATATATATATTTGTTCACATTCTTTTCCATTATGGTTTGTCACAGGATATTGACTATAGTTCCCTGTGCTATACAGTAGGACTTGTTGTTTATCCATTCTATATATAATAGTTTGCCTCTGCTAATGCCAAACTCCCATTCTTTCTCTTCCCACCCCTTCTGCCCCTTGGCAATCACAAATCTGTTCTCTATGTCTGAGTCTGTTTCTATTTTGTAGATATGCTGATTGATACCGTATTTTAGATTTCACATATAAATGATATCATATGGTATTTGTCTTTCTCTTTATGATTTACTTCATTTAGTATGGTAATCTCTAGATCCATCCATGTTGCTGCAAATGGGAGCTGGTATTTAGAAGTCTAGGGTCAACTTCTGGTCTGCTGAAAATAATGATTTACACTCAACAATATCTGTAGAAAAATAAAAATAGTAGGGAAAGCTTTTCTGGGAGCCTTCCATGAGACTGTTTTTCCTCACTCTGAACTTGCAGCTGGCCAGCCCCCGGGGGCCTGTCACCTATCTCCTAGCAATTTTGGGAAGGGCTGATAGAGTCAAGCAGAAAGGACCAGCCACCATGGTCCACGAAGGAGGTCAGTGTGGCCACAGGTTATGATGTGTCTGCAGACTTTCAGTAACACCATCTAGGATTTGGTGCAAAAGATTCAGGGAGTGGCAGCTTCATTGACAATCTTCCCTGGAATTTTTAGTAAAGGTGGTAGAGCAAAGAAGTAAGGGGTCAGAGGTTAGTGGAAATGAGTTATCTGGGGAATCTTCAAGGGAACTGAGGCATCCCAGGTTTTGAAGTGAGAGAAACCTAATTTTAAATTCCAGCTCCCCAGTTCATAAAATTCCAGCTTCACACCCACTAAGGGTGACTTAGGGGCAAGTGAAAGCATTCTTTGGTACCTCAATCTCTTCCTATGTGAAGCTAAGTCTTCCAAAAGGTATGGGTCTGGGTATTGGTGGTAATATTTGTAACGCATCCAGCTTAGTATCTGGCATCTAATAGACATTAATAAATGATAGTGTGATCTTGATGAAGTTTTAAAATGGACAGGTGTTTAGACTCACTTTTCTATTTCAGTCACCACTGAAACCTCAATAAGTATTGGGATCTCCTACAGCCTTAAAGGATTAGGATAATGAAGCTCACTGCAGTTCTTGTTAAACATAGAGACCTGGTGAGGATGGGGAAGCACACAGAAGAGCAAAGTAAAAGTAAGCCACTGTGATGGGTGCTGAAAGGGAGGATCAAAGTCAAAAGGGAACAGATCGAGCCATCTGACCTCCCTTCTCAGGTGAGCCGAGGAAGGAGGGCTTGGAAGGGTGTGTTCTGCATTCGGGCCAGGGAGAGGTGTTTACGAATCAAGGCTGGGAAAGGGAGTCCACAGGACAGCGCTGTGAAGTCTGAGCTGGGTGAGGAACAGGAGATGGCAGCACCAAATCACGAGTGGGGAAGAAGGGCATATGGTTGTGTGAACTCTGAAGGGCCACAGGAGCAAGCAGGCAGCGGCCAAAGGAGAAGAAGGAGGAGGATTCAGGGGACAAAGCCTGGGGAAATTCCCTAAGGAGAGGGGACCTGTGATGCCCAGGCTGAGCCTCAAGGTTGAGAAGGGGCGATTAGGATCCCCAGGCCATTTCCTGGTGCTGCCCATGAAGCTCACCACGTGGTAGGAGAAATGAGGGGAATCGGGGATATTGAGTTTATAACACAAGTGACTACTGGACGGATATGACTTGATTTTTTTTTTTAAAGGAACAAATTTATACTGTGGTGGGTAGTTGAAGCACAAAAGTTAAAAGAAAACACAGGCTACATTTTTGCCCTCATCATGCTTACAAGTAAAGCGGGGAGAGGGGAAAGGGAAGCATTCAGTGTGCATACGTCTCTTCATGTCAGTTTGAGTTGTAACTGGAGTGAAGGGACCAGGTTCTAGCTGGAATCCACCAAGTTTCCACCCGCCCTATGAGAGCTCACCCCACCACCCACAACTACTTCCTCCCCCTGGGTGCCATTTTGTGGGTGTCCTAAGCCTGGCACGGACCCTTTGGAGGTTGACCTGGGTCTCTGGAGATGAGCTGAACAGTCATTTATCAATGATGCTGATGAGGTGAGGAAGGGGAGAAGAAGAGGTGAGTCACGCTCCTGAGGAGAAAGCAGGGTGCTTCAAGGGGTGCCATGGAATAAGGGATGTTCACTGCTGAGAAAATGCAAAAAATGTTTCTCACTCAATTGAGCTAAAATAGCCAAAACCCTATTCTGATAGTGAAGGATGGGACAGGTGGGTCTTTATTCTGATAGTGATGGAGACCATGACCTGCAACCAGGAATTCGTGGGGTCTCCACATGACAGGAAAAGAAAGTGGCTTTGGAGAGGGTGAGTCTTTCAGCAGGGGTGATGAAAAACAACTGTGTTTGGGTTTTCTCCCACTCAGAAGACGCTTGTGTATTGCAGCAAAAGACATAACTATCTAAGAACTGTGGTAGGTCACCAGAGAGAGTGGGAGCCTGAGGTATCTGGCTGCAATCCTTGGGCTGGACCCAGAAATCACAGCTGGCCACAACCCTCACAATGTAGCCTGAACTTGTTCATGACCAACTAGCATCTTATGCTGGAAACTCGAGAGCTTGAAAGGCTGACTTTTATGCCCTAACAGTATAGCACCACAATTAGGAGAGAGAGCTCAGGAATCGTGGGGTCTTGGTTCAGAATCTTGGCCCTCCATTGTACAACTGTGTGACTTCAGGCAGATAACTTATCCTCTGCCTTTGAATTTCTTAATTTGTAAAGTGGGGAAAGTTTACCTTTTGAAATGGTTGTTAAGTATTAAGTTGCCTGTGAAGGGCTTGGCACAGTGCCTGGAGCCTAGTAAATGCTCAATACATGTTATATATCATCATCATTATTATTCTTTTATTACTACCTATGGACCTTCTGTTACTCTTAGCCTCAGCACATGGAAATTAGATTAGAACATGAAAAAGTCTATCCTTGAGCAAATACTCTGAACCCAGCAGCTCTGTTTGTGTTAAAAGGAGCTAGATTTCACATCCAGCCAGAGCCAAGCAATTCCAAGGCTGGGGAGATACAATGAGGCTGCTGGAGAAGTTGCCTAGCTTCCTATCATCAAGCCACAAGATAGCAAAAATTGAACCTGATCAAAAGCAAATACTATATATCTGTCACACACACACACACACACACACACACACACACACACACACACACACATTCCCCGCCCCCCCTCCCCCGCAAGCTGTGAAAAGTTTGTATGAGCAATAACCACCTATTGAACCCACTCTTGTAGGGGTGCAGCTCCATGTGGGTTCTTTGTCCAAAAGTGTTCATTTCTTGATTTGATAATGGAGCAGTGTGTATGGTCTCCATTAAGAGTAGTTAAGTGCACTGCAAAATGTAGAGGAATTAATAAAATATAGTCCGGTCACCCATGTATGAGGAATGTGCTTGAGCATAAGCTGGGGGCCAATGTATTTTGGCAGGTAAACTGATGCTTGAAGGTGTTAAAGGTCTATTGAACTGAAGGATGGATTGGTGACTAGTTAGAGGGTGTGTGGTATCATCCAATGAATTCCTGGGAGATTGTGGGAGTCCTTGAATCACTGGGGAATGGAGCTGGGTGAGCTACTTGACAGTGGAGGTGATATTATTTAGGACTGCCATCATTCTTAGAAGATTCAGCTCTGCTTAAGTTTGGAGATAATGATGATGGGTCCCAAGAAGCCCATACATAAGAAAAAGGTCAGACTCGTGTGGTTATATGGTTAGGACTCCATATCGTAGGCAGGTCAAAGTAGGTAAGAGTAAGGGGTGAGTTGGCTCATGCCTCAGGAAAGCATCTTAATATAGGAGGCATGATATTACAGTGCCTTAGACTAGGGGTTTAGTTTTAGACAGACCTGGATTTGATTTCAGCTCTGCCTTTTACCAGATAGGTAAGTCTGGGGAATTTATTTAAACTCTCTAAAGCCTCAGTTTCCTCGTCTGTAATAATGGTACAGATAATAATAGTACCTTTCACAGAAGATTGTTATAAGATTTAAATGAAATAACATGTTGTAAGCACTCGATAAATGTTAGCTGCCATCATTGGTGGTGTGTACATGCTCAGTGGTGTCCAATTCCTTGAGACCCCATGGGTTCTTCTGTCCATGGGATTTTCCAGTCAAGAAAACTGGAGCAAATTTCCATTTCCTTCTCCAGGGGAATCTTCCTGATCCAGGCAGGGATGGAACCAGCCTCTCATACATCTCCATGTCTCATTTGGATATGAGACACCATATATCTTTGCCTTTCTGAATGAAGTCTGCTGGCACAGCTTAGCTCTATCCATCCAGACTGAAACTGGATCTCGAAAGACTCTATTTGTGGAGGTGATCCTTTGAAGAACTCTTCATCTGCTTTATAGATGATCCACATTAGAGATGAGCAATTTTAACATTACTCCAAAGTGAGATATGAAGGAACTATTCCCATGTACTATCAAGGGTGAGAAGAGACTGGGAAGACCTTGAATTCTTTCTCTCATTAGATGGATGGAGCGGGCACCAATAACTGGCATATATGATATGGACCTGTGGCATAATCTCTCAAAAACCAATTTCAGATCATGTCTGCTTTCCCTGTCAATGTGAAGAGCAGGCAGGGTAGAATTGAAGCTTTAATACAATCAAAATGACTTACAGATGCCGTTTTTTCCCTGCCTCTGTGACCTTTCAGAGAAAATAAATCAGTAGGTCTAGTCCAACATATCCTTCACCAAGCCCTGCTAGTCTCATATTCTCTTGTTGGTTGCTAAGAGATTATTGAATTCACCCCAGCATCTTTTCAGATATTGATGTTAATGAGCTCTAATTACCAGAAGTAGTCTTTTCCTTTTGGAAAGATGGGCAGGCCATTTCCTTCTTTCAATTCTTGGACATTAAATTCTGTCCTATAGGATTATATTAGACATAATAGCTGGTGAGTTTTCAATAATAATGTTGGCTTAACACTCAACATTCAGAAAATTAAGATCATGGCATCTGGTCCCATCACTTCATGGGAAATGGATGGGGAAACAGTGGAAACAGTGTCAGACTTTATTTTGAGGGGCTCCAAAATCACTGCAGATGGTGATTGCAGCCATGAAATTAAAAGATGCTTACTCCTTGGAAGGAAAGTTATGACCAACCTAGATAGCATATTAAAAAGCAGAGACATTACTTTGCTAACAAAGGTCCATCTAGTCAAGGCTATGGTTTTTCCAGTAGTCGTGTATGGATGTGAGAGTTGGACGGTGAAGAAAGCTGAGCGCCGAAGAATTGATGCTTTTGAACTGTGGTGTTGGAGAAGACTCTTGAGAGTCCCTTGGACTGCAAGGAGATCCAACCAGTCCATCCTAAAGGAGATCAGTCCTGGGTGTTCATTGGAAGGACTCATGCTGAAGCTGAAACTCCAATACTGGGCCACCTCATGCGAAGAGTTGACTCATTGGAAAAGACCCTGATGCTGGGAAGGATTGGGGGCAGGAGGAGAAGGGGACGACAGAGGATGAGATGGTTGGATGGCATCACCGACTCAATGGACATGAGTTTGGGCAAACTCCGGGAGTTGGTGATGGACAGAGAGGCCTGGCATGCTGCGATTCATGGGGTCGCAAAGAGTCGGACACGACTGAGCGACTGAACTGAACTGAACAGAAAATACCATGAGATAAATGTCAAACAGTTTCATGCATATTTATGGATCATTTAATCTTTTATTGAAATAGTTCCACTTTTTATGTTCTTGTTGTGGGTTCTGGAAGTATAGGGCAACTTTTTTTCCCATCACTTAATATGAAATTCACCAAGCAAGACCCTCCCACATAAACATAGACCAATAATCTCAGGTTTCCACCACCTTCTGTGCCCCAATATATAATGTTCTATAGCTTAATGAATCAAGCTACCCACCCTACTCCCACTATGACTGCCACTCCCAGGATACCATTTGTGTATGGGACACATAAATGAGTCTCTGCTCCATCCTTTTAATCTGTATGCAAAATATAAGGTTTGTGCTTATATCTATTGTTTGCAGGAAAACTTTGGTAGCTTGCATCAGATTCTTAAAGGGTCTGTTTACTAAAGCCACATTAAAAGCCCCTATAAAGAACATAGGGCTTCCCAGGTAGCTCAAGTGGTAAAGAATCTGCCTGCAATGCAGGAGACCCAGGTTTGATCCCTGGGTAGGGAAGATCCCTTGGAGAAGGGCATGGCAACCCACTGTGGTATCCTTGCCTGGAGAATTCCATGGACAGAGGAGCCTGGTGGGCTACAGTCCATGGGGTCACAAAGAGTCAGACACAACTGAGTGACTAACAGTTTCACTATCATAAAGAACACACAGCCTCTGCTACTTAAACCTAAGCTTTATTATCACCCTAGCCTACCTTTGGAAATGGAGATGGTCAGAATGAATGTATCCTAATATTTGCCTTAAACAACTCTGAAAATGCAATTGCACGTAATCTTAGTCTCCTTCAGCATATATGCCCAGAAGTGTGATTCCAGGTCTCAAAACATCCCCTGTTTCTATTTCACTCTCTTGTTTCAAGTTGTAGTGCCAAGAATAGTTTTTCCTAAGCATCATTAGGTTATTCTCTTTTTCTTCTTCAGAAACCATATTCTTTTTTCTTTAGTAATTTCCTGTAGATATCAAATTTCTTTTCTTTTTCTGTAGTCATTCTTCATTTACCCCAGGTTGCAATTTGGAATGACGTTCTACATTTTGAGACTGATGGAACTGGCATGGAGCCAACAGTAAACTACCACCTGTCAGTAGAAATTTCTTTTATTCTTTGGTTTTTATTTGCACATCATGGTGGTGGACTGTGTCCAGTGGTACTAAACCCTCAGCACACTTCCAGAATCACCTAAAGAGCTTGGAAAACCATGAAAGTCTGGGCTCAACTCCAGAGGATATAAATTCACTTGGCCTGAAATGGGGCCTGAGTGTTGACATTTTAGAAGCAAATTTGCAGCAATGTAGAGATGGTTGGAGAGCATCACCGATTCAATGGACATGAACCTGGGCAAACCCTGGGAGATAGTGAGAGACAGGGAGGCCTGGTGTGCTGCAGTCCATGGAGTCTCACAGAGTCGGACATGACTTAGCAATTGAACAACAACCACAAGTGATGCTATAATACTTTATATTTTAATGTATAATGACAGCTACAGATTCTTTTTCACTTAGGTTGGGAAATTTCATTGAATAGCAGCTGAAAGGCCAGTTTCAATTGGGAAAATTCATTTATATCTGTGGTAAACTTTATTTTGATGAAAAGTTGCACTAGTATTTTACCACCAGATGAAAAAAAAATGAGGATCTTTTAAAAATTAATGTATTTAAAATGAAACAAAAAGCATGTATGTATCAGGCTTTGTTTTGAATAAATCTTTTCCCCCAGTCCTTAACGTAAGGAAATTGTTTTATAACTTTTAAAGCCATAACGATAAGAGTACTAAACTGTGGACTTAAAAGTAGGTGTATAAATATTTTTACACTGGTCTCTTCCAGCAGGAACTCATCCAGCCAGGAGTGTTAGGGCCTTTTAAAGGATGCTTTGGGACTTGGCTAAGATTTTGGCTTCCTCATGGGTAACTGGGCTTCCCAAGTGGCACTAGTGGTAAAGAACCCACCTGCCAATGCAGGAGACATAAGAGACGCAGGTTTGATCCCTGGGTCTGGAAGATATCCTGGAGGAGGGCATGGCAATCCACTCCAGGATTCTTGCCTGGAGAATCCCATGGACAGAGGAACCTGGCAGGCTATAGTCCATAGAGGTTCAAAGAGTCTGACATGATGGAAGTGACTTAGCATGCAGGCAAGTGGGGTAACCACTTCTTTTTTCTCCTCAGATGGTACTCTTGGCCCGGTGTGAGGGACACTGCAGCCAGGCGTCACGGTCTGAGCCCCTGGTCTCCTTCAGCACTGTCCTCAAGCAGCCCTTCCGCTCCTCCTGTCACTGCTGCCGGCCCCAGACGTCCAAGCTGAAGGCACTGCGGCTGCGCTGCTCAGGGGGCATGCGACTCACGGCCACTTACCGGTACATCCTCTCCTGTCACTGTGAGGAGTGCAGCTCCTGAGGCCTGCTGTTGAGTGGCTTCTGGATGGGACAGATCCTCCCCCTTCCTGAGGCAGTTCAACCAGCCAGGGAAGGACTGGCAAGGGAAGAATTAAGGGGAAAAAAAATATGTAGCAATTCCCACGGGATTCTGCATATTCTAGTAATAAAGAGTCTACATGCTTGTTGACAGAGATACTCTGGGAACTTGTTTTCCATTCCCATCTCCTTTCCCTGGTACAATTTCTTTTGGTTCCTTTTCAGATTCAGGCATTTCCCTCTTTGGTGCTGAATGTCATCTGGGCTTCCAACAATACAGCATTAGTGGGAAAAGTGGGCTCCCAGGCAAGAGTGGGTCAGGCTGTCACAGTTTTAGTATTGATGACAGAAGCATTTGCTTTGGAAAGCAGGAAAGCCCAATTCTTTCTGGGGCATCCTCTGGCTTTTTTTTTAAGTCTTGACATTGGGTCTAAGGTTGCCCTTGCTGCTAATTACTACCAATTTCAAATTCCGGGCACCAAGCTTGTGGATATGTTTAGCCAGGTTCATTCACAGCCAGCTAACTGATGTTAAAATCACTAACAAACAGATTCTCCTATGTGATGCTGGAACTCCTGATAGCCATCATTATCATTCAGAAGTGACTTTGGGAAAGTAAAAGTGGCATAAAGAATATGTCACCTTGAAGCTCTCTCAGATAAATTATGGTAACATGTAGTAAGAGAGCAGACTTTTAAAGACCTGCACAAATATGGATCCTGCACTGACTTTGAAAAAGGCATATATGTACTAGTGGCATGGAAAATGCTCCATACTCATGCATGCAAATTAGACAACCAAGTACAAATATCTTTGTGGGTGTGCTATAGCTTTAGCCATGTCGTGGGCATCATTCTCTCATATCCACTTGTCCATAGGAAGCTTGCTGCCAAAAATGGTGGCCTGGCTCACCTTCTTAATATTTGGTTCAAATAGATTTTGGTCCTTGAGGCTCAAAATTGGAGTTATTCCCATGTTTTGAAATAAAAAGAGAGTATCTTCAAAATCTTGATGGTGTAAGGATTGTTTTTTCCTACTCAACTACTAGGACACATTCCCTATAAATAGAGGGAGATTAGGTTTCAGAAGATACTGGGTGAGGGCATTTTTTTGGAAATCAATGTACTAGGGTAGTGGGGGCTTATGAAATGTCGCTTTTAGTCTCAGAATCTAGCTTATTGAATGGGCACAAAATCTGGTGCATCTCTTAGGCACTATTCTCAGAAGAAAATAAGTATCCATAAATGAAGTCTGAAGAACCAGAAGGAGAACAAATAGTTCACAGACAATGGTTTCTGTGCCATTCTGTGCCCATTGATCCAGGACCAATGGTACTTAGCATTGCAAGAATACTCATGGTGCTGGCATAGTGCTGTGTCCACTTTAAGCATCTCAACACTAACCCAGGCTGGCAACTCAGTTTCCAAGGCAACTGTGACACCTTGCTGTCTTGGTTCACCAGAGATGATGGTGCATACCACTGTTAGTATAGTTAATACATGAATTACGTTTCCTGTAGTGATGATGGTTTTGTATATTCTTTGGCATAACTTTCACATGTTTTTAAGAAAGCCAGCAGGGTTAAATTTATATTTGTGGCTTTGGAACAGAATGAGACTAATACTATTAAACCTTGACCTTGATCTTAACCTTGATGGTGACAGAGCCAGCCAGTCCACTAAATTGGAGGTTCTTCTCATTCTGAAGGCAAATATGAAGTGGTAATTTGGACCATTATAGAAGAGAAATTTTGTCATAAAAAAAGAATTAAATTTAACACCTAAAGTTAAATTGTTATAATTCATAACTGATAACGAAAGTATTAACTGCTGGTCACATTTATAGCTATTCTTTCATGTCACTAATCAAAAAGTGAAAATAGTGTTTCTAGTCTTAAAATATCTCTTCCTGGCTTGGAAAACAATTTGCTTTGAGAGTCATATGCCCTAAACTAAATTTTTATTTCCTTGCTACCAATGTGGGACTGGAGGGGGGCAGTTTTATGACTCATATTTTCCAAATTCTCTGAAAGCCATAGAAAGTGTTTCCTTCCAATTCTATTACGTGGTCTATTGTCAAAGTTTCCCCCATGGAAAAAAGTAGAATATGCTTGGAATGTTAGAGAACTGTGGCATTGGGAGGGCCATTAAAAAGCTTCCATCCTCCTCTCTCTGAGCAAATGGAGACCTGCAGAAACCCTGGAATTTGCCCAAAGTCATACACTTAGTCTTGGATTTCAGACTAGAACCCAGACTTCCTGTTCTCCACAACTGTGGGTTCTTCCCTTCCCATTGCCCCTGAAAGGAGTCCTGCTTTTCTCAGGATCTTGGATGTTGACTATGGTGAATGGGCTGGAAAAGAGCATAGCGAGACAGAGCAAAATTTAATGGGGCATATCAAGGCTGAGAAAGAGGAAAAAGAGTTATAGTTTTCCAAAAGACCTAAAAATAGCCCTGGGAATGGAGAGAATTTAGACATTATTGGATAGTAAGTTACTATGGAATTTGCATTATATCTTTAAAAAATTAAACATATTTAGCCATATGTTAATGTCTACCCCTAAGGATTGAGAGATAACTAAATGAAAACATTGATCAGTTAAAAACACTACGTTCTTGAAATGCCAAAGGAATGTCTTTCCCATTTGCTCTGAATGAATAAAGGGAAATTAAAATATGTTATAATCTTAGCAACTTACATCTTTAAAATGTGTTGTGATAATCCACAATGGTGGAGGGCAAGCCTCTTATAAGCTGATCTTCAGTTCAGTTCAGTCACGCAGTCGTGTCCTACTTTTTGCGATGCCATGGGCTGCAGCACGCCAGGCTTCCCTGTCCATCATCAACTCCCGGAGCTTACTCAAACTCATGTCCATTGAGTCGGTGATGCCATCCAGCCATCTCATCCTCTGTTGTCCCCTTCTCCTCCTGCCTTCAATCTTTCCCAGCATTGGGGTCTTTTCCAATGAGTCAGTTCTTCCCATCAGGTGGCCAAATTATTAGAGTTTCAGCTTCAGCATCAGTCCTTCCAATGAATATTCAGGGCTGATTTCCTTTAGTATAAGGATAAGGATTTCCTTTAGGATAGGATAAGGATTTCCTTTAGGGTAAGTTGATCTTACCCTCATAATTTATAAGCATTTAATAATAATGTGTAAATAGTGCAGTAGAAAATGGAGAGGTTTATGGACTGAAATGATTTTCTTGAGTTCTCAATTTCCCAGACCAATCACTTTAGTTTTCTTCATGAAACCACCTGAAATTTCCTCAGAAGCTTAGATTGAAGAACAGTTCAACTGGTTTGGGTCTTGAGGAAATAACATTGGTTTTCTTCTAAACTCAAGAGTTTGCTAATCCACTCAACCCATGGTTTTGTATTAGGTAGAATGTGGTGCCTACATGTTATGACTGGGGAACTGTTTGGGTCAGTTGATTTCTTTCTTGTGACCTTGGAGAAGTTAAGATACAGATTTACTTTTGGTTACTTTTTCAGGCCTCATTGAAACATACACACTTGAATAAGAGAGCTACACAAGATGAAACACCAAATGCATGGGTAGTTGGGAAGGCTTAGATCAGAAATGGAAGCCATGCCCTGCTAATGCTGATTCATGACCCCAAGACACAGCCACATCTGGGTAGATGGACAAGCCCATTCCCTTCAGGAGCTAGAATAATGGAGAGGCTTGGATCTGGGCAGAAAGGTTCTACCCAGGTTCTGCCATAGGTATATTGTTACATCCCAGAAAGACTGCCCATTGAAACAGGCTTAGTAACATCTGTTTTAATGTACAAACAAATACCCAGCCACCACTTGCTGAAGGACAACAGTTCATGAGAAAATGACATCGTCTGCCAACAAATCAAAGTTTTCCCTGAACTCTTCACTATATTTATGAAATATTTTGGTAGATTCTACCAGAAATCTATGAAAACATGGGTGAATTCTTTAACTCAGTTATGAATGTAATTCCAAATTTCTCACTGATTAAAGACATGCTGTACCCTCCAATGTTAATGCCATCTTCTCACATGGTAGACAGAACATTTAAAATTTGGTGACTAGGGTGGACATGGACATCCATGCACCAAGAAAGGATTTGTTGCCTCAGCTGTCAGTCTTCTCCAAGACCGCCTCAGCTGCAGAGTTGCCTTTCCCAAGGGTATGCTCTTCCAGGGGTGGCTTTCACATCCAGTGACTAACGTAGGTGGAGTCATAAGAGCCTGGCTATATTACTCTGATGAAAGACAACTCTAGCCAGAGCTGTCTAACTGGGTTGGCTGAGGCATGTCAGCTCCACTTCTCTTTCTGGCCAGGTGTGCTTCTCTCTTTGTGTTTTTGATGATCCCTAATAAATACCTTGCATCACACCTCTATCTTAGCCTCTGAGTCTTGGGAACCAAACCTGCAACAATAACTTTTACATATTTTATTGGCCTGGAAAAGGAAGCAAGTGCATCTAAGCCATCTTGTCTTCTGAAGTGGTCCATAATATTTAGGGTTCAAATCAATGTTTGTACTTCCTCTAAATGCACAGCTGCAACATATGTACCAATATCTAAATGCTGGAGATACTGAGGTGAAAAAATCATAGCTTTGATTTTCATACGTGTACAACCTAGGGAGGGTGAGAGATGACTATAATAAGTTCACTGGTGACACATAGAGATAATCCACAAGCAGATGTTCCTGTGTGCTTGGTTTTAAGGAGGCCATTTTTAAACCAAGGGGCTATGACTTTCAATAATAACATTATAATGGTACAGCACTTGCACAGATGGTATCTCATCCTTATGAGGTAAATTAATTACTACAAAAATCTCCTGGATAAGAGACCAGAGGTTCTTTGCAATTCTGTAACACCTTCTTTTTTTTTTTTTTTTCTTTTTGATTTTTTCCCAAAAAAACAAAAAAAAAAAAAAAAAAAAAAAAAAATAATAACAAAAAAAAAGAAACTTAAAAACAGAAGGCAATGACCACCAAACCATTTTGTGTTGGCATCTCTCAGTTCTCATTAGCAAACTACCACCCCAGAATGTAAAGAGCTTGTTGACACAAAGCATGAGGGGTTTGATTCAATAGAACTTTAGAGAATATGCTATTTGAGTATAAGCTTCTGCAGAAAATAAATATATTTCAAATTATATATGAAACCAAAGCTGAGCTTGTGAGTTTAAAATCCTGTCATATTTGGCTGTAATCTTTTGAGTAGCTTCAATATTTTCATGTTATGTATACATGTTAAACTGAATGTTTTATTTTAAAATTGTTGAGAGTTAGACATGGCTCTCTGAGTGCAGTTTGACTTGTGTGGCCTGTCATTGTCATCATCATTGTTACTGTCATCATTTTGAAAATTGATTAACAGAGCATAATGAAGCAGAAATTGAGCTTAGCACTTTCTCTGCTTTATCTCATTTAATCCTTCCAACAGACTGTGAGGTTAATATTACCCTCACTTTACAGATAGTACGAGTAAGTTCTTATGGTTTCTAATCATTCAGACTTTCTTTGGTATCCAAGAATTCTTCATATTCTTCAAGACAATCACTAAACCTAATATTGCCATCATCATCACAAAGTGTATTAAAGTAACTATCCATGCATATGTGCAGTGGAAAAAATTTTAAAGAGGTAAAGATCTTTCCTGGTGAGAGCTGACATCCTAAACCCTGTGTTTGGTTTTAAATAACTAAATTCTTAACAATGTGTCCTCTTCAATTTTGGTCGACACCAGCAGTGTTTTTCCCATAATCCTAGCGTCCAATTATTTCCTCTTCGCATTGGGACAGTCTCCTTCACCAGCCCTTATTAAATTCCACAACTTCATTTGCGATTCATGAGTTTTTAGGTAATTGTCATTGGAAGAATCTCTCAGAAACCATAATACTAACAGAATAATTGGTCTGATAAAGGTACATGGAAGGCACATCATCCCACTGTCTCACTCTATGGAACAGGGTTCCTCAACCCCCCATCCCTCCCCCCTACACCTCACACCCCTCCCTCTGGCCACACAGCAGGAGGTGAGCCATGGGCCAGGGAGTGAAGCTTCATTTGTATTTATACCTGCTCCCCATGGCTCTCATTGCTTGAGCTCCATCTCCTGTCATATCAACAGCGGCATTAGATTCTCATAGGAGCTCAAACCCTACAGTGAACTGTGCATGCGAGGGATCTAGGATGCATGCTCCTTATGAGACTCTTTCAGAAACCACCCTCCTACCACTCCCCCCAGCCGCCTGGTCCATGGAAAAATTGTCTTCCATGAAATCGGTCCCTGGTGCCAAAAGGTTGGGGACCACTGTTATAGAGGTTTCTGATCCTGTGTCTCCTGCTTTTAAACCAAGGCTCACGCCATTGGCCAATGCTAAATCCTTGATTCTTCTTGCATGGCAGTTTCCCATGATCCATGCAAATGAATTCTTCATTATTGTTGTTGAAACCAAGATTATAAGACTTTCTTTAACAGTTTGGACACTTTTATTCACTAACTCAGAGTGCTCGTTGTATGTTAAGATCATGAACTCTGAGGCCAGACTGCCTTACACCCCTGCTCTGCTGTTTAATAGCCATGTGACTTCTGGGCAAGCTATTCGGTCTTTCTGTGCCTTGGATTTCATATCTGTAAGGTGGGATGAGTCTATGAATAGACTTCATGGTTCTATCATGATGATTAAATAAGTTAATACATGATGTGTAGAAACCCAGAACAATACCTGGCACTGAGTAGCACTCATGAGTATTAGCAACCATTTGCATTATGCATTCGGAGTTAGAACAAGTTGCGACTTCTCAAATAGAGCTTTGCCTAAGCTGAATGGTATTCTTATCCATATGCTTCCCCAGAAAAATTTATACATTCCTAAGATTTTCTGTTATATTACTATACAATAAAAAGTTTTCACTTTTAAAGTTATAGTACTAAATTGGTAGAAATAAATCAAAGTTGGTTGCTATTTTGTAGCTTAATTTTTAGCTTGTGTATTCTGCTTTAAAATTACATTCACTCTAGAGGCAGAAGACACTTATTAGATCATTTCATTTGCCCTCCTCCATGCATGAATCAGGCTTAGATGAAAACAATGTGCAAGCTTTTTAATATTTTTCTGGGAAATTAATTTATTCTGAAGTAATGTACAGCCTTTTCTTCCTCCCATCATTCAGTTATTCTCAAAAGCCCTGTCTTCTCTCCCTCTGCTTCACACCCCACCCTTTAATAACAGCTTACAGCTGTGAGTTAATGAGCCTATTCTGAGATACATTCTGAGTAGTGGCCTGCTGGAAGAACTTTATGAAGGCACATTTTTGGTTGCATTTAAACTTAAAGACACCAGAGAGTCAGAGACTATATGTTCTACCACAAGGAAGGGAGGGTTATAGTAAATAGTACAAATTAATGCATTTAAATCATTTATGCCTTACATTAATTTCTACTTTACCAGATTAGTACAACTATTGATTAGCACAATTTATATAATCTGCCCCAAACAGGACAATTATTGATTAGCACAGCTTAATATACCTAAATCAATTATTTCTTACATTAAATTCTATTTTGCCAAAACAGTAGTCTTTTACCCTTAGCCAGAAGCCTTTGTTGCAAATCTTGGATTTGAACAAAGAGTAGAATATATTATTCAAATTGGAAGATTATAATTCTACATGATTGAAGCTGTAATGTGAGCCACATGAATCATTTTTAACTCCATAGTAGCACACTAAAATTTTTTTAAACAGGTAAAATTAATTTTAACAACATATTTTACTCAATCCAATCTATCCCAAATATTGTTTCAATATGTAATCAATAAGAAAAGTTATCACTAAGATTGTTCACATTCTTTTTGTCATATCAAGTCTTTGAAATCTGGTGCTTATTTTACATTCACAGTGCATTTCAATTCCAACCATATATTATTTTTGAAATATATGTACTGAAATCTTTTTGTAAAAAGGGGACAAACATAGTGGACAAGTCTAAGAACAAAAGCAAAGAGGTTAAGGGAACAAAAAAAGAGGTTGAACTGGTTTAGTAACAGTTCAAAAGCAACAGTAACACAAGCAACAGTTACTTGGACATTTTGGAGACTTTACTGTCCACATGGCCTTGCTCAACAATATCTAGGAGTCAGGAAATCCAAATGCTCTCCTGGCTCCACCACCAAACTGCTGTGTGATCCAGAGAGCATCACTTATGTTTTCTACTACTCAGTTTTGTAGACCAGATTATGAAGATCTCTTCCCATATCGTGGATATTTTACACACACACACACACACACACACACACACACACACACACACACACACACAGAGCCCTGCTCTAACACTTACCTATTCTTAAGATAAAGTTTCTGCTGTACTTTCACCACAAAGAAACCTTGTATTTTTACTTATGGAGTTTCTCGGGTTTCCTTTTCTTCTTTTCAAGAGTTGTACATGGGTGATATTTTATATAAGTGATTAAAAGTAGAAGTAAGCTCATTGCTTTGACCAATCTTGGAACAGAATAATTGCTGATAATGCATCATTCATTTTGAGAACTTTTTTTTAAAGGTTAAATATGTTATCAATATATTTTCACAAAAATGTATTATATTTTCATGATCTTTTCCTCGTAGCTCACTCTTCCTCTCTTCCCTTCTAACAAAGGCAGCAAGCAGCAGATGGATGGGTAGGGAGCGGGGTTTTTCAGTGGTGGGTGGGTGGGTCGGTCATCCCTTTGCTTTTGTGTATCGAGTCCCTGGCTATATGCCAGGGGTACTTGAACAAAAATACGAGCAGAGTGATACAGGCTTTTAGGCAGAGTGCTCATTCATAATTAAGTTGCTTAGTTGCAGGGCCATCAAAGGAAGACTTCAAATATCCTGACAGCAAAGCCACCTGTGCTAAAAGCAGAAGCAAGCTGGTGCAGGGGAAAGGTGCAGCAGATGGCAGACACTCAAGAAGCACCAAGCTGAGAGGCCATTTTGAAAGACAAAAGCGAGAACCCGGGCTGCGTGTCAGAGGAACCTGGCAAGCATTGTTAGATCCGAGACTCAAAATCTATTGCTGGGGCTTGTGCTAATGTACAAGAATCTCAAACCTTTCTTTGTTCACTGTGCTGCCTTAAACAGGAGAGTCTGATTTTAAAATAATAAGCTTGTGACATCATTCATGGGATATTTATGCTGCATCCAGTATTGGGCTAGACTAGATGAGTACAATGTCTAATTTAATCCTCTCAACAACTTGGTTGTTAGGTGCATTTTACAGACATGGAAACAAAAGCTTAGAGCGTTTGAGTGATTTGCCCTGAGTCTCATGACCAGTAAGGGGCAGAGGCAAACTAACCACAAATCTCTGTCTGCATGCGCGTGTGCTCAGTCACTTCAGTCATCTCCGACTCTTTGTTACCCTATGGACTGTAGCCCACCAGGCTCCCCTGTCCATGGGATTTTCCAGACAAGAATACTGGAGTGGGTTGCCATGCCCTCCTCCAGGGGATCTTCCCGACTCAGGGATCAAGTCTATGTCTCTTTCGATTCCTGCATTGTCAGGCAGGTTCTTTACCTCTAGCGCCACCTGGGAAGCCCTACATTTCTATCTACTAAGCTTAAAATTCTTTTTCTTTTTGCTGCATCCACTCTCTATCCCCACACCTGCCAAGGTTTGACCTTCAGAAGTCACATTCCCATTGGATGACTGTATCAGAGGGTCAATCTATTGTAAAATCCTCCTACCACTCAAGTCTTTTAAAGACCAGCTCCTATTTCTAATAGGTCCTTAGTAACTTCTAGGGAATCTGGGGACTCTAACTTACTACTGGGGCCCTGGAAACTTTCCAAAGAAACTTTAAGTCAGACTTTTCTTGCCTTTGAACCCAAAGGATTTGGGTACAACTCAGCTGGCTTTAACATAACAGAAAGTTTCCTGGATTATTTTCTTTTGCTCTCCAAAATTATATAAAATGGAGGTATGGGATCAGGTTATATCATCATCTCAAAACGCAGGGCCACACTGATGGTAGAAGAGGAGAAGCCCCTAAAGATACTCTAGTTGAGCAACTTTGCTTTATGCCTAAGAGGATCAGAGAGGTTAAGGCCACAAACCTAGCAAACAGCAAAGCAGACCTGGAGCCCCCATCTCTCCTACAAGTATAATGGCTATTTCATAACCACCCAGTTCTCCTTGCTCCTCAACCTCCTCCCCACTGCACCAATGGCCAAGTTCAGACTAGACCCACCGGCAGTTTGAGCTAAGGAATAACAGGTCCCTACAATACAGCAAGCCAGTATAGCTTTTGATAAACATGACCTACTTTTGGGAAGGGGAGAGATGGATAAATTAGGAGTTTGGGATTAGCAGGTATACCCTGACATACATAAAATAGATAAACAACAAAGACCTACTGTTTAGTATGGAGAACTCTACTCAATATCTTATAATAACCTATAAGGGAAGAGAATGTAAAAAAATAATGTATGTGTTTATACATATAGGTATAATTGAACCATTTTGTTGTACACCTGAAACACAACATTGTAAATCAATATTTCTATAAAAAGTTTTTTAAAAGGCCTACTCTTTCAAACAGGCGAGCACTACAGATAACATGTACCTCTCCAGAAATATAACCATCTCAGACACATAGCATGTGATTCTGGCCCACTGTTTCATTCTTGGTAGGCAAGAATTTTCAGTGTCAATACTCCAAAGCATTACATCGCAGTAAACACTATTTCGGACAGCATTTACACTGGCAAGACATTTGGTATGTAGCCTTTAGATGGTGCTAATGTTCTACTTTTACCACAGAGTCTGCAAAAACTCCTTGTGCTCAGCATCAAGGAGACAGAAGGGACCTTGAGAAGCTAGCTATATTTCAAACCTCCTGTTCCAAGCCCTGGGAACACACTGGCAAACAGATTTGGAGCTATCTTGGTAAAAATACATTTCTGAGGCGTTCATTGCTATAGCTAGGTTATGGTCATGCTAAATGTACCTTACCGAGTAGCTCAGATGGTAAAGAATCACCTACAATGCAAGAGACCCAGGTTCACATCCGTGGGTCAGGAAGATCTCCTGGAGAAGGGAACGGCTAGCCACTCCAGTGTTCTTGGGGCTTCCCTGGTGGCTCAGACAGTAAAGAATCTGCTTATAATGCAGGAGACCTGGGCTCGATCCCTGGATTGGGAAAATGCCCTGGAGAAGGAAATGGCTACTCACTCCAGTATTCTTGCCTGGGGAAATTCCATGGACAGAGGAGCCTGGTGGGCTACAGTCCATGGGGTCACAGAGTTGGACACAACTGATCGACTAACAATTTCTCTTTTACTTTTCACTCTTGGTAGGTCTCATGCAATCCATGCCATCAGTCAATACTTTAAGTGTGAATATACGTCCTCAGAATTCAGATCCATTTGTGCCTTTGTGCACTGAGTAGAACTTGTGGCTATCTTGGTTCCTAATGTCTGATTGTGTCGCCAGATTTGTGTGATGGAGCCATTCATTTTGTGAGACGGTTTTCTTCGGGAAAGCCTCATTCATTCACTTATGAAAGAATTGGTGAAATCTACCATCATTCATTTTTTTTTCTGCCTCTGAAAAGAGTGGTAGGGTGGGGAAAATACATCACACCATAGCAACCTTTCTATGGCAGGCTTTTATGTCTTATTTCTTCTCTTTTCCACACACTGTGAGTTCCTGAGACTCCATTCGTCTCACAGTCCTGCCAAAAGAGACAATGCTTTGCTCTCTAGTTTTTCTTTGCCAATGCAGTGAGTGACAGGCTGTGTCACAATTTCATTGAGAAGCCTTTGACATTGTTGAGATTTTTATGCAGGGAAGAAAATTACTCATTGTGCTTTCCCATGGACAGCTCTGCACATGTAGGAGCTGACAGAGGTTCCCAAAGTAAGACACCACACTTAATATATACACTTGTGAGTGTGTGTGTGTGTTTGTGTGTGTGTGTGCATACGTGTGTTTATATCTTCCCTGAGTGGAAGAGAAAGAAGAACTAGGGAGCAAAGAAGGGTAGAGATCAGGAAAGGGGTGAAGTTCTCACCCAGATTATCTGCTGAGAAAAAGCTGGGGAGAGTCATGATACCATCATTCTGATGTCTAAAATGGTATTATAGTGGAAAAACATGTTTGTCCAGAAAGGTCATGTAAGGGACAGAATTAGATCCAAAGAGATGGAAATCTTTGGGAGATAGGATTCAACTCAGTTGCAGCGATAACTTTTGTTGTTGTTGTTGTTGTTCTTAAAATTAAAAACGACAACAACAACAACTCTAGGGTCCAGGTGAGCACTGGCCTGTGGGCAGGTCGGGAGAGCCATGGCTTCTGCCTTCCTGCTTCCAGCTTGGAGTATATAGATTTTAAGCCTTCAGTAAGAGTTTATGGTAGAGCTAAAGAAGAAGACAACCAACCAAGGGTCATCTGGAATTATGATTTGATAATAATCCCAGGTGGCGTTAGTGGTGAAGAATCCGCCTATCAATCTGGGAGATGCAAGAGATTCAGGTTCGATTCCTGGGTTGGGAAGATCCTCTGAAGTAGGAAGTGGCAACTGACTCCAGTATTCTTGCCTGGAGAATTCCATGGACAGAACAACTTGGTGGGTTATAGTCCATGGAGTTGCAGAGTTGCTATAAAGGCTTAGGCTGAGTATGTTGTGGAATGGGCTGCAAAGGACACATATGACTTCTTTTCAACAGTTATTTTGGCCCTAATGCTGTTGTTTCTAGCAAGTGCTGTATTGTCTTGCAAATTGGCTAAGATGATTGGGAAAAGGAGCAAAAGAAGAAACAAAAATATCCAAAAAATATTGCAGAAGCTAAATGATTGAAAAAGCGTTGAAGGCATGAACAGGCTCTGCAGCCGGAAGTCATTTGGAAAATTACACAGCTTTGGAAGGACCCAGTAAGGTTTCTTTTGAGATCTTATGACGGTATTTTTTAGTAAACAAAGTCTGAGCATATGGAAGAATCATGTTAGTTCTCACCTGTACTGTAGCAACTTTTCAGCTTCAGTATAGAAGTCTGTTGACAGTTACTATAAATTGGCTCTTACTCTACAAATTCTTTGTAACCGATTTAGTCATTTGCCTTTTTGCAACTTATGTATTAATACTAAAATGAAAACATCCTGTGGAGAAAAATGGCTTTAGATTATGAACTCTATTCAAACAATGGCTTAAAATGGGGCCTTGTTCTGGACAAAGGAGATTAAGAAAGTAAAAATCAGAATTGTCCTGAGGTGAAAAGCAGGCTTTAGCTTAAAAGAGATATGGTGTATTAATTACATCTCTTATCATTATCACTTATTTCCTCAAATAGAATCATTTCTGGCTTCCTCAAAGCAAGATAATATTATTTAATGAGTACTTCTATTTCCTGTATTTTTCTCATTTTAGCTTTTGTGATACTGGTAATTGTCAGACATTCTGCATTTTTCAAAATATAATTTTGTAAAGAATTCTCTTATTATCTTGACTGTGTAGAACACCACTTACTGGATATAATAATTTTTGTACTTATGAACACCACCATTTTCTTAGAGATGATTTGAGTATAGTAACAATATGGTTTAAAACTTGGAGTAAAAATGCCAAACCTGTAGTACCTTGGAACCAATTTATTCTCACTTGTGCTAAGAAATGTGAGGTAGTTAAAATGTTCTTCAGATAATTTGTTGATTATGTAAATACCAGTTTTGCTTTTTATTCTATTCTTTGTTTTAATTAATGTGGTAGTGACATCCTTTATTTTTTTGATCAAACAGGTTCACGGTGAAAATTAAAATTTCAAATTTCCTTTAAGGAACTTTTAAAGAGTAACAGTTAAGTCCTATTTCATAAACGGTAAAGAAAGTCTTAACATTTGGAAAATTTTCATTTGGCATAGTATTGGTTCGATGAAAAAGATGTACATTATGTCAAAATGAGACTATAATTAGAAATAGAGAGTTAAAGGATAGTTCCTTCATTAAGTAGCATAACTGGAACTTTTTACTCTAACATGGCTTTTAAAAATGCATGGTTAATAATTTTAGTTGTTATCAATAGTTAAAAGCTTATTAATGCTTTCCTCACTTCTGATAATGAATTTTAAAGTACAAAAAAACTGTCCAATAGCTTTAATTTAAAAAATGAAACTAGATATTGAAATAAATCTGATATATCTTTGTTAAAAAAAAAATCTCTAGCTTACTGAAGAGTTTCAAGAATAGTACAAAGAACACTCATATGTTGTTGATCTAGATTCCTCAGTTGTTAATATTTTGCCACATTTGCTCTCTATCTCTGTCTTGTCTCTCTCTTTCTCACTCTTTCTCATATGTGTTTTCCCCTGACTCATTTGAAAGTAAATGACATGTAAATATCCTTATATTCCTAAATATTTCATCATGCATTTCATAATAATGACATTCTCTTACATAACTTGGGGCTTCCCTGGTGGCTCAGACATAAAGAATCTACCTGCAATGTGGTAGACCTGGGTTCGATCCCTGGGTTAGGAAGATCTCTTGCAGAAGGGAATGGCAACCCACACCAGTATTCTTGCCTGGAAAATCCCATGGACAGAGGAGCCTGGTGGGCTACAGTCCACGGGGTTGCAAAGAGTCAGACATGACTGAGGGACTAACACTTTCAGTATTTTACATAACTTGAGTAAAATTATACACTCCATACTCAAATTTCAGCAATTATTCGAATGGTATCCTTTGTAACTATTTTTTCCCTCTGATTCCAGGATCCACTAGGATACATTTCTGGTGATGCTAATAAGTATGAGCTTTTTAAGATTTTGGATTTTCAGAAGTAAAAGGGACTGTATCAAATATCAATTTTCAAATATCAGCTTGGCAAGTATATCATATTGTGCTTACCAGTATGGCAGAATAAAAGATTTAAATAAACTCAACAACCCCATCCCCTTGTGATTAAGGCTTTCTGTGTCCTGTGTATGAAATCTGACTGCCCCAAAGTGGTGAAAATATCCTCTTAGACCTTCTCCTGGAATCTTTTGTAGTCCTAGGTTTTAAATTTAAATTTATAATACATCCCCAAATAATTTAGTGTGTGTGTGAATGGAGTGAGGTAGAAGTCAAGGTTCTCTTTGTTTTCTATACAACTGGCCCAGTTCCGTTTCTTTAGAATATTATTATCATGCTAATCATCATATCTTTAATAGTTGAAGGGATTTGGCCAAAAGGTTGCACTCAAATGAAAGACTGGACAGAGAGGGGATTACATTGGGAAGGGATGGTCATATGAGGGGCAGAGGGCTTACATTCTCTTGCCTCAAACATCAGGAGTTGGGATTAGTCCTGGGGTTCTGAAGGGTCACTTATGGTCTTCTTGTTGCATTTCAGAAGACAAGAGACTTGCTCATCGCTTTAAAACACACCTATTAGGGACCTGGCCAAATGGTACCACTCTGGGGAAGTTGTTCCTGCCCAGGGGAGAACAAAGAAATTAATACACAGGTGGGAATTCTTGTTTCTTTTTATTTTTTTGCCTCACTGCACAGCAGATGGGATCTTAGTTCCCTGACCAACCAGGGATCAGACCCTCACCGCCTGCATTGGAAGCTGGAGTCTTAACCACTGGACCTCCATGGAAGTCCCCACAGGTGGGAATTCTAATGTGGATTTTAGTTGCAAAATACAGAGTGCCATACGTGTTTGCTTCAAAGGGGGCTTGGTTGGAAGAGACATTCAAGCTGAGACTTGAAGGAAGGGCACAAAAGAGCCAGGTGAAGAGGAAGGTTAAGATGATAGCAGCCCCTATGGGGATAGGGAAGCTGGCAGCCAGCAATAGGCAGCCCCAGAGACTGGGTGTGGGAAGTTAGGCAGAGGGTAAAGGAGCATAGGGATGACAAGTAAAGGGATGCACTGGCTGACTTGCCTCTGGTACTTTGCACTGTGCGAAGGATTTTAGACTTGATTTTAGGTGCCTTGTGAAGCCTTTGAAAAATTTTAAGTGTTAGTGACTTTTCTGTGCAAAGAGCTTTCATGCACAGAAAAATATTCTTACAGTTACTTGTGTCTTACTATTAAATTTATCAACATAATAAATATAAAAACCTTTACTTTTCAGCTTTTAAGCTCAACATATAAGCTATATTTATAACCTAAGTGATTTCTGTGTAAGAAAAAGAACCATCACTTTAACTGGTTATTTGATTAATACGTTCTTATTTCATAAATTTGATAAACCAAATTTTCCTCAATATTTAGCATCGGTTTCAACTTGAATTAACTGAATGATCTTAGATGTTTCAAACTACATTTACAAAGTTAATGCATTTGGTTCTCGCACAGCTACAAAGGCAGATTCACAAATCTAATGTGAAAACTTTTCTAGCATTTAGTTGATCAAATTCTCTTAAGCATTTCAACGATCTTAAAAAAAGAAAAGAGAAGCCCATTTGGAACAACACAAGCCTTCAACTTTTGTCAGTACACTTGTCCAAACAGAACGTTCCCAAAGTGTTCTTGTTTTTAATACCTTCTTTGTGTTACTTAGTTCAGCAATACATTTGCCAGTTCAGTTTAGCTGTTTCTTAGTCAGAAATTCAGGGTTGTAAAAGTCTGACCAGAAGCGTCACAGGCCTTGTATTTTAAAACATTCCTGGGATTTCTTTTATTAAATTATGGTAAGACACACAGACATGGAAATGACTGCCATGAAAGAATAAGTTCTTACAGATCCCTAGAATCAGGATGCACTCCACACAATTCAGGGCCACACGGGGAAGCACCAGAGTCAGTCAGGAGGCAAAAAGAGTGAAGGGGAGTGCAGTTTTTGTGAAAAGGAATGAGTGAGGCGGAGTAGGCAAACAGAGCAGGCTTGAATAGTGTTGAATAACTTTGGCAGGCTCTGGGCCATGAGGATGGGCCCTGGTTTTCTGGTACCTAGCCCTGGAGTGATTTAGGGCAGAGGGATATTGTCTTGGGAGGCAGGATCCTGATAAAAGGAGGTAGATGGAGGATATAGGCTTAGGATTGGCTTGTTTGCAGCAAGTTGTTTGCTATTTTTAGGAATTAGCTAACCCTAGGGGAGGGAGTAGTCCTCCTCTAAGTCCACAAGGTCCCAGGATGCCAAAGCATCATAAAATACAGAAAATTTAAACAAAATCATGACTAATATACCCTGGACATCCCCCTTAAGGTGAAGCAGGAAATCATTGGGAAAGCCTTCTTGTGGTCAGCTTTTGTCTAACATGTTACCTGACATGCGGGATTTAACAACCCACACAAATTTCAGGTTCTAATCATACAATATAGCATAGTATTTCTGACTTGAAAGTATTCATCTAATATATTAGCTGGGGCCATTTTTAGGCCCACTGATTATTCTCTTTTGCATAGCCACTGAAGCCCCTAATAATACCCTACTAATGCTTATTACACTATAACGGATGGAGTTTTGAACCGTATCCTCTGGACTCATTTGCATCCTGTATCTCTTTCTCATTCTCACATGCCTCGTGAATTGCTCTTGTGTTATTGCTTTATTCACTTATTCATGCAAAAATGAATTATTGAAAGTTTGGCACTAAGCACTGGGGATACACCAGAGAATAAAACAAACATTTCTGCCATTTTGCAGCTTTCGTTCTAGCTGGGAGACAGACAACAAAAATGCATATAATGAATAAGTTAATTATACAGTATGCCAGAAGGTGGTAAGCATTATGGAAAAAAGAAAAAGTAGAGCAAGGTAAAGGGGTTTGGGAAGGCTGGTGGGGAGGTGAAAGAGGTTTGAAATTGGCTGGACAAGGTAGTACTCACTGAGCAGGGAGCATCTGAGTGAACACTTCCCGTTTACTAGTGGAACGATGTGCTCATATCTGAAGACCAAGGTTGTTTTTCCATTGGTGACATCTGTCATCTCCTAAGGGTTAGATGAAGGCATAATGGGAGGAGGAGTAGAGAAAGAAGGGACAAGTGATTTGCAGATGATGTTAGGTGTTTAGATTTTGGAGGTGGTGGTAAAATGGGCTATTTGTAAGTTTCCCTGCACAGTCTGCAGTGGGTGGCGTGCTAGATCCTTAGAAGCACTTGGCTGGGCTGGGCAAGATGGAAGCCAAAACGAGACACAGGTATAGCAGTCTTCAGCACAGAAATGGCAGTGGAAGCCATGAGAACAAGCAACCCTTTCAGGGGACCCTGGAACCACCCACATTTAAAGGGAAGGTAGAAAACAGGGCACTGCTGGAGACATCTGAGTGGTTTCTGTCAGAGATGCCGAGGAAAAATCAGGAAAGAAGGAGTTGAGGAAGCGGGAGTTGGCGAAGATCTGGGGGGTAGTCAGCAGTGCGACACCCAGCCAAGGATTGTGTGAAGACTAGAGGATTTAGTGGCATTGTGGGGAATCTTTGGTGACCTTGGTCAGAGACTTGCCATCAAAGTGTAGAGGAAAGGGGCCTGACTGCCAGGGGAGGTGGATGGTGGGGATTGAAGGCTGCAGAAATGAAGCTAGCAAGCAAATCCACCAGGCTTTTTGTCAGATTTCCTGGGCAGGGAGGGAGGAAGAGTCCAGAGGGGTGAGCTCCTGTGGCCTACTCTGCCCTATCCAGGACCTGCTGACACAAACCTATTGTTCTCCAGCGCCCTCTGCTGCTTTTAAAACAGCATTTATTGTCTTAAGTTAGCTTGCACAGTCAAGAGAACTCTTCTCTGACCTTTCAGGATAATTACCATAAGGAGTCAGGAAACTGACAAGAGCTTTGTTGTTCTGTAATATGTTTGCATACTTTCATTATTTTTCAGTAACCAAATCTTGCCTCTGGCATCTTTAAAATGGATTTCCATAGTTTTATTGATTTTTTTCACTTTTACCATTCTCCTTTTAGCTATTTCTATTGAGCCCATTTTTTTTTATCATTTAAAAAGTAAATTCTGTCAATAACTATAGGGGTTTTATAGCTGTAAGGTTTTGGGGGGCCATTCTCTATATTTCTAATTTTTTTTTATTAATTTTTGTTTAAGTATAGTTGCTTTACAATGTTGTGTTAGTTTCTGCTGTACAGGAAAGTGAATCAGTTGTACATATACATATATCCTCTCTTTTTAAGATTCCTTTCCATTTAGGTCACCATAGAGCACCAAATAGTAGAATTGCACTTAGTAGAGTGCTATACCATAGGTTCTCATTAGTCATCTGTTTTATACATAGTGGTGTTTATATGTCAGTCCCCATCTCCCAGTTTATCCCACCCCCTTCCCTCCTTGATAAACCATAAGTTTGTTTTCTGTATTTATGACTCTATTTCTGTTTTGTAAATAAGTTCATCTGTACCATTTTTCTAGATTATACATATAAGTGATATTATATGATATTTGTCATTCTCTGTCTGACTTACTTCACTCTGTATGACAATCTCTAGGTCCATCCATGTCCCTACAAATGGCATTATTTCATTCCTTTTTAGGGCTGAGTAATATTCCATTGTATATATGTACCACATCTTCTTTATCCATTCCTCTGTTGATGGCCATTTACATTGCTTCTGTGTCCTGGCTATTGTAAATAGTGCTGCCATGAACATTGGGGTGCATGCATACTTTCAAATTATGATTTTCTCCAGTTGTATACTCAGGAGTGGAATAGCTGGATCTAATGTGCATGCATGCTAAGTCACTTCAGTAGTGTCTGACCCTTTGACACCCTATGGACTATAAACCACCAGACTCCTCTGTCCATGGGATTCTCTAGGCAAGAATACTGCAGTGGATTGCCATGCCCTCCTCCAGGGGATCTTCCCAACCCAGGGATCAAACCTGTGTATCTTATGTCTCCTGCATTGGCAGGTGGGTTCTTTACCACTGTGCCAGCTGTGAAGCCCCTGTTGGATGATATGGTGGCTCTATTTTTAGTTTTTAAGGAGCCTCCATACTGTTCTCCATAGTGACTGTACCAATTTACATTCCCACCAACAGTGTAAGAGGGCTCCATTTTTTCCACACCTCCAGCATTTATTGTTTGTAGATTTTTGATGATGGTCTTTATGACCAGTGTGAGGTGATACCTCATTGTAGTTTTTATTTAAATTTCTCTAATAAATAGTGATGTTGAGTATCTTTTCATGCATTTGTTGGCCATCTGTATGTCTTCTTTGGTGAAATGTCTATTTAGATTTGTCCATTTTTTGATTGGTTTTTTTGTTCTTATGATATTGAGCTGCATGAGCTGTTTGTATATTTTGGAGATTAATCCCTGGTCGGTTGCTTCATTTGCAAATGTTTTCTCCCATTGTTTTAGTTTTATGATTTCCTTTGCTGTGCAAAAGCTTTTAAGTTTAATTATGCCTAGTTTATTTTTTTTTCTGTTTATTTATTTTTGCTTTTGTTTTCATTTTCTAGGCAATGGATCGAAAAAGACCTTGCTGTGATTTATGTCTAAGAGTGGTCTGCGTAATGTTTTCCTCTAAGAGTTTTATAGTATCCAGCCTTACATTTAGGTCTTTAATCTATTTTGAGTTTATTTTTGTGTATGGGGTTAGGGAGTGTTCTAATTTCATTCTGTTTTGTGTAGTACAGCTGTAGTTTTAAATCTGGGAACATTTTGGAGAAAATCCAACCATGACAATATGAATTTCCCCTTTCCCATGGACTTCTTTTATTCAACCAATTTATTTTATTTAGACTTTCTCTTTTCTCCCTTTATTCCTCTTCCTCATCTTCATCTTCATCTTCATCAGGTTTTGCTTCTGGAATGTTGTACTGAGGATTAGAGTACTAAGATGTTAAATACTTGTGATCTGTTTCCAGTGTGTAGCTTAATAGTATAGCAATAATCCTCTGGAAATACAAGAGTTTTGATTTCAGTGTATGGGGTCTGATTGCTCCCTACTTCCATGTGACACTGAGCCATCAATGATCATGAAAATGAGCTTGTGACTGTCTACTGGGCGGAGGCTGCATTGACTGTGCTCTGAGCAATGAAAGGGCTATAGTCTCTCCCACAAGCAATTCAAAGTAACATGTGTGGATTATTCCGTGTCTTACACATGTTATCATGGACATTATCTCACTTGATTTCTGTAACAACCTCGTGGCACAAGATAAGTTTTATTACTATCATTTATCAATCTCATTTTACTGAAAGGAATCCTAGGAAGGTGCTAGTGCTGGCAGCAGCATATCTTCTGAATCTGCTCACACACATGCAAAATAAAGAGAAACTAAGATAGTAAATCTAAAAACATCTATAGTAAAAACAAGTGGCAAGGTGTCCTCATCAACTCTGAAAGAGAAACAGATTTGGGACAAAACACCACCAACAACAAGACTGGTATAGAACCAGCCACTGCCCAGGGGAAAAGAGAGGAAAAGAATGAGAATTTTCAGTGACCACAAGAAAGAGATAATCCAAAAATTGCCCATCGATTTCTCCAAAATTCCCCTTAGCATGGAAAGATCAGGAGTCAACCTGAGAAGAGCTAAAACTAGCAAGGTTATTTCTAGGTTCCAATCTAGGAACCATGTTAAGGTAGAGTTTCACTGGAGTGGTGTGGGCCCTAAGAACTCTCAAATCTGACCTACTGGAGCCTCCTTCTAAGATAAGATGCACATGAATAGAAAGAGTTGCCCTAGAGGCAAGGAAAAATAAGAATAAGGGAGACAGCAAAGCTCAGGAAGGAATTCAAGAAAACCTTCCTGAAAAAAGTGAAGAAAACTTGGAAAGCCATCTAGGACAATTCACCGAAACAGTCAGCATTAAGACATGTTCCAAGAAAATTATTGGTATTTTCAAGCTAGAAGACCATGTCATTGATGAGGGAGATAAATCAGATTGACATTAGACTATTTATGCCCAAAGACAATGAAGTCAGCATATTTATGATGCTGTTGTTGTTCAGTCACTAAGTCACGTTCAATTCTTTGCAACCCCGTGGACTTCAGGATGCCAGGCTCCTCTGTCCTTCACTATCTCCTGAAGTTTGCTCAAACTCATGTCCACTGAGTCAGTGATGCCATAAAACCATCTCATCCTCTGTCATCCCTTTCTCCTCCTGCCTCCAATCTTTCCCAGCATTGGGGTCTTTTCCAATGAGTTGGCTCTTTGCATCAGGTGGCCAAAGTATTGGAGCTTCAGCTTCAGCATCAGTCCTTCCAATGAATATTCAGGGTTGATTTCATTTAGGATTGACTGGTTTGATCTCCTTGCAGTCTAAGGGACTCTCAAGAGTCTTCTCTAGTCTTCTTCATTTATGATGCTAAGGGAAAGAAAATGTGAGCCAAGGTTGCTGATAAGCAACCAAACTGACCTCTAAATATAGAGGCCACAGGCAAACTGTTGCAAAATCTGTAAGAATTTGGGGAATATTATTCTCATAAGCCCCTTCTGAGAAAAATAAGCTTCAGAAAACCAAAAAATGACCTAAGACTAAAATCATAGTGAGAAGGAAGAAAGTAGTTTGTAAATGGTTATCTCTGACCATGTAAATGTAGTGTTCAAAAAATTGAATGAGAGAGAATACACAGAAAGTAGGATAAATTTGCTGACTGTCTTACATATACATAAATTGGCATCAAAATTATATACTAGGGGAGGCAGAGGGGTTAGAAAATGTTTATGAGTAATTTGAAAATTGCTCGTTGTAGACAGTATAAACAAAAAAGGATTATGGTTATTGATAAAGACAGTGTATAGGTAATCATGTTCATTTTCTATTGCTGTCATCACAAATTACCACAAACTTATCAGCTTAAGGGCTTTCCTGGTGGCTCAGTTGGTAAAGAACAACTTAAACCATATAAATTTATTGTCTTACAGCTCTGGAGGTCAGAAGTCCAAAATGGGTCTCACTGGGCTAAAATCCAGGTGCTGGTAGGGCTGAATTTCTTTTGAAGGTGCTAGAGGAGACTTCATGCCCTTGCCTTTCCAGCTTCTAGAGATACCACATCTCTAGGCTTATGGTCCCCTTTCTCCATCTTCAAAGCTCATCATGTGAGTCAAGTGCTTCTCACATTGCGTCCTTCTGACCTTGCTTCCATCATCATATCTCCCTCTGCCTCTCCTTTCTCCCTCTTTCACTTAAGGACTGTTGTGTTTACATTGAGCCACACAGATAACCCTGAATAATGCAAGTGTGTATGTGCCCAGTTGTGCTCAACTCTTTGGACTGTAACCCATCAGGCTCCTCTGTCCATGGGATTTCCCCAGCAAGAATACAGAAATGGGTTGCCATTTCATTACTCCAGGGTATCTTCCTGACCCAGGGATAGGATCTGCATCTCTTGCACCTCCCTCCAAAAAGAAAAAGAACGAATAAAAAAGACTTAAGGAAAAACTGAGGCTCAGAAGGAAATAAACTAATCATCGGTAGACCCAGGGCCGAAACCTAGACTATCCAATTCCAAATTCCTTGCTCTTCTTATTGCTTCACATGATCAAGTCCAAAGGCTCATCTCTTAAGAGATGGAATTATGACCATCGATCTTGTCCTTGTAAATAAGAAGTCTCTAAAGATAAAGACATATATGATTTTGATCAGGATTATTATTCTTAAAGGATGCCAAAAACTAGCTGAGGAAGGTAGAGATCAAGAGAAGCCGAAGGCATGATTACAGTTCAGTCACTCAGTCGTGTCCCACTCTTTGCGACCCTGTGAACTGCAGCATGCCAGGCTTCCCTGTCTGTCACCAACTCCCGGAGCTTGCTCAATCTCATGTCCATTGAGTCGGTAATGTCAGCCAACTATCTCATCCTCTGTCGTCCCCTTCTCCTCCTGCCTTCAATCTTTCCCAGCATCAGGGTCTTTTCCAAGGAGTCAGGTCTTCACATCAGGTGGCCAAAGTATTGGAGTTTCAGCTTCAGCATCAGTCCTTCCAATAAATATTCAGGGATGATTTCCTTTGGGGTGGACTGGTTGGATCTCCTTGCAGTCCAAGGGACTCTCAAGAGTCTTCTCCAACACCACAGTTCAAAAGCATCAGTTCTTCAGCACTCAGCTTTCTTTATAGTTCAACTCTCATATCCATACATGACTACTGGAAAAACCATAGCTTTGACTAAACAGACCTTTGTTCGCAAAGTAATGTCCCTGCTTTTTAATATGCTATCTAGGTTGGTGATAGCTTTTCTTCCAAGGAGCAAGCATCTTTTAATTTCATGGCTGGAGTCACCATCTGCAGTAATTTTGGAGCCCAAGAAAATAAAGTCTCTCACTGTTTCCATTGTTTCCTCATCTAACTCATGATTACTGTCTTTAAACGTATAGCAGGATTTTCATGGGGATAAGTTGGGTCACTTTTCTTTATCTTCTTAGAAGACAGAAATAGAGTAAAAGATTTAAGTCAAAACTTTAGATCTTCATTAGAAAAAAATCCTTTCTTTCAAGAGAAGAAAACACTGGAAGAGGTATGCAGGGTGAAAGGTATGGATTTCTTGAGAAATCCATAGATCCTTGAGAAAGGAACAAGATAGCAATTTGACAGAGGTTGAGGCAGCTTCTCAACCTTGGAGTAGATCTTCTGTGCACCTGAAACTATCACAACATTGTTAATCGGTTATGTGTGTGTGTGCACTCAGTCGTGTCCCACTCTCTGCTGCCCCATGGACTGTAGCCCGCCAGGCTCCTCTGTCCATGGAATTTTCCAGGCAAGAATACTGGAGTGGGTTGCCATTTCTTACTCCAGGGGATCTTTCTGACGCAGGGATAGAACCCATGTCTCTTGTGTCTCCTGAATTGGCAGGCAGATTGTTTACCACTGGCGCCACCTATACTGTAACATAAAATAAAAAGTTTAAAAAAAGATGCATAGGGTGGCAACCTCTCCAGGGCTATCTGCCCAAATCCTAAAAAGGAGAACCCTTCAAAGAGATTTTGTGAATTTTAGCTCTGCCAGCAGAGGCAGAACTCAAGATCAACAAAGGCAGCCTGTCTATGCCTGGCTACTATGAGCCCTAGCTGTGTCTTTGGTCCTTAGCATGTATTTCTGAGGATCATTTAGATAAGTCAAGTATGATTGGCTGGAAGCTAAAGGATCACAAATGGCACAAATACTTCCCCTCCCATCAAGAGGGGTAGTCTATTTCTGCAGCCCTTGAATTTGGGTTGGCCTGGTGATTTGCTTTGGTTGATGGGGAATGAGCAAAGAAGATGTTGACAGAAGCTTGAAAAACATTCATCATTTCAGCTGATGCCCTTCTAGACCAGTCAGCTCACAGCAGACAAACAACTGACCCTAGACCAGAGGTTGACTGGCTAGCTGCCTGTTTTTTTAAATAAAGTTTTATTGGAAAACAGCCAAACTCATTCATTCACTTCTAACTATGGCTTTAGTGCTATACTGGCAGGGTTGCATAATCATGACAGAGATAGTATTGCATTAAAAATCCTAAATAGTTACATCTGGCCCTTTACAGAAAAAGTTTGCTGACCCTCGCCTTAGACCAATGAGGAAGCCCAGTCAAGACCAGCAGAAGCCAGTTCCAGTCCAAACTGCCAATCCACAGAATTGCAAATTAAACAATGGGAGTTTTTTAAGCAATTTAATTTTGGAGTAGTTTGCTGTATAGCAGAAACTGAACTGGTACAGTAACATATAGATTTCTCAGAGAAGTATGAGAACTGTTTGCAGGTTAAGAAAGCTTCAGAAGTCAGATGAAGGTGGTGAAATAGCCAGCACACACTTTTGTGCTTTTAGCTTTTGACAATGTTTTGGAAGAGGAAATCGGTTTATTTTCATAATATCCTTGCACATCATGTATGAACTGAAACCAGAGCAATTTGTCACAAGAGTTATCCATACAGTTCCACACCTATATCTACCAGTCTATCTCTGCCCTATGCTTATAGAGATTGTAAACAGATTCAATATCTGGATGGCACAGCTATAAGAGACAGCAGAGACTTTGCAAATAAAAAAACCCTCGGATATTAAATTCTGACAAAATTTCTGTTAAAATTGTTGCGACTGCTTTTCTTGATAACTATGAGAATTGACATATTGTCATTAATTTGTCTCACTCTCCCAGCAGAAGGCACTTAATCCAAAATTAAATAAAGGCTGTTAGGTGGTGTTTTAGTCTGCCAAGAAAGCATCTTCTGTGTGGTAAAAAGAAAGAAAATTTTCTTTTTAACACCCGGAGGTTGGATGCATTACTTGAGGAATTGGAACTGTATTTCCTCTGTCTCATGATTCTAGGTCCCCAAACTCTGGAAACTAAAATGCTTTTTGAAAAGAAGACCACCTCATCACGTTTGTATGCAAATGACTTATTCTTAATCATTCTTTGTGTCTGTTTTGAAAAAGGTCATGAACCAGAGGGACCACATGTGCCTAGAAGGCTCCAAATAAAATACTTTGGGTTGATGGACTGATTTTTTAAACCAACATTTACCAAGATTTATGTGAGAAAATAAATTGTAATTCTTTCCATGGTGTGAAAGAACTAAAGCCCAAAGTTACATAAAGCCATCCGATGAGTCATCATGAAATCTAAATTTCATGCACACAATTGCCTGGCACTCAAACTTCTACTCAAGCTAAATCTTCATTCTCTCAAGAACATCCCCAAAGTTAAAATTGCAAGGATTTTTACTATAATTTATTATGGCTTACCTAGATTTCTATGGACACTTTTTTGTTGTTTTTTTAATTGATGTATAATTGCTTTACAATGTTGTGTTAGTTTCTGCTGTACAACAGAGTGAATCATCTATATATGTACGTATATCCCCTCCCTCTGTCACTTGTCTTATGAAAATATATGATTCATATGATCATCACAATCTTTTACTCTTTAATTAAGCTGCATATTAAATATACTTTGCTTCACCTGGTAGGTACCACTTTGTTCAGTTTCTGATAAATTCTTAGCAAGTATTTTGCTGTTCTAATGAACTCAGGGTATTTGAAATCACTAGACAATATTTGACATACCGTTTTTCAGCTTCAACTTTAATTTAAATGATCTCAAAGAAAAAGCTAGAAATATGACATCTTAACCTTGAGAGACTTATCCCAGAAGCTTTTTCTCTGTCTGAAAAGAAAAAAAAAGGCCCCTTCAAAATTATAAGTTTGCCATCAGGGCTTATATAATCAGTCACTGGAGAGTTACCATGAGATATGCATTGTGTCTAAGTTATGAAGAAATTATTTGATGATAAGGTAGGACTTACAATTTAAAAATAAAAATTCATCTACAACACCCTACAAAAGCACCTTGATTCTGTAGACCTTGATGTTTCTTGCTTAATTATTGATAAATAGGAAATTAAAAAGTACAGGCATTTTTAGTCTTGGACATGTAAATAAGTAGGTTGAAAACGTAGTAACTCTATTTGTCAAAGGTTTCCAATTTAAAACAAGTCTATATCTGAGTATGCACTACTTATCCTTTCTTTCTCAGGTCATCATTACCTTTGTGAAAGAGAGTAAACAATAAAGCAAGAAATAAGTTAAACTGTAATCAACATCTTAAAAAACAAATATATACTGATTTGAGCCAGAGGCATAAATCTTTTCTTTGAGGTAAATAATAAGTGGGCAGGCACTCAGTTAATTGGTGAAATGGAATGGTCCAAGAGTGGCCTGCTTTCACAATGAGAACACACTCATTTGCAGGTTAAAGCTGCTTGTATGCACACAAGTGACATGGGCTTCTTTGTGACATGTCATAGCAGATCAAAATAAATATCTTGCTATCTTTCAGTTGATGTGATTTGTTATGTACAGGATGATGATGAGTTTTTATAATTTCATATTCATTGAACCATGGAAGCCTTGTTTTTCCATTTACAAAATCAATGCAAAATGTAGTTATTATATAATTAAATACAGTGATAAAGAAGATGCAGGTGTATGTAAAATAGATGACCAGTGCAAATTCGATGCAGGAAGTAGGGCA
This sequence comes from Okapia johnstoni, assembly GCA_024291935.2. Lineage (NCBI taxonomy): Eukaryota > Metazoa > Chordata > Mammalia > Artiodactyla > Giraffidae > Okapia > Okapia johnstoni. The sequence continues at coordinate 35,107,919 of CM044305.1, read as the reverse complement.
CCCAAAGCTGGTGCTCTGGGACAACTCAGGAATGGGTGGGGAGCGAGGTGAGAGGGGATTCAGGATGGTGGGACACATGTACACCCATGGCTGATTCATATTGATGTATGGCAAAAACCACCACAATATTGTCAAGTAATTAGCTTCCAATTAAAATAAATTAATTAATTTTAAAGAAAAAGGAAGTTGCAGGTGAAAGGCTTCAGGGACGGAAATCCATTTAGATCAACATTGAAATCTCTGTGAACAAAAAGAATTTTCCTAAACCCAAGAAAAATTCACTCACAAGGGTGGTATTTTCCCTATATTGTCTGTCAGTTTTTAACCAACTTCATTATCTATCCTTTTCTACTTTGTTTAGGGCTGAATTCCTTTGTTGATTCATCTTTGCACTTCTTTCCTTTCTCCCAGGCCTTCACTCATGAAAGATTTCCCCATGAGAAAGGCACAAGTGATCAGGACCCATTCTAATCAGCAAGAGGAATCAATGCAAATAACTGGCTAATTGCTTTCATAAAAAGGACAAAATTGCCATATATATTAGTTTACCCAGACTGCCATGGCAAAATACCACAGACTGGTGGCTTAAACAACAGAAATTTACTGCCTCACAGAACTGGAGGCTGGAAGTTCAAGATCAAGGTGTTGGCAGGTTTAATTTCTTCTGGGGTCTCTCTCCTTGGCTTGCAGATGGCTGCCTTCTAGCTGTGTCCCCACATGGTGATCACTTCGTGCTGTCTGCATCCTAACCTCCTCTTCTTTAAAGGACGCTAGGCATATTAGATTAGCACCTACTCTAATGATCCCACTTTAACTTACTGACCTCTTTAAAGACCTTTCTCCAGATAGTGTTACAGCCTCAGGTACTGCGGGTTAAGACGTCAACATTCAAATCTGGCAGGCTGAGGGAGTGGGGATGGGGACATAATTCAGCCCATAACACAACACTATGGAAAATCAGTGTCCCTTTGTAGAACAAGGTAAAGAGAAGACTTTACACATATGGGACTTCTCTTTAGCAGTATCACTATCACTTTTGCAGATATTTTCCTTCTCACCTCATCTAGAGATATAGTATCAGGGAAGGTTAGACTGGGAACCCCAAAGCCTGATCTGCCTTCTAGGCCTGCTTCTGACATACCTCAAGGAGATTCCTTCAGTTCATTGGGTCTTGGTTTCCCTCTCTGAAGTGTTGGTGGAAAGGAAGATATTCAAGATTTTGTCTGTGCCTGAAATTTTACAATTTCATTATTATTATTATTGATGACCACACCCATAGGTAAAGTAAGGAAGACTGGAGGTTATTCTAGGATGATTCCTGTTGCTCCCAAATCACTCTCTAGATCACTTGCTACATTATTAAATTGTGTTCTTAGAAGTTTCTTCTTGCCAAGTGAAACAAGGCAGACACAGAAAATTTTTGCACCATCTCATTTATATGTGGGGGCTTCCCTGGTGGCTCAGATGGTAAAGAATCTGCCTGCAATGTGGGAGACCTGGCTTCAATCCTTGGGTTGGGAAGATCCCCTGAAAGACGGCATGGCAACCCATTCCAGTATTCTTGCCTGGAGAATCCCACGGACAGAGGAGCCTGGCGGGCTACAGTCCATGGGGTCACAAAGAGTCAGACACAACTGAGCAATTAGCTAACTAACTAAACTATGTGTGGAACCTAAATTAGTCAAACATGTAGAAGCAGAGAATAGAATGGTGGTTTCTCAGGGCTAGTTGAAGGGGGAAATGGGGAGGTTTGATCAAATGGGACAAAGTTTCAGTTACACAAAACAAATTTTGTAGCTCTGTTTTACAACCTTGAGCCTGTGATCAACTATACTGTAATGTATACTTTAAAAATTTCTAAAGTAGATCTTATATTAAGTGCTCTTATGACAAAAGGAAATAAAAACCAAAGGATATGGGAAGGAACTTTCAGAGGTGATATATAAGTTTATGGCATTAACAGAGATGATGGTTTTGCAGGTGTGTGCTTTCCCCCCCAACACATTAAATTGTATACATTAAGTATCTACAGCTTTTTGTATATTGGTCATGCCTCAATAAAGTGATTTTTTTAAAAGTGCCTTCTTTAGGTAAAGACCTTGCCCCTCTAAGCATCTTGTTTAAAATATTACTTTTAGGAGGAGCAAGTATGTTAATAATAGTGTGCAAAAATGCATATCCAGATTGGTTTCCTGTTTTTCCAAAGTGTAACCGATTGCATGATTTCAGTGGTATCCCTTCCATCTGTCAGCAAGAAATGTCTATTTAGCCTTTACAACATATTACTACTAGTAATTATAATAATAGCTTTAGTTTATTGTATGGCTACTAAGTGATTGGTTTCTGTATCTACTATTTCTAACACTTAGCAGTTCTAGGAAGTAGGTTTTATTATCTCCATTTTGCAGGTAAAAATCTTGACACAACAGGACACACTTCATCTTCAGATAATAAACCACCAAATTACATGGGAGACACCTTGGTCTCAGAGGAGCTAACGTCTCATCCAATGAGAGGACTTTATACCTTCAGAGATATGTGTTTTTTCTTTCATTAGCCCAGTCTTGAATTTCTGCTTTAAGAAATATAAGGCAGAAGATTAGGCTTGTCACATCATTGGCTACCATGAAGAAGATGATTTTAAGCCAGGGAGATTCTGCATACTGACTAAGGATGATTCCAGTCACAGTGGAAGCAACTCATCCTCTTGTTAGTCCAATTACATTTGTAAATCCTTTCATAAATCCATAACATCTGGAAGCGATATCCAAGACATTTATCACTAGTCCAACCACAGAAAAGCTTCGTCTTGCATTGGCAACTCTCAGGAAAATCATAGTGCCATGGAAATTGGAACTCAGGTAAAGTAGGCACAGGCTGAAGAGGGCAGGAAGGAGAAGTCCTTGAGAGGTGAAGAGTTTTTGGATGCTGAATACACTGAGAATATTCCTGCACTGGAAGATGTCTGCCATATGACCTGCTGTTGGACGAGGGTGGATGTGACGTATTCCTTCTCACTGATGCTTATATATAAGTGATTCTTTGTGTCCTCATAAAACAGAATGAACCAGGGAAGACTTAAGGCACAGCCAGAAGCACCAAAAGTGTAAAAGACCTTGAGCCATCCCAGGGAGTCACAGATAAATTCAGTTATATGCAGGACAGTACAGGGTCCTAGTAGAAGTCCTGATAAACTCAGAATGGTAAATTGGCTTTGTTTCAAGGGAGGAGCCCACTTAATCCAGACTACTTGTTGTTTAGTTGCCAAGTCTTGTCCTACTCTGTGACCGCATGGACTGCAGCACACCAGGCTTCCCTGTCCCTCACCATCTCCTGGAGTTTGCCTAAGTTCACGTCCATTGAATCAATGATGTCATCCAACCATCTCATCCTCTGTTGCCCTATTCTCCTCTTACCCTCAATCTTTGCCAGCATCAGGGTCTTTTCCAGACTACTTGCTGAGTTATTAGTGTTATCCCCTGAAAGAGTCCCTTGATTGCTCAGCATATAATGACCAGAGCTTCTCCAAATTCAGCTGTCAGTGAGTGGAGCATGGTAAATATTGAGCTGAGAAATAATTCAGAGCCAGTCACTTTCTTTAAGATAAATATCCAGCAGGAATTTTACTGATCATATCAGTGTCAATGCCATGATAACCCAGAGGCAACTAGTCAACCGTATCCAAGTCCAATTGTTGACCACTGAAGGACGAACTACTGGTCAAGGAACACAGTTATGAAAATAGATAACCAGGTCCCTCCCAAGAAAGTTCCAAATTTTTGTTCCCTTGATTATAGAATTGCTCTCTTCCTGCTTCTCTGTAATGTTATAATAATATTATTATCCATTTGCATAGTGGTATTTCAGTTGCTTCTCTTCTTGCTGAAGGATTTGTTTTCTATCTACTGCTCATCTCAGGGCCATGTTATAATATGCTCCCCTGGGAGTAGATCCTGTGGCAAACACGAGCTACTTTATTGACCAATAGTTGGCAACAGTCCTTCGGTGGTAAACAGTTGGACTCAGATGGGGCTGACTAGTTGCCTCTGGGATACCAAGGCAATGGTACTGGGAGGATCACACCTCAGATGTGTCCACATGCTGAGGGAGCATGTTTCTCATCTCAATTGTTGTTGAAGCAGCTCATTCACAAGCCGGCAGCAGTGAGGTTGTGAGGCAGGTGGAGATGCCCATGCGTGTTATTCTTATTGACCCATTCCTGAACTTCATGGCCTACAAAGTGGATACCTTGGTCTATTGATGTCCTTGGGGTCCTGTATCTCACACACAGTTGTTCAACAGTGGCTTATTTACCAGCCACCTCCATGCAATCAAATGAGCCACGAGCATGGGGCTGCTACTTTTAAACTAGGAGGAGACTCTGCATTTAACAGAATTGTTTAGTCGTTCAGTCGTGTCTGACTCTTTGCGACCCCATGGACTATAGATCCCAAACTCCTCTGTCCATGGGTTTCTCCAGGCAAGAGTACTGGAGTGGGTTGCCATTTCCTTCTCCAGGGGATCTTCCTGACCCAGGGATCTAACCTGCATCTCTTGCGTTGCAGGAGGATTCTTTACTGCTGAGCCACTGAGGAAGCCCAGTTAATAGGATACTATTGATATAATGGAAAGAGACACACGCTTCTCATGGTAGACAGCTGCCACATGGCCTCACACATTAGTGAACGGTCACCTCAAGGTCACCCTGGCAATTTTCCGTTCCCTGTCCTCATTTCCCAACATCTCAGCACTCACATCAGTTGCCTCGGCCTAATGGCTGACTCACCAGTCTGCACCACGCAGGCCTACAAGCCTTATAGTTGCCAGCCTCAAGACTAAAGGAATAGCTTGGAGACAATGACAGAGATAGCAATGACTTATTAAACAGGGGAACTTACATGTCTAAAGCTGGGTCTTGGAGCAACACCCCATCATGTGCAGCAGCTGGGGAGCAGGACATGACAGCACTCTTCACTAAGCGGTCCAATAATGAAAGAAAAAGTGAAAGTGAAGTTGCTCAGTCATGTCCGACTCTTTGTGACCCCATGGACTGTAGCTTGCCCATACGATTTTCCAGGCAAGAATACTGGAGTGGGTTGCCATTTCCTTCTCCAGGGGATCTTCCTGACCCAGGGATCGAACCCTGGTCCCCTGCACCACAGGCAGACTCTTTACTGTCTGAGCCACCATAATTAGTTTTAAAAAATTAAAAAAATAAAATAGGCTCTGTAGGATGTTTTAAATTCATCTTGAGGACTGGTAATTTTTAGTGTTAACTTTTTGCCGATTATAAAAATAATGTATGTTTATTATTGAAAATTCATAAAATGCAGAGAAATATGAGGAAGAAAATGCAGTGGTCTGTATTCTTGTTTTCAGTGATCATAACACATTTATGAATGTCATTCTGGCCGCTAGTTCCACAAAATTTTGACATGGTAGAGTATTTACTATATATTTGATTTTGTTCCTGTTTTTTAAACTTGATAACTATATTTTGTCTCTAAATTCTTTGAGAACATTATTAATAATGCAGTACCATTTTATTATTTAGCTATGTCATTTATTTAATCAATATTAGGCTGTTTCCATTATTTTGTAATTTGAATTTTTTCATGTACAAATAAATGTTTTCATTTTGAATTATTATTGCTAAGGATAGGTGCCCAGAAATGGAATTACAGAAACAGAAGAGAGGAACACTTTTAAGACTGCTGATAAATATTGCCAAATTGTGTTCATAAAGATAATTCTTATTTTTATTTCCATTGGTAATACAGATAAACACTCAATTCATTTCCCCTTCCTTGCCAGTTTTGGTTTCCATCTTTTCTTAGTCTTCTTCAATATGACAGATTAAACAGATTTAAACTTCTTTAAAAACAGATTCCAATTGTTACTTTTAGTTTGCAGTTATTTGGTAACTACCATTTTCAGTACTTTATCACAAGCTTACTTAGTAATCATATTTAGAATTTTGAGGGATATATACTCATAACATGGACTCATTTATATTTTGAGATCATATTTATTTTGTTTTAATTTCCATTCTCTTTAATTTACAAAAATTTATTAATGTGTATAAATGTTGAAAATAATTCAACTTTTCTTGTTCGTACTTAATAATTCTTGACATGCAGTATTTTCTTTCTATCCATCAGATCTGTGTTTCCAAACACAGTCTTAAATTTAAACTTAGAAATTCTGTGCTTGGAGGGATTAAATAAATACTCATGTCTATGTTTGTATTTACTTCTTGGATTGCTTATATTTGCTTGGTTTTGACTTACAGTCATTCTTTACTCCAACTGAAATTCATTTCAAGTATATTGTGTGGTGAGGATATAAATTGATTTTGTTCCCAAATAGCTAAGTAATCTTCCAACTCATTTTACTGATTAATTCCTCCTTTTGAAAACTGATTTATGGTGACACCTTTATCACACATTGCATGACTACCTGTTAATGATAGACAGATTTATTGATCTGTCAAGGAATTCTTGCATCAGCTAAAAAAAGCTTTTAATAATTGAACCTTCATAAAACATTTAAAAAAATTATTTTGAATTTCTGCTTCAATTCAAAATGGAAATTATCTTCCAATTAAAAATAAATAAATTAAAAAAATGGAATAACAGGTGCCTAAAACAATTTTAGCAGAAAAAAATGAATGGAAACAAGTTTTGAACATTGGACATCAAGCAGTGGAAGACATAGGTCGCTGAGAGAGGATAAACAAATGAGCTGAGAAAGCTGAACCTGCTGCTCAAAAAGGATTTCCTGGCAGCAATGCAAGGAGGGAGAACCACGGTGAAGCTTAGTGATTTCCCTGAGTTGAGGTTTGAGGAAGTTGATAAGGAAGAAGACAGTATCCAAAGAGAGTTTTCCAGAGGTTTACATAGGGCCCCCTCAACTGAGGGCTGAAATGAATGTGTATAAGAGAACTACCAGAGGCTGGGGAAAGGAGCCATCCAAAAACAGCAGACAGAGAGTAATCACATGGATATTAACTGAATCATGAGTTAAAAATTAGATGTTCACTAAAGGCTACTCAGGTCTCATCTTGCTGCTGCTGCTGCTAAGTCCCTTCAGTCGTGTCCGACTCTGTGCGACCCCATAGACGGCAGCCCACCAGGCTCCCCCATCCCTGGGATTCTCCAGGCAAGAACACTGGAGTGGGTTGCCATTTTCTTCTCTAATGCATGAAAGTGAAAAGTGAAAGGGAAGTCGCTCAGTTGTGTCCGACTCCTAGCGACCCCATGGACTGCAGGCTACCAGGCTCCTCCGTCCATGGGATTTTCCAGGCAAGAGTACTGGAGTGGGGTGCCACTGCCTTCTCCACTCATCTTACAAAGCTTAAAACAAAGCCCCCAAATAATCAAACTACTTTCAAGTAGCTTAATTACATCCTAGAACAAAGCTTGACATTTTTTTTAGGAACACAAAAATATCTAACTACTAGCAAGGTAAAATTCACAGTGTCTAACAACCAACCAAAAATTATCAGGCAGACTGCAACAAAGGAAGCAAAAATACACAATGGAGAAAAGATAGTCTCTTCAATAAGTGGGGCTGGGAAAACTTAACAGCTACATATAAAAGAATGAAATTAGAACACTCCCTAACACCATACACAAAAGTAAACTCAAAATGGATTAACAACCTAGATGTAAGACCAGGTTCTATAAAACTCAGAGGAAAACGTAAGTAGAACACTCTTTGACATAAATCGCAGCAGTATTTTTTGAGATCTGTCTCCTAAAATAAAGGAAATAAAAGCAAAAATAAGCAAATGGGACCTAATTAAACGTCAAAGTTTTTGCACAGCAAAGGAAATCACTGACAAAATGAAAAGAAAACCTATTGAATGGGAGAGAATATTTGCAAATGATATGACTGATAAGGGGTTAATATCTAACATATATAAACAATTCATACAACTCAATATCAAGAAAACAAACAGCCCAATTAAAAAATGGGTGGAAGACCTAAATAGACATTTTTCCAAAGTGAAATACAGATGGCCAAAAGGGACATGTGGAGAAGGCAATGGCACCCCACTCCAGTACTCTTGCCTGGAAAACCCCATGGACGGAGGAGCCTGGTGGGCTGTAGTCCATGGGGTCGCTAGGAGTCAGACACAACTGAAGTGACTTAGCAACAGTAGCAGCAGCAAAAGGGACATGAAAAGATGCTCAGCATCACTAATCATCAGAGAAATGCAAATCAAAACTACAATGAGATAATACATCACACCTGTCAGAACAGCTATCATCAAATAACAAATGTTGGCAAGGATGTGGAGAAAAGGGAACACCCTTACATTGTTGGTGGGAATGTAAACTGGTGTAGCCACTGTGGAAAGTAGTACGGAGTTTTCTCAAAAAACTAAAAATAGAACTAACACATGATCCAATAATTCCACTCCTGGACATATATCAAAAAAGACAAAAACACTAATTTGAAAGGATACATGTACCCCAATCATCATAGCAGCATTATTAATCAAGATCTGGAAGAATTCTAAGTGTTCATCAACAGATGAATGGATAAAGAAGATGTGGTATATATACACAATGGAATACTACTCAGTGACAAAAAGAACAAAATTTTGCTATTTGCAGCTATTTGGATGGACTTGGAGGGGATTATGATAAGTGAAATAATCCAGACAAAGACAAATATAGTATTTTACTTGCATGTGGAATCTAAAACATACAACAAACTTGTGAATATAACAAAAAAGGAGACTCAGAGATGCAGAGAACAAACTAGTGGTTACCAGTGGTGGGGATGGGCAATATAGGAGTGGGAGAGTAGAAGTAAAAGAAAAAATTAGAATAGCTGTCTTTTGTGGAATTAGTTATATACAATAAAGCCAAATGAAATAAATATTTAGTGATTTTATAATATAAAAATGTGCATGCCCTTTTAATGGCTGAGTAGTATTCCATTACATCTCCATATATCTTTTTATATCTATATGATGTAGATGTATACCCTATATTCTTCATCCATTCATCTGTCGATAGACACTTAAGTTGCTTCCATATCTTGGCTATCATAAACAATGCTGCTATGATCATTGGGGTGCATGTATCTTTTCAAATTAGTGTCTTCTTTGGATTATATACCCAGGAGTGGAATTGCTGGATCACATTTTAGTTCTACTTTTAGTTTTTTGAGGGACCCCCATTCTGTTTCCCAGAGTGACTGCACCAATTTACATTCTCACTAACAGTGTAGAAGGGTTCCCTTTTCTCCACATCCTCCCCAACATTTGTTTTTTGTGGTCTTTTTGATGATAGCCACTCTGACAGGTGTGAGGTAATATGTTCTTTTGTCTTTGACTTGCATTTCTCTGATGATTAGTGATGTTGAGCATCTTTTCATTCATCTGTTGGCCATTTATATGTCATCTTTGGAAAAACATCTATTCAGATCTTCTGTGCTGTGCTTAGTTGCTCAGTTGTGTCCAACTCTTTGCAAACCCATGAACTGTAGCCCACCAGGTTCTTTTGTCCATGGGAATTCTCTAGGCAAGAATCCGGAGTGGGTTGCCATGCCCTCCTCCACGGAATCTTCCCAACCCAGGGATCGAACTCAGGTCCCCTGCATTGCAGGCGAATTCTTTACCGTCTGAGCCACCAGGAAATACATTCAGATCTTCTGCACATTTTTAAATCAGGTTGTTTGTTTTCTTGATATTGAGTTGTATATTTTTGATATTAATCTTTTATCAGCCGCATCTTTTGCAATTTTTTTCTCCAATTAGTAGATTGTCTTTTCATTTTGTCAGTGATTTCCTTTGCTGTGCTAAAGCTTTTAAGTTTAATTAAGCCTCATTTCTTTAGCTTTGCTTTTGTTTACTTTGCCTTAGCAGACAGGGCCAAAAAAATATTGCTATAATTTATGTCAAAGAGTGTTCTGTCTATTTACTTCTAGGAATTTTCTGGTTTTCTAGTCTTATATTTAGGTCTTTAACTCATTTTAAATTTATTTTTTAACATGGTGTGAGAAAATAATCTAATTTCATTCTTTTACATGTAGCTGTCCACTTTTCCCAGAACCATTCATTGTAATCATTGTCTTTTCCCCACTATATATTTTTGCTTCTTTTGTCATAGATTAATTGACCATAAGTGTGTGTGTGTGTGTGTGTGTGTGTGTGTTTAATTCTAGGCTCTTTATTCTCTTCCGTTGATCTACAGGACTGCTTTTGTGCCAGCACTGTATTGTTTTGATTACTATAGCTTTATGGTATAGTTTGAAGTCACAGAGTGTGATATCTCCAGCTCTCTTCTTTCTCAACATTGTTTTGGCTCTGGCGGCAGTGATGGGGGGGAGTCTTTTGTGCTTCCATACAAATTTTTTAATCATTTGTTTTAGTTTTGTGAGAAATGTCTTTGATGTGCTCATAGGGATTACACTGAATCTGTAGATTCCTTGGATAGCATGATCATTTTAACCGTATTAATTCTTCTAATCCATTAACACAGTATATCTTTTCTACTTGTTTATGTTGCCTTCAATTTTTTTTTATCAGTGTCTTATAGCTTTCTGATTATATCACTTACGTCCTTAGTTAGATTTACTACTAGGTATTTTATTCTTTTTGATGTGATTGTAATTGGGATTGTTTCTTTAATTTCTCTTTGGATATTTCACTGTTATTGTATAGAAGTGCAACTGATTTCTATATATTAATTTAGTATCCTTCAACTTTACCAAATTCATTGATGAACTTTAGTAGTTTTTTGGTGGTGTCCTTAGGTTGTTGTATGTCATCACATCTACAAACAGTAAACGTTTTACTTCTTCCTTTCCAAATTGGAATAAAATTTTCCCATTTGCAACAACACGGATGGGTCTGGAGGGTATTATGCTTAGTGAAATAAGTCAGACAGAGAAAGACAAATACTGTGTGTTATCACTTGTATGTAGAATCTAAAAAGTAAAGCAAATGAATGAATATAATAAAACAGAAATAGACTCACACATACAGAGAACAAACCAGTGGTTTCCATGGGGAGAGGGAACAGGAGGGGGCCAGATAGGGGTAGAGGATTAACAGACATAAACTAGCATGTATAAAATAAATAAACTACGAGGATATATTGTACAACACAAGGAATATAGCCAATGTTTTATAATATCTATCAATGGAGTATATTCTAAAAAAATGTTGACTGACTGCTTTGTAAACCTGAAACTAAAAAAATACTATAAATCAATATTCAGTTCAGTTCAGTTCAGTCACTCAGTCATGTCAGACTCTTTGCGACCCCATGGACTGCAGCATGCCAGGCTTCCCTGTCCATCGCCAACTCCCGGAGCTTACTCAAACTCATATCTATCCAGTCGGTGATGCCGTACAACCATCTCATCCAATGTCGTCCCCTTCTCCTCCAGCCTTCAACTTTCCCAGCATCAGGGTCTTTTCCAAGGAGTTAGTTCTTTGCATCAGGTGGCCAAAGTATTGGAGTTTCAGCTTCAGCATCAGTCCTTCCAATAAATATTCAGGGATGATTTCCTTTGGGATGGACTGGTTGGATCTCCTTGCAGTCCAAGGGACTCTCAAGAGTCTTCTCCAACACCAGAGTTGAAAAGCATCAGTTCTTCAGCTCTCAGCCTTCTTTATAGTCCAACTCTCACATCCATACATGACTACAGGAAAAACCATAGCTTTGACTAGATGGACCTTTGTTGGCAAAGTAATGTCTCTGCTTTTTAATATGCTGTCTAGACTGCTGATAGCTTTTCTTCCAAGGAGCAAGCATCTTTTAATTTCATGACTGCAGTCACCATCTGCAGTGATTTTGAAGCCAAAAAAAAAAAATAGTTTGTCACTGTTTCCATTATTTCCCCATTTATTTGTCATGAAGTGATGGGACTGGATGCGATGATGTTCATTTTCTGAATGTTGAGTTTTAACCCAGCTTTTTCATTCTCCTCTTTCACTTTCATCAAGAGGGCTCCTTAGTTTTCTTCTTCACTTTCTCCCGTAAGGGTCGTGTCATCTGCATTCTGAGGTTATTGATATTTTCTCCCAGCAATCTTGATTCCAGCTTGGCTTCATCCAGCCCTAGTCATTTTGAATAAGCACAACGTACAGCCTAGATTTTGGAACCAGTCTGCGAACTCTCTTGCTTTTTCAATGATGCAGTGGATGCTGGCAGTTTGATCTCTGGTTCCTCTGCCTTTTCTAAATCCAGCTTGAACATCTGGAAGTTCACAGTTCATGTAACTGTTGAAATGATGCAGTGGGTTGGAGAAATTTGAGCCTTACTTTGCTAGGATGTGAGATGATGTACAATTGTGTGGTAGTTTGAGCATTCTTTGGCATTGCCTTTCTTTGGGATTGGAATGAAAACTGACCTTTTCCAGTCCTGTGGCCACTGCTGAGTTTTCCAAATTTGCTGGCATATTGAGTGCAGCACTTTCACAGCATCACCTTTGAGGATTTGAAATAGCTCAACTGGAATTCCATCACCTCCACTAGCTTTGTTCTTAGTGATGCTTCCTAAGGCCCACTTGACTTTGCATTCCAGGATGTCTGGCTCTAGGTGAGTAGTCACACCATCATGGTTATCTGAGTCATGAAGATCTTTTTTGTATAATTCTTCTGTGTATTCTTGCCACCTCTTCTTAATGTCTTCTGCTGTTAGGTCCATACAATTTCTGTCCTTTATTGTGCCCATCTTTGCATGAATACTTCCTTTGGTATCTCTAATTTTCTTGGAGAGATCTCTAGTCTTTCCCATTCTATTGTTTTCCTTTATTTCTTTCCATTGATCGCTGAGGAAGGCTTTCTGATCTCTCCTTGCTATTCTTTGGAACTCTGCATTCAAATATAAATCAACTATACTTTAATAAAAAATGCAAAAAAGGCACATGCCCTTTGATTGAATGCCCCAGTCTTAAGAATCTCCTCCTTACAAATAAACTATCAGTATACAATGATATTTGTATAAAAATGTTTATTGTTATGTAGTTTATAGAAGTAGAATGCTGGAAACAAATGGAATCAAAGAGGGAATTGCTGAATATATTATGTCCATCAACTGTAGACTATTAACTAATCATTAAAAAGAAAGTAGCACTTGATTTGAAGGGATGTTTATTGGAATGTTTGGGGAGAAAATATGCAAAACTAGGTGTTTAGTATGATACAGTTATAAAAATAAGCTACGAGAAACACCCAAATGTGTGTATGCATATATATGATTATGTAAGTGTGGTAAGAAATATGGAAGGATACACAGTAAGTAGTTAACATGGTGTTAGTGAGTGCACAAGAGCATATCTGTGTGTGTGTGTGTGTGTGCGTGTGCGTGTGTGCATGTAGAAGTGTTGCAGAACCCAGTACTTGAGAAACCAAGCACCACATTCGGAGAGTTGGAGAACTCAGGTTTATTACGCTGGTGGGCCCAGAGGAGTTAACACTCTAGGCTCTGAGCCCCGAACAAAGAGGTTACAGAGGTTTTATACATGGACAGACATGATTAAGTGGATTTACATGGGCTGGGCGATTGCAAAGAGCAGGACAAGGGTGAGTGTGATAAGCTCCAGTGCCTAGTATTGTGAGTCCCCACTTTCTGAGACTACATGACCTGCGTGATCCAGACATTACAAGGAGCAAGCTGAGTTACAGAGGCAGAAGGAGCAGGAGGTTATGTAAAATTTTAACTTTTCCTCTTCATTACCCCCTCTTGATGCTTCTATCACTCATTGTAGAAAGCATCATTTAATGTTTTGGTAGGACAGTCAGAGCTCCCCGTTGTTTAGGGGGCTATATTGAGCTGTTCCAATTTGTAACTTTATGGATTCAAATCAAGAAGCTATGAGCTGGGTAATAGCATTGAGAATACAAGGGCCAAAGAAGAGCACCGCAAAAAACACGAAGAGAGGAACAGTTAAAGGGAGAAGCTACAATGCCCAGATCCAGATATTTTTCCAATTGTTCCAACTGACCCAGGAATTTGCTAGTTCCTCTCTCCTTTTCATGATTCGTTCCCTTAGCTGTTGGGCCATGTTCCTGACTATTTCTGATTGGTTTACATAAAAGCAGCATTCTTTGTTCAAGAAGAGGCAGAGTCCTCCCTTTTCAGCTGTCAGTAGATCTAGGCCTTTCCTATTCTGTAAAACCACCTCAGCCAGGGAATCTAGTTGGTCCTGTAAGGCCACTAAAGATCTGGCTACTCTCTCAGTGTCATCTGTGAAGTCCTTGGATAGTGTATGGTAGAAGATGGTTGATGAAGCAATTCTTCTTATTCCCATACCTATCCCAGGCATACTTCCCAGACCAGCTAGTAGGGTTATAAACTGGATGGTTCTTTTTGACCACGTATGTGCTACCAGAGGTACAGTGAAAGTCTGGTTGTTAGGGACAATATTCATCTGGGGTGTGAGGAAAGCTAAGGTGCAGGTAACCATCCAATTGACTGGTAGATAAAAGTAAGCATCTGTCCCACAAACAAAGAAAAGGCCTTGATGGAGGCAGCACCATATTGTGTTTATGGGAGGATGAGTAGGCCACTCACCTTTTAAAGTTTGATTACATTCGTCCCTGGCTAAATTGCCTACAAGTTCAGTTCCTCCATCATTTGTAAAGCATTCTGGAGCCTTTTGAGTTAACTCAATTGTCCTTAAGACTGGCCCTTGTAAGGATGGATCTATAGGAGTTCCCATGGCTGTTGCATTATTCAATGGTACTGCTGTAGCTAAGTACCATGGAGCTCCTAAGGATAAGCAAAGCCAGCAATCCCTGGCCAGCTGGGGGTTGGTGTCATTAAGAAGGTGATGAGTTGCGTTGAGAACCTGGTACAGATGAGGGTCTAAGGGGGAGTTAACTCTGTAACCTGGGTCATACTGCCAACAGGCAGAGCCTGATATTTTAGGGCAAAGTTGGTCTGTGATTTTGTTTGTCTGCATTATTGTCCCTGTCCAGTAGGTTTTTCCATTTATTTGGCAGACAGACACCTGTTCTGGGTTGTAATGTCTGTGTGGCATTTGGGAGTAGACGGAGGCCCAGGGGCATGATGGCAATGCCATGAAGTCAGGCTACTGCCTGGGGTTTGAATCCTCTGGTGTGGTAAAGGTAGTGACAGTGGAGGACATAACTGGAAAACATTTTTAGCACCCAGGCCCCTGGATATACATCACATGGTTATGAAAGCAGTAGGTGATTGACATATAGGATTGGCTATTTGTACATCGTTCTAGCTGATGGTTAAGTAAGCGATTTTCCAAGGGTTGACTGTAATGTTGACAGGTGCATAATGGATAAGGAACGACACCATATGTTACAGCAAGGGACACCAAAAGGCTGCAAAGCAGCCTGCACGTAACAGATAACTGAACACTAGCAAAGTTTTCTTCCCATCTTTGGGTTGTCAAAGCTATAGCAACTGAGTCTATTGTGTGGGGGGTCAGCTATACTGTGAGCAATTTAGTTAGCAGGGAAAATTGATCATAAGAGACCTCTAATAAGAATGAGGCTTCCCACTACAGTGAGAAAAGAGACAGCTAACTGCAGCTTCTGACCCAAATCCCAGTCCTGGGGTGTGACTGAAGCTAGCCCTGTAGCGAAGAGCACAGCAGTAATACCAATCAGAGATAGAGGCCAGGGTTGACAATCAAAATCCATTGATATTTTCATAGCCAGATCCTCAAGCTTCCACAGTGCATTGACCAGCCAATTGCCAGAGTGTGGCTGGAGCAAGGCTGAAGATTCCTCAAGCTTCTGCCGTGTGTTGACTAGTCAGCTCCCAGAGTGACTAGAGCATGGCTCAGCATCCTTCGTGGGTGGGGGCTGTTGTCTTTGGAACCAGACCTTGAGGAGGTTTTGGGGGTCCCAAACTGCTTTCCAGATGTCCTCATCACAGGAAGTCGCTGCCTTCTTGACTCTGGTGTGGTGGATCCAAGGGAATGACACATATAACTCTAACAGCAGTAGGGGTTGCCGGGACGACCATGTGAGGGCCTGTCCAAACTGGCTGAAGTGTTTTTTTTTTCCCTTAATCTTTAACCCATACCTCATCTCTTGGCTGATAGGGATGAACCCAAAAGAATGGGTGTCCTTTCTAAGGTTTATTGGGCAATATGGCAGGACACTTTTCCCAGGTCCTGGAGGTGTTGGCACATCTCCAGGTCAGCTAGTTATTGGAGGTTTCCCTTGAGCATTTCTATCCCTGGGAGTGGTCTCCCGTATAAGATCTCAAAGGAAGACCAGGCTGAGGACCCCAGGGTGCATTTATGGAGGGAAATGAGAGTCCACAGAATAATAAGGCAGCTTGTTCTAGCATTGTCTGGGTATTGGCTAGGGGATATTCTTGTTGTACTACTACTTGGAGAAACAAACTTAACAAGAAAGTTGAAGATATATGGCCCAAAGATTAATAGGTGTAGGAAAGCTGCTGAGGGGCTAGCCAGGAGAACCAGGTCCAGAACAAAGTGTTTCTATAGGTACAGAAGATGCCACTCATAAAAATCAATATGTTATCACTAGACCAGGCCTTGTAAGTAACAAAGTCTCTGGATAATACCTGCCTTACTAGCCAGTCTTGGGCCCTTCCAGGAAAATATTTCCTCTTGTTGCTTCTTCCCATATCTAGAGTTACATTATTGTAAGTACAATTATTGATCTCACATGGAACTGCATATTAGCATTTTTATCACACAGGAACTGCATATTAGCATTTTAGGCTCACACATTTGATAACATAAGAAATAATCTTCTGAAGCAAGCTACACAGAAAATAATATAACTAGCAGTTATTAGTAAGGTCACAAGCAAGAATTTAAGTCAAGAACTTTCATTGGGTATAGCCTGGTATACCCCAGGTCATCTGACTCAGTTAAATGATTATAGCCAAGTGTTCATCTCCTGGTTGTACATCATGGAGCATCTGACCTTTATCCAAAGACTGGTTACTGAGAAAAGCTTTAGAAACAATCTTAGAGTGTCTTTTTAATAACTTAATTAAAATTTTTAGCAATATAACATAACTAGGAACTATCTCAGAAGTGAGTCTTAGTAAGCACAGACCTTAATTAACAAAACTAGAACTTAATATTCAGTGAAACATAATTTTTTCTTTTTTTGGAGACCTCATTGTGAGGGCATTAACACTGTAGCCAGGGAAGGCTTTAATCCATCAAATAAAAATGAGGTCTGTCAGAGATCCGGGGAAAGCCAAGCGGTCGTCTTGGTTTTCCCATAGTCCTGGCTCTTTGATTTTCAGCTGTTGTTTATCCATTTTTAATTTCCTGATTTAGAAGCAGACTATTGCCATGTTTTAAGGACATCAGGATAGCAAAAGTCTAACTGTGAGGGGTTACTTTTTGTAGATGCAGAATGAGCTTTGTCTACATGTACCATAATCTTAAATGTTTATTTACTTTACCAAAGTAAAAAGATTTTAAAAACAAATGTAAATCACTTAAAGACAAAGAAATTCATAATCTGTTATTGAAAGCTGCATTCTAAAAAAACTTTGTTCTCTAAACAGAGAGAAGACCAAATTCCAGTCTGATACCAACTTACTGTTAATAACAAAATTTGTTTATCTGCTTAATCTTAGAAAGTCTTTTCCATAAATTTTGAAGAACTAGCAGTATTCTTCTAATGGCATGAGAGTAAAACCATAGAAGGCATGTTTAAAATCTGATTCTATTGCAATTGACAAAGAAACCTGGTCATAACTCTTTAATATGATAACTAGAATTATAATTGACCATATTTTATCAGGGCATACCGGATCTATATGAATTTCACATAATTTTAGGATATCTATATTAGTGACATCAACCATACAGTATAATCTGAAAAGATTTATCACCCCTTCAACAGTACTTCTCATGTAATTTAACATGTCCAATGAACCCAGGTAGCTTAATAGCTCTTTGGGATGTCTCAGGGGCCCTCTGAAACATCCCCAAATTAGCTAGAAGTCAAGTTATTTAGGAAGATTTGTGGATAAATATCAAAAGGGTTTATAACACTCAGTCAGGTAGGATCATATAACTCACTGTGAAATAATATTTACTTAGCCAAAGGTAACAAAAGATTTCAAAGGTAAATACAGAACAGATCAATTAAGAGGTAAAGGAACTTAAATCTATTATTAAAAGCAGTTCAACATCTGAAGAAAGTATATCCTCTTAACAGAAAAAGAGGCCGAATTCAAATTTTGTACCAGCTTACTTTAAACTCATTTAGGTAAACTTAACTAAATTTATTTTAAAATTAATCAGTCCTAACCATGCCAAAGAATTGATGCTTTTGAACTCTGGTGTTGGAGAAGACTCTTGAGAGTCCCTTGGACTGCAAGGAGATCCAACCAGTCCATCCCAAAGGAAATCATCCCTGAATATTTATTGGAAGGACTGATGCTGAAGCTGAAACTCCAATACTTTGGCCACCTCATGCAAAGAGTTGACTCATTGGAAAAGACCCTGATGCTAGGAAGGATTGGGGGCAGGAGGAGAAGGGGATGACAGAGGATGAGATTGCTGGGTGGCATCACGGACTCGATGGACACAGGTTTGGGTAGACTCCGGGAGTTGGTGATGGGCAGGGAGGCCTGGCATGCTGTGATTCATGGGGTTGCAAAGATTCGGACATGACTGAGCTACTGAATTGAACTGAACCTTGCACAAAACTTTTTTTCAGGGTCCACCTTCCACAAGCTTTTTATCCACTTTCTGTAACAGTCACCTGTAAGTCAGACCTACTTTCTTTTCCCTTTATAAAATTTAATTTTATTTTTTTATGTCTTCTTCATTAAAAACATACATCCTACTTCCTTATTAGATTAGCAAACAAACATTAATACTAGATATTTAATATTGAATATTTACCAGTTTACATGAATCTGAAATTTATTCAGGTTAATTTGTCTTGTATTTAGAATTGTTTGATTTGCAAGTGCTTACTCTTTTAGGCCAATTAAATGAGAATTCATTTACAACTTCAACAATATTATCAGAAAGAAACAAGACATACACCGAGACATACATAAATACAGACTTTAAAATATCTCTTTGACCACCCCCCCCTTTTTTTTTCTTTGCTTAAAGTTCTAATTTGCCCAAGGCTGAGGTCTCAGGCAAAGTTTTCTGTGTATTTCAAGGATGTGGAAATGGTTAACCTCAAGCTTTTCCCTAGGCAGGACTCTTAACAAGCTAGTTGTTTTTAATTGTATACGCAAAAAGGAATTGGTTTTGCAGTTTTCAAAAAGAAGTTTTTTTCTCACTCCATTCAATCAGCAGTCATGCACTCACAATCATTCAGAGGCTATCACAATGCTTCCCTTCTCCCGAGTCTGCAGGTTTCCTTAACTGTTGCTCCCTTCCTGGGAGCTCCAAGGAGGTGATCAGTCACAAGGCCTCTCTTCTCCTTAGTCCCCAGGTTTCCTTAACTGTTGCTCCCTTTCTGGGAGCTCCAGCCATGGAGGTTATGAGTCACAATGCCTCCCTTCTTCTGAGTCCTCAGGTCTCCCTATCTGATGCTCCCTTCCTGGGAGCTCCAAGGAGGTGATCAGTCTCCTCTTCTACCCACTTGGGTAGGACCTGACTGGGGACTGGCCCTGGGGCCTTCCATGATCCCGTGGCCATTCCTGGTGAGTTGGTCTGTCTCTCCAATGAGTCAAGTTGGGGCTCGTCTGTCCGGAGAGTTGGAACATTGGTCCGAAAGAGAACCTGGAATACCATCAAGTGGCACACCTCCTTGTTCCTCTCAGGTTTCCTTCACTCCAGCCTGGCTGAGCCACTAGTCCGGTGGATCAAGGGGCCGGCATGGTTGGAATCTCACTGGGGCCTACAGAAATATTGCAGAAACCAGTACTTGAGAAACGGAGCACCACACTCAGAGAGTTGGAGAACTCAGCTTTATTATGCAGGTGGGCCCAAAGGAGTTAACACTTTAAGCTCTGAGCCCCAAACAAAGGGGTTGCAGTTTTTATACATGGACAGGCATGATTAAATGGGTTTGCAGGGGCTGGGTGATTGCAAAGAGCAGGACAAGGGTGAGTGAGATAAGCTCCAGTTCCTAGTATTGTGAGTCCCCACTTTCTGAAACTACATGATCTACATGATCCAGACATTACAAGGAGCAAGCTGAGTTACAGAGGCAGAAGGAGCAGGAGGTTATGTAAAATTTAAACTTTTCCTCTTCAGGAGGGGTGATTGTGGGTGAGAGTAGGGGAGGTAGATGGAGCAGCCAAGCTAAAGTGAAAAAGAGAAAAAAGTTTGCATTTTTAAAATATACATATATGAAAATATGTATGGATTCACATAAAATTTTTAAAAGAATGTTTTAAATAACAATGTTTTGTGTGCTTCATATCCATGCTTAAATACCTTTGGAATCTGAAGCCACATTTTACAGATGTCTTTTGTTTTGAGAGCCCTGAGCTAAATAAAGGAAGCACTGTTTTCCTCTAGGAAGGATTTCAGGTTCATGTAGTTCATAACTTTTGATCTTATTGCCAAGAAAATATCAGAACTGCAATCTATGAAATCCATCCTTTGTTTTATGTCTATGTACTCACACCCCCTCTCCATTGCTTTGTCTCAAGTATAGACATCTGACCAATTTATTTTATTTTATTTTATTTTATTTTTTATTTCTTTATTTTAGTTGGGGGCTAATTACTTTACAATATTGTAGTAGTTTTTGCCATACATCGACATGAATCAGCCATGGATTCACATGTGCTCCCCCTCCCAAACCCTCCTCCCACCTCCCTCCCCTTCCCATCCCTCAGTGTCATCCCAACACTCCATCCCTGAGCATCCGTCCCATGCATAGAACATGGAATGGTGTTCTGCTTCACATATGACAATATACATGTTTCAATGTTATTGTCCCAGAACGTCCAACCCTCACCTTCTCCCTCAGAGTCCACAGGATGGAGAACAGTGTGGAGATTCCTTAAAAAACTGGGAATAGAACTGCCATATGACCCAGCAATCCCACTGCTAGGCATACACACCGAGGAAACCAATTTATTTTAAAATTCTTGTTGTTATGATCAGAATTGAATAATTTATGGTTGTTACTAGAGCAACTGGAGGATAATATAATAAATGACTTAAAAGGCACCAGCTAAATGAAAGGTGGTATCTTGAATTAACAGATGGGCTCAATAGAATAGGAAAAATACAGGAAGTATTTAAGTCTGAAGCACACAGGACAATGTACAAGCTGCAGCTCTCTATCCCTAAAAATTGTGAGTAAACAAACAAAACCAGAAGCCTTCTTTAAAAGAAGTGAGATTCTCTGGGGGTATTTAAAGAAATAGATGGACAATTGCTATTGTTTTCATATGGAAATGAGAGGAGACTGTGGTCAAGAAAGATAGAAATATAATTCAGGCACAATTTTTTTTCTTTTATTCTAATTATTATTTATTTATTTGACTGTGCTGGGTCTTAGTGGCAGCCTGTGGGATCCATTTGTTTGTTTGTTTTTAATTGCGGCATGTAGGATCTAGTTCCTTTCCCAGGGATGGAACTCTGGCCCCTTGCATTAGGAGCATGGAGCTTCAGCCATTGAATCACTAGTGAAGTCCACTGAGCACAATTTTTAAAAATCTAACAACCCTGGAAACTTGTTGTTATTTGAAACTAACATATATTTGAACCTCAGTATCTAGCAGTTTTATAGAAAGTTAACCTCAAGATTACTTGTTTATGTCTCTCCAGCTTCAATTCTGATCACACTGCATAACTTGCCAGCAGAATCTAAATATGTGGGACTTCCCTACTCAAATATTAATTTTGTCAATTTATTTTTCTCTAAGGTAAAACTTTAAATGTGTCTGGATTGTGTGCATAAATGAACTGTGGGAACTATGTGTGCTGGCTTCCTTGTGGGACATTTTGCTTTCTTTTTATGCTCAAAGACATTTAGAATAAGAAAGAAGGTGGAAGCAATTGACCCCAAAGCGTCCTTTTCACCAGAAATGTAGCTAAAAGCTAACTCTTGAATGATTTGAACCATCTCTCAAAATATCCCAAATTCCAAGTAATGTATATTCTTTTTGTTTTTAATTCTGTCGAATATTTTCTTTTGTTTTTTTTTCCTGGATGATTCCCAAGTAGTAAGTATTAAGTAAATTTTGGTTGGACAAATTGGTATTTAAAACTCCCTCTTTGAATGGATACATTTATAGATGTGACTGAGTCACTCTGCTTTGCACCTGAAACAATCACAGCATTGTCATCAGCTATATTCCAATATAAAATAAAAAAGTTTTTTTTTTTAAAAGAAAACTCCCCATTTGAGGCAACTAATGGCATAATTATATCTGCTTTGATTCAGACCTCTCCACCCCTTTCCTGGATGATGGAAATCCATAGTTTCTTGACAGTCTAGAGTCCCCCAAATCCCATTAGGTTGCTGAAGTCAGCAAGATCATTCTGAAATACAAATTCTTTTCCAGCTTAAAATTATTCAGTGGTTTGTCTTCAATTCTTGGATACATATCAAATTCTTTATCCTTGTTATGCAAGCAACATGGTTATGCTGCTGTCTGTCTCTCCACCATACCCTCTATCACACCCTTCAGATTCTCTTCCTTTTTGGAACATTAAGACTGCCTGGATATTCTACTGCATTCATATAGCTATTTACTATACCTTTCTCACACGATTACAAATCTTTCAAATACAGTCTATTCATCTTGTAAACTCCTACTTCTTCAAAATGAATTTTTGTTTGTAACATTCTCCAGAAAGTCTCCCTAGTTAAAACTTAATTTTCAAGTAACAGATACTACTTAAAGGTAGGTTAAAAAGGTGTGTGTGTTTAGTAAGTATGGTAACAATGCTTTGGTCAGAAAATCATCATAGAGGAGAGAGATTATAAGGTAAACCTTTATGAATGTGGAGGACTTAGATAGGAGAAGAGACTTAGGCTTTTAGGCAAGAAGGAAAAGGTTCAAACAAAAGTATTAGAAGAAAAGGTAATTATGCCAGATTCTGAACAGAATGGTTTTAATATTTATTCTGATCCTGGTATTACAGTTTATGAGTAGATATTCATGTTTACCCTCTAAGTTAGAGTATAGATATCATGTACCTTTAAAGATTTATAATGTATAAGGAAATGCCCTAGGAAGATAAGCTTGTGTTACTACAGGGCAATTAGAGATTTTGTAGATTAAAAATAAGGACAATACATACTAAAGGGCTGTGAGGGAGATTAAGTAAAAAGGATATTGGGACTTCAGTGAGAATTGGCCAAGAAGAAACTCTAGACTTAAATTCCTTGAAATGTAATACATTTTGCCCTAGTTAAGATCTATGGTCTGCATGTTCATGGCTTTGCATTCTTAGTAAAATGCATCTAAGGGAAAATATAAGAATAGCAAAGAGAATGAGTTTCAGCTTACTTTGGCAAAGTAAGCCCTTTAAGGTGTAGGGCACATGAGATATTAATGCCTAGTTACAGGGCAGAAGTACTGGGATCTCAGCGGACTCATTATGGGTAGCAGTAAAATTATGTTGTGATTTGAGGTGGGTGACATTATCATGAACCAGCAATTAAAAGCCATTTTCTCTACCTTTTTTTCTTTAAAAGAAATGTGATCATAAATTATATAGGGATGTATGAAAATGCACTGATTGTAGTTATTTTTTATTCTTAAAATGAGCAGAACCATGCTAAAATGCCATTTCTATTCCATGCCCTCTGATGTAGGACAGATCTAAAGACCTAATAGTTCAAAAGAGAGCCACTTGGTCCACGAGAACAAACGCCATAAAAAAACTGTCTTTATTTTTGCCTGAGAATGAGATGACCTAGGGATCAACTTAATAGTGCTTTAAATATACAAAGCACGGTTTGATGAGAGTGGGGTTTATTTTTCCATTTTATTGAAGAAGAACCAAAGCAAGAATTTAGCAGGATGAAGCTTTTAAATAAGATGGAAGGAAAGAAGGACTTTTTGATTATAAGGAGCTAATAAACACTCAAATGACCTTGGAAATTGTCCTTCCAAGTTTTCTGTAGACAATCAACAGTGTGCTGAGCTGGAGATCAAAAGACCTTTAAACCTTAGTCACTTATTAGTTCCATGACCTGGGACAAGTTACTTAGCTTCTCTGAGTCCTAATTTCTGTTCCTGTAAAAGGACAGTTGATTCTTAGCTAGCTTCTCATATTGCTGATAAGATTTCTATCTCAAGTCAAGGAAATGGGCTAGATTTCCTTGCCAGACTACCTAATGACTTACCTTTTAAATAATGCTTTTCCTCTTAAAGCACTAATTCCTTCATATGTTCTTATCATTTCATCAGCATTCTGAAATAGAAAAGTGCAAAATATCTTTTTTTCTGAAGTTTCATGTCAAACATATATTTACACTGAAAGGTCAAACTTCTATGTTGCTTGAACTTTTTGATGCTTTGCAAAGAGTACAATATGATTTCTTGGAGTTCTTTATGACAATTCACCCATTACCAAGGATAAC
This sequence comes from Okapia johnstoni, assembly GCA_024291935.2. Lineage (NCBI taxonomy): Eukaryota > Metazoa > Chordata > Mammalia > Artiodactyla > Giraffidae > Okapia > Okapia johnstoni. Next base: position 35,083,438 of record CM044305.1, on the reverse strand, counting down.
TTCACAAAAATGTTCTCTATGCTATGATGGAGGCACATGTGTGAGTCCAGAAGGGCCCAGAAGAAGGTATTTGGGCAAACCAAGGGGCTCAGGACATTTGAAATGTATCCTAAAGAATGAGTAAGAAAGCATTCCAATTAGGGTGGCCAGATACAATACAGACGCAAAGTTAAATCTGCCTTACTCAAACAATTTTTAGTATAATTTTTAATGTAAAGATGTCCCAAATATTGTATGGGACATACACAAAAAAAGTATTTATTGTTCATTTGAAATTTAAATTTAACTGGACCTCCTATTTTTTTTATTTGCTAAATCTGACAGCCTGGATTCTAGCCCCAGCTCTATCTGCTCATCTGTGCCCTTGATATACTACCGTAATCATCTTTCTCCAAGGTAGCATCTCACTTGTATAGCATCTTCCCAGAATGACCATCTCTGACCATGGGGTCCCTCCTTCATTAAAGTTAATTACTCCCTACTTTGTGCCAACATCATTCTTTAACATTAATCTCTATATAAAGACATCACACTGTATTGCAGTTATTACTTTTTATTATCAAGTAATATTTTAAAAGAGCCAAAAACACGCAGTGGGGAAAAGGTAGTCTTCAATCGATAGCGTTGGAAAAACTGAATGTGCATGTGTGCTTCATTGCTCAGCCATGATGAACTGTTTGCGACCCCCGTGGACTGTAGCCCACATTCTCCAGGCAAGAATACTGGAGTGGGTTGCCATGCATTTATCCACAGGAACTTCTACCCAAGGATCAAACCCAGGTCTCCTGCATTGCAGGTAGATTCTTTACCATCTGAATATTCACATGCAAAAGTATAAAATTAGAGCTTTCTCTTATACCACTTTAAAAAACCTGAAATAGATTAAGGACGTAATTGGAACTGTAGCCATAAAACTTCTAGAAGAAGATATAGGAGAAAACTCTTCCACATGGGTCTAGGGGATGACTTTTTAGATGTGACACCAAAAATTCAAATGATGAAAGCAAAAATAAACAAGAGACAATCAAATTAAAAATCCCAGAGGGATGGGATGGGGAGGGAGGTGGAAGGGGGGTTCTGGAAGGGAAAACATGTACACCCATGGTGGATTCATGTCAATGTATGGCAAAACAAATACAATGTTGTAAAGTTAAAAAATAGAAAATAAACTAATTAAAAAAAATCTGCTGTACAATAGAAGTAACAATGAACAAAATGAAAAGACAACATGCAGAATGGGAGAAAATATTTTATTTTCTAAAATAAAATCTGTTGGAGTATAGTTGACTTACAATGCTTTGTTAGTTTCAGGTGTGTATTGCAATTATTTATTTCGTGTCTATCTTACTATTGGAACATAAGCTTCCAGAGGACTGTGTCTTATTCATCTTGGTATGCTCAGAATGCCTGGAAATAGATGACATCTCTGTGAACATTGTTGCCTAAATGAATATATGGATGTGGATATGAGTGAAAGTCCCATGTAGCACTGATTTCCAAATGAATCAGAGAACAAATAGAAAAGACACTTCAAATAAGGTCATTTATATATTTTTTAAAATTTTCTTCTGCAAGCTAAGCATATTGGACATTTGTTGCTTAGTAGACATTTTTCTCCCTTTTGATTGCCCAGGATCTAAACTTCCTTCTTGAATTTGGGGAATCTACTATTGAATTCACACAACACCATGGTGGGAGACAGGTCCTGACAACTAGAGCATGGTCATGTGACCCAAGCCCAGTCAATTGATATGGACTTTGAATTCAGAATGCATTCAGGGTTTGGAAATCAGAATGAATGATAAGGAGAGTTTAGGCTTTATTCTGCCATTGCTAGTGGTGGCCAATAATGCCCAGGGTTGACATGCTAACCAGGGAATTTTCCTTCTGCATGACTATGTCAGTCCTAAGTACTATTTGTCATTGACTTCCAGTTCTTTCCTTCCTCTGGAAACCTAGTACAGTTTCATTTTCCAGCTGCCTTGTGGTTGGGTGGTGCCATGTGGCCAGTTATGGCCAATGAACTGAGGTGGAATTGAAGAGTGTTCCTTCAGGACTGAGAGTTTAACTGGTCGAGTGGTGGCTCCTAGTAAAGAATCCACCTGCCAATGCAAGAGATAGGTTCAATTCCTGGGTTGAGAAGATCCCCTGGAGGAGGAATGGCAACCCGCTCCAGTATTCTTGCCTGGAGAATCCCATGGACAGAGGAGCCATGCAGGCTACGGTCCATGGGGTTGCAAAGAGTCAGACATGACTAAGGAACAGAGCACACACCCACACAACCCACTAGAGTTATCTTTTCCTTCTGGTGTGACTACTGGCAAGGTTTGAGATGGTGGCTGCCTTATCAGCCTAGGGCCCTGAGGGACTATGTTGAGCAGAGATCCTTTGTCAACTCAAAATGGATATGTGGATTGAATAAGAAATAAGATTTTATTGATTTAAGCTGTTTAAACATAATCTAGCCAACCCTGTAACTTTGATTCCTGTTTATTTATTAACCTAGTTCATAAGTCTTCCCACTGATTCTGTTAAACATCCTGTATCTTTCCAACACATTCTATGTTTCATAAGGTAGATAGAATTGATTTCAGTTGCTTACTCAAGAATAATGACAACTGTGACAGAAGATGGTCATTGCAATGTTCTACCTTTAATTTTGTAAGAAGAAAAGTTATTTGGGCCCTAAGAGCTATTTTTCCAGATTGTTGTAAAGAAAAAATGTAGAATCTAGGAGGAAAGAACATTGTTAGAAATCCTAATATTTTATGGCTTGGTAGCTATGCTACCTCTGGAATGCAGCTGTCACTTGTACTGTTTGAAATTGATTCCTTCAGGGCTGATGTGAAGGTTAAGCAAGAAATGTCATGTGAAAATGTTCTGTAACTTTAGCAGGGTTGTACAAATGTGACACCTTATTCCTGACCCAGGCTGGGATTGAGCCAATCTAGGCCATGGAGAATTGAAGGAGTCCCATCGCAGTAACACTTGAGACTGAATTATCAAGTCATTATGCAAAGAGCAGATCACTGCAGTCACTGTGCAAATATGAGAGGAAAGTAGGGACCTTGGGAAGGAAGAAACCTGGAGACACCAGCTAGAGTCTCAGCTGGGGTTGGGTACATGGTGTGTTAGAAGAACATCTGCCTGGATGTGAACTATTATATATAGAATGGATAAGCAACAAGGTACTGCTGTATAACACAGGGAACTATATTCTATATCTTGTGATAAAACATAATTGAAAAGAATTATATATATATATATTCAGAAAGTGAAACTGTTTAATTGCTCAGTTGTGTTCAACTCTTTGAAACCCCATGGACTGTAGCCTACCAGGCTCTATCCATGGAATTCTCCAGGCAAGAATACTGGAGTGAGTTGCCATTCCCTTCTCCAAGGGATTTTCCCAACCCAGGGATCGAACCCTGGTCTCCTGCATTGCAGGCCAATTTTTTATGGTCTGAGCCACTTGGGAAGTCCCTCAAGGAAAGAAAGAAAGTTTAAAAAGAAGAAGAACTGCCTGCTCACTGAAGCTGTCCCTGGGGTGAGGCCAGAAGTGCTATAGGCTAATGGAAAGAGCATTAAATTCAACTGAAGATTCACTTGAAAGCTTGTTGCTTATCATGAGGCAACTGCTTCTGGATCCTTCTTCTACTTGGCCAAAACATTGTATCAGACCCTTCAGGTGCATTGCCTCAAATCCTCCTAGCACATCCTTTGTCCCCACTTCTGAAGTAACAGCCAGTTTTGCCCAAGCATATGCTCATAATTCTGTCATTTATCAGTTGTGTGATGTTGGAAAAGCCCCTATCCCTGGTACTCTTGATCTCGGGTGGCCCTTGGCCTACAGTGGTTTGAAACAGGATTTCACTTCCCAGCCAGAGACTGAGGTCAGGTCGTCGAGGTGAGAGCACCAAATCCTAGCCACTAGACCAGTAGTCAGTGACAAGGCCCTGGCCTTGTGACTTTGCAGAAAAGAATTCCCACAAAGACAAAAAGTAGTGAAGCACATATTTATTAAGGGGAGAAAAGAGTACAGTGTGTGTAGGTAGATATAACACATGGGCAGACTCAGACGGAGAGTTGTGCCCTCATGGTGGTTTGAGTCACGTTTTGGGGGCATTTCTTCCAGGTTTCTTTTGGCTGATCATTTTCACTTGCTTGGTTCTGAGTCCGTATTTGGTATGTCTCAGGGTCCTCCCATGTGTGCATGCTCATCTCTTGGCCAAGATGGATTCCAGTGAAGAGGTCTATGGGTAGCTGACATCACTCATTATGAGGTGACTCCTCCTCTTCCTTTATTGACCTCCAAGGAGCCTTTCTGCGCATGTGTAGTATGGGAGGTCTTCTTAACATTGAGAATGAGGAATATGTGGCCTTTTATCTATTATCTGGACAGGGCCCAGCCTCCTCCATCATCCTGCTTTTATGGAGTTTCTGCTATTATGGAGTTTCTGTCCACAGGGGAGAAACTGTTCAGTCTGGGGCCCATCTATCTCCTGCCTCCCAGTCTGTGTGTGTTTTTACTGAGGAGGTGACTTGGATTTCAAGTCATCTTATAAATAACCAAAGGTATGTCTGTGACCTCTGGAATTCGGACTTTGCCACCATTCTCCCTCTGACATTGAGGGCCTCTACCAGTTCCCACTCTGGGGTATGGCCACTCCCAGTTAGGAAGTCTCAACCACTTTGTTATTGCTTGTGAGGCTGTTATTTTTGCTCACAGTAATGGAGTATATATATCCTTTATTTTAGAATTATTTGTACCTTGGCATTTCTGGTTTTGTACACTCTTTATTTTGTTTTATTGTTGTTGTTTAGTTGCTAAGTTGTGACCGATTTTTTGTGACACCCATGGACTGTAGCCCACTAGGCTCCTTTATCCATGGGGACTCCCCAGATGAGAATACTGAAGAGGACTGCCATTTCCTTCTCCAGAGCATCTTCCTGACCCAGGGATCAAATTGGCATCTACTGCATTGGCAGGTCAAGTCTTTACCACTGAGCCACCTGGGAAGCCCTCTTACTCTGCTTAGTCTATTTTAAATTATTTTTTATGGACTAGTACACCATTTTCTGGTCTTTGACTCTAAGATCTATTCCTTTAAAAATTCTTCTCTTTGATTATCTCTTCGTTTTATAGGATCTTTAATTTTAAAAATCACCTTTATAGTATTTTCATTCTTCTTTAATTTCAAGACACTAACCAATTATTTTCATTTCAACTCCTTATATTTTCACCATTCTGTTTGATTTTATATAATTGTTTAATGTGCTAAATATCCCTTTTAATTATATGTTTTCAACTGTTACTTTTCCCCATCATTTCTAGCTTTCATTGTAACTGCAACCTGCTGTTACAGCTTTTTCAGAAAGAATTTTTTTTCCCACATTCACAGCCCAAGCTGAGATAAGTTCCTCTACCTTTCATGCAGGTGGCTTGTTTCCAATGAACCCTTTCATTGAACCATTCTTTTTAGTGTTGTGGCTTTATCCGGTGGTCTCACCTGATGCAGCATGTATCCAAGGCACTGCCTCCTGTCCTGTGCTGCCCTTAAAAGTCAATTCCCTTCATTAGGAAAATCATATAGCCCCACTAGAACTATAGTTTCATATGATCACTTGCATTTCCATCTGCCTCCTAAGTTTTAGCCCCTCATGATTTCTACCACTTCATTATTAACCTGGCCACACATGTTTGTTATGTCTCTCTCTGTTTTGTATTGAGAGAAATTTCACATAACATGAAATTAACCATTTTGAAGTGTACAGTTTAGTGATATTTAGTACACTCAAAGTGTTGTGCAGTTACCACCTCTGTCTATTTCTACAAATTTTTATCACCCCCAAGGGAAACCCTGAACCCATCCAGTGGTTAATTCCCTGTTTTCCACCCCTCAGGCCCTGGCAATTGCTATGCTGCTTTCTGTATTTATGGATTTACCTACTGCTTGTATTTCATATAAATAGTATCATTCTATCTGTGACCTTTTGTGTCAGCCTTCTTCTGTTTTGCATTATGTCATGTCTGTTATATTTTATCTAGCATTTTTAGCTGTTTTGTATTGGAAAAATTTTCAGGGCATCTACTATATACATCATGCTGCTGGAAATAGAAGTCTTATATCTGATTATTACCATGAGTAGGAAATTAAGGGACTTTACTGAAAATCCCTTTGACTGATTATCTCTTGGAGTTCCAAAACTTTCATTCAGTGTTTTACTTTTTAAAGAAAGCAAAGCTAAGAGAGTTTCTTCTAATATTTGGTCAATAATACCCTAAAACAATGTGCATTCAAAGTATACATTCATTTTATCCATATTTTGAATCCATTAATACATTACACTTAATAAATTCCTAGAAAAAGTGATTTTTTTCAAAATTCACTAAAGGGACAAATTTCTTGAATCAGGAAAAATTGTGCTATAAATACATCTTGTTTATCTCTCCCATAGAGATCAATTCTTAATGAGCTTCCAAATAGTAGTTTGCTGTGTTGTTGTTTAGTTGCTAAGTCGTCTCTGACTCCTTCAGTACCCCCAGGCTCTTCTGTCCATGGGATTCTCCAGGCAAGAATACTGGAGTGGGTAGCCATTCCCTTCTCCAGGGGCTCTTCCTGGCCCAGGGATCAAACTTTCATCTACTGCATTGATAGGCAGATTTTTCACCGCTGAGCCACCAGGGAAGCTCCAAATAGTAGTTAGAAGTAGCAATTGTCTCCCAAAGTGAAGAAATAAACTATCTAGGATAAGATAGCCAGAGATGAACAATATGGCAACTACCTGTTTGGGTAGAATAATTTTGAATACGCAAAATTTTCAAGCATTTTTGAATTAACAGAAGTGTTTATCAGCTAAACAGATATGTCTCTTGGGAGGGCCTTCAGATTTTCAAGGGGCTTTCTTTTTTTTCCTTTATCATGGGCAATTCCCCCCCCCTAAACTGTAGATATATTTCCCTTTCAAGCATTTATTAAAAAAGTAATCTTTGACAATGTCTAGAGACATTTTTGTTTGTTGCATGCAAATGTGGGGAAGGGTGAGACTGGTCCAGTGGGTAGAAGCCTGGTGTATCAATTCTCCAGATCTGAACCATTTGCAAGATGGCAACCCAGGAAAGCCAATGACGTGATTCAGTCCAAATCGGAAAGCCTGAGAACCAGAAGAATCAATCAATGGTTTAAATTCCAGTCTGAGGGCTGGTAAAGATCAGATAAGATGTTCCAAGTCAAGCAGGCAGGCAGGAAACAAGAGGGGCAAATTCCTCCTTCCTTCACCTTTTGTTCTATTTAGGCCAGTGGATTGCATGATGCCCACTTAGATTGGAGAGAGCAATCTGCTTTGCTGAGTCCACAGATTCACATGCTAACCTCATCCAAAAACACTCTCATAGACACACCCAGAAATAATGTGAAATCTGGACACTCTGTGGCCAGTCAGTTTGACACAGAACATTGACCATGAAACCAGGAGTTCTGCCAAGCATCCTACAATGCTCAGGACAGTCCCTACAACAAAGAATCTTCCTGTCCAAAGGGTCAACTGGACAGAGGTTAGGAAACCCTGATCTAGCCTGAAGCAATTTCAGAATTTATATCATGTTCTTTCTTGGTCTCAGATGATTTTAAAAGACTTATAAAAATGCATTTGAAGTCTGCCAGGCCAGAGAGTATGCTGTTCTATTAACACTTTCATATCAAAATATTAGAGATCTAAGATTTAGTCTCTCACTTTTCAGTGTTCCAGCTCAAGAAACTTAACACCTATATTCTAGTTGGACATTTCCCAAAATATAATCATTAAACCACTCGTGAGTAACAAGGGTTCCCTGCAAAGCTGTAAACATACCTAAAAATGTAAATTTTTAGTGTTTCTGATCACATATAATCCCATAGACTTTTATTGAATTTTGCTGCACTAGTTCTTTTCCCACTGGAAAGTGCAATGAGTAGTTTCATTAACAGTTATGAAATCTTTTTCTCTGCTGAAGTCTTTCTCAGTCAAAAAATGATTGAGAACCACTGCTACGAAAAATTTTCTTTGAACAGCTCCTCTCGCTCAGACTCCTGCCAAGATTAGTTCACTCCTTCTCTCTGCTACTTTTTACCTATAGATCTTGATCTTCCTTCAAGACCCACCTCAAGTCCCCTAACACTCATGGATGTATTCATTTACTTGTTCATTTATTATACACACTGAGAATCTAGTAAACACCTCTACCACTATGTCAAGGGCTGGAGACATCGAAAAACCCCTAAAGACAGAGTTCCTTGAGTAACTCATTGCAGGAGGAATTCTAACCTCTGCTAACACTTCCCATTCATTACAACCCACAATTTAATAATTATATCTTGCTATTTATTTATTACTCTCAAATTGACTTTTTTTGGTATTGATTTCTCCTTCTGAATCATAACAAAACATCTTTTTTGGGCTAGGGTTGCCAGATAAAGTATGGGCCATCCAGCTAAATTTGAATTTTGGATAAACACCATCTAATGTTTTCAGTATGAGTGTGTTGTAAATGTCGTATGGAACACTTTTTGGGGATTTTCCAGGCAAGAATACTGGAGTGGGTTACCATGCCCTCCTCCAGGGGATCTTACAAACCCAGGGATCAAACCCAGGTCTCCCACATTGCAGGCTTTTTACCCTGAGCCACCAGGGATGTTTTACCCTTATATTTTAAAACTTTATTCAGACAACAAGGTTGTACTGTATAGCACAGGGAACTATGTTCAATATCCTGTGATAAACCATATTGCAAAAGAATATGAAGAGGAATTTATATATATATATATATATACACACATTGCTGTACAGCAGAGATTGACACAACATTGTAAATCAACTATACTTCAATAAAATAATTTTTTTAAAGACTATTCAAATGTAACTGAACATATTGTATTTTTATTTGTCAAATGTGACAATCCCATTTAGAGCAAGAGTTCTCTAGTGTTTTTCCTACATCTCCAAGGATATATGAGAGAGGACTGGAATGTGTTGTCTCATTGCTTTGAGGAACACAGAAAGTTAAAATATTTTTCCTCCAAAGGTAGGGACAGTGAGTAATTTGTTCTAGTTGATAGTGACATCATAGTTAAATCAGTTGTGATCTGTAGCAGGAGCAGGCTTCCAGGAAATCATGGGGTTTAGGATGTAACTTCTAAAATATCAAATTAGGAGAGAAGAGAATCCAGGCTCTAAGGATTTTTTTTCTCCCCCATAAGGATAGGGTGGGTGAGAGTCTGTCTTTTAGTCCCATCCATTCCAGGGTGAGTTTCAAACAGGGCATTGGTAATATTGATAATGCAGGGAAACAACTTGTTTCAGGCTCAATTATTTAGATAATCAATCATGGAAGTTCAGTTCAGTTCAGTCGCTCAGTCGTGTCCGACTCTCTGCGACCCCATGACCCACAGCACGCCAGGGCTCCCTGTACATCACCAACTCCCTGAGTCCACCCAAACCCATGTCCATCAAGTCGATGATGCCATCCAGCCATCTCATCCTCTGTCGTCCCCTTCTCCTTCTGCCCTCAATCTTTCCCAGCATCAGGGTCTTTTCCAATGAGTCAGCTCTTCGCATCAGGTGGCCAAAGCATTGGAGTTTCAGCTTCAACATCAGTCCTTCCAATGAACACCCAAGATTGATCTCCTTTAGGATGGACTGGTTGGACCTCCTTACAGTCCAAGGGACTCTCAAGAGTCTTCTCCAACACCACAGTTCAAAAGCATCAATTCTTTGGTGCTCAGCTTTCTGTATAGTCCAACTCTCACATCCATACATGACCACTGGAAAAACCATAGCCTTGACTAGACGGACCTTTGCTGGCAAAGTAATGTCTCTGCTTTTTAATATGCTGTCTAGGTTGATCATAACTTTCCTTCCAAGGAGTAAGTGTCTTTTTATTTCATGGCTGCAGTCACCATCTGCAGTGATTTTGGAGCCCAGAAAAATAAAGTCAGCCACTGTTTCCACTGTTTCCCCATCTATTTCCCAAGAAGTGATGGGACCAGATGCCATGATCTTAGTTTTCTGAATGTTGAGCTTTAAGCCAACTTTTTCACTCTCCTCTTTCACTTTCATCAAGAGGCTCTTTAGTTCTTCTTCACTTTCTGCCATAAGGGTGGTATCATCTGCATATCTGAGGTTATTGATATTTCTCCCAGCAATCTTGATTCCAGCTTGTGCTTCATCCAGCCCAGCATTTCTCATGATGTACTCTGCATATAAGTTAAATAAGCAGGGTGACAATATACAGCTTTGACGTACTCCTTTCCCTATTTGGAACCAGTCTGTTGTTCCATGTCCAGTTCTAACTGTTGCTTCCTGACCTGCATACAGGTTTCTCAGGCGGCAGGTAAGGTGGTCTGGTATTCCTGTCTCTTTCAGAATTTTCCAGTTTATTGTGATCCACACAGTCAAAGGCTTTGGCATAGTCAATAAAGCAGAGGTAGATGTTTTTCTGGAACTCTCTTGCTTTTTCAATGATCCAGCGGATGTTGGCAATTTGATCTCTGGTTCCTCTGCCTTTTCTAAAACCAGCTTGAACATCTGGAAGTTCACAGTTCACGTATTGCTGAAGCCTGGCTTGGAGAATCTTAAGCATTACTTTACTAGCGTGTGAGATGAGTACAATTGTGTGGTAGTTTGAGCATTCTTTGGCATTGCCTTTCTTTGGGATTGGAATGAAAACTGACCTTTTCCAGTCCTGTGGCCACTGCTGAGTTTTCCAAATTTGCTGGCATATTGAGTGCAGCACTTTCACAGCATCATCTTTGAGGATTTGAAATAGCTCAACTGGAATTCCATCACCTCCACTAGCTTTGTTCATAGTGATGCTTCCTAAGGCCCACTTGACTTCACATTCCAGGATGTCTTTAACCACAAATAATATTTTCTTTCCAATCTAGCACTTTGCAGTCAAAGAACATTATGCCTTTTCCATAGTCACCATTGTAACTGAAAATACCCAGAGTTGCTCCTGAAATCTCAGCATCAATGAAATGACTTGACTTAAATGCCCAGAAGGCATAAACAGCCATTGCTAAATAGCATCCATTTTGAGCCCAGCAGTTTTCTATTTGCAATCCCAGCTACAAGTATTGCTTTTTGAAACCTGAAAATGCCCTGCTACATGGAATGTGTTGGTAAGTGTCACACACACATAGATAGCCCAAGTATTATATAAACAGGAATTACTGTCACACAAAATTGCTGCAACGACACCTTCACAACGTGAGCTCTTTAATACTTGATTTTTATTGCCAGGAGTCCTGCATTCTAATCTTGGCTATATAAATGGGTGCTGCTGTTTGTAGGAGAAAGGAGTGTCTTAGATGATATTGCTTCCTGTTCCTCTTTAGAACGGTTTTCTGTCCCACTGCCTCACTATTAGGGCCTGCCTGACTCAGACCTTGAGCCTTGGTCCCCAGGCTTACTTGTAGAGATGTAGACCAAATAGCTCCAAATGTCTTTTCTAGCTCTCTGGCCCACATCATCGGTCCTCTTAAGTTGGAAAAGTATTCATTTATTTGTCTTGAGGAGATGAAAATTTCATCTGAATTTGTTCCAGGTTATTTCAGGTGGAAAACCAAATAACTGAATGATTTACAAGAGTAGGAAGTAAGGAAGTTGGGGAGGAAACTTTATTTTCTTTGAAATGCAGCAAATCCTCTATTATCCGACATGACTGGACAGTATTTTTCAGATTAACACAAATTTATCAACCAATTACCAGTTTTTAAATCTTTTGAGCATGATGAAATATGCTTAACAAAATATAGTCAACAGGTTTTTAAAACATTTAATTCTGAAAGTTTTCATGAATGTACATAAGTAGAAATGTACACAAGTGAAGTAAGTCGGAGAAAGACAAATACCATATGACATCACTTATATGTGTAATCTAAAAAATGATATGAATGAACTTATTTGCAAAGCACAAACAGACTCAGAGACATAGAAAACAAACTTATGGTTACTAAAGGAGAAAGATGGGGAGAGATAAATTAGGGGTTTGGGATTACCAGATACAAACTACTACTTTATATAATAAAATAGATAAGCAACAAGGACCTGCTGTATAGCACAGGGAACTATACTCAATATTTTGCAATAACTTATATGGGAAAAGAATCTGAAAAGGGTATACACACACACACACACACACACACACACAACTGAATCACTTTGCAGTATGCCTAGAATATTGTAAATCAACTATACTTCAACTTAAAAATATAGAAAATAGTATAACTTTTTATTCATGTACCTATCACCTATCACCCAATTTCAATATCTGTCACTACTTTGCCAGTCTTATTTTATTTACATCAGTCACTATTTTCTATTTTCTCCTAGTGTATTTTAAAGGAAATCTTAAATATTACATTGTTTTACACTCTAAATATTTAGTATATGTCTCTAATTGATAAGGTATTTTTATATAATCACTATGCCCTTATCACATATATCAAAATGAACAGTAATTGCTTAATATAATCCAGCAGCCAATCCATAGTCAAATTTCTCCATCCGTCCCCTAGATATAATTGGTTTGCTCTAATCAAGATCCATACAAGTCTACACATTGCGTTTGGTTGAGTCTCTTAAGTTTCTTTTATAGTGAGCACAATTTAATCTCTTCACTGGACAATTTAGAAAACATTTCAGAATTTCAGAGACTTCTGGGATTCATAGTATAATAATAATTATACTGTACATGGCTGGTTATCTGTGAGTAAGTGGTTAATAATATGCAGAATATGAGACTGGTTTAGGACTTTGGAATAGAGAGCTTCTTCCAAGTGATACACAAAGAACCAAAGAGAGATCAAAGTCTTGGTCACCTAGTTTCTTTCAGAAAGTGTGTAAAGGACTTAGTTGAGCTTTGTTGGCTTTGTTGTACAAATGCTTTAGCTAACATTTTCCAATTTAAAGCAAACACCTCCAAAATATCTACCTAAAGTCAAGCCTTTTTATTAGAGAAATCACAGTATTAGTAAAATTTGAAGATGTTTCTACTGCAAGGTTTTTTATGGGTGTAAGGTATGTCAAGGAAGAGCTAATGGTTCATTTTATTTTCAGAAAGAGAAAATACACTATTTCCAGTAGGATAAGAGACTTCATTAAAGCAGCTATCTAGGCTCAGGAAATTGGGGAAACCACATGGCAGCAGACCAAGAAGGAAAAAAAAATCAAGCAGCAGTAACACAGAAGGTACTTGGGGCTTCAGCCAAATGACTCAGAAGAAGGTACCTGAAAAGGGCTAAGAGTAGAGGAGAAAGAAAAATCCTGACATTGTGCATTAATCTGCCATAAAAAGGATCATACACTTGGTGGCTTAAACAACAGAAACTTCTCATTTTTGGAGGCTTGGAAATCTAAGATCAGCATGCCAAACTGTTCGAGTTGTGGTGAGGCTTCTTGCCTTGTACTTGGCCACCTTCTCACTCCCTCTGCCTTCTCACTTGGCAAAGGAAGTGGGCAAGGGAGAGTAAGAGAGAGAGGAGAGGGAGAGAGCACTAGAGGGTTTTGGTGTCTCTTTCTAATGGAGGCACTAATCCTATCATTAGGGCCCCACCCTCATGGCCTTGTCTAAATCTAACTACCTCCCAAAAGCCCTGCATTTAAATATCATCACAATGAAGAAAGGGCTTCAACATAGGACATTTTCCCGTCTTTCTTTTAATATTTCTGTATCTGAGTCATTGTTAGAAAAGTTTTCCCTACTCCTAGTTTATAAAATATTTCTTTGAGCACTTGTATAGTCTAATCTTTTACTTTTAAATTGCTGATCTGTTTAGAATGTATCCTGGTATATAATGTGAGATATGGATTCAATTTTATCTTTTGCTTTATGGCTATCTAGTTATTTAAGTGCCATTTATTAATAACTCCATCTTTAGGAGACATATCAGAAAGAAAAAGAAGTCAGCTTGAAGGGGCACCCCAATTCACAGACAATTTGAACATCAAAATAAATATAGTAGTGGATTAGAATCTATTGAATAAAATAAGAATCCATGAGTCTATCCTGTTGTACATAATAAGGGAAATACATTGACTATTTGATTAGGAATAAGATACAGGGTTTCTCAGGTGGCACAGTGGTAAAGAATCCTCCTGCCAATGCAGGAGATACAGGAGATACAGGTTCAATCCCTGGGCTGGAAAAAATCCCTGGAGGAGGGCATGGCAACCCACTCCAGTATTCTTGCCTGGAGAATCCCCATGGACAGAGGAGCCTGGTGGGCTGCAGTTCATGGCGTTGCAAAGAGTCAGACAGAACTGAAGCAACTAAGCACAGCACATGGTAGAGGTGAGGGCTTCCCAGGTGGCTCAGTGGTAGAGAATCCACCTGACAGTGCAGGAGATACAGGAGATGGAGGTTCAACCCCTGGGCTGGAAAGAACCCCTGGAGGAGGGCATGGCAACCCACTCCAGTATTCTTGCCTGGAGAATCTCATGGACAGAGGAGCCTGGCGCGCTATAGTCCATAGGGTCTCAAAGAGTTGGACATGACTGAGCACCTATGCATGCAAAATACTAGATATTTGTGTAGTCTCAAAGTACTTCTGCACTAAATAGTTATTAACTACAAAAGAAAAAGTAACTTTATAAAAGAAGTCTGGAAGATACCACCTTAACCAAGAGACCAAAATTGACATCACTAGGAATGGGATCAATTGAAATTGTACCTGATAGGATGCAATTAGGAGAACACAGACAGACTTCTGTGAAATTTCTGTCAAAGATGTATAAAATGAATCTAATCACAAGAGAATATTAGACAAACCCAAATTGAGGGGCAGTCTACAAAATTCCTTGACTAGGGTCTTCTAAAGTGTCAAGGTCATGAATATCAAAGCAAGATTGAGAAGTGTTCCAAGTTAAAAGAGTCTAAAGAGACAGCACAACTAAATGCAATGTATGATTAAGGACTGGGTCATTTTGCTAGAGAGGACATTATTGGGACAACTGGCAAAATTTGAACAGAGTCTGAAGATTAGCTTATAGTTGTGAGACAATATTAATTTTCTAATTTTGAGAGCTGTATTGTGGTTTTGTAGGAGAATGACTTTGTTCCTAGGAAATACACACTGAAGAAGGTTGAAACTGCAATTAGGTTAGGTATTAATTCTTGATTTGGGTGATATGGTCATAGCGCAAGTGACTCCATTTTCTGGTCATGTTGTTTCTTTTTTTTTTAACAATGCCTAGTAGAGTTCAACCCTCTAATTCCATTTTTCTTCTTCTTTTTAAAGATTTTCCTAGCTATTCTAAGGTAATTGTCTCTATTTGCACATTTTTTTTGCAAAGTTCAAATCAATAGGAAAAAACTGCAAATGATGAGAGATTCTTTTTACTATATATTTAAGTATACTTGATTTACAATATCATATTAGTTTTAGGTGTAGAACATAGTGATTCAATATTTTTATAGATTATACTTTCCTTAAAGTTATTATGAAATATTGGCTACATCTCTTGTATTGTACAATTTATCACTGTAGACAGATTTTAATAAAATAATAGGTTATAGAATAAATATACAAAAATGAAATTCCTCCATTTAAAATAAAGATATTATATTCAAAGATATAATGAGGACTTCCCAGGTGGCACTAATGGGAAAGAACCTGCATGACAATGCAGGAGACATAAGAGAGGCAAGTTCGATCCCTGGGTTGGGAAGATCCCCTGGAGGGGGGCATAGCAACCCACTCCAGAATTCTTGCCTGGGAAATCCCATGGACAGAGGAGCCTGGCAGGCTACAGTCCATAGGGTCACAAAGAGTCGGACATGACTGAAGCGACTTAGCACACATGCAGAATCTCAATAAAACAATAGAAATGGAATATTCAAAGATATAATAAAACCAAAGACCTCATTTACAATAGAAAAAAAATCTAAGCATAAAATTAACACCATACATAGAAAACCTATGTGAAAAAAATTACGAAACAGTTTGGGAATACACAAAATTATACTTGATTGAGTAGGAAAATATTTCATGTGCTTGGATAAAAAGAGTCAATGTCATGGAAACATTGGTTTTTCCCAAGTTAATTTTGTAAATTTAACAGATCCCAGTAAAATCTGTCAGCCTCCTTTAGGGGTTGCCTCAGCTGTTAAAAGTCATGTCACCATCCCCAGGCAGCCCAAAACCAGCAGGAGATCAAGGAAAGAGTTCAAAGGGCTAGCCCCTGCTCCAAGGAGACACAAGTCTATAGGAGCAGTCCACTCCCAGAATTCCCTGCACAGTTGGCCAAACCTTCCAGTGGGATTGAATTACAGCTTCTTCAGCTTCCTGCTCCCTTCCTTTCCCTTCGGGGATCCTAGATCCTGAGAGCACTCCCTAATAAATCTCCTGCTCACTAACCTCGGTCAAAGTTATTAAACACTCTGATGCTTTGCTAGCCTATGTGAGCAAACTGATACCTAACCTAGTTCATGCACATGTATCTGAGAAATGGAAACTTAGGTACAACCAGACACAAACAGCCAACTAGGTTTTCCCCGATAGGCAACTGCTTAATCTCTAGCTAATTGAATGATTTCCTTGCTTTGCTTTCTTCTCTGCTGTGTAAAAAAGCCATGCCTCTAGCACTGAATGCCTCCAATCACTTTCAGTTTGGCTTCCCTGGTGGCTCAGATGGTAAAGAACCTGCCTGCAATGCAGGAGACCTGGATTCGATCTCTGGGTCAGGAAGATCCCCCAGAGGAGGAAATGGCAACTCACTCCAGTATTCTTGCCTGGAGAATTCCATGGACAGAGGAGCCTGGAGGGCTACAGTCCACAGGGTCACAAAGAGTCAGACATGACTGAGTGACTAAGTACACTAAGTGAAAAGATTTTTGCTCAAATAAACTCCTGAAACTTTTAATGTTCCTCAGTTTATCTTTGAACACCTCTATTTCAGAGTCTGCTTCCTTAGTAGTCTAGACTGTGACCCAGGCTGTAGGATTTAACTTGATCTGTGAGCACAGACTCCTCAATACTGTGGGATTAGACATGGTACCCTCAGCCTCATGTTTTACTCTCTGTCCTTGAAGAAAATTATCTCGGTCTCAGTATGATACCACTATGTTCCTGAGGGACAGTAACTTCCTGCAGTGTCTCTAGTTTTCCCTCTCATGTGGAATATTTTTCTTCCTTGTGGATGTGGGTGCCTGAATTTAAAAACATGATAATGTTATGTACATCTTCTAAAGAGCTCAGCTTTGCCTCCACATCCTCAGCTGCAGCTCCGCAATCTGCCACAGACAAGAGGATCTCAGTGTGAGCTGTCAAACACCCATATTAATTACTTGTGTTATACCTACTTGAGATATATTATTGTATGTGAATAGTTATAATATGTAATTAATTAATATAGACTACAGTAACATATGTATAAGTAATATATAGCTCTGGGCTTCCCAGGTGGCTCAGCAGTAAAGAATCTGCCTGCCAACACAGGAGACTTAAGGGATGTGAGTTTGATCCCTGGGTCAGGAAGAACCCTTGGAGATGGAACTGGCAACCCACTCCAGTATTCTTGCCTGGAGAAATCCCATGGACAGAGGAACCTGGTGGGCTACAGCCTATAGGGTTGCAATAGAGTCAGACACAACTGAGGGACTAAAACAGCAATATGTAGTTCTATTATTATATTCAATATATTACTATAGATTATATATCAGAGGTATGCTCAGGTTTTCTACCTTTGGGAATACATTTCAGATTTTTTGCAGTAGATTTCCCAATTTCTGCTTCACTTATTTTTACAGTTATTCATAGTTTAAATCCCTAAAAGTCACAACATCCATAGTGAAGAATAATTTTTTCCTTCTTTAATACCTTGATTTCAATCATTTCATACAAAGTGAATGTCTACTACTGAGAAGAGTTCAAGTCAGCGCAAACCTCAGCTATTAACATCATTTTGTAATGTGTAACCCTCCCTGCCAGGAACATGTCTTGCTATGGTAGCCATCCATAAGGGGAGCTCCTTTTCTCATCTAATTACCATAGTTGCCAGACTTTATTGCAATCATCCTCTGAAGTCCATTTCTTATAAGTAACACAAATGTCTATTTATAAGAAAACATGGCGGACTTTCCTGGTGGTCCAGTGGCTAATAGTCTGCACTCCCAATGCAGGGGGCCTGGATTTGATCCCTGGTCAGGGAGCTATATCCCACATGCCACCCACAACTAAAGATCCCGTATGTTGCAACTAAGAGCTGGTGCAGTCAAATAAGTACATATTAAAAAAAAATGAAAGCATGGAGAGATTACTTAATGCAGCACTACATAAAGATAGCCAAAGGGTTCATTCTGCATCCATGACCTCACAGTATGAAATGAGAATCATATAAAGAATAGTTAACTGAAAATAACTTTATTGAATAACCAATAGCTAGCATATATAAAACAATACTCTAATAGTTATTGGAGTGCTGGAGCTCTAATACTCATTTCTGATTTCTTCTTCCCCCAAAGAATTGGTGAAAACGCTTAACACATTGTTCTTGGGAAATGTTCTGAGCTTCTCTTCTTCCTGAGCTGAATATTTTGCAGTTTGCTCTTCCTCTGTGGGTCCCCTACAATCCTCGTCTTCTGATAATCATCCTTGTTTAGGAAAATTTATTATGATTTCTGGAAATAGTCTCGACATACAGTCACTGTTAAAAAAAAACATCACTTTGGTCCAGTTGGTTTAGCACTTAGGTTGCAGATAAGAGTTGTTTTTCTTCATCAGACTCTGCAACATGTCTAGGTATGACCTCTGTCTTTCTGAAGCCTTGTTGCTTGGTAGTTTTGGCCTGAGGCCACATGTTCTGGGGCCTGCCTCTGTCTGTTGTGCCCCTTTGTTCCATCCTGCTCTGTTGTGGCAATAAGGTCATGGAGGAAAGAGCCATCTTTCAGTTCTTCGAGCAGGAAGAGTCTTTTCTCTTCCCTCTCAATCTTGTGTTGATGAGCCAGCTCAGAGCATCCATCTCGCTGCCAGCCTTTTAAGGGAAGTCATGCAGACCCACCTGTTTTCTGCCTTGTACCCTGCCAACTGTACTTTGATCCATTAGTGACCAGTCCCTTGGCCTTTGGCATCTTAAACCAGCATTTGGACTTTTGAGTTGGATCTCAAGCTTGTAGCCCAATGCTCCATGAAGGGCTTTGACTTGGATTGCAGCTGGGCTCCCTCGACCCTCTGGCTGTTTGAGGATGATTCCCCTCTAAAGTAAGTCCTTGAAGTCAAAAGTAAGGTCTTGGACCAATGAAAGGTCCCCTACTGCCCTTTTGTTGTCCCCAAGGAGAGGACTTGGACACTCTCAGATTAGGATCCAAACTGATGACAGATTTTTCACTGGGCAGAACCAGAGGTCCTATGACATTTAACCATTGCTAAAAGTTGTTAAAATTCTTATTTAACATTGTTACAGAGAAGGCATGGCTGAGACCCTTTCATCATTTGATCCTTCCATCTATGTTTCAAAAAAAGACTAACAGAGAAGTTGGGGGAAACAAACTGGTAAATTCTAAAGAATCTAATTTTAAAACAAATTTTCTATCCCCTGTCAAGCTTTCAGCATTCAAAAAAAAGTGAAATGTACAACTTAGATAATATCTGGTGAACTCTGCTCTGCATAGTCTGCCTCTTTATTGAAACCTCCTGTAGCATCATAGGAGACTCACTGAGATATCTGTTAATGAAAAGTCGGACAGCAAGAAAGAAGTAATAAGGACAGTTTATCTCTTTGGCAGGCTTCTAATAAAAAAAAAATGAAAAGAAAGTAAGTTCATTTTAATTGATGAAAGAAACACGGATTTCATCAAGTTGGAAAAGGCAGATAAACACTGCTCAGGGCAAACAGCATTCCTCTGTGCTTGGTTAAAGGTGCTGAGCATCGCTCTATTGGAACATGAATTAGGTTCATGGTAATTGTCTGTTTTCATATTTGGTTTTTCCAAGGATTAGCATAACTTATTATTGATAAGGGCATGTTTCCAATGATGAGCACAGTGACTGATGCAAAGTTGGTGCTCAACAAATTGTTTTGGAATGGATGAATAAAAGATAATGCATGATCTCTTCCTGCAGGAATTTATTATCTACTTGGGAAGACAAACATGCTTGCACACACACATACACACGATGCTTCCCATAATTTTATTCCTTGTTGATATTTCACTGTTGTTATTGATGCTTTCAAACTGTGGTGCTGGAGAAGACTCTTGAGAGTCTCTTGGAGAACAAGGAGATCAAACCAATCCATCCTAAAGGAAATCAACCCTGAATATTCATTGGAAGTACGGATGCTGAAGCTGAAGCTCCAATACTTTAGCCACCTGATGTGAAGAGCTGACTCATTTGAAAAGACCCTGATGCTGGAAAGATTGAGGACAGGAGGAGAAGGGGATGACAGAGGATGAGATGGTTGGATGGCATCACCGACTCAATAGACATGAGTTTGAGCAAACTCCGGGGGTTACTGAAGGACAGGGAAGCCTGGTGTGCTGGAGTCCATGGGGTCACAAAGAGACACACGACTGAGCAAGTGAACAACAGCAAGTCTGAGGGCAGAAGAAACTCAGGATTCTTTGGCAGCAAGTGGATATAGGGACTGGGGTGTGATAAGATGGGGGCTCACTTCAGGCTCTCATCAATTCACCATACCTGAAGCCAGCCCCTTACCAGGCCCCCCGGCTTCCCTATTCTGAACAGAAGAACTTCTCAATTAGTTCTTGGAAAGCCACCCTACAGTGATTCTTTCTGTTTTTGGTTCTCAGAGGTGGCTTTCCAAGTGGTCTGAAGAAATGCACTTCTATTTTACTACTTTAGCTTAAACACCTGTCATCTCACTGAATCAACCTATTTTGGCAAAGCCCATATCCCAGGATCATAGCTAATTCCCACTTGCTGCTTCAGGGTGGGCTCTGAATTCCACTCTGCCCCTCCAAAGTCTTGCCTGGACATCACCAGTTTCCTGGGCTCCTGCCTCAGCAGCTCCTGGAGGGGACACACTGGGTTGCTCCAGGAGCAGTTGTCTGTTTTGATCACTTGCAAACATGAGACTTTTTAAGGTAAACTTTAGGTGTTGCATTTGCAATACTAGAGAAGAGCATGCTTGAGTTCACTGGGGGCTCCAGGGCAGGGAGAATGGGGACAGAGTGGGTATCCAGAAGGAGGATGAGCGAGGTTTGTGCCGTGCTCAGTCACTTCAGTTGTGTCTGACTCTTTGCAACCCCATGGACTGTAGCCCTCCAGTCTCCTCTGTCCATGGGATTCTCCAGGCAAGAATGCTGGAGTGGGTTGCCATTTCCTTTTCCAGGGGATCTTCCCAACCCAGGGATCAAACCCACGTCTCATGTGTCTCCTGAACTGGCAGGTGAATTCTTTTCCACTGAGCCACCTGGGAAGCCCATGAGCGGGATTAAGGATCCCATTCAAGTTCAGTTCAGTTCAGTTCTGTCGCTCCGTCATGTCTGACTATTTGCAACCCCATGGTATGCAGCATGCCAGGCTTGCCTGTCCATCACCATCTCCTGGAGCTTACCCAAACTCATGTCCATCCGGTCGGTGATACCATCCAACCATCTCATCTTCTGTCATCCCCTTCTCCTCCTGCCTTCAATCTTTCCCAGGATCAGTGTCTTTTCCAGTGAGTCAGGTCTTCACATCAGGTGGCCAAAGTATTGGAGTTTCAACTTTAGCATCAGTCCTTCCAATGAATATTCAGGACGTATTTCCTTTAGGATGGACTGGTTGGATCTCTTTGCAGTCCAAGGGACTCTCAAGAGTCTTCTCCAACACCACAGTTCAAAAGCATCTATTTGGGGGCACTCTCCATCCCTTCTGATGTCTATGTCAGAAGCTTTCTCCATCCCTTTTTATACTTTAATAAAACTCTGCTATACAAAATCTCTTGAATGATCAAGCCTGGTCCCTTGTTTCCGAAGTTAAATCTTCTTCTGCGGAGATCACAAATTTGAAAAGGTTCACCGTAAGCTATCATCTTGGGGGCTCATCTGGGATCTTCAGGACAACGTAAGAACACTCAGAGCTCTAGCCTCTCTGCTTTCTCAGTATATGCATTTTTCTGCTTTACGTTACTAACTCCACAGTGTGCTTGTGTGAATGAATAACATGCCCTGCATGAAGCAAGTGATGAGTCCTGCTCTGTGGTTTTGCAGTGCCTCCTAATGACTGAAGGCAGTCCCAAAAAGGGGAGCCTTGACAGGGGTTTATACCGACCTGCCAATGCCAAGAGACACCCAACATCCCTGTGAGGAGAGCAGCCAGAAATGGGCAAAGCAAGTGGACTGAACTTTCCTTTCTTGGTCATCTTTTCCTGATCTCTTTGACCATTTCATAATTGTGTGGGGAATTAGAAGTACTAACCAAATCTGTCAGATCATAGATTTTTGAGGAACTTCTGATCCACGCCATTACTGTGTACTTTTTCTTAGACCCCAAGCTTGGAATAGTCATGTGACACCCAGACTTTCTAGGAGCATGTTTGGGAATGAGGTGGAATACTAGCTTCAGCAGCATCTCTCTTGGCTGCCTGCCTCAGGGGCCAGCCACCTGAAAGTGAGTCCTTGTCATAGCTGTGCCTCCAAACTATATGGATGGAAGCACTGCTAGAGAGCATGAGGTTTCTAAGAACATAGGTCGAGAATCCCAGATTTGAAGTACAGCTGGCTTCTTCCTTTGGAAGGGCTAACTGTTAGTGGATCAGAGGAGGCTTTCTGGTGGCTTTTGTCTCAACTCCTTAGATAATCCTTTTGTGGAATTTGTGGAAATGAACTGGAAGGATTGGCACTAATAGTTTGAGGATGAAAAATCACTTTTTCCTCACTGGGTGACCCTTTGCTACCTCTTTTGCTATCACATATACTGGTGTGGCAACTCTCAGAGAAGCGACATCTTGGTTGTTGTTCATCTCTTTATGACTCACCGCTTCTACTGTGGTCAGGACTGTACTCAGGAATGTGCACAGACACACATAAAGATGGATGCTTCCCCTAGTAGGCCTAGCTGAGGAAACATTTCTGGGAAAGCTACTCTGTTACACTCTGGGTGGCATCAGAGAAAAGGACAAATCAAATCAAAGGTCTTGGTGGTATGAAACTAAATCAATTTGGGATGCCATCAGGTTTACCTCTGGTGCATCTCCACCCCACCTCGATGGTAGAACTGAGAGGGACAAGTAAGGCGCCTGCATCGGTAAGGGACAGACTAAGTCCAACCAGGGAGGAAAGCTTCAGTAGAAAGTCTATCTCCACCCCCATCTAGAGCAGGGAGGGATGCCTCCAGTGGAAATAAGCCACAGCTGTGGATGCCACTTTTTTCTCTCTTATAGATGGGAGCTAACAGTTTCAGAACCACTCCTTTACAATGTATTGAAAAAGAATTGGGACAAGTTTGATCCTCAGAATTTAAAAAGACATGCCTGATCTTCTTCTGTGATACTGAATGGCCACGGTATCCTTTGGAAAATGGGGAACACTGACCTGTTGAAGGATCTCAATGATTACTGTTTTACAACTAGACCAGTTCTGTAGAAAACAAGAGAAATGGGTAGCAGTGCCATATGTGTTGCTCTTTATTTCTCTGTGAGACATGTCAAACTTATGTCCTAAAGGTGCAGATTTGGGTTTGAAACCTTCAGCTGCCTCCTGTTCTCTTACTTTGCACCTGTATCTGGGGGTCCCAACTGAACAGGCTGAGAATAAGGGCACCTTTCCAGGAGGGGTTGCCTCAGTCTCGGTAGAAATATTGCAGTCGAGACTATCGAGAGGATCCAAAAAGTACATAGAAGGCTTTATGGTACTAACTTTACTTTATGACCTTACTTGGAGAAATGTAATGTATGTCTTGGGACAGACACTGACTTCTGACTCGAAAACTTGAGTTTTGGGAGAAGCTACTACTTTTGGAGATGGATGGCTTGAACATGAGATAAGGGGAAAGAGGAAACACGGAATAGCCCTCCTCCCTACTGGGAGCCAAGAGGTTCCTATAACAGAGCCAGTTTGTCAGATGTAGTCTTGAAGGACTCAAGTGAGCACACATCCTGAGACTTTAGACTATGCTAAGTTGGTTAACATAGAACAGGGAGAGAAGAAAACTCCTGGTAAATTCCTAGATAGACTACAGGAGGCTCTCTGCAAGTTTACTGATGTTGATCCTGAAAGTTCAGAGGGAGAAATGATCTTAAAAGATAGATTTCTCACTCAGTTGGCTCCAGATACTTGCTGTACATTACAAAAACTGGAGTTTGGACCAAATCAGTCTTAAAAAAAAGAAACTGTTACAGCTGGCTCAGACAGTATATTATGGTAGAGAATACAAGGAGGAAAGAATAACCAGACAAAAGACTGAAGCCCCAACAATGACTGTTAGATCTGCTCTGAAACAGCCTGAGGAAAGATGTCCAGAGGAACCCAGGTGAAAAGGGATGGACTTGTTATTACTGTAGAAAGGAGGAGCATCTCAAGCAAGATTGCCCTCAGGCATCTAAGCCGCTCCTGGCTCCATGTCCAGTCTGCAAAGGACCATACTGGAGAAGAGACTGCCCTCCAAGGTGTAGGCCCCAGAGATGGAATCTCAAGACAATTGGGACTGAAGGTGCCCAGGGGTCCCCACACAAGCCCTTATCCTAATAACACCTGAGGAACCCCAGGTATTAATAATGAGGCCTATCAGGGCCCCATCGATTTTCTTTTGGACACTGGGGCAACTTTCTGCTCACTAAAGCCCCTGGTCTGCTTTCCTCCTGATCCACTACCATAATGAGGCTGTCTGGATGACCCAAATGCTATTATTTCAGTCATCCTTTAACCTGAAACTGGGACTCTGTGCTATTTTTCTCTAGTTTCTAACCTTGCCAGGGTCTCCCTCACCCCTTCTAGGTAGGGATATACTGAGCAAGGTTCAGGCCTCTGTTTTTATAAATATGGAACCTGCTCTTTTAATTGAACAAAATGTAAATCCTAAAGTGTGGGCTGATAGAAAAACTGTGGGTTGAGCACAAAATACTGTTTCTGTCGTGATCAAGCTCAGTGACCCTCACCTATTTTCACATCAAAAGCTGTGTCCATTAAAACCTGAGGTGTCAAGGAAAGGTTAAAACCCATCATTGAAAATTTAAAGGAACAGGGGCTATTAATTCCCTATAACAGTTCATACAACACTCCTATTTTGGGTGTAAAATAGTCAAATGATAAATGGAGACTTGTTCAAGATATATGAATAATAAGTGTCTAATCTTGATACTTTATTGTCTGAAATTCCTGAACAAGCCAAATATTTTTAAATAATTTATTTAAAGGATGCTTTCTAGAGTTAAACCTATATTAGATCATCCTATACCTGTGATTTTAAGACAATTGAGAGGATTCTTGGGCATTACAGGCTATTACTGTATTTGGATTCCAGGTTATAGGGACTTGCCTGGCCTTTATATAAAGTTATAACTGAGACTCAGCAGGTGCAACCCACTAGCTGGTTTGGTCCCCAGAAACTCAAAAGGCTTTTAAGGCTCTTCAAACTGCTCTCTTGCAGGCTCCCACTTTGAGCTTGACCACAGGATCAGAGTTTGTTACTGAAAAAAAAAAACAGGCTATTGCCACATTGCTTAAGGGTAATTGTTACTATTGTTTTGTTAATGCCTAAAGCTCATAAGTTTACTAATGGGCGAAATTTTACTGTACTGACTTCTCATGATGTAAGTGGGATCTTAAACTCTAAAGTTCAGAGCAAAGATGCTCCACCTTTAAAGCTGCTGTAATTCAAGGGGTATCAAAAGCTCTAGGAATAGAATATCACTTACACTATTCCTGGAAACCCCAATCTTCAGAAAAATTTGAAAAGGCTAATGACATTATTAAAAGACATCCATGTTAGCTAATTCAGGAAACACAAGACAGTTTAAAGCTTTACCCATAGCTTTAATGAGGGCTTGAACTGCCCCTAAGAAGAAGGGACTGTCCTAAAGCCTTAGAACTAACTATTTGACTTAGCTTTCAGCTTTTCAACCTCCTCATCAATTGAAGGCTCCCCATGGTGGGTTTCTCCACTTCAAGGAAAGGACTTTCTTCAACTCTGCGAATACCTTTACCAACAACAATCATATGTGACACCTCTTCTTGATCTTATGACATCTAGCAATCCTAAGATGGACTGATACAACTATGGACATAGTGTGACTTTTAATTTTGATTAGGTTTTAACTTGATTTAATGACTATTTTGCCTTACATCTGTAACTATATAATGGAGTTTGCTTCTAACCGTGTGAAGGCTTTTAGGTTACAAATGGTTGTCCAGGTTCCTACGAGTGTCACAGCCTCCTCCAACTATTACTTGGTGCCCCTGGACCAGAAACCTTCAATATGAGGGTGAGGAGAAAATGTTGCCTCAACAGTTTAGGGATGATTCCCTTCAACAGCAGGAAGCAGTTATGGAATGAGAACGATGCCTCTTTCCCTTTTCAACATAGTTCTCCTAAAAGAAAAAGGGGAAATGAGAGAGTCAGTTCCTAGGCAGGTTGATAAGAAGTCCAGGGTCCTCGAGGAGAAAGGGGTCTGGGGCTCTTGAGGAGGAGGAGATAGAGGTCTGGAATTCTCAAGGAGGAGGAAAGGGCAAACATCTTTTTTTTTTTTTCTATACATTCCTTAGTTTTTTTCTTTAAGCCCGGAACTGATGATTACACAACCAATAACTCAGTTTGAACTCTGTACTAAAGATTATATAACAACAATGTATCCTGCTTGAGAACAATTTCTCCTTACTGAGAACCTTCTGGCTAATCCTGTTATCTTAAAATGTAAATTATGAGAGTGGGTCTAGTAAGATTTTTACAACCTTGAGACAGTCTTTTGATTTATTGTAATAATTAATTTAAAAAGTATATAACTCCTTTGCTAACACTAGTGAAGTGGGTACTCTCCATCCCCCTTCTGAAGTCTATGTCAGAAGCTTTCTCTGTCCCTTTTTATACTTTAATAAAACTCTGTTATAAAAAAAAAATGCATCAATTCTTCGGCACTCAGCTTTATGGTCCACCTCTCACATCCATACATGACTACTGGAAAAATCATAGCTTTGACTAGATGGACCATGGTTGGCAAAGTAGTGTCTCTGCTTTTTAATATGCTGTCTAGGTTGATCATAGCTTTTCTTCCAAGGAGCAAGCATCTTTTAATCTCATGGCTTCAGTCACCACCTGCAGTGACTTTCGAGCCCAAGAAAATAAAGTCTGTCACTGTTTTTGTTGTCTCCCCATCTATTTCCCATTCAAGTACAGTGCCAAGATAATGACAATCCTGGGTAGCAGATCAAGGTAGGGCTTGGAATCTTCCTGGCCCTCAGGAAATTGTTATTTCTGACTCTTTCTGTTGTCTTTGCCCCTCCTTAACGACTTTACCTCACTTTCCTCATCCATAAAATGGGTTGTTGTAAGGTTTAATTGGAATTACGCATGTAAAATTCTGAGTACAGTGCCCGGTACCAGAAAAGCCTTCACATTATGTTTGCCTTTCTCTACTGCTCCATTCCAGGGAGTCATTTGAGGTGCTGGAGGAGGACATCCCAATCTGCCATCCTCCCAGCCTCCGAGCTGAGCAGCGCACCAGAGAAGCTGATGGGAAAATACAGTGCATAAGGCCAACGGGGAGTGGTGGTCCCGGGGATGGACACTTGGAGGCCCTGGGTGACCTCTGTGCCCTGGTGTCCACCCTCCCCAGATTTGAGCCGCAGACCTCTGGGCGCGAACGAGGGCGGTGCGCTCGAGCCCCGGCGGCGCGTAGGCGGGCGGGCGGGGCTCCGAGACCCGAAGCGCTGGGCCGCCAACATAGGCGCTCGGCTGAGGCGCTAGTGCGCGGGGACAGCGCTGCGGGCGGGAGCCGAGATCCAGACACAGAAGCAGCTGGCACCCGGGTGGCCTGGAGAAGGGCGAGCAACATGAGCAACAAATGCGATGTGGTCGTGGTGGGGGGCGGCATCTCAGGTCAGTGGCGGCTGCACGCCTTCATTCCTCATCCCCGGGCTCCGACAAGTGGCCGCCCCAGGAGGCACTCGGGGCGGCCGTGCGGCGGGGTGTTCCCTGGAGCCCCTAGACTCTCCGTGCGCGGGAGGGGATCTAGAGAGTCTCAAGCGTTGTACACGGAATCCTCCTTCGGGAGGAGAAGGATTTGGTGGCCCCCTCCCCTCCCCGGACAGAAGCCGGAGGATGTCTTTTGGAGGTATGGGGCTAGACTTTGAACTTCTGCCCCGGACAGCTGCCAAGCCTGAGCCTGCTGGAATTTTCAAAGCGCGGGGGGGGGGGGGGGGGGGGGGGCGAGGAGAGAGGTGTGGTGGTGGTGGTGAGAAAATGGGCAGGGGAGAGACTCTTACTAGGGGGTGGCATAAAGATCAGTCACTTGCCCCAAGCAAAGGTCAGACCTTTTGCTCCAGCCCGACCTGGACACTCTACACCCTCACTCGGTGCAGGCATGGACCACGACGTGTTGTTATTCTGGAAGAAAATGACCTTGAACAGCTTCCCGTTCAAAAAGTTGGGATTGGACCCTGGGGCATTGACCCTCCTGACCCCAATTCTTTCTGATTCCACTATTGCCATGGATCTACCTGCGGCTGCAGGGCCTTCTTGTCAATTGTCTCCTCTCCTTCTCTGCCTTCTTCTCCTCCCCCGCCCCCACACAATCAGTGGAGGGTGGCCAAAAAGCTTAGAAGGGATGGGGGACAGAAAGTACCCTCATAGACACGGGGAGGGGAAGTGGGACTGGGCCTCGAGAAACAGACGCTAGAAGATGGATGGGGTGAGCGGGGGAACCCACCCTCTGAAGAGAGTCAGGCAGATCCTATGGGGTGAGGTCAGTGGAATATTAAGCGACGGTTCCAGAACAGCCTGTCTCACAGACCCCTGAGAATGCATTGGTCCAACCCCCAGGACCTCCTGGTGCTTGAGCAATAATGAGGACACCTCCAAAATCCACCACTGTGTTGACTAAGACGTACCCTAACCAGATGTCAGGAGCCGGCCTCCAACTTTCTCCCTGGGGAGCGGGCAGGGCAGAGGCGCTCAGATTCTCTTGTGGCAGGTGAAGAAAGCAAGGCGCTGGATGTTGGATGCCATGCCGCCATTCCAGCCTTCCTCACCTCTGAGTCATATCTCAGGCTATCCCTTCTGTTTGCCTGGTCCCGCCACCCCCCCCTCCCCAAGCTCACCCATGCCAGGCTTTGTGCACGGTGCTACAGATGCTTTAAGTACAACAGCATGCTGTGGTGGGCTCTGGCTGTATAGATTCCATTTTCATTCAGTATTTTTGACATCATCTCTCCTAGAGGAGCTCGGTGTGCGTCCGTGCTGCCTTGCACAGCACTCCCATCTTATGGAAGACGAAACCTCTCTTTCTAGGCCTTCAAAGTCCTTTTCTTACCCAAACTATGTCTAACATGTTCCAAGTCTTCATTTACCCTTTTATTTTGTTTTTTTCTGATTCATTCTCCAAACCTTCACGCTCACTCAAATTATTCATGTAAGACTCATACTGGAAGGATAGATAAGGGTTTAGCTTTTTTTTTTACAGCAGTGGTGAATCTCTGCTTTTGACTCCCAAACTCTCCAAACAAGGGACTGGTGAGTAGATCTGCCTTTTCTCAAGAATGTCACATGGAATAGGCATTGTTCTAAAAACTAAGAAAGCAGGGTTCCAAGGCCTTACTCAATAGCTTTATCTGCTATGTGAGGTAACACCAACTAGTCATAGCTGGATTACAAGGTCATTCTAAAAGGTAGGTGAAGCAATGTGTGTGAAAATGGCTTTGCAAAGTCTGACATATGTATGACACAAGGGATTACAACAGTTTCGCTCATTTATTCAAACAGTACACATTAGGGCAGGCTGTAGTTGAGGATGCAAAACTAGATCACATTTTTCTTGTGCCAGAAGATTTGTCCGTTTGGGAAAAGAGATGAGGTATCTAGACAAAGACAATACAAAGTAGAAAGTGGTAGGTGCCACAAGAGAGGTCCATTCATTAGTTCATTAGTTCATTATCCATTCATTGAAGGAACATTTGCTTCCTGTCCCGCATCCTATCCCAAAGGGAAGGAAAGATGAATTAAGCAGAGCCATTGCCCCTGGGGTACTCACAAGCTGATGTGGGAGGCAGAGTCGTGAAGGAGTGATACTAATGACCTATGATATATGCCTTTTCCTAGGACCTCCTACTGAAGGTTATAGGAAAGATGAATGTTGAACTCTGCCTGAGAATATCTGGGCAGACTTCATAGGGATGGTGAAGTAGAACTTAAGGAATGGATATGAATTCACCAGGAGACTGGATGAAGAAAGTATCTGAAGCTAACGAATAGCTTAAATAAAATCACAAATATGTGAGATATTCTCATGCTTAGGAAAGATAAGAACTTTAGCACAGGGATTTACTTGGTGTTTCAATGGTTTAAGACTTGGCCTTCCAATGCAGGGCGTTGTGGGTTCAATCCCTGGTTGGGGAGCTAAGATCCCACATGCCTCAAGGCAAAAAAATCCAAAACATAAAACAGAAACAATGTTGTAACAAATTCAATTAAGACTTTAAAAATGGCCCACAGGAAAAAAAATCTTAAAAAAAAAAAGAAAGAACTTCAGTGTGGAGAATTGAGGGGGACTTGTGGGAGACCAAGCTACAAAGGTGGGTTGGGATGAGTTGTAGATAGCCTTGTATGTCATCACCCAAAGATTTAGCTCCCTGATGGCTCAGATGGTACAGAATCCACCTACAGTGCAGGAGACCCAGGTTCAATCCCTGGGTCAGGAAGATCCCCTGGAGAAGGGAATGGCTCCCCACTCTAGTATTCTTACCTAGGAAATCCCATGGACAGAGGAGCATGGCGAGCTACAGTCCATTTGGTCGCAAAGAGTTAGACACGACTGAGTGGCTAATTTTGGGGGCTTCCCAGGTAGCACTAGTGGTAAAGAACCCACCTGCCAATGCAGGAGATATAAGAGATGCAGGTTCGATCCCTGGGTCAGGAAGATCTCCTGGAGGATAGCATGGCAACCCACTCCAGCATTCTTGCCTGGAGAATCCCATGGACAGAGGAGCCTGCTGGGCCACAGTCCATAGGGTCAGAAAGAGTCAGACATGACTGAGTGACTTAGCACACATGCAGTCAGTGAACAGCCACTAATGATTTTTCATTCACAAAGTGATATGTCAAATGATAGGAATATGATGATACAAAAAGAGGAATGTGCAGAAGAGCAGGTTTGGGGAAAGATGGAGCATCTAGAGTTGAAGGTGCTGATAGAACACCCAGGGAGAGATGTCTAGCAGCTGGAAGTGCAAAGAACAGGTTGGGCTGACAGATTTGTGTGACAGAGACGTTTTAGTTGAAGCCCCTGAAGTCCATGAAATGACCCAAACCGAGAGTGGAGAGAGAAGATAGGATGCCTAGGATGGAACTGGTTGAGGGGGTGCTCACCTCCTCCACTGGGAGGAAGATATTTCAATCTTTATAGTTTGATGAGAGAAATGAGGAAACTAAGAAACTGAAAAACACTTGGTTAATCTCAAATCTTAGCTCATATGTCATTTACCGGGAGCAGCCTTCCCAAATCCCTCCAAATGGGTTGAGATGCCTTTGTTTAACTCTCCTCTGCCGTCTTGTTCTTTTCCTTGAGTTTTTAATTGTTCACAAATTAGTGTCATTTCTTGTTCAATCACTTTCTCCTCCACTAGGCTGTAAGCCCCTGGAGCCCTGAGAAGTGTTTCTATGTCTCCTGGAGAACCCTCAAACTCCAGCTCCAGCGCTCTGCCTGGCCTAGTTAGCACTCAATAAATGTGTTGAATGAACAAACTTGAACATTATCCACACAAAGCAGCCGTTGATTGCATCTGAAATTCACATCCACTTACTCCTGACTCTTTTGCATGTCCTGCCAAATCTTATTGAGTAAGGGAAAAATGGTAAAATCAGAATTTTAGGATTAGTTGGTGGCTGACGCTGTTAACTTTAATAATTATTAAACTTGGGCCATTCTGATAGTTCTCTGATAGTTTTCGAAGCTGTCAGCAAATTTTAATCACTCCCTTTGGCATAAGCAGAGATGGACTAGAGGTATGGATGGTTAATATATAACCTTCTTTTTTAACGTTTAAAAAAATTCCAAGGTGACTGTAGAACAGCTTTTTGTTTTGGGAAATGCACGTGGTATATAAACGTGCACCTGCTGACATCTCTTTCACCCAAGGAGCAGGTCATCTCTGGGGACTTGGCAGAGTAATGGCATTTCCCACATGGAGCTGAACAACAGCATATGGCTTCTGTTCCAAGTCTCGATTTTAATGTTTGATTTGGTAGAACCATGGAAACTATCTTTTGCAGATCTGGAATGGCTCGTGCTCAAGCCTCAGAATAAAAGGTAAAAAAGGGAAACTTGAAACAGAAAGAATTTTTTTTTCCAGGCTTGAGAGCAGTGATCTGGCCATCTGAGGGTGGCAGGCACTCGGCTAACAGCCTGGAAAAGTCAAAGTCAGCCTTCCAAGTGGTAATCAACACCTGGAAGGTGATCTGTGCAGCCAGGAGGGCCAGGAGGCCAAGTCTGCTGCAGGCTGGAGGGACTGGCCTAGGCAGGGTGCATCAGAGAGGGCCCACAGGGGATCATGAGTTGAGGGATGTGATAAGCAGACGAGGCTTGTGTGTTAATGGCAAAGCCCCTGCCTCACCTTTGATGAAGAAAGATAGAGATCTTGCCTGGATGCCTATAACCCACCTGAATGTTCTAAGAAATGGTAGTTGGATGGAAGTGCTTGGAAATGTGTATATCCCAGTCAAAGATAGGATATAAAGAGGCAGTATGCAATGTTAAAAAAGCATATGTCAGACATCAAACAGACTCGTTATGAATTCCGTTTCCTATACTTAGCTATTGTGTCACCTTAAAATTTCCCTCACCTCTCTGTTCTTCAGATGCATTTAAAAATGAGACTCCTAGTGCCATTATTGGCCTGAGAGCTTGTTGCTAAGATTAGAAAGAACGCACATAAAGGACTGTACACAGTGGCCATTATGGCGACAGCTTGTACCAAAAAGACAGCTTGTCTTTTTTGGAAAAGACATCCGTTTTTTAGCTTCTAGGGTTTTTTAATCTGTGGGAGCAGAGGGAGGCATCTCTGTAATCACGTCTTCCTCTTTACTGAGCAGTCATTTTTCTTGCTGTGAGGCATTTATAAGGTAACTACAGGATCCATACTGGCATCATTCCGACCTCATCCTGCCCCACCCCCATCCCTTCAGTCCCTCCAGTGAGGAGCCTGAGAAGCTCAGGCTTACCCTGGGCTTCAGAGCCACCAAACCCATTGTGTTCCTTATCAGAAGAAAATTTCAAAGCCCTCGATCTGTATTTCATCACTACCCCAGCCTGGCTGCTATTCCCCTTCTGATCTGGTCTTCATTTCAGCCACCTGACACCTGTCTTAATTATAAGAAATAATAAATCGGACTATTATTTCTCTCTTGAATAATGTTAATTATTTTATAACAATAGAAGAGGCAGGATTTTGAGTGCTGTCTGTATGTTAAACTGAGTAACAGTGAGGTGATCCTAATATTAGCATCTGCCAGGCACCAAATAAATTCAAAATCTTAGTGTAGAAATCTGTTCTGTGTTTAGAATCTCTGACATGTTTATCTCTTAACTATATACAAAAAATAATTAGAATTTCAGATTTTTCTTTCAGTTTAGCTGCTACATTTCTTACATCATCTGTGTTGGTAAATCATATACAAGCCATGAAAGCCGAGTTGTGAAACAGCAGCCCTGTTATAAGACAATATTCCATGAGTTTGTGTGTGTGTGTGTGTGTGTGTGTGTGTGTGTTTGTGTGTGTTGGCACATGTACGTGCACAGCCACTAAGCCACTAGCCACCTCTTCCACCCAAAGTTTGACAGTGGAGCTGGCTGGAACACTGACACTTCACATCCACTAGTGGTTAGAGGCCATTTTGTTGACCCGATTAACAATAATAGCAAGGTCTACTATGTGCTTGCCAGATCCTAAGCCCCATTCCAAGCATTTTACATGCATTTTCTCCTTTAACCCTTTACACCACTTTATGAAACAGATACCTTTATTATCCCTACTCTCTAGATGAGAAAACTAAGGCATCAAAAGGTTACCAATTTTGCTTAAGGTGACACAGCTAGTGAGTGGTGAAACCACAATAAATGCCATGCTCTTAACCTCTGTACTCTACCACTGCTGATTTCTTCTGTTCCCAGTGAAAATGTCACTACAGGAACAGTTCCTTCCAGTCTGTAGCAATAACATAGGATTTGTTTTGATATAATTTGTTCACATTGGAACAGTGGAAAAGATATATATATATTGAGTAATGTGAGTGATATGTATGTCATCAGTTTGAAAGTCAGTTGTTTTACAGCTCATACACCTTAATATAAAAAAAGTCTCAATCAAAAAATGGGGAGAAGAGCTAGATAGACATTTCTCCAAAGAAGACATACAGCTGACCACCATGCACATGAAAAGATGCTGAATATGCTGATTGTTAGAGGAATGCAAATCAAAACCACAATGAGTAGTTGATCTTACACCAGCCAGAATGCCCATCATTAAAAAGTCTACAATAATAAATGCTGGAGAGGGTGTGGAGAAAAAGGAACCCTCCTACACTGTTGGATGAACAATAAAGACCTACTGTATAGCACAGGGAGCTATATTCAATATCTTGTAATAACCTATAATGGAAAAGAATCTGAAAAATAATATGCATATATATATGTATATATACATACACATATCTGAATCACTTTGATGTACACCTGAAACTGACATAGCATCGTACATTAAATATACTTCAACTTTAAAATGGTTAAGAGATAAAGAAAAGAAGAATATACAGATTCTTGGATTATCACTGGAAAAAAAAATCTGCTTTTAAATGCAACCAATAGGGCAAAAGAAAAAGAGAAAAGAAAAAATCAGCTGCTTTGATGATTTCTACATTTTTGTCAATCAATATACAGATGGCCTCTGACTCAAATTTATCCTGTGAACTTGATGAGATAATTTAGTTTCTAACTTATTTCTCTAATATTTTGGGCTTCAGTGGCATTTTCATGTTATAGTGACACAATAAAGTCAATAAAATGTTCCAGTATCGAGGATTTCTCCAGATATCAGTAATGACAGCAAATGTTGCTATCACCGAATTTTAATGTTTGTACATTTCTTTATTCTTGTCAAGATTCAAAGTCTATATGCACATGCCCTTAACTGATGTACACTGAATTAGAAGTTCTGCATCTTAAATAACATTTAAAATTAGGTAATATGAATTATTACAGGTGACAAGGTTGAAGTATAATGTCAGATATCAAGTTAGCACCTGGGACAAATGAAATGTGTACAGTAGCATGTCACTCTGAACTGGAACTCACACTACCTTTAGTTTCATCTTTGGATTTGATGGCCATTATACATATAGTCCTAGCAGTGTTCCATCTGTGTGTCTATTACTGGATCTCACTTACCATGTTTAAATTACTTGTGTAAGCATCCGTGAACCTTCACCTGATCATAGACTGCTCAAAATCAAAGACTTTGTACAATGTATCTCCCTATCTCTGGTGTTTAGCAAAGAACCCAGCTCACCTTAGCCCCCAGAAATTGAATTAAATTGATAGAATCCTTTGACCAGGATTGTGGGTCTTCTCAGGCTTTGGGCTCAGAGAAGGTAAGCCTTACAACCAGAGATCTGTTGGAAGGATGGGACTAACCTTTTACCTCCTAGAGGAAGCAGGATAACACAAAAGTTAAACGCAAGAACCCTAGGAGCCTAACACTTGGGTTCAGATCCTACTTGTGTCCCTAACTGTATAGCTTCAGTTAGTTACCTACTTCCTTAGCCTCCATATATTCACTTATTAAGTGGAGTGATGTTCCTGGGGCTAACTTCTGGGATGCTCAATCAGTGTTAACTCTGTTATTTTCACAAGTCAGCAAGCAGGGCTTAACTGAAGGGATCTTGGAAATGTACAAGATTGAATACACTTCTAGGTCCCCAAAACTGAGCCAAATAGAGAGGCCATGTTCAGGATGAGGGTTTTTGTCCCCATAACAGAATACTTTGGAAATTTCCTCATGTGAAAAGTACAGCATTATCATTTTGCAAGGGCCCCAAGCTTCTTGGGCTTAGCTTTTTAGGGATGTCTCCAGTAGCTCAGCTGGTTAAGAATCTGCCTGCAATGTAGGAGACTCCAGTTCGATCCCTGGGTTGGGAAGATCCCCTGGAGAAGGGAATGGCTACCCACTCCAGTAGTCTGGCCTGGCGAATTCCATGGAATATTCCATGGGGTCACAAAAAGTTGGACACGACTGAGTGACTTTCACTTTCACTGACTAGAAGTCTGTAATTCCCTTGATAATGGTATAAAATTTATTCCTGCCCTTGACCATCCAAATCCCATAAATTTCTTCTGAGCTAAAAAATGTTCTAAGGAATTCCCTGGTGGTCCAGTGGTTAGGACTCTGTGCTTTTGCTTCAGCAGGGCATGGCTCCAGTCCCTGGTAGGGGAACAGAAATCCTGCATGCCACATGGTGCAGAAAAAAATTTTTTTTGCTCTAATAGAGTCATTGGTGACTAAAGATGGAAGCATCTTTAGTTTTATCTACTAGTGACAACACCTGGTTTTCCAGTGAATAAAGTCCCTGTTCTGGAGGATGAACCCTCAGCTTTAGGAGAAAGGGCAGTTGGAACAAGAACCTGACTAAATGATGCTATGTGGAAGATAAAAATGACTAACATTTCGAATGCACTGTTTTTACTGTCAAGTTTACAAAATGGATTCATGTTCAGTCTCTTCGGTTAACTCAGTAAACAAAGGTACTACAGAAAACGAAGGTCAGTAAGCCATGATCTCAAGTCATCATCTGTCAGTTTACTTAAGGGAGGTACAGGCAGTCTTCTGTAAGACCAAGTTCTTACTCTCAGAAAACTTAAAATGCAACTGGAGACACAAGACCAGCACATACAGGCAATAAGAAAAGACTAGAAATGATAGATAATTGAATTCTGTACTGTGTAACCCAAGTAAATCACAGGAGACCCCAGGAATTGGAGAAGTTCTTCTCAGAGGTGTGAAATTGGAACAGTTCCTGAAGAACAGTCAAGGTTTGGGGTTGGTAGAGAAGGAGAGGCTTTAAAGATGGGAAAAATAATATAAATCATAAGGCCATAGGCTCCAGTTTACAGGTGATATTTCTACTTATAGGAAGGTAGAAAGTGTAATAAGTCTAGGATAGTAGGCTAGGGAGATATGGGTGATAAATTTGGAAGGAGGAGGGCAGGATCAAGCAATGAAATGTTGAAAAGCAAAGTGAGTTTGTTACATTTTTCAGTGGTTGGAACTAAGGAAGCATTGACAGTTTTTCCTAAAAAGATAAAATGGGCAGTTGTGAAAGAGGGCAACCCTAGAGCCAAAGAAACCAAGTTCAGTTCAGTTCAGTCAGTCACTCAGTCGTGTCCGACTCTTTGCGACCCCATGAACCACAGCACGCCAGGCCTCCCTGTCCATCTCCAACTCCCTGAGTCCACCCAAAGCCATGTCCATCGAGTCAATGATGCCATCCAGCCATCTCATCCTCTGTCGTCCCCTTCTCCTCCGGCCCTCAATCTTTCCCAGCATCAGGGTCTTTTCCAATGAGTCAGCTCTTCGCATCAGGTGGCCAAAGTATTGGAGTTTCAGCTTCAACATCAGTCCTTCCAATGAACACCCAGGACCAATCTCCTTTAGGATGGACTGGTTGGATCTCCTTGCAGTCCAAGGGACTCTCAAGAGTCTTCTCCAACACCACAGTTCAAAAGCATCTATTTTTCGGTGCTCAGCTTTCTTTATAGTCCAACTCTCACATCTATACATGACTACTGGAAAAACCATAGCCTTGACTAGACGGACCTTTGTTGGTAAAGTAATGTCTCTGCTTTTTAATATGCTATCTGATAGGTTGGTCATAACTTTCCTTCCAAGGAGTAAGTGTCTTTTAATTTCATGGCTGCAATCACCGTCTGCAGTGATTTTGGAGCTCAGAAAAATAAAGTCAGCCACTGTTTCCACTGCTTGCCCATCTATCTGCCATGAAGTGATGGGACTGGATGCCATGATCTTAGTTTTCTGAATGTTGAACTTTAAGCCAACTTTTTCACTCTCCTCTTTCATTTTCATCAAGAGGCTCTTTAGTTCTTCTTCACTTTCTGCCATAAGGATGGTGTCATCTGCATATCTAAGGTTATTGATATTTCTCCCAGCAATCTTGATTCCAGCTTGTGCTTCCGCCAGCCCAGAGTTTCTCATGATGTACTCTGCATATAAGTTAAATAAGCAGGGTGACAATATACAGCCTTGACATACTCCTTTTCCTATTTGGAACCAGTCTGTTAAGAGATGGGTAGTAATTCAGGAATAGGTTGAGAGGTATTAGCTGATTATAATGAATTGAGTTATCCTGAAGCTCAAAGCAGATTGCAGGAGAAAGTGAAGGGAGGCAAGAATGGCAAGAAGTTCTTCTGTTTCACTGAGAACACATCTAGAAAAGAGGTATCACAAAAATTAATTAGTATTTTCCCCCTGAAATTTTATAGTTGAAATGGAAGGACTTGATTATATTTAAAATTTTCCTTTTTCGAAAAAATAAGATCAAAGAGATTTTCTCCCTAAGGGTTGTGACCCAGCTTACTAAATGACAAACACACATCTTGAGCACATATTCTGGTTAATTTCCATTTTAAGTCAGAAGTTTACATTCTTGGTCTTATGTTAGTCATCTCTTACCTGGGTCATTTTTCACTCTGGACTCATCATCAGCATCAACATTTAATCTAAAAAAGTGATGCAAATGAACATGTTTATAAAGCAGAAGCAGACTCCCAAACTTAGAGAAGGAAACTAGTGGTGCTAGTGGTGAAGAATTCACCTGCCAATGCAGGAGACTCAAGAGAAACAGATTTGATGCGTGAGTTGGGAAGATTCCCTGGAGTAGGAAATGGCAACTCACACCGGTGATATTCCATAGACAGAGGAGGCTGGTGGGCTACAGTCCGTGGGGCCACAAAGAGTTGGACATGACTGAGCGACTAAACACACACAGGGGAGAAGGTTGGGGGAAAGGGATAGGGAAAGGGAGTTTGGGATTGACATGTACATACTGCTTTTAATATACATAATGATTTGTGTGTTCTTTCATTTTGAGAAGCATCCATTTGCACCTTGTACCTCAGGCAGTCTTAAAAACTTGTTGTAAACTTAAAAAAACACATTTGTCAGAATTGCACAATGCTGAAAGTGTCTTTCTAGGTCCTTAGTTTTATTTGTTCTCCTTCCAACCTAAATAATACCCCCCCCTTTTTTATTTATCTTGCAGACATTTCCAATGATTCATTTATAGTGAATTTGGAATCCTGACTTCATCTTTTGTATTTCTTTTATTCCTGTGATCCCAGTTGTGTCTTTAAGACAGAAGTCTTAAACTGTGTCTTTATAATCATGTTTAATTCTATCTCACTTTTTTGGGTTATTTTCCAGTTTTTTACATTAAAGTAACAAATTCTTTGGAAAAATTTTGTTATCCAACACAGTCCCGTTTCAGATAACTTTAGGTAAAGAGTTAATAATCAAATTAATAACTGAAGTTTCCTCGAAAATTTTTAGGAAGACAGGCCACTGATGTAAGTGAAAGATGAAATCACATTCCTTCTTGGTTATTTACAGCTTAAGGAGGTTTTTTTGGAGAGGTAGGAACATTTTTTAATAATGTGAATTGAGGGATAATACATACTTATTGTGAAAACGTGTAAATTACAGAAAGGAGCATAAAGAAAACAAAAAATAGTCTATAATTCATTCCTACAAAAAAAAATCACTGTTACAATTGTTACCTGTATTTTCTGTTTGCAAACCATCTACTGGATTTACCATACTTACTGGTAGTTCTTTTAACATAAATAACAACATATTATGAATGTTTAACCATGTCTTAAATGCTCTTCTATACAATATTGATAACTTTATATATTTCATCTGATTGTATTTATTTACCAATCTTCTATTGCTGAACATTTGTATTGTTTCCAAATTTCTATTTTAAACAAAGCTATTGTGACTATCCTTGTACCTAAACCTTTGTGCATGATTCTGATTACCTCTGTAGGAAATTCCTAGACATAAGTGTTGGGAATCATTTTAAGGCATTTTGTAATGATTACAAAATTGTTACTCCAATAAAGTTTTGTCAATTTAAGGTGGAACTTTAATAATGGGCTTCTTGGTTACTTCTCTAGGAAGCCAGTATTTTTCCGTCTTTGACACAACACAGAGAAAACCAGGGATCTTCACCAGTTTAGAGCTGTAATTCAATGAAGTTGTAGGTACGAGTTTTTGTAAATGTTCTTCAGTTTTGTAAAATTTCAGTGGTGGCATGTAATTCTTGCTCTTCTTGCTCTCTATAACATGCAGGCAAACCACTTTTGCAATTAATGCTTTAAGCCTACCACTATTTACTAGGTATTTATATATTATACAGTGCTTTAAAATTTTTTGAATACCATTATCCTGTGCTTCTAGAAGTTTGATATCATTAATTAGATCATTCTGTGTGTTTCAGTGCAGAAAAGAAAAAAGAATAGTCCTGTGGCAAACCATTTTCTATGATTATTTTTGCCCATCTAGATAAGACATGAATATTGCCTATGTCCACGGTCTATTGAAAAAGCTGATCAAACAGCTGTTTCATGTTTTACATTTTAATTTCCTCTCCAGTTTGCATTCAAATCCTGTGATAGATTTTAGTTTGTTTAGGAGTCTTGTAAGATACAGTTGGCTGTTTCAGAATAGCTCTTTTATGCTATGCCAGTTAAAATGAAATAACCCTTTGAAGTAGTGATGATAAGCACCCATAAACACATACACTCAGATGAGTTATCCTCATTTCATCAAACGTGTTTTATTCTGTTGTTTCTGCAGGGGAGAAAAAGAAGTCAAGTTTGTTCATTCGTTGATTCATCCATTCATCCAATAAACCCTTATCGAGGGCCCTATTTACCAAGCATGGGGCTAGACATGGGAATATACAGATGGGTAATCCATGTTTCCATCTTTGAAGGGTACACCAAGCAGAGGGAGGCACATTCAGCTACATACAGGTGAATTCTCTGAGTGGTGGTGAGTGCTGAAAAAGATAAATTCATCTGGTTCAGGTGATACAGAAGAGAGGAATACGGCAGCTTCACCTCGGGGCCTCAGAGGACCCGAAGGAAGACTTGGTGATAGGATTTATTGGAGAGATAGTTAGCCAATTCAAATATTCTTCCATCAAATAGAGTGTTATGTGCTTGACATTTAAATCTACATTGGTATCTACCTCTATTCTTCCCCTAATCTACAGCCATTTTATGCAGCTTCCTGTAGGATTTCACAAGGAATTAGAGATAATGAAATTAATTATAGAAATGGATGCTGGAATCCCAGATGAACAAGAGAGAAAGTGACACTGTGAGGGAACCATTGATAGGATTTGAGTGGAAAGGTTAATAGATTGAGGATCTTGGGTTAAAGGGCATTCTTATTAGATGGATTTGAACAAGTGAACTAGAAAAATAGGAGATCATGATTGTAAAGGAGAGTGCTACAGTGTTTTGACAGACAACCTTTTGGTTGTACATCTTGGAAATGACCATTAATGGCATTTACATGAGCTGCAACATTTTGAATCAGCATATCCAGAGATGGGATTCTCTGTGTGATTCAACAAATGGTTTAAAGGCCAGAAAATGAATGCCTTAAAAAAAGTAATTAATCTGCTATTTTACAGTTGGGCAGAGGAGACAACTAGTCATTTAGTCTAAGTTTAGAAATGTCTGGAAGGCCCCTCTGCTGGACTGAGAAACGCAAGAATCTTGAAGATGATTGGAAAAGCATAGAAAAAGGCAAGGGCCATATATAATTCAGCATTATGTAAAGTCCAGTAGGGACATCACATTGTCCCATTCCATGGCAAAACAGAGGAGAGAGAAAGAGCAAGTCCATCCTTCCCACGTCCGACCAGATCAAACGTTGTAGAGCTAGACTATTAGTATTATAATGACATTGACAATTGGAGGATTCTGTTCTCTGATTGAAAAAGATGAAGCCCATGACTTATGGAAATGTCTGTAAAAGGAAATTGTGGTCTAGTTTTTAATTCTGTGATTCAGTCTCTTCTGTTTACAATCTATCAAAAAATCTTGGCATGCCAATCTGTCTCCATCCATCTGCTGCTAGTCTTTGATAGGGAAAACATTAAGTGACAGTCTTTTTCACTCTCCTCTTTCACTTTCATCAAGAGGCTCTTTAGTTCTTCTTCACTTTCTGCCATAAGGGTGGTGGCATCTGCATATCTGAGGTTATTGATATTTCTCCCAGCACTCTTGATTCCAGCTTGTGCTTCATCCAGCCCAGCATTTCCCATGATGTATTCTGTATATAAGTTAAAATAAGCAGGGTGACAATACACAGCCTTGACATACTCCTTTCCTGATTTGGAACCAGTCTGTTGTTCCACATCCAGTTCTAACTGTTGCTTCTTGACCTGCATACAGATATCTCAGGAGGCAGGTCAGGTGGTCTGGTATTCCCATCCCTTGAAGAATTTTCTACAGTTTGCTGTGACCCACACAGTCATAGGTTTTGGCATAGTCAATAAAGCAGAAATAGATGTTTTTATGGAAATCTCTTGCTTTTTTGATGATCCAGCAGATGTTGGCAATTTGATCTCTGGTTCCTCTGCCTTTTCTAAATCCAGCTTG
Organism: Okapia johnstoni; assembly: GCA_024291935.2. Taxonomy (NCBI): domain Eukaryota; kingdom Metazoa; phylum Chordata; class Mammalia; order Artiodactyla; family Giraffidae; genus Okapia; species Okapia johnstoni. Next base: position 35,040,565 of record CM044305.1, on the reverse strand, counting down.
AAAATCTAAAAGTTCATGGTTCAGTACTGTTGAAGCCTGGCTTGGAGAATTTTGAGCATTACTTTGCTAGTGTGTGAGATGAATGCAATTGTGCAATAGTTTGAATATTCTTTGGCATTGCCTTTCTTTGGGATTGGAATGAAAACTGACCTTTTCCAGTCCTGTGGCCACTGCTGAGTTTTCCAAATTTGCTGGCATATTGAGCGCAGCACTTTCACAGCATCATCTTTCAGGATTTGAAATAGCTCAACTGGAATTCCATCACCTCCACTAGCTTTGTTTGTAGTGGTTCTTCCTAAGGCCCCCTTGACTTCACATTCTGGGATGTCTGGCTCTAGGTGAGTGATCACACCATCATGGTTATCTGGGTCATGAAGATCTTTTTTGTATAGTCCTTCTGTGTTGTATTCTTGCCACCTCTTCTTAATATCTTCTGCTTCTGTTAGGTCCATCCCATTTCTGTCCTTTATCGAGCCCATCTTTGCATGAAATGTTCCCTTGGTATCTCTAATTTTCTTGAAGAGATCTCTAGTCTTTCTCATTCTGTTGTTTTCCTCTATTTCTTTGCATTGATCACTGAGGGAGGCTTTCTTATCTCTCCTTGCTATTCTTTGGAATTCTGCATTCAAATGTGTATATCTTTCCTTTTCTCCTTTGCTTTTCACTTCTCTTCTTTTCTCAGCTATTTGTAAGGCCTCCTCAGGCAACCATTTTGTCTGTTTGCATTTCTTTTTCTTGGGGATGGTCTTGATCACTGCCTCCTGTACAATGTCATGAACCTCTGTCCATAGTTCTTCAGGCACTCTATCAAATCCCTTGAATCTATTTGTCACTTCAACTGCATCATAGTAAGGGATTTGATTTAGGTCATACTTGAATGGCCTAGAGGTTTTCCCTACTTTATTCAATTTAAGTCTGAATTTGGCAATAAGGAGTCTATGATCTGAGCCACAGTCAGCTCCCAGTCTTGTTTTTACTGACTGCATAGAGCTTCTCCATCTTTGGTTGCAAAGAATATAATCAATCTGATTTCAGTATTGACCATCTGGTGATGTCCATGTGTAGAGTCTTTTATTGTGTTGTTGGAAGAGGGTGTTTGGTATGACCAGTGTATTCTCTTGGCAAAACTCTGTTAGGCTTTGACCTGCTTCATTTTGTATTCCAAGGCCAAATTTGCCTGTTACTCCAGGTATCTCTTGACTTCCTACTTTTGCATTCCAGTCCGCTATAATTAAAAGGACATCTTTTTTGGGTGTTAGTTCTAGAAGATCTTGTAGGTCTTTATGGAACCATTCATCTTCAGCCTCTTCAGCATTGCTGGTCTAGGCACAGACTCGGATTACTGTGATATTGAGTAGTTTACCTTGGAAACAAACAGAGATCATTCTGTCATTTTTGAGTTTGCATCCAAGTACTACATCTCAGACTCTTTTGTTTACTATGATGGCTACTCTATTACTTGATGAAAGTGAAAGAGGAGAGTGAAAAAGTTGGCTTAAAGCTCAACATTCAGAAAAAGAAGATCATGGCATCCAGTCCCATCACTTCATGGCAAATAGATGGGGAAACAATGGAAACAGTGGCTGACTTTATTTTTTTTGACTCCAAAATCACCGCAGATGGTGATTGAAGCCAGGAAATTAAAAGATGCTTACTCCTTGGAAGGAAAGTTATGACCAACCTAGACAGCATATTGAAAAGCAGAGACATTACTTTGTCAACGAAGATCTGTCTAGTCAAGGGTATGGCTTTTCCAGTAGTCATGTATGGATGTGAGAGTTAGACTATAAAGAAAACTGAGCGCTGAAGAATTGATGCTTTTGAACTGTGGTGTTGGAGAAGACTCTTGAGAGTCCCGTGGACTGCAAGGAGATCCAACCAGTCCATCCTAAAGAAAACCAGTCCTGAGTATTCATTGGAAGGACTGATGCTGAAGCTGAAACTCCGATACTTTGGCCACCTGATGTGAAGAACTGACTCATTGGAAAAGACCCTGATTCTGGTAAAGATTGAAGGCAGGAGGAGAAGGGGACGACAGAGGATGAGATGGTTGGATGGCATCACCAACTCGATGAACATGAATTTGAGTAAGCTCCGGGAGTTGCTGATGGACAGGGAAGCCTGGTGTGCTGCAGTCATGGGGTCGCAGAGTTGGACATGACTGGGTGACTGAACTGAACTGAACTGAGAGCCTTCTATGTGCCAGGTGCTAGGAATGCACAGTCAAGAAACAGTTCCAGTTTAACACAGGTGCACACATAAGGAATTATGTTAAATTACATTTCTTGTGCCTATTTATTGTTATTGTATGCACCAAAATGTCCTTTTTTTTTTGATGAAAGAAGCTTCTGGATACCTTCCAAGAGATCGCCCTTGGACCAAGTCAGAATAGATGCTAAGATAACTTGGGGTTGGGTTTCCAAGTATTATTTCCTATGCTAGCTTTTTTAGTCTTACTCGTAGATTGTGTGATATTTCTGGCCTCAGGAGGGGTAAGGAGAACATCACAAATGCCTTTTCTGTCATCAGAAATTGGGTTGCATGCAGGAATAGTCACAATTTGAAAGGAAATCACATGGTCCACCCCAGTTGATAAAAGAAAGAACATCCAAAATACACTGTCTGTTGTCTGCTTTTCTTCCCTTGGTCCTTTCTCTCTGATTTCATGAAGAATATGTCCAAAGGGAAATGAGTTTTCTGTAGATAAATCAGTTTGCTGGCCCACAATATTGCACTTCCAGTGGACAGGTCTGAGAAATGGGGAAAAGTACAAAAATGTTGAGCTGACTGTAAGATAAGGGAGGAAAAATATTTTATTTGCAAAAGAAAAATCTTTTGGGTTTATGCTTGCTTTATTTCTCAGTTTTAGTTTGTGAACAGAACAGTATGAGAAGCGATGGAAATGGGAAAGCATTTTCTTCTCCTACTGCATTCTTTTTCCAGGTTCGATGCATGAGACAAGTGCTCAGGGCTGGTGCAATGGAATGACCGAGAGGGATGGGATGGGGAGGGAGGTGGGAGGGGGGTTCAGGATGGGGAAAAAAATGTAAACCCATGGCTGATTCATGTTAATGTATGGCAAAAACCACTACAATATTGTAAATTAGCCTCCAACTAAAATAAAAAGATTAATTTAAAAAAAGAAAAAAATAAATGTTTAAATGTGAAAAAATAATAAATAAAAGGTACATTTCAGTAAACAGTCATCTTTTAAATCTGGCTTCCTTTCTGTTAGGTAAATTCCAAAGGAATTTACAGGTTTTAAGATTATGTGAGAGCAAGTTTAAAACCAATCTTTAAAATTCTAAGCATTAGTGAATTATAATTTCCAATGAATGTTTGTGTGTTAGGGATTTTAATTTTTTTCTTAGAAAAATAACGATTTTAAACAGTATTAGCAATTAGAATTTAAATCAATATTCAAATCGTGTCTTCTATATATAAACTCTTAGCATTATTTTTCAGTGTTTTTTAAATACAGTGGATGAAGACCTCAATGACAATGAAAAATTATGTCTGCATTTTTCAAATTACAAGTAACTGGTAAAGCGAGAGCTTGTTCCATCTTGTGAAACCGTTGGAATGAGGTGTGAAAAACAAAGCACATGTGCAAAATATAGTAACAAAAATATCTGCCTGACATTGCTAAAGGACCTTGATTACATACTAATATAAGGACCTTCTGTACATATAAGAACATACAAAGAAAGGCAATTTTAGGATTTCTTTTCCTCCCCAAATACATCCTTCCTATAAAGTGGCATGTGCAGTATATTGATTTGTATGATTTTACATATAGTGGAAGGACAGAAAGAGGTGGAGCATGGAACCCCATTGGAAGCTTTTATTTCACTCACTGTGAGTTGTCTGGTTGAATAGTGTTTCCTCCATCTTTGACATCTGAGCCTTGTGATACAGCACAGGATAAGAGTGTTTATTTTATGTATTTAACTAATACTGTGCATTTTATTTAACTATAACCTTTTATTTAACTAATAACTGTTTTCCAAAAGAGTTCCCACTGTCTGAAAACAGATTTTTCAGCTTCTTATGCTATGTATTAACCAAGTATTTTAAAACAGCACTTCTTCTCATCACTCCCACAATCCCACTGTTTCCTACTTCCCTCCTCCTTCTCTAGCTGCTCCTTCCATCTCCCGTGGCAGCACTGACACCCTTCACCTCCAGTGTCCCCTGTTTTGGGAAACAGAATCACCTTCAGACCAGTTTTCCAGCCAAGACCCTTAACATTGGTAGCAGACATTGTAGGGGTCCCACTGTCCCCTCCGCACTCCCCTAAATGGGGACCTATTGCTTCTAAGTGCTGCAAGTCTTTGCCTGAGGGCTTTCTCTGACCACTGGAACCCATAAGGGGCTCCCATTCAGGACAGGCCAGGAGTGGGGTGGGGTTAATGCCCCCAGGAGCAGCCATCTTCCTAAGACTGATACGATGGCTCACCACTTAGTTGGAATCACCGAGGCGTGTTCCACAGAGTCTTCAGAGGTCCCGAGCATGATCGATTATCAGTTGCCCACAGTGACAGTCTGTTGACTACTGCACCTTCACTACTTCCCTTTCCTTCTTTGCCTCACCTCCCCAGAGCCCTACCTGGGCTTCTTGAGGTCTCCTTGCAAATAAACTAGTGGCATCCAACTCCTTGTTTCACGGTCTGCTTTGGGATATTAGACATTTTCTTCTTTTCTCCTTTTCTTCTTCCTAAAGCCCTGTAAGTTGGACTTATGCTTTCATTTTTTGGGAGGTAGTTAGATGTCTAGAAGTGGAATTGCTCGGTTGTATGGTAAATCTATGTGTAACCTTCTGAGGATCATCTTCCTAAGATTTTTTAAAATTTTATTGAAGAAGAGTTGATTTACAATGTTGTGTTAATTTCCTCTACACAGAAAAGTGACTCAGTTTATATACATATATGTGTTATATTGTGGTTGTTTAGTTGCTCAGTCACGTCCAGCTCTTTGCAACCCCATGAACTGTAGACCACCAGGCCCCTCTGTCCATAGAATCCTCCAGGCCGGAATACTGGAGTGGGTTGCCATTCTCTTCTCCAGGGGATCTTCCCAGCCCAAGGATAGAACCCATGTCTCCTGCATTGCAGGCAGATTCCTTACCACCTAGCCACCTGGGAAACCCCACATATGTGTGTGTGTGTGTGTGTGTGTGTGTGTGTGTGTGTGTGTGTGTACTTTTCCTTTGTGGTTTGTCACAGAATATTGAATATAGTTCCCTGTGCTATATGGTAGGACCTTACTGTTTATCCGTCCTGTATATAATAGCTTGCCTCTGCTAATACCAAACTCCCATTCCTTCCCTTGCCTATCCCCCCTCACTTGGGTACCACAAATCTGTCCTCTATACCTAAGGTTTCTAAATGTCACCTTCAGTGGTTTTCTGGATACCACATTGTGTGGATGCACCTAGAAAGTTGGTATTTTTTGTTGCCTTCTGGGAAGAGAAGTTGACTGTATTAATCCAGGAAATTGGAATGAGACAGGGTTAACTTGACCAGCTGAGCTGCCTGCTTCACCTGTATGCTTTCCCCAGATGATTGGGACTGAAAGAGATCCTTGGGGAAAAATGTTCCAACGTTCACATGAAAAACCTGACCAAAGAAAATACTTACCAGTATATTTAAGTATATGCTTACAGAGCGAATGTGTATATTTACAGGAGTATATTTATGTGTATATTTAGATATTGTATTTAACATATAAGAAGTATTTTTCTTAGTTACAATTTTTCTATAAACATTAGGGAATTTTAGTTGGCCTGTGAGCCTGGAATACAGATCATGATGCCAAATTCAGTCCCTTAATGGGTGAACGATAATTACATTGTATTCATCAGTTTAGAAAGCACAATATAAACAATATTATTAAGTTTCAAAATTTACAGGGTAATCTAATAAAGATATATAAGTGGTGTTCAAAAAACAATTAAGGGAAACAGCTCCTGAGCCTTGAAAAAATAATGCACATCCTTTGCTTTTTTTTCCCCAATCCCATCATTAGGTTGTAATTGGAGTAAATTTCATAAAAGTAGTTGAGTTTATTAGATTTGATAGCTTTGGGTAAGCACTTCTATGAATTTACTTGCATGCAATTTTCTTCTGAAATAGGGAGGGTTGGTGTCAATATAAAGGCAGACTATGATTTACAGAGAAGTTTAGCAACTATGGGACTCTAAGTGCTTAATTTTAGGTCTCTAAAAAGTATAAATTTATAACAAAAAGTCAATCATTTACACAGTAAATCCTGGAAATAACCCAATAAACTAAACCACTCATTTGGCATCACAATAATTTTTTTCTTACTATTCCTGGATGAAATATTTTCATAAGTTCAGTTTTAAGTCTTACCATCCAGAGATAACCACTCTTAACACTTGGGTGTGTTTTCTTTCAGTCTTTTTTCATGCATTTGTTTGTTTTTTCTGCATGTATGTGTGACACATTGATATTTATAGTACAGACATAATTTTATATCTTCTCACTTGATATTAGAACATGAACATTTTCTACATTTTTGCAGTCTTTATTAACACAATTTAATATCAAATAAGCTTACCATAGCTTACTTAACTAATACCAGATTATTGGACATTATATTTTTTGTATGAGTGTTGTTATTATAAATGACATTAACCTAAAGATCTTTATGAATAGTATTTTTCCACATTCGATATCATTTCTTGGAATTAAATCATAAAGTAACAATGTCTGATTTAAAGATATGGACAGTTAAAGGTTTTGATAGATACTGCCAGATTGCTTGTCTCAAATGTTTTACCAATTACTATTCCAGCCAGCTTTGTTTCATCACATGGTTGGCAGCCTTTAATACCATCCTTTTTTTCCCAAACTTTCTTAAATTGTGAGTGAAAATGATACTACTCAGTTTCTCAAATTGAGAGGTGAAATGGTTGTTTGTAATTTTTGCTTACTAAAAAGTTGTACATTCTTCTTGTATCTATTAGTCAATTACATTTTCTGGAAGGGCTACTGTTATTTCATTCTTTTTCTTAATTTGTGGTTAGAATATGAGGTGGAATCTATTCTTTTTGAATAAACCAGTATTTATGTATATGTTTTTGAACTGGTAAGTAACTAATACTAGAAACATTTTAACCAAGATATTTAAATGCTCTTTGAGAGCCATTATGCGTGCATGCAGTCTTCTGTGAGCTTCTCAGCCCCTTTCAGGGTACAGATTTCACACCCAGGTGTATGGCCAGTAGCCATAGGATGGTTCTGATACTACAATTAAAGTGGTTTAATCCAATAAATAAACATCCTTGAACATGTTTTCCTTGAGGTATTATTCTATGCAAAATTCATGCTGTGATTTTCCTGCTTTCACAAAGCACTCCTAGGGGAAAGGAGTAATTTCAAACTTCACCTGTGCTAAGATGAGTGCCAAATCGCTATATATTTTCAGCCAAAGTCAACAAATGGGAAAACAAATAACTATTGGCTTTGTAGTTGGGTCAGTTATGAGATTCAGAAGGAACTGGGGAAGTTTGGGATATAGATGGACATAGTAAGACGGAGCTAAGAATGTATTAAATACCTGGAGCCTCACACACTTAAAGGAGCCCCAGAAATAGACTCACTAGATCTATAGAAATTCAGGGGGACAGAGGAGCACAGAAAAACAGAATATCACAGCATAACTTTCCAGATTTAGAATTTTGTTACTAAAGGCTGTTGAATATAATTTTTACAACTGTGGGTTATGAGTGGCGATGCTGGCATTTTCAGTTCCATTTGCTCCTTCATCTAGAAGGATTTTGTCAAAGATCACAGGATCCCCAGTTCTGGATTCTACCTCCCTTTAACAAGATGAAGCAGCCTTTCCCATTAGAAGTGGTTTCTCCTTTCAATTTGGAATGCAGATTGATATTACAGTTTGGGGCTATGCCCACAGCTTGGGAGTATAGAGAGTTTGTTTAAGGTACTTAAACACACACACAATTTCAGCTAGAATATATTAAAACACATTTAATGTATAAGAAATTTCTGTAAGTAGGTAGTTTAACATAGACCAGGTACCTTTCTGTCCCATAATCTCATGGTGCAGGCTTAGGATTTAAATGCCCCAGAGGATTTAATAATTAACAAAGCCTTTAAAATACCTCTTTAAAATATCAGTTGCTCCAGTGATCTTCGATTGAGCTTAGTTTTCTGACCAGTTCCCAGATTGTGTTATTGATTAAAAGGAACTCTAAAGCCTTTAGATGTGAGGAAGGCAGGCAGGCTATGGAGCTGACATTGTACTGTTAATATTTGGGGGCCTATTTGAATCCTTAACCAGATGGAAGGCTCCATTTCTATACTGATACTTTTTCCCTTGAAAAATTTTATGTTAAGTTTGTGATTAAAAAAACATCAATACAGTATACTAACACATATATATGGTGTTTAGTTAATCGGTAAAGATAACCCTGTATGTGAGACATCAAAAGAGACACAGATAAATAGAACAGTATTATGGACTCTATGGGAGAGGGCGAGGGCAGGTGGGATGATATGGGAGACTGGCATTGAAGCATGTAGATTATCATATGTGAAACGAATCGCCTGTCCAGGTTCGATGCATGATACAGGGCGTTCGGGGCTGGTGCACTGGGATGACCTGGAGGGATGGGATGGGAAGGGAGGTGAGAGGGGGGTTTTGAAAGGGGGAAACATGTACACCCATGGTGGATTCATGTCAATGTATGGCAAAACAAATACAATATTGTAAAGTTAAAAAATAGATAAATAAACTAATTTAAAATTTAAAAAAAGATATTTGGAATAGGAAATTTAGGGTAGAATATTTTAAAGGGCACGTGCAATCAAATGGTCACATTGACATTAAAATAAGTTTCACGATACGTCAGATTTTGAGTAGAAATGCATTCTGATGAACCCATTAGAGTAAGTTCTTTGCATGATGAGCCCCTCTTCTTCTTTCACAGCTGAGCTAACTAACTTGTCTGACTTGTTTCAAGCCAGAGACAAACATTGAGAATGTCTGCATGTCAGATACTCTCCCTGGTACTGGGAATAAAGTAGGAAACAAAACAAGTAAGATCCCTGCCTTCACAGAGCTTATAATCTAGTAAGGAAGATCGTACAATATATAACCAATGAATCAACCAGATAAATTCCTATCTGCCTACATATATTTGTTGTTGTTGTTGTTCAGTCGCTCAGTCGTGTCCAACTCTTTTGTGACCCCATGGACTGTAGCCTGCCAGGCTCCTCTGTCCATGGGATTTTTCCAGGCAAGAATACTGGAGTGGGTTGCCATTTTCTTCTCTAGGGGATCTTTCCGACCCAGGAATCAAATTGCAGGCAGATTCTTTACTGCTGAGCTGCCTACATACATATATACAAAGTACTACCAGTGGCAAGTAATCCATGAAAAATAAAATAGATGGTGTGATGGAGCAGAGTCAGGGAATACTTCTTCCTTAGACTTGAAGTATAAGTTGAGATCAGAGATGCTGAAAATGTAAATATCAGGGTGAAAAAAATATCATAGGAGATGGGAACAATTGATCCAAAGCTCCTATGGTGGGAAAACCTTGAAGTGTTCAAGGAACAGAAGGAAAATCAACAAAGCTAGAGTGGAATAAAGTGGGTAGGAAGGCAGGATACATAGACAAGAGTTCATATGTGGCCCGGTAAGTTAAGTAATGAGGTGGGGTTGTCTCTTTGTACTAGAAGTCATTGGAAGATTTGAAACAGGGAAATGTCATAAATTTGATTTTGATTTAAAAGATATTCTATGCTATGTAAATTGAAACTTTAGAGACATTAGAGTGGAAGCAGTTGCAAAGCTATTGCAATAGTCCAAAGGAGAGATTCTGTCCTCTTAGATCAAGGTAGTAGTAGTAGTAGTATGGGTGCTAAGAAATGGTTGTATTTGGGTCAGGTTGATTTACTGATGTGTTGATTGGAGGATGGAGTGGCCAGGGGAAAAAGAATCAAAGACAAATTCTGGATTTTGGCCTGAACAACTGGGTGAAAAGTGGTACCATTACTGAGATGGAAAAGCATGTGCAAGAACTGATTTGGGGGAGAGGACTCACTCAAGACCTCTGTTTGGAATATGTTCAGTTTGAGATGATTTTTTAAATAGCTGAAGGAATAATTAAGGATCACCCATAAATGATTTTTTAAAAAGAGGTCCAAGAAACCTAGTCCCGGGGTTCTCCAACATTTAGGAGCTAGAAAGGGGAGAAAATCCAGCAAAGGAGTCTGAGAAGGATCAGAGTTAGAGAGGAGGAATCTCAAGGAAGTGTGTAGCCCAAAATCCAGTAAAGACAGTGGGTCAAGAAGGAAGATAAGAGAGTTCCAGGTGGCCTAGTGGTTAGGATTCCAGCCTTTCACTGCCATGGCCCGGGTTTGATCCCCGGTCAGGGAAGTAAGATCTTAAAAGCTGCGTGGTGCAGCCTAAAAAATAAAGACATCAATGCAGATCCTACAGATATTTAAAGAGAGAGGGAGAATAAAAAGGAGGACAAGACCAGAAGCTGCTAAGAGAATAAATAATTTAAGGACCAAGACTGGACTGTGGGGTTTGCACTATGAAAATCACTGGCATCCTTGACAAACGTAGTCTAGGTGGAATGGTAAGGAAGAAAGTCTGATTGCAGTGAAATGGGGAAATAAAAGCAATGGCTGTAGTATTATGAAGAGATGCAGAGGGACGGGGTTTTAGCTAAAAGGAGATATTGGGCCACAGTTAGTTTTTTTCAGGTTTGTGTGTTGATGACAGTGATCCAAGAGAGAAGGAGAAATTGATGTTGCAGGAGAGAAAGTATATGATTAGAGGATCAAAGCCCTGGGGGGAATAGGATCTAAAGAGAGTCGCGAAGGTTGACTTCCTTAAAGAAGTCACTTCATTTGAGTCATAGGAGGTAAAGCAGCGCATATAGGCACAGGTGAAGGTATATAGCTGAATTTATTATGAAAAGATGAAAGAGTTATTTTATTTTCTCAATAAAAAATGAAGCAGAGTCATTAGTTGAAGAGGACTGGGGTCAGGAGGTTAGTGTCATGGAAGTTTAAGAAGAAAAGGTATGAAATATCCATTTTGGACAGTGGGATGTGTGAGGATATCTGTCAAATAGGCTTACTGGGTGGCTCAGTGGTAAAGAATACACCTGCCAATGCAGGAGATGCAGAGGAGGTAGGTTCGATCCCTGGGTCAGGAAGATCCCCTGGAGAAGGAAATGGCAACCCATTCCAGTATTCTTGCTTGGAGAATCCCATGGACAGAGGAGCCTGGCGGGCTACAGTCCATGGGGTCACAAAGAGTCAGACACGAATGAGTGACTAAACAACAATCTGCCAAATACAATGGTCTTAATTTTAGAAAAGAGATTGCAATATTCATTCCAAGGATGACTAATCAAAAGATATTGCTTAGATTGCTCCAAGTCCATGATAAAAATGTTACCAACAGAGAAAAAGCTTTACCTCTTCTCTACTATGGTCAGTGGGCATTCACACAGTCTATGATACAGTTTATCCATTTGTTTTGTATAGGTTAAAAATAAGGTGGCTTAAGATCCAGTCATTTTTTTGGTTCTATCAACTCTGCCTGCAAGGGACATCCCTATTTTACAGACTAGAATTAGAAGAAGTTCGGAAGTTACTTGCCCAAGATTTCACAAGGCCTAAGGGGCAGAGTGGGGTCAGAACCTCATTCTTCCAATTTCAAGGCCAAATACTTCCTAAGATGCTGGATTCATTCATCCATCAGTTATTTACTGAGTATACACCATGCAACAGGCAATGTGCTGAGAGCCTTATATATTTGGCCTCAATTTTTTTTACAGCTACTTGACGAGGTAGGGAGTAAATAAGGGGGTGATAGATGATGAGATGGTTGGATGGTATCACTGACTCAATGAACATGAGTTTGAGCAAGCTCTGGGAGAGAAGGACCTGGTGTGCTGCAGTCCGTTGGGTCACAAAAAGTCAGATACAACTAAGCGACTAAACAACAACAAATACCTCTACTCCTTCACGGATCAGGGACTTGAGGTTTAAAGAAAGAGGATACATTTATTTAATCACCTAACCCATGGTAGACTGTGAATATGAGAAGGGTTGATTTTTTTAGAAAGAAGAACATTTCCTTTTTGAAGTGATACAGAGGCAACTTCACACGAGGAATTTATGAAGACAATTGGATTGGTAAAGGGCCCAGGGCTCAGCATGAAATCTAGATATTCTGGCTAAAAGCACCCAAATTTGTTTCTGATTTGAGATAACTGAGTAGATGTCCTAAGGTGAATGAGGAAAGTATATCCCAGCTACAGACACCCCTGAAATAATTTGCCCAGACAGCAGTAGCTATTGTTTTCCTGTACATCTTGGCACTAGTATTCATTTTTGTGTGGCAGGTCCTCTTTTGATATTAACCTGACAACTGAGTCCAGGGCCTCTCACTGAGATTTAGAGATTTTTTTTTTTTACTCTTTTTTGAGGTATAATCTTCCTTAGAAAGAATTGAACCTAACGAACACAAAAGTAATTTCATCCAAGTTCCATTTGAGGCCTTGTCTTCACAGACGTTGCCAGCTAATTTTGGCTTTCTGAAAGCCTTTTGTCAAACCACAGGCTGAGTTTTGAACAGACATAGAGTGCTTTCAACCTATCTCTGAACTGTTGATATGAAATAACAGGAAAATCCTCTTTCTAAAAATAACTTGAGTGAGAAGTTTAAAATTCTAGAACTCTCAAAATAGTCTTGGGGATTTAGATGCAAATTCTGCCTCAGCCCCAAATGGCCTCCTCATTCTTATGGTAGGTGATCTAAAAGGGGGTAATATATTCATTGTTATGAAAACCTCAACTCTGGGCTCCTAACCCACCTTGGGTTGGGGGGCTGGTTGGGGCAAATTGTCTAGAGCCTGAGCAAATTTGGTGGGGTGAGATGAAACTAAGTGAAATCTTCCCAGTATAACAAAGGCCTGGAAACACTAAATAGTGTGGGATTAGAAAGAATCATGTGGAGGGGAGTGGGTAGGGTAGGATTTCAATATTGCTGGAGTATAAGGTGCCAGGTGGGGAGCTGAAGAATAAGGATAGAAAAGTTGGCAGGGATGAAGTCATGCTGGATCTTTAGGGCCTTAAGTGTAAGATGGGAGAAGGGACCAGGAAAATTAAAAGATGAATTCCAGGTTTCATTCCATGGTCTCTTGGGCAAATGACTGGGCCCAAGTTATGAGTCAGAAAAAAACCTGGGAAAATGGATAGGAGTTGCTCATTCACCAGTTTCAGGTTTGTCAATTATCCCTACATTGTAAATATGCTGAAAACTAGGGGTTTCCTTACTGGTTTGATGAGCAGCCCTGCTTTGTAGTTAGAAGGACTGCCATCTTTGAAGCCATGTGAGAAGCTAATACATCAGTAAAAACCCAAGAAAATGGTGTCTTTTGCTGAATCCATGTCGCTATTAATGAGTTGAGGCCCAGGTAGTAGTTTAGAGCAGAAGTTCTAAACTGGTAGCCCATGGGCCTTCCTACTGTACTGCATGTCTTGAAAGAAGAAGAAAGAGGGAAACTTCTAGTTTCATTCTTGGTGGGACACTTTTTCCTTCTTGTTTCACTATTTTCCACTTGGTGGAACTAAATACACTTTTCAGCCTCTCCAGGAAGCTCCCTTTCCAAATACATTACAGTCATATTCTTCCCACTGCTCTGGTGCCTCTCTTGTTGGGCATTGTTCTCGTCTAGAAGCAAATCATGTTTGGGAATCAACTCCTTGACTACGCGCAGCTTAAGGACAATGGTGTGGTTGAGAATGACATGTAGGGAGGAAGAGAGGAGGACTCTTTCTGAGAGGGGTTTCTGTGACCAACCTACTACCAGTTGTAGCCACATTGACCAAATGGACCAGTTGCTTTAGGATAGTATTTCCCAAAATATGTAAGGAGACATTTCTGCCTTTGAGAAAGCCACTTTCATCCCCTGTCACCCAGTAGGTTATAGAGACTAAGAAATGATGTAAATAGTACATACAGCACCTGGGGCTTCCCAAGTAACTTAGTAGATAAAGAATTCACCTGCAATGCAGGAGATGCAGGAGACATGGGTTTGATCCCTGGGTGGGGAAGATCCCCTGAAGGAGGGCATGGTAACCCATTCTAGTATTCTTGCCTAGAGAATTCCATAGACAGAGGAGCCTGGTGGGCTACAGTCCATAGGTCGCAAACAGTTGGACATGACTGGAGTGACTGAGCATGCACACAAACACACATATATAGTATCTGCTGATGCAGGTATGTGTGTTAGTCACTGAGTCATGTCCAACTCTTTATGACCCCATGAGCTGTAGCCCGGCAAGCTCCTCTGTCCATGGAATTCTCCAGGCAAGAAGAAGGGAATGGATAGCCATTCCCTTCTCCAGGGGATCTTCCTGATCCAGGGATGGAACCTGAGTCTCCTGAATTGCAGGCAGATTCTTTACTGTCTGAGCCACCAGGGAAGCCCTGATGGAGATATGCAGTATATTAATGAAAGACTCTGAAAGTCCATCTGGATGGAAACCAGTTTAATTTGTGTGTGTGTGTGTGTGTTTATTTTATTTTACAGCAGCTTGGTAACATATTACTAACAGCCATTGTTGATACAGAAAATGTCAGCAAATATTTGAACGTTTGTACTTAAACAGTGCTTCACTCATCTTTAAGTTGGGTGAACCTTAAGTATTTTGCAATTAAAGATATACATATACATATACATATATGTGTGTGTGTGTGTGTGTGTGTGTGTATAAACTCTAAGAAAATCCACCTATTTCACACTTCAAATAATCATCCTCATAATTTTGACTTTATAGCCAGTTTTAACAAATAGAGATATAACTGACATGTACCATTCATTATATCAGTTTCAGGTACACCACATAAAGTTTCAATATTTGTATATACTATGAAATGATCACCACAATATGTCTAGTTAACATCCATCACCACATAGGTGATGTGTGTGGATGTGTATGGAGAAGGAAATGGGAACCCACTCCAGTATTCTTGCCTGGAAAATCCCATGGATGGAGGAGCCTAGTGGGCTACAGTTCATGGGATTGCAAAGAATCAGACATGACTGAGCGACTTCACTTTCACCACACAGGTACAAATTTTTTTCTTGTGATGAGGACTCCGAAGATCTACTTTCTTAGCAATTTTCATATGTACAATGTAGTATTACTAATTATAGTCACCATACCATACATCACATCATGATGACTTAGTTTATAACTGGAAATTTGTATCTTTTGACCACTTGATTTAATGTTTCTTTTCCCCCAGAATTTTCTTATTGTGAAAATTTTCAAGGAATTATACAGTCAACACTCATATACCTACCAACTAAATTCTGTGGTTAGCATTTTTGCTGTATTTGCCTTATTCCATATTATCTATCCATCTGTCCTGCTCTTTATCCATCAATCCTTCTTATTTTGTGATGCATTTCAGAGGAAATCACAGCATCAGGACCTTTTACCTCTAATTACCTTAACATGCCTATCCTCAATCAGCTTTGTTTGAATCTGCATTTCCTGGTTCCAGCAGAGCACAAAAATCACATGTTTTTTATTAGCACCTCTGGAGGTCACTCAAATTTCATTCTCCACAGGACAGGCTTTGGGATAATGCTTTGAGATTGTAAAGACACCACCTATATCATGAAATCTTGGATTATTTAAAATTGTTGTCTTGTCTCATGTAGACTAATCACAGAATGGAAAAGGGGGTTGATCTAATCACTTCATTTTATAGATGGGAAAAGTGAGGGCCAGACAGGTGAGGACTCATGTCCAAGGTCATACAGCTTATTAGGCCTGTTAGACATTTTCTACAGAATGCCTTGTCCTTGAATGAGGCTCTGTTTTCCCTTCACTCTAGTCCTTGCACACCGCTGACTGCCTTGGTCTCTGGCTCACAAGAGTGTTTCTGGGGTGAAGTAAAACTCCTGGGCCAGGCTCCAAACTAGGCTCCCAAGCGACTGCCTTGAACTTCATTTTTTCTAGTCACATGTTAATCTCATCCGATTTATTTTCCTTAAGAATGCCCACATTTTATTCTGTTCTGGAATTCCAAATTAATCATCTCAGTTTTGGTGAAAGGAGCTGTTTAAGTCAGAAGGGTTCAAAGTATTCTACAGCAGACTTCTGACCCTTTTCTGGGCATTTGTAACACCCAGCTCTTTCAGAGACCAGGGTGTAGAGAGTCGGTGAGCCGAAGTGGGAATGATATCTCTGCAATTTTATATTCTACCTTAAGGATGTTCATGATTCTAAAAACCATGTTGGTAATCCATAGGAGGGCTGCTATCATGGCAATGAGATATTTCACCCTTAAATCATAGTCAGGGAAATTATGGTGGAATCGTGATTATTTTCGATACTTCAAAAACAGCATTGCTAAAGGAGTGTGTTTATTTATTTATATATATTCCATTGAATTTCCAAAAGGATTCAAGGCAGGTGAATTAAATTATTTTAGTTTTATGTGCCAATTTTAAAAATGAAGACTATAACACACATATTTGGGAAAGACCAAGCTGGAATTTCTGGGTTTGCCTCCTTTTTTCTTGGGAGATCATATGAGGTAAGACAAGAACAAATTTTGTCCACCACAATTGTAGAACACAAAAGATAACCCCACTCCTTTCATACACAAAGAAAGACAAGAGGTTGGCTATGAAACAAGACTCATGATGATGGCTGACATTTTAGGAAAATGTAATAATTTACATATAAGTATGATAAAATGATTTGTATGGTTTTAGACGTATTCTGAAAGGCCTTGGAAGGCAGTCTCATTGTAGTATTTCAGAAGTAGCACATCTGAAAAAAGGTTTCTATGGCAACTCCTGAAAGTTTGATTTTTTTTTCCTCTCCTTTTCAAGAGCATAAATCATCCTACGGCCTAAGGCTTCAGTAAAGGTCTCCTGTATTTTAGCAGCTATTGCCATTTGTTTTGGGGGTTGTATATTTTGACTGTCTAAGGGAAAACAGAGCAAAGGGCTTCTAAGAAGGCTTGGAGTCTTACATTTTTCGTATTTGGGAGCAAGATGTGAATAATCTTATTCTAGACATTGCTTCTCCGTGATCAAAAGGACAGTGCACATTGGTATGTTTGGTTTATAGCATGAGTTATTTCAGTTTTCAAGAAAGTGTGGGACTTCCCTGGTGGTCCAGTGGTGAAGACTCGCCACTCCAAGTGCAGGGGCATGGGTTCAATCCCCAGTCAGGGATCTAAGATCCCATGTGCCATGTGGCACTGCTAAAAAAAAGAAAGAAAGTTGTGATCAGTGTGTTCTCAGGAAAGAGGAGTCAGTCTGGACTTAAGAAGGAGGAACTGTTTGGCCAAAGCATCTCCTAATCAGTAGTTTAGTGGAGGTGTCCTGCTATCTTCACGTCTGCCTGTAAATGACATGGTCCTGGGGTTTTGCACATTGCTACATTTAAGGTGGTTTTTATCAATATATCCTTTCCGAGAAAGTCAATAGAGAAATATTCTATTTTTAAAACTCAGAACACTTTGAGAATTTTTTTTTAAACAACTTTGGCCTTTGTATGTTACAGGAAGTCACATGAGTAATGAAAAACACCCAGGACACAGAAACAGAGCTAGGCTTTAGACCGAGCTCTGCCATCGCTGATTGTGTCACACTGAGCAAGCCCTTGAGAATCTCTATGAGCCTCCATTTTCTAATCTGAAAAATAGGATAAATAACACGAGCTTCACAGGTTATTGTTAAGAACTGAATGTGTGTGAGTATTGGAAACTATAGTGCTGTACCAGTGTAAGGTGGTTATTATAATTGGTTGGCTAGCTTTCTTTCCAGCTCTTTTTCTTTGGTAAAGTCCATTTACCATTTTTGGTGTGACAAGAAGAAATCAGTTTCAATGTGCATAAATATTTTAGTTTTCTTTATACTATATAAATATGGTTATAGAGACACCACTGCAGCCAGTTTTTTATTTCTTGACTAAGTAATTAAATATCTTCTTTGCTGAGGGCTATTAAATGAATCCAGGTAAGTGCCAACTGTGTACTCACATTGAGGACACAAAGACTAGGTAATTAAATTCTTATCATTCAGGAAATAAGTTCCCTGAGTTTTGAGGCCACAGCATGAGCTATTCATGCTGATGCAGTGAAAGAGGGGGGATGCAGTCTAGCCCACACACTGCTAGCCAAGCATCGGTGTGAGCTGTATTCACCTGAAGAAAGAATGCTTTTTTAAAACTTGCCTGCCATGAGTGTAATTTCTTCTTTCTTCCTGTAATTTATGCAAAGGCATTGAATGTGCTAGCAGTGGCCCTGGTATTTATGTGGTTCGTGATGTTCTACAGAAGGCTTTCAGTGTTTCATCATTTAGTGTGAGGAAGACTGCTTTCCATGTTTGTTTTCTGGAGTTACATTGCCTACATTTGAATACTGGCTCTGCTGGTCGCCAGCTGTGTGACCTTGGGTACATTAATTGACTCTCTGTGCTTTGCTTTTTACATCTGCCAACTTCATAGAGTTGTTTGGAGAATAAGTAAATTCTTATATGTAAAACATTTGGAATTGAAACTGGCATGTAGTCAGAGCTCAAAATATTCCTGTCTTTTGGGAACTAAACCACTAAACTACTCATTAAGAAATGCTTTGACCAAAGAGTTCCTCCTCCTCAAGTCCAGACTGACTCCTCTTTCCTGAGAACACACTGATCACAACTTTCTTCCTTCTTTTTTTTTTTGGAAGCATGTGGGATCTTAGTTCCCTGTCCAAGGATTGAACCCATGTCCACCTGCCTCTCCATTCTGTGTTGAAGAGTTCAGCAATTAACATCTGAATTGTACCTATAAATGCCACTTTCCTTTAATGAATTTAGTCTCACATTGGTGATATTTTTTCTTCTTACCCCAGCCTCTTTTGTGTGTGTGTATGTGTTAAATAACTGAAAAGTCATTCTTTGTAGAGACATCAAAGAATTCCAGTCCTTTGATTAGAAGGTCACTTGGTTGTTTCTAGAATTTTCTCATAAAAACGTTGCTTTGTTAGAAATGACAGAGGTGATGAGGGCTATTTTCATGTTTTTGGCTTTTTTCCTTCCTAAGAGCATGCTGGTAAGGTTTACTAGGGTTATAAGTTTAGAGATGCTTTGAGATACCGTGAATTTTTTTTTCTCAGTTTTGGTCAACACGATACTTTTTTGGTAACTTTAAACTGAGAAAATGTCCTTTGTAACATGGAAGTACTGATATTTGATAATGTTTTCAGAACAATTAGCCTTGCATTTCAAAATGCCGAAAAATTCTGTTAAATATCAGCCTTTAATAGGAAGGACATGAGACAGACTGACAAAGCAAAGAGTGAAGCAGATGGTGATTTTGATTTTTATCTTCCTTCCAAATCCCAACTCCTTCACTGTTCTTAAGACTCTTGGAAGAGGCCCTTTTGTTACTTGCACTGTGTACTTTTCGGTCTCCTACCGTCTCTAACTCTTAAGCCCTTTTCCGTGGCACAAAACAGGAGGCATAGAATGTTAATAATGCTGCAAACCACTGATTTCTAGGTATTTAAAATAATTTGGATATCTAATACAGATTGAAGCATCCAAATAATTGAGATAGTCATCACTTTGAGGAAACATTTTCCAAGTGAACTACGTGGAAAGGGAGATGCAATATTTTGATCATTTCATGGCATTAGGCTTTCATCTACCATTTAGTCAGCTATGCCATACTATGCTTATTCATTCAAAGGCGACTCCCTGAGCCAAAATACCATAGATCCTGCACCATTTAGAACTAACAAGTGAGATGATCTTATCAGGGACCTGTCTAGGACACATAGGGGCTACTTCTGAACATGCCAAATAATCATTTGTTTGTGAAATATTCATTGATCCTGCATATTAAACTCAAGTTTTTATTCGCTTTTTAAAAGTAGGCAGCGATTATATATTTGTTTCTAAACTGGTTGCCTAAAGAGTCTGCCACAATGTGGGAGACCCGGGTTCGATCCCTGGAGAAGGTAATAGCAACCTACTCCAGTATTCTTGCCTGGAAAATCCCATGGATGGAGGAGCCTGGCAGGTTGCATGCAGTCCATGGGGTCACAAAGAATCAGACACAACTGAGAGACTTTACTTTCACTTTCAAACTGGTTGCAAAAATTAAATATCTGTTTAAAAGAAAAACCAATATTTTAAAATTCTTCTGTTCAGATGGACAGCAGAATGCTTTTAAGACATTGCAGCAATCTGTGTATAGAGTTACTGCATTTTTAACTTTTGCTTTTTGGTCCAAGGGTGGTGGCTAAGAATTCCGGTTTGGCGCTGAACCCTCACCATTTACTAATTGTATAGTCTATGGCAAGTCAGTGAATGTCTCTCAGCCTCCATTTTTTTGTTCTTTTTAAAATGAGGATAATAATACCTGTCAGTACTGTGGTGAAAATCAAATGGGTTTTCTATGTGAAACGCTACTTCTTCACACAGAACAAAGCAACACTCAATGCTTTATGATGGCGTTTGTTATTATCGTGGATTTTTTTTTTCCTTTTTTTTAGCTGTTACTGCATTGTGTCAGGAAATGATTGCCTAAGCGTTTCAACAGCACTGATTACATTGTTTAGTGTTTCTACTTAATATTATTTTTCACAATAGTATTACATTTTAAAATTCTCAGACTTCTAAGAGAAAACACCATCTCTCCTATTTTTGTTTTATGGCAAAATGTGTTAAAAGTTCCAAATTACTGACATAAACATGAACTCTTGGGAAACAACCCTGTTGTCAGCTCCGGGGGGCTCTGGGTTCTTAGTTGTTTGCTTATCTTTTGATTAATCAAACTATTAATAACTGAATTCCATGATAACTGCTGTTACTATGGCTGCATGTTATTTCATATTTCATTTGCTGAACTGATGCTTGATAAGAGAGATGGCATTGAATCGTGGGCAACTTTGACTCAATAAAAAAGGTTTTCTGTTTTTTTCCTTATGGAGGTAAAATTAGGAAACTGTAGTTAAAAATCCAAGCCTTGTATGTCTAAATTAGGGTTGTGCAACTCTTGCTCACACTGTGTGTGTGGGGGGGGGGTGGAGTGTGGACTTTGGCACCCTCACCCCACCACCTGCTGGATGCTCTGGCCTTGGCCCCAAGGACAGTTATCAGAAGGTGGATTACCTCAAATAATGAAATGTCACATCAGCCTCTTTAAAAAAAAATGGGTTTCTTCTTTTAGGACAGCTCACAGAGGGTGAATGGAGCCTCGTCTTTTCATTATGGCTTCCAGGGTAGACTGATATCTTATGTTCCACGGATTCTTATCAAACCACAAGATACCAGTGTGCTTTCAAAACACGGTGACCCAAACAAAGTGAAAAACACTTTTGAAATGTAATTTCTCCCTGAAGCAGAAATTGAGAGATGCGATCTATGAAAAGGATGGCTCTGAGGCCCCATGGAAACCAATGCTCATAGTGGTTATAGAAGCGGACACTGGAGTGAAACAGCCTGGCTTTGCTGCTGGCTCATTCATTATGTGATCTTGGACATCTCTTTGTGATTCAGTTTCCTCAGCCATAAAATGGGAATATCAATAGTACCTTTCTTCTTTATTGGATTGCTGTGAAAATTCATTGAATTAATACATTAAAGCACTCAGAGTAGCATCTGAAATGTTGTGCGCACTATATGAAAATAAGCTATTTTCGTAGGGATTTTTTTTTCACACTCATGCTTGTGCTCAGTCGCTCAGTTGTGTCTGACTCTTTGCAACCCCATGGACTGTAACTCAGCAGGCTCCTCTGTCCATGGAATTTTCCGGTCAAGAATACTGGAGTGGGTTGCCATTTCCTCTTCCAAGGGATCTTCCCGACCCAGGGATTGAACCTGCATCTCCTGTGTCTCCTGCATTGGCAGATGTATTCTTTACCACTGAGCCACCGGGGAAGGCCTTTTTCACACTAGTGGGATCTAAAAGTTCCAGAATATTATTTTTAAAAGACAAGATAGAAATTGTTTCATTTCTCTGTAAGGCACAGCATCTTGACATTTCCTTGATTTTGTTTGATTTCATAAAGCAAATGAGTAAGGTATTTGGAACTGAGTAAATTCAGTTCGTTGTGGTAAGAACACCAGAGTTATCTTGTCTGAAAAAACTCTTACTAAACTCTAAGTTAAAGATGCAGAATTTTAAGATTTGTGAGATCAAAAACTACATTCAAGATGTGCTTATACCAAAAATTACATATTTGAACCCTACTACACTAAGCTTTATACTTTATCAAAACTCACTTAACTCATTGGTTAAAGTTTATTGTATGTAAATGTATCTCAGGAAGCTGTTTTGTTATGTGGAATTCATGATGTTGGAATTGTAGTAGGCATACAGTATTTTTGACTACATTAATAGATGAATAAATGAATGGAGTCATTTTTTCTTCAGTGATGGATCCTATGGGGAATGAGGACAATTAAATGAGTTGCATTTTTATGTCTTTGGTTTTGTAACTTTACATCAACTTCCAAAAGTTCAGTTTTAATAATGAATTTTAGGTCCTTTCACATGCTTTGAAGATTGACTCCCGCCTTCACTCCTTCACCTGAATTTATTGGATTTTCAGATTTACCTTGAGAATGAAGTCAATTGCTCCATTTGGTCCTGGGTTTGCTGGGGCTTATACATTTCTTTTTTGTGGGGCTTTGTGTTTTCTTTCATGTTGTCAGACACATAATCATGTAATTTAGTCTTTAAAGATAAACATTTTGATATAGTGACCAAAGAAGTTTTTTAAGGTTTGAGTCTTTTACTAAAAATGAAACCCTTTTTTATTCTTTCAAGAAATAGCAGTTGGTTTTGCAGACTGGGAATCTGGGTCTCTATTGAGAAACCCTAGACACCTGTAAGTTGGTTAAGTTGAACGTGATGATACGCTATGTGTATGAGCCAACATGGACTTTTCTCACTGGCTGTTAGCACAGGGAGCTTATCTGGAGTTGAGTGTTTGGTTCTGATTTCGTCTTGTATTTTCTACCAGGTATGGCAGCAGCCAAACTTCTGCATGACTCTGGCCTGAATGTGATTGTTCTGGAAGCCCGGGACCGCGTGGGAGGCAGGACTTACACCCTTAGGGTAAGACAATAAGAATGGGCTGGAAAAATGTGACCCTGAAACCGAGTTTCCTTTTTTATTTCTGAACATCTTGAACTTCACTTGACTCTTTTCAAGAGAGTGAAAATTACTTCAAAACACTCCACGGCCTCTCAATTTGCTTTCTTTCCATGTCTTTCTTCTGTCCCTTTTCTCTTCTTGCCTCATAACACTTGGAACTTTCCCCATAAACGATTGCATCAATAATTAGATGTTTGAAATACATTAGTGAGTACAAAAAAGATTCCCTGCCCTTGTGAAATATATATTCCCCCCTTTTTTAAGTGGGGAAGCTATAGTGACTCAGTTGGTAAAGAATCCACCTGCCAATGCAAGAGACCCAAGTTCCATCCCTGGGTCGGGAAGATCCCCTGGAGAAGGAAATGGCAACCCACTCCAGTATTCTTGCCTGGAGAATCTCATGGACAGAGGAGCCTGGTGGCCTACAGTCCATTGGATCTCAGGAGTTGGATGCAACTTAGCAACTAAACCATACCACCATACAATAAACAAACAAAAACAGAAAAGGAGGACCTGCTCTGGTGTCCCTGACTATTAGGAATCCAGTTATGTTCGGACGTGTTCAAACATAAGGAGTTTTTCTAGTCACTCTTTTTCAAAGGTTGGTCCTTAGTCATTGCAAATGAAGCTAATTCAAAACCATATGAAAACCTTTCTACTAAACATAAGAGCAATTTCAAAGGTTTAAATTAGGAGTCCAATGCTATCTTTCAACTGTCTGGATTAACAAACCACAAAAGAAATGGTCATTTCCTGGATGGACTTAGAGTTTGTCATACTAGGTGAAGAAAGTCACACAAAGGAAGACAATTATCATATGATATCATTTATATGAAGATGCTTTAAAAATGATACAGATGAACTTACAAAACAGAAACTGACTCACATAGAAAACAAACTTATAGTTACCAAAGTGAATAGAGGGGAAGGGAGTTTGGGATTAAAATTAGGAGTTTGGGATTAACAAATACACACTACTATATATAAAATAGACAAACAACAAGGACCTACTGTATAGCACAAGGAACTATATCAAAAACTTCTAGTAACCTGTAAGCATGGAACAGCCTTTGAAGGATTTGGAGATTTTTCTATCAGTATTTTCATATATTAGTACAAATTCCAGATCCTCCCCTCAGACAATCTCCTTCATCCTTGAATGACTCATATGTATTTTATAAGTATATTTCAACCATTCTAAGAATTTTTTTACTGTTATCAAAGGCTAATTCTAAACCTATTTGGGAAGGTTATTGATGAAGTGGTATTAACCATTTGGTAACAAGTTGAACAAAACCAATAGAGAAAAAACATTTGTGATTTATTAAATACCTCTATTAAAATAATTAGGGCTCTTTCATGTGATACAAAAACTAGTGTACAGTTAGACATCATATGATAGAGTATTTGCAATATGTCTAATGTAATTATTTTGAAATTTGGTTATTATGTCCTATATATAGGTTAAACTCACTCTCTTTTGTAGATTTACATAAAAATAGGTCAAGTCCAAAATTTCATCTTCTGTGGGGAAAGCTCCATTGATCTCCCTCAAATTTCTGTGAGTTTACTGGGTCTCACATTCTCATGATCATCTGTGGTCCACGGTTCTTGCTTCCATGACACATATGCTCATTCACATTCATGGCCTGTGACTCTCTTCTTTCCTTTGCTCTGTGTCAACCTGGGTTCGAATTCACCTCTTTGTCTTGACTTTCTTTGGACCACCCCGAGCATTTGTGTACAGTAGACTGGACTGAAGTTTTGAACAGTGGGGATGAGGGGTTCAATCACAGAAACAAACAACTTAGAACTGAATATTGGGCATTGTAATTCTAAGAAACTCTTCAAACAGAGTGCCCTTGGTGATTTCTCACTGGCCACATTTTTCTGTGGATTCCAATCTCCCACCATGTTTCTCCCTTTAGACTCTTCTCACAACTCCCTGATCCTTGTTTTCCCAGCATCTCTGTCTTGGTCCAAAATATCACTGATGTTCTCTGACAAATAGTCACCTGTCCTGGACCCTACTCTGAAGTCCCACAGAAGGACTGGCAGAGATTTTTAATTTCAATCTTTCCTCTCTCTTCCTCACTTACCTCCTTAAACGAAATTGAGCAATATGGAGACAAGTTCCTCACTGGAAAAAATTATACCCTTAGGAGATAGAAGAAACTAGCAACAGTTAGTTTTGAATCACATAATAGTGTCGATGTGTATATTATTTGTGGGTGATAATATTAAGAAGGACAAGTAATAGACTATATGTTGTGAATTGTTTAATGAAACAGAAAATAAAAATCTATCTGATTTGGTATAATGTGGGTAACATTTATAAGAAATGTTTTGTTTGACCTTAAGATTTTGTTTTATGAGCCTTTTCACCTTGCTTCCATATGTGTCTAGTGGGAAAAGAGACGCATGAATTAGAAATGAAAATGAAGCATGGTGATAGCATGATTTATTGAACATTCATCAGCAACTCTTTGTATCGTTCATTGTGTTCCTGGCTTTTATATGTAGATCATCTTGACTGATTTCTTCTGTCTTCATGTCCTAATATTTAAGACTTGCAGAGACTGATTTTTTTGTTTTTTGCTTCTCATAAAAGCAAAATTCAGCATACATGGTGAAGCCTTAAGTTGTCATCACAATTAGTTATGCTCATTTCATTAAAAATATTCTTAGGATCCCACTCTGTCCTCCAGCTTGGAAGCTCATAGCATTCTATTCGAATGGATTTATGTACATCTAGGAAACATAAGGGTTGTCAGCAGACATTGAATAACTTTGAAGGGGAGCGTTTTGAAACTATTCTTTGACAGTCTGCATTTCTCATTGCCACGATCATCCTTTAAATCTAGTTTCAGTCAGCATAAGTTAGCTAGCACGGTGGACTGTTTTGGAATTTAAAACAGCCATATGAGACAGTATCCCTGAATGGAATTTTACAGTTGAAGCTATGCATATGAATGGTGTTAGAGGTATTTTAGGAACCGTCTCAGTTAATAGATTAATTTCAAGTGAGTCTAAATGATACAGATCAAAGAAAGAAAAAATACTTGTATGGTGACAGACTTCCTGAGCATAAATACATAGACTTGGAGACAGAAAAAGTGAGATGGTTGAAAATAATGTCCAGAAGAAGAAAAAGGTAAATGCTTATAAATTTAACAGAGACCATGAATACGTCTTAATTACAATAAATCTTAACTATAAGACCTCTTAAAGAATATCTCTCTTAGCTATGAATGAAACAGCCTTTGTCTCAGTGGTCTTTTGCTATGATCTTCCACCAGCTTGAAGATATGTTGGCAGTATCATATTAAGGTTCCTCATAGCCTTGAAAATACATTTTAGGGAAGAATCAAAAGATAAAAACAACTCTCCCATCTGTAATAACATAAAGATTGGGAACGAAATAGTGCCACTTTCAGTGACATGGATGGACCTAGAAATTGTCATACAGAGTGAAGTAAGTCAGAAAGAAAAAGACAAATATCATATAACATCACTTCTATGTGGAATCTAGAAAAATGATACAGATGAACTTATTTGCAAGGTATAAAAACAGCATCACACATGTAGAAAGCAAACTTACGACTACCAAGAGGGGAAGGGATGTGGGATGAATTGGGAGGTTGGGACTGACATACATACACTACTATGTATAAAATAGATAACTAACGAGAACCTACTGTATAGCACAGGGAACTCTACTCAATGCTCTGTGGTGGCCTAAATGGGAAGGAAATCTAAAACAGAGGAGATATATGTATAACTTTGCTGTACAGCAGAAACACAGCATTGTAAAGCAACTACAATAAATATTAAAGATTGGGATCATAGGCTTAGAAGCCAGAGGATCTGAATTTAAATTTGAGTCACTACTTATTGACTATGCGATTTGAGGCAAGTGTCTTAATCTTTCTGCACCTCTATTTCTTAATCTAAAATGAAGATAATGATAACACCTTCCTTGTAGGGTTGTTGAGAGAGAAATGAATGAAACTTGTAAAATCCTTGAAAGAATGCCTGGTCCAGAATTCCTGGTACAGAAAGTGTTAGCCATGGTAATTATGATGCTTGCCTATCACAATCCTTATTTCTCTTACCCACCTTCTTTTTGCTCATGACTTCCCTTTTGCAGCAGTGGTTTTTTTTTTTTTTTTAAAGCATATGAACGTCCATCAGAAGTACCCCTTAAGTGGATTTCTTTGAAAGCTCTTTGTTCCTGATAAGAATTTTTTTCAAATAAACAGATACTTCTGGGATATTCCTTTCATCTCAGGCCGGTTGGTAAAGTTTGAATTCCCTTAAAGTGTCTACAGAGTGTATGTAAAATTCAAGAGTGGCCTCTTTGCCAGATTTGCCTCTTTCTTCGTCTGAATTTCACTCCAGGTTTCTCCTGTCATGTCTCTTCTCTACCAGATTCCACCACCAGGGATTAATCTCCATAGCAGCAATGTTCATTTTGGGGCCAAGGAAACCTTTCTATTTATGCATAAAATCTCTTTTGATTTATTCTAATGTGGAGTTCTTATTTCAAAGCATTGCATTTGAAATTTTGAAATCTTCTGACTCATCTAAAGTGAATCATCGTTTAGTCTGTACTGTTAGAGAAAGTAAACAATTTGCCCCAAACTATTTATGGAGTGAAAAGTTGAAATCTTTACTGGTGTTAATTAGTGACTGACTTTGGAGCTGGATGAGTTATTCAGTGGAAAGTAGAACACATGTTGTGCTGCATACATTCAAGGATATGAATTTCCATCATGGGAGAGGACCTCTCCATAGACGAAGGCAGACTAACTCTGGAGTCATGGCCCTTCGTTAAGTCCTAGGCTTTCAATAAATTCACTACGGACTCCAGATATATCACTTACTGTTTCTTAGAACCCTCAATTTCTAGTCTGTAAAGAGGGACTACTAGTTTCCACTCCCGGTGTTGTCATGAAAATTAAATATGATAATATATAAAAAGATTTTATAAATATCAGGTACTTTTACTACTTTAAAAAATCTTATGTGGAAGAAAAACCTTTCAGGTGGGACTTTTTTGATAATTTACCTTTTAGACACAATTTTTCTAGACCTAGATCATCATTTATCTTCAGATTTCAAAATGATGGTGTGGTAACCTGAAGAGGGTAATAATTGACATCTGAGGAAAAACCCATCGTGAGAAAAATTATTTCTTTTAGGAGACTTAATCTCTCTCTTTCTCCTCTTTGATGTTGTGTGTGCCCAAGTTACAAATAGCTTTTTCATCTTCTCATTACTCTATATAGTTTAAGGACATCAAAAGCATTTGGATAATACCTTTGAAAGACTAGGGACGCACCTGTCGTCTGGCACCTGTGAGCCCAGTGAGGCTACAGTTGGACTAGGAAAGGGGTGCAGTTGTTTGGGATTAGTTGAGCTGCTCTCTGAGGCTGGAGTTCAGGGTCCAGGTCAGGAGGTTGGGAGAGTCCTTGACAGAGTAGGTGGCTGGATGAACATCTTTCCTGACATGGGTGTTTTGGGGTGAGCAGTGGGGATTGATTGTTTTCTGCTGGTAAACCCCAGCATGCTGAGTGATGCTGTAAGGGCAGGAAGCTTTGTGCCTTCTGATGCAAAGTCCTCCAGGGACTCACACAGTGGTCCCCTAGAGGACCCCATGGCATTGTGTTTGTAAAGTTCAGTTCAGTTGCTCAGTCATGTCCAATTCTTTGCTACCCCATGGACTGCAGTATGCCAGTCTTCCCTGTCCATCACCAACTCCAGGAGCTTGCTCAAACTCATGTCCATCGAGTCAGTATGTGTTTGTAAAGAGATATTGTATTTACTAAAATAATAATACTAGTATCCCTCTTAACACTTTACATATAGTATCTCATATAATCCTCTCTTCAGCCCTGCAGGTAGGTATTATTACACACGTTTTATAAATGATGAAAGTGTCAGTGGTGTAGAGTAACTTACCTATGGTCAGAGAATCAGCCTCTTTCTATGCAATCTGTTTCTTGCAGTCTCTTGGCCTCTAAATGACAGTTGGTAAATAAAAAAGAATGCAATAATGCCATTTGCAGCAACATGAATACAACTAGAGAGAATCATACTAAGTGAAGTCAGAAAGAGAAAGACAAATACCATATGATATCACATATCTGTGGAATCTAAAACATGACACAAGTGAACCTATCTACAAAACAGAAACAGAATCAGGGAAGTAGAGAACTGACTGGTGGTTGCCAAAGGGGAGGGGGTTTGGGGAGAGATGGGGTGGAAGGTTGGGGTTAAGAGCTTTGAGCTATTATACACGGAATGGATAAACAACGAGGTCCTACTGTATAGCACAGAGAACTATAGTCAGTATCCTATGGTAAACCAAAATGGAAAAGAATATATTTTAAAACATGTATATGTATGTATAACTGAGTCACTTTTCTGTGTAGCAGAAATTAACACAACATTGTAAATCAACTATACTTTAATTAAAAAATGATAATTGGTGATACTTTTTGTAGAAAGATAAGTATAGGGACAATAGTGATGATATTAGTCAGTATTTACCCATTTGCTATAGACAAGGCACTCTGTTAAGAGATGTACTGCTTCCCGGCAATGACACCATGACATTGGTTCTATTTAAAGCCATATTATACAGAGATTAAATAGTGGAAGTTGCTTGCCTGAGTTCATATGGTTACCTAGTGCTGGACATCACAAGCTGTGTTCTCATCTCTAATCGCATGTAATTGGGCAAAAAAGGGATCTTTTCCAAGTGACTTCTGATGTCTGAATATTCTAAAATAAGAGTTAGCCACACTTACTATTAAGCTAGTGTCCCTTTTTTGCTAGAACTAATTGTGTTTAGTTTTATTTCTTTAATATCCTACAATTCAGTCACCTATGATCTATTTTTTACTCACAACCCCTCTGACACAAAATGGGGGGGGATTTTTTTCTCACACCAACCAATTCTTTAACTCTTTACACATTGACTGGGTAACCTACAGCTCAATTTAGTTCTGACACTAACTACTTGAAGTTTGCATAAACCCCACAAGTTAAGGGCTCAGTCTCACAAAACTGCTCCTTCTTCTGATGCCAGTTGAAATTTCCAGGACTCACCTACTTCCGACTGATCAATAGAAATCAAAGGTTCCCAGGACACACTCTTCAGGTTCAAAATTTTGCTAGAACAACCCACAGAACTCAGAGAAAACAGTTTACTATTAGTGGTTTTATTATAAAGGTTACAGATGAACAACCAGATGAGAAGGTACACAGGGTGAGGTCTGGAAGGGTCCTGAGCACAGTAGCTTCTGTCCCCAAGGAATTGGCATATACCACCCTCTAAACATATCAGTTCAGTTCAGTTTAGTACAGTCGCTCAGTCATGTCTAATTCTTTGCTACCCTATGAATCGCAGCATGCCAGGCCTCCCTGTCAATCACCAACTCCCAAAGTTTACCCAAACTCATGTCTATCAAGTCGGTGGTGCCATCCAGCCATCTCATCCCCTGTCGTCCCCTTCTCCTCTCGCTCCCAACCCATCCCAGCATCAGGGTCTTTTCCAATGAGTCAACTCTTCACATGAGGTGGCCAAAGTATTGGAGTTTCAGCTTCAACTTCAGTCCTTCCAATGAACACACAGGACTGATCTCCTTTAGGATGGACTTCTTGGATCTCCTTGCAGTCCAAGGGACTCTCAAGAGTCTTCTCCAACACCACAGTTCAAAAGCATCAATTCTTCAGCGTTCAGCTTTCTTCGCCGTCCAACTCTCACGTCCATACATGACCACTGCAAAAAACCATAGCCTTGACTAGATGGGCCTTTGTTGGCAAAGTAATGTCTCTGCTTTTAAATATGCTATCTAGGTTGGCCATAACTTTCCTTCCAAGGAGTAAGTGCCTTTAATTTCATGGCTGCAGTAACCATCTGCAGTTATTTTGGAGCCCCCAAAAATAAAGCCTGACACTGTTTCCACTGTTTCCCCATCTTTTTGCCATGAAGTGATGCCAGGATGCCAGATGCCATGATCTTAGTTTTCTGAATGTTGAGCTTTAAGCCAACTTTTTCACTCTCGTCTTTCTCTTTCATCAAGAGGCTTTTTAGTTCTTCTTCACTTTCTGCCATAAGGGTGGTGTCATCTGCATATCTGAGGTTATTGATATTTCTCCTGGCAATCTTGATTCCAGCTTGTGCTTCTTCCAGCCCAGCATTTCTCATGATGTGCTCTGCATATAAGTTAAATAAGCAAGGTGACAATATACAGCCTTGACGTATTCCTTTCCCGATTTGGAACCAGTCTGTTGTTCCATGTCCAGTTCTAACTGTTGCTTCCTGACCTGCATACAGGTTTCTCAAGAGACAGGTCAGATGGTCTGGTATTCCCATCCCTTTCAGAATTTTCCAGTTTATTGTGATCCACACAGTCAAAGGCTTTGGCATAGTCAATAAAGCAGAAATAGATGTTTTTCTGGAACTCTCTTGCTTTTTCAATGATCCAGAGGATGTTGGCAATTTGATCTCTGGTTCCTCTGCCTTTTCTAAAACCAGCTTGAACATCTGGAGGTTCACGGTTCACGTATTGCTGGAGCCTAGCTTTGAGAATTTTGAGCATTACTTTGCTAGTGTGTGAGATGAGTGCAATTGTGTGGTAGTTTGAGCATTCTTTGGCATTGGCTTTCTTTGGGATTGGAATGAAAACTGACCTTTTCCAGTCCTGTGGCCAGTGCTGAGTTTTCCAAATTTGCTGGCATATCGAGTGCAGCACTTTCACAGCATCATCTTTCAGGATTTGAAATAGCTCAACTGGAATTCCATCACCTCCACTAGCTTTGTTGGTAGTGAGGCTTTCTAAGGCCCACTTGCCTTCACATTCCAGGATGTCTGGCTCTAGGTGAGTGATCACACCATCATGGTTGTCTGGTTTGTGAAGGTCTTTTTTGTACAGTTCCTCTGTGTATTCTCGCCACCTCTTCTTAATATCTTCTGCTTCTGTCAGGTCCATACCATTTCTGTCCTTTATCGAGCCCATCTTTGCATGAAATGTTCCTTTAGTATCTCTAATTTTCTTGAAGATATCTCTAGTCTTTCCCAATCTGTTGTTTTCCTCTATTTCTTTGCATTGATCACTGAGGAAGGCTTTCTTATCTCTCCTTGCTATTCTTTGGAACGCTGCATTCAAATGGGAATATCTTTCCCTTTCTCCTTTGGTTTTCACTTCCCTTCTTTTCACAGCTATTTCTAAGGCTTTCTCAGACAGCCATTTTGCATTTTTGCATTTCTTTTCCATGGGGATGGTCTTGATCCCTGCCTCCTGTACAATGTCATGAACCTCTGTCCATAGTTCATCAGGCACTCTGTCTATCATATCTAGTCCCTTAAATCTAGTTCTCACTTCCAGTGTATAATCATAAGGGATTTGATTTAGGTCATACCTGAACAGTCTAGTGGTTTGACCTACTTTCTTCAATTTAAGTCTGAATATGGCAATAAAGAGTTCATGAGCTGAGCCACAGTCAGCTCAGTCTTGTTTTTCCTGACTGTATAGAGCTTCTCCATCTTTGGCTGCAAAGAATATAATCAGTCTGATTACGATGCCGACCATCTGGTTATGTCCATATGCAGAGTCTTCTCTTGTGTTGTTGGAAGAGGGTACTTGCTATGACCAGTGCGTTCTCTTGGCAGAACTCTATTAGCCTTTGCTCTGCTTCATTCTGTACTCCAAGGCCAAATTTGCCTGTTACGCCAGGTGTTTCTCGACTTCCTACTTTTGCATTCCAGTCCCCTATAATGAAAAGGACATCTTTTGGGGGTGTTAGTTCTAAAAGGTCTTGTAGGTTTTCATAGAACCGTTCAAGTTCAGCTTCTTCAGCGTTACTGGTCGGGGCATAGACTTGGATTACCATGATATTGAATGGTTTGCCTTGGAAACGAACGGAGATCATTCTGTCGTTTTTGAGATTGCATCCAAGTACTGCATTTCAGACTCTTTTGTTGACCATGATGGCTACTCCATTTCTTCTAAGGGATTCCTGCCCACAGTAGTAGATATAATGGTCATCTGAGTTAAATTTACCCATTCCAGTCCATCTTAGTTCACTGATTCCTAGAATGTTGATGTTCACTCTTGTCATCTCCTGTTTGACCTCTTCCAATTTGCCTTGATTCATGGACCTAACATTCCAAGTTCCTATGTAATATTGCTCTTTACAGTATTGAACCTTGCTTCTGTCACCAGTCCCATCCACAACTGGGTGTTGTTTTTGTTTTGGATCCATCCCTTCCTTCTTTCTGTAGTTATTTCTCCACTGATCTCCAGGAGCATATTGGGCACCTAACTGACCTAAGGAGTTCATCTTTCGGTGTCCTATCTTTTTGCCTTTTCATGCATTCTAGTTCACTGACCTGAGGCTCTCTGAACTCCCTTAGGGGTTTTTATAGTGTTTTCATTATGTAGGTGTGATTGATTAAATCACTGGGCATTTGATTACATCAGTAATCAGCAACCCCCTTCCTCCCTGGAGATTCTGGGGGAGGGCTGAAAGTTCCAACACTCTCATCACTGAGGTTGGTTCCCTTGGCAACCAGCTCCCAACCAGAAGCTATCTAAGGGCCTATTAAGAGTCACCCTCATTAGCATAAACCCTGGTTTGGTTGAAGGGGGTTTGTTAGGAGAACAAAAGACACTCTTCTCACCCCAGTTTCTCAAGAACTCCGAAAGGTTTTAGAAGATCTTGTGCCAGGAATTTGAGATAAAGACCAAATATATATTATCACAATATCACACTATTGAAGTAGCATTTTCCAAATATCTATATAAGCTCTTACAGCTCTTTAGTAATGGCTATTTTAATAAGCATTTAATCTATCTTTTCCTATGAAAAACCACATTGGATTTATTAATTAAACTCTGATATTAGAGCTGAGAAAACTATCTTTCATGTAAATTATTTATGGAGGATTTTATAAAGTCTTCTAGTGAGACTACAATGATCTTTTCTCTAATTTAAGATTGTGTATAAGTTTAATGCAGCTAACAGAGCATGTTAAAAATGCATGGAAGGGAAGATTTCTATATTTAGATTTGTTTAAAATTTATTGGAATTTGGAGACCATGTGGATTTTAACTACCAGGTCCTTGCCTAAATAACTCAAAACATGCAATAGGAATTATTTTTTAAAGTCCTTGGAGATACTTTTATGATTGCAAATTCACTCTTGCTCCTGGTACAAACCTCTATGTGACCTTAAAGAGATTTTAAATTATGACGTATGATATAAAAGTGAGTTTTGCTTTGTAGGCCTTCTGTCACCTGAAAACTTGGTTTACTCATAGGTGTCAAGCCAATAGACACACCTGTTATGCGAGTGTATGCTCCTCGGTTCTGTCCCGTCACAACAAATATTTGGAGTGACAAACATTAGAGCCCTCGGCGGGTCATGGCTCTCGGGTCTTGGACAGACCGTTATAGCTCTCAGGTCTCAAACAGACCGTGTTATAGCACTTAGACGAATCAGTGTTACAGCTCAGTGTTACAGCTCTTTTATTTAGATAATAGCAGGAAAATCCATCCTCGAAGCATGAGGGCATGCCGACCGTCGACCCAAAGACAGGAAGTGAAGAACGCCCCAGCATGCGGGAGAGAGAGAGAGAGAGCGCTTTGGCTCCTCCTTTTATATGTTTTTTTTCCTCCCCCTGGGCCTGCCCTATGCAAATTGGGCTTAGCCAGGAATGCTGTTCTACCTGAAGTTCTCACTCCGGTCCTCGGACCTTCCTTTGTTCCATTTTTGCGGGCTTTTCCCTTCCTTGTCTTTTAGCCACCACCTATTCTAACTACCTAACACACCCAAGTCAAAGTGAAGGAGAATTTATTATTACCTGCAGCAAAGAAGAACACTGGGGATCTTTCCCAAACCAGTGTCTCCCCACAGCAAAATAGTGCTGTGTTTAGTCACCCAGTCGTGTTTGACTCTTTGTGACCCCATGGAATGTATGTATCCCGCCAAGCTCCTGTCCATAGGGATTTTTCTAGGCAAAAATACTGGAGTGGATTGCCATGCCCTCCTCCAGGGTATCTTTCCAATCTAGGGTTCAAACCCAGGTCTCCTGCATTGGGGTGCATTCTTTACCATTTGAGCCACCAGGGAAGCCCCAGAATACTGGAGCAGGTAGGCTATCCCTTCTCCAGGGGGACTTCCTGACCCAGAAATCGAAGCGGGATCTCCTGCATTGCAGGCAAATTCTTTACCAGCTGAGCTACCAGGGAAGCCCCCAACAAAATTGAGGAAGTTTTAAGTTAAAGGTACATGCATATTCATGAAAGGGCTTGAGCAAAGGAGAATTCAGCATAGAATTGGGACAAAGGTCGACAGAGGTCAAGTTTTAGTTGATTGAAGTCTGGAGGGTCATCGGGGCCTTAATTCCTACAGAAGACCTCAAAGATATTATGTATATTCCTTGAGCAGGAACCAGGACCCTGCTTTAATGGCTGTGCTATTGTTTCTTATTTAGCTGCAAAAAGTTGGATGTGACTTAACCATTGAACAACAACAAATTGTTTCTTGATTGCTCTTCCTTTGTTTCTGCATTCCCTCCCTTCTTTGATCAGAAACTGTTTGAATCTTCCTTGATCAGCAACTGTTTGAACTGTTTTGGAACTCTGAAAAGGTCAGGGAGGCTGAATGAAGCCTATTTCCTACGAACATGAAACATGCATGAGTGCTTAGTCATGTCCAACTCCTTGAGACCCCATGGACTGTAGCCCACCAGACTCCTCTGTCCATGGGATTCTCCAGGCAAAATACTGGAGTGGGCTACCATTTCCTCCTTCAGGGGATCTTCCCTACCCAGGGATCAAACCCACATCTCCTGTGGCTTCTGCATTGGCAGGCAGACTCTACCACTGAGCCACCTGGGAGGCTCCACAAACAAGAAACAGGGACTGGGGGTGGGACTTGGAAAGGATTTGTACCTGAAAGTCCCGCAGGGTCCTGCTCAGTTCCACTTAGATTTGATTACAATCTTTTTCCTCTCAATTTCCCCTGTCAGTCTGTTAACCTATCTGAATATGTTTGTAACAGCTATGGCTGTAGTTCTTATTTCCTTTAGTAAGTCTCTGGTCAGGATAACGGAGAAGAAGTTTGGGACCTCCCCACTAACCCTCCCCAAAGAAAGCCCGTATTCTCAAAGGGGGTCCCGTTGTACCTGGTTCTATCTATTTTCCTGAGATTTACCTCCCCACCCCCAGAGCCTGGAAATTGAGTGTCTTTAGACATTGTTGCAGTCTGTTGTGTCCATTCCGTTGAATGGCTGTTATGAGGGAGTTTCCCAGGAAGCAGATCTCTGAGATGGAGAGGAGCATCACTTCACTTCACTTCAGTCCCTCAGTCATGTCTGACTCTTTGTGACCCCATGGACTGCAGCATTCCAGGCCTTCCTGTCAAGCACCAACTCGTGGAGTTTACTCAAACTAATGTCCATTGAGTTGGTGATGCCATCCAGCCATCTCATCCTCTGTCGTCCCCTTCTCCTCCTGCCCCCAATCTTTCCCAGCGTCAGGGTCTTTACAAATGAGTCAGCTCTTCACATCAGGAGGCCAAAGTATTGGAGTTTCAGCTTCAACATCTGTCCTTCTGATGAACATTCAGGACTGATTTCCTTTAGGGTGGGCTGGTTGGATCTCCTTGCAGTCCAAGGGACTCTCAAGAGTCTTCTCCAACACCATAGTTCCAAAGCATCAATTCTTCGGCACTCAGCTTTCTTTATAATCCAACTCTCACATCCATACATGACTACTGGGAAAACCATAGCCTTTACTAGACGGATCTTTGTTGGCAAAGTAATGTCTCTAGCATTCTGGAGGGTTACTGGGGCGTGCTCTGGGCATCAACAGCTGTGAATGGAAGGGGAAAGAGGCAGGAGCCAGCAGAGGGAGAAGTCAAACGGTGATATATTTTCAATGGAATCTTCAGCCCACCCTGCAAGGAACTCTGAAGATGGGATGACACTTCAGAGCTGTCCTGAATGGGGCAGGAGGACAAGACCTCTCTACCCTCACATCAGTCAGTCACTGGAAGTGCACTGCTCAGAGAAGGGAGCATGACTTTGGGTAAAGTGGTTTTTCTGCAGCTGAGGTCGTCTCTGAAGGAGACTAAGAGCCAAGGGCTGCCTGCCAGGAACAGTCTTAGCAGGTAAAGAAATAATACCCTTTCTTCTGAGTGGGGAGATGGGCAAGCTCATCACAGTTTCCACCATATTGACCATTTGGGTAGACCACTCTGCTCTTACATAGTTCTAGACCAAGTTTTACTTATTGGGGCTTTTGTAGACTTAGTCCCCTGGCTAACAGAATGGCTCTGGATGGTGATGCATAGGGGTGTTTGGGGTAAGATAGGTGCAGTCATGGGGCTTCCCTTGTGGCTCAGGGGTAAAGAATCTGCCTGCAGTGCAGGAGAGGCAGGAGACACAGGTTCGATCTCTGGGTTAGGAAGATCCCCTGGAGGAGGGCATGGCAACCCACTCCAGTATCCTTGCCTGGAGAATCCCATGGAAAGAGGAGTCTGGTGGGCTATAGTCCATGGGGTGGCAAAGAGTTGACATGACTGAAGTGACTGAGCACGCACACATACAGATGCCTTCATGAATCCTGCTGACTGCACTCTGCAAAGCTCCCTTTACAGCCATGTGGCCAGGTGACACCATGAAGTCAACCATGTGCCATGTTATAATTATGATGCTGTAACTCTGTTTCTGTGGACCTGCTCTCCAACTAGACTTTGGAGCACGTTGAGCTTGGGATTGTGTCTTATTTCATTTCTGTGTCTTCAGAGGATCACATGGTGCTTTTCACTTATCTGTGGTCAGTATACTGTTAGTGATTGAAATAAATTGTCCTAATGTTCTTAGCACTTAAAAATATGATGCCTAGAGATTTTTTTTCTAGACCTATCCAAGCCTATCATTAGGCTTCCCTGGTGGCTCAGACAGTAAAGAATCCACCTGCAATGCGGAAGACCTGGGTTCGATTACTGGGTTGGGAAGATCCCCTGGAGGAGAGCATGACAACCTTCTCAGTATTCTTGCCTAGAGAATCCCCATGGGCAGAGGAGCCTGGTGGGCTACAGTCCATGGGGTCTCAAAGAGTTGGACATGACTGAGAGACTAAGCACAGCAACATCCAAGCCTATCAGTAAAACGATCTTAATTCTCATTTAGCTAAATATAGTGTCAGTTCTAATTTGATAGTTATCCTTTGCTTGGGGCTTTTAAGGTCACAAACACATTTAAACAGACAGAGTAGAATGGCAATGAGGTGGGCCACATTGGTGCCTGCTGTTGCCTATGCCCTTGTGACCATCCAGATCTTGGATCTCCTGCTGTTACCGAGTCCAAGCTCAATTTGCTTGCCACACGACAGGCCAATGAATTCGAGAGATGAGGTGTTGAGGCAAAAAGAGACTTTAATTGGGTAGCCAGCAGACTGAGAAGATGGCAGGCTAGTGCCTCAAAATCACCATCTTATTGGGATCTGGATGCCATGTTCTTTTATAGATCAGAGAGAAACAAGCAATAAGCAACTAAAGTAAAAAGGCAGAATAGAGAGGGAGAGGCAGTGGGGAAGTAAAGTGAAAGGGTTTTCAGTCTTGCAAAACATCTCCAAGGGAGTGGCCAGCCTTTGGAAGGGGTGTGTTAATCCCTTCTATTCACAGGTGTGCAGGGACAAGCTATCTCTCCAGGAGCTGAACTAAGGCACTTTAGTTTATAGTCAAGCAGAGGGTCAGGGTTCTCCAGGCAAACCATTGAGTATGATTATAATAACAAGAGCAACGAAAAGCAAGTTAAAGAAACAGTTTCCAACATGGAGTCAGAATTGGCTTTCTCCTTGCAACACTGCTGCATCATGAGAGGTGGCATGAGGTGGGGAACCAGCTTGATTTTAAGCATGGCTAAACTTGAATCATCGACTCTATGGACATGGGTTTGGGTGGACTCCAGGAGTTGGTGATGGACAGGGAGGCCTGGCGTGCTGTGATTCATGGAGTCCCAAAGAGTCAGACACGACTGAGCGACTGAACTGAACTGAACTGAAACTTGAACCCCTCTCATTAGCTGGGTGATCCTGGGGAAATTGTTTATCCTAAGACTCACTCTCCTTCTCTGTAAAATGGGTCAATACACAAATGTTCATGGACATTTCACATTCTTGTATAGGTGTTTGGGGACCATTTTCTTGGGCATATACCTAGAAGTGAGTCATAAACTGTGTGCATAAACATCTTTAGTAGATACTGCCAAAGAGTTTTCCAAAGTGGTTATACTATGTTGCACCATCATTATTAGGACATGGCAGTTCCAGTTGCTTCTTAATTTCACCAACACTCAGTGTTGTCATCAAGCTTTCTCAACCTCAAATTTGTGACTCTTGAGAAAGAACTCCAGATAAGTTTCAGTTATACTCTCTGGTTTTATATACAGAATTGTTTGCATGCGTGTGCTTTACTGGAGAGATTACATGGTTTTCTACAGAGCTTCAGGGGGGCCTTTGTCCCAGAGAAGGGCAGGGACCACAGCTTCAAGTTGTTGACTTTCTTATAATCCTTAACACTGTAATGGTACATGTAGTGTTTATTCGAGCCAAGATTCCTCTTGGGAAAACTAAAACTGCTGGGTAGCTGTCTCTATTTTTGAAAAGCACATTACGGAAGGCCAAAGCACACTGGCATTTTGCTAGTGCTGGCGGATGTCGGGCAGTGTGTTGGCAAATGTTCAAAATTTCATGCCCTAAAAAAAAAGGCAATATTTATTGGGGTATTTTCAGTGCCTGTGCTAATGTGATCAAATAAACACTTATGTGTCTACTAATTGAAAGAGTGAAAAAATTGGCTCAGGAAGATAGATTTTAGCTGTGGGTGTTATTCTGCTTTGGAAACAACCTCTTGACATCAGTGGTGTGTCCTGATGGTTTGCAATGTGATACAGCTGGAAATGGCTAATACAAGTAGTAGAGGATTAGGGGCACAAAATCCTGAATCCTTCTCAATACACTCTTATTCTTTGAGGTAAATATATGGGCTTATTTTGGGAACTCTTTACTGTGGAGGTCTCCATCTCCATCAGCAGGTGTATTTAGAAAAGATCAGGAAAGTAGAGGACAAAGATACTGATCAAGTTTTTGGGGGGGGAAGAATTACAATTTTCAGTTTCCTAGTTGAAACACTTTAATTTTTTTTCAGAAGATATTAAGTTTCATGGTGTTTAGAAAGCATTCAGTCACT
This sequence comes from Okapia johnstoni, assembly GCA_024291935.2. NCBI lineage: Eukaryota > Metazoa > Chordata > Mammalia > Artiodactyla > Giraffidae > Okapia > Okapia johnstoni. The sequence goes on along the minus strand of CM044305.1, from coordinate 35,000,089 downwards.
CTTCTGTTTCAGACGGTGAAGAATTCCTCTTCTTATTTTATAACTATTTACCTTCATCTGTTTGGGTTGCTATAACAAAATACCACAGACTGGATGGCTTATAAACAACAGAAATTTATTTCTCCCAGTTCTGGAGGCTGAGAAGTCCAAGATCAAGGTCACTGGCAGATCTGATGATGCTGTCTGCTCGCTGTGTCCTTGCTTGGCAGAAGCTTCCAGATGTTCTTTTATAAGGGAGCTGATCTCATTCATGAGAATGAAGCCCTCATAACCTAATCATCTCCCAAAGACCCCCACCTTCACATACCATCACGGGGGGTGAGGGGGGTGGTGGTTAGGCTTCAACATACAAATTTGAGGGGGAAATAAATATTCAGTCTGTAGCACTATTCATCCAATCAATCATCTATCCATCCATCCAATCATCCAATTATCCAACAGTTGTCAAACACCAGTCAAATATACATCACCTTTAAGCATTATCAGTCAGTCAATTCAGTCACTCAGTTGTATCTGACTCTTTGGGACCCTATGTACTGCAGCACACCAGGCTTCCCTGTCCTTTACCATCTCTTGGAGTTTGCTTAAACTTATGTCCATCGAGTCGGTGATGCCATCCAACCATCTCATCCCCTGCCATCCCCTTTTCCTACTGCCTTCAATCTTTCCCAGCATCAGGTTCTTTTTCAATGAGCCAGGTCTTCACATCAGGTGGCCAAAGTACTGCAGTTTCAGCTTCAGCATCAGTCCTTCCAATGAATATTCGGGACTGATTTCCCTTAGGATTGACTGCTTGGATCGCATTGCAGTCCAAGGGACTCTCAAGAGTCTTCTCCAGCACCACAGTTCAAAAGCATCATGGGAGGAGGTAAATGATTGATTTTTTTCCTGAAGTAGCTGGAGAAAGAAGACAAAATCACGTGGAACACCTAGAGAATAATGTCGAGCTGACATGGGCAAATATTAATATAAGTTGCTATGGTAAGAATTCAAAATGGAGTGAACTTTATGTTTTGAACAGTAATGGGGGGTGAGGTGAATTTTTGGAAGGCTTCCTGAAGAAAGTGAGTCTTGAGCTGGGTGTAGAAAGTAGTTTAAGCTTTGCACTGCCAGAACTCAGAAGGCAAAGGAACATTTGAGGGCACATGGAGCCACGATGCAAGGGTGAGGTTGTCCTGCAGAGATCAGAGCACGGAGGCCTCTTCTCGGCAACCACCTCCTTCCAGCCTAGATTATTCCAATGAGCAGAAGAAAGAGGATGAAACAGGCCTCCTTTCTGTTCCTTATGCATCTGTTTCATCTCAGGATGCTTGCCGGGGCCTCTAACTAAAGCACTCTTTCCTCTCCCGCCCCACCACACTGAGAGTCACATGGTTCCCTCTTCTCTTCTTGTCTTTTCCTTCAAACGGTACCTTCTCAGTGAGGCCTTCCCTGACCACCTTATTTAAAATTGCAATCAACCCCAAACCACCAACACTCCCTCCTTGCCTTTCCTACTCTCTTTTTCTTTCTGCTTTTTAATTCAAGTGTAATTGCTTTACCCTGTTGCGTTAGTTCCTGCTATACGATGAAGTGAGTTAGTTATATGTATACATATATCCCCTCCGTCTTGGACCTTCCTCCCACCTGCATCCCCCATTGCACTCCTCTAGGTCACCACAGAGCACCCAGAAGCACTTCCTTCATAGCACTTATCATCTTTTAATATACCGTGTGATTTTCTTCTTTATGTTTTTAGCCTGTTTTGTTTATCTTGTTTGTCTATTACAGTGTAAGCTCCCAGGAGAGTAGAGACTTTTATCTGTTGTCACTCAGTACTGTGCCCCCAGAGCCTGGAACAGGTGCTTAGGAGGTGGTCAAGAAATATTTGTTGACCTATGTAATTTTAAAATTTCTTTTTATAAAAAATTGATCTATTTATTTTGATTAGAGGATAATTACTTACAAAAATGTGATGGCTTTTGCCATACATCGACATGAATCAACCATAGGTATACATGTGTCCCCTCCTTCCTGAATCCCCCTCCCAGCTCCCTCCCCACCCCATCCCTCTAGGTTGTCACAGAGCACCAGCTTTGGGTGCCCTGCTTCATGCATCAAACTTGCAACTAGTTATCTCTTTTACATATGGTAATATATATGTTTCAATGCCATTCTCTCAAATCATCCCACCCTCTCCTCCGAGTCCAAAAGTCCAAAAGTCTGTTCTTTATGTCTGTGTCTTGTTTCACACCAAAAAAAAAAAAAAGAAAGAAAGAAAAAGAAATATCTGTGAGCTAATGAACTGGCATGGAAGGCATCCGAGGAGTGGGGTGGACTGGTCTTTGCCTGGAGAGTCACAGAAAAGATCTGGCAGGTTATTGAACCCATCATGAGCTTCCACCTGGTTTGTAAGAATCTCAAGTGGTTCCTGGATCTAAATATCTTCCAGAGACCTTCTTGAGCAGCGGCTCACAGAGCAGAGATCTAAGTAAGCACTTGAGCTCTAAATGCACAAACCTGAGGTTAAATTCTGTTCTACTTGCATGCAAGCTGTGTGACCTTTGAACATATTACTCAACCTCTGTGTGCTTCAGAATGCATCTGTAAAGTGAAACATACAATTAGCAATTTACTCACTGGGTTGTTGTGAGAATTAATTTAAGTAAAACCATTAACCTAGTGTCTGGCAAATGGTATTCAATAATTATAATTAAAAGCTGGAAAGTTTCATGATCAAGATCATTGGCTTTTGAATGTCTGAATTTCAATCCTGTTGCCACTTAGTAGTTGTGAGACCTTGATAATTATTTTACCTCTCTCTGTCTTAGCTTCTCCATCTGAAAGGGTGACTGTGAAGATTAATGAATTAATACATGCAGAGTATACAGAACAAGGCCAGAATGGGGTAAACATTCACTGTTAGCTGTTGCTGTTAATGTTTGTTATTATAATTCCTGCAGAGCTTTGCCTAATGTCTCAGCCACTGCCACAACCACTTTCCCTATTTCTCCCTACATGGACAATTCTATTGCAGGAAGAGGGACCCTTCAAGGGCCCACGAGTGAGCTCCTGTCTAACACTTGGAAATGGATTGCCCCGAGGAGATACACGTGCTGACAAAGTGAGAGACTTTATTGGGAAGGGGTGCCCAGGAGGAGAGCAGGAGGGTAAGGGAACCCAGGAGAACTACTCTGCCATGTAGATTGCAGTCTCAGGTTATATGGTGATGATGTTAGCTTTCGGGGTTGTCTCTAACCAATCACCTTTCTTGGTCTGACTCAAGGTCCTTCCTGGTGGTGTGCATCTCTCAGCCAAGATGGAGTCCAGCATGAGGATTTCTGGGAGGTTGCTCATCTCCTCCCTCTTTCAGTGCCTCCCAAATTCTCCTGGTTATTTTTTGGAGGTAGCATTCTATTCCTTATCAAGACCTCCTGTTGTGAGAAAGTCAGGCTGGCCTGGCCAAGGCGAGAGGTTTCGGTTAACAGTTACTTATCCAGTTCAGGCCTTTCCTGTACTAAGTGTCATTGTTGTCTGCGCCTCCCTCCAGCTTCACCCATGTGATGATGCAGTCAGAACACCGTGTTGACACCAGGCTCCAAGCACTTAGAAATGAGAACACATTAACAGAGGAAGAAAGCCATTTGCCTAAGGAGAGCTTCCTGCCCTCCTCCCCTATGGGGTAGATTAAATTTCTTTTCTTTCAAGCTGGAAATATAGATCAAAAGTTAAGCTTGGTCCTCCTCCTGTTTTGTTTGTGCCTTGGTTGGAGTCCTTGCCAAGAGCTGTAAAAATGATTGAGTTCTAGAGGGTCTGGGTGGCTTCCTCTGGCTCCCAGCAGTGAGGAAGGTGAGATTTCCATGAAGAGCAGAGGAGCCACTGAGAAGGAATCTGTTTTGAATCTGTTGTTTGGTCTTTTAAAAGTCACCCTGTACCCCTTCTCCTGTGGTTATGTTCCAGCCCTTCTCAAACTTTTTTCATTCTTGAAGAATACTGAGAACTGGAAGTAGCTTGGGCTCACCTGTTCTTACTGCAGAGAACTGGGGTCAGCCTGGGAAGTTCAGTTCATTCGCTCAGTCGTGTCTGACTCTTTGCGACCCCATGGACTGCAGCACACCAGGCCTCCCTGTCCATCACCAACTCCCAGAGCTTGCTTAAACTCATGTCCATCGAGTCAGTGATATCATCCAACCAGCTCATCTTCTGTCGTCCCCTTCTCCTCTCGCCTTCCATCTTTCCCAGCATCAGGGTCTTTTCTAATGTGTCAGTTCTTCGCATCAGGTGGCCATAGTATTGGAGTTTCAGCTTCAGCATCAGTCCTTCCAGTGAATATTCTGGACTGATTTCCTTTAGGATGGACTGGTTGGATCTCCTTACAGTCCACGGGACTCTCAAGAGTCTTCTCCAACACCACAGTTCAAAAGCATCAATTCTTTGGTGCTTAGCTTTCTTTGTAGTCCAACTCTCAACTCCATACATGACTACTGGAAATACCATAGCTTTGACTAGACTATATGTAGTCCATTTGACTAGACCATATATAGTCCACTAGACTATACAGTCCATGGACTTCTCCAGGCCAGAATACTGGAGTGGATAGCCTTTCCCTTCTCCAGGGGATCTTCCCAATCCAGGGATTGAACCCAGGTCTCCCACATTGCAGGTGGATTCTCTACCAGCTGAGCCACCAGGGAAGCCCAATTCACCTAAAGTAACAATAATACCCCCATGAGAAGTTAACATAGTTTTGTGGAAAAAAGATGTTTTCTAAAGCAAACACATAAGTGAGTGGCATTGATTTTCATTTTTGTGTATCTTTCCCATCTGGCTGAAGAGAAAATAGCTGGATATTCTTATCTGCATTTGGCATTCAATCTGTTGTGATATGTTGCTTTGTGCCTGAGCTGGGGACTTACTCTGATGTCTTCCCTTGATTTCCTCAGATGAGACAGGCCTCCCTGGACAATATTCTAAATAGTAATAATCACTGGAATGTTTCTACAAAAGCCAAATCTGAGGCACAAAATTCTCGCAGTATCTTTGGTCATGTCAAATAAATTTAGATGTTTGCCTACTTCCCCTACTTATTCCCTGAAGCTTGAAGACTTGAGATTTTTACGGCTCTAATAATAGTTATTTCCTGGGTTTATCATAAGATTTCTGTAATCTTATGCAACAATACAGTTGGTTCTCCATGTTTGCAGATTCAATCAACCACAGATTGTGTATTATGTTTATGATCGTGGTTGGTTGAATCTGTGGATATAGAATCCATGGATACAGAGGGCCAGCCCTGTGACTTGAGAATTCATGGATTTGGGTGTCTGCTGTGGGTCTTGGAAACAGGACCCCGAAGACACTGAAGGATGTAATTGCTTTTATAAACTTAGCTAAGGTGCTACTTGGTTGGATGTAAGACACCAAGGACTGTCAGTAAATGAGCACATAAAAAGGGTAAAATGTTTTATTCTTCTTCATCACAGTGCTCTTTGTACAGTTTGGTTTCTATTTACTCACACAGCACTCTTTGTGGTGGTCACTTCTCACTTTGGTTTTGGCTTTAGAGTTCTGAACACACCTCCTATCTAAGAGCATTCCTGATTTAGGAGGGCTTTGGCAGCTGATCTCTGACCCCATTGCATTGCCGGAATTATTGCTGTTGGTGCAGCCCTCACTGTGTTTAGGACCCAGTTGAATGCCTGGCCTTCAGTGGGGGTGACATCTGAACTGGGCTACTAAGCTGGCATCTATCAAGTGCAGTCTTGAAAGTGCCCCACCTCTGTCATATCCTTTCCATATGATGTGCGCTATACAAAAGTGTTATCCTTGAGAAAGGAGGGAGGGATGGTGGAGAGGTACCCATCTCACAAAGGGTCGAAGGTTAACCAGGAAGGAGAAATAGGTCACTGTTCTTGGATGGGGCTCTCTGTGCAGGCCATGGTAACTCTGCCCTCACCCAAAAGCTGTTCTTCACCTTTTCCTGGGCCAAACCACATGCATCAGATGGAAGTTCCCAGATTCTGTAGCCATTGCTCTTATGTTCCCAGGAGCTGCTGTGGCTGTTGGTGCACGCCTTGGCAGTGACAGAGCAGACACCAATTAACCAAATCTGCTGCACTAACATGCTTCTTCAAGTCATCTGCTGGTGATTTCTGGAAGAACCAAAGTGTTTGTGAAAACAAGCACATACAAAGTGCTGAATAACCTAATTGTCTGTCTGAATACTAATTTCTTCCCTTCCATTCTTGGTCCTGGAACACGGAACAACAGACTGGTTCCAAATAGGAAAAGGAGTACATCAAGGCCTGTATATTGTCACCCTGCTTATTTAACTTATATGCAGAGTACATCATGAGAAACGCTGGGCTGGATGAAGCCCAAGCTAGAATCAAGATTGCTGGGAGAAATATCAATAACCTCAGATATGCAGATGACACCACCCTTATGGCAGAAAGTGAAGAAGAACTAAAGAGCCTCTTGATGAAAGTGAAAGAGGAGAGTAAAAAAGTTGGCTTAAAGCTCAACATTCAGAAAACAAAGATCATGACATCCGGTCCCATCACTTCATGGCAAATAGACGGAGAAACAGTGGAAACAGTGGCAGACTTTATTTTCTTGGGCTCCAAAATCACTGCAGATGATGACTGCAACCATGAAATAAAAAGACGCTTGCTCCTTGGAAGAAAAGTTATGACCAACCTAGACAGTGTGTTAAAAAGAAGAGACATTACTTTGCCAACAAAGGTCCATCTAGTCAAGGCTATGGTTTTTCCAGTAGTCATATATGGATGTGAGAGTTGGACTATAAAGAAAGCTGAGCGCCGAAGAATTGATGCTTTTGAACTGTGGTGTTGGAGAAGACTCTTAACCAGTCCATCCTAAAGGAAATCAGCCCTAAATGTTCATTGGAAGGACTGATGTTGAAGCTGAAACTCCAATACTTTGGCTAGTTGATGCGAAGAACTGACTCATTTGAAAAGACCCTGATGCTGGGAAAGATTGAAGGCGAGAGGAGAAGGGGACGACAGAAGATGAGATGGTTGGATGGCATCACCAACTCAATGGACATGAGCTTGAGTAAACTCCGGGAGTTGGTGATGGACAGGGAGGCCTGGCACGCTGCAGTCCATGGGGTCGCAAAGAGTCAGACATGACTGAGCGACTGAACTGAACTGAACTGATTCTTGGTCCTAAAGGTTTTTGCAGCAAAAATGGGCTATTCTTCCCATTTAAGGGGTGATTATTCAACCTGTTTGTGGTTTTATCTCTTTCTGATCTCCCTTACCTGTGGGCAGAAGGCTCAGAGAGTCCAGGGAGAGGTCTTCAAGTGCCAGCCTTGGATGTACTCTGTCTTCGCGAGGTAGCCTGACCTGTTTCTTTACTGTGGGCATTCTATCTTTCACCTCCTTTTATAAGTGCATCTCTGGTTGTGTGGTGGTAAGGGGGGGCAAGGATTGATGGTGGGGAACTTCAGGGGCCAGGGGAGGGAACTTAAAAGCAAAGAAGTTAATAATAACATAGGAAACCTCCTATAAACCAAATGTTTGTGCCCTCCCTCAAATTCATAGATTGAAATCCTAACCCGCAGTAAGATAGTATTAGAAGACGGAGCCTTTGGGAGGTGATTAGGTCATAAGGACAGAATCCTCATGAATGAGATCAGTGCCCTTATAAAGAGACCTAGAGAGCTCCCTTGTCTCTTCTATGTGATGATACAGCAGGAAGATGGTCATCTGTGAACCAGAAAGTTGGTCCTCACCAGACACCACATCTGCCAGTGTCTTGACCTTGAACTTCCCACCCTCCAGAACTTTGAGAAATAAGTTTCTGTTATTCATAAACACCCAGTGTATTGTTGGGGTTTTTGTTGTTGTTGTTGTTAGAGCAGACCAAAGGGACTAAGACCAAAGATCTTTCTTAGAATTTAGGACATTGTGTGTCAAATAAGTAAGTTCAGGGTCACACACCTGAGATGATATCCAACATTTACTGTGAACTTACTGTGTGCCAGCAATCTATGCCCACAGGTCATAGACATGCAAAAATAATAATTACAGCAGTGGTAACCGCTGCAGGTATAACAACAACATTGTTTGTTGAGAACTGACAATATGCCAGTTGTCAGAGTAACTCATGTGAGTCATCTCACTTCATCTTTCCAGTGCATCTATGAGGTAGTGACTGTCATCCCATTTTACACATGGATAAACTGAAGACAGAGAGCTTAAGCAGCTGAACACAGCTAGTGAGTGGCAGAGACATGACTTGATCGTAAGATTGGCTCCAGAGTGTGTGATCTTGTAGCTTAGAGTCCAGTGGGTAACACAGAGTGGTAAATGCATGACACTGGTGCAGTGGAGTTAGTGGCAGGAGAGCTCTGGGACATGGAGAAGGCCCCCTAACCCAGTTGTTTATGGTAATCTGGACATACTTCCTGGAGGAAGATGATGGGGCCAAGAGTTGTCGAGTTGGAAAGATTGATATATGGGGCCTAATGAGATCAAGCAACTTACTTGTTCCATGTCAATCAGCTTTGGAGAGGCAGTGCTGGGGTGGGGCCCACATGTCCTTTGCAACAAATGATCCTGTGGATCCAAGTTTTCAGAAATGTACAGTGGTAATGTACAATATTAGCATTAGGGAAAACTAGTTGAAAGGTATAAGGACACTTTCTGTACTCTCTCTGCAATTTCTCCATAAGTTAATATTCTAAAATCAAAAGGGTACTTAAACATAAAAGTCAACCAAGTGTTGATCAGACTGTGAAGCAAGTAGAACTCTTATACATTTCTGGTGAGGATGTGAAGTGGTAGAATCACTTGGGGAAACTGTTAAACTTGAAAAGTTCAATGTACAGCTACCATGCAGCTCAGCCATTCTGCTCCTAGGCATTTATTCAAGAGAAAAAAAAAATACATGTGTGCATGTGTGTGACAAAAAGACCTGTACAAGGATGTTCATAATAGCTTTATTCACAATAAATCAAAACTGGAAATAATCATCAGTGGAGGAATGGATAAACGAACCATGGTGCATCCATACAGTGAAACACTCAGCAATCAAAAGGGACCACTGCAGCATGGATGAGCCTCAAGAACACCATGTCAAGCAAAAGAAGCCAGATAAAGGTGGACTCATACCTACTGCATGATTCCATTTGTAAAAAAAAAATTCTAGAACAGGCAAAACCAATCTATAGTGACAAAAAACTGATCAGTGTTTGTCTGGGGGCAGAAAGGGAATATGAATTGACTGGGAAGGGGTAGGAGAGAACTTTCTGGGGTGATGGAAATGTTTTATATCTTGATTGTGATAATGGTTACACAGGTACATACAGTGTGTCAAAAATTCCCAAATGGTGCATTTAAAATAGTTTCATTGTATGTGAATTATATCTTGTGGAAGTGTTAGTTACTCAGTTGTGTTCCACTCTTTGTGACCCCCTGGACTGTATCCTCTGTCCATGGAATTCTCCAGGCAAGAATACTGAAGTGGTAGCCATTTCCTTTGCCAGGGGATCTTCCCGACCCTGGGATCGAACACGGGTCTCATGCACTGCAGACAGATTCTTTGCCATCTGAAATGTGTAGTAGTTAATTTTATGTGTCAACCTGGCTAGGCCACAATACCCAGATATTTGATCAAACACTCTTCTAGATGCTTCTGTGCAGTATTTTTTCAGATGAGATTATCATTTAAATTAGACTTTGAATAAAATAGATTCCCCTCCATAATGGGAGTGGACCTCATCCAATCAGTTAAAGACCTTAACAGAAAAACACTGACATTCCCCAAGGAAGAGGGAATTCTGCTAGCAGATGGTCTTTGGACTTGAACTGCAACTCTTCCCTGAGTTTCCAGCCAGCCAGCCTGCCCTGTAGATTATGGAGTTGCCAAGCCTCTACAATTGCCTGAGCCAATTCTTTAAATTAAATTAATCTCTCTCTCATCACTCCCATGCACACACACATACATACACATTCAATTGGCTTTGTTTGTCTGGAGAATCTTGACTAATAGAAGAAGAAAAGTAAGCCTATATGATAACTCTTCCCTGAGAACCTTAGGACCTTGTTGAAGAAAGAGCAATACGACCATAGAGTTTGTAATTAAAATTACTTCTGTGAGCACAAAATCAGTGTGAGATGAAACTTTGCTGAATTACTGAGATTATTGTGAGATTTGGGTTGATTTGTGGACCTTGAGTTACTCCAATTTTGTTGCAAGATGATGTCAGAATACACAGCCTGACTTCTGACTCAGGTTTTCAAAAAAACCAAAAGTGATTAATGGTAGTTTTCTTCCAGCATTAACAATTTAAGTTTCCCAGAGATGACTTACATGCTGCCATATTAGTAATCCTTGCAGAAATATTAATATATGCCTTTTATCTCTGTGTTGAGGTATCCCTGCTCTCTTGGAAGCACCGGGTAGTGTAAACATGTCACAAAGAGAGCCTTGAAGTCGTCTGTTATTGTGTGTGTGGCTGTAGTCTGCTTGCAGGATCTTAGTTCCCCAACCAGGGATTGAACCTGGGGCCATGACAGTGAAAGTTAGGAGTCCTAACTGGACCACCAGGGAACTCCCTAAGTTGTCTCTTCTTTCCGCTTTGACCTTGATCTTTGGGAACTCCTGTGTTGACCTAGTGTATCTATTCCTGGGAAAAACTTGCTGGGCCCTCTTTTGTGACTCTCCTTAGAGATATATGCATTCCTGAGATTGGTTTTCCGTCCCCTTTTAACTTGTGTAATATTTATAGTTTCCATTTTATGACCCTCCACCATGCAGGGATGTCCTGGCTCTGAGATATTTGCAAGTACCATTGGCAAATGAGATTAGGTAACCTCACTTCTGTACTGGCATTTATATTTTACATGGTAAGAGTTCCAGTTTCAGAAAGAAGCTTCTCTATTGTGTTGGGTGGGGCACCAAATTTATTTAGTAACAGAGAATTCTGCTGGAAATCTTTATGCTAAAAAGTTAAGCTCTGAGGACACAAGGAACTAAAACATTTGAGTGTCTATCACAAACTGATAGGGGGCTTCCCAGGTGGTGCTAGTGGTTAAGAACTCGCCTGCTAATGCAGGAGATTTAGGAGACCTGGATTCGATCCCTGGGTGGGGAAGATCCCCTGGAGGAGGAAATGGCAATCTACTCCAGTATTCTTGCCTGGAGAATCCCATGGACAGAAGAGCCTGGCGGGCTACAGTCCATAGGGTTGCAAAGAGGCAGACATTACTGAAGTGACTTAGCATGAACTTACTGATAACATGATTTTGCTTACAGCTATTTAACAGCTTAGCATATTTACTCTTCCATCGAAGTAAATGTTTTCTTTGAAAAACATCTTGTATCTCACAGGGCAAATCCTACCCCTTCAGGGGCTCGCTCCCACCTGTGTGGAATCCTATCGCCTACCTAGATCTTAACAACCTCTGGAGGACAATGGATGACATGGGACAAGAGGTAAAACTTCCACAAGCTTCTTTGATGACATTTGTATTCTTCATAATAAGTTTAGTCCTTGAAAGAAGGTAAACATGTCACCAATGCCTAGCACATTGTGTAGCACAGTGACTTACAGTAAAGATTTGTGAGACGAATGAATGAACTTGTTTCTAACCCTTAAAAGAATGAGATGTCCAACAGGCTCCTATTTGCATACTACCAATGCGGGGGGAGATTTTATATCATTCAGCCTTCCTGTGATAATGTTTCTAATTTAGAATATCTTCAGAAATAGCAAATAAGATATCTGGATCTTTGAGTCATCACCGTGCCCAAACCTGCATCTGCTAAGTAAACACACGCAGAGTAAACACACCTGAAAGTCCAGTTTAAATATGATTTGATGCAGCTGACTGATTTTTGTTAAGGCGTTGAATTTCTGAATTGTTCTCTCTAAATTAGTAACTTAGTAGTTATTTGGAAACCGCCTGATTACAGCATCACCTCCATTTATGGTAGAGGAAAGGTTAGCATAAATTAAATATGGATTGAGTGAATAGGAATAGAAAATGGATTGTGCAATAAAAACCACTATTGAAGGAATTTGGAATTTTCTTTCTTTAAGTTAGAGTTTTTAATACAATTGAAATGGTTATTTAAAATGGAAAATTACATTTTGTTTTTTCCCCTCTGAATCATCACCTGAATGTAGATTCCCAGTGATGCCCCATGGAAGGCACCCCTTGCAGAACAGTGGGACATGATGACAATGAAGGAGTTGCTGGACAAGATCTGCTGGACAGAGTAAGACTCGCCATCAGGCACAGTCATTGACTGTGACCCACTTTCAGATGTATTTAGCAATTCCATTTGGCAGCTCTGAGATAAAGAGCTGTTTTGTGTCTAAAACCACAGTTGGTCAAGTGGAGGGCTGAAAAATATTTGGATCATGTCCTAAAGGTGTCTATACATCAAACCTACTTCTTTGAAATAGTTTTGCATCACAAAGGTGATATTGCCCCATAAAGTTCTCAGGACAGTCTAGAATGTGCCATCTCTTTTATTTAGAACAGCTTAAAGGGAGACTTCTCTGGTGGTCCGGTAGTTAGGACTCTGTGCTTCCAGTGCAGGGGGCACAGTTTTAATCCCTGGTGGGGAAAACTAAGATCCTGCACGGCATGGCCAAAATAAATAAATAATTAAAAATAAGTATGTTATATGTTTTTTTAAAAAGGAACAGCTTAAAGATCTCATTTATCAAGCTGTTGAAGTAAAGATAGTTTTGTACTCCTTGCTAAAGTTTGGGTATGGAGATAGTGTATCAGGATATACATTTCAAGCACCTATGGAATGGGGTGCAACTCTTTAAGGCTTTGAAGAGGAACTTCTAGAGAAGTTCTCTGGATCATTCACAAGTATCCAGGAAACATGGATGACTGTACCGACTACTCTCCATTAAGGAGAAACATGTATCATTGAAAGAAAGAGTGCATGAGTCAAGTATTAAATTTCAGTTGGCAGAGTTGTGGAAGCTGTATAGACAGACAAGATGGAGAGGCCTCACTGATCTTGGACAGCAGGGAAAAGGGAAAAGACTGAATCTCAAGCATGTGGTGAATTTGTGGTAAGAAAAGTAAGAAAATGGAATTGCAGTGAGGGTATTTGCCCATGCTAAACAGCATTAGCTGGGAATATGACTCCACGGTTGATATCTTCATTCTCTAGGCATTGGGGAGGGAAGTTGGAGCTCTGGCAACTAAAAGTAAAAAAAGATTTTAGGGATATCTGAATCTGAGATATGGAAATAATTAAAAGACATAAAATGTACATACTTTTTCATATGTAAATTAAACTTTTAAAAGTTTAGCTTAAATAAGGAGAGAAAAAAGGAGAGAGAAAGGGAGATTCAAAGCATTATTATTATTATTTTGGCCACGTGGCTTGCAGGATCTTAGTTCCCTGAACAGGAATCAAACCCAGGCCCTTGACAGTGGAAGCACAGAGTCCTCACCACTGTATCACCAGGGAATTTCCTCAAAGCATTATTTTTAAAAGGAAAATCTGAAGGTCCCATAATTGAAGATTGGTTAAATTAATTATGCTTTGTCTGAAAACTGGAATACCCTAAAATCTTTAAAAATTTTGTTGTAGAAGAATATTTAATGGCTTGAAAAAGTTGTATTATTAAACAAATAGAAAAGCAGGCTATAATCAAGTATGTACAATGTGATCTCATTTCTAAAAAGAAAACAGTATATGCATTGCAAGCAATGGACATCCATCAGAACTTTTTTTTAACGTATATTACAATGCAAACATTTGTCCAAGTAATTAAAATTCTTCATCAAACACCATATTTCATGGTTGCAGACTATTCCATGAAAAGTGAATATTATAATGTGTTTATCTATTATCATTAGACATTTTAGTCACTTCCAGTTTTTAATCATTGCCATTATTATTATATAATAGTTTGTGATTAACATGTACTACTCTTATGTCTTCAGCCTTTGAAAGCAACCAATTCTGAAAGAGTAAAACGCTTTTATTGTCATGAAATCATGCCTATTATTAATTACATCTTAACACATGTGATTTACCACATTTTTTGAGAATGTAGCTTGTAATACAACGTATTTTTTGTAATAAAACTGCAGTATTCAGCTTTAAATTTTATACCTGAGATTTTCAAAATATAATGAGTATTTATTACCTGCATTTGTTTTATAACTCCCATTTTAAAAAGCTTTTAATAAATTCATGAGTTCTTCTCTCTCCAGAGAGTTTTAAAGCTCATTGAAGATAAGACTAGTTATATTTCTTTGGTCTCATAGAGATCTGAGTTTTTCTGTCATAGTCCTTGGCCTTGTCCTCCCGTTAGTGAATATTTCAGGTTGTTGGCTGACAAAATACTGCATTCTGAGATGTTAGGACTATATGAACACAAGGTAATTTTTTAATTTTTCCTAAGCAAGATAACTATGATATCATTTTCTAGCTTCAAAGGAATAACCCTTGGGACTTCTCTGGTGGTCCAGTGGCTAAGACTCTGCTCTCCCAATGCAGGGGGCCAAAGTTTGATACCTGGTCAGGGAACTAGATCCCACATGCTGCAACTAAGACCCAGTGTAGCCAAATAAATATTTTAAAAATAAATAAAATAAAGGCAAGGGGGTGAGATGGTTGTATGGCATCACCGACTCAATGGAGATGAGTTTGGGTAAACGCCGGGAGTTGGTGATGGACAGGGAGGCCTGGCATGCTGCAGTCCATGGGGCCACAAAGAGTCAGACATGACAGAGCGACTGAACTAAACTGAGTTGAACTAAATCCCCACCATATCCAACCTACTGTGATTGACACTAAAGTACAATCATACATTCAAAGATTAATGTTAATCATTCTGTCTGTTATTATCATTTTATAATAAGCTTTAAGAAACACATTGAATTTATGATACAGTCACAACTATGTAAATATACTTTTTAAAATCTGTAACTAGAAAAAATGCACCTAAATGAGTCTAGGGATTATCTTTGGGGGAGGCAGAAATGTGGAAGATACTCATTCTCTCATCTTGTTATTTTTATGAATTTTCCAAAGTTTATATAATATATATATTTTTTCCATGTAGAAAATATAGTAACGTTTACCTTTTAAAAAGTCAACAGGACAAGGAACACAAAAATATTATTGTACTAGCTTCCTTGACTTTCCATCCCTCAGATATTTTTCTTCTCATTTCTTTTCCCACTAAAGCTCCCAGAGTAAATCAAATAAAGCATTAGATATGGCCTGACCCTCCAGAGAGAATGACTTGTAGATTTCCCTTGATTTCAAACCAGTTATTTCTTTCTTACCAAAGTGGCAACAGTAACCGTCCCAGCACTATTTTTATGTTTGATATTGGTTATCTAGCTAGGGCAATATTAGGTTTTAGTTATTTATGACTCCCTTTACTTTATATTGTCTGAAAATTAAAGAACAAAGGAAACAAGACATCAGGAAACAGCAAAGGATATTTTTACTTTGAAGTAATATTTTAAACCATTCTTTGGGTATTTGCTTTAGATAGATGACAAAAATTGCCTCTGCAAAGAAAGCATGAGTAAGCAATTTCCATCCCTTCCATTATCATGAGGAATCATACAAAACTAACTTTAAGTCACTTCAACATATATATTACACTATTTTCAGGCTTAATGGTGGGGACTATCACAAAAGTGCTCCCAGGTAGTTATGGTTGCAAACATTGTCACAAGTAACTGGTATGTGTTATGTGATTCTACAGACTTCCAGAGATAAGGTACACTAGGGTAGAGAGGTGTCCCTTGGTAACTATTTGTCCCTTCGAGGTCAGCTGATTAATTATAAAGCATTTTGAGGTATTAAATCATGAGGTTTGAATCATGTATGATGTGGTTTACAGTGGTACTATTTAGTGAGCTCCCTGAGACTCAGTTTTGGGGCTTGTGAACTGGGGAAAAATAATAACTGTCATTTTTATAACAAATCAGAAAGACAGTGGGTTTAAAAAAAACCATGGAGTATGAAAGAGTTCAATAAGTGGAAGACGGTATTATTTATTCCATGCATTTTCAGCATTACCAGGTGGCAAATTCTGCCTCAGATGTAAAACAATATGCAAGTTTTATGTCAAAGTCAAAAGCGGGGTTGGTCCTAATTAAAGATATTCCAGAGTACACATTACTCCTGGTGAATTTTAGGATCTGTTAGACGTAACTGAGTTGTTGGAATTGCATGAGATCTTTCACCTTCTGGTGTGGCTACAGGTAGGACATAACTTCTCATCATTTACCTGTCAGTGTCAAGCAAAAAGTTCATCTATTTTTTGCCTCCTCCATTCTTTGAGCTGGTCTTCCATTAGGTGTTAAAATAACCGAATAGGTAACTGTGACTAATTCTATACTTGGTACATCACCTAGCATATCCTTTGAGCATTATCAGTTCAGTTCAGTCCTTCAGTCGTGTCTGACTCTTTGCGACCCCATGAACCTCAGCATGCCAGGCTTCCCTGTCCATCACCAATTCCTGGAGCTTGCTGAAACTCATGTCCATTGAGTCAGTGATGCCATCCAACCATCTCATCCTCTGTCGTCCCCTTCTCCTACTACCTTCAGTCTTTCCCAGCAGCAGGTTCTTTTCCAATGAGTCAGTTCTTCGCATCAACTAGCCAAAGTATTGGAGTTTCAGCTTCAACATCAGTCCTTCCTATGACTATTCAGGACTGATTTCCTTTAGGGTTGACTAGTTTGATCTCCTTGCTTATAGATCATTTAAAAATAATGTTTAGGGAGTTCCCCCTAGTGGCCTAGTAGTTAAGGATTCCAGGCTGTGGCACAGCTTCAACCCCTGGTTGGGAAACTGAGATCCCACAAGTTGTTTTGTTGTTGTTTAGTTGCTCAGTTGTGTCCAACTCTTTGCGACCCCATGGACTGTAGCCCGCCAGGCTCCTCTGACCATGGGATTTCCTAGGCAAGAATACTGGAGTGGGCTGCCATTTCCTTCCCCATGGGATCTTCCCAACCCAGGGATTGAACCTGGGTCTCCTGCACTGGCAGGTGGATTCTTTACTCCTGAGACATGAGTGAAGCTCTTCAAGTTGTGTGGCATGGCCAAAAAAATATATAAATAAAATTAAAATAATTTTGAATTGATATTTCTCATTAATGTGTGTTCATTCAGTCATATAACAAGTAATCTATTAAGTGCTTACTATGTGCCAGACACTATTTTATTTAAGAGGCCACTATGGTGAGCAAAAAAGTTAAGATTCCCATCTCACTGATGATATTCTAGTGTGGGAGACAGCAATAAAAAATAATAAACCAATAATTAAGATAAGACAGTGAAAAGAGTTTAAATGATACTGTGGTAAAATGATAGAGAATGCCAGTGTGCTGGGAATATAGAAGCTGGTGCTCACTTTCATGAACATGTAAGCATTCATTTGGGGCTTCCCTGGTCCATGGGCCTAGTTGCTCTGTGGCATGTGGGATCCTCCTCGACCAGGGATCGAACCCGTATTCCACATGCCACAGAGCAACTAGGCCCACGTGCCTCAGCTACTGAGTCTACACAGCCCTAGAGCCCATGCTCCACAACAAGAGAACCCACCACAGTGAGAAGGCCGCACACCACAACTAGAGAGTAGTCTTCACCCGCTGCAACTAGAGAAAAACCCACACAGCGATGGAGACCTAGCACAGCCAAAAGTAACTACATAATTAACTAACTAAAAACTTTTAAAATTTAGTTTTAAAAAAGAGTTCCTCTTTCTGAGGAGATATTAGAATAAGTAGTGAAGGTATGGGATGAAATAGAAAACATAGAAATGGGTTAGACCACTTAGGACTTTGAAAGCTGTGGTAAAAGATCTGAATCTTATTCTGGTTTTGAAAGGATGCCACTGGAGAGTTTTAAGCAGGGGGTTGACGTGACTTGATTTACACTTTAAAAAGAGCATCACAGAGGCAAAGGCAATAAAGAGATTTTGGCTTCAAGCATGGTAAATAGATACTAGGTGAGGACAAGTGGAACCAGAGAGACCAGTCTGGAGGAGATAATTGCAATAACTTTGGCAAGAGAGGTTGCCAAATTGATAGTGATGAAGATGGAGTGATGTGGTGAGAAACAGTAGGACTTCCCAATGGATTGGATGGGGGGGAGAGTGATGGAAAGAGAAATTAAAGTTGATTTCTCGTGTGTTGGCCTTAGCAAGTGGATAAATGGTGATGCCTTTTACTGAGATGGGGATGACTGGAAGAGTAGCAAGTGTGTGGAGAGCAATCATGTGTGTATTAATTGCTCAGTCATGTCTGACTCTTTGTGACCCCATGGACTGTAGCCCACCAGGCTCCTCTGTCCACGGGATTCTCCAGACAAGAATACTGGAGTGGGTTGCCATTTCCTTCTCCAGAGAAATCTTCCCGACCCAGGGATTGAACCTGGGTCTCCTGCATTGCAGGCAGATTCTTTACTACCTGAGCCACCAGAGAAGCCTGATTCTGAGTTAGGTCTTTTGATGAAGGGGAAAATATATGTCTTATCCCTCAAATCTCTGATGTCATGTTTTATAATATTAGATTCTAGTAATGAATTTCTGCAACTTGCCAAATTGCATTCCACTTAGCCAAGTAAGTTTGCTGTTTGAATAACTTCCAGACAATGAAGAAGATGCTCCCCTGCATTTGCCAATGTTGCTCTTATTTCTTCCTGAGCAGATCTTCAAAGCAGCTGGCTATTCTCTTTGTGAACGTTTGCGTCACTGCAGAGATCCATGAGGTCTCCGCTCTCTGGTTCCTGTGGTATGTGAAGCAGTGTGGGGGCACAACCAGGATCTTCTCAACATCCAATGGAGGGCAGGTACCCATTCATACCCGGACCATTCCAACAGAAAACCATCACTGCCTAATTGAAAGATTGCCATCATCCATCCTTCGGTCATGAACAGACAGAGCTGGAGGCACGATTGTGTCTTTTGGAGTTTAAGCATAGCAGCTCAAAGTGACTTTTGAAAGGGGGAGTCTGTTGTTAGGTACCAAATGTGACAACCCAGTGGCCAATAGCATTTAAAAATTAGAATTTTTAATGTACTTTTGCAATCTTCCATTTGGATATACATTCGATGATTGTTTAAAAAGTTTGTAAGAGACCGGCTGATGAATTGGGTACTTCTTAGAAAGCTCAACAGAGAAAATCAGAAATATATTTTCAATTAAAAACACATGCACCGTATGGAATTCATTCATTCATTCATTGCTTATTTCCTGAACCCCAGCCTTGTATAAGGGGCTGTGCTGGGCACTGTAAGAAATGGATTAGAATTCTTAGATAATCTGCTTGACAGCCATTTTCCTTTTCTCTCCTTACTCTTCCTCCCCCTTCCTTCCTCTCATCTCCCTTCTCCTTCTCCCCCTCCGTTCTCTTTCTCCTTCACCTTCTTCTTCTGAGAACTATTTGAAATAGTCTTTTTAAAATTTAGCTGAACATGTAGGAGGAGGTGGTCAGTTCAACTGTGTGTACAATCACACAGGACATTTTGAAGCATTTTACTGGGCTTAGGACAAGGGGGTGCAGGGAGGTGAAATGACCTCAGTGACCACAGAAACAGCAGGTACCTGACCCAGGGTGAGACAGACAAGACTGTTACAGGGAGTAAGCTGGCCTGGGCTAGCCTGGCGGGCTACAGGCCATGGGGTCTCAAAGAGTAGGACACAACTGAAGCGACTGAGGCCAGCAAGGTTCTGAGACTGAGTGACAAGGAAAGGGGAAACAGGCCTACGTGGGCTCAGGCAAGTGGTTGGCCCAGCAACCCAATCAAAGGATGCAGGTAGGACACAGAGTGGGGGAAGTGGCCAGGCAGGTGGGACTTGGGAGTCAGGCTGAGGATGTCCACCTGAGTTTGGAACCTAGGAGCCCATCAGAACATAGCATGAAATGTGACTGTTAGAAAACCTGTGATTTTGTTGAAAGGGCTTCCCGGGTGGTGCTAGTGGTAAAGAATCTGCCTGCAATGCAGGAGACCCAAGTTGGATCCCTGGGTTGGGAAGATCCCCTGGAGGAGGGGATGGCTTCCCACTCCAATATTCTTGCCTGGAGAATCCCACGGACAGAGGAGCTTGGTGGGCTACAGGCCATGGGGTCTCAAAGAGTAGGACACAACTGAAGCGACTGAGGACAGATGCATCCATCATTAGTTAGAAAACAATAGTGAAAAAAACAGCCATGAGAGCAACATGAAGCTGAATACCTCACGCAGTAAAGATGTGTGAGGAAAATTAGCAATTTAGCAATTTGTATCTGTTCTTATATTTCCTACTCACTTCTTGGGTGCTTTTTTTTTCTTTCCAGGAGAGGAAATTTGTGGGTGGATCTGGTCAAGTGAGTGAGCGGATAATGGACCTCCTGGGGGATCAAGTGAAGCTGGAGAGGCCTGTGATCCACATTGACCAGACAGGAGAAAATGTCCTTGTGGAGACCCTAAACCATGAATTGTATGAGGTAACCAAGAGCCTTAAAACAGGTGGAAGAGACCAGAGTACCATAGGTAACCAGAGCATAAAGCCAAGAACAGTCTAGGCTTCACAGACAATGCCTTTGCCCAAAGTAAAAAAGCTACCTCTATCTGAAAGAAAGGAAAAGGAAACCATAATATTTGGGACTAAGTCGGAAGATTTATAAAATATATATTATCAATCCTCTGTATTGGGCTCCTGCAGAATTAGAAAACCAAAGAAAGCATTGATTTGATACATATTAAGTGCTTCCTATGTGCTTGGCATTCTTCTAGGAGTTGGAAACATAGCATTTAACAAAACCGATAAAATTGCCCGCTTTCATGTGACTTACATTCTAGTGAAGGAGACAAGCTGTAATCAAATATATAGTTAAAACATAGGCAATGCCAGATAGTGATGAGTACTGTGGAAAAAAACAAGCAGGAAAGGGACAGGGGGGTGGTGCCAGAGGTGGGGTAGGCAATTGGTCATGCAATTTGAAATAAGGTCATCAAGAAGGTCTCACTCAGAAGGTGATGTTTGAGGGCAGAACCCAAAGAGATGACAGATTGAGCCAGGTGGCTCTCTGGGGAATAATTTTTCAGATAGACTGAACATCAGTGCAAAGGCTCTGATGTAGGAGCAAGCCTGACATAATGAAGTAACAGCAAGGTAGTAAAAATGGTGATAGTAAGAGGATTGTGGGGAAGAGTAACAGAAGATGAGATCAGAGATGTGACAGGGGTTCCTCTCATGTATGGACTTGAAAGTGGCTGTGAAGAACTTGGCTTTGACTCCAAGTGTGATGGGACATCACTGGGGGTTTTGAACTAAGGAACAATCAGAGCTCATTTTGATTTTAACAGGGCCCTTCTAGTTTCTCTGTTAAGAAGAGATTGAGTAGGGGACGAAGGTAAAATGAGGGAGAAACATTAAAAAAAGAGCAAAAACAACCCACCAACAATGTTTAATCACACCATTTTTTTTCCAGGCTAAGTATGTGATTAGCGCTATTCCTCCTGTTCTGGGCATGAAGATTCACTTCAATCCCCCTCTACCAATGATGAGAAATCAGCTGATCACTCGTGTGCCTTTGGGTTCAGTCATCAAGAGTATAGTTTATTATAAAGAGCCCTTCTGGAGGAATATGGGTGAGTACTTTTCTTTGGTAGAATATCCAAGAAACTTGGTGCAAAGTTACACATTTGTGTATAACTGTTTTTCTTAGCATGTGGGCGTAAAACATTCATCCAGGTTCTAAGGTGAGATCCATCAAGTAAAGGACATTGGCACAAACTCATGGAACTAACTTTCCTTAGAATATGATTAACTCTTTTTACAATTCAATATGGGCTTCCCAGGTGGTGCTAATGGTAAAGAACCCACCTGCCAATGTAAGAGACTCTGGTTCGATCCCTGGGTTGGGAAGATCCCCTGGAGGAGGAAATGGCCACCCACTCCAGTAGTCTTGCCTGGAGAATCCCCATGGACAGAGGAGCCTGGTGGGCTACAGTCCATGGGGTCTCAAAGAGTCGTACACGACTGAGGCAACTTAGTACGGTACATCATAATTCAATATAATGTTTACTTAATCCTTTCACAAAACTTTGTGAAAATAGATTATTAACACTTTCTGATACAGTTTTTTTAAAGTATGAGTTTATAGAGCCGTTCACAAAGATGGGATTTCTGAAAATTTCCAGGCAATTTCTCACTTGTGTCAGGATTCTATTGTATAAAATAGATATTCAATAAGTGTGTTGCTTTGCTGGATAGAACATTACAGAGATGCCCACTAAAATACTAGATTCTGCAATGATGGAAATGTTCCAGAGTGGTTGTCTCCAGTACAGCAGCCACTGGTCACTTGTGTTGAGAATTGAATACTTGAAATGTAGCTAATGAGACTAAGGACCTGAATTTTTCAATTTTGTTTCATTTTAATTGCTTTAAAGTCAAATGTAAGAAGCCACACATGGCTACTTCATTTTAATTGCTTTAAATTTAAAAAATATTATGAAGCCATTAAAAAGAAAGAAATAATGTCATTTGTAGCAGCATGGATGGACCTAGTGATTATCACACTGAGTGAAGTAAGCCAGACAAAGACAAATGCCATGTGATATCACTTATATGTGGAATCTAAAAAGAAAAAATACAAATGAACGTATTTACAAAACAGAAACAGACTCACAGACTTAGAGAACAAATTTATGGTTGCCCTGTGGAGAAAGGTTGTGGGGAGGGATAGTTAGGGAGTTTGGGATTGACATGTACATACTGCTCTATTTAAAATGGATAACCAACAAGGTTTTAAATGTATAGCACGGGGAACTTGGCTCAATATTCTCTAATAACCTAAATGGGAAAAGAATCTGAAAAAGAGTAGATAGTGTTAATCAACTTTACTCCAATATGAAATTTAAAAGCTTAAAAAAAGAAAAAATATTCAAATGTAAAAAAGCCACACATGCCTACTATATTGAATAGCACAATGCTAGAGTCTTATCACATTTACCCTCATCACAGCTCCTTTTCTTCCAAGAGGAGGCCAGGTAAGAACAGTCAGTACCTGAGGCTGAGGGCAAAGGGAAGGGTGGACTGAAATGAGGACCTAGATTATAGAAGATGAGAGGAAGGTTGTGCTGCAGGCAAAGGGGGAACGTTCCACATTTTTCCCTTAGGACAGTTCTTACTGTATCTACCCCTTTCCATCACATTGCAGCCTCCTAATCCTCTGCCTTTGCAGGACACTCTATTTAGGACTGTTACTGGGTTGGTGCATCAGTTGAGCAAGTAATCTATCTTTTCCAAAGAACTGGACAGTGACCCACCATGGAGAGCTTGCTGGTGCTAAGCTGCTTCCTTCCATGACCACAGACATTTCTCCACATCTTGACATTTAAATCTACTTTATTCCAACAAGTGAATAAACAGTAATTCCCTGTACGGCTCTATCAAAATGTGTCCAGTAGTTATGCTGATAATAGGCATTTCCATTGTTTCCAACTTTTTGCTATTATATATGATGCTGCAATAAACAGCTTCTTCCATATCACTCTGAAGATTTGAATAGGAGCATTTCCTTTTGATAAATTTGTAAAAGTGCAGTTATGAAATCAATTGACCTTGATAGATGAGCTAATAATATTTTTACCTTTCTGCCAATCAGTAGAGGAAAATATCCCATTTATCTAGAATTTGTAAGTTTTATCATTAATAAGGCTTCAGAACTATGTAAAATCATTTTGTCAATTATCTCTTTATCCTGTGCTCATTAATTTTTTTTCTGCATCTGTTGCAAATATTTTCTTCCAGTGTATCATTTTTAAAAATGTGTTTATGATGGTTTCATCCTACTAGAAAATATATCTACATGGGGCTTTTCTGGACCAACCATTCTTTTTCTCTGATCTTTGTCACTGGTTTCCAAATGTTTTTTTGTAGCACTCTATATAAAAGGGACTTCCCCAGTGGTTCAGCAGTAAAGAATCCACCTGCAGTGCAGGAAATGCAGGTTAGATCCCTGGGTCAAGAAGATCCTCTGGAGGAGG
This sequence comes from Okapia johnstoni, assembly GCA_024291935.2. NCBI lineage: Eukaryota > Metazoa > Chordata > Mammalia > Artiodactyla > Giraffidae > Okapia > Okapia johnstoni. The sequence goes on along the minus strand of CM044305.1, from coordinate 34,976,088 downwards.
GCATGGAGACCCACTCCAGTATTCGTGCCTGGGAAATCCCATGGACAGAGGAGCCTGGTGGGTTACAATGCATGGGGGTCGCAAAAGAATCAGACACAGCTTAGCGACTAAACAAAAAAACACTGAATATATTATTTGTAAATTATGTTGGAAAAAAGATATCTTTATTATGAGATATAAAAGTAGTCAAAACCGTTAAAATTGAAAATAAGAATTTCTAATATCTTTCTCCTCTATCCAGATGTGCAATCTAGGTGTGCACATTCCACTTTAGAGAACACAGATTTCTATTATCTAGTCCTTTGGCAGCACTTGTACTATTGTAATCCCTGTGGCTTTATAATATATATGTTTAATATCTGGTACAAGAGTCTCTCTTTGGCTTCCCAGGTGGAGCTAGTGGTAAAGAACCTGCCTGTCAATGCAGGAGACCTAAGAGACTTGAGTTCAATCCCTGAGTCGGGAAGATGCCCTGGAGGAGGGCATGGCAACCCACTGCAGTATTCTTGCCTGGAGAATCCCATGAACAGAGGAGCCTGGAGGGCTATAGTCCATAGGGTCGCAAAGAGTCACACACCACTGAAGCAACTTAGTACGCACACACATTCTCTCTTCATTATTTTTCCTATAATTTTGTCCTTAGTAAATATCAGTTATTCTTCCAGATGAATGTGATCATCAGCTCAGCATTCCTCCTTCCACACTCCCACACTAAAAAAAGCTTCTCATGCATTATTTTATTCTGAATAGTCCTCTTTGCATGCATGTACTGTCATTTCAGTCATGTCCAAATCTGTGCAACCCTATAGACTGTAGCCCGCCAGGCTCCTCTGTCCATGGGATTCTCCAGGCAACAATACTGGAGTGGGTTGTCATGCCTTCCTCCAGGGCATTTTCCTGACCCAGGGTTCGAACCCACGTCTCTTACGTCTTCTGTGTTGGCAGGCAGTTGTTGTTTTTTTTTTTTTTTTTTATAACCACTAGCACCACCTGGGAATAGTCCTCTTTATCACTGACCATAGGTACAATATCTTCTCTTTTTTCCTTGAGGATGTTACTTGCCACTTTACTCTCTGTCTTTTTTTCCTGAGGGTTCCTTTTTGTTTGTTAGTTTGTTTCTGCTTTTGTCTGCTTCTTTTGTTAAAGGACTTTGTTAAATGTCTAGACGTCCTTGAATGCCCCTTTTTAAGAGTAAGCCTGGACCAAGTTAATCAGAAGTCCCCTGTGCATGGGCAGAACTCCTGAGGTTTCTACCTACAAATGACAGAAATACTACTGTGGTCACGTGATTTGTCCTGGCATGCACAGGACTCTTCTCTCTGCCCCTTGGTCCTTTGCTTCCTCCCAGTGCACCTGGGTGGTGCAGAGGCCAAGCAGTGTCTCTGCCCAGGAAGCAGGGCCTCCACCCCAGCCAGTTCGGCTGACTATGTGACCAGTGTGCCCTTGCTCTTTTCTTTTATCACATCCTATCTTCTTTCTTGTCTCCTTATAACACTGTGATTCCTTAGCTTGTATTCTTAAATCTTCTTAAATTCTTGGACAGACTTTAAACATTTCTTCTCCCCATAGTTCAGTTTTTCCTCAATGTTTTTCCTAGCCCCAGTACACCTGAGGGGCATGCAAGTGCCCCTCAATCCAATGACCGACTAGGACGTTGATTCTCACAGATGCGAAGTGGGGAGGGTCATGAAGGGAGACAGAGAAGCAAATGCAGGTTAAAAGGTCTACAGGTATGCCTGCTCACACACAGGTTGGGGGCATTGCATATCCTCCAAGTTCTTTATCTAGTTTTTATTCCTCATTTTGATGCCCTCTCATTGGATTTTCTATACAACCTTTGTCCCAAGGTGTCCGACCATAACTTTGTTCAAACAACCCCAATTTCCTAGTAAATGATGGAGCAGGAAGAGTGGTACACTGTAGTAGGATCTTATGCTAACATTTAAAATTCTGCCCTGACATTTTCACCATTGCTCTGTTGTATTCTTTTGTTAAAATTACATATCATTTTTATTCAGGAGGAGAATCAGACAAGCACTTTTGTCCAGAATGAGCTGAAATTGTTTCCCAAGTTGTTCTGGAGGTGCTGTATGAAATGCTGTCTTCCCTGTCTACAGATAATCAAGAACTAGTTAGCATAAGCACGTGTGTGCTATGTCACTTGAGTCATATCTGACTCTTTGCGGCCCTTTGGACTATAACTTCCCAGGCTCCTCTGACCATGGGATTCTCCAGGCAGGAATATTGGAGTGGGTTGCCATACCCTCCTCCAGGGGATCTTCCTGACCCAGGGATCAAACCTGCATCTCTTATGTCTCCTGCATTGACAGACGGGTTCTTTACCTCTAGCGCCATCTAAGTGGCCCCTCATGAAATGTGAATGTTCAGTGCCTTCTATTTTACAGGAATAGACTAGCATGTCTTCCACACATCTTTGGTTTTATGTGATTTCTTGTGAAAAAAGAAATGGGGACACACGTGGTAATGGTAAGGGAAAACAAGATTTTGTTTAATGGTGGCCTGGATTAATTCATGATATCACATTGCTTCTTTGCAGAGAGGAACTTAGCATTTGAATTTTTCACCAAATGTTGGCTCCTTCGCTTTCCAAACATCAGTTTGATTTGCCTTCATATATTTAGAGTATAAGGTCTTATTTTCATCCTTTGGGCTTCTCAAATTGAAAACTGTATGCTTCATTGTAACTGCTACAGGTCATTTGATAGGGTGATGAATGTCTTTTGCCATTTTTTTCTTCTCCAAGATTACTGTGGAAGCATGATTATTGAAGGAGAGGAAGCTCCAGTTGCCTACACATTGGATGATACTAAACCTGATGGCAGCTATCCTGCCATAATAGGGTAAGGCACATTTGTGGTGGTGTGATGATCTTCCATATTGACAATATATTCCTATACTGTCAATAATTGTGTCCCAAACTTTGTTCAATAATTTTTTACCCAATGTCACTTTTATCCAAATCCAGCAGTGAGAAAGATCTTATTTATTTTTTACAAATGTCTTCTGGGAATTCCCTGATAGTCCATTGGTTAGGACTCCACACTTTCATTGCAGGGGACACAGGTTCGATCCTTGCTCAGATCCTGCAAGCCACATGGCAAGGCCAAAAAAAAAGATTAAAAATAATGTATTACAATGAATAAAAAACTTAGAAAGGAATTAGAATATCAATAACATTTTAAAATGTGTTATACTAGTTTTCTTCTTCATGTTTAGCACTGGGAGTTGATATATTATGGTAAGCTATCTTTTGTGAAAGCATGATATGAAGATTTGACTTAGGGTGTTCCACTAAGAAGGCTTCTTGTGGAGGCTACAGGAGCATTGATGGTACTTATGTGGGATGCTGGGATTTCCCATAAGAGAGAAACCAAGACCAGCCCAGTCCTCAGTTTGGTAGGGAAGAGCAACGCAGACGCGGATATCATGGGGATGGAGAGGTGGTGATTACCTGGAGCAGCCAAAACTGAGATGGGTCTTAGGATATGTATGAGTTTATTTCAGAGAGAGCCAAAGGTCAAAAGAGGGAGATCAAAACCAGTTGGTTTGTTGAAGACAATCATAAGGCTGGAAATGGAGGCAGATTCTAGAAGGCTGGGCACTAGGGAGAAGCATATTGAAGACAGAACCAAAGAACAAGGACTGGATGGAACTGTAAAGTCTCAGGCACATCTTGGATAGGTATTTGAGACCCAGGGTGTATTCCTATTGATCACCAGCCATATATGGGGAGATGGCTTAGTCATGGTATACCCCTAGGCAAAAATTATGGCCAGTGATCTGTTTTTAGTCCCTTGAATTCCTAAAACTAGAAGGTATATTTTAATGTCAGGAATGTAACACCTAAATAGTAAAACATGGAACATAAAATAAGATAGTGTGTTGTTTGTTTCTTCTGGTTTACTTTTAACTTGTACACTAGTCACATGTGTAGCTATAGAAATGAGGCCAAAATGATAGCATCCATTGATTTCCCCCCATTTTCTTGTTTGCATGTTTTAGATTTATCCTTGCCCACAAAGCAAGAAAACTGGCCCGTCTTACAAAGGAGGAAAGGTAAGGAAAAAAGTATCTGTTCTTTCTTCCCTCCCCCTCTGCCTCCATCCCTTCCTTCCTTTCCCCCTCTCTCCCTTCCTGCACTACCCCATACCCCTCTCCTTTTTTTCCCTCCATTTCTTCTTTCTACCTACTTTCAACTTCACTTAACTTTTTAACTTAAAGACTGCTTAATGTGTATTTCTAACATGACATGTCTGTTATATGTCATCACGAGGGTCTTGTAGAGAGGCACAATGCTGATAACTGAAGAACCAAGTATTCAAAATAATATTTGTTGAGTTTATCATACATAAGACACCATGCAAGGAGCTATGGAGAATACAAAAATGGATATAGCCCAGGAGCTGAAAACTTACTGGGGGAGGAGATAACCAGGTAAACAAATCACCCCTTGCAGGGCACTCTGCCATACATCCTGCATGAATGATGCATAACAATGAAAAAGTATAGGTACAGACGGACTAGGTTCCCTGGAGGTGGCAATTTCTTTCAGCAGTTGGTATTCACCACTACAAACTATTTATTCCCATACCACCACTGATAACATGGTGTGCTTCTGGCATGGTATGTGTGCTTAGTCATGTCTGACTCTGCAAGTCCAAAGACTGTAGCCTGCCAGGCTCTTCTGTCCATGGGATTTCCCAGGCAAGAATACTGGAGCAGGTTGCCATTTCCATCTCCAGGGCACATTCCCAACCCGGGGATCAAAGTCATGTCTCCTGTGTCTCCTGCATTGGCAGGCAGATTCTTTACCACTGCGCCACCTTGGGAGCCTCCCTGATAACATATTTACCAACTAAGAGCCCCTGGAGGGCTTCCCAGGTGGCACTAGTGGTAAAGAACCCGCCTGCCAATGCAGGAGACACAGGAGACGTGGGTTTGATCCCTGGGTCGGGAAGGACCCTGGAGAGGGAAATGGCAACCTTCTTCAGTATTCTTGCCTGGGAAATACTATGGACAGAGGAGCCTGATGGGCTACAGTCAATGGGGTCACAAAGAGTCAGACATGATGAGCATGCACACACAAGAGCCCCTGAATACATCATGGCACATCCACTCCTGCCTCCATCCTTAGCTTGCTGCTTTATGACTATTGCCACCACTGTGCTTGGCCAGGGCTATGGAGGTCTGATTGGGCCACTTACCTAAAAATTGTCCCCACTAGAATATTAAGAACCAAGGAGGGATGGATTGGGAGTTTGGAATTAGCAGATGCAAACTCTTATACATAGAATGGATAGACAACAAGGTCCTGCTGTATAGCACAGGGAACTATATTCAATATCTGGTGATAAACCATAATGGAAAAGAATATGAAAAAAAGAATGTACAAAAATTACATACAATAAAACATGTTATAAACCAATAAAAATAGTATCATCTGTAAATATTAATAATTATAGTATTAAGTAAAATAAAATGTTGCAAAACAGTAAAAAAAAATCCATGAAAGTAGGAAGTTTTGTCTGGTTTGTTCACTGCTAAATCTCCAGTGCCTGGAACAGATCTTTTCCTAATATGTCTTTTGATCATATTTATGGCTTATTCATTTTATACTATAATAAAGATTTAGCTTTTTATGAAGTTAGGTTGATCTGTTTTTAAAATCATTGCTTCTGAATTGTCTATCATGCATAGAAAAGACTTTTTCATTTCAAGATTGTTTTAAATTACTCATTTTCAGTGCTTTTCTGTTTTCGTCTATTCTGTGTAAATCTTTGATCCTTCTGAAATATATTTTGGTGTAAGAAGTCACATCAGTCAATTCAGTCGCTCGGTTGTGTCCGGCCCTTTGCAACCGCATGAATCGCAGCACGCCAGGCCTCCCTGTCCATCACCAACTCCCGGAGTTTACCCAAACCCATGTCCGTTGAGTCGGTGATGCCATCCAACAATCTCATCCTCTGTCGTCCCCTTCTCCTCCTGCCCCCAATCCTTCCCAGCATCAGGGTCTTTTCCAATGAGTCAACTCTTCGCATGAGGTGGCCAAAGTATTGGAGTTTCAGCTTCAACATCAGTCCTTCCAATGAACACCCAGGACTGATCTCCTTTAGGATGGACTGGTTGGATCTCCTTGCAGTCCAAGGGACTCTCAAGAGTCTTCTCCAACACCACAGTTCAAAAGCATCAGTTCTTCAGCGCTCAGCTTTCTTCACCGTCCAACTCTCACATCCATATGTGACCACTGGAAAAACCATAGCCTTGACTAGACAGACCTTTGTTGGCAAAGTAATGTCTCTGCTTTTTAATATGCTGTCTAGGTTGGTCATAACCTTCCTTCCAAGGAGTAAGCGTCTTTTAATTTCATGGCTGCAATCACCATCAGCAGTGATTTTGGAGCCCCAAGAATTAAAGACAGCCACTATTTCCACTGTTCCCCATCTATTTCCCATGAAGTGATGGGACTGGATGCCATGATCTTAGTTTTCTGAACGTTGAGCTTTAAGCCAACTTTTTCACTCTCCTCTTTCACTTTCATCAAGAGGCTCTTTAGTTCTTCTTCGGTTTCTGCCATAAGGGTGGTGTCATCTGCATATCTGAGGTTATTGATATTTCTCCTGGCAATCTTGATTCCAGCTTGTGTTTCTTCCAGCCCAGCATTTCTCATGATGTACTCTGCGTATAAGTTATATAAGCAGGGTGACAATATACAGCCTTGACATACTCCTTTTTCTATTTGGAACCAGTCTGTTGTTCCATGTCCAGTTCTAACTGTTGCTTCCTGATATAGTAGTCCAATTTTGCTTCTTTCATGGGTAGCCATTTGTCCCAGCACCATTTTATTGAATAATCCATCTTTTCTTCATGAATTTAAAATGCCCACCTTTATGATTCTAAATTCCCTTATATATTTGGTTCTATTTAATTTTCTTTGTTCTGTCTGACTATACCTCTGCTTCTGCAAAATTAGTCTGTTTATGTAAAAAGAAATTAGAAAGAAAAAATGAAAGAAAGAGAGATGACAGGGTAGAAAGAAGGGAAGAAGAATGGAAGGAAGGAAGGATGGAATAGAGGGAAGAATGGAGGGGAAATTAGGAATTTTCTTTTTAAATTTATTTTATTGAAATATTGTTAATTTACAATGTTATGTTAATTTCTTCTGCACAGCAAAGCGACTCAGTTATACATACATATACTAGGCATTGTCATGTATTTTTATTTGTAGAAAGAGTTCCTGTATTTAAAATAATAATAATGATAATAATACTTTTGAAAGTCATTGGCCTAACTCTATATCACCTGTAAGATCCCATTTAACAATAGTATTCTACAAAAATCAGAATGGAAGTAAGTCTAATCTTGTACCTTAACTGACTAATTATAACTTTTGGCTTATATCCGATTCCCCCATAAGACTAAATCTCTTAAGAGCTATCGTTTATCGAGCATTATTATATATGTTCCAGTTGTTGTGGAGATGGTGAGAGACAGGGAAGCCTGAAGTGCTGCATGCAGTCCATGGGGTCAAAAAGAGTCAGACATGACTGAGCAACTGAACAACAACAACCAGTTATTCAACTGGAAACTTTATATACTTTCTACCCATGGTTCTCAAACTTAATCACCTAGAAGGTTTGTGAAAATACCGACGCTGCCACTGCTGTTTCTGAGTTGGCACGTTTGGGATGAGATCTGAGAGTCTGCATTTCTGACAAGCTCCCAAATGATGCAGTTGCTATTGGTCCTGGGGCCACACTGTTTCACCATGATTAGTGAAAAAATCAGGCAAGTTTGTGGACAAAACTAAAGGCCGGAGAGCTTAAGTAACCTGCTTAAGACTTCACAGCATGGAAGAGACAGAAGCAGAATTCAAAGTTGTTCTTGATCCACTTTGCCCATTTCCTCTTAGTGGGATGAGGAGAGAAGGAAGGTAGCAGGAATCCTATCTTGGTCCTCCCAGAATCTCCAGTGCTTAGGAAATTGACAACAGGTACACAAGCTTTCCTTCGATGAATGAGTAAATTGCCCTGTGCCCCTGGTGATGCAGGCAATGCATCCTTTTCTTTTCATTATAACTTTTTGTGACCTTGTAGATTTCAGATATTGGAACTAAAATAAAGTGCCTTGTTTTAAGAAGTTAAAATCAAATATCAAGTGGAAGCAAAAGTCCAGAGGTTCAGAATCTTTTTGAATGATGAGAATCGTAGGTACCTCTTCCACTTTTGCTTCCTTCTTCATTTTCATTTATTTTTTTCTCCCCTCTTCCCATAGGTTGAAGAAACTCTGTGACCTCTATGCAAAGGTGCTGGGCTCACAAGAAGCTTTGCACGTAAGGGTTCCCAACCCTTCCCTATGGGAGAGAGATCTTGCTTTTCTTTTTCTTTCTTTCTTTCTTTCTTTTTTTCCTTTCAACTTTGGCAGCACTGTGCAGCACGTGGGATCTTAGTTCCCTGATCAGGGATTGAATCTGTGCACCCTGCAGTGGAAGCTAGGAATCTTAACCATTGGACCACCAGGGAAGTCCCAAGAGATCTTTTTTTGTTGTCTTGGGCCTAGCAGTGATGGCCTCATGCAAGTCAGGTTCTAGAGCTCATGTTTTCCTTGATCTATTCTTGGTAGGGTGTGCACAATGGGGCTGGTCAACTTATGAGTTGTCCCAGAGGGGATGGGCACTGGCTAGTGGCAGCTTGAAAAGTGAAAGTGAAGTCGCTCAGCCGTGTCTGACTCTTTGTGACCCCATGGACTGTAGCCTACCAGGCTACTCCATCCGTGGGATTTTCCAGGCAAGAGTACTGGAGTGAGTTGCCATTTCCTTCTCCAAGTGGCAGCTTAGGGACCCTGCAAACTAATGTGTTTTACGTGATGCTACCCTTGTTCCTGAGTTCAGAGATCTTCCTGGAGCAGGGAAGACATGCTGATTGGCTCAAGGTGAGCCTTGTCAGCTGAGCTTCCTAGACATCTTTGCAGGTAGTTCTCCTCCCCTCCGCATGGCTAAAGGCAGGATGATATGGGAGGAAGGGTGGTAGTGGCATTTGGTGATAGTCAAAGGACCCAATGTGCCCGTAACCAGTAGCCATAACCACCACCCCCATCAATATTTAAAACAATGAGCCAATGTTTCCTTCCATTCACCAGACTGCTCGGTTTTTAATGTTTTGACACGGATTACATCACCTTTTGAAAACTATTATTAAATCCAGTTATCCACGAAGCATTTGAAGACAATGGAAAACAATGTACAAATGAGCCATTAAAGCATTATGAAAATCTAATGAAGGGGCCAAGAATGTTTAACTTGTTAAGCCTCTTAAATCCAAATCTCAGTACTGCACATCATGACCTAGTTGAATAGTTCCATGGCTTCATCTTATCTCTTGAACATTTATTTTGCTCAACTTTGCAATGACTGACTTCCTCCTAGTCAAGTTGTTGTGGTTTTTGAATTTGTCATTTTTGTTCATCCTTGTAAAGCAATAGTTACTTGTTATAGGTGAAACACATGCTCTTGAAGCTTCGAAGAAATTGTCCTCAGCAAATGAACAAGAATGACAAATTGATTGGTTTGGAGAGAAACATAATAATAATGAAGAATGGGTTTTGTTTCATTTTTCACTGTCATACACCATTTAACAAGATTAAATATAAACATAGCTTCTGGACACAAGGATACTAAAGTGATGTAGCAAAACTCAAACTATATGCACATTAAAAATTAATCCTGTCACAGCTGCTGAAATTGGCTGGTCTTTCTATTTAAAAAATGCAGTTCAAGATATTTCTTGCTGGTAGATACTCAAGCTTTTTTGAGACACCCTCAAGCTGAGGCAGTGCAGAGCTGAGGTTCCTTCAACCACCTGTGAGATGGTTGTTTGGGGAATCCCAGTGGGAGAGGAAAGCAGTTCTCAAATTCCCAAAAAGCTGATCATTTTTAACAGGGGGACAGTCTCTTTTTCTTAGAAAAATATGGATAATTAATTTCTGATGATAAAAATGAGTTGTTTGCTCTTGGCATAGAGAGGGGCACTTGCTTTTGCATTTGTCCTGGGAGCAGGGAAAGGTGAAACATGAAGTCCAAACTTTCTTCTGATTGGCTGACTGCAGATTGGCAGAGAAGGATGCTTATGAGGTGGTTATCACACTCAGATGCAGAGAGGGAAGAGGGCTGGGCCAGAGGCATGAGAGCCACTTATACCTAGCAGAAAAGGCCTTGTGCTTTATTCATTGTTACAAATAGCTATCCAAAGTCCCATATGTGACTGCAAGTTTTAAATGAAACATCTTTTCCAAATCTCTTTTTACAACTAACATTTTTCTCTTAAGACTTGCCATGTTGATTTTATTAACAGCTTTTCAAAATAATGCTTAATGATAACGCTTTTGTTTACTTTTTTTAATACAACTTGAACTTCACAAAACCTCAGCTAGCGTTTTGCCTGTTCATGGCAAAAACATATTTTTCAGGCCAATCGTTGCCTGCATGTATTGCCATCAATGGGCTTCAGCTGGTAAAGAATCTGCCTGCAATGTAGGAGACCTGGATTCGATCCCTGGGTTGGGAAGATCCCCTGGAGTAGGGAACGGTTACCCACTCCAGTATTCTGGCCTGGAGAATTCCATGGACTGTATAGTCCATGGGGTCACAAAGAGTTGGACACAACTGAGCGAATTTCACTTTAGATATATGTTGGTTCCCCAGTAGGAAGCCTGCTGTGATGTATTTGATTTATTCTGGATGAGATCACTTCCTTTGATTCTTCTCTGAGTTTTTGTCACTCTGCCTTGCAGCCGGTGCACTATGAAGAGAAGAACTGGTGTGAGGAGCAGTACTCAGCAGGTTGCTACACTTCCTACTTCCCTCCTGGGATCATGACTCAATATGGAAGGTAGAGTAAAAGTGGGCTCAGTTCTAACTGAAATTCCCTGAACCTGAATCCATAACTCTAAGACGGTTCATGTAGCTCTTCTCCCTTGTTTCTTGTAAATGCTGGGAAAAAAATCCCCAAATCCCTGGGTTCCTTTGTATCTTGTGAATCTCACTACTGATGTCATTGCAATGCCACCATGGACTCTGAATTCCTCTGAAGGAGCAATCCCAATCAATAGAACCAAAGAAGATTGCAGCCTAAGATTAGGAATTTATATAGGGGTTCATGTATACTGTCAGAAGAACTGTCTTTATAGCAAGTGTAGGGCTCAGTGAAACTTCTTCAAATGGCACCACATAAGTGCCAACATGGGTACAGCATTATAAAAACAAATTGAGTTCTAGACTGGGGATAAAGGAACTTGGGTTCTACTCCTGATTCTACCAATAACCAACTTTTCCATCCTGGAAAGGCCACTTCTCTCTGAGCCTTATTTTCCTTATCAGGTATGAGAAAATACAAGGTAGCATACAGTAGACAAGAATCAGTATATTAATGAGAGCATACTTTTTTTTAAACATCTTTATTGGGATATAATTCACATACCATTACTTCGCCAACAAAGCTATGGTTTTTCCAGTAGTCATGTATGGATGTGAGAGTTGGACTATAAAGAAAGCTGAGCACTGAAGATTTGATGCTTTTGAACTGTGGTGTTGGAGAAGACTCTTGAGAGTCCCTTGGACTGCAAGGAGATCTTACCAGTCCATCCTAAAGGAGATCAGTCCTGAATATTCATTGGAAAGACTGATGCTAAAGCTGAAACTCCAATACTTTGGCCACATTATGGGAAGAACTGACTCATTGGAAAAGAACCTGATGCTGGGAAAGATTGAAGGCAAGAGGAGAGGGGGATGACAGAGGATGAGATGGTTGGATGGCATCACTGACTCGATGGACATGAGTTTGAGTAAGCTCCAGGAGTTGGTGATGGACAAGGAAGCCTGGCATGCTGCAGTCCATGGGGTCGCAAAGAGTTGGACACAACTGAGTACTCTTGCCTGGAAAATCCCATGGACAGAGGAGCCTGGTAGGCTGCAGTCCATGGGGTCGCGAAGAGTCGCACATGACTGAGTGACTTCACTTTCACTTTTCCCTTTCATGCATTGGAGAAGGCAATGGCAACCCACTCCAGCGTTCTTGCCTGGAGAATCCCAGGGACAGCAGAGCCTGGTGGGGTGCCGTCTATGGGGTCGCATAGAGTCGGACACGACTGAAGCGACTTAGCAGCAGTAGCAGTAGCAGAGAGATTGAACTGAATTCACATACCATAAAATTCACCCATTCAAAATGCATAATTCAATGGCTTTAGCATTTTACAGTGTTGTGCAGACAAGTATGAATCATTAGTGTTTAGTTTATTGTAGTTAACAAGGTATGAATTAATAATACAGCAATAATTATTATGACCTTTAGAGTAATACTAAATCAAAGAATCATTTGGTACCAAGAGCTCAATCTAAATAGAATAGGAAATGTAGAGTGATGAGTAAAAGGCTGAGTATGCAACAGAAAAAGAGAAAGGGTGTGAGTAAATGTAAGTGGCTAATCAATCTGTTCGTGAAAACCAGTCAAAGAAGAATTAAAACCTGCTTGTGAGAAGATACATAGTGGCTTTGGTTAGCACTGTCCACATCTTCCTGAAGATGGCAAAGTATCATCTACGAGATCATTCTGGGGTAAAAGGGCGCCACCTGAGTAGTTACTGGGTCAATAAGCTAATTTTTGTATATGCTTATTGTAGACTATGTCAGTAATAATTGTTTCATTCATCACTTATTACTATGCGCCAACTATTTGCCAAGCATTCTGCTGAAAACTTCAGTATAGGCAGACCTCGAAGATATTGAGGGTTCAGTTCCAGACCACTACAATAAAGTGAGTCGCACATTTTTTTTTTTTGGTTTCCTAGTGCATAGTTTCCTTGTTAGTACAGTGATGAGTATCCCCACCTGTCAGGGGGAGACCAGGATTACATTCCCCAAAGCAGAGGTGAACTCTTTTGGAGCTTCCCAGGTAGCACTGTGGTAAAGAGTCTGCCTGCAATGCAGGAGTTGATCCCTGGTTTGGGAAGATCTCCTGGAGGAGGGCCTGGCAACCCACTCCAGTATTCGTGCTTGGAGAACCCTTCCTGAATACCCTTAGGTTCTGCAACCCATGCTGGCTATGGATAATTCCAGATGATGCTGTGTATTGTTATCAGCATTTTAGTCTTTTATAATATCTTCTGTTCTTCTCCTGCTTTTTTTTTCTTGATGGCTGCAATAGGGTAGGTGAAAGAAAACCCACCAATTCAAGCCAACTTGTTTTGTTTTCTCTGAAAGGTCCAGTGGTGTACAGTGTTGGCTAAGAGTCAGGGTATTAGCTCTGGACATCCACATCCATTATCTGGAATATAATGAAAACATGGAATAGGATGAATAATGCCATATTGATGGTGCCTCCCTTATGGTATTTTTTCAGGGTAACAGCAAACTACCCCTCTTGGAAACCAAGGGCTGTGACCTTCTGTCCTATTATGTAGCATATGGGCTTCTTGTTGCTGCTGTTGTTCAGTCACTCAGTCATATCCGACTCTTTGCAACCCCATGCACTATAGCCCACCAGGCTCCTCTGTCCATGGGGATTCTCCAGATAAGAATACTGGAGTGGGTTGCCATTTCCTCCTCCAGGGGATCTTCCTGACCCAGGAAACGAACCTGCATCTCTTACATTTCCTGCATTGCAGGGGGATTCTTTACCACTAAGCCACCAGGAAGCCCTGGGCAATTTTCTTTAGTGGAGGCAATAGCCAAACAGTGCTGACATCAGAAGACTACCTTTCAGCAGCTGGGAGTAAGTCCTTCATTCTTGAAGGAAGGTCTAAGTGGACCTAATGTCCACCATGTTCCTGTACCTCCATATTCTTATCTGCAAAATGAGGATAATGACAGTATTGACCTCATAGGGTTGTGGTAAAGATTAATGCACTTAGAGGAGCACTTGGTGCCCCCCAAAATGTTAACTGTTATCATTTAATGCAATAAAACTTCACACTGATAAAGTGCTCAATGAATGGTTATTGTGGAGCCATAGTGATATGCACAGATTTGTTGAATGTTGCTGGTAAGAAAGGTTTTAAAAATCATTGGATCATGCCCCTTAAGGGATGGGGAAGCTGGAGCTCAGTGAGAGGACACTTTGCCAAATTCACTGGTGGAATGACCAGGTGGGAAACTGGGGGCACGGGTCTCCTTGCTCAAACCTGGTGAATCATAAAAGGAGCTATCCATGACTGGGCACATATAGTCCCTCACTTCATGTACTCAAAGCAAATGCTTCTTTTATCTCGGTTGATAGCAGCTCCTTTACCTGTAAGCTCTTGGTGCAGGAGTGAATTTTGGCTTTTATTCCACTTCTGTCTGTGACAAAGATCATGCAAGAACTGAAGAAAACTATGAACCTCATTCCAAAATTGCCATTGGACCTCCTGACATTTAGAATCTGAGGAAAGGGACCAGCCTTGGTCTTTTGTAGGAAGGCTCTCCTCTGGCTGTCTGAGACTGACCACTTTTATCTCTTTGCTTTCATTTCAAGGGTTCTACGCCAGCCAGTGGGCAGGATTTACTTCGCAGGCACAGAGACTGCCACACACTGGAGCGGCTACATGGAGGGGGCTGTGGAGGCTGGCGAGAGAGCAGCCCGAGAGGTAGGGCCTGAGGTCATGCGCTGTGGAGAAGGAAGTAACTCAGGGTCCTGACAAGCAGGTTAATGATGTCTGAGATCCTGGAGACCAACTCCCCGTTAACACCCATCTGAAAAACCACAAAACACCCTTTTAACAGTAGTCTTGGGTGAAATGAACACCTTAACCCCAAAGTAATGAGTCCAAGGTAAAAAGACTCCATGGGGCAAAATATCACCATGGCTATACTTGAGAGAGAACCTCGGTCTAATATTATGAAACCAAACATGTTTACCCTAGGACTCAGAATTCATTTATATATTTTCTGACAGTTTCTCTGGTCTCATCCCTATTAAGGCATGTTTGCGGCTACTAGAATTTATTGTGAGTCTAATGATTGTGCTTAGTCACTCAGTCGAGTCTGACTCTGTGTGACCCTATGGACTGTAGCCCACCAGGCTCCTCTTTCCTTGGAATTCTCCAAGCAAGAATACTGGAGTGGGTTGCCATGCCTTCCTCCAGGGGATCTTCCCAACCCAGGGATCGAACCCGAGTCTCCTGCGTTGCAGGCAGAATCCTTACCACTGAGCCACCAGGGAAGCCCATGCCACAGATGAAAGATCTTTTGGATCTTTTTTGAGCTTCAGTGGACTACACTGGCTTTTACCCTGGGGTGTTTAATGGATATCCCAAAAGGCATTGTTAGTTTGTATTTAAAGAGCAGATTAGGAGATTAAGAGAAAGATTAGTAGATTAGGAGAAAGACAGTGTTGTTTTTGTTATTCACCAAGATGCTCTTTCTTTTCAGATCCTGCATGCCATGGGCAAGATCCCAGAGGATGAAATCTGGCTGCCTGAACCAGAGTCTGTGGTAGGTTCTATTTTATTTCATGAATTTAAATCTCTTTCCTTTGAGAACAGTTATTTGCAAATAGAACACACTTGTATATATTCACAGACTCTCCCCTTAGTGATTCAACCCATGGATGTTTAAAGGGATGTCATGGGTTAGGGCAGAGGTGAGGGATTTAGAAGAACTTTGATAAATTTGTAGCTGCCACATGCCTTGCAGATTATTAGGAAAAAGTATTTTTGGGTCAGGTGAGATTACTCAGAGAGTTCTAGGCTTATTAAGAACTTGATAAAGGTCTCTTGAATAAATCTCTAACCTGGTGATAGGGTGGAGGAAATGAAAGGAAGATAAGTCAGTATCCTCTGTTCGGAGGGCAAAGAAGTGGAATGAAACAGCAGATTCAAATTAAAAATGCATTTTCAATATGCCTATCATTTTGTGATAAGACCCCAGGAGATTTTCCTGACTGGAAGGAAGGATACATAGAGGGATAGAGTGAAATGCATTGTAGAAGATAAGTGTCTGGAAGATCAGAGTTACTCGTCTATCAGGTAGAAGGTCAAAGGCAATAGCCTGGCCACTCCAAAGTCTTTCTCTTAGTGCTTCTGTCAGAGATGGGATTGAGGACTGAGTGGACCACAGATTCATTCACTCAACACATATTTATTGTGCAACCTTCCACTGGCACAATACTTATTGTTCCATCAGCCACTGGGATAATGGTACAACCACACTTTCAGAGCTCAGCACGTGGTGGGGAGAAGAGATGACAACCAAAAAGCCCCATGTACAATGAAGATGGCATGCTGAGAATGTAAAAAGAGAGAGTCAGCTTAGCTTGGGGACACTGGAAAGGCTCCCAGAGGAAGTGAGGGGGAAACTGAAGCTTGAAGTTAGTGGTCAGAGTTAGCTAATTCAAGGGCCCCATAGTTGGAGAGCATCACTGACTCAATGGACGTGAACTTGGGCAAACCCTGGGGGTTGGTGAGGGACAGGCAGGCCTGGCATGCTGCAGTCTATGGGGTCACAGAGAGTCGGACACGACCAAACAACTGAACAACAACAGCCAGTAGGGAATGGAGATGAATGTTCCGAGCAAAGGGAATGTGATGTTTCATGGCCTGGAGGTTGGCAAATGTGAGTCACATTCAGAGAACTGGGGGAAATACAGACTTCCTGGAGCAAGGTGCACAAGCCCTGTACTGACACCAAATGTTCTCTTGACCCCAGGATGTCCCTGCGAAGCCCATCACCACCACCTTCTTGCAAAGGCATTTGCCCTCCGTGCCAGGCCTGCTGAAGCTGATTGGATTGACCACCATCTTTTCAGCAACTGCTCTCGGCTACCTGGCCCACAAGAGGGGGCTCCTGGTGCGGATCTAAAGAGAGGGCATCTGTAACCACAGTCTGGTGTGTGGGTTTGGGGGAAGTTCCTCAAGGACACAAAGAATGTAGAGTGAGGCAGGAAGCATGACGATCAGTCAGACTTTCTGACCACAGGATACACAGTCTCTCTTTCTCCATTTTGACACTGGTGTATTGTCTAGTACCTAGCTTAGCACTCTGTCTCACCCACTTCCAAGTTCACTGGCCTCAGAATCTCTACAGTAGTTAAATTGGCTTGTGTAAGGTCCTTGCTATCCTACCGTGCGTTGCCCAGGCACACACACACATAAAACGCTACTTTTTTCTTACCTCTATGGCTTTGTGATTGTCCTTCCTCTTTCCTGTAATGTCCACAACCTTCCAGGTTCTCTGCATTTGTCCTTAGAATCCCATATTGTTACAGCTGGAAGAACTTAGACACTATCCAATCCTTACTTTCTATTTTAGAGTTGAGCAAACTGAAATGGAGAGAGGAGGAACTTAATGGCTCAATGTCCACAATAAGCCACTGATATTTTGGTGACTAGGACACAGGTCCACTGCTTTATCCCGTCTCTTAGGATGAATTGCTCAATCACCCTTCGTTACTCCCTGCCAAGATTGCTGATAGTGTCCCCTTGGGTGGGTTTACTCTGTACTGAGTTGTTTTGTGCTACTCAGATGCTACTACTCAGTATATATCCTTAAATCTTACTGTCTTGGGCAGTGTGTCTTCAGTTCATTTTACTTTTTTTTCATGGTAAGAGTTCTTGTCTTTTCCTCCTTTTGTATCCTCCACTGAATCTGTATACAAAGGTTGGTGCACATTTGGGTAATTCAAATAAAGTTGATTGACCAGATGTCTGTTGTCTTTTCTTTTTGGGTAATGATTTTCAGGGTTTTGGTAGATCAAATCAAGATTCAGTATTAGGCATATAATTGAGGCTTAAAAGCATTTAGTCAAAATTTCCTTGAAGCTCAGATGATGCATGCATTTTAATTGTGTGATCCATTATGGTTGGCGTCTGTGTGAGTACTTGGCAAGTGATTTATAATGATATGATAAGGATGCTAAAAGACAGAGCTTCTTGTTTCTGCCCCCCAAAAGGCTGTCAAAATAATTGACATATTAATAAGCAAGATGCTTTAACAATTAAGATAATTATAATACTTCAGTTGACCTTTCATATGCCTGTTAGTGCAAAGCTTTTTACTAGGTGCACTCATTAATTTAAAACCACAGTTCCACAGTCCATTAAATCCTATTTGAACTACTTTTTAAATGAGATCTTCATTTCAAAGTACTCATACGTCTCAACTCCCAAGGTCAGCCTTTATCAGGATATATTTTAAATCCATAAATGACGATTCTCACATGCTCCTTTAGAAAATGAATGTTGTTATTCTTAGCATAAATGACATTTAAGAAATCTCCCAGGATTAATCAATAACAATATAGTTTCTGATTTTACAGTGACATTTACACTTGTGAATTTGTAGGAACTTTAGAGACTAAATGAGGAGATGAAAAAAACCAACTAAGACTTCTGAAGTGATTTCCCTGGCAGTCTGGTGGTTGGGACTCCGAGTTTCTACTGCAAGAGGCACAGTTTGGATCCCTGGTCAGGGTACTAAGGTTCCCACATGCTGTGTGGCACGGCCACAATAAAAAGACTTCTGCAACAATTTTGGTTTTTGGATCTGTCTAGAAATATAATGTATTTGGCCTAGGAGTGTCTACTTGAGCACGTCGCCCTTTGAAACAGCCCCACCCACCCTGAGAGTTGTCATACTACTCAACTCCAGCATATCCATTGAGTGAAAAATGTTTGTTGGTCACCAGGCTCCTCTGTCCATGGAATTCTCCAGGCAAGGGTACTGGAGTGTGTTGCCTTTCCCTTTTCTGGGTTATCTTCCTGATCTAGGGTTCAAACCTTGGTCTCTCGCATTTCAGGCAGATTCTTTACCATCTGAGCCACGAGGGAACACCCATTATGAAAGAGTCAAATAAGGAATTACGTTCTTCAGGAATCTCCTGGACTACTCGTCCTCCAGCCAGGCCAGTGGAGGATGCCCAGTGTTCTCCCAGTATTACTTCTTGTTCTGTACTGACATAGAAAAGAAAATGAAAGTGTTAGTTGCTCAGTCATGTCCGACTCTTTGTGACCCCATGGACTGTGGCCCTCCAGGCTCCTCTGTCCACAGGATTCTCCAGGGAAGAATACTGGAGTGGGTTGCCATGCCCTTCTCTAGGGGATCTTCCTGACCCAGGGATCAAACGTGGGCCTCTCAAACTGCAGACAGACTCTTTACCATCTGAGCCACCAAAGTAGCACTTAAACTGTGATACTGCAATTATGACATCTTGTTAAATTACATGATTTGGGGTGTCAAGTTATGTTCGATATTAATTACCAAGGTAGATCCTGAGATAGATGAAAATGGGAAAGTTTAAATGAAAGACCTAAAAACCAATTTCTTGTCTGATGAAACCTCTCACCAGTTTTGAGTGTATGAAAAGAATATGAATTAAAATTTTTTTTCTTGAAATATAGTTGATTTACAATATTCTATTAGCTTCAGGTGTACAGCAAAGTTATTCAGTTACATATATATACATACATATATGTACATATATTCTTTTCCTTCTCTTCTGTTATAGGTTTTTTTCAAGATAATGAATATATGTGGAATCTAAAAAATGATACAAATGAACTGTTCTACAAAACAGAAATAGACTCACAGAGTACACAAACTTACGGTTACTAAAGGGAAAAGCGGGAGGGGATAAATTAGGAGTTTGAGATGAAAATATGCTATATATAAAATGGGCTTCCCAGGTGGCACTAGTGATAAGGAATCCGCCTGTCAATGCAGGAGAATTAAGAGACGCAGTTTCAATCCTTGGGTCAGAAGATCCTCTGGAGGAGGGCATGGCAACCCACTCCAGTATTCTTGCCTAGAGAATCCCATGGACAGAGGAGCCTGGTGGGCTACAGTCCATGGGGTTACAAAGATTCAGACATGACTGAAGTGACTTAGCATACATGCATGAGAATATAAAATAAAAAACAAGGCCCTACTGTCTAGCACACAGAGGGGATTTGAAGGGGTAGATTCTTGAAGAGATCTCTTTAGAGAGAGCTACCATTCTTGAGTCCAACCCACCCCAAAAGGGAAGGCCAGGGTTTTACCTTCTCATCTGAAGCCTTGTGAGAAGGGCTTCAGGGAGACCCTTTTGACGGCTTGAAACACCCCAGCGGAATTTAAAGTCTTGGCTTTTGTTCAAGACGCTTCTGACTAGAGAGTGAGGGTACGCCACTGAGACTGCCAGAAAACAGAAGCTCCATGGGGATCAACATTGAGGGACAAAGGAGAGGTCTTCCTGTGTTATGGTAGTCAAAGTTAGATTCATGTCAATGTATGGCAAAAACCACTACAATATTGTAAAGTAATTAGCCCCCAACTAAAATAAATAAATTTATTTAAAAAAAAAAAAAGAAAAGGTCAGCACAAAATTCCCTGAAAAAAAAAAATCCGTGAGTGTCCCCACAAGAAAAAGTCGGTTCTCATAACAGCCAGGCCCAGAGCATATAAAACTATCTTAGAAGAGGATGGGTCAAGTAGGAATGTTCAGGAGCTCTTTTCCCTCCTCCCTTTTCACATTCAACCCATGAAGTCCTAGAATTCACAGTTGGCAAGATAAGCAAAGAGAGGAAACGCTAACCACAGGCTCCTGCAAGATCCTAAATCAAGTTTAGAGATTTGCTTTTTCCACCATATTAGATGGGCTTCCCTGGTGGCTCAGATGGTAAAAAAAAAAAAAAAAAAAAAAATCTGCCTGCAATGCAGGAGACGCTGGTTCAATACCTGGGTTGGAAAGATCCTCTGGAGAAGGGAATGGCAACCTACTCTAGTATTCTTGCCTGGATAATTCTATGAACAGAGGAGCCTGGCGGGCTACAGTCCCTAGGGTCACAAAGAGTCGAACACGACTGAGGGACTAACACTTTCACGCTTTCAATATTAGACATTCAAATTACTGAACTGAAGCTGTGCTTTGTGATTTAAAGAAACCTTAGGATTGCCTCCAATTTAAGAGTTATTGGTAAAATCATAGACCTGCCCAGGTTTTCAGCAAGAAGGGAAGACACTTCTCTCACTGTTCAGGTTTAAATGGACAACAGAAGATAAACTTGTGATTTCTGCGCATCCTATTCAATGCACTGGTGTTATTATCACCTATTTGTGAGAGCAGAGACTGTCTTCTATTCATCTTTTCATCTTCCTTATCGCTATGGTGTATAAGCCATCAAAATTTCTCAAAAATAAATGAATGGATTCCTGTAATTTTCATTATAATTTTGGATTTGATGATCCTATTATACCTACTCTTTTTAAAGAGAATGTATCAGTGAGAGCTAATTTTCGTGTTTCCTCATATTCATTTTGAAAGTATCAACTGCCTTGATCATATTTTTGTTGAGGTAGCTCTAATAAGTGGTTGGATCTGGTTTTCATCTTGAGTAGGTGATGAGTCTAAAGCAATGATTCTCACCTGAGGGTACACACCAAAATTACTGGGGTGCTTTGGAAAGACCCACATGTCTTCACGCTTTACATGAGGAGTTTAATTTAGCAGGTTGAGAAGAAGGCAAGTATCTTCATAGAACTTTGTGAAGGTTTTGTGTGAGTGCTAAGTCACTTCAGTCATGTCTGACTCTTTGCAACCCCATGGACTGTAGCCCAACAGGCTCCTCTGTCCATGGGATTCTCCTGGCAAGAATACTGGAGTGGGTTGCCATGTCCTCCTCCAGGGGATCTTCCCTGACCCAGGGATCAAACCCAGGTCTCCTATGTCTTCTGCATTGACAGGTGGGTTCTTTACCACTAGTGCTACCTGGGCAGGAAGCACACACACATACCCAAAACTAAAACTGAAAATTAAAAAAAAATTTTTAAGTGGTCAGAAGTGAATCCTTGCAGGTAGGACACCTGCTTTTGTGATCCTACTACTCTGGCCACAACAGATTGGACTATGGTTGATTCCTGAGTCAAAGGTAGAACTCTATGAGTGGGCAGTAGCCCATGAGTTAGCCTGACCCAAAGCCTTTCTGTGGCAGTGGTGAAGATAAAATGGACACAAGGAGGGGAAGACTAAGGCACAGGAATGGAGAAATGATGGCTGATTCCGAGGGAGTGACAGTAGGGTGGTTTCTGTCACTCGACCTATTGACACATCTCAGCAGCAATGGCCAATGTTCCAGGACATTAGAAGTGTCCTGAACCCTAGTGGCCTAATCTCCCTGACTTCTTGACTTCCTCTAGTTTTTCTATAGAAACTCAATGTATCTAACAGATGTTTTTTTTTTTTTCCTGCCAACATTCACCTCCCTCCTATCTGCTTCCTCTCGAACTTCAACTTCTGCTTGTCCCCAGTGACCCCTGTCACTGTATACCTTTTAGGGTCTTGTCTCCTGGATAATCTGGTAGGATCCCTTAACTTCCATCTTAGCCTTGGCTCCAAACTGAGAAGAATGGGTTCCCATTGCCACAATAAATTACATCTTGTAACCAAATAGAGGACTTCCCAGGTGGTGCTAGTAGTAAAGAATCTGCCTGCCAATGCAGGAGACATAAGAGATGGGAAAAGTCTAGAATGTTCTATACTCTAAGTGAATGTAAAGACAGCTTGGTGTAATGTGGTGGTGGGTTTGTCATTTGTTTCCTGTTAGTTTGTTTTTTAAGTGTTGAGCAAGGTTCATCCGAGTGGAAACTTCTCCTGGAGAGTGATCTTAATGACATTTCAGCCTGTGGACAGTGGAAGTCAAGCTCCTGTATTAGAAACAGCTGATCTAATCAAACCCTGCACTTAGCCTGGGCTGCTCCTTTCTGATGTGATTGTTCTTGGCGTTTCTGCTGAGATCTCGCAGTGAGTCACTGACAAGACATACACCACTCCAGCAGAAAGACATTTTAGCCTCTGGCCTCCATCCATGATCACTTTGACCTCTTCTTTCACCCTTTACATCTCTAATCCTCAGCCATTTCTTCCTCAAGCATTCTGGTTCAGTTTATTCTCCTCAAAAATCCATTTCCATGAAAGGCAGAATGCTCAGTGGCACTGAGCTTTTTGCTCTTGAGTTTGACATATTTAACTGTCTTACCTCTAGACCATCTTCACTGCATTACAGTTTCTTTTCCCTAACCTACTGTGAAAAATCTTTTCATGGCAACCCACTCCAGTATTCCTGCCTGGAGAGTTTCATGGACAGAGGAGCCTGGTGGGCTACAGTCCATGCGATTGCAAAAGATCGGACACCACTGAAGTGACTTAGCACGCACAGGCATGCATATAGGAGACACTGTACATCATCTCACTTTATTATGAAATCATCCCCATTTACATTTTACAGATGAGGAGTCTGACTCTCAGACATGCTATGAGCCTAAGGTCTCATAATCATTTAGGTATGGACATGCCTTCTAAGCCACGGCATTATAGCTTTTCAATGATTATAATAACCTGATGTTAAAAACTGAGTAGTTATCTTTTTAAAAATGTCTTTTCAACATTTGTGTTATATATTTCTGGAGCTCATACACCTATTTAAACAATCTGCTGCTGTATTTAGGTGTTTGTTTGTTGTCTGCTTCCTCCCAAAGAATTTGAGACAACATCCAGCAGTACATGAACATATAAACTTAATAAAACAAAAAACAGAAGATCAAGACTCGTGCCAGAAAGGAGATGGTGGGTGAGCTATAAGTGGATGAAGAGAAGATGAATGAAGAGCTGGCCACAGGGAAGGCCAACTGCTATCTAAGTGCAGAATCTGAGTTAGCAGGGACACATTGACCCAGGCCTGAAATGTTGCTATTTTGTTTTGTCGCGCTGGTGAAATATTACATTAGAAATCCTCTTGGATCAGGGTTTCTCAAAATGGACATTCAACTCACCAAGTTGATTCCTGGCAGTCTTTGTTGTTGTTGTTCAGTTGCTCACTTGTGTCTGACTCTTTGCAACCCCATGGACTTCAGCACACCAGGCCTCCCCGTCCTTCTATCTCGCAGAGTTTGCTCCAACTCTTGTCTGTTGAGTCAGTGATGCCATCCAACCATCTCATCCTCCATCGCCCCCTTCTCCTCTTGCCCTCAATCTTTCCCAGCTAGTATAAATAAGCTTTATCAAACTGTGGTCAACCTAGAATAAAATCTACTCTGAAAATGAATTTCTGGGGAGCATCAGCTTGAGGTGACTGCAGAATGTTGGGAGGCCCGAGGATTCTTCTTTCCCCATGGCTTTCTGGGCTCCTCTTTCTGCCCTCTTCCTCCACATCAGCTTTTCCTCATGTCTCTCCTTGATCTCTGCCTGGAGCCCTTTCAGTTGGTGACCTCCTCCTTTCTAAGATCCTGCTGATGCCCAGAGATAAACCCACGCACCTATGATCAATTAATTTATGACCAAGGAGGCAAAGGATTCCAAGGGGTCAAGGAGAATGTTCCCTGGTGGCTCAGATGGTAAAGAACCCGCCTGCAATGTGGGAGACCTGGGTTCAACCCCTGGGACAGGAAGATTCCCTGGAGGAGGGCATGGCTACCCACTCCAGCATTCTTGCCTGGAGAATTCCCTGGACTGAAGAGCCTGTCGGGTTACAGTTCACAGACTCGCAAAGAGGTGGACATGACTGAGTGACTAATGCTTTTACTTTCAAGGAGGCAAAAATATACAATGGAGGAAAATACAGTCTCTTTAATAAGTGGTGTTGGGAAAACTAGACAGCTCCATGTGAAAGAGTAAAATTGGAACACTCTCTAACACCATACACAAAAATAAACTCAAAATGGATTAAAGTCCTAAATGTAAGACCAGGTACTATAAAATTCCTAGAGGAAAGCATAGGAAGGATACTTTTTGACATAAATGGTGCCAAGATCTTGCTGATGAAGAGAAGACGGTGCCATATGTGCCCAGTGTTTCCCAGGGACCAACGGGGGGATGCTAAAAGATACTTTTCATGGCTTGCCCTCAGAAAGATGGGTTCCTTACTTGAAAGAGCTCCATGAAAAAGTGGATGGGTGAGAGAACTGGAACATAGGTGGAGGGAGCAAGGAAGGCTCCAATGAGTTTGGTTGGCCTTTTGTCTACTCAGCTGACCGTGGCCTGAGAACCTTCTCCCAGGACTTGTACCTGTGTACCTTGTACTATTTCCTCTTGGGTGTCCTTCCCTGTTGTCAGCCTGGAGAATGGCTACATTTTGTCTTCAGCCACTCAGCTCCAGAATATCTTTCTTCAGGAAGGCAAGGGGAAGAGAGCCAGCCCATACCCTTCCCCCTAAGCCAACCCACTGAGGCTTGTAGTGCCAATCACACAGAACACCTGGCTTGGTAGGGTGACCCGGACAGGTGAGTGGAGGGTGTTAGTCAGTTGTGTCCGACTCTTTGCGACCCCATGGACTATAGCCCACCAGACTCCTCTGCCCATGGGATTCTCCAGGCAAGAATACTAGAGTGGGTTGCCATGTCCTCCTCCAGGGAATCTTCCTGACCCAAGGATTTAACTCAGGTCTCCTGCATTACAGGCAGCTTCTTTACTGTCTGAGCCACCAGGGAAGCCCAGGTGAGTGGTGCAGAATACCAGATCCCAGGATGGTAGGTGATTCAGTTGTGGTTCCATGGAGACCAGTGCAGGTGGATTCAGGGGCCCAGACCTCAACAGGGGTATGAAAGGTCTACTTCAGCTGGGAGGGCGGAGAGGTAGGAGACTGGCAGCATCTGGGTTCCAGTGATATCTGTGTCTCATAGAGAGATGTGGTGAGGACAAAGTGAGGTGCTCAGTGCTGACCCCTGACCTAGGACGGCCCCAGACCCCATCTTTTCATAAAGGGTCTGCCTGAGGGGACATGACAGAGGCTCCATGTCCAGTAGCCATCAGCAGTCTCCTGGGAATTCTGTGGGAGGCTCAGCCTCTGCTCCTTGGCCTGGGGGAGGGAGGCCCCTCCTGCCTGAATTCGAAAGGTTGTCCTGCCCCAGATTAAGACTTCCTGTTGTTATTCTCTGCCAACTTCCAGAGAAACCCAGATTGAGAATGGCTGGACCCTCGCCTGGCAAGCTCTTCTTCTACCCTGAATGCTCCTTGACCACCAAGACAGTCATTTCCCTTTGGCTCACCCTGGCCACCCCACTCCCACCGGCCTCATGTTGCCTCTGCCCCAGGAGACAGAATTGCGCCAGAGAAGCCAGGCACCGGCTTCTTCTTTCTGTCTCAGAGGGACTGGCCATGCAGATCCATTTTACCTGGACATTGATACATGAAGGATGTTATCTGCCAAGTGCTTGAAAGCACCCACCTGTTGCTAAACAACCCTGGTGCATGCATGCTAAGTCGCTTCAGTCATATCCGACTCTGTGACCCCATGGACTGGAGCCCGCCAGGCTCCATGGAATTCTCCAGGCAAGAATACTGGAGTGGGTTGCCATGGCCTCATCCAGGGGATCATCCTGACCCAGGGATCTTTCTGACACATGTCTCTGGCACCTCCTACATTGGCAGGAAGGTTCATTACCACTAGAGCCACCTGGGAAGCCCAAACAATGCTCATATTGTCCTAATACTGTCCTGTGTCTTTACCTAACTGAAATGTCTACACTGGACATATTCAAGCATGCTTGGTTGTGGGGGTGCAGAAGGTGGAGGAAAAGATTGGCCCAACTTCGAGAAGCCAGGGGTGCCCTTCCTGGATGCCTCTGTGTCAGTCCCAGCCCTTGAAGTGAGCTGAGGCAAGACTGGATTTGTTCCTTTCTGTGCTTGTTAATTTTAATTTGTTAATTTTGTATTTCAGCCAGACACCTGGTTTCCCCTCAAATTTGGGCATGTCATAAATGATCGAGTGAAATAAATAATGAATAAATGCTTCTCTCTTGGATTCCAATTTAAATCCAAGGAGCCCTGGTGAGATCTGAGGACTGGTCTTGTCAATTATTTCTTCCAGACTGACCTCCGGTTACTAATTGGCTCATTTAAATTCCTTCTTTTGAGGACATGGTACAATGGAAGTAAAATAATTAAAGAGCAGAAGACTTGAATTTGTGGTTGGATATGTTTGAAGCTATGTCATTACCATTATGATACTGGGAACCATATGAAATTGTGGGCCAGGGAAACGATAGAGGGTTTTTAATTTTTCTCTTGCAGATGATGTTTCATAGTAAAATCTGAATATTAATGAAGATCCTTGATCCTTACTTGCTTATATCTCTATGTGTACCCCAAATACTATCTTTAAGGCAGTGCATTCCAAACTTGTTCACATCATATCACAAAGAGAAAAAATGATTGTATTTATATGGCATATTTTGTAAATGGACAAGTTTACTCCAGGTGGCTCAATGGGTAAAGAATCTGCCTGCAATGTAGGAGATGCAGGAGACCCGGGTTCAATCCCTGGGTAGGAAGATCCCCTGGTGATGAGAATGGCAACCTACTCCAGTATTCTCGCCTGGAGAATCCCGTGGACAGAGGAGCCTGGAGGGCTACAGTCCATAGGGTTGCGAAGAGTCGGACATGACTGAAGTGACTGAGTACGCATGCATGCAAGGTCAGGCCATGCCTGGAAGTGAGAAGCTTGAGGGCTCCAGCCACATGACACCTCTGCCCAGAGGGTTAATGGCCTCCAGATTCTGCACACATTTGAGGCGGCCTTATCATCTGGGAAGACATGAAACATCATTTAAACAAATACGTAATTTTAAATCTTTATAGAAGGAAAGTAAATACAATGATGTGCTGTGCTTAGTTGCTCTGTCGTGTCCAACTCTTTGCGACCCCATGAACTGTAGCCTGCTAGGCTCCTCTGTCCATGGGATTCTCCAGGCAAGAATACTGGAGTGGGTTGCCATGCCCTCCTCTAGGAGATCTTCCCAATCCCAGGGATAGAACCAAGGTCTCCTGCATTGCAGGTGGATTCTTTACCATCTAAACCACCAGGGAAGCCCAAAGACAATGATAAGGCATTCTAATGGAGAATCCACAGTGGGGAAAGGATTGTCAGGAAAGGCATCTTTGAGGAAGTGATATGTCATTGGTGACCTGAAGGATTTAGTCAAGTAAAGAATGGAGAAAAGAACCTTCCAGAAAGAGGGAACTGAGACTGAAAAGGACTGGCTGTGTCTGAGAATTTATAAGTAGAACTAGATGGCTGGAAGCTTCTGAGGGAGGAGAGTGGCTCTGGTCGAGGATAGGGAAGCAGGCAGGGGATATAGCATGTGAAGCTTTGTGAGCCCTGATCTGTCACATCCACAGCGCAACAGCAGCCATTGAAGGGATGTTGTCTCTGACTGAGGCTCAGATTTGCACTTTTTTAAAAGATCCCTCAGGCTACTGGGTGGTGTGGTAAACAAAAAGAAACCAGGGCATTTTGACAGAAGAAGAGTAATGAGAAAAGAGGATAGTACAGAGAGAAGTACTTCAAGTTGTATTTTTAGAAGCAGTAGTCATAATAGACCATGGACTGCTATTTGCATCTTCATTTTCACTTTTTTAAATTTAATTTTTCTTAAGTCGTGTCTGACTCTTTTGCAACCCTATGGGCTGTCCATGGGATTTCCCAAGCAAGAAAGCTGGGAGTGGGTTGCCATTTCCTCCTCCAGGGTATCTTCTCAACCCAGGAATTGAACCCGTGGCTCCAGCAGCATCTCCTGCACTGGCAGGTGGATTCTTTACCACTGAGCCACCAGGAAAGGCCCCTATATTGGACTATAGTTGGTTCACAATCTTGTGTTATTTCAAAAAAGTGAATCTCTTGTACATATACATACATCCATTCTTTTTCTGATCCTTTTCCCATGTAGGTTATTACAGAATATTGAGTAGAGTTCCCTGTGCTATACAGTAGGTCCATCAGTTCAGTTCAGTTGCAACCCCATGAACTGCAGCACACCAGGCCTCCCTGTCCATTACCAACTCCCGTAGTTTACCCAAATTCTTGTCCATCGAGTCGGTGATGCCATCCAGCCATCTCATCCTCTGTCGTCCCCTTCTCTTCCTGCCCCCAATCCTTCCCAGCATCAGGGTCTTTTCCAATGAGTCAACTCTTCGCATGAGGTGGCCAAAGTATTGGAGTTTCAGCTTCAACATCAGTCCTTCCAATGAACATCCGGGACTGATCTCCTTTAGGATGGACTGGTTGGATCTCCTTGCAGTCCAAGGGACTCTCAAGAGTCTTCTCCAACACCACAGTTCAAAAGCATCAATTCTTCAGCGCTCAGCTTTCTTCACAGTCCAACTCTCACATCCATACATGACCACTGGAAAAACCATAGCCTTGACTAGACAGACCTTTGTTGGCAAAGTAATGTCTTTGCTTTTTAATATGCTATCTCCATAGTAGTTATCTATTTTATATATAGTGGTGTCTATATGTTAATCCAAAACTCCTAATTTATCCCTCCCCCATGAATTTTTGTTTTTAAGGATAACACTTATTGTTACTAACAGCTTTACCTGTCTTATCCTACTGAATGCTCAGAAGAACTGAAAAGCTCCATTTAACAGGTGAGAAAATCTACATTCAATATCAAGATTCAAACCCAGGCTGAGCTGGCTCCAGAAACTTGAGTTGTTCACATTTAAGCTCTCCTACTAAGAAGGATAATTTAACGAAGAATCAGTTTCCAAAGAAAATTCTTAGAAATTGAACATGTAGGAATGAAAATGAAAAGAAATGAACATGTAGGAATAATAAGTATTCTCAGTTATGTGTTAAATCTTAAACTGAAACTACCATGCTTTCCTGTCCCTGAGCTAAACAGTATATGGGAACCAATCAAAAATAAGTTGGCTACTTGTCCCAGGAAGTACTTGCTGCTGGAATACAAAATGGTGAACTAACAAAAATAGATTATTTATTGAGCCTAACAGCTTGCTCATCAAGACTCACTTCAAGACCCCAGCCTCACTATGTCTACCAATCGTAAAGCTATTACGTCATCGACTCTGCCAATCTGAACCAGTTTTCTGCCTTTCAAGACTGGCTTTAAAAAGCACCCACCCCAAATTGAAATCTATAGACCCTACAAACCCATAAAATCTGTATACCTATAAGTGAAAGTGTTGGTCTCTCAGTCATGTCCGACTCTTTGCGACCCCATGGACTATAGCCCGCCAGGTGCCTCGGTTCATGGGATTCTCCAGGCAAGAATACTGGACTGAGTTGCCATGCCCTCCTCCAGGGGATCTTCCTGACCCAGGGATCAAATCTGAGTGTCCTGCATTGCAGGCGGATTCTTTACTGTCTGAGCCACCAGAGAAACCCATGTACCTATAAACTCTGCTCTAATTTCTCCACTTTGAGACATGGCTAAGACTCTGTTAATGTGATGTTCACGTTTACAGCAGTGAGTCTAATAAACTAAGCTTTGCTTGATTTGATATGTTTTCTGGTAATCTTTTGGGAGGTCAGCAGCTAAGTGTCTGGTAGGAAGCTCTGTTGCCTAAGGGGAGGCCTAAGAAAGTTCTTATAAGAGCACACTACTCAGTTGTGTGTAGAGTCTGGAACATTTTAGATTAGAACAGGAATCCACAACCTCCAGGGTCTAATGCCTGATGATCTGAAACGGAGCTGATATTATAATAATAGAAATAAAGTGCACAACAAATGTAATGTGCTTGAATCATCCTAAAACCATCCCCACCCCAACATCCATTGAAAAATTGTATTACGTGAAACCAGTCCCTAGTGCCAAAAAGGTTGGGGACTGCTAGATTAGAAAATTGAAATTTACTTGGATAGGAGAATAGAAATTTCTGGTCTCTAGTTTATTAAAGGTGCAAAATTGGAGTCTAGTTTTGTGCTTGTGTCAGGCAAACGCATTTGCATCTCAGGACCACAGATTCCAATCTTTTTGTATCTAAAATAAAAATCTAACTCACTGCTAGACCTATTTGGTGTCTATTCAGTCTGGGGTGCATGGTTTTACCAGCTTAGATGTTGCTCTTTTCAGGGCAGAGTGGCTGAGGCTCTTTCTGTTTAGTTCCACTGAGATCCCATAACTGAACCTATGAGACTCTTTGGCATCATTTAAGATGTCAGGTACTATTACCCATATGTTTTCTAAATTCATAGAGCCCAGAATAACATAGGCTGTTTGGGGGGCCTCCAAGGTGGTCCTAATACAATATAATGTGTAGTCACAAATTTGACTCCCAATGCTTAATGAGTAGTTGTAGATGTTTATTGCACCAAATGACTCCAAGTTAAACTTCCTAGAAACCCTCCTTACATTCTGTCTCCCTAGGCTGTCAGGCGGAGAAAGGCAATGGCACCCTACTCCAGTACTCTTGCCTAGAAAATCCCATGGACGGCGAGGCCTGGTAGGCTACAGTCCATGGGGTTGCTAAGAGTCCCACACGACTGAGCGACTTCACTTTCACTTTTCCCTTTCATGCACTGGAGAAGGAAATGGCAACCCACTCCAGTATTCTTGCCTGGAGAATCCTAGGGACGGTGCAGCCTGGTGGGCTGCCGTCTATGGGGTCTCACAGAGTCGGACACGATTGAAGCGACTTAGCAGCAGCAGGCTGTCAAGGCAGCTTTTGAAAACCCCTCCTTCTCTCCACCTGCACTCCATAGCCCCAAGTTGATTTTTCTGAAATTTTCTCTTCTCCTTCCCTCTTCCCTTTTGCTAATTTACTAATTTGCTTTTCCCAAATTAGTTCCCTGCCCAATTTAAGGTGAAAGCAATTCCACCTCTCTCAGCTCCCACCAACGTTCTTCCTCATCCATTGCCAAGATGGATACAACAGAGATCAAAGGACCACGCAGTTTTAACCAAAAATCTTACTGGGTAATTAGGACAGTGGAAAGGCTGTGGATATTAGACATTAATATTTTTGACCCATGTTGCAACTCAAAACTAAGAAAAACACAGGCAAGTGTGTTTGGAGGAAATTCTGAATGCAGGGAATGCCTTTTATTTTCTTGAAAGATACAACTGTCTTGAACACTTTAGGATTTCTATTGGAAGGAAACAGCAGTGTTTGGCCAGAAGATGGCACTCTTTGAAAACAAATTTAGCACAGAGGGCTGGCAGACACTGAGTCCTAGTGGATAAAGATCTCGGAATACAAAGGGCTGGGTAGGCAGGAACAGAAAATGACTGAAGGGATGAATAGTCAACGGAGCAAAAGGGACTTAACATTCAGTGCTTACTGATGATACTTGTGGTTTTCTTTACCATTTAGCCATGCTATCTGCTGTGGCCTGACTGTTTGTATCTTCCCAAAATTCATGGTGAAATTCTATCCGCAAAGTTGATGATATTTGGGGCTGGGGCATTTGGGAGGTGATCAGGTCATGAGGGTAGCATCTTCATGAATGGAATTAGTGCTCTTATAGAGAGGCTCCACAGAGATCCTTTGCCCCTTCCGCGATGTGAGGACACACCTAGACCTCTATGAACCAGAAAGCAGGCCCTTGTGAGACCTCGAATCTGCCAGGGCCTTGATCTTGGACTTCCCAGCCTCCAGAATTGGGAGGAATTAACTGCTGTTTTTGTTATAGTATCCCAAACAGACTAAGATAACAGTCTTATTATTTTTTTATTTCCTTTCTCTGCCCTATGTAAGGTTCTTTTTTTGTCTTTTATGTATATATATATATATATATATATATATATATATAAATTTTTATATGTATACACATGAATTTTTATTTTTTGGCTGTGTTGTGTCTTTGTTGCTGCACAGGCTTTCTCTAGTTGCAGTGAACAGGGGCTATTCTCTAGTTGTGGTGCTCAGGCTTCTCATTGTGGTGGCTTCTTGTTGCAGAGCACGGGCTCTAGACATGTGGGTTCAGTAGTTGCGGCTCCCAGGGTCTAGACCACAGGTTCAGTAGTTGTGATGCACGGGGTTAGTTGCTCTGCAGCATGTGGGATCCTCCTGGATCAGGGATGGAACCCGAGTCTCCTGCATTGGCAGGCGATTCTTTACCACTGAGCTATCAGGGAAGCCCCAGCCCTGTGTAGGGTTCTTACTGATGAGTCCCACGGTGATGATGCTTATAGAGGTTTGAGGACAGATCCTCAAAACCTCCCCTTAAATCTCATGCCCTTCTTGAAACTCCCCATAGTATCTCGTGAATGTGCTGGTGTCTGCAGCCCTATGGGCTCCATGAGGTACACTCTATCTGTCTTATTTGCTGAATACCAGGGAACGGAGCCTTAAGCTCTGACAAAGGAGAAGAGATTCTTACTAGATACCCAGTACCTTCCTTTGTTTGGATCCTGTTCCTCCGATATCTAAGCCAGTTTCTCTAGGCTAAGGGATGTGTCTTGCAGTTTTACCACCATGTCAGTGTAAAGTGGATGGTGTGGTTTTAAAAAGTTAATCCATTCTATGTTGATATGCTGCTTACTAGAACTGTATCATAGAAAAAAAAAGAATTATAGTCAGCAGAGATTAAATGCTGACCAAAGAGCTATGATTTCTATCTTATAGAGAAGGTGCGGTTTTCCCAATAAACTTTGGCACTGCTATTATCAATCATGACACGGACACAGCAGAAGATAAGAAGTGCCTTGGGATGGGCTGCTGAAAGTGTTATTTCATGAGGGGGATTTCTGATCTAGGAGAGCTTTTTTCTGTCTTTTTCGCCCCTCTCTTTTTGCCCTTAACCAGGCCTTTTTTGCCCATTCTTGATAGTTTTACCAATTGGTTGCTGGTCTTGGTTCTCAGAACATCAAAGGCATTTGAGAAGAGTTTGGCATTCATGTGATGTAAAACCAAACCTAGCATTTACTTATTAGAGACTTGAGAGCAATCTGGACCTCTGAGCAAAGCCTTCATATGTTTTGCTTGGCCAATAATCTTTTAAAGGAATTTGGATATAAATGTTTTTCTGAGGGGCAGATACTTCCCAGGTCAGCTACAGTCCATACTACTCACTAATGCCTCATGCCTGGTGCTGTTCATTTTAAGCTTCCTGACTGCTGAAGACATGGGATTTTGGACTCTTGCTTGTAAGTGCACATCCCTCCCTCCACTTTAGTCTTTCTATTAGTAACCTGTAGAGGGCGGCTCCTTTGTTGAGACAGAGTTTGAATCACTTCCAGGGTAACTTCCAATTTTATTTTTCTTCCACATAAGCAGTGCAAAATGCCATCTTTAAAGGCAATTCCATTATCTAACAGGGATAGGTTCATGGAGACAGCTCTATTCTATCTGCAAAACCAAAGCTCAAGTCCACAATATCTTTTACCTGACAAAGGGCAACTCTCTATATTTTTGGATGGTATAGAGTATCCATACTGTGGGTGCCCCTGCCTGGACTCCCTTGGCTGATGGGAATTCAGGCTGAGCTCAGTTCACAGCAGCAGTTCCTCACCCAACATAACAACCCTTGCCAGTTCTGTTCTGCTTTTCAGTCGCTCATTACTGTCCAACTCTCTGTGACCCCATGGACCATAGCCTATCTATGGGATTCTCCAGGCAAGAATACAGGAGTGGGTAGCCATTTCCTTCACCAGGGGATCTTCCTGAGCCAGAAATCGAACCTGCATCTCCTGCTTAGCAGGTGGCTTCTTTACTGCTGAGTCAACTAGGAAGACTCCAGAGGGAAGCTAATGAAGGGATACAGAAGCCAGACCCCCTTGCCTCAATGGGGGATGATTCTAAACGGCCCTTTCAGCTCCCCCTTAAGATCTGCTGAGGCCCTGGCTGCAACTGCTTTGTAGGTCAAACTCCCGCCCAATCCTGCCTTCCTCACCCCCCTTTTGTGTATTTCCTGAGAGTCATCCCCAATAAACTTTCTGCCCTGACTCTGCATCTCAGAGTCTGTTTCTAGAAAACCCAACTCAAGTCAAGGAGTGAACTGAGATACAGAAAGGGTGAGTGACTTGCCCTGCCATAGATAGGCAAGCAGAGAATTCCAGCAACAAATGCATAAATCACACATAATGTTGCCCCGAAAAGAATCCTTGGGAACCATGAAGGTCAACCCACCCTTTTCCAGATGGGGGGGCTGAGGCAGAGAACCAAGGCATTTGTTTAAGGAATCATAAGCTAATTAAGTGAAAAAGCTCTGATCAAACTCCACATCTTTTGTGGCCCAGTCGGGCAGATAATATTCTAGCATTTAATCAGCTTCTAGGAAACCTTGAAAAAATCCAACTCAAACTGAACTTGGAGAATTTGGAGTCCATACCAGGCGGCTTTTTAAGCCCATCCTTCATGGACGACACCTCATTGTAACCTCCTGCTATAAGAAGCCATTTAACCTTCAAACCATCACCTAAATAGAGGAGCCAGGTCTGAATCAGAGGTGATAATGCACTTTATTAACAAACAAAACAATACCAGACAGGCAAAACTGTACTTCAGCGGCAACACATACACACATGTGTACTCCCACGTATAGCACTGGGGCACATTTCAGACAGAACATTAGGCACCAAGTTCACAGACTAAACATGGTTCACAATCCTTCAATACTGTGTCTTCAGGCTGATATACGTCCTTATTTAAAAGCTGTGACAAGAAGGTTGACTTTTCAAATCTCATTCTTAATCTTACTATTGAGTGAGGCTGACAGCCTTCAGAACTGTGAAGCAGATGACTGAACAGGGCCAGGCTTGATCAGCTGCTTAAACTTACTTGAGCGTGGGTGGAAGAGAAGACCTGTGGTATCTCGGGATTGGATCACCTCATGTATGTGGGGAAGTTCTCAGCTGCCATTTCACCCATAGGCACACCTGGGCTGGCATTCATTTTTAATACTCATTCTGTAGCTTAACAGGGTTGATCTAATTAGGATGAATTAATGGGTTTGCTAAAAAGTTTGAGAAGAGGGTAAATCCCATATTCTGGGAGTCCTTCCACATTTGAGAAATGTTAACTATGTTAACAACTTGATGACTGTTAAAACTGTTGCCAGTTAAATTTGCCAGCATTTCCCC
The DNA here is from genome assembly GCA_024291935.2 of Okapia johnstoni. Taxonomy (NCBI): domain Eukaryota; kingdom Metazoa; phylum Chordata; class Mammalia; order Artiodactyla; family Giraffidae; genus Okapia; species Okapia johnstoni. The sequence continues at coordinate 34,940,309 of CM044305.1, read as the reverse complement.
AGAGGTGTGTCAGAACCAAGTTAATCAGTAAGCAAACAGAATAAATGAAATAGATCAGGGATGTGATTCCTCAAAGCACTTTGGTATAAAATGCAGCAAGTTCTTAACGTATTAGGGCATATCCAAGACAATACCAAAACTCCCAACTTAGCTAAAATGCTTTTCAATTGCAAGGTATAGACTGCCAGAAAATCCTGCTCTTTGCTCTAAGGATGTAATTTTGGATTTACAATAAGGTTAATTATGTAATAAACTTGGGTTGGATCCTCTGGCAATCTTTAATTCCCATTCAATAAAAAAATAGACAGCAGATTAGATTAAGAGTTACTGGGAGGTAATAGAAATAAGGATGTGACATGAATACTGAATATGGGAGAAGATAAAGCAGCAGTAGACCATCAGCTATGAAACAACTGTGCGGCATTTAGTACAGGGGCAAAGACAATGGTATCACTGTATTAAAAATGGTATCAGTCTATTAAAAATGGCATACTCTATTATAAAAGTATAAAATAATCCAGAGACAGAACAGTTGACAGGATCAATTCTAAATAAGGAATTTGAATCTAGCTTATGTACTAAATGTGTGCAAGTGACTCCATCAAAATTTTAGTTGATTTAAAAATTTTGGCACACAAAGAACAAGCTTCAGCTAGCTAGAAACTTCATTTAAAATGAAATGCTTCATTCATCAATGATGCAGGATATTACTGGGTATCTACCACCTGGGTAGCTGAGTCCACAGAATCTTCTGAATCTTCTCGGCCACTTTATCTGATCACATCTGTGTTGATTTTCATATATATATATATATATATATATATGTACTTTATGGCCGAAACTTTTGGGTTTTTTAAAAATCTGACAGTTTTGTTTGTTTTTTTTGCCACATGGGGCAGCTTGCAGGATCTTAGTTCCCCAACCAGGGATCAAACCCTGGACCTGGCAGTGAAAGTGCAGACCACCAGGGACCACCTGGGAACTCCCCCGGCAGTTTTTAAAATGGGAAAGATAAGAGGTGAGCACTGTTCTGAACTCTCATTTCTCCTAAGATAAACTTAGTCTTCATATATAAAATCATTCAATTTCATGTCTTTTATAAATCTTAATAATGAAAGCAAGTGAGGTTATAACAAGAGCCCTAATTTCCTTTCTGTGCTTGATTAGTCTCATGAAGTAACAATCAGAAATTTGTCATGTGCATTTCAGTACAAAGGTAACCATGTGGAAGTGCTTCCCCGGTGGCACAGTGGTAAAGAATCTGCCTGCAGTACAGGAGACACAGGTTCAATCCCTGGGTCAGAAAGATCCCCTGGAGAAAGGAATGGGTACCCACTCCAGTATTCTTGCCTGGAAAATTCCATGGACAGAGGAGCCTAGCGGGCTACAGTTCATGGGGTCACAAAGAGTCAGACATGACTGAGCCAGTAAACAACAATAACAAACCATGTGAAAAACATACTTAAGTTAACAGTCTGCCTGCTTTTATTATGGCTGTAGGAAAAAGAAAAAAATATCTGCCACTAGGGGCCTTCAGAAGGGTCTACCCGAAGAAAGGAAAATACTGCTTCCTTGGAATTGGCAGAATGTTATCAAGGACAATGGGCCAAGTAATGTCTAGCCACCTCCCAGGAGGATGCAAAGAAGCCTACTGCAGTTGGTCTCATGAGGAGCGAAACGGGGAGCCCTCCTGGGGGACAGTCTTGCCACTATTTGCTCATCTAGGGAGCTACATACCAGTCACAGCAAATCAATTTAAACATTCCTTGGTAAACACTGTCCTCTAAGAAAAAGAGGAAAAACGCAAACAAACTAGCATGAAGACTAGATGTCTAAAAGTTTAGCTTAGTTTTAGTGTTAGTCGCTCAGTTGTGTCCAACTCTTTGTGACCCCATGGACTGTAGCCCTCCAGGCTCCTCTGTCCATGGAATTCTCCAGGCAAAAATACTAGAGTAGGTTGCCATGCTCTCCTCCAGCGGATCTTCCTGACCCAAGGATCAAACCTGGGTCTCATTGCAGGCAGATTCTTTACGGTCTGAGCTACCAGTGTCTAGAGACTTCAAAATAATTAGAAGTGGTCAGGAGATCCCTGAGACAGCAGCCCACAAGATGTTGTCCCTGCTCTGGTCTGAGGGCCTGAATCCTACCTCCACTGCTTTCCCTCATCCAAAGTGGGGGCTGCTCACCCAGGAAGCTTTAAGTCTGGGCCTACACTTTACCCTTTGCTAAGGACTTTGAAGGACAGTCACAGGCTGGGCCTTAATCTACTCAACCTCTACAGAGAGACAGTTAAATGCTTCATTCCTGCAATCATCAGGTATTTTATGTTAAAGGGGAGAAAAATAGGACACAGAAACTGTTTCTCATGAGCATGTCAACTTTAACTTCTTGATGTTAAGAAATTGATCACAAGGTTATTTTCTACCAATCAATATGAGCTGGTCTACAGACAAATCACAAGATGGAGCTTGATCTTCTGGAAATTAAGGAGGTCATACACTGAGATAAAACTGAGGGGTTAAATCGGTTCACTTAAAGATGATCTGACTGCACGGCTGTTCTATGGGTCAGCAATTTGCTTTTGATGATACCAGGGAAGGCTAAGCAGAAAGCATGAAGCCAAAACTTCAGGATCGGCTTAGCAGCCTGAATCTGTACATCACAAAACACAGGGCAGTTATCGATGCGGAAAACCCAATGATCTTCAGCAGGCCTGATACGGAAGGCAGGTTTCTCTCCCAGAAGCTGGGGGTGATCTCTACAGCTGGAACATCCTAGATGAATGAACATAGATCATTAGCAAAAAACTCTTGCAGGAACAAGGAGTGGCAAAATATATCTGTAAAATCTGTGTCTGGATCTGCCGTGGAGAGTGGCATCTACAAGGACATCAGAGGCTAGAAGTTGAGATTTTTATATGCGATTCCTGGTGTATAGAGATGGAGCTACCAAACTTACTTCAGCTTCAGGTTCTTGGATCCAGATGTCTTTGGCAGCCAGCTTTCCCAAAGCATTCAAAACCTGAAAGAAACAAAAAAGGAAAAGGTAAAAAAAAGAAAAAGAAAAGACCTGAAAGAAAGTGGCCATGGTATTATAAGGTTCTGTACTTTCAACAGATTCAGGGCCCTGCTGGCCACAGATGAGCCTCATGAGTGGAGCGAGGGGCAGAGAGGTGGACATCTGTTAATAGATAGATGATCAGTGGCATGATCTGGAAAGACCTAATGACAACCATGTCAGTGGACTCAGTAGGGAGAGCCATTTGGCTTCCTGTCTTACCTCTCTAGCTGCCCGTTCACCGGCCTCTACTGCTCCTTCCATGTAACCACTCCATTGTGTGGCAGTCTCCGTGCCAGCAAAGTAAATCCTGCCTACAGGTTGGCGAATCACCCTTCAAGGGAACAGAGAGGTCATGCAGTTACCTGGGAAGGCTCTGAGGGTAAATGAGCCAATCGTGGGCCTCACTTAAAACCACACAGAAGACAAGGAAACTCAAATTGTTTCCAAAACCCCCATGCAACTCAGCCAAAGGTGAAAGGCTCCTCCTTGTTTCCTGGGTCTGCACCAAAGGATCTGCGCTTTCAAGCCAGAGAGAATCAGGATATGAGATCATCAATTGCTAAAGGTAACGAGACCTTTTTCTATCTAGCCAGAATTAAAAAATGTAAGAACATACATTAAGTCCACACTCAGATTCATTTGCCGCACATTTCCTATTTGCAGTCCATTCTGCTACCTACAGTAAGGGGTGTGTTCTTCATGAGATCTCATCTGACTGCCGGGAGGAACAATGGTGGTGAGTGGGAAGATAGGAAGAGGAACTCATTTCTAGCAAAGGAGAGATCCAAAGGATTATATGTCTACCTTCTTCAAAAACAACCTCTGGGAGTTTGGGGTTAGTAGATGCAAACTGTTACATATAGAATGGATGGACAACAAGGCCCTATTGTATAGCTCAGGGACATACTCAATGTCCTGGGATAAACCATACTGGAAATGAATATAAAAAAGAATGTGTAAAATGCATAACTGAGTCACTTTCCTGTACGGCAGAAATTAACACAACACAGTAAATTAACTACAATAAAAGAAAAAAAACACCTCTGTACAATTAGCTTCTATGGATGTATCTAGAGACTGGCTGAGGGTAGTGAAATGGGCTTTCTCTTACAAAGAGGTCTTGGTGAAGAGAACCACGGAAAGGCTGGGCTGAATGAGCCACTGTCTCCTCCTACCTTGCTGGCTTTGATTTCTACAGTCACTTGCATGAAATCTCCTAAACCATGTACCTCCACCCCAAAGGACTTCACCTCAACCTGCTGTCATGCCTTTTTCCAACTCAGGAATCCTTGGCTTCATCTATCCCTGATCCTAGTCCCATCTCCTAGACTTCTACTTTGATTCCAGAACCACTCCAGTTCATCAATTCTGTTATTACTAACAAAGACTATTCATTCTCGGCTTGAGATTTGACAGAAATAGCCAACACTACTGCCCTTTGGAAAAGGAATTGTAAAAAGCACCCAAGATCTAAATAGGGTTTCCCATGAATCATTTAATCTTTCATCAGATATTGATGACTTTCACTGAAATACTACACGTGTCTATTGAACTAAAATCATTGCGTAATTAATAATTCAATTAAGAAAAACAAACAAAAAGCTCATATAAGGAAAGGATTAACAAACCCTTCTTCCTTCTCTGTGGACACACATGACCTTGAGTTAACATTTTAGATCTGTTCCTCTAGAAACCTGATGAAGGCATAAGGCCATATATGTTACCAGGCAACTGCTGCTTATGGTAAAAATGGCTCTCCTCCACCCCCTCACTGGTAACTTGTATCTAGTCTGGGAAAACTCATAAATTGCAAATACCTGGAAAGAGCCTAAATATCTGAGAAATGTTTGGGCTTTCTTGAGCATGCTGCCTCTTGTAACTGGGCATGTCCTTTGTGGGGATCCTAGACACTGGCTATGAGGCTGTTTTAAGAAACAAAGGTTCCTGTGAGCTAAGGGGTTTCTAAGCTAAGGTGAATTCTCCCATCTTGTGTGCATGTCAACTGCTCACACCTTAGCCGTGCACAGTGAGATGCTTCCCCATGAAGAGGAATGTCTGATGCTGTTCCGCTGACAAGACATCTTTAGCCCATGTCCTCTGTAGATTGGTGCCCAGGAGCCTAGGGTAGTTGTGTAAGACTAAATGTTTAATTCAGCTCAAGAAGGCCCCTTGGAGGACACTGCAGCTTTCAGGATTCTCACGTTTACCAATGACCCCTGAATTCCTCACCAGTGCTCTGCAATTGTTCTATGTGCTGCCAGGTACTGTTCTACGTATGGACATACTTCTTTTCCTATGGACACCTTATCTCTATGTGGATTCTGAAGTCTTTAAGACTCTATCAGCAATCAGGTTCTGGAAGGGTCTGCTCAAATCTCTGCATTCTTTAAATAATAGACCTTACTTCCCCATCTACCAGGGCATTACTGCTGAAAAAAGGGTGGGGGGTAAAAGGGAGACGGTAGAAGGAAAGCATAGTGTCTAAGAAAAAGGCTTTTTTCAGAACCACTTCTCTCAGCTGGAAATGTGAATGATGGGAAGCCTATTAAAAAGAGGACATTTAAAGATGAAAAATGTTTCCCAAGGGACATGAGAGGACCTTCTCTGATTTCCCTAACTCATTCTGCAAGTTTAGTCTTCCAAAATTTCAGAGAAAATCCCCTGGAAGAGCCCCCCACTATCTGCTAGGGTCTTTAAAAAGAATTTCATTCTCTTAATTGCTTTAAGTAGTAGATTGCAAGCATCGAAATTCCTAAATGAAGTGTAAACTGAGTCTGCAGATGGAAAAACAAATTATTATGACTTTGACCTGGGCAGAGAGTCCAGATTCAGTCTATCTTATCAAGTATATACTACTGTGCCTTCATCAACAAATAATGATATAGCTGGGATTTTATTTGGCAGTGATCAGTTGACACTGACAAGAGGGTAGGGCCTCTGTTCCAGGGACTGATCTCAGTCACCCTGGAGATAATACCTGCAGCTTCTGCCTCTCATTACTACTGGCTGCCAGTTATCCAGCGAACATTTAAACAGGCCAAGGAACTGCTACATCAGAAATTGCATACACTGACAGCAGCATTTTAATGGCCCTTTGTGACTGCTGAAGTTAATCCTCTAGTAAGCATATCCCTTTATACTCTCTTCATAAGACTGTCAGGAAACCAGAATTTGCTTTACTTTACCACTCAGAGCAAACAGAGCAGAACCTGCTAGGGATTAAAGATGGGGATTTCTTACATGTAAAGCTTCTTGAGATCCTAGCACTTTGGCGTACAGTTCACAGATTTTCCTTTTTCTATAAAAAAAAGAACCAAAGAATGTGAAGGAAGTATGACTGATGAGTATGGAATAAACACAGTGAGTTCCAAGGTTCTTGCAATGAACCAGATTTATTAAGTGAAAAATTAAAATCAATGGCCGTCAGTCACTACACTAAATGAATAGTTCCTTGAATCTCTGCCCTCAAATTAACTCTCTTTTCCCCAACACAGTTATGTGCTTTCAAGATTCAACCGACTCTGTTCTCTTTTACATTTTTGCCTTTCCACTACCACTACCATATCTATTCAAGATTAAAATGGAGAAAATGAGATTGAATTAAATTCAGTTTTAGGAATTGATTCTAAGTCACTATTTGGAAATATGTAAAATTCTAAAGTAATCCCTTTTATAAGTCTATAGTAAATATGATGGTGTCTTAATTACCCTATGTTTATGTTTTAAATGTCTACCAACATATGAAGCTCATTTAATCTTTTAAATATAACATAACACATGCTATACTAGGAGAGGCCTATGGTCATTCCAGGGTAGTAATCTGTCACTTGACAGAATGGTCTGTGGACACAGTATTGGGTCCTAAGGGCATGGAGGGGCAGTGGGCATGATGTGTTATGTGATATTACCTTAAAACAGTCTCTGACCACCCTCATAATTCATTATGCAAATAACCAGCACAGAACATGGCACATACTATATCTTAAAAATCAATAGTTTTATTCATCTAAGCACTTCTTTTTTAAAAAAAATTACCATTTTATTTATTTTTATTTGGCCATGCCATTTGGCCTGCAGGATCTTAGTTCCCCAACCAGGGACTGAACCAGAAGTTAAAGCACTGACTGGACTGCCAGAGAATTCCCTATCTAAGCACTTCTTGAAACAGATACATTTTAAACTCACAGTCACTCTTGGTGAAGTTTACAAGCTCTAATTTACTAAAACTACCCATTTTAGAAATGAATAGCTCTGTTTTAGAAATTGTTTAAACAGGTTAACACTGATCCAGTTATGCACTTTAGGTATTTATCTTCTTTAGTCTTTATATAGGTTAAATATTGAAAGTGCTCCAAAATACTTTCTTATACACTAATAAACGACTGGAAAAAATTTGCTAAAAGTGTGGTAAAGGGTTTAATTCAAATCTGTAAGATAAGCATTAAAAGCTAAAGAGACAAATGGCAAAAAAATATATTGCGGGGGAGGAAGGAGGTAAGGGAATGTTATAGTTATCAGAAATAGATTTTAAGAGATGCCAATTTCATGTTGCCAGTCACAATAGAAAACAAGTATTTCCAATTTCACAGATTTTCCCCATTTCTTTGAATAATGTTGGACAAAGTGTAACTTTATACATTTCTCTGAATGCTCACATGATTTATACAACTCCTAGAGTTTCCATCTCGTGGCTATATAGTGGTAAATCAAGAGAAGGAGGTGGAATGAAAAATGTTGTTTACCGACACCACTTTACCATGGAAAGTTTTAAGGGAGAGACAAATGCCACTTCTGAGGTGATGTCACACACCATTAGATAGCTATTTAACTTTCAGTACAGACAGGCAAGATTCGCTGTCCTTCAAGGAGCTGTTCACACTACAGCTCAACAATGATAAAGGACAGGCAGAACTGGAAGAAGTCTCAAAACTACTGTGTGCCTGTCTGTCTCTCTCATGTAATCCAAGCCACTCACTTCAGACATGAGACAGAGGCTCAGCGCACTCAAGAGACTAGCTCAACATCACCCAGCTCATTAATGGCAGGGTCAAGGGTCTACTCTCCTGAGCGCTCAATAAAAATTTACTGAATCAAAATCCATCCTCAGTCCAGTGTGGTACCCTCTTTTCTACTCTATGATATGACTGATTCTTATCTACTTCACATGAATGTTACAAGAAATAATTCTGACATTTTGAGTCAATAAGAAAACAAAAGTATTGACAATCATTATCCTGAAAACTTAACAATGTTTTATTTACTTTAGGCACATGTAATAACATCTTTGTTAAAACAGAGTGAACCCTAAAATGTAATCAAACTACTCTATAGTTAACTTTTCATTCAAGAACAGTAAACCAGTTATCATAGAAGTTTGTCATTATTGACTGTATTTCACATTATTAAATGAGTCAGTGATGAGTTCTAATGAACACATAGGAAATTATCTTCTCCATCCCTTCCTCTCATTAATATAAAAAATTTTTAGAAAAGTTATATAAGATAAGGATGGTACAGCAATGCACTAGTTGCTTAGCTGGGCTCTAAAAATAACAGAATATACTTTAAATGATGTACAAAAGAAGTCAGTGTGCAAGTTAGATATACCTACTGGTTTCTAAACCTGGCTGCTCATCATAATCACTCAAAAGGCTTGTTAAAATATGCAAATACTCAGGCCCCACCCCTAACCTACCAAATCATAATCTATCAGCCTCAGAAAAAATATATTTTCCAAACATCCTTTGGGAAATGTTGATGCAGTTCGTTCTGGGAACTATTACTTGAGTCAATGACATTCAGAATTCTAAGTGGTTTTGCCTTATAAAAACTTTTGAGAAGTTTAGCCACTATGTGGAATCAAAACCAAATGTCTACATCCAGGCTGGTATTTACTTTACTATTAATAAGGAGGGAAGGCAGGAAATCCAAAAGAAAATGTCAAGCTTAGTATGACATAATGAAAAAAAGTACACATTAGATGCTATTCGCGACTTTGTCACAGGCTGGCTATGGAGCCTTGAACAAATCATTCTCCATCACCAGATCCCCAAATTCTTCTTCTATTGAGTGAGTAGGCAGACACTAGAATAGTTCCCCTTTCCTGACATCAAATCTCACGGTTGCTCAAATAAACAAACCCATGTCCAAATGTGGGAACATCTGTGGCCTTTCCCTAACTTGCAAAGTCATCAAAGTAACTCTCAAAGCAAGGTCTGCTAGTTGATTTGCTGCTTAATTTTTAAATCAAATGCAGAGAGAAGTATACATTTGCATGCACACCCTCTTCAAAAGCTAACAAAGGATTTAGGGTTATCCCTGTCGTAATGAAAGGGTTTGCATCACTCAATGAAGCTATGAGCCATACCGTGCAGGGCCACCCAAGATGGAAGGGTCATAGTGAAGAGTTTTGAGACAATGTGGTCCACTGGAGGAGGGAATGGCAAACCACTCCAGTATTTTGACTGTGAGAACCCCATGAACAGTATGAAAAGGCAGAAAGATATGACACCAGAAGATGAGCCCCCCCCAAGTTGGAAGGTGTCCAATATGCTACTGGGGAAGAGTAGAGGGCAATTACTAATATCTCCAGAAAGAATGAATGAAGCAGCTGGGCCAAAGCAGAAATGATGCTCAGTTGTGGATGTGTCTCATGGTGAAACTGAAGTCTGATGCTGTAAAGAACAATATTGCATAGGAACCTGGAATGTTAGGTCCATGAATCAGGGTAAATTGGATGTGGTCAAGCAGGAGATGGCAAGAGGGAACATCAACATCTTAGGAATCAGTGAACTAAAACGGACAGGAATGGGCGAATTTAATTCAGATGACCATCATATCAACTACTGTGTGCAAGAATCCCTTCAAAGAAGTGGAGTAGCCCTCATAGTCAACAAAAGAGTCCGAAATGCAGTACTTGGGTGCAATCTCAAAAATGACAGAATGATCTTAGTTTCTTTCCAAGGCAAACCATTCAACATCACAGTGATCTAATCATAGTAAGTCTATGACCCAAGCAGTAATGCTGAAAGAGGAATAGTTCCATGAAGATCTACAAGACCTTCTAGAACTAACACCAAAAAAGATGTCCTTTTCATCATGTGGGGGTTGGAATGCAAAAGTAGGAAGTCTAGAGATACCTGGAGTAACAGGCAAGTTTGGCCTTTGGAGTACAAAATGAAGCAGGGCAAAGGCTAACAGAGTTTTGTCAAGAGAACACACTGGTTATAGCAAACACCCTTTTCCACCAATACAAGAAATAACTCTACACATGGACATCACCAGATGTAATCAGATTGATGATATTCTTTGCAGCCAAAGATGGAGAAGCTCTATACAGTCAGCAAAAACAAGACCAGATCTGACTGTGGCTCAGATAATGAGCTCCTTATTGCAAAATTCAGACTTAAATTGAAGAAAATAGGAAAAACCACTAGGCCATTCAGGTATGATCTAAATCAAATCCCTTATGATTATGCAATGGAGGTGATGAATAGATTCAAGGGATTAGATCCAGTAGAGAAAGTGCCTGAACAACTATGGACAGAAGTTTGTAACATTGTACAGGAGGCAGTAACCAAATCCATCCCCAAGAAAAAGAAATGCAAGAAGGCAAAGTGGTTGTCTCTGGAGGCTTTACAAATAGCTGAGGAAAGAAGAAAAGTGAAAGGCAAGCGAGAAAGGGAAAGATATACCCAACTGAATGCAGAGTTCCAGAGAATAACAAGGAGAGATAAGGCCTTCTTAGATGAACAATGCAAAAATAGAGGAAAACAACAGAATGGGAAAGACTAGGTATCTCTTCAAGAAAACTGGAGATACCAAGGGAATATTTCATGCAAGGATGGGCACGATAAAGGACAGAAATGGTAAGGACCTAACCAAAGCAGAAGAGATTAAGAATAGGTGGTAAGAATATACACAGGAATTATACAAAAAAGGCCTTAATGGCCCAGATAACCACGATGATGTGGTCACTCAACTAGAGCCAGAAATCCTGGAGTGTGAAGTCAAGTGGGCCTTAGGAAGCATGACTATGAACAAAGCTAGTGGAGGTGATGGAATTCCAGCTGAGCTATTTCAAATCTTAAAAGATGATGCTGTTAAAGTGCTGCACTTAATATGCCAGCAAATTTGGAAAACAGCAGTGACCACAGGTCTGGAAAGTCAGTTTTCATTCCAATCCCAAAGAAGGGTAATGCCAAAGAATGTTCAAACTATCACACAATTGCACTCATTTCACATGCTACTAAGGTTATGCTCAAAATCCTTCAAGCTAGTCTTCAGCAGTACATAAACTGAGAATTTCCAGATGTACAAGCTGGCTTTAGAAAAGGCAGAGGAACCAGAAATCAAATTGCCAACATCTGTTGGATCATAGAGAAAGCAAGGAAATTCCAGAAAAACATCTACTTCTGCTTCATTGACTCCACTAAAGCCTTTGAATGTGTGGATCACAACAAACTGTGGAAAATTCTTAAAGAGATGGGGATATCAGACCACCTTACCTGTCTCCTGAGAAACCTGTATACAAGTCAAGAAGCAACAGTTAGAACCAGACATAGAACAATGGACTGGTTCCAAATTGGGAGAGGAGTATGACAAGGCTGTGTACTGTCACCCTGTTTATTTAACTTATATGCAGAGTACATCATGCGAAATGCTGGACTGGATGAATCCCAAGCTGGAACCAAAACTGCCAGGAGAAACATCAACAACCTCAGATAGGCAGATGATACCACTCTAATGTCAGAAAATGAAGAGGAACTAAAGAGCCTCTTGGTGAGGGTGAAAGAGGAGAGTGAAAAAGCTGACTTGAAACTCAACATTCAAAAAAACTAAGACCATGGCATTTGGTCCCACCACTTCATGACAAATAGAAGGGGAAAAAGTGGAAGTAGTAACAGATTTTATTTTCTTGGACTCCAAAATCACTGTGAATGGTGACTGCAGCCATGAAATTAAAAGATGCTTGCACCTTGGAAGGGAAGTTATGACAAACCTAGATGGTGTATTAAAAAGCTGAGACATCACCTTGCTGACAAACGTGCAATAGATTTGAACACCTATGTATGGATCTGCTTTTCAGAAAAAGCACATGTTGGAGAACCTTGGAGATGGAATAACGGTCATTGGGACTTGGCCTCTTAAGCTTTATTCAGAGCTAAATTTTTTTTATGATTTTTCTCCATCCATTTTACTGAGAAACTCTACCTCTCAACCACTGTAAAACAAACACAGAGATGTAAAACTAAATTAATATATGCACGTGGGCAGGAGTGAGTCAAAAGGGGGGCTAGCAAAATACAAAAAGGTTGATTTGTTGGGATTTTGAGATTAACAAATTATTGCATTTTTCATAATGTTATTATACTGTTGTTAGTACAACAAGCACAATATAAAGCCAACCTTTTACATGTTTCAGATGTAAATTCTTACCTTATATCTTTATGCACTTTAGCGAGGCGGTCAGCCTTTCGAGCAAGGATGAAGCTGGAGAGAGAAATTACGTTTGAATGATTAGGTGACAGTGGTTTAAGAGTTGCCTCTTCTTTTTAAAGTGTTCTTGCCTATATCTACAGTAATACCCTAAATACAAACAAGTTCCATTCCAAGAATGCGTCTGTAAATCCAATTTTTTCATAAGTCCAACATAGTTAGCCCAGGTACCCAACTAACACAATCAGTTGTATAGTGCTATACTCTAATAAGTAAGTAAGTGTTAGTCGCTCAGTCATGCCCGACTCTTTGCGACCCCATGGACTGCAGCCCACCAGGCTCCTCTGTCCATGAGATTTTCCAGGCAAGGATACTGGAGTGGGTCACCACTTCCTTCTCCAGGGGATCTTCCCAACCCAGGGATTGAACCTGGGTCCTCCTCACTGCAGGCAGATTCTTTACCGACTGAGCTACAAGGGGAGCAGGCTTATAATATTTTTCACACAAATAATACATAAAAAAACAAACACAGAAATAAACACTTTTAATCTTACAATACAGTACCTAGAAAAGTACAGGAGTGTACTACAACAGCTGGCATATGGGGCTGGCACCCACGTTTGTATCTTTGAAAGTTCACAACTTCAAGGTTTGTACGTAGGGGACTTACTGTACTCAGCAGTAACACACTCTCCCACACTCTCCCATTATTTCCATCTACTAGAGCAAATGCCAGGCTATCCTCATCTGCTTCTAGGTTCAAAACCCCTGCCAGGGGTGGGCTCCTAAACAATAGAGCACTACCTACTCAATATTTTATAGCCAAAGTTCAGTACAGTTCTTGGCATACAGTAGGAAATTGACTATGTAGATGAATTAATGTTGCGTTAAATGATGAGCCTGTTAATAACTGTTGCCATCTGTCAAGTTACTTGATAAAAGCTGGAAAAACAAATATTAAAAAGTGCTTATTGGGAATTCCCTGGTGGTCCAGCAGTTAGGACTCGGAGCTTTCACTGCAAGGGGGCATGGGTTCAATCCCTGGTCAGGGATTTTTAAGATCCCACATGCTAAAGGCATGTCCAAAAAAACAAAATATAAAGTGCCTGAAGTGGATGCCATGGTGGGCCACCCAGATTTCTCTTCAGGAACAAAGACTCATTACCCTCAGCTCACAACCTAACCCCTCCCTAGCAATTACACTCTGAGCAGAGGTCCCATCCCTTCTCAGAATGAATGCCAGAATGCAACGGGTACCAAAGCTTACCACACAGTGCAGACACCCAGTGCAGACACCTCTGAAAGGCAATCCTTACTTTGAGGCCTCTGTTGGGACAACACTGGAGCCCAACCATTCCCTCTGCCCAATCCTGAATTCCTTCCCTCCCCCACAGGTAGCATGTGTCTGTGTGCTCAGTCGCTTCAGTCATGTCTGACTCTGTGCGACCCTATAAACTGTAGCCTGTCAGGCTCCTCTGTCCGTGGAATTCTCCAGGCAAGAATACTGGAGTGGGTTGCCATGGTCTCCTCCAGGGGATCTTCCCAACCCAGGGATGGAACCCGCATCTCTTGCATCTCCTGCATTGACAGGCTGGTTCTTTGCCACTAGCGCCACCTGGGAAGCCCAGACAGCACTCCACAGAGCAATTCCTGATGAACCTTCTGAATCCATATCTCCACCTCTGAGTTGACTTCCTGGGAAATCAGTCTAGCACAGTCCTCAAATTCAGTGACTCAGTAAAACTCAGTTATGATCTGTCTGCTTCCCTTTGATCAAGTAGATTCTACTTATTATGCTATTATTCATTGCATGTATGTTTTAAAGAATGGAATTGTAACAAGAAATCCTTAGCTATACTATAATTAGAAAGCTTGCCAAAAAAATCCAAATGAGCTAAAGGACAATGGAGTGATTTCTCCATTTAAGAAAAGTTTTAAAATTGTGTTTTTTGTTGTTGCTCTAGACAAAGACAAGTAGATCAGGACTGAAAATGCAAGGGATGAAGACAGAAATTGTGTCTTCTCCTTCAATTCCCTCTCCCCCAATTAAACTGTTCCTCAATTTGATTGACCATTCCTTTAGAGTTATTTGAGATCATTCTGGGAAGCAAAGATACAACATGTATTTTGTATTCACCCAGAGAAATTTCAGAGGAAGCTGTGGACTGTTTAAGAAATTTGAACCATTGAACTCTGGGAGATATAGTCATGATTTTGCTTGATTTAACTAACACTTTATGTTGTGGCTTGCTGGTAAGGTGCTAGGTGCTAAGTCACTTCAGTCATGTTTGACTCTTTGTGACCCTGTGGACCGTAGCCCGCCTGGCTCCTCTGGCAAAAACACGAGTGGGTTGCATACCTTCCTCCAGGGGATCTTCCCGACCCAGGGATCAAACCCATATCTCTTACATCTCTTGCATTGGCAGGCAGGTTCTTTACCACTCTGCCACGTAGGAAGCTGTAGTAATAATGATTTTAGTTAAATTTTAGGTTTATGCAACAGTCGTATGTGGTATTTCAGTGAAAATCACCAATAGCTGATAGAAGATTAAATTATGTATCTGAAAGCCTTTTAGATCCTGGGTGCTTTTCACAGTTCCTTTTCTAAAGGGCAGTGAGTGTTGGCTCTGCCTGTCAAATCTCAAGTCGTGAATGAAATAACTTCTTTGATCTAACTGTAAGAATGGACAATTATCGTTCAACTTTCTTTGGTGTTTTATTGGGGAAATTATACACCCTGGCTTTGGGGTGGGAACATTTCACAGCTCTAAAGTACAAGGTCCTTTCTAGTTTCCAAAGGCAAGTAGTTATCACACACAGTTCTGGGCAATTACAGCATCCCTATCTTCAAGGCTTTCATTGCCTAGAGCAAAGAGCAGAGTGGAGACAATATAGCTTCAGGGCAAGAACAGGGTGGAAACAATTGTCCAGATAAAACAGATTAGAATATCACTGTCTAAGTGTAAGGGTTAGTTGCTCTTTTTGACCCCATGGACTGCAGGAGCTGCATAAATAAACCCATTACCATCTAGAAGGCTTTTGCAATCCATGTCCTTGTTGCTGTGCTGTGCTTAGTCAGTCAGTCATGTCCGACTCTTTGCGACCCGTGGACTGTAGCCTGCCAGGCTTTTCTGTCTTTGGGGATTCTCCAGGCAAGAATACTGGAGTGGGTTGCCATGCCCTCTTCCAAGGGATCTTCCCTACCCAGGGATCGAACCCAGGTCTCCTGCACTGCAAGCGGAGACTTTTTACTGTCTGAGCCACCAGGGAATCCCATGTCTTTGTTAATAAAGCTAAAGAAAGCTCAGAACAGCGGATGCCACAGTATTTCATTCCCAGGGCAAGAAAAACATCAATATTCTTTCATCTACAGTCAGATGGGTCTTGACCAGTAGTCTCCAGAAACCTCTGCCTCAACTTCTTGCTTTTCTTTGGCATATAAAAAGGGACGGCAAACTCCCCAAACAATCGATGTATTTTCTTGCCCAGTGGTCAGATATGAATAGGGTACAATGTTCCTATAATCTTTACATTGTGAGCACCTGCCCTTGCCAGGGAGGCTGGTGCTATTTCTTACATCTTACAGTGAGAGAAGTGGTTACAAAATGTTTTGCTGGCAGTCCAGTAGCAGAGTCTGCTTTCTAAGTCCCTATGGTCACCGGTCTGCTCCTTTTGATTTTGTAATTTTCCTTCAATGACACAGTGCACATGAGCTTAACTCTCCTGGGGCACAGGGGAAAACCAATGGTCTCCAAAAGTCACTTGACTGCTAGAGAAGCTGTGCTCTTTTATTGCAATGTGCTCGAATAAATAGCCCTTTTGTTGGTATTGCTTTGAGGAGGACTAAAAGGTATGACAACTGGGAGACTACAGCACTCCTTGGAAATTTCTTTGTGGGAGCTCTGATTTCTTCTCTGGACCCCTAGTCTCCAGAGGGCAGAGCGGCTGTATGAGGCAGGAGAGGAAAAGAGAGTTCCTCTTCCAGACACAGAACCTTGCCCTGGCACCATTCCTCATGGAGGACAGCCATGGAGTGGCTTACTGGAAAAAGTGCCGCACATTCAAGGCCTGGCTCTCCTTCAAACTGCACTTCATTGGTCATTCATCTTATCTCCCAGGGTAACAGTGAACAAATTTTTCTTTTCTTTTCTTTTGGCTGTGCCACATGGCTTGTGGGATCTTAGTTTCCCGACCAGAGATTGGATCTGGGCCCTTGGCATTGCGAGCTTGGAGTCCCAACCCTTGGGCAACCAGGGAATTCCAACAATTAAAATATTAACATTTGCTATGTAGTGCTGTCTAGAATGGAGAGAGGACTACAGCCCAGAAAACATCACTTTGGAAGGTTTTACAGGACAAAATAGCTCTCGTTCCAGAATGGCTGTAAACATTCTGTAGGCAAAGTGGTCTACCATGCCATCTGTCTAGCTGTATTTTTCACTCTTGTCCTCCACATGTAAGTTTCATGGGGGAAAGAAACCAATGGACACAAGTTCACAGTGATGTTCACTTTAGTAAAGTTTCCCAGTGTTCTCATGCCACATACTCTATGACTCTAATATTACCATGCATGAAAACATGATATGTTGTCTATAGGGTTACTTAGCGTTGCTTGAGCTTGAGTCCAAAACAATATGCTCTGCCAGTTCCCACACCAAGACACCAACATGGTTTGCAAAATGTAGAACATCCAGGTCTCACTTACCCCATGATAGCAGGCAGTGATCCATCTGGCTTGGTATCATCCAGAGTTATTGAAATTGGAGCTTCCTCATCTTCGATGATCATACAGCCACAGTAATCTTAACCAGGAGAAAAATAATAGAAGATTGAGTAACTTCATCAGGGATTTAGGAATGACATTTTAAAGTATATATATATAAAACTATTTCACTGAGAGGAAGGCAAAACTTAAACTATTGGTCTTTGCCCCGATCCCAGAAGTTCTTTTCCATTAAATACACTCACTGATTAAACAAGGATGTTTGGTCACCCAGACACATTAGAAAATGACCCATCTCGATGACCTTTATATAAAGGTCAGGTATGATCAATGCATGAGTAAAATTGTAAGATGGCTTTGGAGTTGTGGAATACACAAGAAAGAGTAGGGTATGTTAGAAGGAATCGCCTCTGGGAAACCAGGGAAGAAGTGGCAAGAAGGAATCCTTTTAGTACGAGATGAAGGCTTAGCAACAACCAACACCATATCCGCCCAGACCCTGCCTCATGCCAACACCCCAACAGGAAGTCTCATTGCTACCTTTTATACAGAGGCTGAGGCTGAGAGGTGAAGTGTCACCTGAGGCAACACAGCTAGTAAGCAACTAGGGCCCAGGAATGTGTGACTTCACAAGATCACTCTACACGGTGGTCCTTTGTCTCACTCTGCTCATGAAGAGGAAGTGGTAAGACATATGCCAGAGGCCTGGGCAATGTAGCTCTGCAACTGGAGGGCCTGCTTTCTTGCCTCTCACTGCCAGCAAGCACTCTTGGGGCCATTTTGTGTTGCTGGGGACCATGAAGAGATGGACAGACTGAGATTTCTGATCCTTTCTCTACCAACTGGAAACATATCTTTTTTCCATTCAGTGTGTAGTATATGTTCCTACTGAACTGAACTGATATGTTCGTAAAAAAGAGTGCAGTCTTCTCTAACACAATTTAAACATGAATAAACACAGCCTACCCTTTTTCTTCCAAAAGGCCTCTTTGTAATACATCATGCACTTAATGACAGCCCCCATTGGAAGACGCTGTATCAGCTGGTTTCGCTCTGATGGAAGCTCTGGTCTAAAGTGTATCTTGGCAGTCAAAGTTGGTGGGATGGCACTAATGACATATCGGCACTGAAACAAACAGACACAAAATACCATCTCAAATGTGAGTCACAATCTTTGCAGGGGACATGAAATATCACATTTATCATTTTGAGGGACACTAAGCACCCACTCCAGTGTTCTTGCCTGGAGAATCCCAGGGATGGGAGAGCCTGGGGGGCTGCCGTCTATAGGGTCACACAGAGTCGGACACGGCTGAAGCGACTTAGCAGCAGCAGCAGCAGCAGCAAACAGTCACAATGTACAGTATGAGACCACTGCAAGGCAACAACATAGAACAAGGCACATCAACTAAGGCTAATAATTTGGAAGACTGAGTCACAAATATGCCAGCATCAATCATGCCACTGCTTGGATTATATTTGGTTAGAAGCTGCAGAAGACACAAACGTGTTAGTTGCTCAGTCGTGACTGACTCTTTGCGAGCCCGCCAGGCTCCTTTCTCCATGGAATTCTCTAGGCAAGAATACTGGAGTGGGTGGCCATTCCCTTCTCCAGGGGATCCTCCCCACCCAGGGATCGAACCCAGGTCTCTTGCATTACAGGCAGATTCTTCACCATCTGAGCCACCAGGCTGTCAGAGACCTACTTAATATAAGCCCTTTAAAGTTTATTTATTTATGGGCCACACCGTGAGGCAGGCAGGATCTTAGTTCTCTAACCAGGAGATGGAACTTGTGCCCCCAAGTCCTAACCAATGGACCATCAGGGAATTCCCATAATACACATTTCTTTTCACAAAACTGAATTACCTCATAAAGTTCACGATTCAGGGTCTCTACGGTGATGTTTTCACTTGACTGGTCAACATAAGTGACAGGACTCCTCAGTTTCACCCTGTCCCCTAGAAGTTGCATTATCCGTTCGCTTACTTGACCAGATCCACCTACAAACTTCCGTTCCTACAGGAAAAGGCAGGCAGGGATGGAAATGTGACAAACGCCACAGGAAGGAAAGCCATATTTACCACTGATTAGAAACCTCTGGAAAATCGCAAGCCATACCTCCATTCTCTGCACTGTTAACTGTTGGAAGAACTCATTACGACAAGGGCACTGTACAAAAGAGATCCAGACCCAGATAATCACGACCCAGATAATCACGATGGTGTGATCACTCACCTACAGCCAGACATCCTGGAAAGTGAAGTCAAGTGGGCCTTAGGAAGCATCACTATGAACAAAGCTAGTGGAGGTGATGGAATTCCAGTTGAGCTATTTCAAATTCTGAAAGATGATGCTGTGAAAGTGCTGCACTCGACATGCCAACAAATTTGGAAAACTCAGCACTGGCCACAGGACCGGAAACGGTCAGTTTTCATTCCAATCCCAAAGAGAGGCAATGACAAAGAATGCTCAAACTACCGCACAATTGCACTCATCTCACACACTAGTAAAGTAATGCGCAAAATTCTCCAAACCAGGCTTCAGCAACACGTGAACCATGAACTTCCAGATGTTCCAGCTGGTTATAGAAAAGGCAGTGGAACCAGAGATCAAATTGCCAATATCCGCTGGATCATCAAAAAAGCAAGAGAGTTCCAGAAAAACGTCTGTTTCTGATTTATTGACTATGCCAAAAGCCTTTGACTGTGTGGATCACAATAAACTGTGGAAAATTCTGAAACAGATGGGAATACCAGACCATCTGAACTGTCTCTTGAGAAACCTGTATGCAGGTCAGGAAGCAACAGTTAGAACTAGACATGGAACAACAGACTGGTTCCAAATCAGGAAAGGAGTATGTCAAGGCTGTATATTGTCACCCTGCTTATTGAACTTATATGCATAATACATCATGAGAAATGCTGGGCTGGCTGAAGCACAAGCTGGAATCAAGATTGCTGGGACAAATATCAATAACCTCAGATATGAAGATGACACCACCCTTATGGCAGAAAGTGAAGAAGAACTAAAGAGCCTCTTGAAGAAAGTGAAAGAAGAGAGTGAAAAAGTTGGCTTAAGGCTCAACATTCAGAAAACAAGGATCATGGCATCTGGTCCCATCAGTTCAGTTCAGTCGCTCAGTCGTGTCCGAATCTTTGCGACCCCATTAATTGCAGCACACCAGGCCTCCCTGTCCATCACCAACTCTCGGAGTTTACCCAAACCCATGTCCATCGAGTTAGTGATGCCATACAACCATCTCAACCTCTGTCATCCCCTTCTCCTCTTGCCCCCAATCCTTCCCAGCATCAGGGTCTTTACTAATGAGTCAACTCTTCGCATGAGGTGGCCAAAGTATTGGAGTTTCAGCTTCAACATCAGTCCTTCCAATGAACACCCAGGACTGCTCTCCTCTAGGATGGACTGGTTGGATCTCTTTGCAGTCCAAGGGACTCTCAAGAGTCTTCTCCAACACCACAGTTCAAAAGCATCAATTCTTCGGCGCTCAGTTTTCTTCATCGTCCAACTCTCACATCCATACGTGACCACTGGAAAAACCATAGCCTTGACTAGACAGACCTTTGTTGGCAAAGTAATGTCTCTGCTTTTCAGTACGCTATCTAGGTTGGTCATAACCTTCCTTCCAAGGAGTAAGCGTCTTTTAATTTCATGGCTGCAATCACAATCTGCAGTGATTTTGGAGCCCCTCAAAATAAAGTCTGACACTGTTTCCACTGTTTCCCCATCTATTTCCCATGAATTGATGGGGACCAGATGCCATGATCTTAGTTTTCTGAATGTTGATCTTTAAGCCAACATTTTCACTCTCCTCTTTCACTTTCATCAAGAGGCTCTTTAGTTCTTCTTCACTTTCTGCCATAAGGGTGGTGTCATCTGCATATCTGAGGTTATTGATATTTGTCCCAGCAATCTTGATTCCAGCTTGCGCTTCTTCCAGCCCAGCATTTCTCATGATGTACTCTGCATATAAGTTCAATAAGCAGGGTGACAATATACAGCTTTGACGTACTCCCTTTCCTATTTGGAACCAGTCTGTTGTTCCATGTCCAGTTCTAACTGTTGCTTCCTGACCTGCATACAGGTTTCTCAAGAGACAGATCAGATGGTCCGGTATTCCCATCTCTTTCAGAATTTTCCACAGTTTATTGTGATCCACATAGTCAAAGGCTTTTGTTTAGTCAATAAAGCAGAAATAGATGTTTTTCTGAAACTCTCTTGCTTTTTTGATGATCCAGCAGATGTTGGCAATTTGATCTCTGGTTCCTCTGCCTTTTCTAAAACCAGCTTGAACATCTGGAAGTTCACGGTTCACGTGTTGCTGAAGCCTGGCTTGGAGAATTTTGTGCATTACTTTACTAGTGTGTGAGATGAGTGCAATTGTGTGGTAGTTTGAGCATTCTTTGGCATTCGCCTTTCTTTGGGATTGGAATGAAAACTGACCTTTTCCAGTCCTGTGGCCAGTGCTGAGTTTTCCAGATTTGCTGGCATATCAAGTGCAGCACTTTCACAGCATCATCTTTCAGGATTTTAAATAGCTCAACTGGAATTCCATCACCTCCACTAGCTTTGTTCGTAGTGATGCTTCCTAAGGCCCACTTGACTTCACATTCCAGGATGTCTGGCTCTAGGTGAGAGATCACACCATTGTGATTATCTGGGTCGTGAACATTTTTTTGTACAGTTCTGTGTATTCTTGCCACCTCTTCTTAATATCTTCTGCTTCTGTTAGGTCCATATCATTTCTGTCCTTTATCGAGCCCATCTTTGCATGAAATGTTCCCTTGGTATCTGTAATTTTCTTGAAGAGATCTCTAGTCTTTCCCAATCTGTTGTTTTCTTCTATTTCTTTGCATTGATCGCTAAGAAAGGCTTTCTTATCTCTCCTTGCTATTCTTTGGAACTCTGCATTCAGATGAGAATATCTTTCCTTTTCTCCTTTGCTTTTCACTTCTCTTCTTTTCTCAGCTATTTGTAAGGCCTCCTCAGACAGCCACTTTGCTTTTTTGCATTTCTTTTCCATGGAGATGGTCTTGATCCCTGTCTCCTGTACAATGTCACGAACCTCTGTCCATAGTTCATCAGGCACTCGGTCTATCAGATCTATTCCCTTAAATCTATTTCACACTTCCAGTGTATAATCATAAGGGATTTGATTTAGGTCATACCTGAATGGTCTAGTGGTTTTTCCTACTTTCTTCAGTTTAAGTCTGGTCTCATCATTTCATGGCAAATAGTTGGGGTAACAGGGGAAACAGTGTCATACTTTATTTTGGGGGGCTCCAAAGCCACTGCAGATGGTGACTGCAGCCATGAAATTAAAAGACGCTTACTCCTTGGAAGGAAAGTTATGACCAACCTAGGCAGCATATTAAAAAGCAGAGACATTACTTTGTCAACAAAGGTCCGTCTAGTCAAGGCTATGGTTGTTCCTGTAGTCATGTATGGATGTGAGAGTTGGACTATAAAGAAAGCTGAGCACCGAAGAATTGATGCTTTTGAACTGTGGTGTTGGAGAAGACTCTTGAGAGTCCCTTGGACTGCAAAGAGATCCAACCAGTCCATCCTAGAGGAGAGCAGTCCTGGGTGTTCATTGGAAGGACTGATGTTGAAGCTGAAACTCCAATACTTTGGCCACCTGACGTGAAGAGCTGACTCATTGGAAAAGACCCTGATGCTGGGAAGGATTGAGGGCAGAAGGAGAAGGGGATGACAGAGGATGAGATTGCTGAATGGCATCACCGACTCAGTGGACATGGGTTTGGGTAAACTCCGAGAGTTGGTGATGGACAGGGAGGCCTGGCGTGCTGAAGTTCATGGGATTGCAAAGAGTCGGACACGACTGAGCGACTGAACTGAACTGAACTGAACTGAGTCTACCAAGACACCTCAGTCACCATGCTCTATGCAGCTTCATGTGACAAAAAGCTGTTACCAGTTTATGGAATCACAGACTCAGTGGGAAGGGATGAATCGGGAGATTGGGATTGACATTATATATATAAAATAGGTAACTAATAAGAACCTTCTGTGTAGCACAGGGAACTCTACTCAATACTCTGTTAAAGGCCTATATGGGGAAACAATGTATAAAAAACAAGAGTGGATACATGTGTATGTATAACTGATTCACTTTGCTGTATACCTGAAACTAACATGACATTGGAAATCAACTATATCCCAATAAAAATTTAAAATCAAATCACAGAATCAGAAGGAAGGTCTCCCTAGACCACTGGCACCTTGACCAAATGCAAATATCAGCAAGCTTCAAATGCCCAAGAGTGCAGTGCATGGAGGGTGTCTGGCAACAGGGAGGGTGCTGCGCTTCTCCCAGGGGGAGGTGGTTTCCTTTTTTAAAAAAAATGGATTATTTTTTTCTAGTTTCACTGAGATGGGGATGCAGTTTCTTAACTCCCCTCGGTTTCTTAAAGTTCCAGGCCAGGACTGTCTAGGTGCAACAGGCTCATGGTGCTCTCAAGGATCACCTGGTCATCACCAAAAGATGTTCTAAGAATCTAAATCTCAGCTGTTGAGAACTTTTTGCCAAAATGCCTGGAAGTTTCACTGGGGGGACAGAAGAGTGAAGGCTAAGCATATGTCTATTCCTCCAGACATTGTGGACTAGCTCCCTTGAGCAGCTCTATAAGACCATAAGTGCTGCACCCTAGTGCCATCTGCTACACTCACCATGGAAATGCTTCCAGCTTAATCTAAGGTCAGTCCTTACTACAGTGCATTTTGTAAGAACCTGAGGAATATTTTTAGCCTGCTAGAGATTAACGATTCTTTGAATGATTAGAAATACAAGTAGGCAGACTGAAGCACAGCCCAACATTGGACAATTAGGTACCTTAATCACGTTCCTCCAGAAAGCCTGTGCCAGCAGCCACATGATAATTTTTACACTTGAATAACTGGCTATTGTTTTAATGACACCACTATAGCTACTTATAAAAACATTACCAAAGTAGTTTAGTTTCATGATGTGTCCATCTTCACAAAACCGGAACCATTCAATTTATACTTTGACCTCTGTTTTCCACGAGTTACTCTGAATGTTACTATAATGGAAAGACCAGGAACTCTTTTCCATCTTCATGTCTAGTATTTGTTGAACTAAACTATTAAAGGATAAATAACTATTAAACTATTAAAGGATAAATATAAGTTCTTTGTAAAGGTATTGTGATAATGGTTTTACATTCATAATCTGAACTATGCCCTCCAAAAGGTCATGTGGGGTTTGCCTAGAAGTACCTTGGCTCCTCTGAATGAGGGACATAATACAGTACTGTAAAGAAATTATCTTTCAATTAAAAAATAAATTAACTAAATACACACACACACACACACACATATATATATATATATATATAAAATGGAGTCAAGATATTTCCAAAAGACAAATATAGGTTAAAAGGAATAATATGGGGATTTCTAGATGTAAAGGCACTTAAAAAATGTGACTGCCTTATGTTTGCTAAAGCTGAAGGTCAAACTGGCAACCATAAGAACAACTTGGGGACTTCTGGAGGTCTCCCAAGGAGAGGAATAATTCACTAAGTTGACAATGACTCTACACCTCATACTATGAAACAGAGCATAAGTTAGAACTAAATTGCCCCCAATTAAACCTTATCCCATTGAGGCATAACATTCCTAGAAAAGAGATACCCATTTTCTTTCACTAAGGGAGGGTCTTGAAATAAAGAATCACAGAGTTTGGAAAATCCGGAAATTAAAATTCTGGCTTTACTACTGGCTTGTTGTGTATCCAACCAGGGAGCCAGATGAGTTACATTCATTAGTAATGGGTGTGGTATCAGTTCAGTTCAGTTCAGTTCAGTCGCTCAGTCATGTCTGACTCTTTGCAACCCCATGGACTGCAGCACATCAGGCCTCCCTGTCCATCACCAACTCTGAGAGTTTACTCAAATTCATGTCCATCGAGTCGGTGATGCCATCCAACCATCTCATCCTCTATCGTTCCCTTCTTCTCCTGCCTTCAATCTTTACCAGCATCAGGGTCTTTTCCAATGAGTCAGTTCTTTGCATCAGGTGGCCAAAGTATTGGAGTTTCAGCTTCAGCATCAGTCCTTCCAATGACTATTCAGGACTGATTTCCTTCAGGATTGACTGGATTGATCTCCTTGCACTCTAAGGAACTCTCAAGAGTCTTCTCCAACACCACAGTTCAAAAGCATAAATTCACTGGGGCATCAGAGTTTTGCTCAGCTAAATCTGCTTCTTGTTGGTTCAATATTTCTTATGAAGAAGAGTTTGAAGTATAGAGCTTGAATTATTTAAAATACTAAGTCATTCTACGTTTCCATTTTATTAATGGGATGTTGCAATCAGTTGTAAACTAGTAAACTTGTAAAGTGATTTGCACAGAGACTCCTTGAACAAAAACTGCACTAACTGTATCTAATTCGGAGACTGAAATTTTTTCCATAGTCATAACAATGGCTTTTACATTGAAAGACTAATAGGAATTCTGCATATATTAATTATTTGATAAAATCTAGACTCAAATCAGTGTACTCTCCATTTTATTGCCTTACCTGAATCAGTCCTATTAGGTTGGTAATAGATTTTTTTATATACTCAAATTTGATTTAAAAGTAAACTCTACTTATTAAGCAGTTTTAAAAAGAAATCCAGAAGCACATTTTTCCTGTGCAAATCAGTTACAAAGTTCAAAAGTGTTTCTTATGCTTTAAGACTAAGTTTTTAACTTTGTAAACCACATCTGAAAGACTTGGCACTTCTGCATTATTGTGTTTCATTTATTTCTCTTTTTTTCTATTTTGGTTAAGAGGATAGTAGAAAAAGATTTTCTGGCATTCTTGTTCACTTGTTTAATTTGTATAAGCTTCTGATTGCCAGTTACTGAAATAACAAGTGACAAGGCAGAAATCATGAAAGCATTAAAGTTCTTTAAACCTAAGGCTAAATTTTGAATACATTATTAAATTCTTTATCATCCTGATGGCTGGCAGACTAACAGCTGCACATTTGGCATGCTTTGGTTTTTGGTTCTGGGGTTATTTTTGGACTTTATTTTTCATTGCAGATTTATTTGGCAATGTACAGTAAAATTTATAAACTTGCATCAAGTTTATGAATAAAGAACCACTTAAAAAAAAGCATCAGTTCTTCGGTGCTCAGCTTTCTTTACCGTCCAACTCTCACATCCATACATCACTACTGGAAAAACCATACCCTTGACTAGACAGATCTTTGTTGGCAAAGTAATGTCTCTGCTTTTTAATATGCTATCTAGGTTGGTCATAACTTTCCATCCAAGGAGCAAGCCTCTTTTAATTTCATGGCTGCAATCACCATCTGCAGTGATTTTGGAGCCCAAAAAGATAAAGCCTGCCACTGTTTCCACTGTTTCCCCATCTATTTGCCATGAAGTGATGGGACTGGATGCCATGATCTTACTTGTATTTTTCTGAATGTTGAGCTTTAAGCCAACTTTTCACTCTCCTCTTTCACTTTCATTAAGAGTTCTTTACTTCTTCGCTTTCTGCCATAAGGGTGGTGTCATCTGCTTATCTGAGGTTATTGATATTTCTCCCTGAAATCTTGATTCCAGCTTGTGCTTCAGCCAGACCGGCATTTCTCATGATGTACTCTGCATATAAGTTCAATAAGCAGAGTGACAATATACAGTGTTGACATACTCCTTTCCTGATTTGGAACCAGTCTGTTGTTCCATGTCCAGTTCTAACTGTTGCTTCCTGACCTGCATACAGATTTCTCAAGAGGCAGGTCAGGTGGTGTGGTATTCCCATCTCTTTCAGAATTTTCTACAGTTTGTTGTGATCCACACAGTCAAAGGCTTTGGCATAGTCAATAAAGCAGAAATAGATGTTTTTCCTCAACTCTCTTGCTTTTTCAATGATCCAACAGATGCTGGCAGTTTGATCTCTGGTTCCACTGCCTTTGCTAAAACCAGCTTGAACATCTGGAAGTTCACGGTTCATGTATTGCTGAAGCCTGGCTTGGATAATTTTAAGCATTACTTTACTAGCGTGTGAGATGAGTGCAATTGTGTGGTAGTCTGAGTATTCTTTGGCATTGCCTTTCTTTGGGATTGGAATGAAAACTGACCTTTTCCAGTCCTGTGGCCAGTGCTGAGTTTTCCAAATTTGTTGGCATGTCGAGTGCAGCACTTTCACAGCATCATCTTTCAGAATTTGAAATAGCTCAACTGGAATTCCATCACCTCCACTAGCTTTGTTTGTAGTGATGCTTCCTAAGGCCCACTTGACTTCACATTCCAGGATGTCTGGCTCTAGGTGAGTGATCACACCATTGTGATTATCTGGGTCATGAAGATCTTTTTTATATAGTTCTTCTGTGTATTCTTGCCACCTCTTCTTAATATCTTCTGCTTCTTTTAGGTCCATACCATTTCTGTCCTTTATTGTGCCCATCTTTTCATGAAATGTTCCCTTGGTATCTCTAATTTTCTTGAAGAAATTTCTAGTCTTTCCCATTCTATTGTTTTCCTCTATTTCTTTGCATTGATCTCTGAGGTAGGCTATTTTATCTCTCCTTGCTGTTTTTTGGAACTCTGCATTCAAATGGGAATATCTTTCCTTTTCTCCTTTGCCTTTCGCTTCTCTTCTTTTCACAGTTATTTGTAAGGCATCCTCAGATAACCATTTTGCCTTTTTGCATTTCTTTTTCTTGTGGATTGGCTCGATCTCTGCCTGTATAATATCACGAACCTCCGTCCATAGTTCTTCAGGCACTCTGTCTATCAGATCTAATCCCTTGAATCTATTTGTCGCTTCCACTGTATAATCATAAGGGATTGATTTAGGATGTGGTATGGAAGCAGGGCAAATGCTAGTAGGCAGCAAAATTTAGCCGCAAAATGTAGAATTTACTATTGAAAGAGTAACCAGAAATCACTTGTATTAGAAGAATAATCACTTCCATTCTATAACAGTTAACATAAAATAATAACTCCAAGACACAGAATGGGACCAAAAGTCTCATTCCTGGAACAGAGATGACTTTAACGACAATTTTTCAAGCACTAGATTTTTTTGGAAATTAGTTGATTGTAATAACTGAGCTCCTCCTACATAGTCTAATTTCACCTACTTCCAAATAGAAGGAAACGAATTCCTCAAATCAAATTCAAAATGAAACATTCTTTAGTCATGAACTTATTTTTGGAAATGAGAAAATTTTGTTTTCAGAAAAGTTTTTTTGAAATTATTTCAAATTCACGCACATTTCAAAATATAGAAGCAATTATTAAGATACTGCACTGGCTGAGGACAAAATCAGACATGAAGTTTAGTATGAGAATGGACACTTCATACCTGGCCCCCGTTGGTAATGGAGAATATCCGAGTGGTGCCTCCACATTGTTTAACGTACCACAAGAACCACAGGGCAGACACCTCATGGGGTTCAGAGGTCACATTGATATTCACAAAGAGAGATGCAAACTGCCGAGCAGTCCTGGTCATAAAACAAGAGTCAGGAGTAAATACATACATGTTTTGCATGACATTATCTTTTAAAAACATAATTTAGTATGGTTAGAAACCATTTCTATGCCTTTAAAAAATACTCATGGACTCAATCTCTGACAGAATGCAGATTTTAACTCTTGGGCAAAATAATTTTTTCCTGACTTGTTGGAAATTATGGATTAGCTCCAAACATGCTAATCCCCGTGCAGTCTAAAAGGTTAATATGCTTGTCAGAGTTCATTGAGGATATTGTTTTCACTTATTTGAACAAACTTCCTCTCCCCAACACCTCCACTGCCCCTACTCTGGTCCAGGCTACTACTGTCCCTCACCTGGGTTAAAACAGTGATGGCTGCTCCTGGGTATCCCTACCTAATCATATGACTACATCCCCTCATGATCATTCTCTACATTACAGCCAATTAAGTATTTCCACAGTCCAAAACTAAGAAACAAACAAACAAAATAAACAAAAAATAAACACTCTGCTTGGTGGTGGTGGTTTAGTCACTAAGTCGTGTCCAACTCTTGCGACCCCATGGACTGTAGCCTGCCAGGGTCCTCTGTTCATGGGATTCTCCAGGCAAGAACACTGGAGTGGGTTGCCATTTTCTTCTCCAACCCTTCAATGATGTTAATGGCAAAAGGGAAAAAATCTTGTATATGGTCAATAATGTGTCTTGCACCATCAGCCTCTCAAGTTCTGTAAACTCCCATTACATCATTTCCTCATGGCATCTTTATGGTCTAGGCATACATACTGTTCACTCATTGTTAAAACATGTCAATCTCCCCATCTTGGGGGCCTTCATAAGCTGCTCCTTGTTCTCTATACTGGGCATGGGGGTGGGCATTTCCCACACTATCCAACCTTCACATCTCCCACCATTATTTGTGGCTGATTACTGGAAAATACCATGCCTCAACCATTCATCCTTCCATCCATCCCACCCACTGTGACTTATTCCTGAAAGAAACCATCCCTCCTCCTTTACTATTTTTCCCCATTACTATGGCTCACTACTGCAACATCACCCCTCCTCACCAACCATATCTCCTGTCTCCTCCATCCACTATGGTTCATTCCTGAAAGATACCATTCATTGCATCACCCACTTTTCCTGTCTTCCTCCATCACTGTGGCTCACCTGTGAGATACCAACACCCTACACCATCCACTGGTCCTGTTTCCAATTCATTGTGATTTAATCCTGGAACATATATCCTCCCCATACCCTGATCTCCACTCATCCACTGGGCTTATTCATGGAAGACACATCATCCCCCAATACCATCCATCAGTCCTATATCCCCCCATCAACTGACTCATTCTTTAAGATATTTGGACAAAAACATCCTCCTCACCATCCATCCTTCCTGATAGCTTCCCACCATTAATTTCAGGTCATTATTGGAAGATTCCATCCTGCCACATCATCCACCTTTCTTCGTCTACCCCCATCCACAGTGTCTCATTTCAGAAAGATATCACCATTCATATCATCCATCCTTCCTTTCTCCACCATCAACTCCTGCTCATTCCTTGTTGATACCATCCCCTCACACCATCCTCTTTTCCTCCCATCACCATGGCTCACTCCTAGAAGATACATCCCACCAAACCATCCATCCTTACTATCTCCCCCCATCCACGTGGCTCATTTCTGGAAGATACCATCCCCTCATAACATACTCTTCCTGTCATCCATCAACTGACTTATTCTTGGAAGATACCATCTCCCCACGTCATCCACTCTTCCTGTCTCCTCCATCAACTGGCTTGTCCTTGGAAGATACCATCCACACACACCATCCCTCTTTCCTCTCTCCCCCCATCCACTGTGATTCATTCCTGAAAAATACTATCATCTCACATAATGTATCTCTTATGCTAAGTCACCTCAGTCGTGTCCGACTCTGTGTGACCCCATAGACCCCATAGACAGCAGCCCACCAGGCTCCGCCATCCCTGGGATTCTCCAGGCAAGAACACTGGAGTGGGTTGCCATTTCCTTCTCCGATTCATGAAACTGAAAAGTGAAAGTGAAATCACTCAGTCATGTCTGACTCTTAGCTACCCCATGGACTGCAGCCTACCAGGCTCCTCCATCCATGGGATTTTCCAGGCAAGAGTACTCCACCAATTGGTGCATTTCTCAAAGATACTATTCCCACAACAACACAACTTCCCCACCTTCCTCCATCCACTGTGGCTTATCCTGGAAGACACCATCCCACCATATCGTCCATCCTTCCTGTCTCTACCCATGTACTATGGCTCATTCTTGGCACATACCTGCCTCCCACACCATCCATCTTTCCTGTTCCCCCTGTCAGCAGAGGCTCATACCCAGAAGATACTGTTCTGCTATACCACCCACTATTTCCTGTCCCCTGCACACAATATGGTTTATTCCTGAACATATCAACCCCACACACCATCCACCCTTCCTTTCTCTGTCATCAACTGGCTCATTCTTGGAAGACACCATGTGCACTAACCATCTTTCATGTGTCCTTCCATCCCCTGTGGTTCATTCCTGAAAGATGCCATCCCCTCACAGAATCCATTTTCTTGTCTCCCTCATCTACTGGCTCATTCCTGGAATATACTATCTCTTCACACCATCCCATCTTCCTAACTTCCCCATCCCGTTACTCATCATGAAAGATACCATTTACCCACACTAGACACCCTTCCTGTCTTCCCCCACCCACTATGGTGCCTTCAGTGAAGGTTCTTAATTCCCACAGCATCCACCCTTCCTGTCTCCCCCATCTATTATGGCTCATTCATGGAAGATGCCATTCTCTCACACCATCTATCTTTCCTCTTTCCCTCATCCATTAGGCACATTCTTGGAAGATAGCTTGCCCTCACACCATCCATCCTTTGCTGTCCCTTACCACTCTCTGTGGCTCATTCTTAGTTGATGTAGTAACTCCTTTGTTTCAATAAGGTATCTCTCCTTCACCCTCAAGACAGGTCAGGTTCCCTCATTTCAATCTCTCCTAGAATTATGTAACGTGTGTATAATTACAGTCTCTCCTGCTAAAAATATATCAACTCCATGATGTTCAGGGCCATGCATCATAAGTTCACCACCATTCCTCAGTGCTTCGTGCAGTGCCTTCACACAACAGCCCCAAAATGCTGACAGAATGATCTGTAACTCAGTTAATAACACAGATTCTCATTGAAAACATATAATTTATAGTTTTCATTAATATAGACTAGCATCCCTCTAGTTCTTCTATATTTATATGAAATTACTTTAACACCTTTCCAAATTGCTTTTGCAGCTGACCTCTGTATTATCTGAAAACACAATTACTTCTTTTATGGTGAAGCACACAACTCTTTCATTAAAAAAAAAAAATTTGACTTCCTTCACCTGCTTTTCTTCTTATGTTTTAGATTCACTTTATGTTGAATCCTGCTCTGAGGGCCCTTAAAGTCACTATTGATGGAAAGGTCATTAAGTTTCCCCTTAACTTTTCCTATAACTTATGAAGAAAAACTCTGAAGTTCAAGATAGGATAGGGACGATATGAAGGGAAGATAAAAAATACATTTTAAATAGTCAAGATTACTTTGTCCAGCAGATTTTTTCGATGAGATCTTTCATGGTCATCTTATCCCATTCCACTGCATGTGGGGCTTCCCACGGTGCATCAGTTGGAATCTGCAGAGAAAGGAAGGCCGGCATTTAGGTCTGATGGTAGGTCTGATGGTTACTGCCCACTGGACTGCCAAGAGGCCCTCAGGGGAAACTCTGAAAACTGGTTTCTCTATGTTGGAATGTGTGATGTGCATAGAATCCTATGTACATATAGACAGTGGCATATACATATACTACATATGTACACTACGTACCCAGTGGTGGGTTTGGGATGGATAGCTCTTTGGATTCTATGCCCTAATGATGTTGCCAAAATAATACTTAAATATATGCATTAATATAAATTAATATGTAATTATGATGGTCATCATCATAATTATTATCGAAAGCTAATGGAAGAGGGTATGGTAACCCACTCCAGTATACTTGCCTGGAGAATCCCATGGACAGAGGAGCCTGGTGGGCTACTGTCCATAGGGTCGCAAAGAGTCAGACATTACTGAAGAGACTTAGCATGCACACATGCACCCACAACAGCCATTTTAAATTCCCAAGTTAAGTTTGAGAGATGGATGTTATAGTTACTGAGTTACTGATACTCAATGAGAAAACACTTTGAGGAAACAAATTTTTCTCCCCTTTATTATCTCAGGTGGCATAACATATGGATAAGATCACTCTAAGTAGGATTCCCAGTAAAAATATGTCATATAAATACTCAGTGGCACAGAGTTGAAAACACACAAGTACACACATTAGTATCAGAGACACGTCGGTTTGAATCCTGGGTACCTTGTTGTATGATCTTGGGGAAATTATGTAACCCCTTAGCACTGAAATTCTTCTCGCTAAAGCAGAAGTACTCCCGACATGACAGAGTTATTGGGTACATTGGAAATGATATGTATCAATGTCCCCTGCACTGTGAAAGGATATTAAACATTTGCTATTTATTTCAGCCACAGGTTAAGGGCAAGCTGCACACACACTTTACCTCTTTTCCCATGTTATCCATGGTCCGCCACAGGTTGTTGTAATCCAGATAGGCAACGGGATTCCATACTGGAGGGAAGGCACCCCGAAATGGATAAGTTTTTCCCTAAAAGCAAAGGATAATATGTTAAATTAGGAAGACATTCTAAAAATCCCAACCAGTCAACCTCAGACCCATTTTCAAAGAAACAGGATCCTCTATTGTGTCAAAAAGCAATGATGGACAGCACCTATACAAGACTCAAACTACAGTTAGATTATCAAGAATTCCCTAGTGTTATTTTAGCTGGTTTTGACTGATTTTTTTTTTTTTTGGCTGCGTGGCTTGTGGGATCTTAGTTCTCTGACCAGGGGTTGAACCTCGGCCCTGTCAATGAAAACCTAGAATC
Organism: Okapia johnstoni; assembly: GCA_024291935.2. Taxonomy (NCBI): domain Eukaryota; kingdom Metazoa; phylum Chordata; class Mammalia; order Artiodactyla; family Giraffidae; genus Okapia; species Okapia johnstoni. Next base: position 34,906,552 of record CM044305.1, on the reverse strand, counting down.
CTAACCACTTAACCACTATTTACTTCATTTCAGTTGTGTGACAGGCACTGTGCTACTATGAGGGAAAGGTGAATCCTTAGGAAAAGAGAGCAGGTCTAGATTCTTCCTAAGGCTTTATTTTTTTTTTTCAGTCCACCATACAGGTTATGGGATCTTAGTTCCCTACCAGGGATTGAACCCATGCCCTCTGCATTGGAAGGACCAGGGAATTCCCTTTATTTCATAATTGAATTCCTTTTTCTTTAAAATATCTTGTAAATCTTCATAAGGTCAAAACATTGTCTATTAATACATTTTGCACACAATTTCAATTTTATTGAATAGAAACATATTCAGTATTTGTAGAAAGCCTACTGTGTGTACTGTGTGCACTAAACAATATTAAGAGCTGGATTTTTAAAAAGGGCTAAAGTAAGACTCCTGACCATCAAGGCAGGGACACGAGACAGAAGAGCATTAGCATTCATGGGCGCACACTCACATACACTCTCCAACTGAGTAAGACTACATGGCGGCCATTAAATGACAAAGAAGTAATTTTCCCTTCCAGAGTAGCAAATTCAAATAACCTTGGCAGATTATGTGATCTGATTTCTTATCTGAAAATGCTGTGTTGTAGTGCTGCAAGACAAGTTTTTAAGACTCTAAATCCTTTATCATCATCACTACCACCATCACCACCATTATTACTAATAGTCATTAAGATCTTTTCCATGCCTGGCACTGGCCTAAGCTCTATGCATTGTCTCCTGCAATACTCACCCCAACCCTCTGGAGGAAAGAACTATTAATATTCCCATTTTACAAATGAGGAAACCAAAGCTTAGGGATATTAGCTAGAAAACAGTAGGACAGAAATTTCCTGCTCCCACAGCCTTTGCTCATAAACAATAAGCTTTCCGGCCTCTTATATGATTTATGGAATGTTGAGATAGTTTTGTCCAAGAGACATCTTAAACTTCCTGACTAAAAGAAAGAGAACTCTGAAATGTGAACCTTAAAATCTTCCACACATCTTTTATGTTTCTAAGGAATAAACAAAGAGACTAAGAAGCTCAAGGGTAACAGGGTCAACTTTGGAAAATGTGCAAGAATGTTCTGAGAGAAATTGGCAGACACAAAAATAACTATGCACAGGAGAGAGACTGGGTTAAATAATAGTTCACCAGCAGCCTTCAGAACAGTTGGTTCTTGTCGCAATTCTTCCCTTAATTGAAACTGTAAAAAAAAATCTATATTTTATACTCAAGTAATAGTCTCATACCAAACTGATCTTTGTTTTGAAAAAAACTGTTTAAGAAAATCCTTAAATATGCTTAATCATCGGGGGGCATTAAGTATGATAAATAAATATGATAAGTATGATACCAACCAGAGTAAGATTTCACACAAGGTCCTAAAGACCCTGTGGTGTGAGCTTTGAACAACAAAGAGAGGTGGCAGGAGAGGTGAAGCATACAGGGAGCGAGAAGGGTCTAGCCTGGCCATCTTTTTGAGAAATGGGAGTCATGGAATATTTTAAAAGGAGATCATAGAGGCCCACCATGATGTTAATTTTTATCCTGTTGACATAGGTACCAAGTTGATAAAAGGTGTTCATGAGTTTCTCTCTTAGCAGTGTTTGGCTTCTTTGTTCTTATTCCACAGAAAATCTCAATGTGCTAAAGAAATGCATGTATGTGGGAACAGTCATGTACCTCTTCCTTTCTCACCAGTCCCTGAGGGCTTATTTCCTCCATGGCCTGCTTCTAAACTAGACAATTCAAGACTACTTTCTGCCTGGGTAAATCCCTAAAATAGGGCGGTGGGAGGGCCTGGAGATGGCTCTTAACTGGGTGAGAACTGTTTGGGAATGCACCTTCATGTTATCTTAAATGTGATTCTGTGCATGTGTGCATGCTAAGTCACTTCAGCCATGTCTGACTCTTTGAGACCCTGTGGACTATAGCCCGCCAGGCTCTGTCCATGGGGATTCGCCAGGCAAGAATACTGGAGTGGGATGCCATGTCCTCCTCCAGGGGATCTTCTCAACCCAGGGATTGAATTGCCATCTCCGACGTCTCCTGCATTAGCAGGTGATTCTATAGTTTTCTCCCCAAAGTGTCAGCTGTTTCTCAATCTTAAACCACTTCTCAGCAAGAAATGCCTTTATAACCTAAGAATGTGAGAGGCAGGATCTCCTAGAATACTACATTTTCCTAAGAGCATGGCTACTGCTCTTTAAAAGCAAAAATTAAAAAAAAATCTTGGGTAAAAGTCAAGTTAATTTTGTGCCTATACTCTGAAACCTTTCTACCCTTTCTAAGTGGTTTGTAATCTCTGTGCCTTTGACACAGCCAGAGTTGTTGATGTTGAGTAGAACGCAATGTCCCTGGAATTATGCCCCAAATACTTAAGTCTCCTTGAGAAACCACATCTTCACTCTACCAATGTTCATAATAAAGGGAGACTGTTGCCAGGAGAGGATAGTTTGTTGTTGCTTTTTTTTTTTTTTTTTAAGTTTTTGGATGCTTGCCCAATTAAGGCAGGGGGAGGGCGTTCTAACACATCAATGTTACTGAGCAAGCTATTGAATGCTATTAAATTTTTATTATGAAATATGCTATATATGATTTAAAAATTGATAGCTTAAAGAGAAATAATAGAAACAAACAACCACATGCACCCCATCCAATTTGAGAAGCGTGATATCACCAGAAATTTAGACGTACACCATATATTTCTCCCCAATTACGTCCAGTCTCCTCTGCACAAGGGGGAGCCACTGTAGTGAATTTTGTGTCCAACATTCCTTTTCTTCCATCTCCCTTGTATACATACCTGAATGATACATTGTTTTGTTTTGCCTATTTTTGAGCTTTAGATAGACAGACTAAGACACACATGCATGTCCATTCTGGAGCAGTGAAAATGAATAAACTATGAACAACACCAATCAACATGGATGTATCTTTAAAATATATCAGTGAGGGAATTCCCAGGCCGTCCATTGGTTAGGACTTGGAGGTCTCAGTGCCAGGGCTCGGGTTTGATCCCTAGCTGGGAAACTAAGATCCCACAAGTCCCGCAGCATGGCCAAAAACAATTTAAAAAAATATGCTGGTCAAAGAAGAAAGTCAAAGAATACATAGAGTTTGAGTCCATTAACATAAAGCTCAAAAATAAGAGAGAAGGACAGTTGATGGCTCCCACATCATTCTTTATTGTCGAAAGAAAAGTGAAAATGAAAGTCGCTCAGTCATGTCCAACTCTTCGCAACCCCATGGACTACACATTCTCTAGGCCAGAATACTGGAATGGGTAGCCTTTCCCTTTTCCAGGGGATCTTCCCAACCCAGGGATCAAACCCAGCTCTCCCGCACTGCAGGCCGATTCTTTACCAGCTGAGCCACAAGAGAAGCCCAAGAATACTGGAGTGAGTCTCCAGGGGATCTTCCCGACCCAGGAATTGAACAGGGGTCTCCTGCATTGCAGGCAGATTCTTTACCAACTGAGCTATCAGGGAAGCCCAATAGCTTTATTGTTGGTCCTATAAAATAAGCCAGAAAGTAGCATTTACCAATTGTCATGGTGGTGAGTTTCAGCTCTGTACTTTTAAAATTTAGTTGAACAGAAGGGAATCAGTGTTATTAAAGAGTATCATAGGCCACTGAGGGAAGCTGACAATATTTTTTTTAATCATCTTGAAAATAAGCAGATATGTTCTGGATTGATTTTGTATTTGTAGTTTAAAAAATCATTTTCTACCTCTTTCCATATGCAGGTAGCCAAACTCTTTTCAAACATTATACATAGTGCTACTTTACCTAGAAAAAAACATCATAATTTACAAGGAAACATCTATCCTATCTTTTCTCCCCCCCCCCCTTTTTTTTTGGCCATGCCACGAGGTTTATGGAATCTTAATTCCCCAGGGACCAGGGATTGAACCCAGGCCTTCCCCAGTGAAAGTGTGGAATCCTATCCACTGGACTGCCAGGGAATTCCCATATCTTATCTTAATGTGTTGGTTCTCCCAAGTGGCCATCTGGTTCCTCTGCTCTTCTTTGTAAGACCCTCTCTTCTCTGATCTACTGACTCTCCCAGGGTCCAATCCTCAGCCTTCCTTGGCCCACCCATTTCCCTGTGTAACTCATTCATCATCTGGATTTGTTATTATTTTATTTACACAGCATTACGGCTTGCATTTTTCATGCCTCTGCTCCCTCTACCTCTTATACAACTTCAAGGGCCAGCAGCACATTCTTAAGTTCATAACCTCATTTTCATCTTATGCTCAGCCCCCTCTCTCAGGACTTGTACAGGTAACACAATGGGCACTTGAGTTGTGCAATCTCATCCCTGGAAAAAGAGAACCATTAAACTCAGGTATAAATGATATCATAATATCAAGAATAAAAGGTTTCAAATGAATAGTTATGCCATCTTTCCCAAGGGACTCTAGGTATATACAAACATTACAAATAAAGCAATTAATATAGAAATAATACAAGTTCTTCTGGAGGTTCTTGGGTAAGTAAAGATAACTGACAGGGCATTGAAAAATTATTTTTCCTCTTTCACAAATGCTATTAATAGCACTCAAGAGAACTAGGCAGTTAGAAAAATGATGAAAATATTACAGTGTGAAGATAAATGGCTGTTTTTCTTTCACAGTTTTACTAAGATATCAGTCACATACTCTACAATCCATCCATTTGAAGTGCACAATTCAGTGCTTTTTAGTATATTCAGAGTTGTGAAACCATCACCACAGCTAATTTTAGAACACTTTCATCAACCCAAGAAGAAACCCTTATTCATTAAAAGTCACTCTCAATTTTCTCCCACTCCATTTTGAAGAACTGTCAAAGTATTTCGCAAAGCAGCTCCCGCCAACTTACATTCCCACCAGCAATGTATGAAGGTTCCAATATCTCCATATCCTTGCCAACACTTGTTATTGTCTGTCTCTCTGATTATACTCACCCTGGTGGATGCAAAGTGGTATCTCATTGTGGTTTGGACTTACATTTCGTTAATGACTAATGATAGCCAAAATCAAATTTGTCTTGGTGAGTGGAAGGTCATATTGTTGAGCCCATGCATTGTCTCCATCCTTGATGCCATGGATGCCATTTTGTATGTGGGCTCACTGAACAAGTGATAGAGGAAAGAGATGATATAATGGCTTTGTACTCTGTCAACTTGTTCAGGACAAACTGGATTTCTGAGTTTTCTTTCCTATGTTATTTCTGGTTAGGATAGGTCACAAGAAAGATTCTTATGGGAAATCTAGAGAGTGAAAGTGAAGCAGCCACTCCTTTTGGGGGTCACACACATTGCTGCTGATGTTCATGGCATGAGGGCCTGCAACTATTCCACCCTTCTGGGATCCTCCTTCACCTTCTCCAACTCTTAGGCCAGGTATATGTATTTAGCTCTATGTTGAAGAATCCTGGCTTCTGCAAGACACCCACAGTGTCAAGATCAGAGGCAACAAAGACTAATCTGAACTCCATCTCACACTTGTGGGTTCCAGCTTGTTCTTGCTTTCCCCCATCATACGTCTATCTTCCCTTCTTGACTGCCTGCCCTTCAAACTCCAGCATCAGATGCAAAGACTTATTTCCCCACAGTTAGGTAAGGCCAAGTCCCTATAATAAATCCTTTAGTCATTTTGCTTATCTCACTGAACCTTGACTGATGAGGCTGATATCCTAAGGATGGATCATCTTTTACCTGATTATTGAAGCTTACTCTGCAACAGATGTTCAATGGTCAACATCAACCATGGAACATAAGGGCAACCCCAGCCAATGAGGAACATGGATAAATTCTCTCAGCTTCTCTGTTCTTTTTTTTTTAAGCTTCTCTGCTCTTGGTGGGGCAATTCTTTGGCATAGTCCACACAATTTCTCAGGTAGAACTAAGGGGAACTGAGCCTCAGTTGCCCACAGCTGTAACAACTCATTAACCCTTTATTGGCATTTATTTCTTTCCCTTCTATAACCCAGCCTACACTTCAGGTTCTATCTATGGAGGCTGGTAAAGTGCTATATTGAGATCTTTTGGATATTTTGAGTGATACACACTCCAGTAGAAAGTGTACAGGGGAAATGTGTCTTATACCAAAGTCTACATAGGTTGATTATTAGTGTTTGGTGTATCTAGTACTTGAGTGGAATACCTGAGACATTACAGGACAAGTAGACAGACCCTTTTGAGAATGTTTTCTTTGGGGACCTCAAGTTTTTAGAGAAAGGTACTCTTCACTGTTAACAGATTTGATCTAGAAGATCAGTATCACTACCTCTAGTCTGACTCCTGGGGCTTTGGTCCCTGTTGAGGAGTGCTTCTCAACCAGGATTGACTGTGTTCCCCAGGTTATATGTGGCAATGTCTGGAGACAGTTTTAGTTGTCATAATTGGTTGGGGGTTGCTGCTTGATAGCCTACAATGCACAGGACAGCCCCATTACAACAAAGAGTTATCCAGTTCCAAAAGTCAGTAGTACTCTGGTTGAGAAACCCTGCTGTAGAGTAATACACATGTGAATGAATATTATAAACTTTTCCGGAATCCAACCCTTTCCATTTGCAGGATTCCTGGATATATAGCAGAAGTTGCCTCAGAATACCTCAGGGTACAGATTACAGGGATCCTGCCATCAGGCCTATTAATCAAGCGTGTGTGGGCAGGCAATCTATATTTTGAACAAATCCCACAGGTGATTCTAATATTCACTAAAACTTGGGTCTTATCACATTATAGTGTTTGTGTAAAATTCTTCTTATTCATTTAGCCATGCATGCATGTGTGCTAAGTTGCTTCAACTGTGACCAACTCTTTGCAATCCTACAGACTGTAGCCCGCCAGACTCCTCTGTCCATGGAATTCTCCAGGCAAGAATACTGGAGTGGGTTGCCATGCTCTCTTCCAGGGGATCTTCCAGACCCAGGGATTGAACCCAGGTCTCCTGCATTGCAGGCGGGTTCTTTACTGTCTGAGCCACCAGGGAAGTCCCATAATGCTCTTACACACTTTAACAGTATAGTGTAAATGTAACTCTTATATGTAATGAGAAACAAAGTTGTGTGGCTCACTTTATTGTGATATTTTTGCTTCACTGCAGTGGTTCTAGAACCAAACCTATAGTATTTCTGAGGTATGCCTCTGTGTGTGTGTGTGTGTGTGTGTGTGTGTGTGTGTGTGTGTGTGTGTGTGTCTAATTTGTTTAAACTCAGCTGGTACCTGGCAGTGGCAGAACCAGAGTTCATGTCTCCATGCTTTTGGTTCAGACTCCCCTAGCCTCCATCTCTGTGTCTCAAGTCACCATGTCAGAAATATTGGACCTACAAAGCCACTGAGCTGGATCCTCCACTGAGAACCTATTAGGATTTGCTTCCATGCCTGGAGGTTGTAGGCATGAGTGAATACTGATCTGAGAGGGACATGGTCCCAAAGATCTCACCTAGCTGCCTGGATCAGAAACCACTTAGCTTCCTCTGAATGCACTAGAGCACTCTGTTCATTTGTTCAAAGCCCTTTGCCATTCCCTACAATGTATTAAACTGAGTTAAGTACATGTCTTACCTTCTGAACTAGTCTCAACACACCTGAGAAGAAGGACTATGCCTCACTTCCTACATTGCCTTGTACTATAAATACCAAGGTTCTAAGAAATGCTTGTTAAATGAAGGAATAAGAGGAAGACTGGAAATCTTGCTTTTTTATATCCCATCTCCTATCACACTTAGTTCCCCTAGTCCCCAGAAAGGACCCACTCTCTTTTTATGCAAATGACCCCCTCTTTTCCCAACTCAGACAAGAGCTTCAAATGAACTCCAATTTGGGACTGATTTTTCCTTATCAATTCACATGCATAGCTTTTTTAAAATAACCATAATCAATATTACCATTGGTAGTAATTACCAAATCTAGTAAATTACCATCAAAGTTACTAGAATTCACTATGTGTAAGGTGCTAAAGAGAAGAGAAAGATGAAAGACTCACTTTCTTAGGGAACCTAAATCTCTAAACACATTTATGTTAGCATTTCTCACTCTGATCTTTCTGGATGCTATATGAAAATGAGTTCCATGGCCATAAATCTAGAGAATGCTGACTTATAGTTAAACAGCTTAAAAAAAAACTGCTAGCCCTCATAATACTTTTAATTTGCTAATGGACATCTTGGCTCTCAAAGACAGACTTAGAATATGGAGCACTTTCAAAATTTATCCAACCAACAAACTCCCTCTTTCGCAAAGCATTTTTGGAAATAAAATTGCTTGGAAAATATTCCCTTAGGCATGCTTTCTTCATATGCTGGCTGTCACTGGTAGGGGCCTGAGAGAACATAGGAAAACACAGGCTAGAAAGAAAACCCAAAATAACCAGAATATTTATTTTCCAAATGCTACAAATGGGAATAAATTTTTATGCATACCTCTGCTGGAAAAAAGGCACATAGTTCCACAACACTGAGTCAAACAGGAGAAGTCAGATGAAGTTGTTAGGGGAACCACTGACTGAAACCTCCTGCCCTGGCCAGGCCTGACAGTAAGCACATTCAGGAGGCATCTTACAATAGGAGGTCCTGGTAAGGAATGAGAAACTAAGAAGCTACCAACAAATGGAAGAATTGGGAAAGGTCAAAAGGAAGGAAGAGACTCCAGTCCATATGTCCTACCAACCTCCCAGAATCCTCCTCGCTGGAATCCATCTTGGCTGAGCAATGCCTGTGCCACCAGGAAGGACCCTGAGTCAGAATGATTGGCCAGGGACAACCCAGAGACTAATCCCATCACCATAAAACCCAAGATTTCGAGCCATGTGGCAGAGAGGTTCTCCCAGATTCCCTGCCATTTTCTGCCTGGGCTCCCCTTCCCAATAGTCTCTCTCTTTGTCAGCATGTGTGTCCTTGGACAAGTCATTTCCAAGTGTGAGACAGGAGCCCACTCTCGGGCCCTGGAAGGGGTCCTCCTTCCTGCAACAAAATCACTTGTACATCTAGCTAAAACTGCAAGGGCTCTGTGTTGAGTCTCAGGTCTGGGTCTTTGCCCCCATGGGAACAGGGCAGTACAGACAGAAAGTACAGCAGAGCAGGTTGAGAGAGTCAAGGGCAAAGCAGAGCTTCTTGCCAGATATGCTGTTAAATGAGAAAGAAAAGTGAAGTTGCTCAGACATGTCTGACTCTGCGACCCCATGGACTATAGCCCACCAAGCTCCTCCATCCATTGAATTTTCTAGGCAAGAGTACTAGAGTGGGTTGCCATTTCCTTCTCCAGGGGATCTTCCTGGCCCAGGGATCGAACCCAGGTCTCCCACATTGCGGGCAGATGCTTTACCGTCTAAGCCACCAGGGCTTTCACTTTATGTATCCCAGTGACTGGGCAGAGGCAGCCCTGCCCCTGTACTGGATGGATTTTCCTCTGTGATGGCTCCTGCACTCAGGCTTGTAGAGACGTGATGAGGGCTTGCAGTGGGAGGGAGGGTGGACAAGAAACCATCAGATTCCTAGCACAATCTCTTCAACATTTGGACATTAGAAAAGTATTTTTTTAAAAATCTACCAATTGGGGGAAAGTCACAGATATTCAGGACTTCTTGGGTGGGTGCTCAAAGAATTATGTGGCTTACTGAGTGACTGCACCCACGGCTATGCCCCAGGGTCTACTTTATCACCTGCTGCTGGTCAGGAAGTGTGAGCTGATGGTGATTTCCTATCATGTCTCTAAAGCCTGATTTTTTTTCAGAGCCGTTTATCTGCTGGATATGGCTGTGGAAACTAGGCCACTGGGTACTTTGGCAAACACACAAAATTAAATCTCAGCCTGAGGTTCACTGTGTATCATCTGAGTCTGACAAACTACATGAGAGCAATGGGAATGAAAGCAAATGTACTAATAGTTTGGTAATTGTTCTCTTTGTTTGAAAAACCTGACATAAGCAAAGTCTTTGAAATGAAGAGGACTCAGCTCAACAGCTTTTGCGAGCAAAGTATTCATTACATTTAATAATAATTAACACTCAAATTTTCTGTGATCCCACCTAGAATTTTCTTCTTCCAGTTGCACCAAATCCAATCAAAAAATACAATAAAGTGCTATGAAAACAATACTGGACCATTCAGATATAAAGTATCAACATTATTTTCATTATTTGTTTTTTTTCCATTCCAAGTTCTGTGTTTACTAAGAGTAATTATCAACTACTACTACTATCAACTAGCTACCCCAAGTCCAAGGTCAGGGGGGGAGGCCGGAGGAGCTACCCCACATACAAGGTAAGAAGCAATGGCTGCACTTTGCTGGAGCAGCCTTGAAGAGATACCCCATATCCAAGGTAAGAGAAAACCAAGTAAGATGGTAGGCACTGAGAGAGGGCATCAGAGGGCAGACAGACTGAAACCACAATCACAGACAACTAGCCAATCTGATCACATGGACCACAGCCTTGTCTAACTCAATGAAACTAAGCCATACCGTGTGGGGCCACGCAAGATGGACAGGTCATGGTGGAGAGGTCTGACAGAATGTGGTCCACTGGAGAAGGGAATGGCAAACCACTTCAGTATTCTTGCCTTGAGAACCCCATGAACACTATGAAAAGGCAAAAAGATAGGACACTGAAAGATGAACTCCCCAGGTAGGTAGGTGCCCAATATGCTACTGGAGATCAGCAGAGAAATAACTACAGAAAAAAGGAAGGGACGGACCCAAAACAAAAACAACACCCAGTTGTGGATGGGACTGGTGATAGAAGCAAGATTCGATGCTGTAAAGAGCAATATTGCATAGGAACCTGGAATGTTAGGTCCATTAATCAAGGCAAATTGGAAGAGGTCAAACAGGAGATGGCAAGAGTGAACGTCGACAATCTAGGAATCAGTGAACTAAGATGGACTGGAATGGGTGAATTTAACTCAGATGACCATTATATCTACTACTGTGGGCAGGAATCCCTTAGAAGAAATGGAGTAGCCATCATGGTCAACAAAAGAGTCCGAAATGCAGTACTTGGATGCAATCTCAAAAACGACAGAATGATCTCTGTTCGTTTCCAAGGCAAACCATTCAATATCACGGTAATCCAAGTCTATGCCCGAACCAGTAACGCTGAAGGTGAGGTTGAACAGTTCTATGAAGACCTACAAGACCTTCTAGAACTAACACCCAAAAAAGATGTCCTTTTCATTATAGGCGACTGGAATGCAAAAGTAGGACGTCAAGAAACACCTGGAGTAACAGGCAAATTTGGCCTTGGAGTACAGAATGAAGCAGGGCAAAGTCTAGAGTTCTGCCAAGAGAATGCACTGGTCATAGCAAACACCCTCTTCCAACAACACAAGAAAAGACTCTACACATGGACATCACCAGATTGAAATCAGATTGATTATATTCTTTGCAGCCAAAGATGGAGAAGCTCTATACAGTCAGCAAAAACAAGATCAGGATCAGACTGTGGCTTATATCATGAACTCCTTATTGCCAAATTCAGACTGAAATTGAAGAAAGTAGGGAAAACCACTAGACCATTCAGGTATGACCTAAATCAAATCCCTTATGATTATACAGTGGAAGTGAGAAATAGATTTAAGAGACTAGATCTGATAGACAGAGTGCCTGATGAACTATGGACAGAGGTTTGAGACATTGTACAGGAGACAGGGATCAAGACAATCTCCATGGAAACGAAATGCAAAAAAGCAAAATGGCTGTCTGAGGAGGCCTTACAAATAGCTGTGAAAAGAAGAGAAGTGAAAAGCAAAGGAGAAAAGGAAAGATATTCCCATCTGAATGCAGAGTCCCAAGGAACAGCAGGGAGAGATAAGAAAGCTTCCCTCAGAGATCAGTGCAAAGAAATAGAGGAAAACAACAGAATGGGAAAGACTAGAGATCTCTTCAAGAAAATTAGAGATACCAAGGGAACATTTCATGCAGATGGGCTTGATAAAGAACAGAAATGGTATGGACCTAACAGAAGCAGAAGATATTAAGAAGAGGTGGCAAGAATACACAGAAGAACTGTACAAAAATTATCTTCATGACCCAGATAATCACGATGGTGTGATCACTCACCTAGAGCCAGACATCCTGGAATGTGAAGTCAACTGGGCCTTAGAAAGCATCACTATGAACAAAGCTAGTGGAGGTGATGGAATTCCAGTTGAGCTATTTCAAATCCTGAAAGTTGATGCTGTGAAAGTGCTGCACTCGATATGCCAACAAACAGAAGAACTGTACAAAAATTATCTTCATGACCCAGATAATCACGATGGTGTGATCACTCACCTAGAGCCAGACATCCTGGAATGTGAAGTCAACTGGGCCTTAGAAAGCATCACTATGAACAAAGCTAGTGGAGGTGATGGAATTCCAGTTGAGCTATTTCAAATCCTGAAAGTTGATGCTGTGAAAGTGCTGCACTCGATATGCCAACAAATTTGGAAAATTCAGCAGTGGCCACAGGACTGGAAAAGGTCAGTTTTCATTCCAATCTCAAAGAAAGGCAATGCCAAAGAATGCTCAAACTACCACACAATTGCACTCATCTCACACACTAGTAAAGTAATGCTCAAAATTCTCCAAGCCAGGCTTCAGCAACACGTGAACCGTGAACTTCCAGATGTTCAAGGTGCTTTTAGAAAAGGCAGAGGAACCAGAGATCAAATTGCCAATATCCGCTGGATCATCGAAAAAGCAAGAGAGTTCCAGAAAAACATCTATTTCTGCTTTATTGACTATGCCAAAGCCTTTGACTGTGTGGATCACAATAAACTGCGGAAAATTCTGAAAGAGATGGGAATACCAGACCATCTGACCTGTCTCTTGAGAAACCTGTATGCAGGTCAGGAAGCAACAGTTAGAACTGGACATGGAACAACAGACTGGTTCCAAGTAGGAAAAGGAGTACGTCAAGGCTGTATATTGTCACCCTGCTTATTTAAATTATATGCAGAGTACATCATGAGAAATGCTGGGCTGGAAGAAGCACAAGCTGGAATCAAGATTGATGGGAGAAATATCAATAACCTCAGATATGCAGATGACACCACCCTTATGGCAGAAAGTGAAGAGGAACTAAAAAGCCTCTTGATGAAAGTGAAAGAGGAGAGTGAAAAAGTTGGCTTAAAGCTCAACATTCAGAAAACTAAGATCATGGCATCTGGTCCCATCGCTTCATGGGAAATAGATGGGGAAACAGTGGAAACAGTGTCAGACTTTATTTTGGGGGGCTCCAAAATCACTGAAGATGGTGATTACAGCCTTGACATGAAAAGACGCTTACTCCTTGGAAGGAAAGTTATGACCTACCTAGATAGCATATTAAAAAGCAGAGACATTACTTTGCCAACAAAGGTCCATCTAGTCAAGGCTACGGCTTTTCCAGTGGTTATGTATGGATGTGAGAGTTGGACGGTGAAGAAAGCTGAGCGCTGTAGAATTGATGCTTTTGAACTGTGGTGTTGGAGAAGACTCTTGAGAGTCCCTTGGACTGCAAGGAGATCCAAGAAGTCCATCCTAAAGGAGATCAGTCCTAGGTGTCCATTGGAACGACTGATGTTGAAGCTGAAACTCCAATACTTTGGCCACCTCATGCGAAGAGTTGACTCATTGGAAAAGCCTCTGATGCTGGGAAGGATTGGGGGCAGGAGGAGGAGGGGACGACAGAGGATGAGATGGCTGGATGGCATCATCGACTTGATGGACATGAGTTTGGGTAAACTCCAGGAGTTGGTAATGGACAGGGAGGCCTGGTGTGCTGCGATTCATGTGGTCACAAAGAGTTGGACACAACTGAGCAACTGAACTGAACTGAAGTATCAACTAGGCTTTCACATCTGCCTATCTGTCTGTCTCTCGAATTCACTTCTTGTAGGACCTGGAACCAAATACTTGCATTCCTATTACTGAACAAGATGTTATGGGGCCTTCCCGAGACGGGCCTTCCCCCATACCCTCTGCTTTAGCTCCTCTCTGAAGTACCTAGATAATAGTACTTGATGCACATTTCCTGAGTTGTTTTACAGATGCTAAAAACTTCCCCCTTTCTTAGAGTGGGAAATGGCAACCTGCTACAGTATTCTTGCCTGGAAAATTCCATGGATAGAGGTGTCTGGCGGGCTATACAGTCCATGGGATTGCAAAGAATCAGACATAACTTAGTGATCCACCATCTCCAACAATGGAAGATGTTAACTACTTGAGCATCAGAAGCATATAGCCCCAGGACTTCTGCAGCCTAAAGACTAATAATGTTAACCCCTGTGACACGACCCTGCTACTTCACCATCAGCCAAACAGAGAACCATGCACAAAGTGGTCACAGGCTCTGTGACTTCCCCTCCCTTACCTGGCTTTTAAAAGTGCTTTGTCAAAACCCTTCAGGGAACTCAGGGGTTTTTAGGGCACGAGCCCACCCAGCTCATTGCATGGCCTTGCAATAAACCTTCCTCTGCTCCAAAGTCCGACCTTTCAGTTTGTTTGGCCTCACTGTACATGGGGCACACGAACTAACATTAACATTCTTACAACTTTCTCCTATTTCTAAAGTGAGGATAACTGTCACTTACTGAGATCCACTAGGTTTTCAAAAGGCATTTGTTCACTGAGTTTGATAAATGAAAAGGCTTAGAGTCCACACCTGAGACAGAGGGCTACTGATCCTGTTAAGCGGCAAGACAGGGCAATGACATAAAAGACATTCTGGCTGGGCCAGTGAGACAAGAGAACCTTCCCTTCTTCAGGAGGCTCAGAATGGACTAGATTAAAAAAAAATTAAAAATTCAGGAACTTGGAGTTGCAGAGTCAGATACAACTGCGCGACTGAACTGAACTGAATGATTAAGCCTTTTGGTTGGGATACTTGGGTGTGTGCTCTGGGGTGGGACTGGGGGCTACTGAGAGAAGAAGTAGAAAGCAAGGAGTGGGGAGGCAGGGGGAGATCTCTAGCTGGAAACTACATTCTGTCCTGAATGGTCAGAACCTCCGGGAGTTGGGTAATCATGGAGACTAGAACAGTCTCTCTTGAGGAAGCTGCTTTTGTAATGTTTCATTCTATTCACAAGTTCTTTATGCCATTAGCCAAAATGCCAGAGTCCCACTTGAAGAGTTAATTGAAAAGTCCCACAGCCTCGGTGAGAGAAAAGCTTTGTGTGTGACCTACTGCCTTTTCTATGCTGCCAGTGAAGGCCAGTCCAAGGCAGTGGGTGATTCTAGACTATTTCTCAATGAATGGCTAGAAAAATGATTTCTGTAGTGAATTACTTCCTATTAAAAATTAATTAAAGGAATATAAAAAGTGAATGTACTTAATGCCGCTGAATTATACACCTAAGTAGGTTAAGATGGTGACTTTTAAGTTATGTCTATTTTATCACAATTTTTTTTAAAAAAATTAATGAAAGGGAAAAATCTAACAATTAATCTGACTTTGCTGTATATTGGGCTGTCACTTCAACTGAGTAGAAACTTTATTTTCCAGAAACTAAATTCTGGGATTTAGTCCTGAAAGTTTACAGGAAAAAGAAAGGCGCCTTTGAGAGAAAATGGTTAACGCTGACCTAAATTTCTAAACAGCACAAGGCTTTAAGGGTAATTTGTCATTAAGCTTTCCTATGATCCACAAGAAGTATATGAAGCCTTTTGATCTGTTTTTAAAATCCTATGTATAACTGAATTTAGAGAAAAACATCCCTTTTGTATTACTTCATTTCTATGATCAAAACAATTGCTTATCATGAACACAAACAAGCCCATTACCACTTGCCTGTCCGTACCTAATCGTTTTTTTTTCATCTTCTACTCTGACTTATACAAATTACTTTAAATCCTCTTTTATTCTTTTGTAAACCAGGCAGAGTACAACGGCATAAAATAAAATACTCTTACTGATCATACTTTGACTAATAAGTTTACATAAGTCACTTATAAAAAAGAATATATAGCCAACAATTCTAAGCCATGCCCCAGGCTTGTAGCTTTAGTATTTTAATACAATAACAAAATCCATCTTCTTCAGCCTGCTGAGCCTAACTAGGGTGGCCTGGGGCTTTCTCAGGAGTCAAGTCCTCACCGAAGGCCAGAGGAGGACCAGATCTATGGCTAAGGGTACAAGAGATGAGGCCACCCTGGTGAATGGCGCTGCATGACTCCTAGGCACACCCACTCCACACCAACCCCTGGAATCCATAGGAGCCCTTACTGCCAAAGTGGCATCTGAGGACTCCAAAGCCTGTTGGGGCAAGATGATTTCTGTCATACCTCGGAGCAGTTTATTAAAGGGGTTCACAAGTTAACTCTGCCCACAGAATAAGGGATGGTGTGATGTAACTCACAGAACCTGAGTTCAATAGCTGGAAAGCCCCACTTTGGCTCCTAAACTCTCTGAGCCTCAGTTTTCTCTTGTGTAAGATGGGGTAAATAATGCTACTACCTCAAAGGATCACTGGGAAGCTCAAATGAGGTAACACAGATATATGTATATTACAGATAGAAGGCAACACCAATGTGTGGAATCAGGAGGGATGAATTCAGGTTATTAAAAGAAAGGAGGCAAAGACAGGACAATCGACATCCCTGCACCTTTGGCTCCTTGGGTTTCCTACTGAGAGGGGTGGGAAGTGAAAGCATAACTTTCTTTGAAGACAAAAGAAAAGACTTCTGTGAGTTGGTATGGAAAGGTGTTAAAAGCAGTTTAAAAACATATGTCCACAATCCAAAAGAAACACCTTATTAGAAGCAAAGGGTCAAAGACGCAGTTATATCTGGCAAGCATTAAGACAAACTAACAAAAAAACACATCCTCTTCTTTCAACACAGCCTACTGGCAAAAACAAAATTCACCTCTTAGCAACAACAAAGAAAATTACTTAGCATTCCAGAACACACGTTCTGAAAAGCCTTTGATTTCAGTTGTTGGCATAGAAACATGGAGTAAATGCGTGGGAAGAACAGAACCAATACTCAGAAAAATTGCTTGCTGAACCGTTACTATCAGGAAAGCCTAGGCTGTTTCAAACAAATCCTTATCACATCATTCTCTAAAAACAAATGTGTGGTCTATCTAGTCTGTATTTTTATTTAGGGAGGATTCAAAAAGCAGGCAGAAAGTGAGAAGACGTAAAAATATCAATGTCTCCTTTAAAGCAGTCCCTGCAAAAAGCCTTGCTCCATCTCTGGCAGTGTTCACCCTCTTGATACCCTACCTGCATTATTATGGTCTGGAGAAACCCATGGAAAGCAAAATAAAAGAAAATGAAGTATTTCTTCCTCCTTTTCCAAGATCTGGAAATGCAAAACTTAACCCAAAAGTCCCCACGACTCAATGAAAGTAACTCATAAAACAACTGCAGCGATGGTGCATCTTCTTCACTAACACAAGTAATCCATCAGTCCCGGAGACATTCAAGTCCACCTGCTCCCTGCACACCTTCTAAAAGAAAAGATCCATGGGGTGCATTTTAAACTCAAGTATCTAGCTGAGACCACCTGAAAGCCACCTTTTAGGTTGAAGACGTGATTAATTTCTGTTAATTTCACAAATCAGATACAGTCTCCCAAATAAAGCCACATCAAATTCACAACATACATAAAACCTGTTCACTGTAGATTCCTACAGTCAGGAAACTATGATATGCGAATCAGATTTACTAAACCAGAGTTAGAATAGCAACTCTATGCGCAAGATTCATGAAGGATACAGGCAGAAATGTTACTTAATATTACTTATTTACTGTTTGTTGTTTACTTATTTCCTCCCCTGAAATGACAAGCTCTGTGTGAGCAGGAACATGAATCATGTATCCATCAGTCTATATCCAGCCTAGAACAATATCTGGTCCACAGTTGATTGTCCAGTGACTACTTAATGAAGCAATGAATGAATTTAGCATAACCATAAGAACCTTTTAAAAATGAAGTAGATAGGGATTTCCCTGTCAGTCCAATGGTTAAGACTCCGTGCTTCCACTGCAGGGGGCCTGGGTTTGATCCCCAGTTGGGATGACAACAAACTTGAAAATTCTTAAAGAGATGGAAATACCAGACCACCTGACCTGCCTCCTGAGAAATCTGTATGCAGGTCAGGAAGCAACAGTTAGAACTGGACATGGAACAACAGAATCCAAATTCGAAAAGGAGTATGTCAAGGCTGTATATTGTCACCCTGCTGATTTAACTTATATGCAGAGTACATCATTTCTAAGATGGGCTGGATGGAGCACAAGCTGGAATCAAGATTTCCAGGAGAAATATCAATAACCTCAGATACGCAGATGACACCACACTTATGGCAGAAAGTGAAGAACTAAAGAGCTTCTTGATGAAAGTGAAAGAGGAAAGTGAAAAAGTTGGCTTAAAACTCAGCATTCAGAAAACTAAGATCATGGCATCTGGTCCCATCACTTCGTGGCAAATAGATGGGGAAACAATTGAAACAGTGACAGACTTTATTTTTCTGGGCTCCAAAATCACTGCAGATGGTGACTGCAGCCATGAAATTAAAAGACGCTTTCTCCTTGGAAGAAAAGTTATGACCAACCTAGACAGCATATTAAAAAGCAGAGACATTACTTTGCCAACAAAGGTCCTTCTTGTCAAAGCTATGGTTTTTCCAGTAGTCACGTATGGATGTGAGAGTTGGATTATAAAGAAAGCTGAGTGCCGAAGAACTGATGCTTTTGAATTGTGGTGTTGGAAGAGACTCTTGAGAGTTCCTTGGACTGCAAGGAAATCCAACTAGTCCATCCTAAAGGAGATCAGTCCTGAATATTCGTTGCAAGGACTGATGTTGAAGCTGAAACTCTAATACTTTGGCCACCTGATGCGAAGAGCTGACTCATTTGAAAAGCCCCTGATGCTGGCAAAGATTGAAGGCGGGAGGAGAAGGGGACGACAGAAGATGAGCTGGTTGGATGGCATCATCGACTCAATGGACATGAGTTTGAGTAAATTCCAGGAGTTGGTGATGGCATACTGCAGTCCATGGGGTTGCAAAGAGTTGGACATGACTGAGCGACTGAACTGAACTGGGGAACTAAGATCCCACTAAAGCAGATAAACTTAGTTCTCTTGGGGAAGGGACAGGGTGGAAAACACCACCCAGCATCTATCCGCAGTGCTTCAGAGGCTCAGGCTTGGGACCACACAATCAAAATTTGCCCCGTAAACACAATCTAGCTAAGGTCAAGAATAGCTCTCTGGTGAATAGTGAAAATCATCCTAGAGTAGGTGAAAACTGAATGCACTACAGTCTGCTGACAGAAGAAACAATGGAGGTATTCTTGAAGGCTGCAGATT
This sequence comes from Okapia johnstoni, assembly GCA_024291935.2. Classification (NCBI taxonomy): domain Eukaryota; kingdom Metazoa; phylum Chordata; class Mammalia; order Artiodactyla; family Giraffidae; genus Okapia; species Okapia johnstoni. The sequence goes on along the minus strand of CM044305.1, from coordinate 34,887,265 downwards.
AGGAAAATTTAAGAGCTGGAGCAAACTGGATCATAAAGAATATGGCTTGGTTTAACTAGACAGCCACAATCGTCCAGTTATTTGCCCACTTCATTTCAGTGTTATTTACTGAAAAGAATATACTCTATTAGATTACAGAAGCTGAGCTTGTGAGAAGAGCTAATGTAGAGTGTCACATAAACAATTTGCATTATTAGCCCAATGCACGATCATGCTGGTGGGAAAAGTCCTTTCTTTTCCCTAGAAGCAAACATAACACTGAGAGTTGAGATATTCTTAAGTAAGTGGAATTATTTTTTGCTATACAATTAATTGGGCTTCCCTGGTGGCTCAGACAGTAAAGAATCCACCTGCAATGCGGGAGACCTGGGTCCTATCCCTGGGTTGGGGTCCCCTGGAAGGGCATGGCAATCCACTTCAGTATTCTTGCCTGGAGAATCCCCATGGACAGAGGATGCCATGATCTTAGTTTTCTTAATGTTGAGCTTTAAGCCAACTTTTTCACTCTCATCTTTCACCTTCATCAAGAGGCTCTTTAGTTCTTCTTCACTTTCTGCCATTAAGGGTGGTGTCATCCACATATCTGAGGTTACTGATATTTCTCCCGGCAATCTTGATTCCAGCTTGTGTTTCTTCCAGCCCTGCGTTTCTCATGATGTACTCTGCATATAAGTTCAATAAAGCAGCATGACAATATACAGCCTTGACATACTCCTTTTCCTATTTGGAACCAGTCTGTTGTTCCATGTCCAGTTCTAACTGTTGCTTCCTGACCTGCATACAGGTTTCTCAAGAGACAGGTCAGATGGTCTGGTATTCCCATCTCTTTCAGAATTTTCCACAGTTTATTGTGATCCACACAGTCAAAGGCTTTGGCATAGTCAATAAAGCAGAAATAGATGTTTTTCTGGAACTCTCTTGCTTTTTTGATGATCCAGCGGATATTGGCAATTTGATCTCTGGTTCCTCTGCCTTTTCTAAAACCAGCTTGAACATCTGGAAGTTCACGGTTCACGTGTTGCTGAAGCCTGGCTTGGAGAATTTTGAGCATTACTTTAATAGCATGTGAGATGAGTGCAATTGTGCGGTAGTTTGAGCATTCTTTGGCATTGCCTTTCTTTGGGATTGGAATGAAAACTGACCTTTTACAGTCCTGTGGCCACTGCTGAGTTTTCCAAATTTGTTGGCATATTGAGTGCAGCACTTTCACAGCATCATCTTTCAGGACTCGAAATAGCTCAACTGGAATTCCATCACCTCCACTAGCTTTGTTCATAGTGATGCTTTCTAAGGCCCACTTGACTTCACATTCCTGGATGTCTGGCTCTAGGTGAGTGATCACACCATCGTGATTATCTGGGTCGTGAAGATCTTTTTTGTACAGTTCTTCTGTGTATTCTTGCCACCTCTTCTTAATGTCTTCTGCTTCTGTTAGGTCCATACCATTTCTGTCCTTTATTAAGCCTATCTTTGCATGAAATGTTCCCTTGGTATCTCTAATTTTCTTGACGAGATCTCTAGTCTTTCCCAATCTGTTGTTTTCCTCTATTTCTTTGCACTGCAGAAAGGTACTCATTAAGGTAAAATAAATTAACCTCTAACTGGTGCACTCGTTTTTGGTTTTGTTTTTGTTTTTTTACCTTAACTTTGTAGTCTACTTTGGTTGAAAATAGGTGCTCCTTGGCAGGTTAAAGTATGTGAGAGGATGGTTTAATGGTAAGTGTTTATTTATATACTGGCTGTGCCACGTGGCTTGTAGGATCTTTGTTCCCCAACCAGGGATCTAACCCAGGCCATGACAGTGAAAGTCCTGAGTCCTAACCACTGGACTGCCAGGGAATTTCCTAACAGCATGTCTGTTCTCCACCTTTCCATTAGATGAAATTGTCTTAAATTAAAATAACAATCTTTAGCATCTTAAGAATATAAGTAAATCCTAAAATTCATAAAGAGCACGTATGTTCAGGGGGTAGGTAGACCATTACTAGTTTTGTCAAGTCACTTGACCTCACTGAACCTCAGTGTTTTCCTCTGTAAAGCAGAGTATAAATTTGCTCATGTTCCAAGATAATCACCAGACTCATTTGAGTCCTAGTTGGACTAGACAGTAAATTTAGATGACTGTTTAACTAGCAGTTGAGTAGTACAAAGGATTTGGCTTCTCTCCCTACATTAAATATGATAATACAGGTCAAAGTGCTCCATACATGTTATTTAATAGTTGCTATTACTCTTACCTTTGTTATTACTTACTAGTCCAGGTAAACATCATGCCGTGCAGAGAAGACAAAGTGGGGAAGCAAAGGAGTTTTTCCTTTTTAATCATGGCCTATTGAAGCCAGTGTTCATAAATTTACTTTGTCTAACTTTTTTTTATACTTTTTTCATTTCTCCCTTGACCTCTGAACCCAGTTTTTCTAAAGACTGCTGGTTTCTTTTCTCATGTGTCTGACTGCCAAACTCCTCCAAGCATCGCAAACCAACCCAAAGCAGCTAATCAGTTTCCCAAGATTCCTGACCTCACCAACCAGGCATTGGTGTCCATACGTACATTCAAGGATCCTCAAATCCCTGCTATGAAAGGCCCTGAAGATGGCACACCCACATGATTGCTAGGGGTTGGGTGATGCGTCTGTTGAGGAGTGATATGGTTAGGGGTATGGGAATCCTGGCATTAGAAGGAGTAAATGACCCCTGCTCTGGTGACACTAGTTCCAGGAAGTGGGCTGCAGTATCAGACCAGAAACTTGATTTCTCCAGGTCCTTTTTCAGACTCCATCTGCTCCATGTTTGGCTTCAGTAAGAAAGAAAAACACGGGCAACAGCTGCTGTTCCTTGAGGGGATAGCAGCACTTTGAGTTTAAACAATCTTTTGTTTAAACAGTAGGAAATTGCACAACTGAGCTAGACTTCCCAAGAGTCATGGCTAGGTGCAGAAAAAACGATCAAAGTGTGCAAAAGAAATGTCAGGTAAGGAAGAGGATGAACGACCCATTTAGAGTCTTAAGTAACCTCAAACTGTTGTGTTCCTTGGGGCCTTAGAATTGCCTCATAGGTGCCTCAGGAGCTGCCTGGGCTCTGCGTGTGTGTGTGTGTGTGTGTGTGTGTGTGTGTGTGTGTGTGTGTGTCTATTTCAGATGCCTCAGTCAGCCCCAGAGGGATGGGAAGAAAGGAAGCTGAGAGCCTTTCACCCCTATTCCAGCTGGACTAGATGTGGGCTGTGGCCTTCTAGGGCCACAGTGGGTGAGGTGGAGGAGGACCAAGATGAAGAATGCCCACTTTCAGTGACCGCAGGAGTCCACGAGGACTCTTTTAAAAAGAAGGAAAGCAAGGCAGAATACTACTTTAAAGCTGAGAACCTACTTTCATGATTGCTTTGACAAAAAAACTGAAAACAAAACCAACTGTTTTCCCAAATAAAATGCTTCCCCATTTTGCAAAACACTTGAGTAAAACATCAGGCTTACCTTGACATAATGAACAAGACGCTCATGTACATTCACTTTGTAAGTTTCCAAACCCAGTTCCTTAGATAACCGTAAGATCCTATTCTGGGTTGGGCCTACATAAGCACCGCCAACATCTACGTAGTTAACATGTTCATTCTGTAGAAGGAGAAAAAGTGGCCAGAAGACTTTGGTTAGAACTCTAAAAAAAAAAATATGTTTCTAAGTCTCATAAAAACAAAAAGAACCTGTTTATTTTTTACAGTTTAAATGTGCCTTGCATCTCTCTTACAAAGGGCCACCGAAAATAGCAATCCTTTCATCTCAAGAACTGACCCCCAATCCCATATAATGTCACTAAGCAATCCCATTTGTTTAGTTATTGGTGAGGCCAATTCGCCAAGAACACGCACAAAGAATAAGGGACACTATAGTACATCCTGCCCATCTAGGTCTTTTTCAAAGCATTTAGGTCATCTGTGCTTTTCTTTGGGGTTGTTGCTGGGAGGGCCACCCAGAGATTTATGAGGCCTAACTTTCTGATTTCCAGCAGATGAACTCTTCATTTAGCCCAAACTGGTGGCCTCCTGATCCTATTTTATTTATTTATTTATTTTTTGGTTAAAGCAACATGAAATTTGCCTTCCCCAATTGTTTTTGTTTTTAATATTTATTTGGCTGAGCTCTCTAGTTGTGGCCCATGGACTTAGTTGCCCTGCGCCATGTGGGATCTTGGTTCCCAGACCAGGGATGGAACCTGAGTCTCCTGCATTGGAAGGCAGATTCTTAACCACTGGACCACCAGGAAAGTCCCCTGCCTGATTATTACTGTGTGCCACTCACTGAACATGAGAAATGCAGAAATAATCTGAACCCTGGAAGGATTATATCTTTCTCAGAGAGGATTTATGTCTGCTTCCGCCCAGCACTTGGGGATGCTAACATTACTAGATAATTCTATTGCATTTTCTGTGCCTGAGATGATTTGAAAGCAGGTTGAAATGCAACGTGGCCTAGTCATTTTACTGTTCTCCTTTAGTGCTAGGGTGAAGTCCAACCCAAAGCACAAGGAGTTTACAAACACCTCCTTCCATAAACACACACTTTGGTGGGCCCTGGACTTGACCTTCAGTTGCCCTAGCTTTGTTAAGATTTTGAAAGTACTACTCGGACTCTCACTTGCTTTTCTAGTAGTCAGCAAACTCCCACCTCCCCCACCCCCAGGGGAAAAGCAGGTCAATGTTTTCTGGATGTTGGTCTAGTGATTTTTCACTACCTTGTTAGCTCTCTGGTGCTTTGAAGATGCATGTGTGTATGTGTGTGGTGTCTATGTGCAATTTGTCTAGTATCCTTGTATGTATTAGGAGGGACAATTTACCTTATCTGCTATTTCCATAAAATTGAATGCCTAGAACCTTGCCTTCCTGGGGTAATATAATCTGATATTATCTTTTCATGGCTGGATATGCTTTGCTAACCTTTTGTTTAGAATTTTTATATCTGTTTATAAGTGAGACTGTGATTGCCCCAGGAGTCTCCTTTATTGTCCAGCCCTTGTCTGTTTTCCGGCATTACAGTATTGTTAATCTCACGAGTTAGTGATTATACTTTCTTCTGTTCTTTAGAAGGGTTCATATATAAACAGAATAATCTCTTCTTTGAACAGTAGGTAGGACATACCTGTAGAGCTATCTAGGCTTAGTGCTTTCTTTGTGGGAAAAACTTAAACTACAGGTTTAGTTTATTTTGAGGTTAAAGCACTACTCATATTTTCTATTTCTTAATCTGTTTTTATAAATTATATTTTCTCATAATATATACATTTCATATGTGTCAAAACTATTACTGTAAAAAATTCAGGACCTCCTCTTCTCATTTACTGTTTATTGCATGAGTGGTTATATCTTCATTTTCATCCCTTTTATTTGTTTAGAGATCTCTCCTTTTCCTTTTTCTTAAAAAATCTTAGCAGACATGTCAGTTTTTAATAAGACTTAAAAAATCAACCTTTCTATTACTGATCATTTTTATTGAGTATTTATTTTATATATCATTGATTTATGCTCATTTTTCCTTTTTTTGGATTTTTTACACTCAATTTTCTATTTCTTGAATTTTTAGCTTATTCATATTGAGCCTTCTCTATCCTTTTCTGATAGAAAAATTTAGGCTATGAATCTTCCTCTCATATGGTTTTAACTACACAACTTTATTTTAGTATTTCCATTACTGTGCAGTTTTAAGTGTTTGCAAATTTCCATTACAATTTCTGCGCAAATTTCCATTACAATTTCCGTCTAAATCAATGTTTCTAAAAGTTTTGCTGTGTTTTAATTTCCATAGCTGGAATTTTTTTTAGTTACCTTTCTGTCATAACTGCATTATGGTAAAAAAAAATGGATTATATGGTATCAATCCTTGAGGTTTACTTTATGACCTAGCACATGGTTGATCTTCAAAGATTTTTTCATTTCAGAATGAAAAGAACATATAGTCTTCTGTTAAGTAATATGTATGTTTTATATATGTCTATTAGAAAAAGATTAATTGTGCTCAGCCTTTGTTGCTTCATTTATTATTAATTTAAAAAAGTATGCTAAAATTCCCTAGTCTATTGGGCATTGATGTTTGATTACTGTCAGTTTTTGCTTTATATTTTGAGGCTACGTTATTCAGGATATACAAGTTTAGAACTGTTTGGTCTTCCAGGTCTCTTATCACTATTGTACTGATACTTAATCCAATGAAGCATTTTTTTGTTTACACTTTATTTTGTCTGGTATCAATCTGGTTAAAACAGCTTAGATTAGTATTTGTATACTATCTCTTTTTCTATCTTTCAGTTAAAGTTTTCTTTATTCTGACATTTTCCCCCTTTTAACTGAGTTTAACCCATTTATATTTTATTTCTTTTAAAATGTCCTAATTTTACTTATTATGGCTTTCCATTTGTCCCACTGTTAACAGTTTCCTGCCTGATTTCTTTCCTTCTTCGGGATTAAGGGTTTTCTTTTTAAGTTTTTTCTTCTACTTGTTTGGAAGTTATACACTCATGCCTACTCTTTTAGACATTTCTTTTAGTGCCTAGCTTCCTTGTATGTTCTGTCGCTTTTTTGTGGCTCTGTTACTTTTGACTATAAGTCGTTCATTTTCTTTAGAAGCTTTTCTGTGTAAGTTATTTGTCCTGGGTGGACAGGAATTGAATCTATTTCTGCCACCATCCTTGGTACTTTATATATTCTAAGGTTTTTTTCATGCCACATAGGTAGTGTGAATTTAGATGGAAGCCACAGATGAAGGCAAGCTTTATTTTTATCCCTTTTTGAATGGTAAGATTTATTTCACTTTCATGTACCAAGCATAGCACAGGAGATTCCAATTTGGAGTGTTTCCTATTAAACTTCCTACCTTTGACAGGGTGAGGATTTTATCTCCTGTTCTCTGCATGCCATACATCCATCCCAGTGGAACTGCAAAGTCTTCAGGGTTCAGTAGGCATTCAAGGTGAAAGTCAAATTTTAAGCTCACTGAATCCCTAAGCTTCATGTTTTTACTTTGCTTTGGGGATTCATTAGTTCATTGAATAACTATATCTTGAGTTCCTACAAGGTACCAGGTATAGATCAAGAAGCTTCTGTTATATCAGTGAACAAAATAAAGATCTCTGCTCTCAAGGAGCTTTCATTTAGTAGGAATAGACAGAAAATGAACAAGAACCATAATAAATAAATATCTTAGAAGTAGATAACATTAAAAAAAGAAACAACTAGAGAATGACAAGACAGATTGAAACTGCAGAGGAGAGAAGGAAAGATTTCAGGTTCAAATATAAGCGACACGTAGGCCTCCAAAAAAAGGTGATCTTTTCATAAAGACTTGAAGGAGGTGAGGGAGTTATCCATGTGTCTATTTGGGACAAGAACATTCCTGGCAAAAGAAAGAGCCAGTGCAAAGATTCTAAGGCAGAAATGTGCCTTGTGTGTTCACAAAACACAGACTAGTGTGTCTAGAACAGAGTGAGCAAGGAAAAGAGAACTGGAAATGAGATTAGAGAAGTTAAGGGCAGGGAGGGCAGGTCATGGAACACCTCACAAGCATTGAAAGAACATCAGCTTTTACTCTGAATGAAAAGGGGAGCCTTTGGAAGGTTTTGAGCAGAGAAGTGCCAAGATCTGACTTAGGTTTGAGAGCTCATTCTGGCTGTCACACTAATAGTAGATTTTAGGGGGCAAGGGTAAAAGCTGAGAAAGTAGTTAAGAGGCTATTGCAGTAATCTTCCCTGGTGGCTCAGATGGTGAAGAATCTGCCTGCAATGCAGGAGACGTGGGTTCAATCCCTGGCTCGGGAAGATCCCCTGGAGAAGGGAATGGCAACCCACTCCAGTATTCTTCCCTGGAGAATCCCATGGACAGAGGAGCATGGCAGGCTACAGTCCACGGGATCCCAAAGAGCTGGACACGACTGAGCGACTAACACTTCCACTTTCCCTAGAGATGATTGTGGCTGCTACCAGGTGGTAGCCCTGGAAGTGGAGGGTAAGGTTGAATTCTGGATATATTTTGAAGGCAGAGCCAAAAGAATTTCCTGACAGAATGAATGTAGGGCCTCATGGGGTTGAACATGACTCCAGGTGTTTGGGAGAGTTGCCATCCTCCCTTATGGGGAAGGCTGCAGGAATAGTGTTCTTGATGAGGAAGACAAGAAATTCAGTTTGGATGTGTTAGGTCTGAGATGTCTGCTTAACATCCAGGAGATCTGCAATTTTCTCACTTCAAGGTAGCACAATATATTTTATCCAGCATTTTACTTATTTTAAGAGGGACAGTCAGTCATTCTGCCATAATACCAGAAATGAAGTGTTCCTCTGACTTCTGTCCCTCATATAATCCTAACGTTTCCTTTTACTAACTACTGGTGTTATGCTCCAAACCTTCTCCAGTCTCCAACAACCTTATTAAGATGTGAAGAACAAAATTGGAGTCAGTAGTCCAATAAATTTAACTAAGACAGCAAGAGAACTCTTGGGAGTTTCTAAACAGGATGTCTTTAGAATACTGACACTATTTAAAGTAAATAATCCTAAGTGAAGCAGTTAAAAAAAAAATGAGACATTTCACAGAATCTTTATTTACAAAGTGGAAACACTGGAAAGGAGATGCCCCAGCTTCAGCAGGAAGACGGTAGAACTATAACACCATATTCTGCTATGCTGCCCCTCAGTCTTTGGGATCTCGGTTTGGATTTCATTACTCTGGGAAAGATTGAAGGCAGGAGGAGAAGGGGATGACAGAGGATGAGATGGTTGGATGGCATCACTGACTCAATAGGGACATGAGTTTGAGCAAGCCCTGGGAGATGGTGAAGGACAGGGAAGCCTGGTGTGCTGCAGTCCATGGGGTTGCAAAGAGTTGGATATGACTGAGCAACTGAACAACAACAACTCAGCCTTTGAAAAGGCCACAAACACACAACCATATTAGGAAAACTAATACACCATCCCTGTGGTAGCCTTGCAGGCATTTCAACTTCATTCATTTGGTCCTGAAGAATTAAGGGGGAATCACATTAGCACAAACTGGGAAGTTTTGAATGAATAGAAAATGTATCTAAACCACTGCCAAGAGACAATACCAAATTTGATATTTCAGTAGTTAAAGATCCAGAGTAATTTTTATGGCATCTCTTCCCCACACTCTAATTGATTATGCTAATAGAAGCAACTGTAACAATATTCAATTCAGTGTCTGATTAAATACCATTTCTGCACCTGCTTTGTAAAGCCCTTTTTACCCCCTCTATTCATCTGAATTCATTTGAAATCTTATAGATGTCAAGTCCTAGTTTCTCAGCATTTCAGAGTTAATTTCTCACACTCCAAAAGGGAATTTTAATATCATACTCAATACACAATAGTTCCTGTATGCCACTGATATATATAAATGATGCAGCATGAAAAAGCAGCCTGGGGCAATAACATAGATCGGGCTAAGCATGTTGGAATTCTCATTTTCCTTGCACAAAGAAACTTGTTCTAGACTCAAACATATAGAAGACAAACTGGTATTTACTAGAGGGGAGAGAGAGAAGGGAGGAGGGGCATATTAGGGGCATAGGAACAAGAGATACAAAGTACTATGTATAAAATAGATAAGGAACAAGGATATACTGTGTAGCACAAGGAATTACAGCCATATCTTATATTAACTTTTAATGGAGTATAATCTGTAAAAATACTGAATCACTATGCTATAACCTAAAACAATATAATATTATAAACCAACAATGTGTGTGTTAGTCGCTCAGTCATGTCTGACTCTTTGCAACCCCATGGACTATAGCCCACCAGGCTCCTCTGTCCATGGAATTCTCCAGGCAAGAATAATGGAGTGGGTAGCCATTCCCTTCTCCAGGGGATTTTCTCGACCCAGGGATTGACCCCAGGTCTCCCACATTGCAGGCGGATTCTTTACCATCTGAGCCACCAGGGAAACTACTTCAATTAAAAAAAAAAAAAACTAAGTTCTGCCAAAAGAGAAACTTGTTCTTAGCTGAAAAATCCACAACATGCCTGATGCTCCTATTTAATAACCAAAAGGTTTTAGAGATAAGAAAATTAGGGCAAAGGGACAACTTAATACCTATCTCCAAAATGAAGGAATATTCTTCAGAAAATGACAGATGAATCATATCTATTAAGGTGTTACAGGCAGAATATGCAATCCTTCTTTTGCACTACAACACACTACCTTCAATTAGAACCTAAAGGTGGAGGGAGCTTCAAGTCCATTTATATGTCACTGCCCAGATGAGAAAACTGAGATGTAAAGTGCTAATAGTACTTAACCAAGGTTAGACAGGGTGTCAGGCCAGTACAAGGATCAGAGCCCCAGTCTTTTCACTCCCAGACCAATAGCCTCCCTCTGAGGAGGTACTCAAATGCTTCAAATGCAGTTTATATAGATTCACATTAATTTAAAGCAAGCAAGCCTACAGCAAAGAGCAGCACTTCTGTAGGGTCCCCTAAGGATCTTGTCAGAATGCAGCCAGAGTCAGCAGGTCTAGAACAGGGCCTGATACTCTGCATGTCTATCAAGCTCCAGGGTGATTCCCAGGCAGGTGGCTCACAGTATACTTTGAGTAGCAAGGCTGTAGGGTACTCTTAGAGCTGAGCAAAGTAAAAAAGGCCTATGATACATCCTTGTATATCTGAAAAGGCAGAAAGTGGTGGACAGAAGGGGAGCTTGGCTTGGCGTGACTGAAAAGAGCTAGTATAATATCCTTATTTAGATATTGGTTGACAATTTTATACTCATGTATGTTCCTTTTCCCATGCCTGCTTCTATTATGCAGCCTGGAAATGTTAAATACTTGCTTTCCCAGGCTCCCTGGCAGCTGAGGGTAGCTGTGTGCCCCACATCTAGCCAACGAGACTAAAGCAAATGTCTCACGGGGTCTTCTGGAAAAAGAAAGGCTTTGTTGCAGATAAGACTTTGGGCCGCCTCTTCACGCCCTTTCCTGCTTTGAGTGAGGGCTTGATGCTGTGAGATGCTGAAGCCATCTGGTTATCACTAGGCAAGAAGCCAACAGGAAAAGAATGGCTGGGCAGAAAGACAGAGAGATCCTAAAGATTTGCTGACAGAGCTGAACCCCTGCACCAGCCTGGACTACATACCACCAGACTTCTTCTTATGTAAAAGGACTGAATGTTTGGATTGCTTAAATCATTGTTATTATCACTGCATAAGCCATTCTATTATAAGTCTGATACATCTTCTAATTAGATGCTTCCTCTGCTTCCAGTCACTTCAACAGTCTGGTTTTGTCCCTATTGCCAATCCTCAGCCTTTAATGCTCGATTTGTGTGCTCTAGCAAAGGGGCTCATTAATGACCTTCTAAAAGCCAAATACAAGGGCCTCTTAACAGCCTTCATCCTGTGTCAAATGCCCCTGGCATTTGATTCTATTTATCATCCCATCCTCTTTGCTGATTCTCATGGCACTGCCCCAATCTGGTCTTCCTCCTCTGCTTCCACTGCTCCTCTCTGGCTTCTCTGCCTCTGCCCACCCTGCTCAAATCTGCATGTTCCCCAACTTCCATCTTTTCTTTCTTTCTTTCCCAACCTAGATCCTTCCCTGTATACTTTCATCAGTTCTCAAAGATCCAACAACCTGCAACCATTTCTTTAAATAGCTGTAAACACCAGTTAGCTTGCATTTTTTCCCAAAATGGTGATGTAAGCCTAAGTATCAACAGGCTGTGATGTAGCAAGAACTGGGATTTCTTCTCATGTCTCACTGATCCCACCTGAGCAAAGAGTGCCTCTGTTAGCAGTGTACCTCTTGGAGAACAAGGACTAAGGAAAAAGTTGCACAGAAACACGTTACATTTGCCTCTGCTTTCTATGGTCACACTTCTTTTAAGTTGTGTGTCCTTGGATAAATAAACAAGGAATCTATATTGTGTGTGTGTGTGTGTGTGTGTGTGTGTGTGTGTGGTGAAGGTATAGTCACTTCAAGTCCAGCTAAACCTTATCTCATCTGAGATACTATATCCTCTATTTAGGTCTCTGGTATGGAAATGACGATGCTGTATTGAAATTATTTGTCCAGGTTTGTTTTCTTCACTAGAATGCAAGCTACTGAAGGTCAGAGGCTGAGACTCTTTGGTGGGTGCTTGTTGAAAAGAACAGATACTTATTTAATAAACTAGTCTAGGACTATAGTGGATCAATGGCTTAATTGCATACACTCTTGAGATTTCCCCTGGCTCTGGGAATTCCAATGACCCCACTTCTAGTTTGTGTGAGATTTTGTATTTATGTAGGTATCAAAATCATTTACCCTCACTGTATATGTTCTTCCTCCAACTCTCTCCCGGGCTTCTAAAACCAAAACATTAACTTCATGTTCGGCTAAGAGTTTGGCAGCAGATAATCCTAGAAGGGGAAAAAAAAAAGGCGAAGAACATATTAACATCTAAATGTGAAACATTGAAGATTTAAGCAGGTCTACATATAATATAAATGCAGAACATCATATACAATTCATTGATTACCCTGTGTAGCTAATAAATTTTGTGATTCTATCTAATCACCTCACTGTGATTACTGAGCCCCAAATTTTATAATCTAGCATATATTATGTATCACAATTTAATTTTATTATCTATCATAAGGTTGGTTAAAATGTAATAATTTAAAATATATATATATATATATATATATATATATATATATATATATTTGGGGGTTTGGTGATAATCAAATCATATGCAAAAGAATCTGTTGAACCCCTCAATCAACCCTTATCATGCCCCTCTTATAGAAATCCTGACTGTATAAACAGAAGTGTTTTCCTGGAAACCCCCACAGTATCTCTGTGCTTTACTCAATTTTAACCCCCCTATAATGACCTCCGATTATTTATATCTGGATTACATGCTAGCTAGATCTTGTTTTCCCAACTAAATTAAAAATTACCAAAGGCAGGAACCACGTTTCATACTTTATTTATTTGCTCAAAGCTAAGTACAGGCTTTCACTCATAAATAAAAACTTTCATAAAAAGTAGATTTTTAAATACAGTATAGTAAGAGAATTCTCTGGTTGTCCAGTGGTTACGACTCATTGCTTACACTGTGGTGGCCCAGGTTCAATCCCTGGTTGGGGAACTAAGATTCCACAAGCCAAGTGGTAAGAAATCAAATCAAACAAAATGAAAGAAACAAACAAAAAAAACAGTATAGTTAATACCAGAAAAGTAGAGGCAAATGTTGTAGATTAACATTATATCAAGGGTGCATGCTATGAACATGACTTATCACTGATGTTAATCTTGATCACCAAGGCTGAGGTAGTGTTTGGGCAGGTTTTTCCACTGTAAAGCTATTCTTTTTTCTCCCCTTCCATGCTATACTCTTTGGAAGGAAGTCTATGTAAAGTCTGCACTTAAGAAGCGTAGAGTTATGTCCTACTTCCTCGAGGGTGGAGTGCTTAGTTGTTCAGTCATGTCTGACTCTTTGTGATCCCATGGACTGTAGCCCATCAAGCTCTTCTGTCTATGGGGATTCTCCAGGCAAGAATACTGTAGTGGGTTGTCATGCCCTTCTCTGAGGGTGGAGTATTGACATAAATTATTTGAAATTCATCTGCACAGGAGATTTGTCTCTTCTCCCCCACTTATTTATTTATTTAACCATTTACTTAAACCCTTATGGATTCATAGACAGTTGTTTTACACTTTCGGTTATAATCCAATATTATGTTACTTATTTTGTTGCTCAAATTGTTTCAGCTTTGGCCACTTAGCATTTTGTGTGTATGTATGTATTTGAGGACTTCATTACTTTCTGGTATTACAAGATGTACCAGGCTTGTCTTTCTCTACCCAGCCCTACAATCAGTTATTTCTCCAGGGAGCACTGGTTCCTTTTATTAGAGAACAGTTTTAGAAACCAAGATCTGGGCTCTAATCATGCCCAATGCTACTAGAGAATCATGTTTCTAAGACCTCTCAGCTCACAGAGTAAGGAAAAAAGGGTGTGTATACACATTTTTAAATCTACCTTTTTTGTACTTCAATTTCTGTCTTATACCTAGTTATCTTTATACTCCTCTATTACAAAAAAAAACATGAAGCAGACTACATAGATAAACATACTTCAAGGAGAAAAAAAATGTCAGAATATTAGGGTGAAAGAGAAATAAAAATGACACCAGAGATAAGATTAGTAAAATGATACCTAAATATGTGTACAAGTGGTTAAGAAGAGGAACTGTTCTTAGTGATTTTAAAGCCCAGTAACTTGACAGTTCATTTCTAATGGTATGTATCCTAAAAACAGAAAAGAACTACAAACATTTTAATCAGTAATCATTTTGTGGGTGCTAGGTTTAGAATTGTTATTTTGAGGCCGTTAGGTATGTAATGTGAAACAAAGCAAATGAGCAATCAGGCTGCTATCACTGTGACCCAGGATTTGGGGCCTAGGCATAAGGAAATTCAGATGTAAGAACAATGAGACTAAGTAGAAATCTGGGGCAGGAAATGTACAAGATGGGTCTGGAACATCAAATCATAACAGAGAGCAAGGAGGCTAACAGAGACCACTAGGATTGTGACGAAACGGCTCAATAAACCTATCTGTAAGAACTCCCACTGGCCAAAGATGGCACAGTTTGAGTATCAAATAAAAACAACTGCAGGGAGTTCCCTGGAGGCCTAGTGGTTAGGAATCTGGGGTTTCACTGTAGTGCCCCAGGTTTAATCCCTTGTTGGGTAACTGAGATCCTAGCAAGCTGTGCCGCATGGCCAAAACAACAGCAACAACAACAACAAACCCCCAGCTGTAATGGCTTAAATTCTCTCATAATAATAATAATAAATAAATAAAAACCGTCATTGGTCACCTTTGGAAAATACTAAGGAATCAACTTATTAAAAAAAAAAAGAATTTGGCATTCATCCTACCTTTTCTATTTGCACTGAACCTCAAAGTAACCAGGTAGCTAACAAAGGGAGATTTCACTGTATAAAAGTATGCTAGCTAATAAGTGAAGAGAGAAATAATTAGAGTATCAGCATTTTGCAACCTTTAAGGAATTAATAGATATAGCACAATGATTGTCAACAGATGCTAACATGAAACACCCAAGAGAGAGATAACCAGACATTACAAGTCTCTTAAAGGAAGTGCATACCACCATGTATGAAGTAATCAGGAAGAAAGGAAGGAAGGGAGGGGAGAAAGGGAAAGAGCAACCAAACTAAATCCTAACGTGATCTAGCCTCTAGATATGACACTTAGGGGCCAGAAGAACATGTTAAATAATATCACTGGGATGCAATCAACAAAATCTAGATTGTAGGAAATTATACAGGAGTATCTGGTTTCTTTCATTTTTTTAAAAACAACTTGCCTGCTGCTGCTCTCTCTCCCCCCTTATCTTTCACCGGCTTTTCCTATAATAAACTTCTAAACATGGCTATTTCTGTTTTGATGTCTGCTGTCACAGGACCCAGACTGACATGGTATTTTGTTGATACACAGAATGGTATAAAATATACATACCCAGAACCAAGGATGAGTTTGGGTCTATAAGCTCTAAAATGCAGGAAGGCTAAACCATAATATCCAGCGCTGCTCTCTGCTAATGTTTGTATGCACCTTTGACTCCTTCAAGTACAGTGTACGCTCGCATTACTGACATCCATCCAAGACTTAGGTATGCAACAAATATTTGGAATCTGCTCACAAAAAAGGCACCTCGTGACAGTTTAAATAAATGTGAGCCAATGTCTGCAAACTTTGGTACAATGTGTTTTCTGGGATAGAGCCAAAGGCCTCTTCTGCTGACCATCATATGAAAAGAAAAATGATTAAGGTGTGATGAAAAACATATTTATGCATAAATCTTTGTTACGTTTATTTCTGTAGGATTACGTCCTAGAAGGGAGATTACTAGATCAAAAGATATGAACATTTTTTAGGCTCAACGCACTGCTCTATATTGAAAAGCAGAGAAACTCAGATGCAAAAAGTTTAATTTCTTCCCAGTTCCCCTTAATCAATCTAACCATAAACCAATTAGATTGATAAAAACACCCTTGGGTTTGCTAGTATTACTTGATTAGCTCCTCTTCTAAGGGAGGAGGAACTTGCCCTCTGCATGCTGCCTAAGGGGAAGCAGAGGTGGCTCTGAATTCCAGCAGCTGTTGGGACCTGTAGCAATCATGCCCCCAGAGGCAGCCTGACGGTTGGTTTAGTGCTTCACATCCTACAGATAAATTTCAGGTGCCTTTCCTGTTGCCTCTCAGTCTTTCTTCAGAATACATTTTATTACCCCCATATGCCCGATAAGGAAACCAAGTGCCTGGTATGCTCACAACAAAGTCTCCTAAAAAGTGAAAATTTTTATTTCTTACACCCTACACATTAAAGCTGGAGCCTCAATAAAGTAGAATCTAATGTGTAATTCTTAACAAGCTTGATGAGTGGGGTTCAGTGACAGTAGTAAATAAACACTACTCCAGAGGCTAAAGGAGGTGGGGGAAGCAGGGCTAGCTAAGCCAGGACAAATAAGCACACCAGTAACAAAGGTTATTTTGCACTTTGGCGTTTAAGGATATAAACAAATTAAAAAGCTTGGGGGTGGGGGGAAGGTTTCACATTACAGGAAAATGATTGGCCCTATCTCAGCAAGAGCCAAAAAAGTTTGAGCTCTTAGTTTGAGAAATAAGGAACATGTTTAAAATCTTTCAAAGGGATTCCAGAAAAAATGGTTTTCAAAAGGTCTGTTAGGGAAATTAAAATGGAAGCAGTCTTGTTCAGGCTTCAGAAGTAGGGGAGAAGGCCTCTGACCAACTTCTGATCCTGCCTGGACTACATGTCTGCCTATAAGCACACCAATTGTTATCAGCAAGTCAAGCGGCACTTTATAGATGAGAAAGAGAGTAGGTCTTAGAATTCCTTAAGCCCCTGGGGACCTAGCCAGGCCCCCAGGATTTAAGGAATCTTATGACTCACAAGATGAAACAAACAGCATTGTAAAAGTTAAAAAAAAGTAGAGCTGCATTTTTGCATGCAAACTGATGATAATACCAGTTTGTGGCCTAGGGTTATAAGCAGGACCCCCAAAGCTGCAATCTAAAGTCTCACCAGTGGGATGGAGGCACCCACTGGGACTCTTTTCCCAACTGGGACTCCAGATTGCTGTTACCTGGAGTTTCCCAGTGCTGTTCAAGTCTAGATGTGGGTTTCAGCCCAATTTGGTGATGTATATGCTGTTATTTCTCTCTATTGTTTCTATGTCTTTCCTTTAAATGACTGCATATTGAAATTAAGTTAAATAAAATTCTATTAAAAATTGAAATTCTTTGTGAGTGGTTTCTTTTGTTAACAAATCCTTCAAACCCAAAACGAAAGTAAAACTTTAGGCAAAACAAGGTCTTGGAATTTTAAAGGGAAAGATTTAAGTCATTTAAAAAAATACACTTTCTAAGATGCTGAATAAATTGGGGGTGGGGAGTGAATGTTTCAGTTTGCATATTTACTGTGAAGAAGACTCTGATAAAGAACTTCCATGATAATTTAAAACTAGAAAATACAGAATATGAAAATATAGTCAAGATGCCATTAGAAAATTTACTTTTGAATAATAACTAATAACTAATTTTGAATAAATAACTCAGTTAAGTCATAAATAAAGCACAGGCAAATACTTGTGGTCCAAAAGGGCTTTTTCTAATATATCAACTACTGTCTGTTGATTTGAATGGGGAAAAAAAAAAACACTAAAATAATGCCTGCTTCAAGGTATAAGTATTCAGTTACATTTCTTAATTTTTTTGTCCTTATTCTGTGTAATCACTATGCATTCTACCCTCCCCTCATCACTACAAAATTCAATAATCACCTATGGGAAAAAATCATCTCTCAAATGTCAACTTCACATATTAGTTTAAGGGCTTTTGACATATATTTCAAAATCAATAAATAGAAGTTCTATTTATTTCAATCAATCAATCAATAAATCAATAAATAGAAGTTCTAAAGTTTTTCTTTGATAAATGGGATAAAATTGTTAGAAAAGAAAAGATTTTTAAGTCTGAAGGTAAGTCATCAAATACAATGTAGCTACTAAAAATAGATTTTAAAATCAAAATTTTATTTTCATATTTGTTATAGAAAGAGAAAATGTCATATTAAACCAATTTCATTTTGTTCCAGAGATACACAGATTAGCCAGACTAAGAGTATTGTCCATGATAGCTCTTCCTGTCATTCATTTTCTATCATTTAGTGGCCACATGGAATCTAGGGCAATAAAAGAAGCCAGCTTCCCACCCACCTCTCCTGGCACCCCTCCCCACCTTCAAGATAGGGGAAAGGGTTTTAATAGTGATAGGCTAGTAAATGGTTAACAACCATCCCTGGCCTCAGGCCATGGAGAGGACACTTGATTTGCAACATTTGTATCTCCATGATATATATACACTCTCATCATGCCTGATTTGGAATCACCAGTGTGATTACAAGCTACCAGTGTGATTTCACTGAACGTGAAACTGGGAAGACATATGTTCGATCAGGCTCAGTCCTTTCAAGACAGTAGAAGCTGGCTCCAACACATGCTGTTAGACCTATAGACTCCTGGACTCATGTCAGAGATGGGAAGGAAAAACAAGTCTTGCAGAGGCAATCTATTAATCTTGCAAGTGTATGAGATTCATTAGTATCCTAGACTCTTAAGTGTCCTAGTGTCTAGCCTGTGAACCTCCCATGGGCATGTCTGAAGAAAGAGATCTAAGGGGGCCCTGGTAAAATATTTCTGCACCTGCACCAAGAGCTCCTCCTTTCCCAAATCGTGGCAAACCAAGTTCATTAGGAGGAAAAGAGCCCCAAACTCCCAAATGTCCAGTGGTTTTCTGTGACAGTAGTAGGTTTTCTGTGACAGTGGTCTTCTGTGGAGAAGCTGAATGCACAAAGAGTTTGTTAAAGCCCTATTATGTATATAAGGATCTGATCGGTTTCAAAATGCAAAAACCCAAAAAAGGGAAAACGGCAGAAGAGAATCTTTAATCACTTTGCAATTAAGTATTTTAAATAAGGATGATGAGCTTAAAACAATATAATTTCTTTTCTGGTTTCTCTCTTTTCAACCATTTGGGTTTTAGAGAGACCAAAATAAAATAGGTTAATGGATTTATTAGAGAGGCTTAAAAAAAACCTCAAGTCTGCTAAAAGCACACCTCATATGAGAGTCCAGGCAATTGTTAATCCTGGTTATTAGATCAGGAAAGCCTGGGTGAGATGATGTATGCAGCCAACATCAGTGTTGCCATAGCAACCTCAAACCAAGCTCCAGCTTCTTACAGCCACTGCCCATGGAAACCGTGCTTCCACAGATTCAGCAGTGCTTCTGATGTCCTGAGATGGCTCCTCCCCATAGAAATGGGATAGGAAATGATTTAAGCCACACAGCACACCTGGAGAAGGAATTAATATCAGCAACGAAGCCTTTGAGGAAATGGCCCTTTGCTTCCTGGGCTATAAATCTGTTAACTGTGGAACCTAGCTTCATACCTGCCTTCTCTACCTCCTTGCCAAGGGCCCTTTCTTTTACCTTACTTCTTCAAGTACATTCACATTAGGAAAAGACGAAATTTGTCCATTTGACTTGTGCTACCCTTTCCAGTTCAATTATTGATTTTCCTTCTACAACAAATGATTAGAATAAACCTTGAAATGTAGCATATTCCTCATGAAAAATCTCCAGTGACCCCACTTTCAATATGGACAAGTGAATTTTTAACCTCCCATTTTTTTTTGCTTCCTTTCAGGGGAAAAAAAAAATTTAACTGTTTTTTTGGGGAAAATTTGGCCAAATTTTCTTTTTTCCCTTTTGGGTTTAAGCTAAAAAGGGGGGCCCGAATTTGTCTAAAATTTTTTTAAAATGGGGATAAAAAACTAAAAAATTAAATTTTTAAATTTTTGGCCCTGGAAATTAAACGGGGGAACTGGTTGTCTGGGGGGAAACATTTCCAAATTTTTTTAAATTTGTTTAAAATTTGTTATTTCCCAAAAAGGGTTTAAAAATTTTGTATAGGGGACCCCCTTAGGGAAACCCCAATTTTCCCCCCTTTAATTTTTTTTTATTTCCCCCCCATTTTTTTTCCCACTAAAAATTTGGAAAAAAAAACACTCAGGGGGCCCCCCCACCCACTGGCTTACTCGGGGTTTCCCTTGCATCCCTGGGGGTTTTTTCCAACGGGGGGTTAAAAGGCACCCAATTTTAAAAAAAATTTTTTTTTGGGAATTTTAACTAGTTTTCAAGATGCCTGGGGAAAAAGTATCGATGGTAAAATTGGAGGGGGGGGGGGGGAATATGCTGTTTTTTTCCTTTCCCGGGAAAAATTGAAATGAGGGCATCCTGGCATTTTTTAAAAATTTCCGGGATAACCCCTTTTGCAGGGGAAAGGGGGACTCTTTTAAAACCCCAAGAATTTTTTTTTCCCACCTTTTAAAACAAAAAAAAATTTCCATCAAAAAAAATTTTCCCCATTTTGGGGGAAATTTTGGGTTTTCATTTTTTTAAAATGGGGGCCCAAAATTTTTTTATTTAAAAAAAATCACCAAAAGCGGGGTTCACAAAGTAAACCCAAATTCCCCTAGGGCACAAAACAAGGGGGTTTAAAATTAAAAAAAGGCTTTAGTTAAAATTTTACCCGTTTTTTGTTTTCTTGTGGCTTCCCCTAGTTTTTTTCCTGTTTTTAATTTCTTTAAATTTGGGGTTTTTTTCTTAAACCTTTTGACGTTCTTTTAAACCCCCCTATTTAAAAGGGGAGTTTTCCCTTGTAAAAATTCACATTTTAAAATTTATTTTTTTTTAATTTTTTTCTTTTTTTATTCTTTAAACTTTTTTCCCCCTGTCCAAAAAAAAATTTTTTCCTTACAAAATTTGGCCCACTTTTTGGGGGGACTTTTTGGATTGAAAAAATTTAAAAAAGGGAAAAAAAAGTACAGAAAAAAACTTTCGGGTTCTTACTGAAAGTTTTAAAAAGAAAATTTTTCCCAAAAAGGGAAAGGAAAAAATAAGTTTTAAAAACCCTTTAAAAATTTTGTTCAAATAAAAACCCAACTTTAGGGGGAAAATTTTAAAATTAAAATATTTTCTGAATAAACAAAAAAAAAATAAAAAAAATTTGGAGTAAGGGGGGGGAAAATTTAATTGCGGGACATGCAAAAAAAAGGTTTTTAATTTTTGGGGGCCAAAAAGCAAAACCATTTTAATTAAAAAAATTTCTAAAAAAAAAAAAAGTCACCAAAAAAGGGGTCTTTTTTTGGGGCCCCCAAATTTTTCGGGGAAATTAAACCAAGATCCCACAGCACTTTCTCCCCAAAGCATTTATTTCCCCCCCCTGGGGAAAACCATTTTTTCCGGGGTCGGGGGCTTTTTCCTTTCCCTTCCCCCTTTTTGGGTTTTTCCCCCCATTTGAATTACCCCAAAAAAACTTTTCCAAAGGGAAACTTTTCGGGTTTCCCCTTATTTTTGAAAACCCCCCTGTTTTACAAAAGGGGGGGGCCCCTTAGGGCCCCCAAAACGGTCACTGGATGGGATAAATGGGACCAAAAAAAAAAAACTTTTTCCTTTTGGGTTTGGGTTTTTTGTCCAGTTTCCTTTCCCAAGGGGACAAATGCCCTTTATTTTTTTTATTCCCAAATTTGCAAAAACAAAAAATTTGGAAAGGGAAATTTTTTAAAAAACCCTTGTTGGTTTTTAAATTCCAAAACAAAAAAAATTTTTAAAAAATTTCCCCAAAAAATTTAGAAATTTAAAAAAAATCACATCGCAACCAAAAGGGCCTTCCCTTTTTTTCCTTCCCCCCTTTTTCCTTTCCCCCCCAAGTTCTTTTCTTTTCAAAAGGGGCGGGTTTTCCACTGTTCTTTTTGGGTTTTGGGAAACCAAAGGGTGTTTTTTTCAAGTTTTCCCAAAAAGAGAAAAATTCAATAAACCTTTCAAATAGGGAAGAGGGGGAAATTTACCCTTAGGGCAGAAAATTTTCCAAAAAGAAAGGGAAACCTTAAGGGGGACCCCTTTTTTAATTTTGAAAGTAAAAGAAGGGGAGGGGAAAAATTTTGGGGTTTTAAAAAAGCTAAAACTTTTTCAGAAAAGAAAGATTTTGGCATCTTTGGGGTTTCCCCTTTCACTTAAAAAGGGCAAATAAGGGGGGAAAAAAAAATGGGGAAACGGGTGGAACCAAATTTTTATTTTTTTGGGGGCCCCCCGGAAATCTCGGGAAGGGAGGGGTAAACTCCCACCCCAAGGAAATTTAAAAAAAAGGACTTTTCCCTTCCTTGGAAAAAAAAAAGGCCTAGGGCCCAAAACCCCGGAAAGGCATATTAAAAAAAAGTAGGGGGAACATTAACTTTCCCAAAAAAAAGGGGCCCAAATTAAAAGTAAAAAGCATGGTTTTTTCCATTTATTTTCATGTATGGGATGTGGGGAAATTTGGAAACCTTTTAAAGGGGAAAAGTTTGGTTGCCCCGGGGAAAAGGAATTTGAGTTTTTTGAAAAACTGTGGGTTGGAAAAGGGGGGAACCCCCTTCGGGGGGGGGTTTCCCTTTGGGGGATTTCCCAAGGAGATAAAAACCCCCCCCAAAAACCCTTTAAAGGACATCATCCTAAAATTTTTCTTTTGGGAAAAGGAACGTTTTGGGGAAGCGGGAAGTTTCCCCAATATTTCGGGCCACCTTAAAAGGAAAAATTAAAGTAAAATTTCCGGGGAAAAAGGAAACCCGGGAATGGCCGGGGGAAAAGTTTAAGAAAAGGGGGGAAAAAAGGGGGCGGGGGGGTTTTTAGAGGGGGGGTGGAGGGTTGGGGGGAAATTACACGGGACCCCCCAAAAATTGGGAAACTGATTTTTGAGAAAGCTCTGGGAGTTGGTGGGGGGGGGAAAAATTTGTGAAGGGAAATTTTTTTGGAAAAAAGGGGAAAAAAAATTACTAAAATTTTAAAAGGGTTAAGAAAAGGGAAATCAATTTTAAAGGGGGATAAATAAAAAACCATTTTTAAACAAAAAACCAAAACAGGGAAAAGGAAAAAAAAAAAAAGCTTTGAAAAAAGGGGGGTTCCAAAAGAAAAAAGCTAAAATCCCCCAAAAACCCCTTAAAAACCAACTTTATTAAAAAAAGTTTAACGGGGAAAGGAATAGTTCAGGGGCAAAACCCCTTAAAAACCCAAACCCTTTTTTTAATTTTTTAAAAGTTTTTCCCCCGGGGGGGGACTGGTTTCCCAAATTTTTGCAAAAAGTTTTCCCTTTAAATTCATAAGGCCCCGGATAAAAAACAGAATAAAAAGGGGGGACCCACCCAAAAGGGGAAAAAACAAAAAAAAAATTTGCGGGGTTAAAAACTGCCAAAAAGCATTTTTAAAAAAAAAAAAGGGGTTTTTTAAAGCATCCCAAACAATCGGGCTTTTCTAAAAACCAATTAAAAAAAAATTTTTAAAATTTTAATTTTAAAAACCCTTTTTTTTTTTTTGATTCATTTTTTTTTTTCCCAGTTCAAAAAACCCCCCTTGAAATTTTAAAAATGAAAAAGAAAAATGCCCCATTGGGGGGAAACCCTTTTCTACTCTTTACACGAAAAGGCTCGGGGAGGGTTTAAAAGGGGGGGGCCCTCCCTTTTGAAATTTGGCAGGAAAAAAAACCCAGGTTCAAACCCCGGGGGGCCCCGGGGAAAATCCTCTGGGGGGAAGGGGAAAATGGGAAAACCTACCCCAAAGTATTTTTTGCCGGGGGAAAATTTTTTTCCATGGGGGGGGGAGGGGGCCTGGCAGGTAAAAAGTTCCTTTGGGGGGGGGCAAATCCCCGGGGGCCCCCGGCTTGAGGGGGCCCCTTTTCATTTTCCCCCTTTCCCAAAAATTTGGAAAAAGTGTCTTTTTTAAAAAACCCAGGGGCCTGTTTGGGGTTGGGGTTCAAACCCCATCTTTTGAAAAAAACCCCTGTTTTGGGGATATGAAACGAAATTATTCCCTTTTTCTTTTTTGGGGGGGGAGTAATTTTTACCTAATTTAAAAAATTTTAAATTGGGCCAAAATTTATCATATGTAAAAAAAGTGTAGGGGTCAACACCTGCAAAAAGGGGGCTTTTAGGCCCCCAAAAATTCGGCCCAAATTTAATTTTTTTTCCACCATTTTCCTTTTTTTTAAAAAATTTTAATTTGGTCTTTGCGTTTTCCCAATTAACTATATTTAAATTCTATTATTTTCTAAAATTTTTTTACTTTTATTAAGGGGATCTTTTTTTTAAATGTTTTTTTGGGTTTTTTATTTGGGGTTTTTTCCCCTTTTTTTGGGGGCAATCCCCCAAAAACTTTTGGGGGATTTTGGGTTCCCCCAAAACCGGGGGGTTTAAAAAACGCAGGGGCCCCCTTTGCAGTGGAACCCCCACAACCCCTTAAAAACCCCAAAAGACTCCCCGGGGGGAAAAAAGTTCCTTAAAATCTATTTGTTTAAAAAAAAACCTTTTTTTCCATTTTAAAGCCAAGAATTAGGGTATAGATTTTTCAAAAAAAAAATTATTTAATTTGGCCCCAAATTTGTTTAAAAAACTGCCCTTTAAAAATGTTAGTTTAAAAACCCCCAAAAGCTCCCCTTAAAACCTTTTTGGGGGGGGAACCATAAAAAAAATTTCCAAAAAATTAAAAAAATAAATTTAATTCTTGTATTTTTTTTTTTTTCACCATCAAAAAAATTTAAAAATTAAAAAGCCCAAAAGGGGTTTCCCTTAATTAAAGGGGAACAAAAAAAATGGGGGCCAAAAAAAAGGGGTTGGTTTCCCGGGGGGAGGAAAGAAAAAAAAAGGGCCTTAAGTTGCAGGGAACCACAGAGAAATTCTAAAAAAACCAAGGCAATTTGGAAAAATTTAAGTGGCAAAATTTTTTTTTTTGGTAACTTTTTTTAAAAATTCCACTACAAAAAAAATAAAAAAAAATTTGGTTTAGGGGCCAAAAAATTCGGGGTTTTAAAATGACAAAAAACCCCACGCTACAGAAAAGGGGTTTTCCCCCAAAAGTGGGTTTGAAATTTCAAAAAAAAAAAAGGGGGAAACTGTGGGAAAATTTTTTGTGGCCCTGGGCGGGGCAGGTTTCCCAGAAAAAAAATTAGTCAATTTTTTTTAAAAAAATGATTTTTCTGTTCTCCTTTGATAAAAAAATTTTTCCTTTTTCCCTGCGGCTGTTTCCCAAACAAAAACCATACCTGAGGGGGCAAAGTGCTCTAAAGGGTTTTTTTTTGGTTTGGAAAGCCGGGGCTTGGGTTTAAAAAAATTTTGGGGGAGACTTCTTTTTGGCTTATAAAACTTTTTTTTAAGGAAATACCTTTTCTTTAAAAAGGCCCACTTAAAAAAATTTTAATCTAAAAAACCCAAAAACAAAAAATGAAAAACCAAAATCCCCCTTTGGGGAACTATCCAGTGTTTTTGATGAAAGGGGTTTTTCAAACTGTTTTTCCCGGGGCTAAAAAAAACCAAAGGGGGGGGGGGGACTTTACCCCACAAGGGGGTGACGCCCGGACATTTTACCGGGAATTACATTATTTTAAAGGAGGGCCAAAAAAGGCAACCCAAACCCTGTTTTTTTTCCCCCGGGGAAACTCTTTTTCCATAGTTAAAATTTTAAAAAACTTGTTTTCATTTTTTGGCTTGGGGCTTTCCCCCGGAACCTCTTTTATTCTTTTACTCCTTTGGGGACCCCCTAAGGTAGGGGTTTTCTTTTTTATCCTCTTATCTCAAACCCTTTTAAAAAAAACCCCTTAACTTTTTCCTCTAAAAGGTCCGGGGCATTTTTTTTTTCGGGAAATTTTTTCCAAAATTTAAATATTTTTTCTCATTGTATGAATTTTCTATTTTTTTTTTTTTCCACTTTTTTTCTGCTCACAAGAGGGGGGGGGGGGCACTGGTAAGGGGGCGGGGACAACTTGTTTTTCCTCTTTATCTACCTTTTGGGCCCGGGTTGGATTTGGTAGGAATTTTTTTGGTAGGGGGGCCTCCCCAAAATTTTTTTTGGGGGGTTTTTTTTCCCCGGGGCCCCCAAAAAAGCCACCCCCTGTTTCTTTAAAGGGTTTGTTTTTTCCCAGGGGTAAAAAGGGAAATTCTCTTTCCCTGGGGATGTTTTTTTTGGGTTTCAAAAATTTAAAACCGGGAGTTTTTTGCTTTTGGGAGGGGGTTTAAAATTTTTTGGGGGGGAAAGGGGACGGGGAATGTTTTTTAAAATCCCCTTTTTTGGCCCAAAACCATTTTGGGAAATTCACGGGTTCCCCTGGAGGGGGGGATTTTTTTTTTTCCTTTTTCCCCGGGGATTTTTTTCTCTCTTCCTAAAGAGGGGGGCCCCAATTTTCGGGGCAGTCTCCCCAGGGGGCCAAGATTTTAAAACCCCCAACGGGGGTTTTTCTTTTTTCTTTTGGGTTTTTTTTCTGTTTTGGGTTTGGATTTAAGGGAAATTTGGAAATTTTAAAATCGCGGGGGAACTCAACTGCTTACCCTTTTAAAATAAAAATAAAGGGGGGGCCCCATAGGCCCAATAAAATTTTCCAAAAAGGGTTTCTATATGGGTTTTTAAAAGGGTTTCCACAAGAGGGGGGGAAAAAGGCCCAAGGGGAGAGGAAAAAAAGGAAATCAAGAAAAAAGGGGGGCCTTTAATGGGGGGGTTACAAAAGGAAGGGGGATGGGGAGGGCAAATTTTTCAAAGGGGGAAAAAGCATTTTCTTTTGGTTGGGGAAAAAACCAAAAAAACCGGGGGAAAAGGGCCCCAGGGGAAAAACAAATAAAAAAACCTTTGGTGTAAAAACTGAAAAAACAAAGACAGAAAGGGTGACAAAGGCCCTTTTTAAAGGGGATGGGGGGGGAAAATTTTTGCTACTTGCCCAAACCCAAGGGTTTTGGGGGATGGGTTTTAATTTGGTTTGGGGGGTTGGGGAGCGGGGGTTTTTTTTATTTTTTTGGGAGGGTTTGGAAATTTTAAAAAAACCCAAGGGAAATGTCTTGAGCAAAACAAGCTAAAATTAAAAAGGAACTTTTTTTTTTAAAAAAAATTTTAAAAATCTGGGAGGGAAACAGGGGGAAGGGGGGGGCCCCCCAAAAGGGTGGTCTTTGGGGGAAAAGTTTGGTTTAAAAAACCCCGGGGGTTACCGGGGGGGGTTTCCCTTCCCCTTGGGGGGAGGGTGGAAAATTCCCAAAGAGGGGGGGAAAAAAAGGCTAAAAAGGGGGGTTTTTTAAAAAGGGGATCGGGTTTTACTGGCGTAAAAAGATAAAACAAAGGGGGCGGAGTGCCCCAAAAAGGGGGGAAAAGGGAAATTATTTGGTGACCAAAAAAACCGATTTGGGGAGGAAGTAAAGAAAAACAGAAGCGGGGGGGTTAAAAGGGGGGGAAAAAAGGGAAGGTTTTGGAAAAAAAACACTTTGGGGAATTATAAATTTTAAAAAAAGGGGAAACATTCAATTTCTAAAAAAATAAAAATCCAAGGGGCCAACAAGCTTTTTGGGAAAAGGCGGGGTTTGGGGACAAAGCAAAAAGGGGGTTTTAAAAAAATTTTAGGGGGGGGGGATTTTTAAGAGCGGTGGGGGTTAGAAAAAGCAAAAAGGTTGGGGTTTCCTAAATTTAAAAAAAAAAGGGGGGGGAAGAGTGCATAAAAAACCCCAAAATAAAGGAAAAAAAAATTGAACCTTGGGGGCCTTTTTTCAAAAAAAAAAAGGGTTTTGCAAAAAAATAGGGGGGGGGGCCCCAAATTTTAAAAGGGAAAACTAAAAAAAGGGCCCCAAATTCCGTGTTAAAAAAAAATTTCGGGGGAATTTTATGAGGGTAAAAAATAAAAGCAGGGAAAAAAAAACCCCAAAAGGGGGGACTTTGGTGTTTGGGGGGGCCCGGGGAGGGTTGGGATAAAGGGGGGCCGGGAGCAAAATTAAAAAAGGTTTCCAAAAAACCACCTACTTAAAAAATGATTTAAAAAAGGGGTTTTTGGGGCCCCTTTTTTCCTAAAATTTAAAAATACAAAAATTTTTTTAAAAATTGGGGGAAGTGGGGGGGAAAAAAGGGTTCTTGGTGGGGCTTAAAAACTTTGGCTCTTTTTTCTAGTTTTTTTTTAATGCCCAAAAAGGGGGGAAACTTTTAAAGAGGGTTTTGTTTGTTTCTTTGTGGGAGGAGATTTTTAAAAAAAATGAAAAAATTAATTCCGGGGGCCATATAAAATTGCTTTTGGGGGGAATTTAGGATTTTTTTTGGTTTTTGGAGAGCTTTTTTTTTTATATAAAGGAAGGGGAAAAAAAACACGGGAAATTGCAAAGAAATTGGGCCCCATTTTTTATAAGTTTTGTAATTAGGGGGGCACCCCCAAAAAGGGGTTGCCAGGTTCCGAAAAAGGGAAGTTTTTAAAAAATATCCCAAAAGTTTTTTAAAACGGATTTTGGGGCCCCTTTTAAAGGGGTAAAAAAAAATTTTAAATTTTTTCCCCCAAAAGGGAAACCCCCATAAAAATTGGTTTGTGGTTTTCGGGGAAGGCCCCCCAAAAAACCATTGTGAAGTAAAACCCCTTCTAAACCCCCCCGGGGGGGAAAAAACCCCGTTTTTTTTGGGGCAGGGGTTTTTTTAACCCCTAAAAGTTAAAAAATTAAAACCATTTTTTAAATTTTCCAGTTGTGGAAGCTTTTTCCGGGGGAAAGGGGACACCAAAAAGGCCAAAATCACATTTTTTTTTGGTTTTTCTTTTTTTGGAGTTTTTTAAAAATCAAATTTGGATTTTGATAAGAGGGGACTTTAAAAGGAAAAACCCAAATTCCCTTTTTCCCAACTGTAAATTTTAAAGGGAAGGGGAATTTTGGGTTTTCGGGGAATTAAGGGTTAAAAACCAAACTTTTAGGAGGGGTTGAGGGGGGAAAAAATTTTCCCCTCTTTTTCCCCGGCATGTGGAAAAAATAAAAACAAAGTTTTTTTAATTTTTTTTAGGGGAACCAGGGAAAGTTTCCGGTTTTTTGGGGAGCCAAAAAAAGGCCTTAAACCCAAAATTTTGGTTGGCCTTTTTCAAGAAAAAAAAAAAGAATGAAAAAAATTTAAAAAAAACAAGATTAAAAGTATTAAAAAAAGGTTTTATTATTTTTTTGGGGGTTTTGGAACCGGGGGAAGGGGGGGACCTGCGGGTTTTTTAAAAAGGCTTTTAAAACCTTTCCCTTTCACAGTTTACTTTTAAAAATTTTTAAAATTTCCCTGTTCATGCCCAAAAAATTCCTTTAGTAAAGTGTTAAAAGGGGGGGAAGACCAGTAAACCCAGGCAGGGGGAAAAAGGAAAAAAGGGACAAAAAAGCTCCTTGGGGGGGTTTCCCTAAAAACCCCACGGGAACAAAAAGGAAAATTTGGGGGCAAAAAAAAAAATAAACAGTAAAAAACCCAAAACGGGTAAAAATTTTAAAATAAATTATGGGAGAGGGGGAAATTTTGGAAAAGGGGGAAAATTTCCCCTTGGGGGCCCCAATTTTTCCCCAACCCCCCCAATTTTATAATTTCATTTTTTTTTCCGGGTTGTTTGGGAAAAAAATTTTCACTTTGCTTTATCTAGGGGGGGGTTTTGCTTTTAACAAAAAATCGGGTTTTTTGGGGAAAATACCTTTCCTTTTTCATTGGCAGGCCCCTAAAAAACAATTGTTTGCGGGGAAATGAAAAAATTTAAGCAAAAAAAATAAATTTTAAAGGGGGAAAAAGAAAAAAATATTTTTTTTCAATTACTCCCAACCCCCGGGGATTTTGTTTTCCCCAAATTGGCCCCTTAAAATTTTTCCCTTGGGGTTTTTTTTGGGCGGGGGCCCTGACGGGGAGTTGTCAAACCCAAAAAGCCCCCAATTTCCCCAGCCCCTCTTCCCTGGGGGGTTTAAAGGGGAATTTTTACCCAAAAAAAAACCCCAAGTCAAAAGGGCCCTTTCCCAAAAGCAAAAATTCAACTGAAAAGGCCATTTTTCAGGGTCCCCTAAAAAGGGGTTTAAAAACCCTTAAAAAAAGGGGGGCAAACTTGGAGGCACCCTTTAAAATTTTTACCCCCTTTCCCCACCCCCCTTTTTTTTCCTCCTTCAAAAAATTAAAACCGCGGGGGTAAATTTTCCCCCAAAAAAATATTAACTTTCCCCCCCGGGTTTTCAGGGGGGGGGAACCGGGGGGGATAGGGGGGGGTGGGGGGACTCTATCTAGATTTGAAAACCCCAATTTTTTTTTAAGGGTTTTAAAAGCTTTTTTCCCCCAAATTTTTTTACATCAAAAAGGGGGGGAAAAAATTTTTTAAATGCCCCAAACCTTTAGGATTTTCCAGGAAAAACTGAAAAAAACCCTTCCTCCCCCTCCTTTTTTAAATTTGGGTTTTCAGCTAAAAAACCCCCAAAACGGGACAAAAGGGGAACTTTGGGGCTTTTCCAAAACGGCCTCATAACAGGGAAAAAGATTCGGGGGGGCGGTGGGGAAAAAGGGGGACAAAAACCCAGGGCTTTTCCCCTTATCTGGGCCCCCCCCCCCCTGCTTAACGGGGAAGGGAAATTTTCCCTTTTTTGGAAAATTTTAAAAAATGCCCTACCCCCTTTTCGGGCAATTTCAAAAAAAAAAAAGGGGGGTTTGGTTTTTGGTTTGGGTTAAAATTAAAATCCCCCCTTTTTCCCCCCCGCCCCCCCCTTTAAAAAAAAAAAAAAAAAAAAAAAAACCCTTTTTTCCAAAAAGGGGGAGTTTTTTCCACCTTCCTCACCAGTTACCAAAATTTTCTAAAAAAAAACCCGTTTTTGGGGGGGAATTTTGGCAGGACGGGAAAAAACAAAAAAACCTTTTTACAAACCTCGTTTTATTTAAAAAAAAATCCATAAAACGATTTTCCCTTTCTGTTTGGGGGGCAAAGGGGCCCCAAAAAAATAAAGTAAGGCAGAAAAAAACCACACCCCCCAAGAATTGGGGGGGAGTTAAGGGTTTTTCCCCACTTTGAGAAAAAAAAAACCCATTGTCTTTTTTTTCCCCAAAAGGGGGTGACGGGGTTTTTTCCCCGGGGATTTTTTCCCTTTCCCGTTTTCTGGGGTTTTTTGAAAAAAGGGGGGAAGGGGAAATTTGGGGGGTCCCCATTTTCCACAGGGACCGCGGGAGGACTGAAAAAAAATCCACTTTTTAAAACGGTTTAAATGCAAACCGGGGCCAGGGGAAAAGGGGGCAAATTTAAAAAATATTAGTATTTTTCGGTTGGTAGAAAGAAAAAAAATTTTTTGGGGGCCTGCCCCCCCCCGGGGGTTCCCCACGACACTCGGGAGGAGTCCGAAATCGCGATAGATCCTCGTGCCAAACTCTCAGGAAAGCTGACCACCGAGGGCGGGGCAGACCCTTGTACCGACTCTCGGGACAAGGCTGAGAGCGGGGCAGATCTTTTTGCAGATAACTGCTGGAAGTCGGGCATGGAAACACGGCTGGACGTTTGTCCTGATAGTGGGGGGGAGTTACTGGGTGTAGGTGGTCCTTGCACCGAACCCAAGGGGGAGCCGGATACTGAGGGCGAGGTTAATCCAAGTAGTGACACTGGGGGAGTGTTATTGGGTTGTGGTGGTGGTGGCGCCAATATTTTGATAAAGGCGGGCTTCACGGGTGAGATGGACCCCTGCACCGACCCTCTGGTGTTAGTGGGTCTAGGAGTTTCTCCTATTGATATCCGGGTGGAGCCTGGTGCTGAGTGCAAGGTGGTATGTAGGGGCAATTGGGGAGACATTGAGGGGGGGATAGATCCTTGTACGGATACCCGAGGGTTGCTGGGTCCCAGGTTAGAGGCCGATACCCGAGGGTTGCTGGGTCCCAGGTTAGAGGCCGAGGCGGCCTCGTCTGTGGTGGTCGGGCGGAGGGCAGACATACGAACCCTGTCGTTCAGACCGCGAGCGCCAAAGCCCCAGATGCCAACCCTGAGACCTGTGTCAGTTCTTAAGCCAAAACCTGGAATGAGTTGGGAGGGCGCGCTGCAGCCTCGGGTGTATCTGGCGTCCGCCGCTGTGGAAGTGTTCGACAGGCAGCTGGAATGCTGGTGGGAGGTCAACGACTCTGAACTGGTGTTCCAGGATGAGGAGGACGAGGGTACGCCCGCGATGTTGTCGGTCTCCAGGATCTGGGCTGGGAGGTTTGCGACTCCCGGCGAGCGTTGTAACTCGCGCCCATTCCCGCCGCGGCCGCCGGTGCTGAAGGGGGCAACCGAATTGGGTGCGCTCATTGATCCGGAGCGCGGGGCGGAGGAGGGGGAGCGGGGCTGGGGGCGATGTTCTACTCTCTCCATCGCCCCTCACTCAGGGGCGCGCGCCTCTCCCGCCCAAGCTGGCCGGGATCGGCACTCTAGAGCCCAGCCTGGGGAGCCAGGCCCGCTATGGGGCTGAAAGATTAGGCGCTGGAGAGGCCTGGCTCCGCCTTCCCCGCCTGTACGCGCCGCGCGCCGGAGCTCTCCTCCCCGTGGTGTACGCCTCGTGGGTGGCCTCACGAGAGTATGGGCGTGGCCACGTGGAGATTCAACCTGGTGCTTTTATTCTTAACGATTTAATTAAAAGGGGAGGACTGGGCGGGTGTAGTGGGGTGGTCTTAGGGGAAGGAAGCAGACCTGAAAGGCCGGTCGCAGGGCCGCCCTCCCCAACTCCCCGCCACCTGGTTTGGCTCTTTTGTGACATCACAAGGAGGTCTGCGCAGTCGCGGTCCCTCCCTCGAGAGGGGGCGGGGCGCAGTGGGCGGTGTCCCTAGGGGAAGATTTGGCAGTTATTGCTTGTCTATAGGGTTTTTCAAGCTGAAGTTCTTAAACAAACCTGAAGCAAGTAGGCGAAAAAGTTAATAACTCAATATTACAGATTAAGTGGGACATACAGTTTAAAAGCAAAGGTGAATGAATGGCTAAAGTGCAGAAACAAATTTAAAAAAAGAAAGCTTGTTTCCCGTTCAACTGGAAAGAATATTAAGTGCATATATTTTATCGTGCAATCAGTCTCTTGTTTTGCTAGTTTTATCCCTTAAATTTCCACCTTATCCTACTAGAGCTGGATTTGTCATCACTAGAGCCCTCAAAAAGATGTAATTTTGACATGAATTCAGAGTAAATGTTGAGAACTCTAAGAAATTAATGAAAATCTATTGCCACTTACAAATATTTCTCTTGCATGCCCGCCTGCCCTGAAACCTCCATTCATATAAAATAGTATCTTCTTGAAGAAACTAAAATAGAGATTTAATTTTTTTCTTTATCCAGTTTTAATAGATTTTATTTCTAGTAAAGGAGTTGAAACTTGACTAAATTGGTATCATTTTTGGACTTGGAAGCAAAGAAACAAGAAATAATAGAGAATTCAGCACTTTCTAATATGATTCTGTCCAACTTTCCGATTAGTCCCACTGCATTCAGTTCAGTTCAGTTCAGTCGCTCAATCGTGTCCAACTCTTTGCGACCCCATGAATCCCAGCACGCCAGGCCTCCCTGTCCATCACCAACTCCCGGAGTTTACCCAAACTCATGTCCATCGACTCAGTGATGTCATTCAGCTAACTCATCCTCTGTAGTCCCCTTCTCCTCCTGCCCTCAATCCTTCCCAGCATCAGGGTCTTTTCCAATGAGTCAACTCTTTGCATCAGGTGGCCAAAGTACTGGAGTTTCAGCTTCAACATCAGTCCTTCCAATGAATACCAAGGACTGATCTCCTTTAGGATGGACTGGTTGGATCTCCTTGCAGTCCAAGGCACTCTCAAGAGACTTCTCCAACACCACAGTTCAAAAGCATCAATTTTTTGGTGCTCAGCTTTCTTCACAGTCCAACTCTCACATCCATACATGACTACAGGAACAACCATAGCCTTGACCAGATGGACCTTTGTTGGTAAAGTAATGTCTCTACTTTTTAATATGCTATCTAGTTTGGTCATAACTTTCCCTCCAAGGAGCAAGCATCTTTTAATTTCATGGCTACAATCACCATCAGCAGTGATTTTGGAGCCCCCCAAAATAAAGTCTGACACTGTTTCCACTGTTTCCCCATCTATTTGCCATGAAGTGATGGGACCAGATGCCATGATCTCAGTTTTCTGAATGTTGAGTGTTAAGCCAAATTTTTCACTCTCCTCTTTCACTTTCATCAAGAGGCTCTTTAGTTCCTCTTCGCTTTCTGCCATAAGAGTGGTGTCATCTGCATATCTGAGGTTATTGATATTTCTCCCAGCAATCTTGAGTCCAGCTTGTGCTTCATCCAGTCCAGCATTTCTCACGATGTACTCTGCATATAAGTTCAATAAGCAGGGTGACAATATACAGCCTTGACGTACTCCTTTCCCTATTTGGAACCAGTCTGTTGTTCCATGTCCTGTTCTAACTGTTGCTTCCTGACATGCATACAGGTTTCTCAAGAGACAGATCAGGTGGTCTGGTATTCCCATCTCTTTCAGAATTTTCCACAGTTTATTGTGATCCACACAGTCAAAGGCTTTGGTGTAGTCAATAAAGCAGAAATAGATGTTTTTCTGGAACTCTCTTGCTTTTTTCATGATCCAGCAGATGTTGGCAATTTGATCTCTGGTTCCTCTGCCTTTTCTAAAACCAGCTTGAACATCTGGACTTTCACAGTTCACGTACTGCTGAAGCCTGGCTTGGAGAATTTTGAGCATTACTTTACTAGCGTGAGAGATGAGTGCAATTGTGCAGTAGTTTGAGCATTCTTTGGCATTGCCTTTCTTTGGGATTGGGATGAGAACTGACCTTTTCCAGTCCTTTGGCCACTGCTGAGTTTTCCAAATTTGCTGGCATATTGAGTGCAGCACTTTCACAGAATCATCTTTTCATGCAAATATTTGTTTTCATACTACAGGCTAGGCATGGGACAAGGTACTTGGGATACACAGGTGACACAACACAGTTGGAAACTTACATTGATGTACAGCTTACTAGAGGAGCTGTGGAGGAGATAAGCCACACACTTGGTGTGTCAATTCAAACTCTGTTAAATATTATTTTGGAAAGGTCCATAGCGATACAGTGTCAGAGTGTCTAGACCATTCTGGAAGTTAACATTGCCAGGGGGTTGTATGTAAATATGTTCCAGAAAGAGAGAGCAAGGAGGCCTCATAGTGGAAAGAAGCATAGTTCGTTGGAGCAGCTGAAAGCCAACCCATGGAGCTATGGCAAGGAGGGAAGCGCAGGAAGCAGAGCTGCTGAGATCAGCTGGGCCAATATAAGATCCCTGGTCTGTATTCTAAACCATTGGAAGCCACTTCTTGGTTTTAAGCAAGGGGCGGTATGACTAGATTGAATTTTGAAAAGGTCTCTCTGTCTGCCATGTGAATAATAGATTGAAGTGGAAGGAGTAGATGGATAGATACAGGGACACCAAGGTTTGGAGTTCTCCAAAGAAAGAGATGGTGGTGTCTTGGACTAAGATGGGCGGTGGCAGTGGAGCTGGAGAGATATGGACATACTAGAGATATTTACATGTAAAATTGACAGGACTTGGTTGTGGCTAGGATTTGGAGGATCATGAAAGAAATTGTTTTTGGACATGTTGAGTTTCAAGTGCCTTTGAGACATCCAAATGAAGCATATATAATAAGAAATTGAATATAAAGCCTGAGGCTCAATGAAGGAATTTGACTGGAGATAAAAATGTGGGAATCTTATTAAATATATAATGGATGGAATAAATGGGCAGAAATGTATTTTCTCTCTTCATTTTGCTTATTTGTACTGAATATTATGCTTATCTTTTATAATAAAAAATACAAGTTAGTTTAAGATAGATACATAAATAATTGTGACATATCCTACAAGTATCATTTCCTCCCTTTGGGACCTTGGGCAAATTATTTAACTTCTCTCTGCCTATCTCAGCCGTAGTATCTCTTAATTGTTGTATCTGTCAAGGTTCCAGCAGAAAACAGCAAACCTCATTTGGAGAGATTATCATAAAGGAAATATTTTAAAAGATATGGGAAGGGACTTCTCCGGTAGTCCAGTGATTAAGACTCTGACTTCTGATGCAGGGGGGTGGGGAGGGTTCAATCCCTGGTTGGGGAATTAAGATCCCACATCCCACAGTGGGGAAAGATATACCCATTTGAATGCAGAGTTCCAAAGAATAGCAGGAGAGATAAGGAAGCCTTCATCAGTGTTCCATGCAAAGAAATAGAGGAAAACAATAGAAAAGGCAAAGCTGACTATTTCAGAAGTCTGATTTAGAAAAGGCAGAGGAACCAGGGATCAAATTGCTAACACCCCTCTGGATCATAGAAAAACTAGAGAATTCCAGAAAAACATCTACTTCTGCTTCGTTGACTAGGCTAAAGCTTTTGACTGTGTAGATCACAACAAACTGTGGAAAATTCTTAAAGAGATGGGAATAGCAGACCACCTGACCTGCCTCCTGAGAAATCTGTACACAGGTCAAGAAGCAACGGTTAGAACTGGACATGGAACAACAGACTGGTTCCAAATAGGAAAAGGAGTATGTCAAGGCTGTATATTGTCACCCTGCTTATTGAACTTATTTGCAGAGTACGTCATGTGAAATGCCAGGCCGGATGAAGCACAAGCTGGAATCAAGAGTGCCGGGAAAAATATCAATAACCTCAGATATGCAGATGACACCACCCTTATGGCAGAAAGTGAAGAACTAAAGAGCCTCTTGATGAAAGTGAAAGAGGAGAGTGAAAAAGCTGGCTTAAAACTCAACACTCAAAAAACTAAGATCATGGCATCCAGTCCCATCACTTCATGGCAAATAAAATGGGGAAACAATGGAAACAGTGAGAGACATTATTTTTTTGGCTCCAAAATCACTGCAGATAGCGACTGCAGCCATGAAATTAAAAGACGCTTGTTCCTTGGAAGAAAAGCTATGACCAACCTAGACAGCATATTTCAAAGGAGAGACCTTACTTGCTGACAAAAGTCCATCTAGTCAAGGCCACGGTTTTTCCAGTATTGATGTATGGGTATGAAAGTTGGACTATAAAGAAAGCTGACAGCCGAAGAATTGATGCTTTTGAACTGTGGTTTTGGAGAAGACTCTTGAGAGTCCCTTGGACTGCAAAGAGATCCAACCAGCCAATCCTAAAGGAAATCAGTCCCGAATATTCATTGGAAAGACTTATGCTGAAGCTGAAACTCCAATACTTTGGCCACCTGATGGGAAGAACTGACTCACTGGAAAAGACCCCGATGCTGGGAAAGATTGAAAGCAGGAGAAGGGGACGACAGAGAATGAGGTGGTTGAATAGCATCACCAACTCAATGGACATGAGTTTGAGCAAGCTCTGGAAGTTGATGATGGACAGGGAAGCCTGGCATGCTGCAGTACATGGGGTCTCAAAGAATTGGACACGTCTGAGCAACTGAACTGACTGACTGATGCCTCGAAGTGCAGCCCAAAAAAAGTAGTACAGATGAAATTATTTAGAAAATAAGAAGATATGGAAAGATGGAGAAAAACTACAAGGAATTGCACAGTACCTCCAGCCTGGTGACGTCACTATAAAGGGGTAAGAGTAGACAACAGTAATCAGAACCTGGTGAAAGAGGTGTTTGGAAAGGGTTGCCTGACACCAGCTGTGACCTTTAGTTCTGAAAGGCAGTCAGCTCACAGGAAACCCAGAGAGAGTGATCCAGGACAGGTAAACCCCCTGCCTCCCACCCTCCAACAATCTCCTGCTGGTTCTCTCCATTGACCTAAGACAACCAGAAGCTAGAAGGCAAGGAAACCTGTTGATGCAGTTCATACAAATCAGCCTTCAAGGGACATAATAGGCTAGAGAAAAATGGTGAGTACACCTCGAAGGCCAAGAGAAGATATCCAGTACCTTTGTAGTGAGATTTTAATGAGCAAATAACTAAAAATACTTGAATAATTACTCATACATGCCCACATTTTAATTTCTAAAAGCTACATTAATGTCATGGGCTGTAATTTACTTAATCATTGTCCTCTTACATTAAACATTTTGTACTTTCCATTTTTATATAATACATAACATGAGGTTGAACATTTTTTGTGCATAAGATATGGTACATATTTTTTTAGAATTTCCTTGAGATAGAATTCTAAAAACAGAATTATTGGGCAAGAGAGTAGCAGAATCTTTAAAGCTCTTTGATTGAAATTACCCAATTTCTTATCCAAAAAATTGTCCAGATTTGCACCTCATCAGCAATATCTAAGAACGGCTGTCTTCTTACTACCCCAACTGCAACATTAAGCAAGTTAACTTTTTAACCACTAACTTGAAAAGTCAACATGGTACTGGAATTCTAAAAATCAGTGCTTCTTTGGTTATTAATGAAACAGTTTTTTCACATATTTAATAGCCAGTTCAATTTCTTCTGTAGTGGATGATCAACGCCTGTCTTTTTGTAGTTGATTCTATGAGTGCTTTATAAAATAACATTAACCACTTACTTGGTATTTTCACTGCAGGTAGCTTCTACAACTCATATTTTAGTATTGTTTATAGCATTGTTTGGGACTTGCCTGGTGGCTCAGGCAGTAAATAGTCTGCCTGCAATGTGGGAGACCTGGATTCGATCCCTAGGTCAGGAAGATCCCTTGGAGAAAGAAATGGCAACCCACTCCAGTATTCTTGCATGGATAATCCCACGGAAAGAGGAGCCTGGTGGGCTACAGTCCAAGGGGTCATGGAGAGTCAGATACAACTGAGTGAAGGAACTAAGGATCCCACCCAGGTGGAGGATGGTAACTTCAAGCTGAGCACAAGATTCCAGGAACATCGCCCTGTTATCTCACCACCCACCAATCAGAAAAAAGTCACACAGCCTGCAGTCCTCACCCTAAATCTGTGGTAGTATTGGTAGCTCAGCTGGTAAAGAATCCATCTGCAATACAGGAGACC
Organism: Okapia johnstoni; assembly: GCA_024291935.2. Lineage (NCBI taxonomy): Eukaryota > Metazoa > Chordata > Mammalia > Artiodactyla > Giraffidae > Okapia > Okapia johnstoni. The sequence continues at coordinate 34,848,417 of CM044305.1, read as the reverse complement.
CCAGTTTGATTCCTGGGTCAGGAAGATCTCCTGGAGAAGAGATAAGCTGCTCACTCCAGTATCTATGGGCTTCCCTGGTGGCTCAGTCGGTAAAGAATCCGCCTGCAATGCAGGAGACCTGGGTTCAATCCTGGGTTGGGAAGATCCCCTGGAGGAGGACATGGCAATTCATTCCAGTATTCTTGCCTGGAGAATCTCCATGGACAGAGAAGCCTGGCAGTCTACAGTCCATGAGGGCACAAAGAGTTGGACATGACTGAGCAACTAAGCACACACATGGCATTTTAGATAAGCAGAAAATTTAAATGTATGTGATCCTATCTATTCTCTAGTGACTTCTTTCCTTGCTTTTAAACAAATTTTATTTTATTTATTTATTTATTTGGCCACACCACTTGGCTTGTGGGATCTTAGTTCCCTACCCAGGGACTGAACCCAGGCCATGACAGTGAAAGCGCTGAATCCTAACCACTAGACCACTACAGAACTCCCTTCCACTGCGTTTAAATTTAGAGATCAGAAGGGATTAAAATCTATGTTTTCTTTTGTTTTTTTGATGGTTTGATATTTTAAAAGTGAATTATTTAATCCTAATCTATTGGTATGGATTTTGTTATGTGCTGTAGAATGAGGTTCTAAATAACACCCCTCCTCACATACACACACACAAATAGTTGATCAATCATAACAAAACTATCTGTTGAAAAATTCTTCCATTTCCCACTGATTTGTTTTATATCATATAATAAATACTGGATCTGGTTTTGAACTGTTTCTTCTGTTTTATTGACCTGCTTATTTTTGCCACATTGCCATCAATGCCACATTGATTTACTTGTTGTCACTTTATAGTAGGTTTTACCAGAAGGAAAGATGAATCCCTTCTCAATATTCTTTCTTACAAATTATTTACTATCTTCTCACGTATTCTTTCTGTTAATATATTCCTATAGAGTTAAATGAATTTTAGAATTATTTCATCAGTTAAAAACTCTGGTGATTAATTTAATTGGGATGATGATTATTCCTAAACATGGATCTAGGAAGTTTATATATGGCATTTTCATTTAATATATTTCTTTTAGGGATTTTCTGGTGGCTCAGATGATGGCTCAGTGTGGGAGACCTAGGTTCGATCCCTGGGTCAGGAAGATGCCCTGGAGAAGGAAATGGCAACCCACTCCAGTATTCTTGCCTGGAGGATCCCCATGGACAGAGGAGCCTGGTGGGCTACACAGTCCATGGGGTTGCAAAGAGTCGGACATGACTGAGCAACTTCACTTCACTTTAATATCTTTTTAAAATATGTCTTTATTTTCAGAATACTTACAGGAAATTGTTTTATTTACCACTGAAATTAAACAATTTTGTGAGAATAATATGATTGTATGTGTGTGTTATCATAAATCCTTTCAATCTGTGGGTTTTAAATTTAATTAATTTAAAACTAATTTAATTTTGGGTTAAAATTCGACTCTAACTTGGATTATTGCATCTTTTTTAAGTGATTTCTTCCTAAGAAACACCTAGAATTATGTTATTAGTGCATTGTCAAAACCAGGAAATGTACTTACAAAGGTTAATACATGCTCACAGCAGCGCTGAAGTTATTTCTGAATGATAAGCCACATAGACCCTTAGCAATCATGCTTGATTTACATAAGTATCACTGTTGAAGTGCTAACACTTTAATTTTTAAAATATTGTTATTAGGTAAAGTCTGAGTAAGAGATGTAGTCTAGCTGTATTGTCAATGTCAATTTCCTGGTTTGGCCCTCCACGCTCCTCCTCTCCATTCTGCTTCCCTACCCCCTACTCCCAACACACGCATATTCTATGCACCAGCAAGAGCAGCACAGTGGTTCATACTTTTCTGTTAATGTGCTGCCTCTGGGGCTTCATTCTCCCTCTATATGATTTTTTTGCCTGGATGTTCTATATCCATTATTTTACTTATTTATTTGTGGTTGCAATGGGGTTTTTTTTGCTGCGTGGGCTTTCTCTAGTTTCCGCAAGTGGGGACTCCTCTTCATTGCAGTGCAAGGGCTTCTCATTGTGGTGGTTTCTCTTGTTTTGGAGCACAGGCTGTAAGCACATGGACTTCGGTAGCTGTGGCTCCCGGGCTCCAGAGCATGGACCTAGTAGTTGTAGTGCATGGACTTAGTTGCTTCTCAGCTTGTGGAATATTCCCAGCCCAGGGATTGAGCCCATGTCCCCAGCAATGGCAGGCAGATTCTTATCCACTGTACCACCAGGGAAATGCTCTGTATCCATTATTCTAGACCTAATTTCCAAATGAAGCTGCCACAGATTAAGGATTCTGTAGGTAGCAGATGCTGAGTTGAAACTAGGAATGCAAAAGGTTTAGTAGAAAAAGAAAAGGGCAGAAGTGGAATTGGGCAGGAGCCAGCACGCAGCATTGCAGATCTAATTGCTGACTGCTCAGCAGGAGCTCGAAGCAAAGGGTACCATCAGAGGAGCCCCAAGTTGGGTGGAAATGGCCAGTCTGGAGTACCAGAGCTTTGCTCAGTCATCACTGGGAGTTGCCCTGAGAAGGCTGTGCATGCGTGCTCAGTTGCTTCAGTCGTGTCTGACTCTTTGCAACCCTATGGATTGTAGCTCACCAAGCTCCTCTGTCCATGGGATTCTCCAGTCAAGAATACTGGAGTGAGTTGCCAAGCCCTCCTCCAGGGGATCTTCCTGACCTGGGGATTGAGCCCACGTCTCTTGCCTTATAGGCAGATTCTTTACCATTGAGTCACCAGGGAACCCCCCTAACAAGACTGCTTTTGCTTAATTCTTGGATTGTGCTTCCCCAAGAATATTGCCAAGCAGGCTATAAAGTTGAGGCAGATTCTGAAGAAAATCACATCTAGAGCCCAAGAGCTAACCACACACCTCGCTTCTGGACAGAGTGTCCTTTCTTTTCTTTTTTTTTTCCCTTTCAGTCAAATTTTTAAATCTTTTTTATTGATGTAGTTAATTTACAATGTTGTGTTTGTTTCAATTGTACAGCCAAGTGATTCTGTTATATACATATTCATATACATATACATATATGGGCTTCCCTGGTGGCTCAGACAGTACAGAATCTGCCTTTAATGCAGGAGACCCAGGTTCGATCCCTGGATGGGAAGATCCCCTGGTGATGGGAATGGCAACCCACTCCAGTATTCTTGTCTGGATAATCCCATGGACAGTGGGGCCTGGTGGGTTACAGTCCATAGGGTTACATAGCGTTGGACACAACTGAGCAACTCACACACACACACACGTACATATGTATATTCTTTTTCAAATTCTTTTCTATTACAGGTTATTACAGTATGGTTCCCTGTGCTATACAGAAGTTCCCTGTGTGTTATTTATAGAGAGGGTCCTTTCTTGAAGAGGGAAATGAGTGGCACATGTCTACAACAGCACCTGGGGCTGGCTTGCTGGGCATGTGACCTGTGCAGTCCCACAGGGCTCCACATTCAGGAGGGTTCTGCCATTATTTTAACACCCTGAAGTCACTGTCTTGAAACAATAATTTTATCTTTGAACTTGTGTTTTGTAAGTGAAGCCCAAGGAGACAATGACACATGCATGTGAACTGAGGAGATAAGCACAGAATGCATGTTCTCTGTTCTTTATCGCCTGACTTGCATGTAGTGTTAGTGATGTCCTTTTTGAACAAGGGACTTTGTCTTTTCATTTTGCATGGGGCCATGCGAATTATGAAACTGGCCCTGACAATAGCCCTCTTTGACCAGGCTCCAATCTTGAATAAATGTCTGTCTTCTGATCCTACTGTATTACATCTTCTACTGCATGTAGTATAAATATATTAAAATCGGCTGTTCATATATCTGTTGCCACATTACAGGTTCAGATGTTTTTTTTTTTTTTTTTTACCATACTCCACTCTTAAAAAGGGTAAATGCCAAGAATTTATGCATTTTTTTCTGTTATTTTATCTCTTTCTCTCTCTAATTTTCTGTTAATTCCTATCTTTTATTCCATTATAAATTGTTATAAAACACAATTCAACTGAGTAAAATTTTAAGATCTTATTGGCTTTATTCAATGATTCAAGAATCAGGCAGCATTTGATCTAGCAAAATGAAAGGAGCTCCAAGGCACTGTACAAAATGATAGATTTTTATAGGCAGAGGAGAGCTGGAAAAGAAAAGTTACTCTAGGCAAAAAGTATATTGGTGATTGCACAGTTACTTTCCCTTTGGAGATGACAGGGCTCTATCTTGCTAACCTAACTAGTGCTTATCAGGCAATTCTTGATTGTCTGGTTTAAAATTCCATTTCTAGGAGAGCTGAAATTGTAATTAAGCCTCAGTATGATGATGTGGGGGGCTTCCCTGGTGGCTCAGCTGGTAAAGAATCTGCCTGAAATGCAGGAGACCCCTGTTAGATCCTTGGGTTGGAAAGATCCCCTGGAGGAGGGCATGGCAACCCACTCCAGTATTCTTGCCTGGAGGATCCCCATGGACAGAGGAGCTTGGCGAGCTACAGTCCATGGGGTCAAAAAGAGTTGGACACGACCGAGCAACTAAGCACAGCACAGCATGATGATGTGGGGCTTAGCATAAGTGACCCCATTTGGGGCCTGTTGTCTTGTTTTTAACAAAATGAAAGAAGATCACTGGGATTATCTTCATGGAAGACACAGTTAGTTATACCCCAATATCTGTTTTCCCTTTTCTCCTTAGAAATAGAACCCACAGATTTTGCTGCTCAGAATAAAGACCGTAATTTTCCAGTCTTCCTTGGGTGACTAAGTTCTGGTGAATAGATAGAATTGGAAATATCATGTGAAACTCCCAGAAAGTTTTCTTAAAGGAGAGATTGTCCCCTCATCTTTCCTTCCTATTACCTAGAATATGGACACGAAGGCTGGAATTCCCATTGCTATCCCATTCCCTGAGACTATGAGATGAAAGGAAGTTGGCAGAGTCATAAGATGCAAGGAGTATGTATATTTGTAGACTTCTACACGAGAGATATGCTTCCTTTTGTTTAAGTCATTATTTGGAGTTTTGAGTCATAAGCAGCGAGCTTAATGCTTCCTATATAACTCTTTAAATGAATGTGAAACAGTAAATTGTATCTATCTACTGTTTCCCTGCTCAAAAAGGATACCCCCAAAAACTTACCAGGGGCAAAGATTCTCCTTTCTTACCTGCCATCCCCACCTTGTGGTCAAAGGTGGCATGGGAAAAGAGACTTATACATGTCCAGTACTTTCAAAAGGTGTTTGTCTGGAGATTATCAGTTGGCTAGGAGAGGGGGAGGGGATTCCTTTTACTCAGCACTCTGGTTGTTGTGACAGAAAATTCATTCCTCCCACTATTCAGTGCTTCTTCCATTTGGGCTTCTGTTTTGCCATCTCTTTCCACTTTGCCTAAACTCTGTCTCAAGTAATTTCTGGGAGAGGAAAAACTGGTACACACAGTTCTGAGACTCTTCATTTGACACACAAGTTAGAAGTTTCTTTGAATATCTTTAAGATATCTTTATTTCATCTATGACTTCCCTGGTGGCTCAGATGGTAAAGCATCTGCTTACCATGAGGGAGACCCAGGTTCCTTCCCTGGGTTGGGAAGATCCTCTGGAGAAGGAAATGGCAGCCCAATCCAGTACTCTTGCTTGGAAAATCACATGGACGGAGGAGCGTGGTAGGCTACAGTCCATGGGGTTGCAAAGAGTCGGACATGGGGACTGAGCAACTTCACTTTACTTTACTTTAATCTAATCTACAATGTAGACTGGAGGAGAGTGAAATTGACCCTCTGTGTATCCATGAAGAAGGGTAAGCAGGGACAATCATAGAACACTAACAGAATAATATTTTTATATAAAACCCCACTGTGGGAAGGAACCACACTGATTATCATGGTGATGACCAGAGATAGGGAATATGTGGACTGAATGAAATTCTCAGAAGAGTGTACCACATCCAAGAAGTAGAGATGTTTGTGATTGAGTTTCTGAATCAGTGACAGGTGACTTAAGCTCAGAGCAAGGCACTGAATGTAGAGCAGTAAGACAGAAACTAACTTTGTCATCTCAGCTGCTGGCCCTTTTAAAGAGGTTCTTGTGTGCAGTGACATTGATCGGGGATAGGTAAGACTTTCCAAGCACATCAACATCAGTTCTTTCCCAGACTTCTGGTCAGCAATGATATTGAATCAAGCCCTTTAGATATTTTTTTAATGCCGTCTCTGGCTGTCTGCATCAATAGCCCCTAGAAGGGCTGTGTCTGACATTTATAAACGTGTTTACTTTTTCCTTCACCTCAACAGTCAAAGAGTCAGAGAACCCTCTGTATCATGTTGCTCTAGGCAATTTGAAGTCCAGTTTCTTTGAATCATCCCTTTAACTTTTAATATTTTCAAGACAGAATTTGAACAATAAGAATGATTAAACAACAACAGTAACAACAAACAGGCAGTGCTTTCCTTGGAGCGGATGAAAAAATTAAGCTCAAATCTGTCTCACTTTAGAGATAAGCTCCAGGCATTCCCACTGACTGGAACCAGGAAGCCAATGTCAGATGGTAAGGTAAACAATTATCTCCACAGTTTGATCAATAAGGGACTGGAATGACAGGCAAACAAGACGTTCCTTAAAAGCATCATCTTCTGAGGGACTTGAATTATAAACCAGATAACCATTTTCAATTTCCCCAACTTGTTCTTTTGTATAAATACTGTTCAAAAAAGATGAGACCGTGTGCTGGTTATTCCCCATTTCTCCCTTCTGCACATTGATTTTCCACCCTTCTCTACCCTGCTCTGACACCCATGGAATACATGGCCTGGGCACCCCTGCCCTTTAACTTCTTGTTGGGCTAGGCCATAGGAGTGGGAGTTGTCAAGAGAGTGAAGGGCAAGGGAGAAAGTTCATGGTGTTTATTCCATTAACTTCAACATCTCTGCCTCCCTTCCCCCACCCCCACACCCTCTCCCCAGTTGTATGAGGTCATGGCCATGGTTGTCTTCCTCATGGTTGTCTTCCTTCATTTCTTCCCCATGCCCAGTTAGGCCAAGTAATGGCTCTCCAACATGGCTAATCCCTGCAAGTTTCAGCATCTCTTATTGGTTCCCTTAATGCAGTTCATACTTTTGTAAATGTTCCCTTCTTTAAAAGCCTATTTTAAAAAATCCCATCTTTGATACGTGTACATGGATGGCTGAGTCTCTTCTCTGTTCATCTGAACTATCACAACATTGCTAATCAGCTATACCCCAATACTAAATAAAAAAGTTTTTAAAAATGCCCAAGGGAGTCCCTGAAAGGTACACTCTAGTTACTTAAAAACAAACAAACAAACAGGATACAATAGTCAATGCTTAATATGGAATGTAAATTCAACGCAAGTGGCACCAGTGGTAAAGAACCTGTCTGCCAATACAGGAGACATAAGAGATGTGGGTTTGATCCATGGGTTGGGAAAATGCCCTGGAGGAGGGCATGGCAACCCACTCCAGTATTCTTGCCTGCAGAATTCCATGAACAGAGGAGCTTGGCAGGCTACAGTCAATGGAGTCACAAAGAGTCAGACGCAACTGAGCGACTAACACTTGCACTTTCAATATGGAATGTAATCAATCTTTAAAATTTCTTAAAAAAAAACTCATTGTCATGTATTTCTGATCAGGCTCCTGATTACCAGTCAACTGCATCAATGCGACCCTCTGAGAAGCAAGAATTTGGAGCTATGTTTACTTTCTATGTTCTATTTTTGAAAAAGTCCTTTAAAATATTTCAGAAATGAAGTTGTAATCCTAGTGTATATGCATGGTTGAGTATACCATTCTAAATTTGCTGAGCTGGGAAAGAATGTTTAAAAAGAGAAGGTGTGACCTGATATCTGTTACCATCACCATGATCCTTTGCATGGAGGTGAAAGTTCTTTAGAACAGCTTGGATTGATAAGTATGAGCCTGAGTCAGCTTCATTATTTTCAACTGCTTCACATTCCATATTAAAAAAAAATTGGATCTAACAGCTCTTGCTACAAGTACAGCAACTGTGTTCACGGAAATCCTTTCAGTGTACATCTGTGATACATTAAGATGAAAAATTTTTAAATGTCCTGAGGGAATTAAAATCTGAAATCATGATTATGATAAATTTTTTTCAAAAGATGAGTGACATAAGGCCATCAGATACAGGGCAAGCTGAGAGAGTTATGGGTAAAAAGTTTTGAACAGATACTATGCAAACAGCAGAGTTGCCAGACACTGCCCAGTCTTCTGACCACTTTTCTATGATTCGAAAAGGGGGTGGGGGTCTGGAAAGCCTTGGGTATTGTCTCTGAGCACGTAGCTTGGTATATAATAGGGATTTTCTCAGGACACACTAGCAGAGCCAGTTTTGGGAGATGCATGAGAAGACCACAGATTTTGGGGGGTTCTTAACTGAAGGTTAACTAATAGAATTCAGGAATATCTGTAATCTTGAGAAGGAAAACTCTTACATCTTCATTTTTGATGCTAAAAACTCATCCTGCGTACAGCAGTGCCGAATTGAATTTTGGAGATAGAGTTTTGTGAAGTAGACAAGAATAGCTTTATTGCTTTGCCAGGCAAAGGGGAACACAGTGGGATTTTGCCCTCAAAACTGTGTGTTCCAACCCAGGAGGATTTGATGAGCTTTATAGCAATGTTTCAAGTAAGGGGTTGCTGATAAAGATAAGGGTATGTATAGGGCTTACACGTCTTTAATGTGGTTTCAGGTTGTCTCTTGATGAGTTTCTCTAGTTTCTTTAATCTGGCCTCAGGTAGTCCTTTCTGGAAAGAAGAATGCTGACATCTTCCATCCCTTCAGGGTTTTGATTCTGTAAAGAGCTCAGAGATATTGTTATGTGCATCCCCTAAGGTGGAACCAGGGCCCTGACCCAAGATTTTACTATTGCTTCTTGGCTTCTCCCTTGTCTCTGCATTCCCTCCCTTTCCTTATTCATGTTCGGGCTCAGTCTTGTCTGACTCTTTGCAACCACATGGACCATAGCCCGTCAGGCTCCTCTGTCCATGGAATTTTCCAGGCAAGAATACTGGAAGGGGGTGCCATTCCCTCCTCCAAGGTATCTTCCCGAACCAGGGGTTGAACCCACATCTCCTGAATCTCCTTCATTGGCAGGCAGAATCTTTACCACTCAGCCACCTGGGAAGCCCAAGGTGTCAGTCGTTCAGTCATGTCCGACTCTTTTTCAATCCCATGGACTGTAGCCTGCCAGGCTCCTCTATCCATGGGACTTCCCAAGCAATAATACTGGAGTGGATTGCCATTTCCTCCTCCAGGGGCTTTTCCCAAGCCAGGGATCGAACCTGGGTCTCTTGCATTATAGGCAGATTCTTTACCATTTGCTGCTGCTGCTTCTAAGTCACTTCAGTCGTGTCCGACTCTGTGCGACCCCATAGACGGCAGCCCACCAGGCTCCCCCGTCCCTGGGATTCTCCAGGCAAGAACACTGGAGTGGGTTGCCATTTCCTTCTCCAATGCATAAAAGTGAAAAGTGAAAGTGAAGTCACTCAGTCGTGTCTGACTCTTCGAGACCCCATGGACTGCAGCCTACCAGGCTCCTCCGTCCATGGGATTTTCCAGGCAAGAGTACTGCAGTGGGTTGCCATTGCCTTCTCTACACTTTACCATTTGAGCCACCAGGAAAGCCTCTTCCCTAACCAATTATCAACTATTTGAAAGGCTTCTGTGCCCAAGAATCTCACAGGGTCCTGCTGGGTTACACTTTCACCAACCTCTAACTGAAATTAGCATTTTTTCAATTTCAGATGTGGGTAACAAACCCCAGTAATATTAGCAGTACCTGTGACTTTGTCACCAACAAGAATCACAAGCATTGTTATATAGTAGTTCTTGCAACAATCTTGAAAATCATTTATACTTATTACAATACTTCAAACTAGTCACAAAGTCCACTGCTACACCTTTCTATTTAATGCACTAATTAAAAAATCACACGTATACTGTGTTACAAACTTCCCAGATGGCTCAGCAGGTAAAGAATCTGCCTGCAATGCAGGAGACAGAGGAGATGTGGGTTCAATCCCTGGGTTGAGGAGATCCCCTAGAGAAGGAAATGGCAACCCACTCCAGTATTTCTTGCCTGAAAAATCCCATGGACAGAGGAGCCTGGTGGTCTACAGTCCATGGGGTCACAAAGAGTCGGACACGACTGAGTGACTAAGGGCAATACTGCACCATAAAAATTTTAATGCTTTGATAACTGTGTTTTGATGTCATTGGCTTCCTTTGTAATCTTAGATCATTTGCTTTATTTATTTAGAAAAATTGTTATCCATACTGCCAAAAGGTCTATGCCACAAAAATCTTTAAGATCATCTGCCTTAGTCAACCAGCTGTAACTTAGAAATTACTGAAAGTTTTCTAGTCTCTATTGATTCTTAGGTCCCAATGATCACTTCAGTCATTACCCAATGATCAGAACAGATGTTTTGCTTCTGCTGTGTTTCAGTTCAGTTCAGTCGCTCAGTCGTGTCTGACTCTTTGTGACCCCATGAACTGCAGCATGCCAGGCATCCCTGTCCATCACCAACTCCCGGAGTTTACCCAAACCCATGTCCATCGAGTCAGTGATGCCATCCAACCATCTCATCCTCTGTCGTCCCCTTCTCCTCCTGCCCCCAATCCTTCCCAGCATTAGGGTCTTTTCCAATGAGTCAACACTTCACATGAGGTGGCCAAAGTATTGGAGTTTAAGCTTCAACATCAGTCCTTCCAGTCAACACCCAGGACTGATCTCCTTTAGGATGGATTGATTGGATCTCCTTGCAGTCCAAGGGACTCTCAAGAGTCTTCTCCAACACCACAGTTCAAAAGCATCAATTCTTTGGCACTCAGCTTTCTTCACCGTCCAACTCTTACACCTATACATGACCAGTGGAAAAACCATAGCCTTGACTAGACGGACTTTTGTTGGCAAAGTAATGTCTCTGCTTTTCAATATGCTATCTAGGTTGGCCATAACCTTCCTTTCAAGGAGTAAGTGTCTTTTAATTTCATGGCTGCAATCACCATCATCAGTGATTCTGGAGCCCCCAAAAATAAAGTCTGACACTGTTTCCACTGTTTCCCCATCTATTTGCCATGAAGTGATGGGACCAGATGCCATGATCTTAGTTTTCTGAATGTTGAGCTTTAAGCCAACTTTTTCACTCTCCTCTTTCACCTTCATCAAGAGGCTCTTTAGTTCTTCTTCACTTTCTGCCATAAGGGTGGTGTCATCTGCATATCTGAGGTTATTGATATTTCTGTTCACGTATTGCTGAAGCCTGGCTTGGAGAATTTTGAGCATTACTTTACTAGCGTGTGAGATGAGTGCAATTGTGTGGTAAAGCATTCTTTGGCATTGCCTTTCTTTGGGATTGGGATGAAAACTGACCTTCCCCAGAAACACTGTCCCTGGGGATTTTGTCAGAGAAATCCATTTGGGGTCAGAGAAATCCATTTTCTTTATTTTTGCTGTTCCCATCAAAGGATAACAGAATATGCCATACCAAAATGTCTCTTTGGCATAAAGATCATTTTGAACTGGAGGCAAATGGGAATCAACAGAAACAAAATGAAGCTTTCCAGAGTTTTCCTTATCTATATAAAAGGAGACACTTCTAAGAAATGAGGACTGCCATAAATCCCCTCTCCCAGGCAAGTTTTATGACCATGAAGAAGATGGAAAGTCAGCACCAAAATGGGCCTGAACAAGTAACCTTTACCTGCCATTAGTTTCTGCCCTGTATTTACCTTCCCACAGTTTGCTGCCCTCAGAAGCCTAAAACCTTGGTTCTTTGTCTTTTCAAATCTCTGCAAATTTATTGTTCTGTTCTTAAGATATTAATACTATATAAGCCCACGTTTTGACCACTCCTTTGAGTTACTCACCGCCGTGTGCACACATCATACACATGTTAATAAATTCTGCTTGTTTTTTCTTGTTCGTCTGTCTTTTGTCAATCTAGAGTCTTTTCCCTCCTACACCATTTTGAGAACTTCACTTGCCCACAATTGAGGAGCAAAGGACAAAACTACCAAGTCTGATAGGCCATAATCATAGTTTGCTTATAAATACTTGATGTCTCAGCAAAAACAGCAAACAACCCTTTGAACACTTAGACTGAAACTTTTGTCAGCCCTATTATCTTTGGGCTACATGGAATCACCACTGCAGTAAATTTCCAGCTGTTCCAACAGGACTGTTTGCATTTTGAACTCTTAAGAACTTAGTGTATTCATTTCTACTTGCATTGTTCAGCTTCCCAGCTGGATTGCATGCTTCCATATGATAGAGGCTGTCTGTGTTTCATGCCAGTGATTATGATAATGACAGTGAAAAGTCACTAAGTTGTATCTGACTCTGTGATCCCATGGACTATAGAGTCCATGGGATTCTCTAGGCCAGAATACTGAAGTGAGGAGCCTTTCCTTTCTCCAGGGGATCTTCCCAACCCAAGGATCAAACCCAGGTCTCCTGCATTGCAGGCAGATTCTTTACAAGCTGAGCCACCAGGAAAGCCCAAGAATACTGGAGTGGGTAGCCTATCCCTTCTCCAGCATATCTTCCCAACTCAGGAATTGAACTGGGGTCTCCTGCATTGCAGGCAAATTCTTTACCAACTGATCTATCACGGAAGTCCTTAAATATACTAAAATAGGTTGATGCATGCTCACCATCATCAATGAAGTTATTTCTTTCTCTTTTTTTATGTGCTCTTTTTAAACAAATTATTTATTTATTTAGCTGTGCTGGGTCTTCATTGTGGTACATGGATTTCCTCTCGTTGTGGTGCACAGGTTTCTCTTATTGTGGCACAAGGGCTTCTTGTTGTGGTATGTGGACTTGGTTGCCCTGCATCATATGGGATCTTAGTTCCCTGACCAGGGATTGAATCCATGTCTTCTGCATTGGAAGATGAATTCTTAACCATTGGACCACCAGGGAAGTCCCATCACTGAAGTAATTTCTACATAATAGTCCACACAAACTTTAGCAATCACCCTTGACTTATATATATATTACTATTGGAATGCTGACACTTTAATTTTTAAAATATTGTTATTTGGTAAATTCCAAGCAAGATCAGTAGTCTAGCTAATCATATTGCCAATGTCAATTTCCTGTTTGGCCCCCCACCCTCCTGCCCCAATTCCCACCTCCTACACATACATTCTAGGTACCAGCAAGAGCAGCACAATGTTTTATGATGTAACCTCTTTATTTGTGTTGCTTCCTGGGCTTCATTCTCCCTCTGTATGAATTTCTGCCTGGATGATCTTTATTTGTTCTTTTAGGCTAATTTAATCATTATCTAAATGAAACTAAAGAGCCTCTTGATGAAAGTGAAAAAGGAGAGTGAAAAAACTGACTTAAAACTCAACATTTAAAACTGAGATCATGGCATTCGGTCCCATCACTTCATGGCAAATAGATGGGGAAACAATGGAAATAGTGACAGACTTTATTTTCTTGAGCTCCAAAATCTCTGCAGATGGTGACTACAGCCGTGAAATTAAAAGATGCTTGCTCCTTGAAAGAAAAGCTATGACTAACCTAGGCAGCATATTAAAAAGCAGAGACATTACTTTGCCAACAAAGATCTGTTTAGTCAAAGCTATGATTTTTCCAGTAGTGATGTATGGATGTGAGAGTTGGATTATAGAGAAGGCTGAGCACTGAAGAATTGATGCTTTTGAACTGTGGTGTTGGAGAAGACTCTTGAGAGTCCCTTGGACTGCAGAGAGATCCAACAAGTCCATCCTAAAGGAAATCAGTCCTGAATATGCATTGGAAGGACTGATGCTGAAGCTGAAACTCCATACATTTGCCACCCGATGTGAAGAACTGACTCATTGGAAAAGACCCTGGTGCTGGGAAAGATGCAAGGTGGGAGGAGAAGGGGACGACAGAGGATAAGATGGTTGGATGGCATCACCAACTCGATGGACATGAGTTTGAGCAAACTCCTGGAGTGGGTGATAGACAGGGAGGCCTGGCGTGCTGCAGTCCATGAGGTTGCAAAGAGTCGGACACTACTGAGTAACTGAGCTGTACTGAACTGAGTTATTATCTACTTATGAAGCTATACCTATCAGCAAATATTGTGGAGTCTCATTTGCTTCAAAGGTCTACCTTTCTAGGCAATCCAGTTTTCTTTTCCCCTAGAGCCTCTTGATGAAGGTGAAAGAGGAGAGTGAAAAAGCTGGCTTAAAACTCAACATTCAAAAAACTAAGATCATGGCATGCAGTCCCATCACTTCATGGCAAATAGATGTGAAAACAATGGAAATAGTGACAGACTTTATTTTCTTGGGCTCCAAAATCTCTGCAGATGGTGAGTACAGCCATGAAATTAAAAGATCCTTGTTCCTTGGAAGAAAAGCTATGACAAACCTAGACAATGTATTAAAAAGCACAGACGTCACTCTGCCAACAAATGTCCATCTAGGCAAAGCTTTGGTTTTTCCAGTAGTCATGCATGGATGTGAGAGTTGGACCATAAAGAAGGCTGAACACTGAAGAATTGATGCTTTTGAACTGTGGTGTTGGAGAAGACTCTTGAGAGTCCCTTGGACAGAAGGAGATCAAACCAGTCAATCCTAAAGGAAATCAGTCCTGAATATTCATTGGAAGGACTGATGCTGAAGCTCAAATACTTTGGCCACCTGAGGTGAAGAGCTAACTCATTGGAAAAGACCCCTATGGTGGGAAAGATTGAAGGCAGGAGGAGAAGGGGGTGCCAGAGGATGAGATGGCTGGATGGCATTACTGACTCAATGGACATGAGTTTTAGCAAACTCCAGGAGATAGTGAAGGACAGGAAAGGCCGGTGTGCTGCAGTCCATGGGGTCACAAAGAGTCAAACGTGACTGAGTGACTGAACAAAAACAGTAACTCCAAAATAATCAGACTTAGGGTTTCTCTTTCTCTCTTCCCATCTCTTTTTTTATTCTTTGTCTTTCTCATCATTTTCTTGTCTGTTTCACCCTTGTGTTATCCCAGAAATTGCCCTGTTCACGTCAGAACTTTTAGATGTGAACCTATTCTTTCTGTTCATGAAGGTCTTTACAGACAAGATCCAATGCTCATTTTCGTATTGTTATCTCAAAGCCGTATGCCAAAAGGATCCAGAGAAGATTTAGGGTTAAACAACAGTTCCAAAGCAGCCTCAGAGGGAAGATATATTCAATAAGATTAATCCTTTGCTTCAAGGAGGAAGACAGATCCAATATTCCTAACTTATTTAGGATATCTGCTTCCATGGCTGGCACATCAAATCAGAGATAGCAGACCCCCAGGCTTCTGGCCTTCCTTTGCTATCACTCTCTCTACTTTGCTCTTACCCAAGTGAAATCTTTCAATTGGGTTTAACTTTTAAATGCTAACTGATGCTTGGGGAAATTGCCCATGGGTGAAGTTTTACTATAAGAAGAGATTCTGCAGGATGATATATGTCCTTACATGCACTTCCTAGACACCTTTCCTTGCCTACAGAATAGGCTGCAATCTGTCAGGTGAGTGCCTGCTTTGTAGTCTAAGGGTTTTTAAATCCTTCTCTCTTGGATGGAGAAACTTTAGATTATATTTGGGTCAGGATTTTATGTGCTTAGGATTCTACTCTGCTCTCCCCAAATCTCTGATGGAGAGATTGCATTAATGTTGATATTTTAATAAAATATCTCTATCTCTCCCAGGAGTATTATTACATAGCTGAAGACCTAGTGAATAGAAAATCACTAAGTAACTATCCCCTCCATAAGATTCTTCCAGCTCTGTTGCTTGTCCTTATGTAGCTTCCCAAGCAATTTCTTGACCAGGGATGGAACCCGGGCCCCCTGCAGTGGAAGCACGTAGTCTTAACCACTGGACCACCAGGGAAGTCCCCTAAGCAATTCTTTAAAAGACAAGATATATAAATTTTATATCCCCTTTTAAAGAAATTCAGTCATCACATCTTATTGTTTTTTCTTACAACCTTTGTTCTATTGAACATTATTCCTTCTATTATTTATTTATTTTTAAAGACCCCATGATATTAATATTTATTAATTTATTATTTATTTGGCTACCTCAGGTCTTAGTTACAGCATGTGGATTTAGTTCCCCGACCAGGGATTAAACCCATGTCCACTGCATTGGAAGTGAGTGAAGTTGCTCCGTCGTGTTTGAAGCCCTCAAAGTTTCCTTGAGCTACTTTGCCATCCTTCTCTCCTACCCCTGCAGACTCCTAATTCCTAAGCAACCACCAATCAGCTTTCTGTGACTTTAGATGAGCTTGCATTTTCTAGAATGTTGGCTACAAGGACTCAAAACAGAATGTATTCTTTTTTATCTGATTTTATTCAGCCTATTATTTTGAAATTCATCCATGATACTATGTATATCAGCAGTTCGTTTTTTATTGCTTATATGAGATATCTGTAGATGATGGACAACTTTAGATATGTTAGAGGGAAGAACTGACTCCACATTGGATCTGTTTCTTTTACTTTAACCTTTGCTTCTCATTGCTTTTGCTCAGTAAAAAGATACTGTCCATATATAATGGCCAGCCTTGGGGAACCCTGCCCCTCTGCCTGAACATTAAACCAAAGTGCCTTTGTTCAGGACCCTGTCCACCTGTGGATGGCTACAGGAAGGAAGAAATTAACACATCGCCTTCCCAAGACTGGCCATTCCAGGAGATAATTGTAAGATTAATGGCCTTTTTACTTTACTTCCTCATCTCCCCCTACCTCTGTTCTATAAAAGAACCTGTCATCCAGACCCTAATAGGATGGATATTTTGAGATATCAGTCTGCCATCTTCTTGGTCAGCTGGCTTTCCAAATGAAGTTGTATTCCTTGTCTCAACACCTTGTCTCTAGGTTGATTGGCCTGTCATACGGGGAGCAGAGTGAGTTTGGACTTGGTAACAAATATATCACATTTGTTTATTCACTCACCTTTGAATGGACATTGAGGTTGATTTCAGTTTTTGTTTATGACAGTGGAACTGCTATGAACATTTATGTGCAAGTATTTGTATAGATTTATACTTTCATTTCTCTTGGGTAAAACCTTTAGTTGGAATGGCTGGATTGTACAGTGAGAGTGTGTTCAACCTTTTAAGAAACTGCCAAAATGTTTGCCAAATGGTTGTACTATTTTACATCCTTATTAGCAATGTACAAGAGTTCCAGTTCCTCCATATCTTTGCTATACTCTGTTGAATATTGACTGTTCTCTTAACAAAATTGATTTGCTCTAATTACACCTGAAGAGAAAGATTTTTGTTTTTTTAATTTGTTTATTTGTTTGTTTTTGGTTTTGGCCACACTGTGAGACTTGTGGGATCCAAGTTCCCCAACCAAGGATGGAACCTGGGCCCTCCACAGCAGTGAAAATCCATGTTAAGACATGAGTCCTAACTATTGAACTGCCAGGGAATTCCCTTTTTTTTTTTTGTATAGGAGTGTATGTAAATCTGTGGTTGAGACAAATAATCATACTGTTATAACAAATGTTAAATGCTCTTAAAATTCATATTCTTATTACCTTCTTATAGAAAATCATATCCCAGTGAGAAGAAATAAGACAATAAAGTCAAGTATAAAAAATAAGAAAACCATTGATTTCATATTTCATATCCAAGATAACATGTTACAAATAACTTTTGCAAATTTATTCCCAGGTGGCACAGTGGTAAAGAATCTGCCTGCCAGTGCAGAAGAAGCAAGAGACATAGGTTCAATCCCTGGGCTGGAAAAAACCCTTGGAGGTAGAAATGGCAACCTACCCCAGTACTCTTGCCTAGAACACTCCATGGACAGAGGAGCTTGGCTGGCTATAGTCCAGGGGGTTGCAAAGAGTCACACATAACTGAGTACACATGCACACATGACAAGAGGATAAATGATATATTTCTCATCATTTTTTTAACTTGAAATGCAAATTTAAACATTTAAATTATGTTATATGAACACATTTTTGGTAATATGTAAGTGATTTCCCAAGTACTGCTCTGGTAACAGAATAGACTTTTATATGTATCAAACTCATCCAGGGCAGTGATGCTAAGTAATTAAGTCACAGATCAAGCTATCTGATTAGCATTTCTTCCCTCAAGAAGTATTGTTTGAAAAATGCAGAGAAATGCAAAAGAAGTTTGTCTGTGTTTCTAGTACCTAACTGTAGATTTTACTCTGGAACATTTATATAAAACATAAAGCCATTACCATTTCTTCTGGCTGTACACCATTCATAACATGGAGACTAACTGGTTAATGATGAAGCAGCTCTTCCTGCAGGAGCTAACACCAACAGGATGCAGTCTTCCTGCCAGAAAGTCCTTGGGCTTTGCTGTTGATGGCTTTATGGGTTGAGTCACCTTGAGGTAAATTTCCTTTGGTAGTTCAGTAAATAAAGTCTTTTTACTGCATTTGCCAGAGCAAATAGAGTTAGGGCGATGATCCAGGGCTTTGAACTATTTAAAAACCCTAAAATTCTTGAAGTCACCCCACAGTGGGACAGTGTTTTAACCTGCTACTGTATTGTGTTCCAATCAAAAGTTTCAGTGAACCATTTTGTCTGATTGCTGGAGACAATGGGTGTGAAAGAAACATGTCCAACACAGCAGGGATCATCTTAAAATGAAATAAAACTGAGATATACAATATATTTTCAGTATCTTAAATTGTTGAGAAAAAATATTTTAAATGTGGGATATAGTTGTCCAAAAGCGATATCAGGTGGAAGAGAAATTTTTCACTCAATAGAAGAGGGGAAATACACAATGTATGTATCTTTTAAAACTTCACTTAGCATTAAGTTATGAGCATTTCCTAAGTTTTAATGAACTCTTTGTAATCATTTATGATTGCATAACAGTCCATCAAATTCATATATAGGCTTAATGTCTCACATTTGTTTTCACAGTTTTGCAAATTGAATTAATGCTGTGATGAAAAGAAATGTAGAACAAAACTTTTACCATATTTGGAATTTTTTTCTTGAGGATAGGTTCCAAGAAATGGAATTAGTTTGACCAAGGATGTTAATCTCTTAGTTTTACTATCAAACTTTAAAGTATTTCCCAAAAAGACTGCCAATTTGCACCCCACTGGCAGTAAGTAAGAACTTGTTTTATTGAAACCTCACCAGGGTTAGGAATTTTATAATTTTTTAATGTGTTCTAATTTAATAGGGGAAATATTGCTTTGTTTAATTGCAGTTTAAATTACTAGAGATTGCTCTTAATATATGCTTGCTTTTGAGTTATCCACTCACACCATTAAACATTTATATCTCTTGAAGTATTCATGCTTTTATTTATTGATACAGATGAGCTTTTTAGATATTAAAAGTATCAACTCTTGGTCTCTCTCCATGCACAGTTTACCACAGACAAAAACTCAGCACTTCTGCCTGAATCTCCAGTTCTAAAATAGCTGTAGGCTGAGACATCCCTAAAATTAAAACGAAGTCTAAGCTAAATCTTTTTTTTTAATTGCACTTTTGTTATGGACCCTCCTGAGTTGGTCCCCAACAAAGGTCCTTCTGCCTGGCGTCCTTGGAACCAATGGAAGGAAATCAAGTTCAGTTCAGAAACAAAAGGAAGCTTTTAATCTTCATCAAAGAAAGACAGGAGGTGTGAGCACTTGCTCTTCACCACTGATCAGGTTGTGGGCGGGGCTGCTTTGTAGATATCTCCGGTTCGGGGGAGGGGCGCAGAGTTCTCTCCAGCTGCACAGACCTGTTAATTACGGCCAGGATTTCAGGGTGAAGCCCGGCGTCTCTGCACACTCCCTGCCACCATCATCTTGAATCGAGGTGTGGTTGCTGCCGTTTTGCACCTGGAACTCCACTCTTAAGTGCTGCGTGCAAGACCTCTGCAGGCGGCACCCTCTGAGCAAGTGAAACTTGACTATGCACAAAGGAAAAGCAAAAGGTTAGACTTTGTTTTATTACCCAAATTCTATTTGTATTTCCTGGGCATTGTTCATGGGCTTTGCCCGTGACAGTTTCACGTTGTCCTCCTTTCAAAGTGTCTCAATTTACTGCTTCTAAAATAATATTCCAAGGAAGATATTTTCTGCTGCATTCATATTGTAGCTATTTACATTGATGACCTTTAAGTTTCCCAAACTTATAATAACTTCTGTATTTTATAAGGGTTTGTTTGAGGTCAGGTTCCCTGTTGCCAGAAAACTGACTCTGAGCTGGAGCTTGTGAGCTTGTTCTCAGTCGCACAGTTGTGTTCGACTCTGCGACCCCATGGACTGTATAGCCCGCCAGGCTCCTCTGTCTGTGGGGTTCTCTAGGCAAGAATACTGGAGTGGGTTGCCATTTCCTCCTCCAGGGGATCTTCCCGACCGGGGGATGGAACCCGGGTCTCTTACGACTCCTGCATTGGCAGGTGGGTTCTTTACCACTAGGGCCATCTGGGAAGCCCCTAGGCTTTGTTAAATCTAATCTGGTCTCAAGTCCAATCAATTCTGGGTCTTATCTAGTGCTTTATCTTAGAACTTTGGATCAAGTTCAGGTTCCTCCTGGGATACAGAACTGTCATTTCTGATGCTCACATGGGGGCTATGTGGCTATGTTGGTTTATGTGAATTACACATATTAATCTTATTGGCCCAAGAAGAGGCCTGCACCAAGCTCTCAAGATCTGATAAAATTCTGGGAAAACTGGACTTCCTGAGACCACTTTATGCCAAAGTGCCTCTCACTTCTTTTCCTCTAACAGCCTACATTCTCATTCAATCAGGACTTGATAATCCTTGATTGGTTCATAAATCAATGTCTTGAACTTAGATGTTGAAGGAGTGGTTACCCAGGCTTTGGCTTCAATGATTCCATCAGCTTTGGGGTGAAATTTCTAGGCCTCAACAAAGGATAGTAATTTTGCAGGGTGATTTCTGTTTATTACTATTTATAACCAGAGAACAGATGTACAGAGGACCCTAGAAATAAAACATGGCTGCGCTCAGAGCCTAGCTATATCTGTGGTTAGACTCGGTGAATGCTTAATGAAAATTTGTACTTTCAGTGCTCAAAAAAAAAAAAAAAAAGCCAAGTGCCACTCAAAGCAGGTGGAGAGGAGTCAAGAGAGATGTTAAAGGGAGTCTTGAAGATGGTCATCACTCACAGAGGATCTTCCTATCAGACCGTTTTTCCTGAGATGGCCCAAGCCCAACCCCACTGGCTCTGCCTTTTCTCTTCCAGATGGCCATGTACTCATACAGGGAGTAGTAAGAGGCATACCATACTGCTCCTCGAGTCAGAGGAACTTGACTCCAGCCTTTCTGCATGTGCAACTATAAAAAAATTGGATAACTTCTCTGGGCCTCAATGTTCTTTTCTGTAAAATGGGGTAGTGGTCCTGGCCTGGTTCTTGTGGTTGTTCTAATGGCATTAATGTATTAACACCTTATTTCTTGAGCATCAAGGAAGCACAAGGTATTCCACTTAAGTCAAATTTGCAGATGATAGACCCAACTCGGTGGCATGATGTTAACTATTTTTAGTGGAAATCTTTTAAAAAGTACGTTACACACTTGAAGTTTTAGAAAGTAGTTCACAATAAACATAACTTAATCTTATTGATCACTTAGGCCACCATTATGAACATCTGTTATTATACCTTGATGTCACATGGTCCACATAAAGTATGTTTTTCCTCAATTTTCACTGTTTTTGGAAATATACATCCAGAAAAATGCACAAACTGAACACAGTTGGGTAGTTAGCACCCAAATAAAGAAACAGACCCCATACCCCTCCAAGAGAAAGCATCATTCTGACCTCTAGTAGCATAGATTAGTTTTGCCTTAAACACTCTGATTGTCATTATATTTATTAGACAAGGAGAATTTATCATCTCTTCTTATGTGCTCTTACAAATTTTACCTTACGTGTAATTCAGTATACTTTCATTCTGCTTTGTTTATTGGTTAGTTGTTTTTGAACAATTCATTTATTCAAGCTGTGTTTTTGAATGTCTGCCATATGCCAGGCCCTGTTCTAGGAACTGGGGACAAGACACACATGGTCCTTGCCCTCATGGAATTTACATTCTATTGGGAAATAGGAACAGCAAAAGTAAACCCGTAAAATGACTATAGATTGTCTTTGGTGTTATGATGGGAATCATTAAAGTGCTATCATAGGTAGTAAACTGAGACACTTTTAATGAAATTATCGAGGAAGAGTGACATTAGGGTTGAATAAGAGCCGGTCATGGAAAAAGCCAGAGGAAGCATGCTCTAGGCAGAGGAGCAGCAAGTTCAAAGCCCCCAAGTTGAACAGGAGTTTAGCATATTCTAGGAACTAAGATGGGGCCTATGTCCCCGTGTGGAGGAGATGATTTGCTTTTTTTTTTTTTTTCGGTTATGATAACTTTTTTTTTGGAAGTGTTTTGAATGAGGGAAGTGTGGAAAAGTAGTCAGGAAAACATGTAGGGTCTTTCAGGGTATGGTGACAATTTTATTTTCTGAGCAGCTGGAAACTGTTAGAAGGTTTTATGTAGGTGAGTATAGTGATCTGATCTATGTTATCACTGTTGGTTATCAGGAGGAAACAAGTTAGAAGGTGTTAAAGACAAAAGACTCAAAATGGAGTGGTTTATGCTAAGCCTCACTTTACCAAACTGAGCTGTAATTTAATTACACTCTCAGCTCTCCCACTAACGGAATCTTAAACCAGCCAATCAGCAATCTCCTGATCAGCGCTAGTTAGGTAATCTGACCAATAAATCCCCGCCATCCCCTAAAGGAAGGTAATCTTGCAATGATCGATTTGGTTTGTTACCTCATCCAACTTCCTGGTTTCTGCTTCCTTCTGTCTACAAAATTCTTACCTTGTATGGCTCCTCAGAGTTCCTTTGTATCTGCTAGATTGGATGCTGCCCAACTCATGAATCACTGAATAAAGCCAATAAGGTTTGTAAATTGTATTCAGTTGAATTTTTATTCTTTAACAGAGGCTACTATAGTAGTCCAGATGAAAAATCTTAGTGGTTTTGGTCAAGATTGAGGCAGTGGAGATGCAAATACCAGTCAGATTCCCGACTTGTTTTAGAAATAGAATTGACAGGGCTTCCCAGTGTTGGATACGGGATGTGTGTGTGTTGTGTGTGCATGCATGGAGGGTAGATGAAGGAAAGGAAGGAGTTAATGTTGACTCCTGGGTTCTCCTCCAAGCAACTAGATGAATGGTAGAATGGTAGGGGTTACCATTTACTAAAAGAGGGAAGATTTTTTTTTCAATTGGTTTGTAAAATTAAGACAATTTTTTTCATCAAAAATTTAATATTCTCATAAAAGCTATTATAGTACTTTACCATCTGAGCCACTAGGGAAGCCCTATTATAGTACTAGGTGACTGTTTGTTAAATAAATGAATTTCATGTCCTTTAAGATCAACTGTTACTTTTGTAACAGTTGGACCCTAATAAGTCCACTCCTTTTAATTTCTTATTTTTTATCTTATGTGGCCTGGAAAACCCAATAACAAAATCCTCTCAACTTTCTGCAATTATATCTACCAACCTTTATCAGCATTCACACTAGTCTTTTCCTTCATTCCTACCAGTTGCAGTAGGAAGTGTGCTCTGAATTCTCTCTCCTTCAGTATTTATGTTTCTGGCCATTTTCATTCTCTTTCTTGCTCTTCATCTCCATCTTCCTCTCTGACTTTTATTTTTAACCCTTTCTTTTCTACACTGTCTGTCCCATCAAAGTGTGAATCTGAAAATATCTCCCATTCAAAAGACAAAGAGAAAAAAGTCTCTCTTTTTAAAAATTGAAGTACAGTTGATTTATAATATTGTGTTAGTTTCCCAGACTATAGAAAACAAACTTAAGGTTATCAAAGGCGGGGATGGGGGGGGATGGACAAAAAAATAATCTCTTTTTGTCCCATCCTGCTTCACCAATTGCTTAGTCAATTCATCCTCATTTTCTTGCCCATTCACTGTCCAAGCTCTCTCAACTCCCTTGCACAGCCAAACGTCTAGAATAAATTATCTATACTTGATGTTTCTCCTAATTCAGCTCCCACTCTAGCAATCTGTATTCTGTCTCTACCACTATTCTCAAACTGGTTTTGCCAAGTTTATCCTAGTGTTTTGTCACTAATTTAATTAACATTCCCCAGTTGTCATTTTACTTGGCTTTCCACAGCATTCAACCTTCCCTCTCTCCCTGAGGCATTCTTTCTTTTCTTTCTGGAGCCCTACAGTTTTGGAATTCTATTTACTTTTCTGGTAGCTCTCTCTCTGACTTTTTATTCTACCTTCTAATGTTTTTGTCTTTCGTTGTATTGCCCTAGGCATCCTCTCTTGCCTGTCTTCGGACTGGGTGAGCTCATTTACCCCCTCTGTCTTCCTTTACCAGGCTTCCCAGGTGGCGCTAGTGATAAAGAATCTGCCTGCCAATATAGGAGGTACAGGAGATGCAGGAGACGCAGGTTCGATCCCTGGGTGGCGAAAGATCACCTGGAGTAGGAAATGGCAGGTCACTCCAGTATTCTTGCCTGGAGAATCCTGTGGACAGAGGAGCCTGGTGGGCTACAGTCATGGGGTTGCAGAGAGTCGGGCACGACTGAGCACACACACACACACACACACACACATACACACATACTTCCTTTACCAGCCACACGGTGAAGACTCCCAAGTTAGAGGTCTCTTGTGAGCTCCAGATAAGATTCATCTGACTGCCACCAAAATATAACTTGTGTGTAGGCACCATAAGCTCACTCAACAGACCTAGAATAAAATTCTTCATTTCCTCTGCTGTAACTACCCCCCTCATCATCTCTCACCTGGCTGGAAAGTCCGCTTTCCCTGACTGCCTTCTCTAGTTTAGGTCTCTGTGACACATGTTCCCTTAGTTCTCCTGCAGTAATGGCACTACATTTTAAATTTTATTTTATTAATACTACATATTTTATTATTGTCCGTTGTTTCATTATCTACATCTGCCTCCCCCAGCCCCACTATACAATGCGAGATTCATTAGAGCAGGAACTGTTTCTATTTTCTTATAATCACAGTAACTAGCATAAGGAGCTGACCTAGAGTAGGTGTTCAGTATTCGTTTAATGAAGGAATGAAATATGTTAGAATTGTAAATTAACTCAGAGTGATAGATTAGGGCTCTTTAGCAGGAAAAAGTTACATAGGATTTAGTGCATGAACTTTCTTTTAGGTGATTAAAGAGAAGGTGAGGGAAAGGCATAGATGTTTCCTGTTTCTAACAGGATATCTAATATCCTGTTAGATATTTCTTCAGCCATTTCCCTCTCTTACTTATTGAAAAAGGTTCCAGACCTGAAGTCAAGTAAATGCTTTCCTGATTTCAACCACTGCTGCCTACCAGAGTAGTTAAGCCTTAAGTAGACCACCTGAATTTCAGGAAAAATATGCTGTTCAAGCAGTTCTGTTAATTGTTCTAGTCAGTTCTTCCATTTTAAAAGCTAATCTCATAATCAAAAATGAATTTGATAGTTCGCCTGTGTTTAGAGAGTTTTAAGCTATTAATTTTTATTATGATATTTACCAATAATTTTTCACATGCATTTTTATTTGCTGATTTGCTTATGGGGGGCTTCCCTGGTGGCTCAATGGTAAAGAATCCGCCTACCTATGCAGGAGACACAAGTTCGATCTCTGAGTCAGGAAGATTCCCTGAAGAAGGAAATGGCAACCCACTCCAGTATTCTAGAGGAGCCTAGCAGATTACGGTCCACGGACTCATGAAACAGTCAGATACGATTTAGCAACTAAACAACAACAACTTAGTGTGAAGCCATAGGAAAAATAGACCTTGGCCTCTGCCCCTGGTTCCTGGCACAGAGCTCTTAAAACCCTTGTCATTTCCTAAGTGATGAGAATTAGAACATCTCTTGTTCTAATGAAACAGTGCTTTGTGGGTTCCTGGATGGGGGCAGGTTACCAGGAAGACCAAGCTATGACAAGAAGTTTGGAACTTTCAGCCCCATCCTCATCTTCCAGGAAGGGGGGATGGGCTGGAACCTGCCTTCATGATGAATCTTGCATAAGTGATGAAGCCTCCATACAAATTCCAGTGGTATGGGGTTTGGGGAGCTTCTAGATTGATGAGCACATAGAGGTGTTGGGAGAATGGTGCTCCTGGAGAGGTCCTGGAAGCTCTGTGTCCTTTCCCATGTACTTTGCCCTCTGTGTCTCTTCTATCTGGATGTACCCTTTATCTTATCCTTTATATAATAAACTAGTATATAGTGTGTCCCTGAGTTCTGTGTTTTCTAGGAAATTATCCAATCCAACCAAGGGATCCTGGGAACTCAATTTATAGCCAGTTGGTCAAAAAAGTACAAGTGATAGCCTGGACTTGCAATTGGTATCTGAAGTGGGGCTGGGGCAGTCTTATGGATCTGAACTCTTACCTTGTAGGAGCTGATGCTAACTCTTGGTAGATAGTATCAGAATTAAATTAAATTGAATTATAGGACACTCAGCTAGTGTTGCAGAGAATTGCTTGGTGGGGGAAACCCTATCTTCCACACATTGGGTGGCTAGAGTGTTGGAAGTGAAACGTTCTGTCATAAAAAAACACACCAGACAGGTGAGTTTTTCCTACTCACTTAGCAAGTCACAGAGTTGAAGTGAGAAAATAAATACTAAAAAAAATACACCTATGGTTAATTCATGTTGATGTATGACAGAAATTAAACCACTATTGTAAACTAATCATCAATCAATTAAAAATAAATAAATATTTAAAAAGTTAGTACTAAGTGAGCATTGCATGATAGTGGTGGAATATCACATGAGAAGCGTGTACTAATTCCTTTCGAATTCAACAAGGTAGGCTTCATTTCATCCTCTTCATTGTCTGTAGTCTTAAAATCCTTAAACCTGTGTGAAGGATTCATTGCAATATGAAATCTGTTTAAAAACTACAAAAGCAGCTCCAGGTGACATAGTTTTTCACACAGAAATCCTTGAACCATTATCTAAATACCACAGCTGTCACTGCTTTCATGAAATATATTTGCTAAATATAGAACAATTGTTAATCACGGGATGGGTGCACACATTGTGCAAATGTCTGGAAAAGGAAAATGAGACCGACACACTCATTTGACAGTAGAAATATGTTGCAAGTTGGCATGTCGGCGTATTCCCCTAAAAACATAGAGCCAAGAAAGAATCTCAGGATTAAGACCAATCCTGAAGTTGCATAACCTTGACCCTTTTCAGTGATTTGTAACTTACAGTAAGGCAGTTTTGCATATACCCATGCATGACACAAACTTAGTAAGTGCACATTTCACCTAGGGATAAGTATCTTGGAATATCAAGATATGAGTTATTCACTTCTGAAAACTTCCTAGGAAAGCCTAATCACTGACAAACAAATGCATCTTTTGTTTTCCTTAGAAGTCAGGATTTTGCTTTCTTCAGACTTGCCAAATTCTGAGGTTAGTCCTAGACCCATGGAAGCCTGTTTTTCTCTTCTGAGAATGTCTTGTTCGCTGCCAAGTTTAATTCATGCTACTATTAGTCAGGGAGAGAGACTAGAACAAAGTTTATACTATTTAACACTCCAAAATTGTAATGCTTTCTACCTAACCTGAACGTGATTGCATTAAGATATGTCTGTAATAAGTGTTTACTCTTACAACTTCTGAATACAGATCAATTGATTTTAGGTTAATGATCATCTATCATTAGTATAGTGTTAGCCTCTCAGTCGTGTCTGACACTTTAAGACCGTAGACTGTAGCCCACCAGGCTCCTGTCCATGGGGATTCTCCAGGCAAGAATACTGGAGTGGGTTGCCATTTCCTTCTCCAGGGGATCTTCCCAGCCCAGGGATCAAACCTCCTGCATTGGCAAGGGGATTCTTTACCACTGCACCACTGGGGAAGCCCTTCTAGCTATGTAATGTGGTACTACAAATCACCCTGAAAAGTTAGTAGCTTAAAGCAACAAACGTTTATTACCTTCCAGTTTCTATGGGTCAGGAATCTGGGTACACCTTGGCTGGCTCCTCTGATTCAGGATCTCTCATAAGGCTGCAGTCAAGGCCTTGGCTGGGGTCACAGTCGCCGTGAAGCTCGAGTAGAGGACAACACATTTCCCATCTCATTCATGTGGTTGTTGGCAGGATTCAGTTCCATGTGTTGGGCTGGGGGCCTCAGTTCCTCCCTAGCTGTTGGCTGGAGGCCATTCTCAGTTTCCTGTCTCATGAACCTCTCATTGGGTGGATCACAACACGGCAGCTGGCTTCATCAGAGCAAGCAAGTCAGAAGAATCAGAAAGTGAGCAAGGCAGAAGTTACAATCTTTTTGCTCTAATTTCTGGGAGATTATCTCATCTATATTTTCCAAACCATCTACTGAAGTTTTAAATTTTTGCTGTCTTGTTTTTGAGTTCTGAGAACTTCTTTGGGTTGTTTTCTAAATGTCCTTTTTGTTATAGTATCCTAGTCTTTTTTCACAGATGCAATATTTTCTCATAACTCTCTAGGGACATTAATAATTAAAAAATATATATCCATTACGGTTCAACTAGGCTCTAGAGGCAGAGCCACTAGGATGTGTGTGTGTGTGTGTGTAAATCTTTGTGTCTGATGCTAGAATGTGAAGCCCTCAGGGCAGGCAATCAGGTAGGAAAGATAGCTGTAAAGTGGAAAGAGAAAAGGCAGCCCAGAACCCCCAAGGATGGACTGAGATCCATGTTAGTTCTTGTTGCCCTTGACCTTAGTGGGTGTGACTGTGATGCATTGTTAAAGAGTTGACAACACACACCTGCCTCAGGAATTGGAGATGCTGCAGGGGAATCCAGGCAAAGGTAGAATGGTCTCAGATCTAGCCTCACACTAGTGAGTGAGTCAGCATATCAGCATCGATATGTCTGAGCTACAAAACGCCTGCTGCTTCCCTTCTGGATTCCAAATTTCCCAAGAATCTCCCCAGTGGCTGACCCTCACTGGAAACATACAAGAAAGGGAATTCTGGAAAAGGTAGTTCTGTCTAGCTAAGCTGACACATTATAAAGCCACCACTGTTACCAAGCCACTGCTATAGATTGCTAGCTAATCAATTCAGTCAGAACACTTCAAAAGTCATCTTAGAGAGATTTATTTAGTCATCCTACATTTATTGAATCCCCATAGTTACAGTCGCTGCCTTCAAGGAATTCACAGTTCAATGGGAAAAGCAGAAAAATCAATGGAGAACAAGAGTTCGGGAGGAGCTTTCCAGAACTCTACAGTCTCTCCAGTAATCTATTCCTCAGTCTCCACCTCACCATTGACAGGAATGAGAAGGAAACCGGAACACTACATGTTTCTGGCAAAACCTCCGTACCCGAGTCTCCTTCTCCTGCTACTATCTGCCCTGAGAGCACCAGGAACCAGCTCACAATGACCCAAAGCCCATGACAACTCCCATCTCAGCTCCCATTTGTCTTCCTTGCTTTGTTTTTCCCTGTAGCACTTAAAACTTTTTGACACACTATTTATCTCACTGAATCATTTATTTGTCGATCTGTATCCACTAGAATGAAAGTTTTAAATGAGTAGAGAAGTTCTCTGTATGGCCACTGTTTCATCTTCAGAGAAAACTGCCTCACCCTTAATATATATTCAGTGCATATTTGTAGAGAGAAAGTAAACCATTTACTCATCTCAAGGAGGCAGCCTGTGATACCAGTCTACCATGGTTTTGTTGAACTAAGAAAGAGATGGAATGAATAAAAGATACTCAGACACCATATTTGTCTGTGAGTTTAGATGGCATGCATGTTCTGGAAATATTCTGTTTATTCATATATTTAGAAAAATGAGACACAGAAACAACTTCAGTGAGCTACCTTATCTTGCCATTTGAGGAAGAATGTGGAAGAATGCTTATTTGGCTCCTTGGTGTTTTGAGAGACCACCAGTCCTCTCTTGATTCTGGTTTTCTTAAAATTGTGAAGATTATTTTTCTGAAATAGCATTTGAACTTGAGCATATATTAATATAGCTTTTCAATTCTACTTATCATCTTTATACCCCAGTAGTTTCAAGGTGTATAGATAAGCTAAGACAATAGTCCTTGGGTACCAACTTGTCTCAAAATTTAGTTTAATGTCTTCTTCCCTGAAGCAGTTGTTTGGCATTGCTGATATACAGTGCCAAATCTGGGATTATTTAACCCAGATAAAAGTAAGAGTAACTGAGAAGTGGGTTTGAAGGTGCACCAGGATTTTTTACAGAACCAAACTGCCATCTATTCCTCATTGTGTAAAAGGCAATGCCATGTGCT
Organism: Okapia johnstoni; assembly: GCA_024291935.2. Lineage (NCBI taxonomy): Eukaryota > Metazoa > Chordata > Mammalia > Artiodactyla > Giraffidae > Okapia > Okapia johnstoni. The sequence continues at coordinate 34,818,095 of CM044305.1, read as the reverse complement.
CACCAAATCCATTCCAGTTTCTACTATCCTGACACACAGGAAGGTTACAATTTCCAACTTCTATTGTCTTAAAGTTGTAGCCATGGCTCTGAATTCTGGTTAATGAGCTGACATGTAGAAGTGAGTGGAGAACATGTTTTCTGAATGGCATAGCTTCAAGATGGTGGACCTTCTACACCTTGAGTGACTGAGTGTATATAGCACAGTGTCCCTTTGACTGTATAATGTGAGTGAGAATTAATCTTTTGCCATGTGAAGCCACTGAGATTTTAGGGGTTATTTGTTACTGTTTCCTGATTAATACACCCACCATTTATGGGAACTTGTGACTGAACCAAAAAATTCAGAATTTATATGAGAATTATATTCTGGTTCCTAGGCAAACATTGGAGTACATAACAGTACAAAATGAAGCAGGGCAAAGGCTAACAGAGTTTTGCCAAGAGAATGCACTGGTCATAGCAAACACCCTCTTCCAACAACACAAGAGAAGACTCTACACATGGACATCACCAGATGGTCAATACTGAAATCAGATTGATTATATTCTTTGCAGCCAAAGATGGAGAAGCTCTATACAGTCAGCAAAAACAAGACCAGGAGCTGACTGTGGCTCAGATCATGAACTCCTTATTGCCAAATTCAGACTGAAATTGAAAAAAGTGGGAAAAACCACTAGACCATTCAGGTATGACCTAAATTAAATCCCTTACGATTAAACAGTGGAAGTGAAAAATAGATTCAAGGGATTAGATCTGATAGACAGAATGCCTGAAGAACGATGGATGGAGATTCATGACATTGCACAGGAGGCAGTGATCAAGATCATCCCCAAGAAAAAGAAATGCAAAAAGGCAAAATGGTTGTCTGTGGAGGCCTTACAATAGCTGAGAAAAGAAGAGAAGTGAAATACAAAGGAGAAAAGGAAAGATATACCCATTTTAATGCAGAGTTCCGAAGAATAGCAAGAAGAGAAAAGAAAGCCTTCCTCAGAAACCAATGCAAAGAAATAGAGGAAAACAATAGAATGGGAAAGACTAGAGATCTCTTCGAGAAAATTAGAGACACTAAAGGAACATTTCATGCAAAGATGAGCACAATAAAGGACACAAATGGTATGGACCTAACAAAAGCAGAAGATATTAAGAAGAGGTGGCAAGAATATACAGAACAACCGTACAAAAAAGATCTTCATGACCCAGAGAATCACAATGGTGTGATCATTCACCTAGAGCCAGACATCCTGGAATGCAAAGTCAAGGGGGCCTTAGGAATCATCACTACGAACAACACTAGTGGAGATGATGGAATTCCAGCTGAGCTATTTCAAACCCTAAAAGATAATGCTGTGAAAGTGCTGCACTCAGTATACCAGCAAATTTGGAAAACTCAGCAGTGGCCACAGGACTGGAAAAGGTCAGTTTTCATTCCAGTTCCAAAGAAAGGCAATGCCAAAGAATGTTCAAACTACCGAACAACTGCACTCATCTCACACACTAGCAAAGTAATGCTCAAAAGTCTTCAAGCCAGGCTTCAATAGTACATGCACCGTGAACTTCGAGATGTACAAGCTGGATTTAGAAAAGGCAGAGGAACCACAGATCAAATTGCAAACATCCGCTAGGTCATGGAAAAAGCAAAATAGTGCCAGAAAAACATCTATTTCTGCTTTATTGACTATGCCAAAAATTTTGACTGTGTGGATCACAATAAACTGTGGAAAATTCTGAAAGAGATGGGAATAGCAGACCACCTGACCTGCCTCCTGAGAAATCTGTATGCATATCAAGAAGCAACAGTTAGAAATGGACATGGAAAAACAGACTGGTTCCAAATTGGGAAAGGAGTATGTCAAGGCTGTATATTGTCACCCTGCTTATTGAGCTTATATGCAGAGTACATCATGTGAAAAGCTGGGCTGGATAAAGCACAAGCTTGAATCAAGAGTGCCGGGAGAAATATCAATAACCTCAGATACGCAGATGACACCACTGTTATGCCAGAAAGCGAAGAAGAACTAAAGAGCCTCTTGTTGAAAGTGAAAGAGGAGAGTGAAAAAGTTGGCTTAAGACTCAACATTCAGAAAACTAAGATCATGGCATCTGGTCCCATCACTTCATGGTGAATAGATAGGGAAACAATGGAAACAGTGAGAGACATTATTTTTTGGCCTCCAAAATCATTGCAGATGGTGACTGCAGCCATGAAATTAAAAGATGTTTGCTCCTTGGAAGAAAATCTATGACCAACCTAGACAGTGTATTAAAAAGCAGAGACATTACTTTGCCAACAAAGGTCTGTCTAGTCAAAGCTATGGTTTTTCCAGTAGTGATCTATTGATGTGAGAGTTAGACAATAAAGAAAGCTGAGCACCGAAGAATTGATGCTTTTGAACTGTGGTGTTGGATAAGACTATTGAGAGTCCCTTGGATTGCAAAGAGATCCAACCAGTCCATCCTAAACGAAATCATTCCTGAATATTAATTGGAAGGACTGATGCTGAAGCTGGAACTCCAATACTTTGACCACCTGATGTGAAGAACTGACTCATTGGAAAGACCCTGATGCTGGGAAAGATTGAAGGCAGGAGGAGAAGGGGACGACAGAGGGTGAGATGGTTGGATGGCATCACTGACTCAATGGACGTGAGTTTGAGGAAGCTCTGAGAGTTGGTGATGGACAGGGAAGACTAGTATGCTGCAGTCCATGGGGTCACAAAGAGAAGACAGGACTGAGCAACCGAACTGAGGCAAACATTTCAGAAAAAGCTAATTCACAATGTTGGAAGTTTGTAAGTAAACTAAGAGTTTGCTGGGTCCCTCCCTTCTTTCTTGAAAGTGAAAGTGTTAGTCTCTCAGTTTGTGTCTGACTCTGTGACCCCATGGCCTGTAGCCGTCCAGGCTTCTCTGTCCATGGGATTCTTCAGGCTAGAATTCTTTCCTTCTCCAGGGGATCTTCTCGACTCAGGGACTGAACCCAGGTCTCCTAGCTTGCAGGCCTACTCTACCATCTTGGCCATCAGGGAAGGCATCCTTCTTTCTAAGAGTTGTCATTTTCCTTATCTATAGCCATAGCCTAAAGGTTTGGTCTTATTTTCTGCATATGTTCTGTCCAGAACATTTCTCTTAGGGGCTTGGTGGTTTCTGCTACCTCTGGCTTAACTGTGGGAAACTTCCCAGGGCCAGAAATCACCATGGTGTTCTCTCTCAGAGATATAGGAGACACCCTCTGGCTACCCTGTCCCTAAAGAGATTAAGTTTTTATAGAAAAGAGGAACAGAGGGTAAAGATAAAATCAAAGTTTTTGCTTCATTTGAGTTTCCAGTCCACCTCGCAAGGGATGTGCCCAGAGACACAGGCCTTCCTTCTCCAGCTTTCCCTAACTCTTAGTTGGCTTTTCTTGCCTGAGTTTTGGTCTCTGCTTCCCAAGAACACTTTCTTTCAAATCTTTCAGTCTGAATATTCTGTCCTCCTTATCAGGAAAACCACATCCCATCCTACAGAAGAAGACTGATGTGGCCCTGTGTTCAGCACAGAGATGCACCACCCAGCTGTTTCTTCAAGTATTTGGTACCTGGCTGTGAGGAGTGGAGTCAGCAGGCAGCCTCCAGCTGTCAGTGCCTTCAGGGTCTCTTCCTCTGCAGAAAGCAGCCTTGTGAGAGGTCATGCTCTTCCAAGGGAGCCCACATCCAATGACTAAGGGACACAGTGGGGTAAAGGCCTTGCTGTTTTATCTGGTTGGGAGACACCTCTGATGGACGATCCCATCTTCACAGATTCTCACTGGATTGAACTAGCCTGTATTGGGCCTGCACCATAGTTCAGCTTCTCTCTCTTCTCCCCTTTCTTTCAAACATTTTGGTCTCTAATAGTCATCTTGTGGCCTTCCCAGATGGCGCTAGTGGTAAAGAACCTGCCTGTCAATGTAGGAGATGTAAGAGACGTGGGTTCGATTCCAGGGTTGAGAAGATCCCCTGGAAGGGCATGGTAACCTGTTCCAGTATTCTTGCCTGGAAAATCCCATGGACAGAGGACTCTGGTGGGCTATTGTCCATAGGGACTCAAAGAGCTGGACATGATGATGAAGCAATTTAGCATACAGTCATCTTGTACCCCAGATTCTATCACAGCATCTGCTTCCAGAGAACTGAATCTGCAAGAGGTTCTTTGGATGCCATCTGGCTCCTGAAGTCATCACTAAATCTGCTGCATTTTGCCAAATAGATCTGATGTTTGTTACTGGTTGTTTTGCAGGCAGTGGTAGGGGTGGGGTATATGCGTGGGGGGCAGTCCACTATTGTCCGAGAGAGCTGTCGGCTAGGCAGGTCCATTGTTCGGTGACCTGATCACTTCTTTTAAATGCTTTCACTCATTTCTTTTAGAGATCATTTAATCCAAATACATATTGAGAAAAAATATTCCCTCAATCAGCAATGAGCTGTCTCTGCTTTTACAGACCGTGTAAAATGTCTCTTTTTGCTATTATTTGAGAATAATACAGCTGCTATCATTCATATTTCTGCTAGAATTCAATAATTTGTTTCTGCTATGGAAAAGAAAATTAAATGGGACAGATGAAAACCATAAGAAATGTTTAGCATAAATAGTAATAAGCTAGACGCTCATAAGATATATGCAAAATTCATAGGATGTGTTAAGTATAGACAATGAGTAAGCATGTAGCTTGTGAGACAGGCAGAACTTTTAAGAGGTTGTGAATTTAGATAATAAGTTAGTAACCTAAAAGATATGTTGAAGTTAAATAGAACAAATGAAGGATAGAATAGAATAGACAAGAGTGTTCTTATGGATATAAAGTAATGGAAAAACCAAGACCAAATCATGATCATGCTACTTCTGGTTGACACTCATGTCACCTCTAAACTGGCCACACATTGGTGATATCCTGCAGGGTTCAATTATGGCTTCACATGTGCTCTTCCCAAGAGAAACAAATGAATCTCATAGCTGTTCAGCAGGCTTATTGACAGCCTACATCTGTGTCCAGGAATGCCTGTCCCTGAAACCCACAATGCAGTTTCCCACCTCCCATCATCAGTGGGCAAAGGCTGATGTTGCCCAGAAGGGGAGAGAAGGAGAGAGTGAAAAAGAGAGAGAGAGGGGGAAAGAGAGAGAGAGAGGAAAAAAGAGAAAGAGAGGAAAAGAGAGAGAGAAAGAGAGAGTATTCTAAAGATTTAGGTGTGCAGTTCTTCTGTTCTACCTATCTTAAGGGTATTAAACTATCCCATGTTTTCCTTCTTGTTTCTCATTGTGTTTCAGATAGATTTAATAAACTATATGTTTATTATTTGCATCATACTTTGGTCTGTGAACTTTTCTGTTCTGTAACCTCTGGGACTCTGGGATAGCTTGCCTAATATTAATGATTGCATCAAAATGGTCTCCCATGTGACACAGCAGGTCACCGTCACTCTTAACAGATAATCACAACAGAGCACCACTAATGTATGACCAGAACTTTTTCTGTTTCATGGGGAAGCATTTCAGTTTTTTACTTCAGTGATTATGGTGATTTTTTTCAAAGTTCACAAATTCTGTGATGCTTCTCCTTTCAAGACAAGATGTGGAGTTTACTTCTCTTTAAGTGGGAGTTTACTTCTCTTTAAGTGGGAGACTTAAGAGACTCACTTCTAATGAATAGCATATGACAGAAGTGATTCTATTTAATTTCAAAGACTAAGTCATAATCATATTGTGGCTTCCCCCTTGTTTTCCTCTGTCTTGATCATTTCTTAGGGAAACCACCTGCCATATTGGGAGGACACTCAAGCAGCCCTATGGTATGACCCATCTGGTGAGGAACTAAGGCCTCTGGTCAGAAGCCACATGAGTAAGCTTAGAGTTGGATCCTCAGCCCCAGGTTTCCATTCTCTTTGAGTGTAGGGTGACTTCAGTCCTGGCCAACATTTTGATTATGCCCTCACAGAAGACCCTGAATCAGAATGACCCACTAAGCCACTCTCAAATTTTCGACCCACAGAAAGTGTTCGATAAATATTTGTTGTTTTAGGCCACCAAATCTTGAGGTAAATTGTTACTCAGCCATGGGTAACTAGTACAACAATGCACTATGATGGGTAGCTGAGGGTGAGGGATTCTTACCTATGAATATTCTTGGGAAAGAGGTCTTTTATTTACTTCCAAAAGTTTGAATTTATCTTATGACACACAGAGAACAAGGAAACCAGAAATTTGTAGTGTTAAAAAAATCTCTAGGTTTTGTGGAAAGACATGCAGGAAACTCTGCATTTAAAATTGTTTAATTTTCACAAGGTTGTGCCACCTTCATGATATTAAAAATGCTTGCAATGATTTTCTTTGCCCTTTCTGTGTTTGAGTGATGAATGATATCTCCAAGAGAGTCAATGCCTCATTGGAGGCAAAAACCTCATGTGAATTTCATGCCTTATCGTTGCTTCTCAAATTTGTATTTAACCTAAAGTTGTATTTAACATATCAAAACCCAAAACCTACCCCATGGAAAAATATGTTTACTTAATTTAATATTAGGCTTAAGTCAAGCTTCAGGGAACCTCAAAGATTCAATACTTGCAGCAAAACTGATTAGCAGTCCTACAACACATTTACTTCCCAGCATAATCAAGCTTATGACTTCTTGTTACCATGGCCTGTCTATCCTGTGGTCATGCCAAAGTCATATATTTTTTTTCAGTGGACTTGATAAATGGTTCAAAATGTTGGAAGAGAGAAGTACTTTGGCTTTCAGCAGCTCCTTTACGGGCCTGCCTTTCCAGCTTGAATTAGCTGAAAAATCTTTATGTTTTAAACTGAGCATACATTTTATTCATAGAGTACTGATAAGAACTCAAAAGGGATTCTTTACACAAATAAAGATCTTCATTCAAAAGGTAGACTATGAAAACTATAAGATCATTTTAGAAAAGTTTTGTCTAATTAATCTTTACGTCTATGACTGCCAAATATCAGATGTATAGGATTCTTCAAAACATCATTCTTCTCTTTCTTTTCCCAGATGACTTGATGTCAAGAACCAAAGTTCATACACATAGTTGATTCTAGCTGAAAATCTTGAGAGATGACTGTGTGCCTTGATTTTCTAAACCAGCACACCTACACAATTGGAAGTGTTTTAGAAATTTGTTTCTATGTTTTGTAGCACTTGCAAAACTTGGTGGCAAAAAATCAATATACAGTTTTGTCCTAAGCTTCAAATACCGTCACTGGTTTGTAAATTCCTTGTGGGCTGTGAGGAACAAAGAAGAAAGCATAGACAGGCTTTAGAACCAGACAGATATGGGCCTAATCTCTGGCTTTACTGCTTCCTAGCAGCCTGATTCAGGCACTGAACATAATGTCCTCAAGTTTCAGTTTCCTTCTCACTAACACAAACACAGTGATTTTAGTCTCACAGTGGTCTTGTAAGGGCTCCATGAAGTAAAGTATGCTGACAATCTGTCACACGGTAGACATTCTTTCCCTTTCCACCTTTATCCATCACTCTGAGCCATCACCCATGCCTTCTACTTATGCATGCTCCGTAATAGTTTATGGTGCCTACTGCAGTGTTTCTCAGAGAATATATATTGAATTGGGGCTTCCCTGGTGGCTCAGATGGTAAAGAATCTGCCTACAATGCAGGAGACCCGAGTTCGATCCCTGGGTCGGGAAGATCCCCTGGAGAAGGGAACAGCTATCCACTCCCGTATTCTTGTCTGAAGAATCCCATGGACAGAGGAGCCTGGCAGGCTACAGTCCATGGGGTCGCAAAGAGTTGGACATGGCTGAGCAACTAATGCACATGTACTGAATTGAGGTATTATTATTTTATTAATTATATCAATAAAACTTCCTTCCCTCAGCCCATAGATCTAATCCACAGCAGAGTCTAGGACTTTCTTTTTCAAGATATATCCTGCATTTGCCCTCTACTGTCACTCCCCCTTGACACCATCTTAGTCCAGGTATGTAGTACTACCACAGCCCCGAACTGGCTTTCCTTTTCCATTCTTGATCATTTTTAGTGCCTCATTCCAAGTAGCAGTAGAAGTAACCTTAAAGTCTGAAACCTATCATATTACCCACTAGCTCAAGGCTCTTCCTTGACCTCTCTCTGTACCCAGAACAACAGCCGACTTCCATCCCATGACCTACAAGATCCTGCAACACTCGTCCATGCTCTTCTCTCCAAGCCAGGCATGGACCACTTGCCCCTGCTTGGTGTGCTGCAGGCCGACTTGTTTTCACTTGTTCCAACATGCCCAGCTTCTTCTCCCTTCCCTACCCCCAGGGGGAGATTTACATAAGCTGCTGCCATGTTCTTCCTCAATCTTTGATCTTTTTTGGGGGGGCTGCTCTGGGTTGTGGCATGCTGGTCTTAGATCTTTAGTTGAGCAATGAGAACTCTTAGTTGCAGCATGTGGGATCTAGTTCCCTGACCAGGGATTGAATTTGGGTCCCCTGTATTGGGAGCATGAAGTCTTAGCCACTGGAGCACCGGGGAAGTCCCTGATAGTTGATCTTTGTGGAAGTCGCTTCCTTCTAACTTCAGATCTCAGCTCAAATGTCATTTTCCCAGAGAAGCCTCCTCTGACAGCCCATTTTAAGGTAGATTTCCCTTTCCTTCTCTCTATCAGTCCCTTATTTCTCTCCTGTATAATATCTATGAAGTGAAGTGAAGTGAAGTTGCTCAGTCGTGTCCGACTCTTTGCGACCCCATGGACTGTAGCCTACTAGGCTTCTCCGTCCATGGGATTTTCCAGGCAAGAATGCTGGAGCGGGTTGCCATTTCCTTCTCCAGGAGATCTTTCTGACCCAGGGATTGAACCCGGTTCTCCCGCATTGTAGGCAGATGCTTTACCATCTGAGCCACCAGGGAAGTCCTATTATTTGGTTGATGCCTGAAAGTGCAAGTGTTAGTTGCTCAGTCGTGTCTGACTCTTTGCGACTCCATGGATGGTAACCTGCCAGGCTCCTCTGTCCATGGAATTCTCCTGGCAAGAATACTGGTATGGGTAGCCATTCCCTTCTCCAGGGGATCTTTCTGACCCAGGGATCGAACCTGGGTCTCTCGCATCACAGGCAGATTCTCTGTTGATTCCTACATTTAATTAGTTTTTCTCTCTCTCCCCTACAACCATGTAAACTCCGTGAAGGCAGGGTACTTGTCTCATTCAGCATTATTTTCCTGGCGTTCCTTGCATCTTATGGTGAATGATACAAAACATTTGCTAGCCACCCCCCCTTTTACTATTCAACAATCTTCATATTACCATCCTTTTGTCTATATATATATCTGATGGATAGAATATCCAAAGAAGGATATAAAGTTGTTAAAAATTGAGAACAGTTGATTGATTTAGTCTGAGTGATTTACCTTTCCATTGAAAAACTCTCACTGTGCAGCTGTACAGCTTAGTAATGGAGCTGGCAAATAAATACAGCTTAACCAAGAGGCTTTAAAATTCCTTTAACTATTAAGAAAAATGACAGAATATATTGAGGAAGGGGAGCAGAGAATGTTAGCTTTAATACATAACCAAACTTGCATCAAGAACCCTACAACAAAGAGAAGGTAAATAATCTGCTGTCTTAAGGAAGCAATTAGCTTAAAAAACCATCTAGCAGATGATACTCCCACCTGGTAAGGTCTTTTACAGGATTCCTCTTGTTAGACTATTATTATGAATCCTCAGCAGGAGTGTGTTGCCAAGGATATTGCTAATCACCGCCCCCCCCCCCCCGCCCACCTGCAGGCCCTAGTTCAGGGCTTCCCATGTGGTGCTAGTGGTAAAGAATCCACCTGCCAATGCAGGAGATGTGAAAGACTTGGGTTCGATCCCTGGGTTGGGAAAATCCCTGGGTTAGACACAACTGAGTGACTGAGCACACACCACAAATCAAAATAAGACAGCCAATGGGTGGGTGGTTTTCTAGGAAATAATGGTTTGCTCAAAAAGCACCAGGGCAAGACTCCTTCTGAAGGAAAGAGAGCTGAGCTTGTCAGATTTTTGGCTGTTTGGAATGGTTTTGTAAGTTGCCAATGGCCAAGATTTTGGCCAAGATGTGGCTTAGCGGGGCCTCAGTGTCCTTTGCAAACAGTTTTTCCCCTGGTGTGCAGCCAATCCTCCCTCCCCTATGTCCCACGTACAACCAGCTCAATTTTACAGTTGAGAATAAGGAAAGAACCTACATACTTTCATGCTGGTTTCTAGATAGAGGTTTCTCTTGAAAAATGGCATTCTTCAACAAACATCTCAGTCTTTGCTACAACCTGATGAGACTCTTCAGTAATCCAAGGAGTTAATCTCTGTAGGAACAACTTCTCTTGTGACACAGAGCACTTACTAAAGCAGCCTGGCCTGATTTGAAAACAAACAGTCTCTTCCTTGGCCAGACATCACTTGTGTCCTGTGCCTGTGCATGTTAAAAAGCTAAAGTTTATAGTTGGTAAATCCCCTTGGTTTTCCCATTCTGTTCTACCTGATTTCTCATCTTAGGTCTGCAAGTGAGGAAAATAAACCAGAAAATTCAGCAACTTTTCTTATTCTTCATAAAGTCTCTCTAATTCAGACTTTCCTTTCTACCAACAAGTGACTTCTACCTCTTAAACTCAGACATGTTGATCTAAAATACCTAAGCAGTTAGCTGTGGAGAAAAATTGACTAAAGTCATTCAGTACAGTTCAGTTGCTCTGTCATGTCCGACTCTTTGCGACCCCATGAACTGCAGCACACCAGGCCTCCCTGTACATCACCAACTCCCAGAGTCCACCCAAACCCATGTCCATTGAGTCAGTGATGCCATCTAACCATCTCATCCTCTAACCATCTCATCCTCTGTCGTCCCCTTCTCCTGTTGCCCTCAGTCTTTCCCAGCATTAGGGTCTTTTCAAATGAGTCAGCTCTACACATCAGGTGGTCAAAGTATTGGAGTTTCAGCTTCAGCATCAGTCCTTCCAATGAATATGCAGGACTGATCTCCTTTAGGATGGACTGGTTGGATCTCCTTGCAGTCCAAGGGACTCTCAAGAGTCTTCTCCAACACCACAGTTCAAAAGCATCAATTGTGCGGTGCTCAGCTTTCTTCACCATCTAACTCTGACATCTATACATGACCACTAGAAAAACCATAGCCTTGACTAGATGGACCTTTGTGGACAAAGTAATGTCTCTGCTTTTCAATATGCTGTCTAGGTTGGTCAAAACTTTCCTTCCAAGGAGTAAGTGTCTTATAATTTCATGGCTGCAGTCACCATCTGCAGTGATTTTGGAACTCCCCAAAATACAGTCAGATTCTGTTTCCACTGTTTCTTCATCTATTTGCCATGAAGTGATAGGACTGGATGCCATGATCTTAGTTTTCTGAATGTTGAGCCTTAAGCCAACTTTTTCACTCTCTTCTTTCACTTTCATCAAGAGGCTTTTTAGTTCCTCTTCACTTTCTGCCATAAGGGTCGTGTCATCTGCATATCTGAGGTTATTGATATTTGTCCTGGCACTCTTGATTCCAGCTTGTGCTTCTTCCAGCCCAGCATTTCACATGATGTACTCTGCATATAAATTAAATAAGCAGGGTGACAATATACAGCCTTGACGTACTTCTTTTCCTATTTGGAACCAGTCTGTTGTTCCATGTCCAGTTCTAACTATTGCTTCCTGACCTGAATACAGGTTTCTCAAGAGGCAGGTCAGGTGGTCTGGTATTCTTGTCTCTTTCAGAATTTTCCACAGTTTATTGTGATCTACACAGTCAAAGGCTTTGGCATAGTCAATAAAGCAGAAATAGATGTTTTAAGTCAAGTCATATCCTTTGAGGTGTAAGGGTCTTGACTTGCAAAGACCTTGACTCTGTGTCTTTCTCTCTTTATCGTGTGCATCTCTCTTTCCTCCTCAGTTTTCCAGTCTGTGAAAGGACAGGTGAGTTTCATTCCATGTCCATAAACTCTGCTGGACTCCAAAATTTTGCAGAATTTCCTGTTTTGTTGTCAGAAGTACCTGGGGCTCTGAGTTGGTGTTTGCTTTGCAGTTTGCCCAGTTGCACGCCTGCTCCTTACCATGTGAGGGCCTGTGTGGCTGCAGTTGCCTTTGAATCTCGTCATGCCGGACTCTTGCGACTCCATGGACTGTAGCCTGCCAGGCTTCTCTGTCTGTGGGATTCTCCAGGCAAGAATACCGGAGTGGGTTGCCATGCCCTCCTCCAGGAGATCATCCCCACCCAGGGATCGAACCCGCGTTTTTTAGGTCTCCTGCATTGGCAGGCAGATTCTCTACTACCGGGCCAGATGGTAAGACATCACATAGACTACAGTAAGTCCCCTACATATGAATGAGTTGCGTTCTGAGAGCACGTTTGTAAGTCCAGTTTGTTCTTAAGTCCATTAGCTGAGGTACCCAACTAACATAGTGTGCTCTATAGTAGTGTACTGTAATAAGGACAAAGGCTCAGCTCAACTGTGGCCATGTTGTGACAGCCCTTGGGGAGTAAAACCAGTGGGGGACCTCCAGGAAGAGAAAAGTACAGGTGTGGACAAGCTGGTTATATATGGATCTGAAAGTGGCTGAGAGGTCAGAGTGGCTCCAAAAGAGGGCCACGTGCTATTTGGAAACAGAGAGAGGGGCTTGGACTAGTAAGTAGCAGTGCCTCGTGCTGTGTCAAGCACAGATGGTTTCAGGTACACAGCAAAACAACTCAGCCATACATATACATGCATCCATTGCTCCAAAGTCCCTTCCCATCCAGGCTGCCACATAACATGAGCAGAATTCTATGTGCTATACAGTAGGACCTTGTTGGTTATCCATTTTAAATATAGTACAGTGTATATAATACAACATTACTAATTGGCTCTACTCCAGTATAAGATAAAAAGTTTAAAAAAATGGTTGAAGAAATCTTAAAGGCAAGTAGCCAGTTAAAAAGTCAAGTGGGAGGGGGTTTCTGGAAGGGGAAAACATGTACACCCATGCTGGATTCATGTCAATGTATGGCAAAACAAATACAATATTGTAAAGTTGAAAAATAGATAAATAAACTAATTTAAAAAAAAGTCAAGTTGCCAAATCAGATGTAGGATAATCCACTCTATTTACAAGGGTGACTAGTCAAAAAAAAAAAACAAACCCAGGAAGTCCTGAACAACAGAACCCATTGAGATAAGTCAAATGACTGGTGGCAGCTGGGGACTTCTAGGATATTGGGGAGGAGTGATATACCCCAGGTGTTGTCTGTTTGGTAAGCATTCAGGAATAGATGCCAGAAGTGTAGAAGCTGTAGTTTGTGTGGAATGGTTTTGGGGGTGATCTATGGCAACCCACCCCAGTATTCTTGCCTGGGAAATCCAATAGACAGAAGAGCCTGGTGGGCTACAGTTCAAGGGGTCACAAAAGAGCTGGATGCAGTTTAACAACTAAATAGCAACAACAAAAATTGCTGACTATAGTATAGGTGCAACATTGATGTTATTCATGGGATATGAAATAGCATATATATCTCTTAAACTCCACTGATGTACCTTAGGTGCCTGGGAGTGATGGGAAAGGAGTGATGGTACAGACTTGAAGAGACTGGAACTTATCCTCAAAAATGTGACTTGGGCTAAAAAATAAAGTGGTTTAGTCCACACATCACAAAGTTTCACTAAGCAAGGTGGTAGTGGATAGAGTAAATGTGGTACCTGAGTAAAGTCTGACATATGCCATTTCTTTGAAGATGTCCACTAGTGTAGACACAACAGTCACTGGGAAAATTCATACAAAATCCAGAGATGTTCAGAGCTTGGAAGGGTGAACGATCTTCAAGTTCCCATACCTGGTTCTAAGCCAAATTCAGGTGTTGCAAAGAGTTTCTCAAAGGTTGTCAGTTATGTCACTAGGCATCTCTATATTACAAGTGTGGTGAAAGGAAGAGGTGAACACAGGCTCCTTGGAGCTATTGAGTCTACCTGAAGCAGGTTCTCAAGGAGACAGTGCCCAGGTGGATTGCCTGAATTCCATTCATAGTCTTGGGTTTTGTCCTTGCTGTTGGTGGGCATCCAGCCATTGTCCAAAGTAAATTGTTTTCTCCTCCTTCAGTAACAGCTAAAAGTCCTTCCTGAAAGCTGGCAAGACTAGGGGTACCCCAGAAGTATAGTTTGATAAAGACCTGTGACCTTCACATGTGAAGGATCAAAAACAAAGTGTGACTGGACTATGCTCTGATCTTGGGTGACATGATAGAGGTTGAACTCTCCATTAGCCAAACCGTGGATTAACAACCCCTGCTGCAAGTTAGCATTAGCAAACTTTGTCTAGCTTCTAGAAGGGAGTTTCCTTTTGCTATGGACTGGGTGCTGGGAGCTAAGTCAGTTGTGCAGGAATATAAAACATAGAGGCAACTCCCTTGTCTCTGTGTTTGAAATATTTTTAGAGATGGAGCACTTAAAATATGAATATAAGGAGAAAGGTGTTGTGGGATACATAAATAGGCCTGGTGGCACAGCTGAAAAAATAGTGGCTGGATCTTGTGGTTACGCTGATGAAGCTGGGAGCTTAAAGAATCCTAGTGCCAAAGGCTCGGTAAAGTCAGTAAAGTAAGACACTAGTCTGTTTCACAGTGTGGTCTTGTGAGATATTGTCCTATCCCTGGCAGGAGTTACCCATCAACAGGTGGCTTTCATTTTCTACTGGACTGTTGGACCAAGGCTTGGTTCACAAATCTGCAGATTCTCTTTAATAGAACATCATGTTGGGCTGGAGATGGGTGTATTCAGCAACACTGCTCAGAGGGATGAAATGAGCATGGGAAATGGGAGATACAATATAAGGGCCTGCTTGTCAGTGTCCACTACTGGCCCAGAGGGCTTCTTAGCAGAAGGGGCAAAGGCTTTCTGAGCCTGGGGCATCACACTGTAGCAGCCCACCTGTAGGGCACACCTCCTCTGTGGGAGCTAGTGTGAACACGGCTGGCTGCAGGATGCCATCTCCTGTTCAGTGGAGGTAAGCAGGTAATGTGGTAGCAGGGAGGTGAATAGAATTGATCTGCAGCCATTCTCAAATCTACTCACTTAGAGGCTAGGCAGCCCATTGGGCTGGATCATTGCCTCCCTAACCTCCATGTTCCTCTTCCTGGGCTTAACAATGGGGCCAATGAAATTGATCATGGATGTATGTGCATGGAGCACATGTCTTGTGATGAAAATGCCATGATTTCTCTATGGATTACCAAATGTCATGACTAGAGTTGTGGCTCTACCCCATGTCCCACCTCCTTAGTAAGCTGGGACCTAAAGAATGTTGCTGTTCTGTACCCTATGAATTTTGGATTCTGTAGCTCCATATTTGGTTATAGCTGAGCAGAACAGCTGGAGAAGTGGATGAGCCTGATGCAATTAGACTTGGATGGTAGCAACAGAGGCACTGCAGCATCAGAGCAGTTACAACTCTGACTCAGTGGTTTCTCTGCAATCCTACTCTTTTCAGCAACATCTGAGTTGCAGAGCTGCCCTCAGCAGCTTTGAGAGCCCTAGAATCTGAGAGGTTGGTTTAATCTGATTCAACTGATCAATGAATGGGTCCTGCAATGAGAGAGGAATTTCTGGTTCTGAAAGCTATAGGCTTTGATCAACTCTGATTTGCTCACCTACTAGATGACCCCAATTTGAAAAGGAACAGACAATCCAGTGTCCATCTCTAGAACAAATTGGGGTCATAGTTTTGTTCCTTACTTGTTCAGGTCTCTCAGAGGTCTGTTAGACTTCTGTCATATGTGAAAGACTTCCCTAGTGTATTCATTATAAACCCTAAAAGACGCTTGCCCCTTGGAAGAAAAGCTATGACAAATCTAGACAACATATTCAAAAGCCAGGACGTCACTTCACCAACAACAGTCCATATACTCAAAGCTATGCGTTTTCCAGGAGTCATGTACAGATGTGAGAGTTGGACCATAAAGAAGGCTGAACATTGAAGAATTGATGCTTTCAAACTATGGTGCTGGAGAAGACTCTTTGAGAGTCCCTTTGACTGCAAGAAGATGAAACCAGTCAATCCCAAAGGAAATCAATTCTGAATACTTGTTGGAAGGACTGATGCTGAAGCTCCAATACTTTGGCCACCTGATGGCGAAGAACTGACTCATTTGAAAAGACCCTGATGCTGGGAAAGACTGAAGGCAGGAAGAGAAGGGGACAACAGAGGATGAGATGGTTGGATGGCATCACCAATTCAATGAACATGAGTTTGTGCAAACTCCAGGAGATGGTGAAGGACAAGGAAGCCTGGTGTGCTGCAGTCCAAAGAGTTGGACATGACTTAGCAACTGAACAAAACCAACAACAACTGTTGGCAGGATCTACTGTTAGGACAGCAAATAGGCAAAGTTTGCATTGAGAAGGAGATGCTTATCTTTGTATGGGAAGCATCAGGTAAATGTCTGCTTATGTCTGATTCTGAGAGTAGAGCATATGGGGGAAAGGAGCAGGTAAAGTGGAGAGGAAGATGTCTCAAGCTGAGTGAGAGAGGTAAATGAATGCATTTAAGAAACAGAATAAGCAAATATTAGACAGAAATCAAATAACTGTACTTATAGGCAACTTCAGCTAACAGAAAGAACAGTCAGGAGTGGCTGTCACTGAGTCAGGCAGTCATAAGATATGGCAGACTGTTGATACTTTATCCCCAGGATCTAGAATGAGGACTAGTGGTACTAGTGAAATGATGCATGTATATCAGAATGTTTAGAACCAAGTGCCATAAAGACAAAACAGGGTTATGTGGTTGGGGTAGCTACAGCAAGCATAGCTATTTTAGTTAAGGTTATAAGGGAGGCCTCTGTAGTGTAGAGACCTGAATGGGAAGGAGGTAGTAGAATGAATACCTGGAGGGATGGAGGGAGTTTCTTTTTACCAGTAAGTGCAGGAAGACAGAAATGTGACCAGTGTGGCTGAAGAGTCCTAAATAAGGAGGAAAGCAGAAAGATATAAGGCAGACAGGGACAGGATTATGTAGTCTTGCAGACTATGGTAAAGAGTTGGCAGCTGGGATTTTTTTTTTGTTAAGTATCAATATATTGTCACCTCACTGGGGCTGCATGGCTTGTGGGATCTTAGTTCCCTGACCAGGAATCGGACCTGCGCTCCTGGCAGTGGAGGCACAGAGTCTTGATCACTGGACTGCCTGGGAAGTCCCTCATTGGGAGGTTTTAAGCAGGGGCATGATACTTGACCGGAGAAGGCAATGGCACCCCACTCCAGTACTCATGCCTGGAAAATTCCATGGACGGAGGAGCCTGGTAGGCTGCAGTCCATGGGGTCGCAAAGAGTCGGACACGACTGAGCGACTTCACTTTCACTTTTCACTTTCGTGCATTGGAGAAGGAAATGGCAACCCACTCCAGTGTTCTTGCCTGGAGAATCTCAGGGACGGGGGAGCCTGGTGGGCTGCCGTCTATGGGGTCGCACAGAGTGGGACACGACTGAAGCGACTTAGCAGAAGCAGTAGCAGCATGATACTTGACATATGTGGTTGATAGGTCACCCTGACTCATACAGGGGTGAGAATGGAGCAGAATCAGTTAAAAGGACTTAGCAGTGGAGTCAAGCAGGTGGTGGTGCAGGGGGGTTTGAGGAAGGTAGTGAGAAGTGGGTCTAATTTTGAAAACTTTGAAGCTTTAACTTCCATGACTGTTGACAAATTGGCTGTGG
Source organism: Okapia johnstoni (assembly GCA_024291935.2). Classification (NCBI taxonomy): domain Eukaryota; kingdom Metazoa; phylum Chordata; class Mammalia; order Artiodactyla; family Giraffidae; genus Okapia; species Okapia johnstoni. The sequence continues at coordinate 34,800,416 of CM044305.1, read as the reverse complement.
GATGTGAGATAAATCAAGGATAGCGCAGAATTTTCTCCCAGACTATTGGGCGGATGGTGACATTAGCTGAGATGAGTAAGACTGGGGGTGTGTTTGTGTGGCGGCATACTGCATGAGGATCCTGAAGAGTTCTGTTTTGAATATATCAAGTCTGATATGCCTAATATGCAAAATGATAAACTACAAACTCATTGAGGTCAATAACAGTCATTTACCTTTGGATCTCCATTGTCTAGCCCTTGACACATGGCAGGTGCTAAAATGATTGAAATGGGTAGAAATATTGCCATTAAAAATTATAATATTAGAATCAGGGAATTTAGCAAGGAACTCATCATCCTCTCAGTAGGAAGCCTCTCCTATTCCATTTTTTGTTTCCTGACTATCTAGTTTTTCTACTGTATAAACTTTCATTCTTCACTGATTGATTCTCTTTGTGTCCAAGACCATGGAATGGGGACCTTGTTGATTTGATCATGAGCCTTTTCTTCAGTGTATTGAAGTATTTATATGTATCTTGTGTGTGTGTCCAGATTCTGGTTCTTCCTCAAAGAACCCACCTGTAAGTCCTAGCTGACCTAGGCACAGAGCGGTTGACCCAAGGGTTGCCATGCTTTGCAGTATAAGTTTTTTTTTTTTTTTTAACTAGAACAAGAATATACAGTTAGATGCCTTTGATCCCAGGGACTCTGGTTTATATTTCTAATATCTGACTTAGTTGAAAAAAGCCATCTTTCTTATATCCATAATATAGCAGTGAAGATTTACAAACTAGTATCAACTCTGCTACCCACAGTGATAATTCTATATAGAAAGGTGGGAAGTTTTTCTAAAAAAAATCAAATGTAACTCTGCAGACAGTGCCATTTTGGGCTGATATAACAATTTGCTTTAGGTGCAAACTAGTATATATAGGATAGGTAAAATATAAGGTACTGCTGTGGAGCACAGGGGACTATATTCAATATCCTGTGATAACCCATAATAGAAAAGGATAAACACAACATTGTAAATCAACTATATTTCAATAAAATTTTTAAAAAGACATATATTTGGAATTCCATGCAGGTCTAGTGATTAAGAGAGTGCTTTCATTGCCAGGGCCTGGGTTCGATCCCTGGTTGGGAAACTAAGATCCCACAAGCCACTTGGTGTGGACAAAGAAAAAGAAAAATCAGACAGGTACCTTTGCAATCCTGAAAAAAAAAAGTCTACTTTACAAATTTGCTTGTAATAATTGCAAACAAGCAATCTCGGAAATATCTATTTGCTGGCCTCTTTTAAGGGTTAAAGACTTTTCATATAGAAAAGTCAGAGGCTTCATCTTTCTTGTTACTCCCAATAAAATTGACAGTATGCAATTTGGAACTTTAGATTGAGGTAGAAAAGAGCCAGAGGCTCATTGTCAATTCACTATTGATGTATTTCAGTACAGCATTTTAAAAAATGCTGCAGTGATTTTTCTTGTCCTCTGGAAGACGTGTTCTTCTCTGCAGTTGCTGCAAAGCCTCTGTGCTTTTCCCTGTGATCTACTTTTATAGTTTGAACTCTGTGGGCAGTCCAGAATAATGTGTATAAAAGTCTAAAATAAAGCACATGGGATTTCAAAGTAAATAATTTGCAAGGTATCAATTTTAAACCAAACTTGTATTATAAAAATATATACCTTCAGTTCAGTTCAGTCGCTCAGTCGTGTCCGACTCTTTGCAACCCCATGAATTGCAGCACGCCAGGCTTCCCTGTCCATCACCAACTCCCGGAGTTTACTCAAACCCATGTCCATCTAGTCAGTAATGCCATCCAGCCATCTCATCCTCTGTCATCCCCTTCTCCTCCTGCCCCCAATCATACCCAGCATCAGGGTTTTTTCCAATGAGTCAACTCTTTGCATGAGGTGGCCAAAATATTGGAGTTTCAGCTTCAACATCAGTCCTTCCAATGAACACCCAGGACTGATTTCCTTTAGGATGGACTGGTTGGATCTCCTTGCAGTCCAAGGGACTCTCAAGAGTCTTCTCCAACACCACAGTTCAAAAGCATCAATTCTTCGGTGCTCAGCTTTCTTCACCGTCCAAATCTCACATCCATACATGACCACTGGAAAAACCATAGCCTTGACTAGACGGACCTTTGTTGGCAAAGTAATGTCTCCTGCTTTTAAATATGCTATCTAGGTTGGTCATAACCTTCCTTCCAAGGAGTAAGCGTCTTTTAATTTCATGGCTGCAATCACCATCTGCAGTGATTCTGGAGCCCAAAAAAATAAAGTCTGGCACTGTTTCCATTGTTTCCCCATCTATTTCCCATGAAGTGATGGGACCAGATGCCATGATCTTAGTTTTCTGAACGTTGAGCTTTAAGCCAACTTTTTCACTCTCCTCTTTCACTTTCATCAAGAGGCTCTTTACTTCTTCACTTTCTGCCATAAGGGTGGTGTCATCTACATATCTGAGGTTATTGATATTTGTCCCAGCAATCTTGATTCTAGCTTGTGCTTCCTCCAGCCCAACACTTCTCATGATGTACTTTGCATAGAAGTTCAATAAGCAGGGTGACAATATACAGCCTTGACGGACTCCTTTTCCTATTTGGAACCAGTCTGTTGTTCCATGTCCAGTTCTAACTGTTGCTTCCTGACCTGCATACAGGTGTCTCAGGAGACAGGTCAGATGGTCTGGTATTGCCATCTCTTTCAGAATTTTCCACAGTTTATTGTGATCCACACAGTCAAAGGCTTTGGCATAGTCAATAAATCAGAAATAGATGTTTTTCTGGAACTCTCTTGCTTTTTCGATGATCCAGCAGATATTGGCAACTTGATCTCTGGTTCCTCTGCCTTTTCTAAAACCAGCTTGAACATCTGGAAGTTCACGGTTCATGTATTGCTGAAGCCTGGCTTGGAGAATTTTGAGCATTACTTTACTAGTGTGTGAGATGAGTGCAATTGTGCAGTAGTTTGAGCATTCTTTGGCATTGCCTTTCTTTGGGATTGGGATGAAAACTAACCTTTTCCAGTCCTGTGGCCACTGCTGAGTTTTCCAGGTTTATATACCTTAATGCATTAAATAAGAAGACAATTCATTTTAAACACAGATAAGTTAAAGTTTAAAGACGTCAGTGTGAAGGCTGCTTGTGTCACAATGTTGATTCTAGGTGGTCTTTGGGTCAGACAGTATGCATGTCATATTGGACATCCATTCAGTTCTTATTTTCCAGTTTGTTTAGCTGATTCAAGTATTGAAAAATCTCAATTTCACAATGTGTTGTTTCAGCAGAAACTAAAACTTCCCTAATTCATGTTGCGAGACATGAACACTTGCCTTCCCTAAGGTTTTTTTTATTTTAATATTTATTTGGCTCTGCCAGGTCTTTGTTGTGGCATGTGGGAATTCTTAGTTGCAGCATGTGGGATGTAGTTTCCTGACCAGGGATCGAACCCAAGCCCCCAACTATGGGAGCAAAGAGTCTTAGCCACTCGACCACCAGGGAAGTCCCTGGGATTTCTTTTTGAGATGATGAAATGTTTGGATATTAGATGGTGGTAATGACTGCATAACTTCCTATACTAAAGAAGCCCCACTGAATTTAATACTTTAAATGGGTTAATTCTTTTCATATGTTTATTATATCTCAAAACTACTGTTTAAAAAAAATCAGTAGGTCATCTTTGGCTAAGACAAATTCTTTGATACAGTTTTATATTTAAGAAGAGATTACAAACCCATGGTTCAACATTATCATCAGGAAAAAGAAAAACCTTTTGAAAGAGTTTTGCAGTGTTTCCAGGTGTTAGTCATCTTTCATCAGTGAAGTAGAATTTTGAATTGCAGCTTCACCTTGGTAAAGAACTTCTATCATTCCAGATATGTGGCCTTCTGTGCCTTTCTAGAAAAATAGTGTTCATGTATAATTGGTTTTCTTGCAAAAATGATTTTTAAATGCTGAGTGGGGTATTTTCACAAAATGGTATATGAATACCCCTTGTAAAATACCTTATATCACCCTTGTGTATGTCTTTACTTCCTGCGTGCATGCTCAGTCACTCAGTCATGTCCAACTCTTTGCAACCCTATGGACTGTAGCCCACCAGGCTCCTCTGTCCATGGGATTTTCCAGGCAAGAATATGGGAGTGGGTTGCAATTTTCTCCTCCAGGGTATCTTCCCAACTCAGGGATCGAACCCACACCTCTTGCATCTCCTGCATTGACAGATAAATTCTTTAGCACTGAGCCACCTGGGAAGCCCCTTTACTTCCTAACCATGTACTAAAAGAGTATAAGGAAAAAATCATTTGTTAATCATCACATTTATACTGTGCATGACCTAAAACATTACACAATCTGTTAGTAATAACTGTTAAATGTCTTGGTTAAGGTTACTACAACTCTCAGATGTGTTTCAACTTGCTTTGTCCACCCTTACAGTCCATGTACTATCTATTAGAAAATTCATGCTGCCTTATGAAGAGTTGTATTCTTATTTCAGTGTGCAGTTTTGTAAAAACAAGAATGACTCAGAAACTTTCATTTATAGGAAAGAAGTGAAGTGTTAGTTGCTCAGTCGTGTCTGACTCTCTGCGACCCCATGAACTGTAGACTCCTCTGTCCAGGCAAGAATACTGGAGTGGGTTGCCATTCCCTTCTCCAGGGGACCTTCTCGACCCAGGAATTGAACCCAGGTCTCCTGTATTGCAGGTAGATTCTTTACCAGCTGAGTCACTGGGGAAGCCCAAACTGATTGTAGGTAGTGAGTACAGGAAAGCAACATGGCTTTCTTGGTCAGCCATGACATAAATTTCTACTTTGTTCCTCAGTAGCTGAATGTCTACTGGCCCAGAGTTGGGAAACTGCCTTGTACCAATATCTGTAGACATAAAGACAGTGATCATGTGACAACTGGTGGCTACTCTAATTACTACCATAATTTTGAGGTAGTGATCAACACAAAATTGAGCTCAGCAGCAAGGTAATGTGGAATGAAAAATAACTGATTTCTACTGTGACAAATTCATTGATTTTGCTAATGGTGAATATATTAGCTGAAGAAGTACTAAATTTGAATTAGAGGTTAGTAAAAATAAAGACGAATGCTTTCCCAGTAAAATGAAAATTCCATGGATATTATAATACTTTGGTTTCCTAACTTAAGAACCCCTAGTGTAAAAGATAGATTGCTTATTTTGGTCTGCAGCACATGGGTCATGGTCTTCCCTTCTGTGGAAGCATATTTTATAAGACTCTTTATTCAGATAAGTTAATCTGTGAGGCTAGGAATCTAATTACAAGTGTTCAAAGGATCTCTGACCTTGAGAAAGACCTCTGGAGAGACTCCTTTACCTCATTGAAACAACAACCCCAAATTATTTTGAGGTAATTATACATTCACAGCAAATTGAAAAAATGGCGCAGAGAGTCCCATTTACCCTTCACTCATCTTCCCCTACCATTAATATCTTACATAACTCTATTAAGTGTCAAAGCCAACAAACTGACATTGGTACAACTCTTTTTCATTTTTAAATCTGCATATCGGGCTTCCTTGATCTAAGAAAAAATCAATCACTTAAGTTGATAAGCATTCACTATTTAACCCAAAGTGCATTTTGGTAGGTTCTCAGTCTAGAGTACTTGGGATTTGATTGTTGTGGTAGTGGTTTAGTCACAAGTTGTGTCCAACCCTTTCATAGCAAGGGTCAAATCTCAACCACATGACAAGAAACAGGATTCCAAACTGGGGGATGTTATAAGTTATGTGTCATACCACTTCTCAGGAACCACCCTGTGTCCACTTGTTATAGCCTTGGGCTTGCCCAGTCTTTGGGGCAGAATTCTAAAACTTCATTTTCCCTGCAAGTTGTTGTGCTTCAAAAACAACTCCATGGGCCTTTAGAAAACTGTTCTCATCCTCTTAAGATGCAAGATGAAAACTGACCATTTAAACTTCTAGCTTTTCTGGCTTTTCCACTGCCTGTGACAGCTTGAGCTGTTATTTTTTTGAGCATCAATAGCCCAGTGAGACCTCTTAATATCTAAGACACACTAGGTCATACCTGATAGCCGATCTAGCCATTTGGTTTTGCATTAAGTGTCACCACAAGCTGGTGTCGCCCAAAATTATATCTTCAACCCAGATCACTTTCATGATCTCCAGGTTTATATCCCAAATTGTATGTCTAATAGGCATATCTTTTAAAAAATTGAAGTATAGTTGATTTGCAATGTTGTGTTAGTTTCATGTGTATAGCTAAGTGATTCAGATGTGTGTGTATATATATATATATATATATATATATATATATATATATATATATATATATCTATCTCCATTCTTTTTCAGGTTCTTTGTCCATATAGGTTATTACAGATTATTGAGTAGAGTTCCCTGTGCTATATGGTAGGTGCTTATTAGCTATCTATTTTATATGTAGTAGTGTGTATATGTTAATCCCAATCTTCTAACTTATCTCCTTCCACCTTCGCCTTTGGTAACTGTTAGTTTGTTTTCTACATTCGTGACTCAATTTCTGTTTTGTAAATAAGTTCATTTGTACCATATTTTTAGATTCCACATATAAGTAATATCATATGTAATTTGATGATAACCACGATGGTGTGATCACTCAGCTAGAACCAGACATCCTGGAGTGTGAAGTCAAGTGGGCCTTAGGAAGCATCACTATGAACAAAGCTAGTGGAGATGATGGGATTCCAGCTAAGCTATTTCAAATCGTAAAAGATGATGCTGTGAAAGTGCTGCACTCAATATGCCAGCAAACTTGGAAAATTTAGCAGTGGCCACAGGACTGGAAAACGTCAGTCCTGACATTTTCCAATTTGGTATCATTTAGTTTTGGTAGTTTAGATTTTGGGTAGCCTTTCCCTTCTCCAGGGGATCTTCCCAACCCAGGGATTGAACCCAGATCTCCCACATTGCAGGCATATTCTTTACCAGCTGAGCCACAAGGGAAGCCCAAGGATACTGGAGTGGGTAGCCTATCCCTTCTCCAAACATCCATTGGTGGTTGGACCCAACCTCCAGCCCATCTAGCCTCCCTAGATATCAGGGGGTGAAGCTGAACATTTCAACCTTCTAATCACCTTGTTGGTTCCCTTCATTCCTAAACAATATTTACATTGTCTGAAGAATTCTTGGTGAATACATGTTTCTCTTTTATCACTTAAAAAAATGTTCTTCCCAGGTCTTCTGTCCACCATGGTTTTCAACAACAAATCTTGTCTTCAATCATTGTTGTAGTATTAGCAATGTATTATTTCTCTCTAGCTGTTTTTAACATTTATTTCTTTAGAGTTCAGATCACTACCTTACTACTCACAAGTGAAGACAGGAATCCTTGCTCCTGACTCAGTCTCTGCTGATGGGGTGCAAAGAGGGATTCACATTTTTTTTCAGTGGTGTTTGACTGCAATAGGGTAAATACTGTAAAAATGTTTCTGTCTTGTTAGACTACCATTATTGTTCTTTTAGTTAGCAATAGTATGCTTCTCCTGAGGCCTTTTTGTCTTTCTCATTTCTGTCTGCAGATTGTGGACTTCTCCAGAGCCCAGTCCATATATATAGGAAGCAAAAACAAAACCCAGGGAACTCACCTCCATGTCATGACTCAAATCGTGAGATCCCTAAATAGTCTGCGTGTTTTTCTTCATCATTCAGCACCTTTGAATGTTGAATTATGTATTATTTCCAGGGTTTATAGTTGTACTTAGTGTGAAGAATAAGGTTATCACACCTCTTCCGTTTTGTTCAGAATTAGAAGCTACTTTTTTGTTTTAATCCTGCTTTTATAAACACCCTGATGCCCAATCTTTGTCAAAGTATACATTTTTTAAATGTTAAAAACATTACTGATATACAGTTGAACCTTGAATAACATGGGTTTCAACTGTGCAGGTCCACTTATACATGGATGTTTTTCAATAAATACCTACTAAAGTACTACACAATCTGTGGTTAGTTGAATCTGTGGATTCAGAAGCTCAGATATTTAAAAAATGCATATATAGAAGGACGAATATAAAGTTATACTCAGATTTTCGACTGTACAGGGGGTGGTGCTCCTAGTCTTCATGTTGTTCAGAGACCAACTGTAAATGTAGCAAGTTCATGAAATGTTTAATTATTGAGAGAACTGACAAGTTGATAAAACTGGTTCAAAGGGTAAATCAAACAATTCAGTATATGTAGGTCCTGAAAGAAATCTGGCATAAGATTGCTAAATTAGATACATAACTGATTAATGGCCTATAGGGCAAAAAAATACCCTTGGGATTATTTTTTTTACTGGAAAATAAAATCACTTATCTCTGTATAGGACAAAGGTTTATTACATGTTAATGTGTAACCAGTAGTCTTGACTCACAATAATGGTGAATGGAGGGGAATGATATGTTTTCCTATATAATTAAATAACCCATGAACAGATCTTTTAGAAAATACTCCAGAATGACATTGGAAAGGACATTAATTCATTCTTTTGCATTATTTCCAAGTTTTGCAAAACTTTTCTCAGCATTTTTGGGCATGTTGTAGTCCTTTTGGATGTACCCTTAGAAGTGAAGTTGCTAGACTGTATCTCCACTTTCATTTGGTTCTCATGCTCGTGGGACAGTTCTCCTATAAACCTAGAAATGTAAGTAGAGCTGGGGAAAGTAGAGTAGAAAGTACCACTGACAATCCATTACATTTCTCAATGGTCCTTCTTTAAATTGCTAACAATGTGAAATGAAAGTCATGGCTGTGGTTTCAGTCTGTTGGTAAGAAGACTTTTTGCTTAATATATAATTCTCAACTCGTACACTTATCATATGCTGGACTCACATATTATGATCTGTCATCTGTCCACTCCTTAAAAAAAGTACACCAGAAAAACCTATCAGATTGAACAAAGAGAAGTTCACTGGACATTCTACAATGAAGGAGAGTACCAAACTGACAGTCTTAGTGGTGTTTCCAAAGAGGAAACCAGGGTATTTCCTGGGCGAAAGATGTATAATCAGAAAGGAAACAGCACATGACCTATTTAGAGATGAAAAGAGGAAACAAAGGAATGGAAATAACATGTGACAGGCTAGTCTTCACCAGAAAAATATTGCCACAGAGAAGATAAAAACTTTGAAATATATCATCCTAAACAATAAAACTCAGAAAAAGCAATATTCTCTATGAAAGAATAACACAAAGCAAATGTATAAGAGCTCATGGAAAATATACTGACATAGGAAAGATAGTTTCTGAGTTCTGTCAAGTCATATTTAAAATGGAAGAAAAAATTCCATGGGACTTTGAAAGAAGGTGGCAAACAAAAGGAATCACAGCAAAAAAAAAGAAATGAAATAAAAAAACAGAATACAATCATGTATGCATTGGACTCCCTGAGTCCTAAAGGAAATCAGTCCTGAATATTCATTGGAAGGACTGATGCTGAAGCTGAAACTCCAATACTTTGGCCATCTGATGCGAAGAATTGACTCATTTGAAAAAGACCCTGATGCTGGGAAAGATTGAGGGCAGGAAGAAAAGGGGACAACAGAAAGTGAGATGGCTGGATGGCATCGCCGATGCAATGACATGAATTTGGAAAAACTCTGGGAGCTGGTGATGGACAGGGAAGCCTGGCATGCTGCAGTCTATGGGGTTGCAAATAGTTGGACACGACTGAGCGACTGAACTGAACTGACTGAACTCCTTTAAATATCTCTTTTCTCATTCAGCCTTTTAAATTCTTTTTATCCATTTATTTGCTCTGGGCCATTGCTTTAGTACTTTAATGGTTTCAAATCAAACATTAATAGTTTTATGTTTTGTTTCTCTATTACAAATTATAATCTTTTGCCTGGCTGTCCAAAGATTCACTTTGATTTTGGGCACAAAATGGTCATCACTAAAATCAAATAACTTTTTCTAAGAGTGTCTCTTTCCTCTGAGACTGTGGTGTGGCCTTCTAATTTTAAAGCTTTCTAGAAAGAAGACTGCTTTTAATCTTCAATATTCACTACCTCTCAAAGAGTCGTTGCTCCTTAGAAAATGCTCTGGTTATGCTTTATTTCCTTAAGGACTTTGCTTGCCCTTGTTTGAACAAAAGTTTGGAGAAATGCCTGCAAAAGCACTGAATGAACAGTCTAGATTTCAGAGAATGAGCCCTTTCCTTAGATAAGTATGAAATTCAATCATATAAAAGCACTGGGAAAAAAGATAAAAGAACTCATCACAACCTACTTAAATATATGATTGGCTAAAATACTTTTGGACATTCACATTCTGTTTTATAACTAATTGAAATGGAAGGGAAAGAGAAGAGATGGTATGAAGCAATATCATTTCTACACTGTTAGAATTTATAACTGTGCTGACTTCCTCATCTTTTATAGCTGGGAGTTTACATTATTTGATGTGCTACTGGATTTGTTTTACTAGGATTTTGCTGAAAAATTTTTGCATCTATATTCAAAAGGGATATTATTAGTCTGTAGTTTTCTTGTGTTGTCTTTATCCGGCTTTGGTATCAAGTTAACGTTAAAACTAAAAATGACAAGATAATCAATAAAAATCAGATTGCTATAGGAAAGGAAGAGGAAGAGGAAGGAACATCAAATATGCTAATTTGAGAAGTAAAATGTTACCACTTGTATTTCAATATACAAATGTAGATTAAAGTTGTTAATGATACTGTGTAAGCTTTCACAAAACCTAAGAGAAAAAAAAAGTTGTTAAATTTATGCTTAAACATGTTGGAGTGGAAGTGTTTGCCTTTGAAGATTAATACTTTTTAAGGAAGTGTTTTAATTTGACTCTTTAAAGAAGCAAGGATAAAGAAGATGGGAGAAGAGACAACTATGAAAACATATCCACACATCTTTGGCAGCTAGGAAGTTTCCAGCTGGCAGAGGGGATGCCGCAGAAAGGATTCTGGTTCAAGCTGCTGACAAGGAAATGCTCTCACAAAATAGTGTAGCTCTGATGGTGAGCTGAGGCATGGTGCTGAAAATAAGGAAGTTGTTTTAAAAGTCTGCACAATGAACAGCTGAGCCCCCAGCCCCCTTTCCCTCTCCTTCTATGAATCCAGGAGACCACTCCTCCCAGAACTGCTCTGGAAACTAAAGGCTTATTCTGAAGATACGTCATAACAGAGAAGCTCTTAATTCCAGGACAACAGGCACAACAATTGAGGGAGACTGTCACATTGAAAAGATTGATCAAGGTCTTCCCAACTGAATGACGAGGACTCACAATCCCTTCTCATGCCCACTCCTAATAATGGCAACCACTGAACTTAACCCTTCTATCCTACACTGGAGATAAGGATTGTTCAATATCTCCAAAGATAAAATTTCTAGAGAAAGCCTATTGATAAGGGCACTTAGTGAGGCTTCAACAAACTTGCCTACAAGATCAATGTCCACTGAAACTGTAGAAGGAAAACAGAGGGTTCCAGTAGAGGTAGTTCCAAAAAGTCAAAAGATTAAATTTTGATTATGTAGTCAGCAAAACAAGACCGGGAACTGACTGTGGCTCAGATCATGAACTCCTTATTGCCAAATTCAGACTTAAATTGAAGAAAGTAGGGAAAACCACTAGACTATTCAGGTATGACCTAAATCAAATCCTTTACAATTATACAGTGGGAGTGACAAATAGATTCAAGGGATCAGATCTGATAGACAGAGTGCCTGAAGAACTATGGATGGAGGTTCATGACATTGTAGAGGAGGCAGTGATCAGACCATCCCCAAGAAAAAGAAAGGCAAAATGGTTCTCTGAGGAGGCATCACAAATAATTATGAAAAGAAGAGAAGTGAAAGGCAAAGGAGAAAAGGAAAGATATACCCATTTGAACACAGAGTTCCAAAGAATAGCAAGGAGAGATAAGAAAGCCTTCCTCAGTGATCAGTGCAAGAAATAGAGGAAAAGAACAGAATGGGAAAGACTAGAGATCTCTTCAAGAAAGTTAGAGATACCAAGGGAACATTTCATGCAAAGATGGGGTCAATAAAGGAAAGGAATGGTATGGACCTAACAGAAGCAGAAGATATTAAGAAGAGGTGGCAAGAATACACAGAAGAACTATACAAAAAAGATCTTCATGACCCAGATAATCACAATGATGTGATCACTCACCTAGAGCCAGACATCCTGGAGTGCAAAGTCAAGTGGGCCTTAGGAAGCATCACTGCGAGCAAAGCAAGTGGATGAACAAAGCTAATTCAATTCCAGTTGAACTATTTCAAATCCTAAAAGATGATGCTGTGAAAGTGCTGCACTCAATATGCCAGCAAATTTGGAAAACTCAGCAGCAGCCACAGGACTGGAAAAGGTCAGTTTTCATTCCAATCCCAAAGAAGGGCAATGCCAAAGAATTTTCAAACTACCATATGTGAACCATGAACTTCCAGATGTTCAAGCTGGATTTAGAAAAGGCAGAGGAACTAGAGACCAAATTGGCAACATCTGTTGGATCATCAAAAAAGCAAGAGAGTTCCAGAAAAACATCTACTTCTGCTTTATTGACCATGCCAAAGTCTTGTGACTGTGTGGATCACAAAAAACTGTTGAAAATTCTGAAAGAGATGGCAATACCAGACCACCTGACCTGCCTCCTGAGAAATCTGTATGCAGGTCAAGAAGCAACAGTTAGAACTGGACATGGAACAACAGACTGGTTCCAAATCGGGAAAAGAATATGCCAAGGCTGTACATTGTCACCCTGCTTATTGAACTTATATGCAGAGTACATCATGAGAAATGGCACAAGCTAGAAGCAAGATTGCTGGGAGAAATATCAATAACCTCAGATACGCAGATGACACCACCCTTATGGCAGAAAGTGAAGAAGAACTAAAGAGCCTCTTTATGAAAGTGAAAGAGGAGAGTGAAAAAGTTGGCTTAAAGCTCAACATTCAGAAAAACTAAGATCATGGCATCTGGTCCCATCACTTCATGGGAAATAGATGGGGAAACAATGGAAACAGTGACAGACTTTATTTTTGGGGGCTCCAAAATCACTGCAGTTGGTGACTGCAGCCATGAAATTAAGACACTTGCTTCTTGGAAGAAAAGTTATGACCAACCTAGACAGCATATTAAAAAGCAGAGACATTACGTTGCCAACAAAGGTCCGTCTAGTCAAAGCTATGGTTTCTCCAGTAGTGATATATGGATGTAAGAGTTGGACTATAAAGAAAGCTGAGTGCCAAAGAATTGATGCTTTTGACTGTGGTGTTGGAGAAGACTCTTGAGAGTCCCTTGGAGTGCAAGGAGATCCAACCAGTCCATCCTAAAGGAAATCAGTCTTGAATATTCATTGGAAGGCCTGATGCTGAAGCTGAAACACCAATACTTTGGCCACCTGATGTGAAGAACTGACTCATCAGAAAAGACCCTGATGCTGGGAAAGATTGAAGGCAGGAGGAGAAGGGCACGGCAGAGGGTGAGATGGTTGGATGGCATCACTGACTCAATGGGCATGAGTTTATGTAAACTCCGGGAGTTGGTGATGGGCAGGGAGGCCTGGTGTGCTGCAGTCCACGGGATCGCAGAGTCTGACATGACTGAGCGACTGAATTGAACTGAACTGATGTAGAAAAAAGTATTCATAGGGGTTTTCCAGTTCAGTGTAAAACATAAAGAACTAGTGACAAAGAAATAAGAAACTAAGAAAATGAAAAAAAAGGCAAAGAGATATATGTCGGTGAGTTTTCCCAAGCTGAGACAGCTAGTTTTCACCAGTTCTACAAGTGGTTTCTACCCCAGCCCACGGCTGACTCCCTTGGCATCTCTGGACAACACTGCCCTCTGCTGGACAACCGGATGCTGAACAGTGCTGTCGCTGCCTTCATCCTTACCACATCTCCCAGATTAAAGCGTTTCTCAGAGGCTTCCCAGGTGGGAACCTATCTGCCAACGCAGGAGACATAAGAGAGGCGAATTTGATCCCTGGGTCAGGAAGATCCCCTGGAGGAGGGCATGGCTACCCACTCTAGTATTCTTACCTGCAGAATCCCACGGACAGAGGAGCATGGAGAGCTATAGTCCATGGGGTGGCAAAGAGTCGGAAATGTCCAGTGCCTGCTGGATGCCTGCTCTCTTCCTGGGTGACTGTCCCTTTCAGCACCTGGTGCTCTCCTTGTTTTACTGCCTTCCTGGGATTTTCCATTTTCATCTGGAGGGTTGTAACACTTCTACTGCTGAGTTACAGCGTTAGGAGACTGTCCCCAGTAGTATAATATTGAAAACATGTTTCTGTCTGTGAAAAAATGAGATAAAAATTTGAATGACTTTAATCTTTTTTCCAGTAGAAAACAGATGAAAGAAAGAGAAAGAAATTAGTATTTTACTATGTTGTCATACCTTTGGTCATGGCTTCAGAAGTCAAAACAAGCATGACAAATATATATCTGAATAGTGAAATATCCTAAAGTGGATTGTCCTTTTAGTGTATGTGAAAAAGATGGCCTTGTTCTGTGAGAAAATTATGCATGCTTCCACTCAAAGATCAAATTGAAAAATGGAGGGAAGCAGGAAGAGAAAGCCATACATAACTCAAGCTTATCTTTTTTTTTTTTTCGGTTGCACTGCACAGCTTGCCTGATCTTAGTTCTCCAACCAGGAATTGAACCCCTGCACCCTGGGGTGGGACTGCAGAGTCCCAACCATGGAACTGCCAGGGAATTCTCTCAAGCCAGCCTTGGGAGAAAGGACCAGTATGAGTGCCGCAGTATGACGTGAAGAAGGGGCTGTCCAGACATTTGCAAACGGCAAAGATGAAAAGTTACAGGGAAAAAGATCCTCAATGGAATAATGATTGTGCTGAAAGTAATACAGAGACTGGGGCAGGCAACTGCTAGTATGGTTCAAAAACTGAAGGTCCACTTGAGTTAAGTGGTCAAAAAGATGTACCAAATGGCCTCAGTTTCCCTTAGCATTCTGGCACTCGGATTCTGAGTCTGTTAACAATGAAAACACAGAAAACACTGATCCCTTCCAGAAAGAGTCGCTGACACTAGACTCACCGATGAGGAGAAGGTATGGAAGACTTGCAGATTTAGAGAGCCAGAGAAACTGACATCTCCACTTAGGTGCTCAGGACCATTGTTAAGAACATTCCTATTAGTCTCCATGGGAAAAGGAGTGTAAGAAATCACTCAGAAGGCAAAGGAGAAATGTTGAAAATTATAAATGTCAAGTAAGGGAAAAAAGGCCCTGCCACCCTTTTCTGTTGCCCTTCTTCCTTCTCTTCCTTCTTGTTAGCAAAGAGCACACCATCAATATCTCCAGACAATATGGGTAGTTTAGGACATTCAGCATAAGAAAAATGTTATCTTGCAGTCTGTGTGATACATCAAAGAATACTTTTTAGGGCTTAACAATCCTGTGAAAAATTGAGAATGTACAGAAGTTATTTCAACACATAAAGCTTAAACATATAATGGTAGTATCTTTTAGTTTGAAAAGGTTTGCCTTTACTAATGACTGATAATTAAATATACAATTAATTATATATTAATCTGATAATTAAATATCAGATTTCCAAATCATTTCTTTTGAACCTATACAAATATATAACTGAAATGAAAGGGAAAACAAGGCAAATGAATTCCAGGAATGCAATAGAAGAGTACTGAAAAGGAATCATATCATACTTACCACTTAACTTTGCAGAGAATCATAATAATCATAATAAGGAAAATAGTAAATACTAGTTTAACCAGAAATTGATATAATGTTAGAGGTGAGATGGGTTGGCATTATGTAAGAGTGCTAAATCCTCATCTCTAATAGCTCAATTGATGAAATAAAGTTTAGAAATATAATGGAAAAACATGTTTAGTTTCATTGTCTTAGTCTATGTTAAGTTTTGATCGTGTAATAACTTACAAAGAACAGGATTTTTCAAAAATCTTTTTCTTTTCTTTTCTTTTCTTTTTCTTTTATGTCAGAATATAGCCAATACTGTATAGTATAGCTGTGGCTCAGCTGGTAAAGAATCCGCCTGCAATGCGGGAGACCTGGGTTTGATCCCTGGGTTGGGAAGATCCCCAGGAGAAGGGAAAGGCTACCCACTCCAGTATTCCTGCCTGGAGAATCCCATGGATTATCAAGAGTCACAAAGAGTCAGACACAACTGAGCAACTTTCACTTTCACATATAGCCAATTAAAATGTTGTGATAGTTTCAGGAGGACAGGGAAGGGACTCAGACAAATACACATGTATCCATTCTCCCCCAAACTCCCCTCCCATCCTGGCTGCCACATAACATTGGGCAGAGTTCCCTCTTCTGTACAGTGTGGCTTTGCTGGTTACCCATTTTAAATATATCAGCTTGTTCATGTCGGTCCCAAACTCCCTAACTATCCCTTCCCACCTGGCAACTGTAAGTTCGTACTCTAAGTCTGTGAGTCTGTTTCTGTACAAAAAACAGAATTTTAAAATTCAAATAGTACTTCATGACACTGTTTCATGTAGTCTCGATTTAAAAAAAAATTATATACCTAAGAAAAATAAAAGAGGAAATAAGACACATTTCAGTTGAGAAATTTTGGATGATTTTAATTTTTTTAGTGCTTTTTGTATGTTTTCCAAGTTTGTAAAATATTTACTCCCGTGTTCTCAAACAAAATCAATTAACTTGCCTTCTCCCAAGTTGGGACAGGGTTGGGGGTAGATTCTCTCCTGTCTCAAGCCTGCTTATTCCTTTTCATACAGATTTAGCCTGGAGGCCAAGAGTTTCCCTGTTTTCCTGAGTTTGGTCCGTGTTCTCCCAGATTCTGGTTCTCTCCGGGCATCTTTCTGCTATTTCTAAAGCATTACTTGAATAGGTATTAAATGGATAGAAATGAGAGTCTTTTGTCGCCTACATGTGATTCCTAAAGCCAGGGCATGACAGTATTGGCTTTCTTCAGTGACTCTTTTTCTTCTTACTTCAGTTCAATTTGTTTTCATCCTTTTTTTTTCCACTCTAAGAAGATGCTGCCTTCCATAAGCTCATGTTCTTTATTTATGGATTAATTATACCATCCCACAGAGGTTGGGCTTAAACTCTGGACCTCTTAAAATCTTTTCAGAGGAGACGTAAACCCACTAGTCTACTGGATGGCTGAGGTACCTTCCTATCTTAGGTCACCTAGCAAGGAGCTGGCTTAGCAGAAAATGCTGCTAAATCCCTAGCTGATTCCAGCATGGGTGTGCAGATTCCCCTATGTGCCTGATGTTTGAGAGTGGGCTCTTCTTGTGAAGAAGGTCTTTGACTATGTGAGCTGAAAGATTTTCAATTGCTGTTTACAAGGCTTGCTGGTACTCCCTGTCTCTTCCCCAAAGTGAAAGTCGCTCAGTTGTGTCCAACTCTTTGCAACCCCATGGACTGACCAGGTTCACCTTTATTGTTGTCTCTTCTTCCACTCACTTTAGAAGTGTTCTTTCTTGGGTGATTGGCTCTTTTGCTTGGTGTCTCTCTCTTGGCCAAAGGCACGGTGTTATTACACAGCGACAGAACACTAAGCTTTTGGTGAATTGATACGGAGACATAACAATCGAAGCCAATCTGTGACTCTCTCTGTTCTCTTGGGCCTTTGGCAAGACTTTCCTGCTAGATGGGCTTTTGCTGCCATCTTCTGGCATCCTGTCACCACAACCAACCATCATCAGGAAATTGTAGTCATACCTCTGCTGCTGAGCGTGGAGTCCAGGGTAAGTGAAAGAGTAGAATTTGTTCAAAAATAAGCAGGCACCGCTGGTCCTCGTCCCTTGTTGATGACAGGGCAGAAAAAGCAAGTATTTCCAGAAGCAGTAAAATGAAATTGCACTTGTCTTTAATTACCAAGCACTAAATCTTGATGTTATCCTATTACTATAGCTTTTTTGAAAGGTTGAAATGCTAGCTAAGGCTATCTCCTTGCCTCTGCTGACTACAGCTGCAAGCTGTACTACATCTTCTTATTGATGAACATTTAGAATATTTCCTTTTTTTTTAACCGTTACAAATAATACTACCACGAACATCCTTGTAACACTTTTCCTGAGCACAGCTACAATTGTACTACAACCGCAAGCATCAATACAGCATACTTTTCTGTCATACTCGAGTGATTGCCCAACGGGCAGGAACTAGCTTAGGGGTTAAAAAATATTTTTTTTATTGTGGTAAAATCTACATAAGATTTTACCATCTTAACTAATTTTTAAAATTTACAAATCAGTGACATTAAGTACACTCACATTGTTTTACAACCATCACTGCCATCCATCTCTAGAACTTTTGTATCTTTCCAAATGGGAAGTCTATACCCCTTAAACATCAACTCCTCATTCCCTTCTCCCTCCAGTTCCTGGCAACCACCATTCTACCGTCTATCTCTACGAATCTGACCACCCTAGGTACCTCACATAAATGGAGTCATACACTATTTGTCCTTTTGTGTTTGGCCTTTTTCACTTAGCATCATGTCCTCAAGGTTCATCCCTTTTGTAGTACATGTTAGAAGTTCATTTTTTTGAGTGGTTAAATAATATTCCATTGTATACATATAAATGTGCCGAAAAGAAGAGAGTATAATAAACATCCATTTATATAAAAATTCCAGAGAAAATAGGTGAGATTAAGAAGTGAAACCTTGCAGATATAGGTTAATTCCTTTTGTCCTCCTCAATCCCAATGCCCTTCCTCCTTCCGTAAAGGCACCTTCTGTGTTGAACTTGTTCCATTGTATATTATTACATTACATATTCAGTTTCCAAAACCAATATATACTACTGTGCTTTCATTTGTACATAAATAGTATACTGTATGTGTCATTCTAAAATTTTCCTATTATTTTTAAGATTCATCTTTGTTGATATATGTAGCCCTTGTTTATTCAGCTTTGCTGCTTTATGCTATTTAACCATATGAAAACTAGTCATCTTCTTATTGATAAACATTTAGAATATTTTCTTTTTTTTCTTTTTTTTTTTGCTGTTACAAATAATACCGCCATGAACATCCTTGCAATACTTCTCCTGAGCACAAACATTTCCCTGGGTCTAGAGTGTATACCCCAAATTAGAATTACTGCCCATTTATATCTTCACTTTTCTAAGGTATTGCTAAATTGCTACTGGTACAACAAAATAGCACTTCAAATTTGGACTGCGGTGTTTGAAAGTTCCCATTTTTTCATATTCTTGCCACCAATTGGTATCAGGCTTTTTAATAATTGATAATCTGTTGGATATACAATGGTACCTCATTGTTTTCATCTTGATTTCTAGAGATGATGAGCATTTTTTCATATGTTTATTAGTCCTTTGGAGTTTCTATTCTCTAAAACTCCTAGAACTGGGTTATATTTGTACAACTTGAGAGGGTTCTAAAATGTAACCGACTAAACTCTTGTGGTGGGTGTTGACAATTTGCTTCCTGAAACATTAAATCAGAACACTTCATGTTTCAGGGCTTGCTGCCACCAGATGCCAGCACTGTACCACAGTCTTAAAGGCCTGCTTTGCTGGGAAGTTGTTTTCTATAGGATTTAAGATGGTGGGTCTTAATCACTTTAAGTAATACAGCACCACTATGGGTTTCTGGAGTTTATGTAAATAACTTGTAAAAATTAAAATAGACTGAAACAAATGCTATTATTCTTTAGAACAAAATTTCAGAGCAAGTTAAGCTCTGAGTCTAAATATTTCAGTAAATATTAGATTTTTTTATTTCTACTGTGCCAATCTTAAAATCCAATGACAAGAAAATGTTGAAAGTGTTACAGGGAAAAGCCAATTTTGACTCCGTGTTGGAGTTTTTTCTTTGACTTGCTTTTCGTTGCTTTTGTTATTATAATCATACATAATGGCCTACCTCAGAGAATCCTGCCCCTCTGCCTGACTGTTAAATTAAGGTGCCTTTCTTTAGAACCCTGTCCGCCTGTGGATGGCAGGAAGGAAGAAATTAACACATCCCCTGCCTGAGGCTTGCCATCCTAGGAGATGTTTCCAAGATTAATGGCCTTTCTACTTTGCTTCCTCATTTCTCCTCATCTCTGATCTATAAAAGAACCTGGCATCCAGACCCCAACAAGTCAGTTATTTTGAGATGTTAGTCTGCAATCTTCTTGGTCAACCGAATTTCTTGCCTCAACAGCTCTCCTGTTCGACGGCCTGACATGGGGCGAGCAGAGCAAGCTTGGACTCGGTAACAAAAGCAAACATCTTTTGAGAAATTGTGTGCCAGGAACTATGCTAAGAATATTTCATATGTTGCCATGTTAATTCTTTCTGCAGTTATGTGAGGTAGGCATCCTTACCTCATTTATCACATGGAGAGAACTGACACTGAGGAGGATTGAGTAAATCGCTCACCAGCACAAAGTTGGTTATATTGTCACATCTCTGTCTTTCAACAAAAGCAGACTGGTTCCAAAGTTTGTGTTTCCCACTATCCTGGCATTCTGGCTCTCAACATATGCAATTCTGCAGTCAAGCCATGTCCCCATCGCCTAGGCCGTTTGGGCTTAGGGATAAGAATAAACTTGAGCTAACAAGGGAGAATCCGCTCTAAAACTGTCTCCTGGTGGTGGAGACACATCTGCTTATTTCTGAGGTCAGCGGTTCCATCTAGTAACAAGCCTTTCTTCTTTTTTTAATCTTACCTCTTTCACAATCCATTTCTAAAATAATAACCCACATTTTCTTTCACTCTGCCTCTTTGCAAACTTTCTCTGAATTTTACCACATCCAGGATGAAAACACTTGTTTGCCAACACAGCATGTATCTGTGTAGTTTCCAGCAATGCTGCCCCCCACCCACCCACCAAAAAATTCCAAGTCTTCATTTCTACTCTCTCACTGGAGCTCTGTGCTCAGTTTATAAGTGTCTTTGTTAATTTTCACTAGTGACTGGGTTTCCTTTAGAAACTTTGTGGTGCGATGTAGAGATGGAAAAATAATTTTCCTCTACCTTTCTAAGTTCTTGGCTGAGACCCTTGTAGTAAAAGACATATTAATAAGAGAAAAACAAACAGAAGTGTATTGACATGTATACAAGGGAGAAACTCAGAGAAAATGAGTAATTCTGTGAGGTAGCTTAGAATACAGGCTTAAATGCCATCTTGACTAAAGATAAAAGGAAAGAAAGGTGTGAAGGGAAGGCTAGCTATGGAGGTGACCGTGAAAAGCACAGTAAACAAGGGTAAATTGTATGCTATGCAGATTTAAGTCCTTGCTTTCTCCACTGATAAGATGCTCCTGTAATTTATTTTATTTTTTAATTAAAAAAAACTTTAAACTTTATTTTTATTTTTTGGCTATGCTGGGTCTTCATTGCTGCTCATGAGCTTTCTCTAGTTGTGGTGAGTGGGGGCTACTCTCTAGTTTTGGCGCAAGGGCTTCTCATTGCTGTGGCTTCTCTTGTTGTGTAGTACAAGCTCTAGGTGTTGTGGGGCTTCAGTAGTTGTGGCCTACGGGCTTGCCATGTGGAATCTTCCTGGAGCAGGGGTTGAACCTGTGTCCCCTGTATTGACAAGTGGATTCTTAACCACTTAACCACCAGGGCAGTCCTCTCTTATAATTGACAGTCATCCATTTCTTCCTGCACAGAGAAGGAGACACTGTTACAAATGATAATTTCCCTTGTAAATGCAAATGTCTTCTTTACAAAAGAGTAACTTCTATTCAGTTTTCAGATCTTCTCCTTTGCCGGCTGCTGCTGCTTAATCACTCAGTCGTGTCTGACTCTTTGTGAGCCCATGGACTGTAGCCCACCAGGCTTCTCTGTCCATGGGATTCTCTAGGCAAGAGTATTAGAGTGGGTTACCATGCCATCCTCCAGGTGATCTTCCAAACCCAGGAATCGAACCCGAGTCTGCTGCATTGCAGGCAGATTCTTTACCACTGAGCCACCAGAGAAGCCCTCTCCTTTGCCTACTATTTCTCAAAGCAATCAACTCAAAGTAATCTTTATGCCATAGAGACATATTTTGGGGTGGCATATTCTGCTTACCCTCAGCTCTATCTTTTACAATTTGGTAACACTACTTCCCACTTCCCTGATGGCTCAGACAGTAAAGAATCCACCTGCAATACAGGAGACCCAGGTTTGATCCCTGGCTTGGGAAGATCTGCTGGAGAGGGGAATGGCAACCCACTCCAGTATTCTTGCCTGGAGAATCACATGGACAGAGGAGCCTGGTGGGCTACAGTCCATGGGGTCACAAAGAGTCAGACACTAACACTTTCACTTTCATTTCCCACAGCAGAACTGAAATTTGGTGTAAAAGAGACCTCTTGTGCATTGCTGCACAGGTTCTTGGCTCCACCTCTTATTCCAGCTACTGCTATAGTGGCCAGTCCTGCCCAGGCTTCAGTCATTGTGCACAGGCCCACACTGAGTCCTCCTTGCTTTCTGTCCCGGGGCTTTTCTGACTCTGATTCATATTGTACAAGGGAATCAACACCAGTAGAATGTCCCTTGATCAAAGGAGGACAGGAACTAATGGGTCAATACTTTCCTCTTTTCTTCCCTAGATAGGTAATTCTTACATACACTTCATAAGGCACCTCAGAATGTCCTAAAGATCAAGCATCAGTCCCCTGCAATAGTGGCCAATTTGATAATATATCCTTATATTGAATTTCCCTCCTTCCATCACGCCACCTCTGGTCCCTCACTCCTGCTCCCTGGTAACATCTCTAAATAAATTGCTGTTAGAACTCACAACCAAATACTGCTAGGATTACACCTGCAATAGCAGCATTGAAAAAGAGAGGTCTTATGGGAACCCACTCCAATTTTCTTGCCTAGAAAATCCCATGGACAGAGGAGCCTGGTGGGCTACAGTCCATAGGGTTGCACAGAGTCAGAAATAACTAAAGTGGCTTAGCATGGCATTTAGTTTGCTGCAGCAAGGGAGACACACTCCAGGAAGGTCTCAGTAAGAGGGGATAAGGTGGAACTTCTTACAGGATGCAGAGTTGTGCTGAATGATCCTAGGGAGGATTTAAGGGAATGGGGACCAGTTCTGATGTAGATGTTATCAGAAAAGAAGAAGCAATTCAGTTATTGGTTACTTTTGTATAGTTTTTATTTAGGTGGCGGGAGGATTAAAGTGGAGCTAGAGTTGTCATTGAGAAGAAGCCTCAGTAGTTCACATTGGTCAGAAAAGGGATGACCCTGGGATGCATGTATGTGTAAACATGTGGTTGTTGAGTGGCTTTGTTCCTGTCATGTTCCAAACATGGTCATAGAATACTTATCTGAATGTTACTTATATCTTTGGAGCATTGTTTATGTTCATTTAGGAAGATCATGGTCCAGCCATTAGCAGCATGGTTTTTCACTTTCTCACTCCCTACTTGCAAACCTTCGTTCAGGTCCCTCGAAAACAGAGCCTAAGGGGAAACAAAACAAATCAAAACAAAACAACACAAAACAGGCATTGAGGTGGGACTAGTTCCCTTATCAATTAGGCAGTTCAGTTTTTTTCTCTAGTGCTTGGTCTGCCTTTGCACATGTTATTTTTCCTGAGAATATGCTTTTGTTGTGGCTGGTAAAAGGCTATTTACTATTCAATATTTTGCTTAGCTAGCTCTTCATCTATGTTGCCTTACAGGATTCCACCAGGCAGAGCCAGAATAAGAAAATTCTGCTCTGTGCCCAGAAAATGCCACACCCACTTCTCTGATGGCACTTCTCATATTGTTATATAATTTGGCTTTCTGTAACAAGGCATGAGGAACAAAGCTGTTTGAGATCAGAGCATATGTCCAGGTCATCTTTCTATCACAAGTAGATGGAAAAATAGTATAAAAAATGTGAAAATATGCATTTAATACTTACTAGATACTAGGTATGGTGCTAGGACCCTGACTACAAATAAGACTGGTCGGGAATGCTATAAATGATAAAGACACCAAATTGATAGCCTGATAGTCAAGACCATCCATCATTGAGCCACAAGCTGTATTTCTTAGGCAAATTCTTCCACACTCCCTTTAAGGGTCATTCTGGGTCATTTAGGGTGATCAACTGACTGTCCCTTCAGCATTTCCCATAGTCCCACTAAGTACCTGCGCTCACAATAAACCCCTCACCTGGAAAGAGGGCATTGTCCTTTCTCTCTCTCTCTTATCTTTTCTGGTCATAACAGGGTAGTGCCATGTGTAAGACGAGTGCAGAGAAAAAAAGAGCAAGCCGGGCAATCAGGCAAGAAAAGGGAAATTTATTAGAGGGAAAAGAGAGGGTGACTGGCCCTTAAGGAGAACCAGCGTCCTCCTTTCTGACAGGGTCTTTCTTGTACCCCCCCAATGAAAAATTCTCTGAAGGGATGGTTAATTTTTAGCCTGTAGTTGAGTCCTGTGGTCACAGAGCTGGAGGTCTGGAATCTGGTGGTCTCACAGCTTTGAGAAGGTAGGCACCAGTGAGAAAACAGAACATCATTTGGGCAATTTGGTCAGTCTCAAGGATCACTGTGATTTTATTCTTTGTTTTCGAGGTCAACATAATGAGCCATCTTAACAATGAGACCGCATGTGCACCCTATCATTCCAGCCTTTTTTATTTAGGATAAGTGCCAAAGGTCAAACTTCTGTAACTGCTTCCTGCAGGACAGGGGCATCATGGGGGTGAGATAAGAAAAGGCTGGAATGTGGGTCGAGGGTATTTGTGTGGGGTCAAAGCTTTTGATAGTTTTAGTGAGTTAGAAGTAGCTCGTGGATAGTTTGGTTGGTGAAGGCTTGTAAGCAGTCCTGAAGAAATTTTGAAAAAAGACACATTAAACATGGGCCAAAAGTTAGAATGAAGGTAAGCATAAGGAGAGGACCTAGAAAAGGAAGGACCCAGGGCATCCAATTCCAATTGCTTAACCAATATTCCCATGAATTACTGAGATGTTGACATATCCTCGAGGCCCTGTTTGTCAGATTTCTTGCTGTTTTCTTTACAACGCCTCATTTACTGGTGTAGAAGCAGCAGGCTTCCTCCAAAAATAGGCATAGGCCTCCTTTTTCTGCTGTGAGGAGGTCTAATCCTCTTCTGTTTTGGAGGACCACGGCTGCCAGGAAATCTACCTGCTTTTGGATAGTGATAAGGCTGTTAGCTATTTCTTCTAGGCTGTCAGTGAGGTCTTTAGAAAGGCTTTGATAGTAATTTAAAGAGGTTGCAAGTCCTGTGGTCCCTGTCCCAGTCCTAGCCACTGTTCCTAAACTGATTAATAGAGGAATGAATTGAATTGCCTGTCTGGGTCGTTTATGAGTTAGTGGGATAGGAAGGATCTGATTGTTAGGAGCAATAGAAATATCTGGGGCCGGATATATCAGGGTGCATGTTCCTGTCCAGTTAGTGGGAAGACATAAATAGGTGGTGGTTCCACATAAGAAAAATATTCCAGGAGTAAGAAGACAACAGCTGAAATCAATAGCAAATAGGAGTCTTTCTGGGAGCTTGTTAGTAGTCTCTGAAACTGACAGTGAACTCACCACTGTAGCCCCTGCAAGAGAAGTATTTACACCATATGCAGAAGGGAGTCTCCCTGAGAAAGTAAGAGAATGCCCTGCAGTTCCTGAGACATGGTAGACAGATTCGCCTGAAGGGAAGGAGAGATGTGAGGTGTGATTACAGAGGTGTGGCGGTATAGTTCCTAGCTGGGGGTAAGAATTGTTTATAGAATTTTGTCTGGAAAAACAGAAAGGAGCCTATTATTGTAGACAAATGTCAGAGGTGGTGGGTCCTCCTATAGCTGGTCCTTTATTAGTAGAAATGAGATCTGTAAGGAGGGAGGTCAGTATCTTGTCAGGATTGTGAATTTGATCAATTGAATATAAATAATGTATGTATGATAAAAAGAGAGATTCTCCTCTATATGTGTGGTAAACAGAAATATTTATATGAGTCCATTTATCTGTGGAAATGGGGAGTGCTGATCCTCTAGGCGAGGAGATATATAAGCAAATCCAAAAATCACTGGCCAGGGTTGAGTTTGAGACATTGAGTAAACAATGGGTCAGATTTAGAGTTCTGAATAGGTAGGCAAGGTTTGGGGCAGGTTTCCCTCATAGCTCAGTTGGTAAAGAATCTCAGGAGACCCAGGTTCAATTCCTGGGTCTGGAAGATCCCCTGGAGAATGGAAATGGCAACCCACTCCAGTATTCTTGCTTGGAAAATCCCATGGATGGAGGAGCCTGGAAGGCTACAGTCCATGGGGTTGCAAGAGTCGGACACAACTTAGTGACTAAAGAGAGAGAGAGAGTCATAGGAAGGGTATTATGTGAAGTTTGGACTGTAAAAGAAGAGGGAGTAAGAGTAAAATCATGATGTGATGTCTCATGTCTAAGGGGAGAAAATGATAAAAATAAGAATCCAGTTGTAGACATCAATCTGGGTTGGTGTGAACTCTATGAAGTCTCCATGGAGCCAAAGATCTGTTGTAAAGTCAAAGAGGAAGGGGAGATCAGTAACAGTGGTGTTTTCAGGAAAGGTAAGGGCTTGTGTTACTGTGTGAAGGAAAGTAGATAATGAATTCATCTAGGATGATCACAGTAAGAGGAGAGCCACAGCCTCAAAAACAAGAACTATGGAGAAGCAGGTAAAACAGAGGGAAAGCTTTTGAATGATAGTCCACTCAGGGGGAGACACAGAGTAGAGTCCTATTGTGAATAGGATAAGTAGGGGAAATCGTAGTTCAATTAGTAACCAATGAAGTAGGGCAAAGGCTAATAATGTTTTACCAAGAGAATGCACTGGTCATAGCAAACACCCTCTTCCAACAACACAAGAGAAGACTCCACACATGGACATCACCAGATGGTCAATACCGAAATCAGATTGATTATATTCTTTGCAGCCAAAGATGGAGAAGCTCTATACAGTCAGCGAACACAAGACCAAGAGTGGACTGTGGCTCAGATAGTGAACTCTTTATTGCCAAATTCAGACTTAAATTGAAGAAAGTGGGGAAAACCACTAGACCATTTGGGTATGACCTAAATCAAATCCCTTATGATTATACAGTGGAAGTGAGAAATAGATTTAAGGGACCAGATCTGATAGACAGAGTGCCTGATGAACTATGGATGGAGGTTCATAACATTGTAGAGAAGGCAGTGATCAGGACCATCCCCAAGAAAAAGAAATGCAAAAAAGCAAAATGGCTGTCTGAGGAGGCCTTACAAATAGCTGTGAAAAGAAGAGAAGGGAAAAGCAAAGGAGAAAAGGAAAGATATTCCCATCTGAATGCAGAGTTCCAAAGAATAGCAAGGAGAGATAAGAAAGCCTTTCTTAGTGATCAATGCAAAGAAATAGAGGAAAACAACAGATTGGGAAAGACTAGAGATCTCTTCAAGAAAATTAGAGATACCAAGGGAACATTTCATGAAAAGACGGGCTCAATAAAGGACAGAAATGGTATGGACCTAACAGAAGCAGAAGCTATTAAGAAGAGATGGCAAGAATACAGAGAAGAACTATACAAAAAAGATCTTCAGGTCCTAGATTAATCATGATGGGGTGATCACTCACCTAGAGCCAGACATCCTGGAATGTGAAGTCGAGTGGGCCTTAGGAAGCATCACTACGAACAAAGCTAGTGGAGGTGATGAAATTCCAGTTGAGCTATTTCAAATCCTAAAAGATGATGCTGTGAAAGTGCTGCACTCAATATGTCAGCAAATCTGGAAAACTCAGCAGTGGCCACAAGACTGGATAAGGTCAGTTTTCATTCCAATCCCAAAGAAAGGCAATGCCAAAGAAAGCTTAAACTACTGCACAATTGCACTCATCTCACACGCTAGTAAAGTAATGCTCAAAATTCTCCAAGCCAGGCTTCAGCAATACGTGAACCGTGAGCTTCCAGATGTTCGAGCTGGTTTTTAGAAAAGGCAGAGGAACCAGAGATCATATTGCCAACACCCGCTGAATCATTGAAAAAAGCAAGAGAGTTCCAGAAAAACATCTATTTCTGCTTTATTGACTATGCCAAAGCCTTTGACTGTGTGGATTACAATAAACTGTGGAAAATTCTGAAAGAGGTGGGAATACCAGACCACCTGACTTGCCTCTTGAGAAATCTGTATGCAGGTCAGGAAGCAACAGTTAGAACTGGACATGGAACAACAGACTGGTTCCAAATAGGAAAAGGAATATGTCAAGGCTGTATATTGTCACCCTGCTTATTGAACTTATATGCAGAGTACATCTTGAGAAATGCTGGACTGGATGAAGCACAAGCTGGAATCAAGATTGCCGGGAGAAATATCAATAACCTTAGATATGCAGATGACACACCCTTACGGCAGAAAGTGAAGAAGAACTAATCAGCCTCTTGATGAAAGTGAGAGAGGAGAGCAAAAAAAGTTGGCTTAAAGCTCAACATTCAGAAAACTAAGATCAAGGCATCCAGTCCCATCACTTCATGGTAAATGGATGGGGAAGCAGTGGAAACAGTGGCTGACTTTATTTTGGGGGCTCCAAAATCACTGCAGATGGTGATTGCAGCCATAAAATTAAAAGATGCTTACTCCTTGGAAGGAAAGTTATGACCAACCTAGAAAGCATATTAAAAAGCAGAGGCATTATTTTGTCAACAAAGGTCTGTCTAGTCAAGGCTATGGTTTTTCAGTAGTCATGTATGACTGTGAGAGTTGGAC
The DNA here is from genome assembly GCA_024291935.2 of Okapia johnstoni. NCBI lineage: Eukaryota > Metazoa > Chordata > Mammalia > Artiodactyla > Giraffidae > Okapia > Okapia johnstoni. Next base: position 34,771,793 of record CM044305.1, on the reverse strand, counting down.
TATAAAGAAAGCTGAGTGCCGAAGAATTGATGCTTTTGAACTTTGGTGTTGGAGAAGACTCTTGAGAGTCCCTTGGACTGCAAGGAGATCCAGCCAGTCCATCCTAAAGGAGATCAGTCCTGAGTGTTCATTGGAAGGACTGGTGTTGAAGCTGAAACTCCAATATTTTGGCCACCTGATGCGAAGAGCTGACTCATTGGAAAATACCCTCATGCTGGAAAGATTGAGGGCAGGAGGAGAAGGGGATGACAGAGGATGGGATGGTTGGATGGCATCACTGACTCAGTGGACATGAGTTTGGGAAGACTCGGAGTTGGTGATGGACAGGGGGGCCTGGCGTGCTGCAGTTCAAGTGGTCGCAAACAATCGGACATGACTGAGTGACTGAACTAAACTGAACATCTATTTTTGTTTTACTTACCAATATTTGTTTTTTGCTGTTCTGTTTCTTCTGGAATTTGATCCAGTTAAAGCCTGGTGTGTCCCAGCATGTAGCGAGGAGCATCTGATCAGGGAATGTTTCTTGGCAGAGATGGAGAGTCTCCTGGGGCCTGCTTTAATCTAGAGATATGAAACCAAGTGGAATGAGCTGCTAGTTTAGCAGCTGTTGGTGTGGTTAGAATAACCTCAAACAGGCCAGTCCATCGAGGCTGGAGATTCTTATGGTGTAAGGTTTTAAGCAGGACTCGATCCCCGGGTATGAGTGTTAAGTCAGTTGAATTCGTTTGATGAGGCTTTGGAAGAGAGTGATCTGCATGTTCTTTCATGAGGTGTCTAATAAGGTTAAGGGTGGGAAGATAATCTCTCAGCAAGGGGCTGGCAGTAGGGAGCTGACCTAAGAGGAAAGGGCATCCATACATGAGCTCAAAAGGACTGAGGAAAGATGGCACCAGTGGAGTAGCCCTAATGTGAGCCAAAGCCATGGGAAGGAGTCTGGTCCATGGCCTTTGTAGTTCTAGAGAGAGTTTGGTTAGGTGAATTTTTGGAGTAGAATTTGCCTTTTCTACTTTTCCCGAGGATTGGGGTCTATAACAAATATAGTTTCCAGGTTATGCCAAGGGATTGGGCTACTTGTTGAGTGATTTGGGAGATAAAAGCTGGCCCATTATCGGATTGGAGAGAGAGTGGGAGGCCAAAGTGAGGAATGATTTCTCGTATGAGAAACTGTGTTACCTCTGAGACAGTTTCTGATCTTGTAGGAAAAGGCTCAATCCACCCTGAAAAACTGTCTACTAGAGTGAGCATGAGTTTTATTTTTTGTGTTGGAGGCATGTGAGTGAAGTCAATTTGCCAGTCCTCTCCTGGGATATGTTCTGGAGCCTGATGTGTTGGGAATGAGGGAAAAGGCTTTAGGGCTCCGTGCAGTGAGACTGAGGAGCAAATAATGCAAGAGTGAGTGATTTGTTGAAGGAGTGAAAGAAGGTTAGGATAGGTGATAAGAGGTCTTAAGAGAAGATAAAGAGGTTTAGTGCCTATGTGTAGGGCTTAATGAATGTCTGTAAGAATCTATGTGGCCTGAGATTGGAGAAGGACATAGTGGCCCTGTTTTTGTAACCAGTCTCCTTGTGGTTGTGCTCCCTCTTGTAACAATCGTGTTTTTTCTTCGGGGAGTTAAGGGGCTTTATGTTGGGGATTACTATAAGTTGTTGAGCTGGTGATCGGAGTGAGGCTTGTTTTGCTTCTCTGTCTGTGGCATCGTTGCCCCGTGAAATGGGGTCTGAGGCCACCTGGTGATCTCGGCAATGTATGATGCCTACTACAGTTGGCATGTTAGCCGCTTTTAAAAGTTAGAGTATAGGCGGGGCATTAATTATGGGAGAGCCTTTAGTAGATAGGAACCCTCGTTCCTTCCAAATGGCAGCATGTGAGTGGATGATGTGGAAAGTATATTTAGAATCAGTGTATATGTTTGCTCTCTTGTTAGCTGCGAGGGTAAGGGCTCTAGTTAGTGCAATAAGTTCTGCCTTTTGGGAAGAGGTTCCCAAGGGGAGAGGTTGGGATTCAATAATTTCGGTGTCAGAGACAATTGCATATCCAGCTACGTTTTTTCCTTCTGATGTCATGGAGGAGCCACCATCAATATACCAAGTAAAGTCAGGATTATTTAAAGGGGTTGAGGAAGTGTGGGAGAAATGGGGCATCAGGTCTTCTAATGCCTCTTTGCAAGTATGGATAGGGGAGCTCAGAAGAATTAGGGATAAGGGTGGCAGGGTTGAGAGTAGGACAGCATTCAAAGGAGAATTTGGGAGATTTGAGAAGGGTGACATGAATTTGTTGGATGCGTGAAGGAGTTAGAAGTGTCATGGATTTGTGAGGAAGTAAGTCTTTAAAGTGGTGAACCTTAAATGTGGTGAATGAATGACAGTGGGTGCTCCAAAAGTAAGTTTTTTACTTTCCTGAGCGAGGAGTGCTGCTGCTGCCAGAGCACATAGGAAGGCTGGCCCTCCTTGAATTGTGGTATCTAATTGCTTTGATAGATAAGCTACAGGGGTAAAGGAGGGGCCCTGATTTTGTCCCAAAACTCCTAGGGCAATTTTGTTTCTCTCAGTAGTGTAGAGTATAAAGGGGCAAGAAAGGTCAGGAAGTGTCAGAGCTGGGGTTGAGAGAATGGCTTGCTTAAGGGTGTCAAAGGATATTTGATTTTATCTCTAAGGGTTTTGAAAGATCTCCTCCGAAGGCTTGATATAGGGGTTGTGCAACAGGGCGAAATTAGGAATCCAGAGGCATAGATATCCAGTTAACCCCGAGAAGGACAGGATCTCTGTTTTTGATGTAGAGAGTGGTAGGGTGGATATAAGGGACTCTCTATCAGTAGTAATATATCTTTTTGTTGGTGTTAAAAGGTCTCTGAGGTAGGTGACTCTTGGAAGAGTGAGCTGACTTTGGTGGGAGATATTCTACAGCCTCAATCAGCTAGAAAATTGAGGAGTTGTATAGTGTGTTGTTGAGAGTGTGTAAGCAAAGGACTACAGAGGAGGAGATCATCCACATATTGGAGGACAGTACTTGGAGTAAGGTTAAGAGAGGTTAGGTCTGATGCTAGAGCTTGACCAAAGAAATGAGGGCTTTCATGAAAGCCTTGTGGTAGGACTGCCCATGTCAGCTGTTGGGGACGATGATTGTATGGATCAGTTCAGGTAAAGGCAAAGAGGTCTTGAGAGTCTGGGTGTGAAGGATAGCAAAGAAGGCGTTTTTGAGGTCTAGACCAGTGAAGTGGGCAGTGGAAGAGGAAATGAGAAACAGAGAAGAGTATAGGGATTTGGAACTACTGGGTGTATGGGGTTAACAGCTGCATTGATACGTCTCAGGTCCTGGACCAGGCGATAGGAAACATTTGGCTTTTTGACATTATAGGGAAAGTGAGTTGGGCACAAGAGGCCCTGACATAGGAGTTTAGTGATGATAGGCTTTAACCCTTGTTGATGTTTTTGGGAGATGGGGTATTGTGGTTGATTGCGGAATTTAGAGGGGTCTTTGAGACGGATATGAAATTGGAGCATGGTGAGAGGCAACAAATGGGTTATCTGTATCCCAAACTATGGAGTTTATGGATAAGGAGGGCAGTGGGGTAGGGGAAGAGGAGGTGGGGTTGAGGAGCAGTAGCCAGGCCTAGATCAGAGGGTGGGCTTGGGATAGTAATAGAGGCTTTGACTCCTGCTCAGGACCAGGAGGGGATGTCCGTCCTGATCCCTAGAGGGGGATTTGGGCAGTCGACCTTCCAATGTCCCTTTATGCCACAGGTGGAACATGGACCTGGAGGGGGCCTTGACTTTAAGCATGAGCGGCCCAGTGGCCTTCTTGGTGCATTTGAAGCAGGGCCCAGGTGGCTTCCTTTCTTTGTTGGTTGATGGAGGCTTGGAGCCAGGTAAGGCAGTGGCTAAAAGGTGGTATTTGGCCTGATCTCGTTGGGCCTTCTCTAGCTTTGCCTCTTCTTCCCGATTATTGAAAATCTTAAAGGCTATATGTAAAAGGTCTCATTGAGGGGTTTGAGGGCCGCCTTCTGCCTTTTTTGGTTTCTTTCAGATATCTGGGGATGACTGGGAGATAAAATGGGTGTTAAGGACAATGGTGCCCTCTGCTGAAGTGGGGTCTAATTTTGTCTAATTTTGTGGGGCTTCCGTTAACCTGGCTAGAAACTGTGCCGGGTTTTCGCCTAGTCTTTGAGTTATTTCCCAGAGCTCATCGAAGTTGACAGCTTTATGCCCTGCCTTTAGAAGGCCCACAGTGAGGCAAGCAACCATATGATTATGGGCTGCTTGTCCAGGTCTCTCTGCCTGATAATCCCAGCTGGGATCACGTGGGGGGACAGCCATTGCCCCTACGGGCTTAGTGTTCTCTGTCCCCTGTATCTCATCAGCGTGCATCTGAGAGGCTTGCCATACTCGAGTGGAGGAAAGTATGATGTAAATATCATGCCAGGTTAAGTCATAAGACTGGGTAAGGTACTTGAATTCTTTTAGATAATTATCAGGGTCTGAGGAGAAGGAGCCAAGATGCTTTTCAGCCTGAGATAGATCCGTGAGGGAGAATGGGACATGAACCCGAATAATGCCTTCTGCTCCAGCTACTGCCCATAAAGGAAGGAGTGGAGCAGGGAACGGAGCAGGGTCCTGCGGTGAAGTTTCCTGTTTTAAAGTTGTTCAGGACTGGGTACGGGGAGGGGCTCTAGAGAGGCCGGGGTAAAGCCTTGGGACCCTGGGGTAGAGGATGGGTCTGAGGTCTCAGATCTTGCCTCTGGCACAGGCAGGGGAGGGGGGTTGGGAGCTGCTCGTGGGCAGCGGCCTGCACTTGAGAAGCGGGGAGGGAGGAGGGGACGTAAGGTGGAGGTTGTGGAACTGGATCTGGAGCGGCTGCAATGGGATTGGGAGGGATAAGGGGTGGGCTGTGCTCGGAAGGATCAAAGGAAGAAGAAGAAAAGTCTGAGCAGGGATCAGGAGACATTGTATTAGGAGGATGTGGCCCAGAGTCGGCTAAGAGTATTTGAGAAGTAGAACAGAATTCACAGAGGGAGGGTCGAGAGCGAAGAGCAAAGAAAGCCTGAACATGAGGGATTTCTAACCACTTGCCATTTAGGCAGCAGAAGTTACCGCGGTCCCGTAGAGTATTATAATTGAGAGCTCCGTTTTCTGGCCATCGTGACCTATTATCAAGTCTGTATTGTGGCCAGACAGTGTTAGAATAGTGAATAAGTCTTTTTGGCCTTATCTCCCCTTGGAAGCTCAAGTCTTTTAGGTTTCAGAGAAGGCATCCTAGAGGAGTAGATTTTGAGGGCTGGGATTGAGAATTTCCCATTGCTGCCGAATAGGGAGGTTAGATAAGGGCGAGAGACAGTGAGGAGAAAGGTCCGAGAGAAAAGGCGTCCCCAGTCTCAGGGCTTTCTCAGAGAGTAATAATAGTCTGCTTTGAAATGGGGGTCCCCTATTTCAAAGTCAGACGGGGCACAAGGCCGAGGGCCCGAGGGCTGTGGGGACGTGGGGATCTTCCTGCCTAGCGCTAGGACTTGGAAACTAGGAGAGAGAGAGAGAGAGAGAGAGAGAGAGAGAGAGAGAGAGAGAGAGAGAGAGAGAGAGAGAGAGAGAGAGAGAGAGAGAGAAAGATCCAAGGGAATGGGATTTCACTCATCCTTGTAACCAATGGATAAAATGTGGGCCAGTGTGTGGATGTCAGTCCAGCAAGGCAGGTGGAGAGTCCCATCCTGGAGCTCGCCTCAGTTTCTCAGCAAGATCCAAGGGAGGGGACCACTGGAGGTGGGCTCGTGAGAGGAGCCCACCCAGTTGCGGTGGATCTTCCCTCCCAGGTTTCAGCACCAGAATGTAAGGGGAGTGCAGAGAAAAAGAGAGCAAGCCAGGCAGTCAGGCAAGCAAAGGGAAATTTACTAGAGGGGAAAAGAGAGGGTGACTGGCCCTTAAGGAGAACCAGCGTCCTCCCTTTCTGACGGGGTCTTTCTTACACCCCGCCAATGAAAAATTCTCTGAAGGGATGGTTAATTTTTAGCCTGTAGTTGAGTCCTGTGGTCACATAGCCGGAGGTCTGAAATCTGGTGGTGATAATCTCTCCATGAGTTTCATGCCTCTGTTCAGTGGAGCTAAGGTCACCATTTTGTTCTTCAGTGAGGGACCTAGAAATCTACTAAGAAATAACCCCTCAGAACAAGCCAGATTTTCTGAACTATTCTTCCAAAGAACCACATCCCAGCCTAAAAGAGTTGAGATGAATTTTGAGCATCAACATGGTCTCCCATTCAGCAAGTCCTTCAGTCCAGCCCCACTGACCAATGTCTGAGTCCTGGGGTGAGAAGTCTGCAGGTAAAAATGAGGAGAATGGTCACACTGAAGTGTTTGGGACTCAGGACATGAAACAATGCAGCTTTATTTCCAGAGTCATGTTTAAAACACAAAGATGAGGGGAGAGGGATTGTCCTCACTTCTGAGAAAATATAACCCTGCTACAATGGGACAGAGGCTCTGCATAACCCAGTGAGTTACTCCATCAGTTCTCTTAAAGGGGTGGCAGTGCCACAGCCCTCAGCTCTGATGGCAGATTGTTATAAACTGAAGGATGTTGCCTCTCAAGGGCATGAGTGGGTTGAAATCTCAGCTACAGAGAAGAAGCACAGCACGTTGAGAGATAAATGGCTAATGCTATGGAGTGACAAAGAGAAATATTCCTGTGAGCTCAAGCAGTGTCCCTGGAGATTCCCCAAAATAGTGCCTCCATCCTCGCCTCTCCCTCCACCCAGGCCTGAAAATCCAGCTTTAGCAGACATGGGGAAAAGATTCAGAGAAATGTTACTGACAATTGTGACTTGTACAATTCTCTATTCAAATGGGAACCTCAGGAGTCAGGACAGGTCATTTAAAACCAAATTAGAGCAATTTGCCCTCAGGGGTTCTTGCTGGGGTGTGACAACAGAGCTTTTATGTTAACCTTTTCTGCATCACTTTATTTTTATTTTTAATAAATTTATTTATTTTAGTTGGGGGCTAGTTACTTTACAATAGTGTATTGGTTTTTGTCATACATTGACATGAATCAGCCATGGGTTTACATGTGTTCCCCATCCTGAATCCCCCTCCCACCTCCCTCCCCATCACATCCCTCTGGGTCATCCCATTGCCCCAGCCCTGAGCATTTGTCTCATGCATCGAACCTGGAATGGTTGTTCTGTTTCACATATGATAATATACATGTTTCAATGCTATTCTCTCAGAACGTCCCACCCTCACCTTCTCCCTCAGGGTCCATAAGTATGTTCTATGCATCTGTGTCTCTTATTCTGTCTCGCATCTATAGGAGTTATCGTTACCTATCTTGCAAATTCCATATATAGTGCATTAGTATACTGTATTGGTGTTTTTCTTTCTGGCTTACTTCACTCTGTATAATGGGCTCCAGTTTCATCCATCTCAATAGAGCTGATTCAAATGTATTCTTTTTAATGGCTGAAGTTAAATACTCCATTGGGTGGTTACATGTAACCCTCAGCTTCCTTATACAGTCATCTGTTGATGGACATCTAGGTTGCTTCCATTGTCCTGGCTGTTAATAAAC